>JAKSZU010000004.1:23614686-24814686 GCA_026018925.1 Tupaia tana
CGTGCCCATGATCCAGGCTGAGATCATGGGAGGGCACTGTCGGGGGTACACTCTCTCTTTCATATTCTCTCTCTCTAAGAAAGAAGTAAATAAAAACAAACAAAAGAGAGTTAAGTTGCAAAATGAGTTAGGAGTCAAAAAAGTTTCAGTTTGGGCCACCAGATGGCATAATGGTTACATCGTTGGATTCCCACATGGCCAACCATGGTTTGAGGGTTTGAATCCTGAATGTGGTGGCTTAAAACTCGTGCTGTGTGCATGTGTGTGCGTGCCCAAGATCCCAGGAGGAGAATGGAAGAGAAGGGATTGTGGCATAGCCATTCCCCCCTTGCTTTCTGTTTTTCTGTCTTTCCAGTGAGCACAAGTGCCCAATAGCAAAAAAAAAAAAACTCTCAAAAAAAAAAAAAAAAAAAGAAAAATATATTGGGTTGTTGGAAAAGTCATATGAATTTTTGCACAGAAAAAAATGTGTCATGACTTTTCAAAAAACCCACTATAAAATTCTTGGGGCAAGCCTGTGTTGTGGAGGTTAAGGTGGCTGGATCCTATGTGGCTGACCATGAGGTTCAAATCCTGGACCTGACAACTTGTAAAAACACTGGGTACATGTGCATGTATACCCAAAATCTCCCCCAAAAAGAGAGAAGTGGAAGAGAAGAGGTTATGGCAATGAGATGAGAGTTAGACCCATTTATAGGTAGATAGGGTAAGAGCCCTAAAAGGAAGTCTCTGTGTTTTCCCCCTATATCTGGTTAATGTAAAATATGCACCCCTTTTACATGTCCCTAAAGAATGTATGACTCCTTGCTTATAAAGTCAGAGATAGGGATATTGAACACACAGACATGGTAAAGACCCAAGATGCAGTCACAGTGGCTAAGTTGTCACAGTGAAAAACTGGCTGCATTGGGACTCAAAGCAACTGTAGCTAAGGGCAACAGTTTCTACTGGGTCATTGGAAAAGTCAAGACGCATTTGTGCATAGAAAAAATATGTCATGATTTTTCCGACAACCCAATATTTAGTGACTGTATTCTAACAAAAAGTACAGAACACCATGGTCTGCTGAACTCACAAAGAACAGGGTAATAAATCACTCAGACTACCATGTGCCTATTTTCTAAAACCAATGTTCTTTTTTTTTTTTTTTTTAAGAGGTTTTTGCTATAGGGCGCGTGCGCTCACCAGACAGACAGAGAGAGACAGAGAGACAGAAAGCGAGAAATCACTCCCCAGGGGGGATGGCCATGCCGCAATCCCTTCTCCTCTGTTCTCCTCTCGGGATCTTGGGCACGCACGCACACGCGCCCGGCGTGAGTTTTAAGCCACCAGGTCCGGGATGCGAACTGCGGTCAACTACGTGGGAATCCAGCGACATAGCCATTACGCTAACTGCTGGTCCCTAAAGCCCATTTTCTAATCAGAGAGTCAGCCCATCACACCCACTTCCTTGTCAGAGAAGCAGCCCATTGCTCAGATTGCTAGATAAAAACCCCTCGCCTCCAGCTCCTCTTCAGCAACCCATTAGGGACCCCTCCCTGCTTGGGAGCTCTGTTCTTCCTTCCTTCAATAAACTCTGCTTTACTTTCCCCTCTGTGTCCACATCTCACCTCTTCATGCGTGTCGGACCAGTACGGGTGTTGGGTCTGATCACCCAACACTCCCACATTAACATGACCATTCTCCACATGAGATGCTTTCTCACTCTCCCCCTTCTTTCCCTTTATTTTTTTTTTTAAATAATTATTTTATTTACCTTTATTTATTTTAATTTGACCAGAGAGAGACAGAGTGAGAGAGGGAAAGTGAGAAAGTAAGCCGCCAGGTCTAGTACTATGAACTGTGGTTAGCCATGTGGAAGTCTAGAGCCCTTAGCCACCACGCCACCTGCCAGCCCTCTCTTCCTCTCTTCCACTCTTCCATCTTCTTTCTCTCTCTTGTGAGTACATGCACTCTTTGGCTATATATACTTTTTTTTTTTTTCTAATTTTTTAATTTATATGTTTCCCATTCTTTGTTGGGCATCCTAAACACACACACATATTTATTCTGCTTTTGACTAATCCCAAACTGTCCACATCAGCAGGATCCGAAGTCTAGGCATTTTTCCCTCTGCTCTGCTACCCTTCACAAAAATAATTTCCCAAAACAAAAATCAAATGAGGGCCTGTAGGTGGTATGGTGGCTAAGAAGGCTGGATCCCACTTGGCCAAATGCGCAGTTCAATTCCTGGACCCAGAAGCTTAAAAAACATACCGGGAGTGTGTGCGTGCATGCCCCAAATCCTGAGAGGAGAATGGAAGAGAAGGGACTGTGACATGGCCATCACCCTGGTCGGGGGAAGGGGGTATGATTTCTCACATTCCTTCTCCCTAGCAAGTGCATGTGCCCCATACTAACTAAAAAACAAACAAACAACAACAATAACAACAAAAAACAAATTAGCCAAATTCTGGAGATGTACTACTGTAGTCTAGTCATTAAGGAAGCTAGATTCTACATGGTCAACTGCAGTTAGAATCTCACCAGCAGATGGCATAATGGTTACATCGCTAGCCTCCCACGTAGTGACGGTGGTTCAAGTCCCAGACCTGGCAGCTTAAACTCATGCCGGGTGCATGTGCATGTGTGCCCGAAATCCTGAGAGGAGAAGGGACTGTGGTGTGGCCATCCCCCCTGAGGGGTGATTTCTCCTTCTGTCTCTCTGTCTGTGTGTCTCCAGTGAGTGCACACGCCCTACAGCAAAAATCTCTCTTAAAAAAAATAATAAGAATCCCACCCTGGACACTTGAAAAACACATCAGCTGCTGCTTCATGTGTACCCAAAATCCTGACAGGCTGGAAAAATGAAGAAGAGACTGTGGCATGACCACACCTCATTGGGGGGTGTTTTCTCTCTCTCTGGTGAGCATGCATGACTTCTAGCAATTGAAAAAAAATAAAGTGCAATCTATTTCTCTAAGAAAAAATCATCAGACAGATCAAAACCCTTCTTGTCCCCATTCCTATCTCACAGGTTCCGAATGAATATGAATCACTTTACTGTCCACCCAATCACCCAAGCTAAAAAACTGTTTTGTTTTCTCATGAAGCTTGCCACAGGGCACATGTGCTCACTGGAGGGAGACAGAGAAAGAAATAGGGAAAGTGAGAAATCACCTCCCCCCCAGGGGATGACCATATTGCAATCTCCTCTCGTCCATTCTCTCAGGATTCTGGAGACACACACATGCTCAGCGTGTCCCTCAAGCTGCTGGGTCTGAGACTTGAACCCCGTATTCGACCACATGGGATCCACTACTTTAACCACTGCCTCTGATTGGCCCAAAAATCTGTTGTTTTTTAATCTCCCCCTTCTCCATCCTCACATAGCTAAATTTTGTTTATTTGGCTGCCTCAACCTCTCACTTCCTCTTCTCTTCTTACTTGATACCTTTCGTTCAGGCCCCTCCATTTCTCACTTTGACCTTTGTGGCAGTCTCTTAACTGATAGCCTGCCTCCAGTCTTCCCGTCTCCGAATCATTTTCTGCAGTGGGGTGATTTTTCCAATTTCCAAATGTGATCATCTAGTCTCCTGCTCAAACTCCCCTCCCCTTCAAAAGCTCATTGATTTACTTGTTTCTTCCATGAGTGTGCAAGAGAGAGACAGAACCAGCCCAGATGATGGGCACGCATGTGCCTGGTGCACGCAGGTGCCTCCAGTGGCAACCCTGGCGCTCACCCATGCGTGTCAGCCTCACAGAGCACCATGCTCCACTAGCATGCCCCTGTCCACCTCACCTGCTCAAAACCCTCCAGTGACTCTTATTAGCCACAGGACAAAACCCAAATCCCTAAACCCTTAGGCTTTCCTGTCTTTCTCTGGGATTCTTCCTGCCCTGTCTCAACAGCACTGAGCGTCACGCTGTCAGATTTTAGGGAGAACACAAATCACTAATCAATTATAGATCTCCCCATTAGATCATCAGGCCATCTCTGGTTTTCCTGTGTCCAGTCGAAGCCTGGCATGGAGGAACAATGTAGGAAATGGTTGCTGTGACAATTCAGATGCCCGCTGGCCAGAGATAAAGTAATGATACCGCTTGCTGTGACCAGAGTCTGAAAACCCATTTGCAAACCATGGCTCACCAGCTGCACAAAAGTGAGACACTCATTCACGTTGGCTTTTAGCAACCTACGGCCTCCCTGAGCAGCCTGGATGTGAAATAGCCTTTCACTCTTTCTGAAAACAAATGAATAGTCTTTGCATGTTAATCACTTCTGTGAAATACAGCATTTCGACACTATTAGTGCTCACTCCATTATGCTGGTTTCATTATGTATCTCAGAAAAGCAGGTTCCAGAGGTCCCAGGCAAAAACTAACCAGTCCATGAAAAAATAACCCAGCACATCTGCCCCCATGAAGCCAAGTAAACCTAGTCCTACAAAACTCATTATTTAATTCAAAGGATGTGATTTTTAAGAAAAAAATTATTAACAGAAAAGAACATTAGTGAAGGGTTGGGGTGGGATCAGTATATGGCATAATGGTTATGTTGCTGGACTCCCATGCAGTCTATTGCAGTTCAAGTCCTGGATTCGGTGGCTTAAACTCGCACCAGGTGCGCGCATGTGTGTGTACCCAAGATCCCAAGAGGAGAATGGAGAAGGGATTGCAGAGTGGCCATCCCCCCCCGGGGGTGATTTCTCACTTTCTGTCTCTCTCTCTCTCTCTCTCTCTCTCTCTCTCTCTCTCTCTCTGTCTTTCTGGCGAGTGCACATGCCCTATAGCAAAAACCTCTCCATTAAAGAAAAAAAAAAAAGTACCATCTTAATCATTTTAAAATTTATAGTTAAATCATGATAAATATCTTCTGTGTTGTACAACCTACCTCCAGAGCTTTTTCACTTTACAAATTAGAAACTCTATACTCACTAAACAATTCCTTACCTGCCTCTCACCCCAACCTCCGGCAACCATCATTCTGCTTTGTTTCTCAGCTCATACAACTCAAACGTAAGTTTAGATATCTCATACATAGTATTTATCTTTTTGTGACTGGGTTATTTCACTTAGCACAATATACTCAATGTTCATTTATGTGGTAGCATGTGTAAGGCTTTGATTCCCGTTTTTGTTTTGTTTTGTTTTGTTTGCTATCAGGCATGTGAACTCGCCAGAGAGAGACAGAGAGAGAGAAAATGAGAAATCACTCCCCAGAGGGGATGACCATACCACAATGCCTTGTCTTCCACTCTTCTCTCAGGAGCACCTGGTGTGATTTTCAAGTCACTTGGTCTGGGATTTGAACTGTGAGGTTGACCATGGGGGATCCAGTCACCTTAACCTCCATGCAATCTGGTGGCCCAGTTTTCTTCCTTTTTAAGGCTAAGTAATGTATTATCATATCTACAATATATTCCACATTTTGTTCACCCGTTCACCTGTCAATAGACATTTGGGTTGCTTCCCCTCTTGGCTGTTGTAAATGCTGCTGCTATAATTGGTGTACTAATATTTCCTGAGGACTCTGCTTTCAATTCTTTTTTATCAGTACTCACAAGTGAAATTGCTAGATATGGCAACTCTTTTTATTTTTTAAGAGAGATTTTTGCTATAGGGAATAGAGAGATAAAGTGAGAAATCAGCCCCACAGGGTAGATGGCCACACCATAATCCCTTATCCTCAGTTCTCTCTCGGGATTTTGGGCACACAAGCACAGGCACCAGGTGTGAGTTTCAAGAGGCCAGGTCTGGAACTCTAATCACAGTCGGCCATGTGTGAGTACACCGCCTTAGCCACCCTTAGCCACTACACCACGTGCTGGCTCCATGGCAACTCTGTTTTTCTTTTTATAATTATTTATTTAATTCCATTTGTTATTATTATTTTTAAAATTTTGACCAGAGAGAAAGGGAAAGCAAGAAAGCAAGCCACCAAGTCTGGCACTCAAACCCCAGTCGGCCATGTGGGAATCCAGCACCCTTAACCACCATGCCACCTGCCAGCCCAACAACTTTACTTTTAATTTTTTGAAGCAACACCGTACTATTTTCCATAGCAGCTGTGCCATTTTACATGTCCACCAACAGTGCACAAGAGTTCCTGTTTCTCTACATTCTTGACATTTGCTTTTTATTTTGTAAATAGTAGTCATCCTAGTATATGTGAGACAGTATCTGGTCGTGGGTCTGCACCATGTTTTAAAATATAATTTTTTTTTGAGCTGTTTTAGGTTCACAGTGAAATTGAGAAGGTACAGAGGTTTCAACATATGCCCCCTGTCCTCACACATGCATAGTAGCTTCCCTCGTTATTGACACCTCCCGCTGGAATGGTACATTTAATGGACGAAACTACATAGACACCTCATTATCACCTGAACTCCATAGTTTGCACTAGGGTTCATTTTTCTGGAATATGTTTTAGGGATTTGGACAAATATATGATGAAATATATTCATCATTATAGTATCAGAGTAGTTTCACTGCCCTAAAAATTCTGTGTTCCAACTACTCATTCCACCCTCCAACCCTTGATCGTCTTAATATCTCTAGTTTTGCTTCTTCCAGAGTCAACACCATTTTCATGTAGTGAGAATCAAAGCACATAGCCTTTACAGATTGGCTTCTTTCACTGCTTAAAATTATTTTGTAGAGGTTTCTGCCTTAGGGTATGTGTGCTTGAAGAGGAGACAAAGACAGAGACAGTGAGAAATCACTCCCTCGGGGAGATGGCCATGCTGCAATCCCTTCTCCATTCTTTTCCTGGGCAGATACACAAATGTGCCCAGCATGTTTCGAGCTACTTGGTCCGGAACTGGAACTGCGGTCAAACATGGGAAAGTCCAGCAACATGAACACTACGCCATCTGCTAGCCCTGGCTTCTTTCACTTTATTAGAGAGATTTTTGCTATAGGGCACGTGTGCTTGCTGGAGACGCAGAAAGGGGGATAAAGTGAGAAATCGCCCACCAGGGGGATGGCCACACTACAATCCCTTCTCCTCCATTGTCCTCTTGGAACTTTGGGCATGCATGCATATGTGCCTGGAGTGAGTTTCAAGCAGCTGTGTCCAGGATTCAAACCGTGGTCGACATGGGAGTCCAGCAACATAACCATAATGCCATCTACTAGTCCCCTTCTTTCACTTTTAATATTATTTTATTCATGCTTTTTGTGGCTTAATAAATCACTTTTTTTTTTTTTTTTGGAGAGGTTTTTGCTATAGGGCGTGTGCACTCACCAGAGAGAGACAGACAGAAAGCGAGAAATCACCCCCCAGGGGGGATGGCCACACCGCAATCCCTTCTCCATTTTCCTCTTGGGATCTTGGGCATGCACGCACACACGCCAGTTGTGAGTTTAAGCCACCAGATTTGGGACTCGAACCGTGGTAGACTACATGGGAGTCCAGCGACATAGCTATTACACTAACTGCTGGTCCCTAAATCACCTTTTTTATGCATTGAATATTCCATTGTCTGGATATACCAGTCTACCTGTCTACCTACTGAAGGATGTCTTAATTGTTTTCAAGAATCAGTGATTATAAATAAAGCTGCTAGAAACATCTTGTGTGTTAGTTTTGTATGGGCATGTTTTCAGTTCCTCTGGGTAAATACCAATGAGCAAGACTGCCAGATTATATTGCATTTCCACCAGCAATAAATGGGCGTTCCTATTGCTCCACATTCTCACTAGCATTTGGTGTTATCAAGAGTTCTGGATTTTGCCATCTGTGTATCTTCTTTGGTAAGGTGTCTGTTCAGGTCATTAGTCACTTTTTAATTCTGGCTGTTTTTTTCTTTTTTTTTTTTTTTTCTCCTTTAAAAAAAATAGAGCACACAAGGAAGAAAGTTTTTTATTGTTTGTTTAAGAGATGTTTGCTATACGGCATATGTGCTTGCTGGGGAAACAGAGAGAGACAGAGAGACAAAAAGTGAGAAATCACCCCCCAGAGGGATGGCCACACTACAATCCCTTCACCTCTCAGAATATTAGGCACTTATGTGCCCAGTATGAGTTTTAAGCCACTGGGTCTGGGACTCAAAACTTGCTCAACACGTGAGTCCAGCAACACAACCATCATGCCATCTGCTGGTCCCAGGAGGTTCTTTTTTTTTTTTTTTTTTTTTGGAGAGGTTTTTGCTATAGGGTGCGTGTGCTCGCCAGACAGACAGACAGAGACATAGAGACAGAAAACGAGAAATCACCCCCCAGGGGGGATGGTCACGCCGCAATCCCTTCTCCTCCATTCTCCTCTCGGGATCTTGGGCACGCACGCACAAGCGCCCGGCGTGAGTTTTAAGCCACCAGGTCCAGGACGCGAAACGCGGTCGACTACGTGGGAGTCCAGCGACATAGCCATTATGCTAACTGCTGATTCCCCCAGGAGGTTCTTGATAGGGCGTCACATGTCACAATATAGCCTCACCTTCCGTTAGCTAGGATGACAGGTGTGTGCCACGGTGCTCATCTTGTTTTTAGGTGTCAGGGAACTGAACCCAGGCCTCGCATGTGATTCCAGCACCGTGAAGTAACAACCTACCATCTGCACCAACATGGCTGGGCTGGACTATTTCCTTACTGTTGAGATTTTTGGTTGGTTGTTTTATTTAAAAGAGATTTTTGCTATAGGGCACATGCGATCAGCAGAGACAAAAAGCAAGAAATCACCTTCCTCCTGAGAGGATGGCCATACTGCAATCCCCCCTCTTCCAGTCTCCTCTCAGGATTTTGGGCATGCACACACATGTGCCTGGGATGAGTTTCAAGCTGCTGGGTCTGGGATTTGAACTGTGGTCTACGTGGGAGTCCAGGAAAATGTAACCATCAAGTCATCTGCTGGTTCCGCTGTTGAATTTTAAAGAGTTCATTGTGGTTCTGATTTGCATTCCCCAAATGACTGAAGCTAAGCAGTTTTTTGTATGCTCATTGGCCTACAGAGTTTATTTTAAGCATACTAAAAACTACTTTACATTTTTAAAATGAACTTGATGCCTTTTATAACCTTCTCTCTGCACTTAGGAAAGTCCCTCTCCTATATCAACTTGAGATGCTGGCCACAAACCTTCATCCACACAGTAAGCTCTCCTTCTAAGACAGCTGCAAAACTAGAAGCTGAAAACAGTAGGTGATGACAGATGTAATAGTCTTGTTATCAGTAGGAAAACGACAAGCTCGCCCCCTGGTGACAAGCTAGGGAGACAATAAAAAAGTAAATTTTTTTGCTGTTGTTGTTATAGGGCGCATGCGTTCAGAGAGACAGTCATAGAGACAGAAAGTGAGAAATCACCCCCCAGGAGGGATGGCCACGCCGCAATCCCTTCTCCTCCATTCTTCTCTCGGGATCTTGGGCATGCATGCACATGTACCCAGCGTGAGTTTAAGCCACCGGGTCCGGGACTTGAACCACGTCAACTACATGGGAGTTCAGCAACATAGCCATTATGCTTAACTGCTGGTCCTAGTAAATGTTCCTAAAAGAAAAGGTACAACCATAGTGAAGAACACTCTCTACCCTACCTACTTAGAATCTAGAGAGAATACTCAAATACAAACTACAAATCAATCAAAATAGTGTATTCAAAGGGACAACTAAAAAGGTTCAGTTTTAGGGTATAAAATGCGCCACAAAGCCTTTTTTTTAAAGAATTATTTCTTTAATATATCATTATATTTTACTTTGCTACAGGGTACACACACTCACTAGAGACAGAACTAGGAATAGAGAAAGAGAGAGAGAGAAACAGAAAACAAGCCGCCAGGTTCAGGACCTGAACCTAGCCACGTGGGAGTCCAACCCCCAACCACCATGCCACCTGCTGGCCCCTCTTATCAAATTCTTAATGGTAGTTGCCATGGGATAATCTGCTCCCTTAGGAAGAAGAGCGGTGTGAGGTGAGTGCACTGGGATGCTAATTTTTAACTGTCGCTTCTAGAGGAAGGCAGGCTTATGTTTCATCTTCAGGACTCAGAAGCATAACCACCTCTAACCTGTATGTTGCACGTACCTCCAGATTGAAAGATCTGACTCTCAAGGCAAATAGGAAGCCCACTCCAATGATTATATAAGCCAGAAGGAGGCAGTCATGACTATTAACTGTTCTTAGATCTGTAAAACCTCTATTACGTAAATCAAGATTTCTGATTTTCAAGCCCACCCAGCTAAAACAATGATGATGACGATGGTTGGTTCCCTCAAGTCCTAATTTTCCCAACTTCTTGCTGTTTGTCTGACCACCCCTTCTACCTCCAATCTCTATGGCTCTCTAGTTTACTCCAATTTTTCAGAGTTGCAAGAGTTTGAAAACTAAGACCTCATACACAGGGATGTCTTCATAGAACACACCCAGACAAAGGAATTCTGGCTAAAATAAACATTGCAGGGTACACCCCAGAAGGTAACACTCTAGAGCAATGGATCCATATAGCCAGTGCTGCTAATTATCAAGTCTCAGGTTGTCCTGCTCCAGTAGGTTGACTTTCAAGGGCTGGGAAACAGGTGCCAGCATCAAGCTGTTTGTTGCCTAGAGGGAAAGTGGACCACACTACCCGAACGTCAAGGGCTGGACGCTTTTCTGCTGTTCTTTGTGCAGCTGCCGGGCCCTATTTTTTAGCACCTCAGCCTTAGCTTCATCCTTATCGACACCATCCCCAAGTTTATACATGCGGCTGGCATTGGCGCAGGCCCAGACATGGCCCAGGTCACAAGCTTTCATGGAATATTTACTAGCCAGGCTCATGTCCTTGGGAAAAGCAGGGGTGCCCTGCAGGAACATGACACTGAGGTTGAAGCAGCTAGGGGCATAGCCACCATCACAGGCCTTTGTGTAGTAGTCTCTGGCCTTCCCCAGGTCAGGCTGGCCATCCTCATTGGCCTGTCCATCATGTGCAAGGAGACCAACATTGTGACATGCTTCCACAGACTTCTTTCCTGGTTTCTCACAAGCCATCAGAAAGCAGCTGGAGGCAGCTTTTAGGTCTTGGCTCACTCCACCTGGGAGGAAGGAAAGTAAAGAAAAAAGTAAACCCAAGACAGGGCAGTGCCTAAATGTCTCAGGCCAAAGTCAGGGAGCAACTCCTGAATAAAGTTCATATATTATGAGCTAAGGCAGCATGGAAGGAGCCTGGACATAGTGCACAGACCTTCCATCTTTTTCAGCCATGGAAGCTTTTGTTCAAATAGTAACTTATGAAGTAGCCCAAACAGATAAAGGTGGTGAAAACTGGGAATATCATCTATTCATGGGGTTACAGCAAGAAAAAGGCATATTGGGTTAACCAGTGGCATAGTGGTTAAGGCAGCTGGATCCCATATGGCCAACTGCAAGGAGAGTCTTGGGCCTGGCGACTTAACATGCCAGGAGTGTGAGTGCATATTCAAAATCCTGACAGGAAGAAGAGATGGAGAAGGAACTGTGGCATGACCATTTCTCATAAGCGGATACTTTCTCACTCCCATCGCTCTGCCTCTCTCCGGTGAGCATATGCACCCTCTGGTTAAAAAAAAAAAAAAAAAAAAAAAAAAAAAAAAAAGGCATCTAAATTTTCATTAATTTAATATATACTAATTATCTACTATCTGCCAGCCACTGTGTAAAGTCCTGGGGAGCAAACAGACATTGTCCTGCCCTTGTGGACCTTATTGTCTAATGAGACCGACATTAAAGAGCCATGTAAATAAATGTTGCTTGTAAGTGTGCAAGGGTATCGAGGAAAAAGTAGTGTGCAATAAGGAGTCAGTGCCTTTAGACTAGAGGATGAGGCCAAGTAAACCTTCCTCAAAGGTGACATGTGAACTTGATACAGTTTAAAAAGGGACAGAAAACATGGGTGGGGGATTTAGAGGGCATAGACACAAAGGGAAAAGAAACCATTGTGGCTACGACCTAGAAATCACTGGCGGAGGGAGGCTGGAGAGGCACGCAGGGCCAGACCATGCAGCCAGGAGCTAGTGGGTCATGTTAAGGACCCTGGATTTAGTCCTAGAGGTGGTGGGAAACTGCAGGGGAATTTTAAGGCTCACCCTGCCACTAGATTTTGGTATCTGCCAGGATAACCTGTGGTTGTATTTTGGTTTTGTTTTTTAATTTCCTATAGGGCACATGCCCACACCAGAGAGAGACAGAGAAAGGGGGAAAGTGAGAAAGCACCTCCTCCCCCAGGATGGACAACCATACAGCAATCCCTTCTCCTCCATTCTCCTTTTGGGATTTTGGGCAGGTACGCACATGTGCTTGGCATGTTTTTCAATCTGCAGAGTCAGGGAATTCAGCTACACAGTTGGCTGTGTGAGATGCAGTCACCTTAACAACCACGCCACTGGCTGGCTCCTGTGGTTGTGTTT
Organism: Tupaia tana; assembly: GCA_026018925.1. NCBI lineage: Eukaryota > Metazoa > Chordata > Mammalia > Scandentia > Tupaiidae > Tupaia > Tupaia tana. The sequence goes on from JAKSZU010000004.1 coordinate 23,627,021, forward strand.
GTAGACAGTAAAAGATTATATCATTTGCTTTCTATTAAGTAACTGTATTTAACCCAACATTCACTCTAAATGGATTCTGCTCATCACCAGTCTTTTTTAAAAAGCAACATTTTAAAATTATTTCTTTTAATTTGTTTTCATTGGTAATTGAGTTTTTCTAGAAAAGCTCACATATTCTAGGGTCAGCCATGTGGCCTAGCAATTAAGGGAGCTGGATCCCACATGGCTAGCAATGTGGTTCAAATCCCAGACCTAGAAGCTTGAAAAACATGTGCATGCCTGTCCCAAATCCAGAAAGGGTAAAGAAACGGAGAAGGGATTGTAAGACGACTACACCCCATTGTGGGGTTGCTTTTTCCTCCTCACTCTCACCGTCTCTCTGGTGAGCGTGTACACCCTCTGGCAAATTTTTAAAAGCATATATATTCTCGGGGCCAGCAGGTGGCAGGGTGGTTAAGGGCGCTGGACTCCCACATGGCTGACTGCAGTTTGAGTCCTGAACCTGGCAGCTTGCTTTCTTGCTTTCTCACTCTTGCTCTGTCCCTCTCTGGTCATATTAAAACAAATAAATAAATAAATTTAAATAAAATAATTCTTAAAAAAGGCATATATATTATCTATATAAAACATACATATATATATATATATATTCTTTAGTTCTTTCAGTTTTAAGAATGTATTCCTGGGGGCCGGCAGGTGGTATGGTGAAGGGCGTTGGACTCCTACATGCTGATTGTGATTCGAGTCCCAAACCTGTAGCTTGCTTTCTCACTTTCCTTCTCCCTCTCTCTCACTCTGGTAAAATTTAAATAAATAAATAAAGTTAAATAAAATAATTCATATGTATATATATTCCTGTTGGGACCAGCAGATGGCATAATAGTTACATCGCTGGATACCCATAGTCAACTGCAGTTTGAGTACTAGACCCGGGGCTTAAAACTTAGCCAGGCACGTGCACATGTGTGTCCAAAATCCCAAGAGGAGAATGGAAGACAAGGGACTGTGGTGTGGCTATCCCCCTGGGAGGTGATTTTTCACTTTCTGTCTCTCTGGCGAGTCCATGTGCCCTATGGCAAAAATTTCTCTTTAAAAAAAAAAAAAAGTATTCCTGTCACTTTTATATGTAAACACTATATAGTTGGGTTTTTTCTTTTATAGCTAGTCTGACCATCTCTGCCTTTAATGAATAATTACTTACATTTTATGTAATTATGGTTATAGCTGGGTTTAAGTCTACAATCTCACTTGCTTTCTATTTGTCCCAAACATTTTTCTGTCCTTTCCTGCCTTCTTTTGAACTGCGTATTTCTTTTTCTTTTTTTTTTAAAGAGAGGTTTTCGCTATAGTATGTGGACACAGGACAGAGAGACATAGAGAGACAGAGATATAGAAAGTGAGAAGTCAGCCCCCAGTGGGGATGGCCACACTGTAAACCCTTCTCCTCCAGTCTCCTCTCAGGATTTTGGGCACACACCCGGCATGAGTTTTAAGCCACCAAGTCCAGGACTTGAACTGTGGTTGACTAAGTAGGAGTCCAGTGACATAACCATTATACCACCTGCTGGTCCCTGAACTACATATTTCTAATATTCTACTTCATTTTCATCATTGGTTTATAGTTGTACCTCTTTGTTTTTTTAATGGTTTATCTAGTGATTATAATATGTATCCTAAACTTAACACCACCTACCACAAACTAGTATACCACTTTAAATGCAATGTATGAGACTTCTAACATTATGTTTTCATTTACCAGAATTTTACCTTCTATGCTACTGCTGCCATGTGCTTTGTTTTACTTCTTTTAATTTTGAAATTTTTTAGGTTTTTGCCATAGGGTGCGTATACTTGCCAGAGACAGACAGAAAAAGAGAAATCAGCCCCGCCCCCCCCCCCCCCCCCCGAGGGAGAATGGCCACACTGTAATCCCTTCTCCATTTCCTCTCAGGATTTTGGGTATACATGACATCCGCCTGGTATGATTTTCAAGCCATTGGGTCCAGGACTCAAATCATGGTTGGTGGGCCACATGGGAATCCAACTCCTTAACCACCATGCCACCTGGTGGCCCTTTGCTAAAAGTCTTTTAAAGGCATTAAACTTGGGGGAAAGAAAGGCATTAAACTAGGGAAAAGTCTTAAACATCAGCTTTCTGGAAGCTCTAAAGAAAAAATTTTTAAGTCTTATATTTATCCCTTTATCTGAATCATAATTTACATCTTTTATCATTTTCCCTCAGACTAAACAACTTTCTTTAGCATTCCTTGTTGTGTGCGTCTGCTAGTGACTCATTCTCTCAGCTTTTATCTGAGGATTAATTTATTTCATCACCCTCATTTTTAGTTCATTTTCATTCAAGTTTGACATTATTTTATTTTCAGCATTTAAAATATATCAATCTTTTGTCTTTATACTGCTTCTGATAAGAAGTCAATGGTGATTCTCATCACAGGTCCTTGGAGTGTGTCTTTTTTTTCTTTATCTTGGTTTTCACTAACAGACAATAATGTGTCTGTGATTTTCTTTGCTTGGATTAACTGAGTTTCATGGATAAGTGAAGCCAGGGCTCTGTGGATAATATTTTCCAGCTGTTATTATTTTTTTTTTCATTGCCAGAGGGCATGTGTACTTGCCAGAGATGAACAAGAGACAGTGAGAGGGCAAGAGCACCACCCCCAATGAAATGTGGTCACACTGCGATGCTTTCTACTCCATTTCTCCATCCCGTTGGGATTTTCGGCATACATGTACCACACTACACTCAATGTGTTCTTCACGCTGCCAAAGCCAGGATTCAAACCAGGGTCAGCCATATGGGATCTGACTCCTTTAACAAGTAGAGGGCCAGTCCCTTTTTATGTAGTTTATAAGTTTACTTATTTTTTCCATGAGGAAGAGAGAGCACCCTTGACAGGGTCTTTTCTTTAAATTGGCATATGTGCTCAAAATCCTGATGGGATGAAGAAATGAGGAAAAGGAATTGTGGCATGACCACACCCCACTGAGGGTTGCCTTCTCTTCCTCTCCCTCTGGCAAGTGCACATGACCTTTGGCAATTTAAAAAAGAAAAAAACAATAGAAAGAAAGACCAGCAGTTGTAATAGCCATGTCGTTGGACTCCCATGTAGTCTACCGCGGTTCAAGTCCTGAATCTGGTGGCTTAAACTCATGCCGGGCGCATGACTGGGTGCATGTATGTACATGTGTGCCCAAGATCCCAAGAGGAGAATGGATTAGAGTGTGGTCATCCCCCTGGGGGATGATTTCTCGCTTTCTGTCTCTCTCTGTCTTTCTGGCAAGTGCATGCACCCTATAGCAAAAACTTCTACAAAAAAAAAAAAAAAAGAAAGAAAGAAAAGAAAATGCTTATTAGGCTTCCCAAGTGTAATAAATAATAAGTATAAATTTTTTCTCCCTTCTACTGGTCTATAATTCTTTGCTTCAATGTATATAGTAGACACTTAAGGAGCACTTAAGAAAAAAAAATAATAAGTCTCAGTACATAATAATTTATCACATAAGACTGTCTAATAAGAGGGGATGGCAGAGGTGTGGTGGTTAAGGGTGCTGGATTCCCACATGACTGATGGCGGTTCAAGTCCCAGATCTGGCAGCCTGCTTTTTTACTTTCTCTCACTCTGTCCCTCTCTAGTCAAATGAAAATTAATTAATTAATTAAATAAATAAATAAAATTAAGTTAAATTAAATAATTCTTTTTTAAAAAAAGAGAAGAAGAGAAAATAGAGACTAGCAGATGGCATAATGATTAAGTCACTGGATTCCATGTAGTCGACTACGGTTCAAGTGCCGGACCCAGTGGCCCAAGATCCCAAGAGGAGGATGGAGAAAGGACTGTGGGCCATCTCCCCTGGGGGGTGATTTCTTGCTTTCTGTCTCTCTGGCAAAGCATGTGACCTACAGCAAAAATCCCTCTTAAAAAAAATCAGTAGGATTTGTCAAAATGAACTGTCCAAAAAAAGAAATCAAGAAACAACCCCATTATGGCATCAAAAAAAAAAAAGGGGGGGGACGACAAAACTTCACAATAAATGTAACCAAGGAAAAGACCTGTACACTGAAAACTATAAAACATCAATGAAAGAAATGAAAGACACAAACAGAAATATATCTCACGTTCACAAATCATAAAAATTAGTATTGTTTAAATGTCCATATAAGTCAAAACAACCTATAGATTCAAAGCAACCCCTATGGAAATTCCATTATTGTTTTTCATAAAAATAGGGGAAAAAAATCTTATAATTCATATGGAATCACAAAAGATCCAAAATAGTGGCTTAGTGGTTAAGGGAGTAGGATCCTACATGGTAGACTACACAGTTTGAATCCTGGCCCTGGAAGCTTGAAAAACATGCCGGGGGAACCAGCAGATGGCATAATGGTTATGTAGCTGGACTCCCACACAGCTGACCGCAGTTCAAGTCCCAAACCCGGAGGCTTGAAACCTATGGCTGGTACATGTACATGCCCAAGATACTGAGAGGACAATGGAGGAGAGGACTGTAGCATGACCATCTATAAAAAGAAAAAACATTCTGGGCAGATGTGCAAAATACTGACAGGATGGAAAAATGGAGAAAGGACTGGTATGACCATGCCTCACCTACATGGTGCTTTCTTCTTTACCCTTGTCTATCTCTCTCTGGTGAGCACACATGTTTTCTGGCTTATAAACAAACAAACAAACAAACAATTAAAAAATAGAACTACCAGAGCCAGTAGGTGGTGTGGTGATTAAGGCACTGGACTCCGGCATGGCCAACTGTGGTTTGAGTCTTGGACCTGGCGGCTTGCTTTCTCACTTTCCCTCTCTCTGTCTCTCTCTGGTGAGCACTCATGCTCTTTGACAAATTAAAAATTAATTAAATAATAGTTAAAAAAAAAAAGAAAAGAACTACTTTATAACCCAACAATCTCATTTCTGGTATGCTATGGCTTGAATGTCTATCTTTTCCCAAACTAATGTTGAAATTTAACTGCCACTGTAGTAAAAGCTGGGACATTCAGGAGGTGTTTGGGTCATGAATGGATTAATGCTATTACTGCAGAGATAGGCTTGTTATATATCTCCTCCTCCTCTGCACTCGCTTTGCCTTTCCACCATGTTGATGTTTTCTATCATGTTATAAGGCAGCAAGAAGGTCCCCAGCAGATGTTGGTACCTTTATCTTAGACTTCCCAGTCTCCTGTCTGGGAAGAAACTGTGAGAGATAACTTTCTGTTAATTGATAATTACCCAGTCCCTATTATAGCAGCACAAAATGGACTTCTATGTTCATGGCGGCATTATTCACTACCAAGGTACATGATTAACCTAAGTGTTCATGAACAAATGAATGGATTTTTATAGACACAATGGAACAGTATTCAGCCTTAAAAAAGGGTACTGTCACTTGCAACAATACAGATGAAACCTATGTCATATGGTGGATATTATGCCAAGTGAAATAAGCCAAACAAAGAACTAAATAATGGACCAGTCAGTGGAATGGTAGTTAAGGTTCCACATGGCCAACTATATATAAAGTTCAAGTTCCAGACCCAGTGGCTTAAAAAACACAATGGGTACATGTGTATGCATGCCCAGAATCCTGAGAAGAAAATGGCGAGAAGGGATTGTAGTATGGCCATTCAGCCTGGGGGGTGCTTTGTCATTTTCCCTCTCTGTCTCTCTTTCACAAGCACATGTAATGTATCCTATAGCAAAATTTACAACAACAACAAAAAAGATAAAAAGAAAGAAAGGCAAATGATGCATGATCTCACTTATTTGTGGAATCTAATAAAATCAAACTCAGATGCAGAGAGCAGAACGGTGGCTGCCAGGGGGTTAGGGTGAGGAGGACGGAGATATGTTGATCCAAGGGTACTAGGTTTCAGTCAGGCAAGATAAAAAAGTTTTGCAGATCTAATGTACAGCATGGTGACGACTACAGTTAATAGTCCCCTATTGTACAGTAATGTATTACTCAACAACAAGGATATGCTCAGAGAATATACGTTAGGCAATTTCATCGTTGTGGAAACATCATAGACTGTACTTACACAAACCTAAATGACATAGCCTATGCCACACCTATGCTACTGGTATAACCTTCTGGGACCACTGTCATATATACAGTGTATCACTGACCATTGTTCTATGACACATAACTACATACTTGAAATTTGCTGAGAGATCTTTAATGTTCTCATCATACACATGTACACTAAAAGAACACGTGGGGACCAGTAGATGGCATAAATTATTATGTCACTGGACTCCCACATAGTCAGTTGTGGTTGGAGCCCTGGACCTGGCAGCTTAAAACTCATGCTGGTTATGTGTGGTGTGTGCCAAGGGAGAATGGAGAAGGAATGGTGGTGTGGCCATCTTCCACATGGGGTGATTCCCATTTTCTGTCTCTCAGTCTCTGTCTCTCTGGCGAGTACATGCACCCTACTGCAAAAATCTCTCTTAAAAAAAAGAGAACATGTGACGTGATGGATATGTTAATTGGCTTATTTACAGTAATCATTTCACAATGTGTGCATATGTCTAAACATCAGGGCTCAACCTCAGTGGTCCAGAGACAGTGCCACTGCTTGGAAGTTAAAGGCTCCATGAGAGGCCCTGGTTCAGTTCCCAGGTCAACCTGAACAGGTCTGGCATGGAGGTGCATACTTTTGAGCCTAGCCAATTGGAAGGCTGGGGCAGAAGACTGCAACACCAAAGACTGTCAAAAATATCTATGTCTGTCTCTTTCTCTCTCTCCCCTTCTCTTACATAAAGGAAAAAAAAATTAACAAAAAAGATCACACTGTGGGACCAGCAGTTGGCGTAATGGCTATGTCGCAGGACTCCCATGTAGTCGACTGTGGTTCGAATCTCTGTCTCTTTCTGGCAAGCACACGTGCCCTATAGCAAAACTATAGCAAAAATCTCTCTCTAAAAAAAAAAAAAAAAAAGATCACACTGTATACTATAAATATATACATCACTGGGTCATCAAAAAAGCCATGATGAATTTTTTTTTTGAGAGAGAATTTTGCTACAGAGTGTATGCTCTCGCCATAGAAACAGAAAGTGAGAAATCACCCCCCCCCCCCGGGAAAATGGCCACGCCACCACAATCCTCTCTCTTCCCATCACCTCTCGGGATTTAGGCATACATGCACATATGCTCGGCATGAGTTTTAAGCCACCAGGTCCGGGACTCGAGCTATAGTTAACTATGTGGGAGTCTAGTAACATAAACATTATGCCATCTGTTGGTCCCTCCTGTTGGTCGATGCATTTTGCATAGAAAAACACATCATGACTTTTCTGACAACCCAATATTTATTTGTCAATTTTACCTCAATAAAGCTGAGGGAAATTAAAAGTTAAAAAATAAGACAGAACTTTCTGTCTGTCTCTCCAGTGAGGGCATACACCCTATAACAAAAACCTCTCTTAAAAAAAAAAAAAAAAAAGTTCATAAATTAGTTGACATTCCTCCCTTCAAGAGATGGAACTGAGGTCCTTTCCCCTTCGTGTGGACTAGACTTAGGGGATAAGCTATGATGGAAATGAAAAGAATATGACTTCCAAAGGGAGGTCATATAAGACAATGTGGAATCTATCTTGTTCTGTCTCTTGGATTATGTGAAGCCAGATGCCATGCTGAGGACACACAAACAGTCCATGAAGAGATCCATGCCACAACAATCTGAAGTTTCTGGGACCAGCAGTTGGCCTAATGGCTATGTCACTGGACTCCCATGTAGTCAATCGCAGTTCCCGTCCTGTGCCCAGTGGCTTAAACTCATGCCTGGTATGTGTGTGTGAGTGCCCAAGATCCCGAGAGGAGAATGGAGGAGAAGGGATTGCAGCATGGCCATTCCCCCTGGGAAGTGATTTCTCGCTTTCCGTCTCTCTGTCTCTCTCTTGTCTTTCTGGCGAGCACACGTGCCCTATAGCAAAAAGCTCTCAAAACGAAACAAAATAATCTGAGGTCTCTTGATAACAGCTGGCAAGAAACAGAGGCCTTTGCCATCAGCCACGTGAGTGAGTCATCTTAGAATTGGAAATTCCAGGGCTGGCCCTACAGCCTAGTGGTTAAGGGAGCTGATCCCACATGACTGACTACAGGGTTTGAATCCTGACCCTAGCAGTTTAAAAATCACGCAGATGCTTGTGCATCTGTGCCCAAAATCACAGCAGAATGGAGAAGGGACTACAGCACAACCATGCTCCCGACTGTGGGTCGATCTCCCTCTCCCTCTGTCTTTCTCTGGCTAGTGCATGTGTCCTCTGACAAATACAAAAAAAAAAAAAAAAAAAAAAAAAAGAATTGGAAACTCCAGCCCAGCCACACTGGCACAGCATAGTATAACCTGAATGCTGGAGCCATATGGAAGATCAGCATTGTTCATGGGTTGATCTGTACACATCAAGCACACACGGGTACCCTGGTCTTGGTTAGCTGGGGAGGCTATGGGGGAAGATCTCAGTATGAGAGCCCATAGAAGGTGTTTGTCTTTCTCTTTCTCTCCCACATGAAAGAAAGAAAGAAAAACAAAAACTCAACTTCAATTCCAGTCAAGTTTTTAAATGACTGCAGCTCTGACTCCCTGGATTGACATCACACCTGTGACCTCAGAAGACACCCTGAGATTCAGCCACACCAGTCCCAGATTCCTGATCCACAGAAACTAGTGGAATAGTTTGTTACTTAGCAACAGATAACTTAGACACTAGACCAGTGATAGCTACAATTAGGGCATGAGAAGACAAGATGTACGAAGGGAATTAACAATTACTGATGCCTTACCCCATGCCACAGGCTAATGCCTTTAACGACCTTGTCCTATTTAATCCTCAGAGTAACTGTATGAAGCAAGTACTATCCCCCCCACCCCAATTTACAGATAACATAACTGAAGCGGAGTTAATGTGATTGGCTCTAGGTCCCATTACTTGCAAGTAGCACTCCCTAAGGTCTGCCTAACTTGAAAGGCTGTATTCTTCCCATTGCTCTGCTCAACACTCATCTCTAAATCTTCCTACAATGTGCTTCCCCCGTGCTTGTGAAGATTCTTCTGCTAGTGGAGTTCAGCGTGAGGCTCAGGGGTATGTGTGATGCCAGCCCTAGTAGTAATGACAAAAACCAAAGAAAACAGGCCCCTCCGTACCTTTCCCAGTTACATGATAGGCCCCCAGTTTATAGCAGCTTTCGCTGTGCTTGTTCTCTTCACAGTTGAACTTCAACACCTTGGCAGCCTCATCAAAATTCTTCTGGATCCCTTCCAAATAGTCCACCAGCCGATAGCAACCTGTGAAAACAGGGCAGGAGTTCATGCCTGGGGCTGCTCTCAGCCTGGCGTCCTCTAAAGGGAATAAACCAAGGGAGTGAGCACGATAGATTTGCAACCTCTGGTCAATTTTTAAAAAAAGAAAAGGAAAGAAATAAAACAGGATGATGAGCTAGTTTGTTGTGCAATTGAGGGAATGGTTAATACAGATCAGGGTTATTGAGGAGAGCCTCTCTCAAGAACTGTGATGCCCAAGGTAAGACCTGAATTTGGGCCAGTTGTCAGCTGAATATGCATTTGTAAGATGTCACTCTGTATACCAAGGTACCTTCAGAAGTTTACAGAAAAATTTAATTAAAGTACTAGTTTATTTTGATGGAAAAAAAAAATCTTGAAATCCAAACAGCTTTTTCATAATTTTTTTTTCTTTGGCTAGAGGGTATGTGTACTCACTAGAAAGGGGGTGTGAGAAAGCAGGCCCTTACTGCAACCTCTTCTCCATCTCTTCCCTCTTTTTTTTTTTTTTGAGAGATTTTTGCTATAGAGCACGTGTGTTCACCAGAGAGACAGAAAGTGAGAAATCACCCCCTCAGGGGTGATGGCCAAGCCACAATCCTTTCTCATCCAGTCACCTCTTGGGATTTTGGGCACGCACGCACATACACATGCCCAGAGTGAGTTTTAAGCCATCGCGTCCAGTACTGGAACCACAGCTGACTACGTGACAGTCCAGCCATGGAAGTTCAGTTACGTAACCATTATGCCATCTGCTGGTCCTATCTTCCCTCCTTTTTGGATTTAGGGCATATACACACGTGCACCTAGCAAATTTCTCAAGCTGCTGGGTCCGAGACTCAAACCACATGGTTGGCCATGTGGGATTCGGTTGCCTTATCCAGCAGGCTATGGAGCTGGCCCTTATAAAAATGTATTTTTCAGGGTCAGTCAGTGGCATGATGGTTAAGGCAGCTGGCTCCACATGGCCAACCGAACACTTCAAGTCTTGGACCTGGAGGCTTGTGATACACTGTGGGCACATGCGCATGCACGCCCAGAATCCCAAAAGGAGAATAGAGAAGGGATTACAGCATAGTCATCTCCCCTGGGCAGTGGTTTCTCCCATTCCCTCTCACTCTTTCTGTCTCTGGCAAGCACACACACCCTATAGCAAAAACTAGAAAGGTGAAGTGAGGGAGCATATTTTCCATTAATTTTTTTTTTTTTTGAGAGGTTTTAGCTATAGGGCGTGTGCGCTCGCCAGAAAGACAGCGAGACAGAGAGGTAGAAAGTGAGAAATCACCCCCCGGGGGGATGGCCACGCCACAATCCCTTCTCCTCCATTCTCCTCTTGGGATCTTGGGCACACATGCACACATGCCCGGCATGAGTTTAAGCCACCAGGTCCGGGACTCAAACCGCGGTAGACTACATGGGAGTCCAGCGACATAGCCATTACGCTAACTGCTGGCCCTTCCATTAAGTTTTTTAAGATCCCTCATTCATATTTCTATATGCCTGGATGAGTACTGAGGAAGTTAGAAGTATGAGAGGATACATTTGGGTACTGATAAAACAATTATGTTCTTTAAAATCTAATAAACAAGCATTTAATATAAGAAAATAAAACGAAAACATCAGTTTATCTACAAGTAAAAACGGGTTTTAAAGAGCTAAAAGTGCAAACAGGGAAACAGGGTAGAAGACTATTTCAGTTATGGAGGGGAGAATTATGACTTTCAAGAAAACTGTTTCAGTAGCTATAATAATTATAGCCTTGGGAACCAGCAGTTAGCGTAATGGCTATGTCGCTGGACTCCCACATAGTCGACCATGGTTCGCGTCCCGGACCCGGTGGCTTAAAAAAAAACTCACGCCGGGCGCGTGTGCGTGCGTGCCCAAGATCCCGAGAGGAGAATGGAGGAGAAGGGATTGCGGCGTGGCCATCCCCCCTGGGGATGATTTCTCGCTTTCTGTCTCTATGTCTCTCTCTGTCTGTCTGGCAAGCGCATGCGCCCTATAGCGAAAATCTCTCTCAAAAAAAATAATAGGGAACCAGCAGTTAGCGTAATGGCTATGTCGCTGGACTCCCACGTAGTCGACCGCGGTTCGAGTCCCGGACCCGGCGGCTTAAACTCACGCCGGGCGCGTGTGCGTGCGTGCCCAAGATCCCGAGAGGAGAATGGAGGAGAAGGGATTGCGGCGTGGCCATCCCCCCTGGGGGGTGATTTCCTGCTTTCTATCTCTCTGTCTCTCTCTCTCTGTCTGGCAAGCGCACGCGCCCTATAGCAAAAACCTCTCCAAAAAAAGAAAAAAAAAAAAAAATAATAATAATAATTATAGTCTCTTCCTAGGTCTTTCTCTCTTTTTTTAAAAATAATTATTTTTTATTTTATTTATTCATTCATTCATTTTTTAAATTTGACCAGAGAGAGACAGAGGGTGAGAGAGAGAGGAAGTGAGAAAGCAAGCCACCAGATTCAGGACTTGAACCCTGTTCAGCCATGTGGGAGTGTCCAGCGCCTTAACTCACCACGCCACCTGCTGGTCCCCCTAGGTCTCCTTTCAACAATTTTGTTAGAGGGGCCAGGAGATGGTATAGATGGTGTCACTAGACTCCCACATGGCCAACTGTGGTTTCTGTCTCAGACCTGGTGGCTTGAAGGTCACACGGTGTACATGTGCATGTGCGCCCAAGATCCCAGGAAGAGAATGAAGGAGAAGGGATTGTGGTGGCCATCCTTCCTTGGGGGGGGTGATTTCTCACTGTCGCTCTGTCTGTCTGTCTTTCTACAATGAGCGGATGCATCCTATGGCAAAAACCTCTTTAAAAAAATTGTTAGAAGGCACATGTGGAGGCAAGCGGGTGGCATGGTGGTTAAGGGCGCTGGGCTCCCACATGATCAACCGCAGTTCGAGTCCCAGACCAGATGGGTTGCTTTCTTACTTTCCCTCCCTCTCTGTGTCTCTCTCTGGTCAAATTAAGAAATAATAATAGGAGCCAGCAGGTGGCGTGGTGGTTGAGGCACTGGACTCCCACATGGTTGACCACAGTTCAAGTCCTTGATCCGGCGGCTTGCTTTCTCACTCTCCCTTTCTCTCTGTCTCTCTCTGGTCAAAACTGAAGAATAAGGGGACACGTAGGTGGTATGGTAGTTAAGAGTGCTGGACTCCCTCATGGCTGACAGCGGTTTAAGTTTCGGACCTGGCGGCTTGCTTTCTCATTCTCCCTCTCTCTGTCCCGCTCTGGTCAAATTAAAATAAATACATACATACATACATAAAGTTAAAAAAAAATTTAACCGAAGCATAATGATAATAAATAAAATTAAAAATAAATCCTTGGGGACCAGTAGGTGGCCTGGTGGTTAAGGTGCTGGACATTCCCACATGGCCGACCACGGTTTGATTCCCACACCTGGCAACTTGCTTTCTCACTTTCCCTCTCTTTCTCTCTGTTACTCTCTGGTCAAATTAAAATAAATGGATGAATAAATAAAATTAAATTTAAAAAATCCTTTTTAAAAAGAAATAATATAGTTAAATTAAAAAATAATTATTAAAACAAAAAAAAAAGAATGTGAGACCAGCAGTTGATGTAATGGCTATGTCACTGGATTCCCATGTAGTCCACCGCGGTTTGAGTCCTGGACCCAGTGGCTTAAACTCACACCGGGTGCGTGTGTATGTGTATACCTAAGATTCCGAGAGGAGAATGGAGGAGAAGGGATTGCGGTGTGGCCATGCCCCCTGGGGGGTGATTTCTCACTTTCTGTCGTTCTGTCTTTCTGGAGAGCACATGCGCCCTTATAGCAAAAAAAAAAAAAAAAAGTATTTAAAAAAGAAAAGGTACACGTGCTCACCAGAGACTGAGAGAGAGAGAAAGTGAGAATACCCCCCATGGAGGATGGCCATGCTACAATACCTTCTCCGCTTCTTTTGAGATTTGGGGCATGCATGCACTTGCAGTCTGGCGTGTTTTTTAAGCTGTCAAGTCTGTAACTCAAACTGCACAGTCATCCATGTGGGATTCAACTGCCTTAACCATCCCACCACTGGCTGGTCCTCAGGTCTTTTTTTTTTAATTATTTTATTTAACTTTATTTATTTATTTTAATTTGACCAGAGAGGGAAAGAGCAAGAGACAGAGAGAGCGAGCATGAGCGAGTGAGAGAGCAAGCCACCGGGTCCGGGACTCAAACCGGCCACGTGGGAGTCCAGCGCCACCTGCTGGCCACCCTCAGGTCTCCTTTTAACATGCACAACCAGTCCATTTTATAAGTCTCCTCTCTTCTACTTTATTGCTCTGTATATTTCCCATAGTACTATCTTTCCCATGAACTATCTCCTCCAACAACACACAGCTCACCACTGATTCTGTAGAATCAAGTCTAAATTCCTTACCCTAGTATTCAAGGCCTGACTAGTTCTGCCCAGGCTCCATCTTCAGACTTAATTCTGACTATTATCCTGACTTCATCCTTTCTGCATCTTCTTCTCCCACTGTCTTTTCCATTCTATCAACACTTATCTATCCCTTGAACCTCCCTTGGACATTTTCTCCAACCACCGTTTCTCAGTGAATTTTTTCACCGTTTTTCAGTGCAATTTCTCTGAATTCTCTCGATACTTAGGACACAGACCAGACTTCACAGCACAATCTTGGGTCCTTTTTAAACCATGGTACTACACAACAACTCTAGTTGGTTAGCTTGGAGAAACAGCGGTCACATTGTAGAAACTAGACTGCAGGGACCAGCAGGTGGTGTGGTGGTTAAGGTGCTGGACACTCCCACATGGCTGACCATGGTTGAGTCCTGGATCTGGTGGCTTGCTTTCTCACTTTCCCTCTTTCTCTCTCTCTCTGTGTATCTCTCTGGTCAAATTAAAATAAAATGAATGAATAAAAGTAAATAAATAATTCTTTAAAAAAAAAAAAGAAACTAGACTGCAAGCTATTAGGTGGTAAGGCTAGTCCTACCTACAAAATAAATTAGGAAGGACCAGCAGATAGCATAATGGTTATGTTGCTGGACTTCCACGTAGTCTATTGCAGTTCAAGTCCAGGACCCAGCAGCTTAATCTAATGCTGGGTGTGTGCACACATGCCCAAAATCCTAAGAGAAGACTGGAGGAAAAGGGATTGTGGTGTGGCCATCTCCCTAGAGGGTTGATTTCTTGCACAAGCTCTATAGCAAAAATCTCTCAAAAAAAAAAAAAAAAAAAAAAAAAAAAAAGAAAGTAGGAAGAAGAAAATCACTCAGAGGTATTGGCTGCTTTGGGTACCCCCACTACTACCACTGTCTACCCATAACCTCAAGTCACCTCCATGTTCACACAACACCCTGGACACATTCCTGCTCCGGGCCTTTTCACCAGCTGCTACCTCTGCCTGCCATGATTTACTTATGTTCTTTGAGGCTTTGTTCAAATACCACTTTCTCAGTGATTTCCCCAACCATTCACTTTCAAATTGCCCCGAGGCCTGGCCATGGTGGCCCTCTGGAACCAATGGGAGGCCTGGGTTCAATTCCAGGTCCAGGGTCCAGTTCCGGGTCCAAGCTAAAGACAGGTGTGGTGGCTGTGCTCAGTTGTAATCCCAGGAGCTGAGAAAGGGGGATCACAAGCTGGAGACTAGCCTGGGAGACTCTGAGCTGAGGAAGCACTTGGTGGCCAGGCCTGTAGTTCCAGCTGGGAGGGAAACTGACAAGATACGTTTAAAAAATAATAATAATTGGGAACCAGCAGTTAGCGTAATGGCTATGTCACTGGACTCCCGCGTAGCCGACCGCGGTTTGCGTCCCGGACCCGGTGGCTTAAAACTCACACCAGGCGGGTGTGTGTGTGTGCGTGCGTGCGTGCGTGCCCAAGATCCCGAGAGGAGAATGGAGGAGAAGAGATTGCAGCGTGACCATCCCCCCTGGGGGGTGATTTCTCGCTTTCTGTCTCTATGTCTCTCTCTGTCTGTCTGGCGAGCACAGGCGCCCTATAGCGAAAACCTCTCCAAATAATAATAATAATAATAATAATAATAATAATAAATGGGGGACCAGCGGGTGGCATGGAAGTTAAGGCGGCTGGATCTCAAGGCAGCTGGATCCCACATGGCGAGAGGTTTGAGTCCCCAACCTGGCGGCTTGAAAATCACACAGGTCGCCTGCAAGCCAAAAATTCAAAAGGAGAAGGGACTGCAGCGTGGCCATACCCCCGGGGGTGATTCCTCTCTCTCTCTCTCTCTCTCTGTCTCTGTCTCTCTCCTCTCGGCTGATAGCTTCCTTTACCATCTCCTGATACTCTTTTTTCCATTACACTTATTATCCCTAAAACACTCCATGCCGAACACTTCACTTCCTTACTACTACTGCCCGAGTCCCCGCACTAGAATGTAAGCTCGCCGAGGAGACGTTATTTCACCTGTGCCCGCAGTCCCTCCACCCCAAACGCCCGAAGCCCCCTCCCCCATCCCGCCCCAGGCTCCCGCGCGGTCCCCGCGGAACCCCACGCTCTCCCCACGCACCCGATCTTGAGAGGCTCACAGACCCGGCCCGCACGCGCCCTCGGCCAGGCACGTGACCTGTCCCCGAGGTCACTCAGCCACCCCGGCGGCCTCCGCGCTCCCCACGTGTCCTCCGCGGTCCGCGGGCTCGCGGCGGCGCTCACCGTCAGGGTCCTTCTCGCGGTAGCACTGGTAGTTGCACTCCACCTTCATGTTCTCCAGGAAGGACTTCACCTGCTCCTCGTCCTGGAAGTCCACCAGGCCTGCCATGGCTCCGGTGCACCCAGCCGGGGTTGTCCCGAGGCCCCGCCCCACCGTCACGTGAGCCAGCGGAGGGGGCGGGGCGTGGGAGGGGCGTGACGCCGAAGTCGCCGCTCAGCCGGGGATTCGCCACCGCGGGCGCGGGGGCCTGGGCTTCCCTGCAGTCCTCGTGCTGCGTAGGTCGTTGGCAGCCACGTTTCTTCGGCTAACCTCGTTCCTAAAGCTGCTGGCGGTCTTTCTGCGGCACCTTTCTGTGCCCGCGCTGTAGCCTTAATGGTTTTCTGCCTGCAGTCATTTATCCAGTCATCCATGAATTCGTTAGTTCGGTATTGCTCAAGGCCCTCCTGTGTGCCTCCAGGTGTTTGGATCTAGGAATATGACAGCTGGAAGAATGGACCCTGCCTTCAGAGAACTTGCAGTTGAGTGGGAAGGCGTGTGTTTATTCATTCAGTAAACATTTCGAGCACCTTCTGTGTGCCAGATGTGGCTGGGCAGACCGATAATCATAATCGTAAATCTGTACAAATACAACAGGAAGTTTAGTTCATCTATAGTCCTTCCACATCCATCCTGGCCGCCAACACGAATGACCTAAAGAATGAATGGCAGGGACCATCAGATGGCATAATGGTTACATCGCTGGACTCCCACGGAGTCAACTACGGTTTGAGTCCAGGACCTGTGGGTTAAAACACACCAGGTGTGGAAGTGCTCAAAATCCCTAGAGGAGAATGGAAGAGAAGAGATTGTGGCGTGTTCCCCCTGGATTTCTTGCTTTCTGTCTGTCTGGAGAGTGCACGTGCTCTACAGCAAAAATAAATAAAAAGTTAAATTAATAATAATAATAAAAGAATGAATGATTGTGGAAGATGATGACAGAAACACAGATAGTAATTATAACTTTCTTTTGAGTTTTTGCTAGAGGGTGCATTCACCAGAGAGACACAGAGACAGAGCTGGTAAAGCACCGCCATGGGAAATGGCTATGTTGCGATCACTTCTCCTCTCTCTCTCCCATTGTTCCAGATCCTGGGCACACATACATGCTTGGCATGTTTCTCAAGTCTCCAGGGTGGAAGATTTGAACTATGTGATCAGCCATGTGGATAAAGACTGACTTAACCACCAGGCTACAGAGCCCACCCATTACAACATTGTTATGATAACTAATTCCTTTTTTTAAACAATGATTTATTGTGATCAGTAGATAGCATAATAGTTGCGTTCTTGGACTCCCATGTAGTCATCAGCAGTTCGAGTCCAGGACCCAGTGGCTTAAAACTCACGCCGGGCACGGCTGTGTGCCCAAAATCCCAAGAGGAGAATGGAAGAGAAGGGATTGCGGCATGGCCATTCCCCCTATGGGGATGATTTCTCGCTTTCTGTCTCTCTGTCTCTCTCTGGTGAACTCACACTCCCTATAGCAAAAATCTCTCTCTAAAATAAACACTAATAATAAAAAGTAAAGAATGATTTATTTAATTTTATTTTTATTAATTTTTAATTTGACCAGAGAGAGGAAAAGGGAACTTGAAAAACTTGTCATCAGGTCTGGAACTCAAACCACAGTCAGCCATGTTGGAGCCCAGCGCATTAACAACCACACCACCATGATCTTGATAAGTTACTAAACACCAGTTTCCTTGCATACAGATTGGGGATAATACCTACCTCATAGTGTCATAATAAGTGCCATAGTAAAAATTAAGCATGTTAATTAGAATAAGGCTCTTAAAAATAGATCCTGGAATAAAATTCAGTTCTGTTTAATAATTAGTTTAATAATTAGGCCCCTGTAATAACTAATTTTTGTTAAAAGAATTATTTTATTTTATTCATTGTCATTATTTTATTTATTTTTATTTTTTGAAAGGTTTTTGCTATAAGGCACGTATGCTCTCCAGAAAGACAGAGAGAGACAGAGAGACAGAAAGCGAGATTGCCACTCCGCAATCCCTTCTCCTCCATTCTCTTCTTGGGATCTTGGGCATGCATGCACACGTGCCTGGCGTAAGTTTAAGCCACCAGGTCTGGGACTCGAACCGCAATTGACTACATGGGAGTCCAGGGACATAGCCATTATGCCATCTGCTGGTCCCAATTTTATTTTATGAAGTTGACCATGAGAGAGAAGGAAAGTGAGAAAGCAAACTGCCAGGTCTGGGACTCGAACGATAGTCAGCTGTGTGGGAGTCCAGCCACCATAACTATCACACCACCTTCAGGCCTCTAATAACTAATTATTAAACAGAACTGAATTTTATTCCAGGATCTATTTTTAAGAGCCTTATTCTAATTAACATGCTTAATTTTTACTATGGCACTTATTATGACACTATGAGGTAGGTATTATCCCCAATCTGTATGCAAGGAAACTGGTGTTTAGTAACTTATCAAGATCATACAGTAAAAGAGAGACCTGGTATGCAATAATTATTTTTTGAATTAAAAGAATGAAATAGAAGAAGAACATGACAAGGAGATGAGGAAGAAAAGAAATAACTTTATTGGTATTTTGCTTTGCTTTCCTGCTTATAATCATGAGATCCAAAATGCCTAGGCAGAAAGATCTCCCAAGACAGTTTCTATTCCTATTCATTCTTTTTATTAAAATTATTATTATTGGGACCAGCAGTTGGTGTAATGGCTATGTCGCTGGACTCCCATGTAGTCGACCACAGTTCAAGTCCTGGACCTGGTGACTTAAACTTATGCTGGGTGCATGTGAGTACGTGTTCAAAATCCTGAGAGGAGAATGGAGGAGAAGGGATTGTGGCATGGCCAATCACCCCCTGGGGGGTGATTTCTCGCTTTCTGTCTCTCTGTCTCTCTCTGTCTTTCTGGCGAGCGCACATGCCCTATAGCAAAAAGCCTCTCCAAAAAAAAAAGTCTGAATTTTGGGGCTGGCTGGTGGCATGGTGTTTAAGGGCACTGAACTCCCACATGGCTGACTGTGGTTCAAATCCTGCACCTGGCGACTTGCTTTCTCACTTTCTCTCTTTCTTTCCCTCCCTTTCTCATTCCCTCTCTGGTCAAATTAAAATAAATAAATGGATAAATAAAGTTAAATAAGATAATTCTTTAAAAAAAAAAGTCTGAACTTTAAACAGATTCTTGGACTGGTGATTCATATCCATCAGTTCGTTCAACTTTGGCACCTGTTTCATCCCCAGTAGCTTTGCCAGAGCTACTGCCTTCACCATGAAGCTCCATGAGTTTTCCAAAATCAAACTTAGATTTCTTGGGAACCAGCAGTTAGTGTAATGGCTATGTCACTGGACTTCCACGTAGTCGACCGCGGTTCGCGTCCCGGACCCGGTGGCTTAAAACTCACGCCGGGCACGTGTGCGTGTGTGCCCAAGATCCCGAGAGGAGAAGGAGGAGAAGGGATTGCGGCGTGACCATCCCTCCGGGGGATGATTTCTTGCTTTCTGTCTCTATGTCTCTCTCTGTCTGTCTGGCGAGCTCACCCTATAGCGAAAATCTTTCAAAACAAAAAACAAAAAAACTTAGATTTCTTCAGCACTGTTACTTTTCTGATGAAGAAATCTGGAGAGGATAGATGGATTGGCAAGCCTTTTCTATGTCTTTTCCAATGCTGCCTGGAATCAGTTTATTAACCACTTATTTGAAGTCATTTATCTGCACCTCTTGGGTCATGATTTCCATCATCTTCTTCCAGATTTGGTGGACCTGCTGATGCTGGGCAGAGGTCTTCTGTATCTGAGTGGTGTGCTTTTTAGTAAACCCAACACAGAAGAGACAAGCAAATAACCATCGGTAGTCTTGACATCGACATGAGCTTCAGTCATGGTCTGCCATTTTTTGACCATGGAACACATTTTGTCATGGGTGAGGTCCATGCCATGGAAGTCAGTCAGGCAGTTTTTGCCCTGAACATCCTCAGTAATTAGCTTGAATTTCCTAAATGTGACTTCACTATTCTGCAGATCTGCAAGGCTCACTTCAAACACACGACCCTTAAGGCCGTCAATTTTGAATCCTTGAGTCCTGGCAACTAGTGTTTCC
This sequence comes from Tupaia tana, assembly GCA_026018925.1. Taxonomy (NCBI): domain Eukaryota; kingdom Metazoa; phylum Chordata; class Mammalia; order Scandentia; family Tupaiidae; genus Tupaia; species Tupaia tana. Next base: position 23,647,105 of record JAKSZU010000004.1, read on the forward strand.
CCAATATTTCTTTTTCATATATAAAAAGAATTATTTAATTTTATTTGCTTATTTATTTGTTTTTTAAAAAAATTTGACCAGAGAAGGGGAGGGAGAAAGAGAGAGAGAGAGAGTGAGAAAGCAAGCTGCCAGATCCGGGACTCAAACTGTGGTCGGCCATATGGGAGTCCAGTGCCCTTAACCACACACCACCTGCCAGCCCCTGCCAATATTTCTTATGTTGACATAGCAGGTGATTTCATGTCATACCAATCTTTTTTAGAAAATGTATCAACCACTTTCTTCTTGGCTCCCTTTTTGCTGCCTTTCATAAGGCACTTATTCTTGCCAACCAACATGGTGCTACTCAGAGAGCCAAAAGGGCAGAAATAGAATGCTAAAAAAAGTTATTTTTAAGGTTTATTTTTATTGCCACAGTGTATGTGTGCTCCAAAGAGAGAGAAAGAGAGAGAGAGAAGCAGCCCCAAATGGGGCATGGTCATGACCCAATCCTTTTTCTTCCATTTCTCCATTTTGTCAGGATTTGGAGCATGCATGTATATGCACTTAATGTGCTTTCAAGCCACTGAGTCAGCGATTTGAACCATGGTTGGCCAAGTAGAATCTTACTTTTTTACAACTTTTATTTGCCAGAGGGTGTGTGCACTTGCCAGAGAGAGACAGAGACAAAGGGAGGGGGGAAAGCATTCCTTCTGTTCTCTGAATATATTCCAGGTTTTTGTCTCTGTTTACCTCTGCTCCTGGTGTCTGGACCACACTTCTGTGCCCAAATCAAAAATCCTCTCCTCGTTAACGTCTTCACAGATAAACAGCCATACAACCTCCAAATAGATTTAGAAGCTCTCACTTCAGTGTTTCACACCACTATCTTTATTCTAGTATGATATAGGAAAGACTGTCTTTGGAGGAGGAACAGTTCTTAGCTCAGAATCCATATTCCACTTTTACTAAGTTGTGACCTTGAACCATTCATGTGTCTGAGCCCAATTCCTCTTCTGTGAAGGCAGGATCATTCTATGGCTGCTGATAGGACTCAAAGTTCATGCATATAATGTTTTTAGTATAATGCCTGATTCAGGGTAATTTCTGTTCTAGAAATGTTTCTTGTCATGCCTGTAATGGCATCACAGTCTATATCCCCCACCAGACTGTAACTTCTTTGCCCCTTGTGCTGGTCACAGGGCTAAGAATAGAGCAGGGCTCAGTGAGGGTGATATAGGAAATTAAAGTCAGGGTCTGGCCAGGAGAAGTATTTTTCCCATAATCATTTACTAAGTTGAAATGAGACCACCTGAACAGTAGAGGGTGCTAGAGAGTTAGTTAGTGAAAAGGCAAAAGAAAGGCTGGGCCAAGTATGAAATGACATTTTTTAAAAAAAATCACCTCTGCAGGAGGGGATGGCCATGCCATCTCTCTCTATATATATTTTTTAAAAAAATTACTTTATTTAACTTTGTTTATTTACTTTAATTTGACTAGAGAGGAAGAGAGTGAGAGAGAGAGATAGAGAAAGTGAGAAAGCAAGCTCTCAGGTCCGGGACTCGAGCCACAGTCATCCATGTGGGAATCCAGCGCCTTAAACCACCACGCCATCTGCTGGCCCCTCAATGCCATCTCTTTTCCTCCATTCTCCTCTCCAGATTTGGGCATGGTGGTACACACCAAGTCCAGGATTCAAACAGAGCTGTCAGTCTTGTGGAATCTAGCCACCCCAACCACCATACCACCTGATAGCCCTGAATTCACATATTTTAAAAAGAAATTTAAGGTCATCAAAGGACAGCATTTATTTTTGTCCTTTCCTTATTTCTGTGAGTATATTTCCTCCCTATTCTTATAAATGTTCACATTTGTTTTTTAAACTTAATTATTCCCCCCCCCTTTTTTTTTGGAGAGGTTTTTGCTATAGGGCGTGTGCGCTTGCCAGCCAGACAGAGATAGAGACAGAGAGACAGAAAGTGAGAAATCACCCCCCAGGGGGGATGGCCACGCCGCAATCCCTTCTCCTCCTTTCTCCTCTCGGGATCTTGGGCACGCACGCACACGCGCCCAGCGTGAATTTTAAGCCACCAGGTCTGGGATGTGAACTGCGGTCGACTGCATGGGAGTCCAGCGACATAGCCATTACCCTAACTGCTGGTCCCATCTCCCCCCTTTTTAATGACTGAAATATAAAATATCTAAAACCACAGCTTCTGGAAGAACCATTTGTTCTTGCTTGTCTTTTACCTCTGTTCAAGCTCAACCTTTGCCTCCCCCTGGGCCTTGCATTTAAGAGCAGGATCTCTGAAGACATCCTTGTTGACCACAGTTTGGTCCAAGGGAATATCACAGAGTACCTTGTGGACATGAGTGATTGTAGTTACAAACCTTCACGAAAGATTTGATCTTTGACCTGTTGGCAGTTTTCTTCTTGCCCATGGCAGCTGTCACTTTGTGGGATAGCGGTTAATTCCAGATACCAGAGCATGGCTGTAGGGATGGTCTGAGGTGCCATCATCAATGTTCTTCATGATCACGGCTTTGCATCCTAGGTAGCGTCCAGCCAGCGCCAGCACCAGCACCAGCGCCAGCACCAGCACCAGCACCAGCACCACCTTCCCAGGTTTCATGAACTTGCCCAATGTCGATGTGCTTCTGCAACTTGGCGCGGTGGTGAATTAGAAGACCTTGCCTAAGCCTCTAATCACAGACAGCCTAAACTTAATTTAATTACTCAAATAACACACGAGTATAGTTGTCTCTTGGTAATCTCAGGGAATTGGTTCCAGGGCCCCTGCAGGTACTGAAATCTACATGTGCTCAAGTCTCTTAAATAAAATGGCATCGTCCATCTATACAACCTATGCACATCCTCCATTATACTTTTTTTTTTTTTTTTTTTTTTTTTTTGCCATAAGGTATGTGCATTTGCCAGAGAAGGACACACAGAGACAGTGACAGGGAAAGTGAGAAATTACCCTCCAAGGGGCATGACCATGCCACAATCCCTTCTCCAATCTCCTCCTAGGATTTGGGCATGCAGGCACACACGTGCAATGTGATATTCAAGCCACCAGGTCCAGAACTCAAACCATAGTCAGCCATGTGAGGGTCCAACGCCTTACACCATGCCATCTGCTGGCCCCCCTGATACTTCCTTTTTTTTTTAAGAGAGATTTTTGTTATAAGGTGTGTACACTCACCAGAGAAACAGACAGAGGCAGAGAGACAGAAAGTGAGAAATCACTCCCCAGGGGGTATGACCAGGCCATAATCCCTTCCCCTCCATTCTCCTCTCAGGACTTTGGGCATGCACGTACACATGCGCTGGCATGAGTTTTAAGCTAAAGAGTTTGGGACTCGAATCTCAGTCAACTATATGGGAGTCATACAACGTTATCTGTAAGGCATCTGCTGGCCCCTTTTTTTCTTTTCTTTTTAATGCCAGAGGGTATGTGAGAGAGAGAGAGAGAGAGAGAGAGAGAGAAAGTACCCCCCCCCCCCCCGACACATACCCAAATGAGTCCCAGTCACACTGCAATTCTCTTTCCTCCAATCTTTACCACAGCATGATCCTAGGAGCACATGCACTGTGTGTTTTCCAAGCTACAGTGGTCAGAGCTCAAACTCAGGCTCTCTCTGCATAGCATTAAAATGCTGCACACTAGGGCTGGTCCTCCCTTATACTTTAAATCATCTCTAAATTTACTTATAATACCTAATACCGTGTAGATGCTATATAAATCATTGTTAGACTGTATGTTTTAAATGTTGTATATTTTTATCAATTAAAAAAAATTTTTTTTTAGATTTTTTTCCCATAGGGTATGTGAGTATGTGTTCCCACCGGAGAGAGACAGAGTGGGAAAGTAAGAAATCATCCCCCGGGAAGATGGTTCTGCCACAATCCCTTCTTCTCCATTCTCCTCTCAGAATTTTGGGCATGCATGCACACAGGCTCTGCATACTTTTCAGGCTCCCGGGTCCAGGACTTGAACTATTGTTAGCCATGTGAGAATTCAGTGCCTTAACCACCATGCCACCTGCTGGCCCCTGTTATTTTTTCCCTTGAATAGTTTCCATGTGCAGAGACAGAACCTGTGGATATGGTGGGCTAACTGTATATGCTTATTGTAAGTTACTCTCATGTGTTTTGCTTGATAACTTTTTTTTTAAGAGAAATTTTTGCTATAGGGCATGTGCGAGAGAGACAGAGAGAAAGAAGGCAAAAAATCATCCCTCGGGGGAATGGCTATGCTGTAATCTCTTCTCTATTCTCCTCTCAGGATTTTGGGGACGCATGCACATGTAGCTGGCATGAGTTTCAAGCCTCCAGGTCCAGGACTCGAACTCTGGTTGGCCATGTGGGAGTCCAGTGACTTAACCATTACACCATCTGCTGATTCTGATAACTACAGGCATGATACAGCATGCACTAATCTAACTGTTGCTGAGGGACTGAACGTCAGAGTGAAAGGTCCAGGACAAGCCAGGCCCTTTATAGTCTCAGAGTTTCACAACAACCATTCTACGTCCTGAAGAGAAGAACTCAAGAGCATTACAAAGCCCACCCCCTAACTCCCAACTTAGATTCAATTTATATTTATTGATCACTAACTGAATTAGTACTTTATTTTTAATTTTTTTTTTAGGTTTTTGCCATAGGGCATGTGCAATCACCAGAGAGAGCGAGAGAAACAGTAAGAGAGAAAGTGAGAAATCATCCCCCAAGGAGGATGGCCACACCACAATCCCTTCTCCTCCATTCTGCTCCTAGGATTTGGGGCGCACATGCACACGCACCCGGTGTGATTTTCAAGCCACCAGGTCCAGGACTTGAAGTGTGATGGCTCATTGGGAGTCCAGCACCTTAACCACCGTGCCACCTGCTGGTCCTCTTAGTACTTTAGATACATTATTTCATTGTCCTTCATAGCATTATTCTTTATGCCTTCAACAAACATTCCCTTGGGTGATTAAAAATAACTAGGGTTGGGCCACCCTGTGTTTGGTATAAGGCAGCTGGTTCTCACATGGCCAGCTGGGTGGTTTGAGCCCTAGACTCAGCAGCTTGAGAAACATGTCAATTACATATGTGAGTGCCTAAAAATACCCAAAAGAAGGAGAAATGGAGAAGGGACTGTGGTGTGTATGTTCCTTATATGGGAGGGGAGTAGTTTCTCATTTTCTTATATCTTTCTCTGGTGACCACATGCGCCCTCTAGCAAAATTAATAAAAAAAAAAAAATGAAGAACTGTTCATGATACATTTGTATTAGCAATCCCAAATGCATTAAGCGAAAAAAAAATAGAGTATAACTGACCTTTTATTAAACAATTAATCTTTTGTATATTATAGAAAAAAATCTGAGAAAAAATACACTGAGCTGTTGGGGCCAGCAGGTGATGGTGATTAAAGGCGCTGCCCTCCCCCATGGCCTACCACGGTTCTAAGTCCCAGACCTGGCGGCTTGCTTTCTTACTTTCCCTCTCTCTCACACACTCTGTCCCTCTCTGGTCAAATTAAAAATAAATAAATAAATAAATAAATAAACAAACTAATAAATAAAGTTAAATAAAATAATTCTTTAAGAAAATACACGGAGCTGTTAATAGCTACTAACTAGGGGCTGGGAAGGAGTGAGGGGATAATGAATAGGAGGATTATTCTACTGTTTGTATTATATATAAAATTAATATATATATATATATGTTTTTTCAGAGATTTTTGCCTTAGGGTGAGTGCACTCACCAGAGATATAGAGAAACAGAGACAGTGAGAGGGAAAGTGAGAAATCACCCTCCAGGGGAGATGGCCACACTACAATCTCTTATCCTCTATTCTCCCCCTGATCTTGGACACAACCGTACAGGTATCTGGTGTGATTTTCAAGCCACTGCGAATGGAACTCGAACTGCAGTCGGCCTCGTGGTAGTCCAGCAAGTATCTGCAACGCCATCTGCAGTCCTCCTATGTTTATTTTTGTATATCACTTTTGTAAGCAGATGAAATAATAAAAGCACCTTTTACAAGACATGACGACTTTTCTAGCATCTTATTGTCCATTTCAGGATAGGTATTAATAGCTCCATTTCATAAAAGAGGGTTGGAGGATTTATTTATTTCCTCAAGGTCACTTAGCCCTCTAAGCCTCCCCAAAAAGGTTACGCGTTGGTAAACTAACAGGACCCGCCCCATGAGGAGAGACGCGGCCAATCACGTTTGCGGTGAGGTCACTTTCAAAGCCTGGGATTGGTGCTTGTGTCTAAACTGAGCTGGCCTTTCTCAGAGGCTGATGGAGCTAGGAAAAGAGTGGGAGGCAAAGGTGGCTTGCCTGGGTTACCCAGCTTTCAGCACCTCTGCATGTCCTCAGAGACCAGCATTGGGGAGGGTAGCCACCGAGGCGCCCTGCCCTTCCCGCCGTGGCCAGTTGATCCCGCAAGCCCGTGCCGGCAGAGCCTGCAGCCCTCCCTCTTTGCATCGCTGTCCCAGAGACACTGAAAGGCTGTGACAGCTGCCAGCCTAGCTCAGACTTGCGTTGCAACAGCAGTGATTGCACATAGCAAAGTCCCCACATGACCTGCTTGATCTAGAGCCAGTGCAAAGCAGTCAGAAGCAGGACTCAGTGCAACCTCTACTTCCTTGCCTGTCTCTGGGGCTCCTTGGCAGGTCAAAGCAGGAAAGTCCTCCGCTTTACAGAAAATAGGGCTGAGAAAAGAGGGGAAGGGGCTTGTTCCAGGGCACACAGTAAATTAGTGACAGTCAGCAAGTTGGGTGGTAACCTTTCCAACCTTATCTTCACTTCTTCCTGACAAATACCCTTTTCCCGCTTGTTTCTATCTATCTTCTGCTCATATATCGTGATCCTTTTTTTTTTTTTTTTTTTTTTTTGTGCCCTATAGGGCACGTGCGCTCGCCAGAAAGACAGAGAGACAGAAAATGAGAAATCACCCGCCACAGGAGATGGCCATGCCACAATCCCTTCTCCTCCATTCTCCTCTCGGAATCTTGAGTACCACGCACACGCGCCTGGCATGAGTTTAAGCCACAGGGTAGGGAACTTGAACTGCAGTCGACTACATGGGAGTCTAGCGACAAAGCCATTAGGCCAACTGCTGGGCCCAATAACAGTTGTTATTAATAATGGGAAAAAGACTTATAAACAGTGAAATGCCGTATTAGACTAAGCTCTGAGTTCTCTGAGAGCTGTCTCATTCATACCTGTGTCATCAGAATCTAACACAGGTCATGGCGCAGAGCGGGGCTTAGAAAATATCTGATGAATGTATGTACAAAGGTAAGAGATTAATATCGATATCTTCCTTTTCTAAATGGGCTTCCTCTATAATCCATCTTTAGAGCTGACGGCTCAACAATAAGCCACACATTTCTATAAGTCTTCTACCCCTACATTTGTGTATTACACTCTTTCCGGTTGTTGAAAGGTAACTTTCTCTACATTCACATGTGACAGGTCTGAAGTGTAGTTGGTGTGTGATAAATCTGTGTTGGATGCATGAATGAACACCCTAAGGAGCATAGAAATATGCTGGAAATAGCACTGAAATAGGGGTCAGGAGGCTTAAATACTAATTCCTGTTCTGCCATTTGTATAATCTTTGACTTTGACTAAATCCATTCTCTTCATGCCCTTGTCTACTTGTCTGTTTATAAAATGAGACTCAAAATCTTTACACCACCCTGATGCTGGGAGGAGATAGACCAACCTTAATGCCTAAGTTTTTCTGTTTGTTTGTTTTTTAATTTGCTATGGAGTGTGTGCCTGTGTAGGAGAGAGAGAGAGAAGGAGAGGGAAAGTGAGAAAGCACCCCCAGGTGGATGGCCATGCCATTATTACTTTTCCTTCATTTTCCTCTTGGGATTTTAGGCATGCATGCACAGGGGCCTGCCATGCTTTTCCAACCACTGGTTTAGAGACTCAGACTACCTGGCTGGTCATATAGGCTCCAGCTGCCTTAACCACCACACCACTGCTGTTCGCCCTAAATGCCTAAGTTTTAGGAATATTTTGTAATATGTTGTCTCCTTATCTTCCCTCTTAGGAAGAATTGCCAAAAGCAAAAAAGGCGATAAGGCAGATAAACCTGCTTTTGTAGACCTGAAAACTGTAAAAATTAAGCAAGATGCTCTTTCTTTCTTTCTTTCTTTCTTTCTTTCTTTCTTTCTTTCTTTCTTTAGAAATTTTTGCCTGAGAGTGCATGTGCTCCCCAGAGAGAGACAGAGGCAGAGACAGTGATAGGGAAAGTGAGAAATCACCCCCAGAGGCGATGGCCATGCCGCAATCCCTTCTCCACTCTCTTTCCGGGATCTTGGGCACACAAGCACATGTGCCTGGTGTCATTTTGAAGCCACTGGATCCAGAATTTGAACCGTGGTTGGCCATGTGGGAATCCAGTGACGTAACTGATATGCCATCTGCTGGTCCCTAGGATATTATTTCTAATCAGATAATCTGTAGAAGTTACAGGTTGGAAACAATGGCTCTAAATCTTTGCTTCTCAATGTGTGGCCTGAGAACTGGCATCGTGGACATCATTTGAGATCCTAATAGAAGTGGAAAATTTTGGGCCTCCACACAGACCTATTAAAACAAGAGTCTGAGGGCCAGTAGATGGTGTGGTGGTTAAGGCACTGAACTCTCACAGGGCTGACCATGGTTCAAGTCCTGGACCTGGCTTGCTTTCTCACTTTCTCTCTCTGGTCAAATTTTTAAAAATATAAATAAATTAATTAAATCAAAATAGTAATTCTTAAAAAAAATTCTTTAAAATATTTTTTTTCTCTAGGGCACCAGAGAGAGACAGAGGCACAGAAAGAAAGAGTGGGAAAGTGAGAAATCACTCCCCACATATCCCCGGGGAGGAAAGCCACTCTGAATTCCTTCTCCTCTCTTCACGATTTTGGGCATGCATGCACATGCTCTCAGCGTGATTTTTTTCCCCTTCCTTTCCTTTCTTTCTTTTTTATTATTATTATTTTTTTTTAGAGATTTTTGCTATAGGAAACATGCACTTTCCAGAGAGATAGAAAGAAACGTGCACTTTCCAGAGAAAGCAAGAAATTACCTCCTGGGTGGGTGACCACACCACAATCTCTTCTCCTCTTGGGATCTTGGGCACACATGCATAGGCACCCAAGGTGAGTTATAAGCCACCAGGTCTGGGACTCGAACCATGGTCGACTATGTGGTAGTCCAGTGATGTAACCATTCCATCATCTGCTGGTCCTCCCCCCCCCCCCCTTTTTTTTGGAGAGTTTTCGCTATAGGGCGTGTGTGCTCGCCAGACAGACAGAGAGAGACATAGAGACAGAAAGCGAGAAATCACCCCCCAGGGGGGATAGTCACACCGCAATCCCTTCTCCTCCATTCTCCTCTCGGGATCTTGGGCATGCACGCACACGCGCCTGGCGTGAGTTTTAAGCCACGGGGTCCAGGACGCGAACCACGGTCGACTACATGGGAGTCCAGCGACATAGCCATTATGCTAACTGCTGGTCCCCCTCCCCCCTTTATTTAAGAGAGAGATTTTTTCTGCTATAAAGCATGTGTGCTCGCCAGAGAGAGAGACATAAAGTGAGAAATCACCCCCCCCCCCAGGGGAATGGCCACACCACAATCCCTTCTCCTCCATTCTCCTCACACACACATGCATATATCACCGGGTCTGGGACATGATCCACGGGTGACTATGTGGGAATCCAGCGATGTAACCATTATGCCACCTGCTGGTCCCCCCAGCATGATTTTTCAAGCTCCCACAGAGCCAGCCAAGTGGGGACCAGAGCCTTAACCTCCGCATCACTTGTGACCCCAGAGTCTACATTTTTAACAACCTCAGGTGACTAAGTATACAATAAAGTCTGAGAGGCACTGTTCCGAATTAGATTCATAGGAAACATGAACTGAGATGATTTTCAAAGTCATCTTCAGCTCCTCCGACAGATGAGAGTACACTGGGCCCTGGGACCAATAAGGACCTCTCCTTACTCATCTTCCTCTGAGGACTCATCTTCCTTTTTTTTTTTTAGGGCTCATCTTCTTATAATATGAGCCTAACTGTGTCACTCCCGTTTGGAAACCAATGTCTCTGCAATGCCCATTTCCTTAGCTTGACACTCAAGGCCTTCTCTTCTGGCTCCTGACTACTCCTTGATACTCCATTGCCTACACTAGCTAAACCAATCACTCTGACCTGCTTCCCTTCTCTAGACAACCCAGGTTGTTTTCTGGCGTGGGCCACCCTCCCAGTTGTATCCAGCCTCAGCTAAGACTGTGACATCCTGGATTCCTGGTCCATTTTTAGGATGGCTTCCTTATCTTCAGTGGTTGACACTGGGCTGTGGTTAGCCAACTGCGATCTTGGCCTCTGGAAACACTGTAGTCACTGCCTACTTTACAGTACTTGTTTGCTATGGTCTGACTGTGTCACCAAAATTCACGTGGTTCAATTTGGTTGTGATGGAATCAAGAGAGTGAAAACTTAATCCCATTATGGGATTAAGAGTTAGGGCCTGGGGCCAGCAGGTGGCGTGGTGGTTAAGGACGCTGGACTACCACATGGCTGACCGCAGTTTGAGACCTGGATCTGGAGGCTTGCTTTCTCACTTTCCCTCTCTCTCTCTCTGTCCCTCTCTGGTCAAATTAAATAAGTAAAATTAAATAATTATTTTAAAATGTATTTATTTAACTTTATTTATTCATTCATTCATTTTAATTTGACCAGAGAGAGACACAGAGAGAGAGAGAGAGGAAAAGTGAGAAAGCAAGCCACCAGGTCCGGAACTCAAACTGTGGTCGGCCATGTGGTAGTGTCCAGCGCCCCAACTACCACACCACCTGCTGGTCCCTAATAACATAATTCTTAAAAAAAAAAAAAAAAAAAAAAAAAAAGAGTTAGGACCTTTGGGAGGGAATAAGATTGAGATCATCAGGGTGGTGCCCCCATGATTGTGTCCTGGTGGGTTTTTGATGCTGTGCACTGCCTTGGGACTCTGAAGAGTCTCCACCGGCAGGAAGACACTCACCAGATGCAGCCCCTCAACTTTGCACCTTCCAAACTGTGAGTTAAATAAACCTCATTCTTTATAAATCACCTCGTTTCTGTTCTTCAGTTACTAAGCAATAGAGAATGAACTAAAATATTATTTTACCAGACTATAAGTTCTTAAAGAATATACACCAGGTCTGATTTATTTATTTTTCCACCAGGTTCCATCAACACAGACTAAGGCACTTTGTAAATGTTCAGTTTATCCCAAGTGACTGATGATTACTCATGTGTCTTCCAGGTCTTTCTGCATTTTTAGACTGTGAAATTCCAGAGGGTGGGGACCTAATTGGATTGTCAGAAAAGTCATGCTGTATTTTTCTATGTTTTTCTATGCAAAAATGCATCATGGCTTTTCCAACGACCCAGTGTTTGTTCGCTAATTTGTCTCACTCATGGGGCTCCATGAGCACAGTAGACACTTGTTTAGCCCCAAGCTGATTGGTTCGGCTTGTTGTGATCATAGCCCTTTCCATAATGTGTGTGTAGACCCCGGTCACTACAACATGGTTAGGGAAGTCCCAAAGACCCAGACACGTTACAAGACCAAGGGCAGGTTTTAGAGTAAATAATCTCAAATCTGGGCTCAAATGCCTTCTAAGAAAGCTCCTAAGATTTCAAGCTGTGACCCCTAAAGTCTATTCCTAAGGCCTCCTGCCTACGTGCAAGGACCAATACGGGTAGGTATTCAGTGCATGTTGGTGAGTAAATAAATTAATCTGGACTTCTAATTGTAGCCAAATGCTGACTGTCAGAAAAAAGCAGTTGTGCTAGAAGACAGTTGTAACCAAATGTCACACAGCATTTAAGTATGAACTCCTTGCCTTGCTTACAAGCCCTGCGGCCCTCTGCCCCAGCCTGCCTTTCCAGCTTTATCACTTTCTCTCCCATACACACTCTTTGCTTGTCACCCCGAACTATTAATATTTGTAGATCCTAAACATGTCATTGGGTTTCATGCTCCAGTGCCTTCATACATGCAGCTCCCTATGTCTAAAACACTCTTCCTTCTTCATTTAGGCAATTTTTAGTTGTCTTTCAAAGCCCAGCTTAAGTAATTCTTCTAGGAAGCCTGCTCTAAGCTCCCAACTAAATACTTCTGTAACTGGCAGGCACTTTTTTTTTTTTTTTTTTTTTTTTCCAGTGCTTGCTGGTGAGAAAGAGACAGAGAAAGAGAAAGTGAGAAATTACTCCCGGGGGAATGGCCATACTTCAGTGTCTTCTCTTCCATCCTCCTCTTGGGATTTTGGGCATGCATACACACATGCCCGGTCTATTTTCCAAACTGCTGGGTCTAGGACTCAAACCACATCATGCAGTTGGCCATGTGAGATCCAGATGCCTTAACCAGATGCTTCTTTTTTATTTTTTTTTAATTTTTTTTTTTGAGAGGTTTTCGCTATAGGGCGCATGCGCTCGCCAGACAGACAGAGAGAGACATAGAGACAGAAAGCGAGAAATCACCCCCCGGGGGGATGGTCACGCCGCAATCCCTTCTCCTCCATTCTCCTCTCGGGATCTTGGGCACGCACGCACACGCGCCCGGTGTGAGTTTTAAGCCACCGGGTCCGAGACACGAACCGCGGTCGACTACGTGGGAGTCCAGCGACATAGCCATTATGCTAACTGCTGGTTCCCTATTTTTTAAAAATATTTATTTATTAGTTCCATTCATTATTTTTATTTTTTAAATTCGACCAGAGAGAGACAGAGAGAGAGAAAAAAGGAAAGTGAGGAAACAAGCCACCAGGTCCTAGACTCAAACCATAGTCGGCCATATGGGAATTCAGCACCTTAACCACCATGCCACCTACTGGCTTCCGGTGCTTCTTTTTAGATGAGTACTGATTGTATTCTTTTTCTGTTGTCTGTTCCACCCATGCCCCCAATTTGACTTGAGCACCTTGAGGGCAGGGGCTGGGTTTTACTCATTTCTGTGCCCTTCCTCAATGTCCAGCATGCAGCACAGCATAAAGGAGAGGAATTTATTTGGCACTTGATCCAGTGGAAAAAATACAGAGTAAAAGAGATTTTTTTTTTTTTTTTTGAGAGGTTTTCGCTATAGGGCGCGTGTGCTCACCAGACAGAGAGAGACATAGAGACAGAAAGCGAGAAATCACCCCCCAGGGGGGATGGTCACTCCGCAATCCCTTCTCCTCCATTCTCCTCTCAGGATCTTGGGCACGCACACACACGCGCCCGGTGTGAGTTTTAAGCCACCGGGTCCGGGACGCTAACCGCGGCCAACTACGTGGGAGTCCAGCGACATAGCCATTATGCTAACTGCTGGTTCCCAAAAGAGATATTATTATTCAGGGTTTTGCCACCCATGGAATTCCTAGTTTAGGAAGGGTTTTGCAAAACTTCAATTAATGTTTGTTGAAGAATACATTATTTGCATGCATATGACTTTCTACAAAAAGGGTAGAATAGTGAATAGGAGATGCCCCTTGAGGATGCCTGGGGAAGTAGAATTTTACCACTCTCCTCCTCCCAACACGTATACACTGTCCCTGGAAGAGGCTTGACTTACAGGACATGGACAGATGGCTCTCTATAGAAAGGTATTCTGGAGACAAGGCTTCAAATTGCGCATAAATTACAAAGCCTGCATCAGTTATCAGTCCAGGGAGTTTATTTAATTCTGTGATGTAAGTCACTCCTCTCTCTAAGCTTCAGTTTCCTCATCTGTAAACTGGGATAACAATATCTAGCTTACAGAATTACCAGGAGAATTTTACAATAATAAGTAATACTTATGTAACAGTTATAGCCTATTTATACAGTATATAAAAAGTATAAATATATAACAACTCAAACCTCACTAGAATTCTGTGAAGATTTTCATACCAGTTTTATAAAGAAACAGTAACACAGAAATGTCACATAACTTTTCTAAGATCAGATAGCTAGTAAGTATGGAGCTGAGATTAAAACCCAGGTAGACTGACTTGTTCCAAGTACTGTATCCTATATTGTCTTCTGTAATAAGACAATTCTGTGAAAAGGACTGTCTCACCCCTAGTAGTACACAATAAATACTGACACTAAAGACAGTAATCTAGGACCAGAGTTGATGAGGTGAAACAAAATGGATTAATAGTAAACAATAAAGGAACCAGCAGGGGATGGAGTGGTTAAGGTGCAGGACTGCCACCTGGTCGACTGCGGTTCGAGTCCTGGACCCAGGAGCTTGAAACTCATATCAGGCACGTGCGCGTGTGTGTGCAAAATCCCGAAAGGAGAATGGAGAAGAAGGGCTTGTAGCATGGCCATTCCCTCTCAGGGGGTGATTTCTCCCTTTCTGTCTCTCCAGTGAATGCATGTGCCCTATAGCAAAAATCTCTTTAAGAAAAAAATGGTAAAATAGTACCTGATTATTCCTTTTTTTTCCTTTTTGCCATAGGACATGTGTGCTCATCAGAGAGAGACAGAGACAGTGAGAAGGGAAGTGAGAAATCACCCCTCATGGGTATAGCCTTGCCACAATCCCTTCTCCGTTTTCCTCCTGAGATTTTGGGCACACATAAATATGCACCCAGTGTGATTTTTAAATAGCCAGTTCCAGGACTTGAACTGCAATTGGCCATATGGGAGTCCAGCAGCTTAAACAGCATGCCACCTGTTGAGCTGCGGATTATTTCTTTTCAAAATGCCTTATTGGGACAGCAGGTGGCACAGAGGTTAAGACAGCTGGATCCCACATGGCCGACTACGTGGTTTGAGTCTCGGACTCAGAAGCTTGAAAGTCATGCTGGGCCTGTGTGTGCGAGTGCCCAAAATTCCAAGAGGAGAAAGGGGAAAGGACTGAGGCGTGGCCATTTTCCCTGAGGGTTGATTTCTCAATTTTCCCCTCTCTCTCTTTTTCTGTCTTTCTTTTTCTTTCTCTGTGAGGGCATGCACCCTATAGCAAAACTAAAAAAATATTACAAATTTCAAAAAAAGTCTTATCTTTTAACTATAGATACTACATACTTCTACGGTTGGAAGATTTTCTTGGAGGGTTTTCTCTCTGAGATCTGGACTATTTTAAGAAGCTAAAGATAAACTGGCTTTGCTTTCTCCTGAAGAACTGGAACAAGTTCTGCTCACTTGAGCCAAAGGGCATTTAAGGGACACCAGGATGCCATGAAATTAATTCCTTCCAGTCCATTTTCTGGGCCCTGATGACAGAGATAAATCAAATCCAGTCAATGCTATAACAGAGCTCAAAGCCTAGTTGGAGAGGCCAACAAAAGGAATACCTGAGTAGGGTCTATGGAGGGAAGCCCATAAAGGACAACCAATTTAATTATGAAGGGAGTGATCAACAAAGGCCTGGGACCGGCAGGTGGTGTGGTGGTGAAGGGTGCCGGACTCCCATATGGCTGACAGTGGTTCCAGTCCCAGGCCTAGCAGCTTGTTTTCTTTCTCTCTCTCTCTCTCTCTCTCTCTCTCTCTCTCTCTCTCTCTCTTTCTATCTCTCTCTCTCTCCCTTTCTTTGGTCAAAAATTAAAAATAAATAAATGTTAAAGTAATTTGGGAAAAAAAAAAAAAAAAAAGGCCAGCAGATGGCATAATGGTTACATCACTGGACTCCCACATATTAGACCACAGTTTGAGTCCTGGACCTGACATCTTGAAATTCAGGCTGGGTGTGTGGATGCCCAAAATCCCAAGAGGAGAATGGAGGAGAAGGGATTTTGGTATAGCCATCCCCCCTGGGGGGTGATTTCTTCCTTTCTGTCTCTCTGTCTCTCTCTGTCTCTCTAGTGAGCACACACACCCTAAGGCAAAAACCTCTCAAAACTAAAAGAAAAAGACCTTCCAGAGGAGGCACACGAATCTAGTATTAAAGAGCAGTTGGAAAACATATTTGAAGAAAGCAAGAAAGGATTCTTGGCAGGGGGACTTTCATGAGCAAATGCACAGAGGGGCATAGCAGAAAGACGTGAAGGGAAAGTGTTGATGCCCAAGGCATAGACAGAGGGAAGATGGGGAAGTGCCTCAATTGTCAAATTAAGAGTTTGGCACTTAGGACATCAGACAGTGTGGAGATTAAGGCACTGGATCCCACATAGCTGACTGTGTGGTTCAAGTCCCAGATCCAGCAGTTTGAAAAATTGTGCTGGCACATGTGCATGTGTGTGCATACCCAAAGTCCCAAGAGGAGAATGGAGAAGGGATTGTAGTGTGGCCATCCCCACTAGGGGGTGATTTTTCACTTTACTTCTCTGCCTTTCTCTGGAGAATGCACACACCCTATAGGAATCTAAAAGGAAGAAGAAGATAAAAAAAGAATTTGATCCTTATCCTATAGTAGATGCAGAGCCATCAAAAAATGCCAACTGGGTATAATGTGGTTTAGAAAGATAATATTGGTAGCAAAAGGTGGTTGAATTAGAGGCTATAGACTGGAGATAGCTTTTAAGCATATTAAAAGTGTATTGAAGTCTTATGGGGCTGGTAGGTAGCGTGGTGGTTAAGGGCGCTGGACTGCCCCGTGGCCAACCACGATGTGAGTCCTGGACCCGGGAGCTTGCTTTTTCTCTCTTTCTTTCTATGTCCCTCTTTGATCAAATTTAAAAAATAAATAAAGTTAAATAAAATAATTTTAAAAAATTTATTTAACTTTATTTATTATTATTATTATTTTCACATGAGTTTTGCCAGATAAAGACAGAGAGAGAGAGAAAGAGAGAGAGAGAAGCCGCCAGGTCCGGGACTAGAACTGTGGTCGGCCATGTGGGAATTCCAGCACCTTAACCACCACACCACTTGCTGACCCAAATAAAGTAATTTTTTAAAAAAAGTGTATTAAAGACTGGGCATATGGCCTGGTGGTTAAGGGAGCAGGATCCCATATGGCTGACTGAATGATTAAAATCCAGGCCCTGGAGTCTTGAAAAACATAATGAGCATGTGTGTGTGCATCCTCTAAGTTCCCATATGATGGAGAAATGGAAGAGGAGTCGTGGAATGACCATACCCCATTGGAGAGGTGCTTTCTCCCTTTCTTTCTCCCTCTCTGTGTCTCTCTGTTGATCACCAGTGCTCTATGACAAAACTTTTTTTTTAAAGCATGTTAAAAGATGCTCAGCATTGGGACGAGCAGATGACATAATGGTTATGTCATTGGACTGCCATGTAGTTGACTGCAGTTCGAGTCCCGGACCTGGTGACTTAAAATTCACACTGAGTGCATGTGCATGCCTGCCAAGATCCCAAGGGGAGAATGGAGGACAATGGATTGTGGCATGGTCATCTTCCTTGGGGGCAGGGGGTGGTGATTTCTTACTTTCTGTCTCTCTGGTGAGTGCATGTGCCCTATAACAAAAATCTCTCTTAAAAAGAAAAGTTAAGGGAACCAGCAGTTAGCGTAATGGCTATGTCACTGGACTCCCACGTAGTCGACCGCGGTTCGAGTCCCGGACCCGGTGGCTTAAAACTCATGCCGGGCGTGTGTGCGTGCGTGCCCAAGATCCTGAGAGGAGAATGGAGGAGAAGGGATTTTGGTGTGACCACCCCGCTGGGGGGTGATTTCTCGCTTTCTGTCTCTATGTCTCTCTCTGTCTGCCTGGCGAGTGCACACGCCCTATAGCAAAAACCTCTCCAAAAAAAAAAAAAAAAAAGAAAAAGAAAAGAAAAGTTAAGGGACTAGCAGTTAGCGTAATGGCTATGTTGCTGGACTCCCAAGTAGTTGACCACAGTTCAAATCCTGGACCCAGTGGCTTAAAACTCATGCACACGTGTGCGTGTGTACCCAAGATGCTGAGAGGAAAATGGAGGAGAAGGGATTGTGGTGTGGCCATCTCCCCTGGGGGGTCATTTCTCGCTTTCTGTCTCTCTGTCTCTCTCTGTCTAGCGAGCACACGCGCACTATAGCAAAAACCTTTCCAAAAATAAAAAAAAAGTTAAAAAGATGCTCAGCATCCTTAGTCATTAGGTAATGTAAATTAAAACCACAATGAGGGCCAGCAGGCGGCACAGTGGTTAAGGTGCTGGACTTCCACATGGCCGACTACAGTTCGAGTCCTGGACCTGGTGGCTTGCTTTCTCACTTTCCCTCTCTGTCTCTTTCTGGTCAAATTAAAAAATAATAATAACAATAATAACAACAAATAAAATAAATAATTCTTTTTAAAAAAAAATGGGATACCACTTCACATCCACTGAAATATATAATAAAAAATAAGAAATATCTAATATATAATACAAATGAAAAATAATAAGTGATGTTGAAAATGTGGAGAAATTGAAACCCTCATACACTATTGATGAGAATGTAAAATTGTGCAGCTGTCTTAGAAAATAGTTTGTCAGTTTACCAAAAAGTTGGACTTACTATATGACCCAGCAATTCTACTCCTAGGTATATATTCAAGAAGCTAAATATTCACATTAAAATTTGTGCATAAATGTTCATAGCTGCCTTATTCATAATAACCAAAAAGTGGAAATAAGTTAAATGTCCATTAGCTGATGAGTAGATAAACAAAATATGGCATATCCATACAATGGAAGTTTTACTCATTCATAAAAAGGAAATAAAGTCCTGTTATATGCTGTGACACGAATGAGACTTGAAAAGTTAAGTGGTAAGTGGAAGAAGCCAGACACAAAAGGCCACATACTGTATGATTTAATTTAAATTAAATAAAAAATTCAGAGCCGGAACATCTACATAGAATGTAGATTAGTGGATGCTGGGGCTGGGAGGGAGGGAGAAATATTAATAGTTAGTGACTGCTGTTGTGTACAGGTTTCTGGAATTAGTGGAAAGGTTGCATAACTTGGTGAATATTTCCAAAGGTCATTGAATTATATCCTTTAAAAGATGAATTTTATGGCATTTGAATTATTAAAAAAAAAACAAAGAAGACGAGGCAGAGTTGAGCAGTGAGGAGGCTACAGCAGTGGACTGAGCAATGGGTTTCCAGCAGGGGAATCCAGAAACCTAGAAGTTCGTGAAGACTTTCTAGCGCATACACAAACATGAAACATTTCAAGGAAATTATTTCTCACAACTTTTATGCATATACTCTTTTTTTTTCCCTCTCTAATCTGCCAGAAGGGATGTGCGCTCATCAGAGAGAGACAGAGACAGGGAGAGGGAGAAAGCATTCCCTAATGGGGTGCTGCAAACCCTTCTCCTCCATTTCTCCATACCGTCAGGATTTGAGTCATGCACACATGTACTTGGTATGTTTCTCAAGCCACCAGATCTGGGACTTGAACCCTCCCTCGGTTACCATGTATACTCTTGTCAAGGGAAATAACCAACTCTGCAGAAATAATAATTAATGTGGTTTATTTCTAAGCACAAATGTGTGTGACCTAGGCCTGGAGAGGAGGCAAAACATGTCTTTCACTGGGTGATTAGGTACAGGGGTTCCTTTCATTTGATTTTAAGAGCAACAGACAAGGTTTGGAATTTAGTGAAAAGAATTTTCCATTGGTCTGGCCCAAAAAGGTGGGACGTCTGGAAAAGATGGGACTTGTAGGCCCATAGGTAGGTTTTACAATCTTTAGGTTGGTGATTGGAAAGGGTGGTCTGTGTTTGAGGAAGGCGTCAGCAACGAGCTTACTGTAACAGAGATAAGGGAGCTTCTATACATTACAAGTACTGTCCAAAGGACAGGATGTAGAAAGTGTCCTGTTATCAATGAGTCAAAATGTTCTCTTAATGATTGTGAGTGTGACTCACCCATCACAAGAATATTATGCCAGGGACAGCACGTAGGAAGAGTCTTATTATCAAATGGGTTACAATGATCTGTTAATGTTTGTGCACCTGACTCACTCCAGGCCCTATGGAAGGGACTCTGGAAATAGGAGAAAGTAGTCAGTCTTCTGTTCTTACTCTTTTATAAAATCAACCTGTCCAAGATATTTCTTTCATTTCTCCCCTTTCACAAAAGGTTTTTTTCTCTCTTTTCCTCTTTTTTTTTTTTTATTTTTACTTTTTTTTTTTCTTTTTTGAGAGGTTTTTGCTATAGGGAGCGTGTGCTTGCCAGACAGACAGAGAGAGACAGAGAGACAGAAAGCGAGAAATCACCCCCCAGGGGGGATGGCCATGCCGCAATCCCTTCTCCTCCATTCTCCTCTCAGGATCTTGGGCACGCATGCACACACGCCTGGCGTGAATTTTAAGCCACCGGGTCCAGGACGCAAACCGCGGTCGACTACATGGGAGTCCAGCGACATAGCCATTACGCTAACTGCTGGTCCCTCTCTTTCCCTCTTTTTAAAAACTTTTTGTTTTTTTTTTCATTTTTTTGCCACAGGGCACATGTGCTCGCTGCAAAGAGACAGAGAGACAGAGAGAGTAAGAGTGAGACCCCCCCCAATGGACACACTACAATCCATTCTCCTCCATTTGTCTCTCAGAATCTTGGACACACATGTATATGTGGCTAGCGTGATTCTCGAGCCACTGGGTCTGAGACTCAAACTGTGGTTGATCATGTGGAAGTCCAGCACTTTAACCACTATGTTACCTGCTGCCCTATCCCCTCATTTATTAAAAAAAAAAAAAAAGATACAACAGGGTCAGTGTGTGAACTGGTAGTTAAGGTGGCTGGGTCCTACATGGCCTACCATACAGTTTGATTCCTTGGTAATGTGGAACTTCAACATAAGTGACAGTTTTATTATTCAACAATCCTTTGTCTGAGAAGTATTTCATGATGGGCAAAGTATCTGTACAAGCAACATGAGAAATAGCGATGGACTGTCTTAAAAAATAATTAGAATAATAATAATGATTGGGGAAAACATAGAAAAGATATTGAATGTTGAAGCGGGGAGATTAATGTCTCTGTACTGACTGACATGCATGGCATTCCCTTTTGAAAAAGTAATGTAATACAATGTAAAGTTATATGTAATTCAATGTAACATAAAGAAGAATATGATGATAATAAAAAAAAAAAAAAAATCCAAAGATGGCTTACAGGTGACATGAAAGTTCAGGCAGCTGGATCCCACATGGCTGGCTATGTGGTTCAAGTCCCAAACCTGGAAGCTTAAAAAGCATGCCAGGTGTGTGTACATGTGAGCACAAAATCTCAAGAGGAGAATGGAAGAGAAGGGACTGTGGCATGGCCATCTCCCTGCAGGACGATTTCTAACTTTCTCTCGCTCTCTTTCTTTTCTCTATGACTATCTGGCAAGCACACACGCTTTACGGGACACTAGAGCAAACTGAAAATAAGTAAATAAAAAGATACAAAAAGCAGCATACTATATTTTTTACCATCCAGTTATTTCCTGGTAGCAGCTGGGCACTGGATGAAATCAGTTTCAATTAAATTCTTTCAAGGATTGTTTTTTATATAAATAAGCAATTAAGAATGTATACTACTGGGACCAGCAGGTGGCGTGGTGGTTAAAGTGCTGAACACTCCCACATAGCCGACCACGGTGTGAGTACTGGACCTGGTGGCTTGCTTTCTCACTTTCTCTCTCTCTCTCTCTCTCTCTCTCTCTCTCTCTCTCTGATCAAATTAAAATAAATGAATGAATGAATAAAATTAAAATGTGTATTACTGCTACCACTTTTTTTTTTTTTTTTTTTGAGTGGTGTTTGCTACAGGGCATGTGCCCTCACCAGAAAGATAGAGACAGAGAGACAGAAAGCGAGAAATCACCCCCCAGGGGGGATGGTCACGCTGCAATCCCTTCTCCTCTATTCTCCTCTCGGGATCTTGGGCACACACGCACATGCGCCCGGCGTGTTTTAAGCCACCGGGTCCAGGATTCGAACCACGGTCGACTACATGGGAGTCCAGCAACATAGCCATTACATTAACTGCTGGTCCCCCTGCCACCACTTCTTACAGGAACGAGAGCACGGAGTTCACACTGTTTAGAATATTTCTTCTTCACTTGACAGCAAATCTTGAAGTTGATTCTGCATTAGTACACAAATAACTCTCATTCTTTTTCATAGTCACAGAGGACACAAATAATTACACTGTTATTCAGTCAGGCCCATAGCAATAAACCTTTAAGTTGTTTCCAATCTTTTGTTATTACAAACAAGGCTTGTATGTATGCTTGAACATATATGTAGATTAAAATTTTTTTTATAAAATTGGGGCCGGTAGGTGGCATGGTGGTTAAAAGTGCTGGACTCCCACATGACTGACTATGGTTTGAGTCCTGGACCTGGCAACTTGCTTTCTCATTTTTTTCTCTCTCTCTTACATGTTGTACCTCTCTGGTTAAATTAAAATATAAATAAAGTTGAATAAAAATTTAAAATTTTTATAAAATTTATTTCTTTCATGAGAATTGAGAGAGAGGAAGGGAGAGAGAAAGAGGCAAATATTTTCAATAGGGTCTCTTTGATCCTCCCTACCCCCTTCCAGCCCTCCCAGTCATTCAGGATCATGGATGTGTGCACCTGGCATGGTGAACCGGCCATCCTTCATAACATCCAATCTTCTAGCATCACCTGAGCAATGTATTACCACTGTGCCACCAAGCTGGCCTTGCAGATTAAATTTTTAGAATTGGAATTGCTTGTCAAAGAAAACGTGCATTTGAAACTTTGATAAATATCACCACCAAATTGTCTTCCATAGGAGGTATTCCAGGGGCCTGTATTATAGTTGTTAAGAGCTATGCATTGGAAATTGGATCTCACATAGCTGACTTTTGTTGGATCCCTGACCCCAGTGTCTTGGAAAATCTACCTCGAGTATGTGCATGGGTGCCCAAAATCCTGATGGTGAAGGGACTTGGAAGAAAGGGATTGCAGTGTGACCACGCCTCTCTCTGGAGTGTTTTCTCTCTCCTTCTTGGGCAAATGTGCATGCCCTCTGGCAATAATAATGATTTTAAAAAGTTATTCTGGGGCCAGCAGGTGGTGTGATGGTTAAGTCACTGGATTCCCACATGGCCAACCACAGTTTGAGTCCTGGGCCCAGTGACTTGAAACTCATGCCAGGTATGTATACGTGTGTGCCCAAAACCCCAAGAGAATGGAAGAAAAGGGGTTGAAGCATGGCCATCCCCCAGGGGATAATTTCTTACTTTCCCCTTTTTGATCTCTGTCCCTCTCTGGCAAGTGCATGGACCCTACGGCGAAAAAACTAAAAAAAAAAAAAAGGCAAAAAAAGGAAGGAGTTATTCTAATTTACACTACCACTAACAAATATGAGAAAACCTGTTAAATATTACCTCAAACCGTTACCGCATAATGTCTTACTAGTCTATAGATTTTTGCCAATCTGATAGGTTTCAAAGAAAGTTATTTAAACTTCTCTTATTATGAGTGAGACTGAGCATTTAAGAAATTTCTTTATCTTTCTGTGAACTCTCAGTTCACTTTTCTCCTTGAGTTTTTATTCATACTTATTTTAGCTCTGTATATAAATATGAAGATTATTCATTTTCCTATTATACAAACTGCAAATATATGTATTTGTCACTTGTCATCTGACCCAACCAACATGGCATTAGCATAGCATCACAGCTCATGGGAGGCAGGGTGGAGGGATCATTATTCTTCTTACTAAATTATAACTTCCTGGAAGGCAATGCTATTACCTTCATATATCTGACATATAGTTACATACATGAAAAACAAATATATGTATATAATCATTTGTCATTTGGTGGCTTTTGCCTTATAAACTCTTTTCTTATTTTTAAAAGAATTTTTAAAAATTTGACTTTATTTATTTATTTTATTTTTAATTTTGACCACAGAGGGACAGAGAGAGAGAGAGAGAAAGTGACAAAGCAAGCCACCAGGTCTGGGACTCAAACCATGGTCGGCCATGTAGGAGTCCAGCACCCTTAACACCCATACTACCTGCTGGCCCCAGACTCTTTTATTTCTACACAGGTAAATTTGTTAATCTTGTATGGTTTCTAGGGTTTATTGTATATGTATATATATTTTTTGTTTGTGTGTTTTTCTCTAAGAGACTTTTGCTTTGGGGCACCATGTGCTTGCCAGAGAGACAGAAAGCGAGAAATCACCCCACTGGGAAATGGCCATGGCACAGTCCCTTCTCCATTCTCCTCCCAGGATTTTGAGTACACATACCTGGCATGAATTTTAAGCTGCTGGGTCCAGGACTTGAATCGTGGTCAACCATGTAGGAATCCAGCCCCTCCACTACTACGCCAACCGCTGGCCCTTCTTTTATATTTAAAAAGACCTTCCTCACTTTAAGATTATAAAAAAATTCTTGAGGCCAGCAGATGGCATGGAGGTTAAGGTGCTGGATCCCACATGGCTGACTCTATGGTTCAAGTCCTGGACCCCACACCTTGTAATTACACATGGTGGCTTATGCAGCCTGTGCAGTGGACATCAGGACTCCAAGATAGTGTCAGTGAAGGAGAAGAAACTCATGCATGTCAAACTTGGGGAGCTGCCAAGCCGGATACTGATGCAGGATTTTATCCCTAAAGGCACTGCTGGAGCATCTCAGAAAGGTTACTACCGGTATTACAAGTACATTAACATGAAGAAAGGGGGTGTGGCTGGGGCTTCTACAGTCCTGGCCGCTTATGTGCTCTTCAGCTACTGCCTTTCTTACAAGGAACTCAAACACCACTGAAGAGGGCCAGCGCCGAGGGCATACACTGAACCAGACCTTCATCTCCGAGGCTTAGCATCTCTCCAAAGGAACTTGCCAAGTCCTTTCATACCCCTGTTGAAAATTCACACCTAATAAAAGAGGACTGTAAAAAAGGAAGGAAGGAAGGAAGGAAAGAAGGAAGGAAGGAAGGAAGGAAGAAATCACACAGGAGGCATGTGTGTGAGTGCCCAAAATCCTGAGAAAATACTGGAGGAGAAGGGGTTTTGGTGGGGCCATACCCCTGGGAGGTGATTTCTTTCTCTTTTGCAAGGACATGTGTCCTATAGCAAAACTAGAAAAAGAAGAAAAATTCCCATGGTTTCTTCCAGTTTTTTTTTTTTTTTTTTTTCATTTAAATCTCTGATATAGTTGAAATTTATCTTGGTAAATAGTGTGAGGTATAGCTCCAAATTCAAAATATCTAGATGGATCCAGCATGTGGCATGGAGGTTAAGGTGGCTGGATCCCACATGGCCAATTGTGCAATTTAAATAGGGACCTGGCAGCTTGAAAATCATGCCGGCACGAGTTTGTTTGTGCCTAAAACCCTGAAAGGAGAATCGAGAGGTGATTGCAGCATGGTCATACCCTAGGGTGTGTGTGAGGGGTGATCTCTCCCTCTCTCTGTCTCTTGCTGTTTCATTTCAGTGAGCCCACACACTCTATAGCATACTACCAAAACAAAAACAAAAAACAAAAAACTCAACTCTAAATGGCTGTCTAGTTATTCTTTTTTTTTTTTTTTTTTTTTTTTTTTTTTTTTGCCATGGAAACTTGTAGAGATCCTCCTTTGCTTATTTCATTTTTTTAAGAGTTTTTTTTTTTTTTTTTTTTTTTTTTTGCTATAGGCTGTGTGCCAGTGGAGAGACAAGAGAGACAGAATGTGAGAAATCACCCTCCAGGAAGGAGGGCCACACAGCAATCCCTTCTCTTCCATTCTCCTCTTGGAATTTTGGGCATGCATGCACACCAACCCAACATTTAAGCCACCAGATCTTGAACCGCAGTTGATACGGTGGGAGTCCAGTGACATAACAATTATGCTATCTGCTAGTCCCTATTTCATTTTCTTTTCTTTTCTGTTTCTTTTTAGTGAATTGGTAGCAACATCATCAGTTAAATAAAAATGAGGGAGACTGTGCTGGATGTTTGGAGAGAGAGAAAAAGTGAAATTATTATTTATAAGAGTAGGAGAGTGTTCGAAACCAGAGAAATGTGGTAGCGCAACCATGCGTTGAGGGCACATTTGAAGCTAAACTATATAAAATTTAGAGAGTCAGTCAACCAGTCAGTCGTTTTGGATTTTTCTCCACCTTCCCGTTTTGCTGCAGGTTTGAGGTTGAGTACAAAGAAAGGA
Source organism: Tupaia tana (assembly GCA_026018925.1). Classification (NCBI taxonomy): domain Eukaryota; kingdom Metazoa; phylum Chordata; class Mammalia; order Scandentia; family Tupaiidae; genus Tupaia; species Tupaia tana. The sequence goes on from JAKSZU010000004.1 coordinate 23,673,097, forward strand.
GAGGGACTGAAAACATGAAGATGAATCCCTGGGAATGATTTTCATGACAGCAGAATCTGAGGTGTTTCAGGAAGTGAGGACAAGAGGGCAGTGTGAGGAATAGTGAAAGGTAGTAGGATCGGTGAACTTTGGGTCCTGGTACTTGCTGGAGCGAACGGTTTTTAGAGTTGAAGTATTAGGGCAAGTGAGCTAGAAACGGAGGAGGTCGTGTTGGGGGTGTTAGGTGAGATTATACAGGGATTACAATGATTGATATTGGGAAAATCTAAAGTGTGAGCATGGGAGTGAGAGACTGAAGGATGATCCCTAGAGGAGAGGAACCTGAGAAGTCAGAGCACTGGAAGAATCATCTAAATATTGAAATCATCAAGAATTATAACAATAATGAATGACAGTAACCAGAAGCTAAAATCTTAAAGGCTGATAGTGAGTGACACAGAGGTCTACAGGTGACTGAAACGAATAGGCGCGCTAGTCTCCGGCCATGACGTAATATTTGAAGCTCTTATTTTTAAAGAGATCCTTGGCGCTGAGGAGGTGTGGTTCCTTTAAGGGCGGGAGGGGGCGAAGTCAGAGGTCAGGTTTGGGGGCGGGACACCTCGGCTGAGTCTGCGCATTGAGAATGGAGGCGGGGCCAAGCCAGGGCTCGCGGTCGGGGGCGGGGCCTCGCGGGGGCGGAGTCTGCTCTCCAGTTCGGGCTGCGGCTGCTGCACTTCAGCTTCTGAGGGAAGGAGGCCGAGGCCTGGGCCGAGCCCGGAGCCGCCGCTCGCCGGAGCCTCCTGGAGCCCCCGCGCCGGCTCGGCCTGGGGGCGGGCTCGGGCCCGGCCCGCCGTTGCACCCTGGACAGAGACTGCATGCCCGAGGACAAGGCCGGCACAGCCATGGTGAGGGAGCGAGGCCTGCCTGAGCCTCAGCCGCCCGCCACCCTAGCCCCCGCGGATCCGCCCCTCCCTCGCTCTGGTGTCCCCTCGGGCGCCCTGCCTTTACCTCAGCCCCTTGTTACCAAGCCCCTCAGCGTCCAGCTCCTCCTTGCTGGTGCTCCCCATCCACCTGCTGGAACGAACCCCTTTAGGTGACACCCCTTGTCTCTCCTCCCCGGTGGCACCCTTTTTATCACCCACAGTGACAGCCTCTTTTGCGTTCCTTTTTCCGCCCCCTCCTCCTCGTCCTTTAACCCTTTCTTCCTTTTCTTCTCTATGGTTTGCCTTTCTCTCTCTTCTGTGATCTTTTCTCCTCCCTTTTTTCCTCTGTATTTTTCACTTCTCTTTGCTCTCCCTTCTCACCTCTTTCACCGTATTATCTCCACTGCCTCCTCCTCTCCAGTCCCTTCTTCCCTTCGTCCTCTACTGTCCACATTTCCTCTCGCTGGCCGCTCTCACAGCCGTCCCCATTTCCTCTTCAGGGCTTCAGAGGTCCAAACAGGAAAGATCTGAGGGCTCTTCCCGGGTGATGTTGGACCGGCAGACGGAGTCATAGGCTGTCTTCTTTTCTTTTTTGGAGAAGGGAAGGGGAGGCGGAGATTGGAGGTACAGAAGAGAGCCTGGAAGCATTATTACCTAGTGCCTTTGCAGACAGAACCTGAATGGTGGTGTGTTACAGAGTGATGGAGTGAGGGCCGGCATGCACACTGTGACCTTATGAGCTAACTAGCCTTGTGACAAGCATAGCTAAAATGTTTTGAAATTTTAATTTTGAGTGTCTTTTAATATGTAGCTGCAGTTGGGGAAATTAAAAAATGTTTATTGACAGACTTGACAATTATTACTTAGAACAAATGATTTCTTTTTGTCTGGGGACAGAGACCAAGGGCATTTGAGTCTTGACGGTCAGTTCTTCAGTGAGATTGTGACAGCCTCTTTAATACTTTCTAAAATGTTCATTTGTTTTGGCCTCTCTGCCTTTAGTTGGGAAAACTTTTATTTGCACTTGTTCTTCCTGTTTCAAAATAGGTTAAGACGGGGACCAGCAGTTAGCATAATGGCTATGTCGCTGGACTCCCACATAGTCGACCACGGTTCGCGTCCTGGGCCCGGTGGCTTAAAACTCACGCTGGGCGCATGTGCGTGCGTGCCCAAGATCCCGAGAGGAGAATGGAGGAGAAGGGATTGCAGCGTGGCCATCCCCCCGGGGGGTGATTTCTTGCTTTCTGTCTCTCTGTCTCTCTCTGTCTGTCTGGCGAGCGCACATGCCCTATAGCAAAAAAAAAAAGATTAAGACTTCAGTTGGTTTTTCATTGAGTTGAGTTACACGTGGTTTGCAGTACATTTATTGAAAACATGGTCCCATCTTGCAACAAGCTAAGCTTTGGTCTCTGGGAGGAATAAGACATGCTAGTCAAAAGTAAGTCCTGAGGGGGGGTGACCAGCAGGTGGCGTGGTGGTTAAGGCGCTGCACATGGCTGACCACGGTTCAAGTCCCAGACCTGGCAGCTTGCTTTCTCGCTTTCTCTGTCTCTCTCTGGTCAAATTAAAATAAATGAATGAATAAATAAAAAGAAAATTAAAGAAACAAACTAAGTCCTGGGACCAGCAGTTGGCATAATGGCTATGTTGCTGGGGTCCCATGTAGTTGACTGAGGTTCAAGTCCTGGACCTGGTGGCTTACTCATGCTGGGTGCGTGTGCGTGTGTGCCCAGGATCCCGAGAGGAGAAGAGATTACGGCGTGGCCATCCCCCCGGGGGTGACTTCTCGCTTTCTGTCTCTGTCTTTCTGGAGAGCACATGAGCCCTATAGCTAAAACCTCTCCAAAAACGAAAAAAAAAAAAAAAAAAAATGTGATGCTATTTCTTAGAATAAAGAGCCATTCTATCTAGGACTTGAAATTTCTGGAAATGTGAGGCACTTCCACTGAGGATAGATATATGAGTATGGAAAGAGGAGCTACAAACTCCTTTTTGGTTATTTAGGATCCAGTATCATTTGAGCTGGCCTGAAAGATGAATAGCATTTATGCAGATCATTTTGTAAAGAAGAATGCTTCATTGTAAATGTGAGTAGAAAGGAACTGGAATGTATCCTAGGAAGCAGAATTACCTTTATATAGCATGAAAGAAGAATGCAGAAATGATATTTAATAGTAGGAAATGAACTAGAAAGATATTGTCTTCGTATGTTAAGGCTGATATAACAAAATACCATAAACTGGGTAGCTTATAAACAACAGAGAGTTCAGGAGCCTGGTAAGTACAAGGTCTAGGTGCTGGTAGATTCAATGTCTGGTGAGTCTCTCTGGTTCATAGATAGCACCTTCTCTCTGTATCCTTACATGGTGGAAGGAGCAAGGCAGCTCTTTGGGGCCTCTTTTATTATTTATGTATTATTTTAAAAAGATTTGCCAGAAGGCATGTGCACTTACCAGAGAGAGACAGAGTGACAGAGGAAAATAAAGGGTTTGGCCAGCCAGTGGCATGGTAGTTGGGACAGCTGAATCCCATGTGACTGAGTACGTGGTTCAGATCTTGGATGTGGTGGCTTGGAAAACATGCTGGGTTCCTGTGAGTGCATGCCCAAAATCCTGATGGGGGAGAAATGGGGAAGGGATTACGACAAGACATCCCTCACAGGGGCTGCTTCCCTCTCTTTCTCTCTCTGTTTCTCTCTAGTGAGCACACATGTCCTCTAGCATGAAAAAAAAGTTAGAGAGGAAGAAGCACCCCCCTCCCCCATAGGACATGGTCATGCTGCAGCCTCTTCTCCATTTCTCCACCCTGTGGGGATTTGGAGCACACATGTACTTGGTATGTTTTTCAGGGATTCAGAAATGCATAGTCGACCATTTGAGATCCATCTCCCTTAACTAGCATATCATGGCCTGCCTCTTTGTGGTCTCTACTATACAGACGCTAATCTCACTCATCAGAGCTCTGCCCTGATGATCTAATCACTTCCTAAAGGATCTACTTCCTAATATGATTGCCTTGGGGGGTTGGGATTTCAACAATGATTTTTAAAAAATTTAATTAACTTATTATTATTATTTTTTTTACATGAGTTTTTGCCAGAGAAAGACAGAGAGAGGGAGAGGGGGAGGGGGAGGGAGAGGAGAGAGAGAGAGAGAGAGAGAGAGAGAAAGAAAGTGGGGCCAGCAGTTAGTGTAGTGGCTATGTCGCTGGACTCCCATGTAGTCGACTGCGGTTCGAGTCCTGGATCCAGTGGCTTAAACTCATGCCGGGCGCGTGTGTGTGGTGCGATCCTGAGAGGAGAATGGAGGAGAATCCCGAGAGGAGAATGGAGGAGAAGGGATTGCGGCGTGGCCATCCCCCTTGGGGGGTGATTTCTCGCTTTCTGTCTCTCTGTCTCTGTCTTTCTGGTGAGTGCACGCGCCCTATGGCTAAAATCCTCTCAAAAAAGAAAGTAACACCAGGTCCAGGACTCAAACTGCGGTCCGGCCATGTGGGAATTCCAGTACCTTAATCACCATACCACCTGCTGGCCCCTCAACAATGAATTTTGAGGAGGATATAGACATTTAAATCAAAATGGATATATTTGGCATGATTATATTTTAGACTTTGCCTCTAGCTAGTTAGATTTTTCGTTACTCATTAAAACATACACACACACAGAGTAAGAGTGTATGCACAGGAGAGGTGAAGAGAAGGCAAAATATTTGCTTATTATGAGCTAGGAATTATCTGTAGAGGCTATTTTTTATTTTGTTTTAATTTTTTACCTGCACTTGGGAGTTGGGAAGAAAAGGAAAGTTAGAAAATATACCATCTGGGGTCCAGCAGATGGCATAATGGTTATGTTGCTGGACTCCCACGTAGTTGACCGAGGTTGGAGTCCTGGACCAGGCAGCTTAAACTCACGCCATGTGCATGCATGCCCAAAATCCTGAGAGGAGAGTGGAGGAGAAGGGATTCCGGAGTGGCCGTCCCTACTGGACTGTGTGGGGTGTGTGTGTGTGTGTGTGTGTGTGTGTGTGATTTCTTGTTTTCTGTCTCTGTCTGTTTTTTGGGTGAGTGCATACACCCTATAGCAAAAATCTCTTAAAAAAAAAATAAAAAGCAGCATACCCCTGGGTTATGATCATACTGCAGTCCCTCTTCCTCCATTTCTCCCTCCTTTCCAGATTTTGGGCACACATGATGCACACACACCTGGACTGTTTTTTCAAGCTGTTGAGTCTGGAACTTAAACTGCGCAGTTGATCATGTAGGATCCAGGCGTCTTAGCCACTATGTCATAGGCTGGCCTGAAGCTACTTTTTTTTCCCTTGTGTAGTATATTTAGCAGGCACTCAACAGAGTTGAATGAATGATTATAAAACTGCGTTTTTACTTGTGAGGCAGAGGCAGGAGGATCATGAGTTTGAGGCCTGTTTGCACGGCATAGTGGACCCTTGTCTATTATAAAGTACAAGTATTTTATATTTTTCAAATGTTTATTATGTTGTGTTTTGAATAGTTGAAATGTCTAAGATAGGTGTTCTCAAACTTTATTAAAAATTGGAATCACCTTGCTGTAAATCAGAATCACCCAGAGGACTTGCGGAGCCCTTCATTCCTAGTTTGATTCACTAAATTTAGAGTAGGGGCTGAGTATTTGCATTTCATACCAGAGCCCATGTAATGCTGATGGTGCTGGCATATGACCCTGAAACACACTTTGAGAACCACTGGATTAAGATATATTTTTACTTTTCTTTCATCTAACAATGTTTTTGGAGTGCCATGACTGTGTTGGCAGATGTCGGTCCCTGCCTTTTACATCTTACATGTATAGAGTAATTTTATTATGTACTCATTTATTTATTTTAAAAATTTGCCAGAGGGCATGTCTGCTCCCCAAAGAGAAAGAAAGAGTGAGAGTGAGAGGGAGAAAGCATTTCCAAAGGGGTAGTCATGTTGCAATTCCTTCTCCTTCATTTTTCCATCTTGTCAGGATTTTGGGCATGGATGTGGCCGATGTATTTTCCAAGCATCAGGTACTGGGATTTGAACTATGGTCAACCATGTGGGGTCTGACCCCCATAACCACTGGGCTACAGGGCCAGCCCTAGAGTGATTTTAAATGTAAATAATTTTAGCACATTTAAAATGTACTAAGACAGGAGAACTTTAAGCATTGTGGAGTGGGATAGTCGGAGTGATTTCACAGAGGGTGTTATGTTCAAGTAGAGTACTGAGAGATTAAACAGGAGTTGTGTTATGGATGTAGTATAGAAGGAACAACATATAGAAGGAACAGCATATGCAAATGGCCTATGGTAGTACTCACTCTTGCCTCTTGACTCTGTTGTATCCTGGAGTTTTTGTAGTGCAAGGAACCTAAGGGAACCCTATCTGCCCTACCTATCCCTCAGAAGTACCTTTGTCTCACCCCTTTCTATCAGTTACCTCTTTTGCATAGAATATATATCAATTGTAATTTTATATTTCTTGCTATGATTATTTTGTTAGAGTCTGTCTCTACTTCCAGAGTGTAAAAATTATTTTTAAAGAATTATTTTATTTAACTTTATTTATTTATCTTATTTGACCAGAGAGGTACAGAGTGAGAGAGAGAGAGAGCAAGGGAAAGGGAGAAAGCAAGCCGCCGAGTCTGGTACTCAAACTGTGGTCAGCCATGTGGGAGTCCAGCACTCTTAACCACCACATCACCTGCCGGCCTCAGAGTGTAAAAATTATTGATACAGAGATGATTTTTCACCAGGGGCTAAAGGCCAGGTGATGTTCTAGGCACCGTGGTTACAGTGGTTTATAAAAGATATAGTTGGGGAGGGATAGATGGTAAACAAGTAAATATATCAATATATAATGAGAAGTATTTGTAAATGCTAAGACAAAAATAAAATCAGGGTAAGATATAAAGTGGTGTGTTTTGTGTGTGTACGGCAACTATTTTAGATAGAATGGTTAAGCATAATGCTAATTGCTAGTATTTGTTGAGCACGACTATATTACATAATATAGTAGTTTAAGTGATTTACATATTTTATCTCAGCAAATCCTCATGGCAACCCATTGAGACTTGTACTAGCTTTACAAAGGTAAAGACCACATTTGTTTGGCTCTCATTTTATCTTCATCACCCAAGTAGTGCCTGGTGCATAATAAGTACTCAATAAGTATTGATTGAGTGAATGAATGACTTTTAGAATGACCAGAAATTCAGAAAAACTTGGCTGAGAAGAGGACATTTGAACTGGGTATTTTAAGAAGGAGAATGGATTTAGGAGCTGGCCAGTGGTGTGGTGGTTAAGGGTACTGGACCCACATAGCTGACCATGGTTCGAGTCCTGGACCTGGAGGCTTGCTTTCTCACTCTCCCACCCCCTCACTCTGTCCCTCTCGGGTTTAATTTAAATAAATAAATAATGTTAAATAAAATAATTACTTAAAAAAAAGAAGGGGGTTTAATTGGTTAAGAGTTTGGAACAGAGAACAAAGGCAAAGCATTGATGCTAAGATAGAAACAAGTGTGTATTCTGGGAAATGTATGACTTTAATTCTTTTTTTTGTTTTTTTTTTTTTTGAGAGGTTTTTGCTATAGGACGTGTGCACTCACCAGAAAGACAGAGAGGGACAAAGACAGAAAAAGAGAAATCAACTCCCAGGGGGGATGGCCACACCACAATCCCTTCTCCTCCATTCTCCTCTCAGGATGTTGGACACACAGGCACACGTGCCCGACATGAGTTTAAGCCATCGGGCCTGGGACTCGAACTGTGGTCGACTACATGGAAGTCCAGTGACATAGCCATTACACCAACTGCTGGTCCTAGGAAATGTATGACTTTAGCATTAAGGGTCTAGGAGATGAGACTAGGTGAGCCTAGGCTCAGGTCATGAAGGACCTTGACTCTTAGGAGTTTTGGCCTTATTATAAAGATATTCCCCTGAGTACTAGACAGAGTATCATAATCAAGAGAAGATTTTGGGCCGGCAGGTAGCGTCATGGTTAAGGGCGCTGGACTCCCACATGGCCAACCGCAGTTTGAGTCCCAGACTTGGTGGTTTGCTTTCTCACTTTCTCTTTTGCTTTTTCTCTCTTGCTCTGTCCTTCCTCTGGTCAGAATTAAAATAAATAAAGTTATATAAAATAATGCTAAAAAAAAGAGAAGATTTTGAGGATTATGGTTCTAAATGTAGTACAAAACATGGTTTGGAATGAGGAGAGCTGTTACATTATTATTGGTGAAAAGTAAGTATAAGAACTTTCACTCTCACCCTGTTATGGTGGTAGTGAATTAAATGAAAGGAAAGAGAGTATAGGAAAATAAAATGTGAACGCTGGCACATGAGTTTTTGAGTTGTAGAAGTGTAGAATGTCTAACATTATAGCATTACAATTTTGCTCGTTGGAGCTCAGTTTTCATAATGTTGCCTTTACGGATTTATGAGAATATTAAAGTAAATTGATTATACTAAAATTCTTTATTTACAGATAGATCTCCCAAAAGAGAATGTATTAGGGAATCAGTACTTCTCAATCTTATTTATTCTTGTTATTAATTAATTTATTATTTTTTAGTTTTTTGTTTTGTTTTAATTTGTCAGAGGGCACATGCATTTACTAGAAAGAGACAGAGAGGGAGAGGGAGAAAGCACCCCTCCATGGGACATGGTCACACTATAATCCTTTTTCTATTTCTCCATTCTTTCAAGATTTTGGATATGCATGTACCCATGCCTGGTGTGTTTTTGAAGCCACCAGGTCTGGGATCTGAACCATATTGTCAACCATGAGGGATCTGGCTCTCTTAACCAGGCCATGAGACCAGCTTGCTAATATCATCATTATTATCCCATCATAGCTGAGTATAGATTATATTAAGCACTAGTCACCATGTGAAAAATACACTGAGAGAAACATCTTTTCACATCCCCATCGTGTGGAGAGCTGGAAATCAAGCAACGGGAAGTATTCTGTTTGAACAGTGGTCTCTCTCTCTTTTTAGAATAATCTTATTGAATATTATTCATCATCATCATTATTATTTTTAGTTTGACCAGAGAGAGATGGGAATGTGTCAGGGGTAGGGGGGTAAGGTGAGAAAGTAAGCTGTCAGTTCTGGGACTCGAACTGCATTTGGCCATGTAGGAATCCAGTGCCTTAACCCATGCCACCTGCTGGCCCCAGTAATGGTCTCTGTAAGGATTTAGTTCCAGTACCACATCTTTGGTACTTTCTGAGTACATAGTATTTGACTAGGGCTTTGAAGTATGGAGGCTGTATAGAAGGAATCTTGTCCATGAAAAGTATATAATCCTGATAGGGGTCTGCAGGTTGCATGGTGGTTAAGGGTGCTGGACTCTCACATGGCTGACCGCGGTTTGAGTCCTGGACCTGTGACTTGCTTTCTCACTTTTCCTTTCACTCTCTCTCTCACTCTGTCCCTCTCTTGTCAAATTAAAATAAATAAGTATAGTAAAATAATTCTTTAAAGAAAAGAAAAGGAAAAGTATATAATCCTAGTTATAAGACAAGGCCTACAAAGATACAACAATAGGAAAATAATTCCTAGGCAACAATGAAACTTTTCCACAGGGTTTCATTGTATCAAGGTTATCCATTTTTTAATTTTGATAGTGACATTAAAAAAATAATTACTTTAATTCTATTTTTTATATTGTTTTTTTACTTGACCAGAGAAAGACAGAGAAAGAGAGAAAGGGAAAGGGAGAAAGCAAGCCACCAGGTCTGGGACTTGAGCCACAATTGGCCGTGTGGGAATCCAGAGCCTTTAACCACCACGTTACTTGCCAGTCCGATAGTGGCATTTTGAACTAAAAGATGGATGTTAACATTAATATAAGTAAAATGTGTTCTTGAAACTGGCAAAAGGATGTGTGTGTTGGGGGGGGGGGGAACATAGTAAATTAAAATTCTTTTTAAGTTTATACTTTTGGACCACAGGTTTGAGAAGTCTCATTTTAGGGACCACCAGATGGCATAATGGTTATGTCGCTGGACTACCACGTAGCCGAACATGGTTCAAGTCCTGGACCTAGTGGCTTAAAACTCACACTGGGCGTGTGTGCGTTCATGCCCAAAATCCTAAGAGGAGAATGGAGGAGAAAGGATTGTGGTGTGGCCATCCCCTCTGGGGGGTGATTTCTTGCTTTCTGTCTTTCTCTCTGGTGAGTGCACACACCCTATAGCAAAAAAACTCAAAAAAAAAAAAAAAGACTTTGTCATGAGAAGTCATTTTAGTGAATCACAGAGTCATTCAAAAGCATTAAGTGGAAATATGTCCCATAATACAAAAGAAATCTTACTAAATTTCCTTCTTATATAAACATTTATATATTGTATACAGAAATTAAACCTAACAGGGCCAGCAGATGATGTGGTGGTTAAGATACTGTACTCCCACATGGCTGATTGTGGTTTGAGTCCTGGATCTAGCTGCTTGCTTTCTCACTTTCTCTCTCTGGTGACTATAGGAAAAATTAAAAAAATAATAAAACAGGGACCAGCAGATGGTATAATGGTTATATTGCTGGGCTCCCATGTGGGTGACAGCAATTTGAGCCCTGGACTCAGCAGCTTGAAACTCACACCAAGCATGTGTGCATGTGTGCCCAAAATCCTGAGAGAAGAATGGAGGGAAAGGATTGCAGCATGGCCATCTGCCCTGTGTGTGTGTGTGTGTGTGTGTATGTGTGTGATTTCTTGCTTTCTGTCTGTCTTTGTCTTTCCAGCAAGTGCATGTGCTCTATAGCTAAATCTCTCTTAAATAAAAAAATTAAATAATTCTTAAAAAAAAAAAAAGAAATTAAACCTAACACTAATAGTATTCTGTATTCCTCTCTACTTTTAGTCATGTAAATGAATTTATTATCTGGCTAAAGTAATTTCAAAATTAAACAGTGATTCAGCATAGGCAGTTATTTTCCATAGATGATAAATCTTTTCCTGGGGAAGAAATCATGTGAGAGGACAGAATCACTTTCTATATTTCATTGAAATTTACAGATAGGACCTAGGGATTAAAGGAGCAGGATCCCACTGTTAAAATGCCAGTAAATGCCCCAAATACTGACAGGATGGAGAAGGAATTGCAGCATGACTATGCTTCTTCAAAGTGTTTTCTTCTCTCCATTTCTTTTTTGTCTCTCTCTGGTGAGCACATGTGCCATTTGTGAATTTATAAAAAAAAAAAAAAAAAAAGAAAGAAAGAAAGTTTATTTCAAATCCTTTCTGATTTTTTTCATCTCTTAAACTAAAGGTAGTAAGATTCTAGCAAGTTAAATATACCATAGTAGGGTTGATATATTCTGTTAGTTATACTATTATGGGATCTGAAAAGCTGGTTTTATGGGTTTAAATTTTTTATAAACTTGAACTCTTACCTCCATTAATGTGCTACCCAGTTTTCACATCATGGATTCTTTTTTTTTTTTTTTTTTTTTGCCCTAGAGAAGCTAAAGCATCAGTAGGGACAGGGGTGCAGGTGGGAGATAAACTGAGATGTAGGTTACTGATAATATAGGTAAACAGCCCCAGGGTGAGTGTCTGTGTTTGTGTGAAAGAGGACAAATTTGTGCCATCCATATGTATACCAGCACCCACTTTTTTTTTTTTTTTTTTGGAGAGGTTTTCGCTATAGGGCGCGTGCGCTCGCCAGACAGACAGAGAGAGACATAGAGACAGAAAGCGAGAAATCACCCCCCAGGGGGGATGGTCACGCCGCAATCCCTTCTCCTCCATTCTCCTCTCGGGATCTTGGGCACGCACGTACACGCGCCCGGCATGAGTTTTAAGCCACCGGGTCCAGGACGTGAACCGCGGTCGACTACGTGGGAGTCCAGCGACATAGCCATTACGCTAACTACTGGTTCCCATCATCATGGATTCTTTATTTCAATTTTGTTAATATTTGTAATAGTACTTTTTTTTTTTTTTTTTTTTTTTTTTTGAGTTGTTTTTGCTACAGGTTGTGTGTGCTCACCAGAGAGACAGAGAGACAGAAAGCAAGAAATCACCCTACAGGGGGGATGGCCACACCGCGATCCCTTCTCCTCCATTCTCCTCTTGGGATCTTGTGCATGCATGCACATGCGCATGGTGTGAGTCTAAGCTACCGGTTCTGGGACTCAAATTGCGGTCGACTACAGTTTGAGTCCAGTGACATAGCCATTATGTCAACTGCTGTTCCTGTAATAGTACTTTAATATTTTAAAGGCATTTTCCAGGCCTGCCTGTGACTTGGTCGTTAATGAAGCTGGATCTCACATGGCCTACTGTGCTATTCAAGTCCCAGTCTCTGCAGCTTTAGAGCCATGTCAAGCATGTGTGCAAGTGTGCTCAAAATCCCAATGGGGGGGGAGAAATGGAGAATGAATTTCAGTGTAACCAAACTGGATGGGAGATTCTTTCTCCATTTTCCTCTGTCTCTATCTATCTCTGGTGTGTACATGTGCCCTCTGGCAAATAAAAAATAAATAAAGGCATTTTTGCACATCTCCCATTTGTTCCTCACTTCCAATTTTATTTCTTTTTTTTTATGAGAGATTTTTGCTATAAGGTACGTGTGCTCGCCAGAAAGAGAGAGACAGAAAGCGAGAAATCACCCCCCGGGGAGGGGGGGGATGGCCACGCCACAATCCCTTCTCCTCCATTCTCCTTTTGGGAACTTGGGCACGCGTGCACACATGCCCAGCGTGAGTTTAAGACACCAGGTCCGGAACTCGAACTGCGGTCGACTACATGGGAGTCCAACGACATAGACACTACACCAACTGCTGGTCCCTTTCACTTCCATTTTTAAAAATAGTCAAGAAAGAAGTTTCACTCTAATTTTCTAGGTAAGGAAACTGAAAAGTTAATGGATTTTCCTAAGGGTCACTCAGCTAGTGAGTAGCAGAGCCAAGACTGACTGCAAGCCCGGTGCTCTTTCCATTATTAACCCTGCTTCTCTGTTTACCATATTATATTTCAAAACTCATGCTTGTTGTTAAGAGGGAAATAAAGTATTTCTTTGAGTTAGAGATTCCTATGATTTGCTTATCTGTTCAGCGATTACTGACCTGAATTTTTGTTTTGTTTCTTAGAATAACTTAATTATGTGACCTAAGATAGAAAGAGGAGGATTTGTTTACCTTTCTAGGCCTTGATCTTTTTAGATAGAGGTCTGCCTCCTTGCCCTTTAGCACATAGCTACTTGCCATACTGGCCAGGCCTTGAAGTGATAACATCCAAGAAACTTGCTTTATCTGTTTTTTAATTTGGCATCTAGGGAGTCTTTGAATAGTACTTGGTGGTTTTTAAAAAAGAAAAATAGCCCCCATAATTCATGCCAAATAGTTCAATATATCTGTATCTTTGGAGACAATATTATTTGTGCCCTTGATGCTACCTTCTTAATTTCCTTCTTCATCTGTAAAATGATTATAGTTGGGGAGAGGAAAGGGAAAGGGAATAGACTATATCTGAGATTATATTAGATGCTTATTTCTGGAAGCCTCATTGGTTCAATCACTGGTAGAAAATACAAATTTTAAAAAAAATCTATAAACTAGGGCAGCTGATAGCATGGTGATTAAGGTGCTGGATCCCACATGGCCAGTTCTGTGGTTTGAATCCGGTACCAGTAACTTGAAAAACACACCAGACATGTGTGCGTATGTGCCTAAAATCCCAAGAGGAGACCTGGCGAAGGTATTGTGGCATGGATATCTCCCCTTCAGGGATGATTTCATACTTCCTCCTCCCTCTCTTTCAGTCTCTCTCCAGCAAGTATACACACCCTATAGGGGAAAAAATATCCATAAACTAAGTGATTTCCCACTGCAGTAAGGCACCAGAGAGGTCTAATATAAGGAGTTTCTATAGGTACCTGCGAATTCAGATGACATTTGTCTTCTTTCAATCCCATTCCTTAATTTCAGGGCTAGAGTTAAAATTTCTCTCTGAACGTATAGTCTCTCTTTCTTCATACAAATAAGTGTTGTAATAATACCTAACAATAAATGTATATTTGACTGTTCATTTATTTGTTCATTCAATAAACACTTAGTGCCTGGTATGTAGTAGGCATTGTTTTAAGTTCTGGGAATCCAGTAGTGAACAGAACAGTATTTTTTTTCTATGGCACTTACCTGTAATTAGCAGCTAACATTTATTGAGCAGTGAATATATACCAGTCACTGTTCTAAGTGTTTCGCACTCAGAATTTATTTAATTCTGACAGCAGTCCCATGATGTAGTTACTGATATATTTGTATTACAGATCATGAGACTGAGGTGCAGGGAAATTAAGTACTCCACCTAACATCGTATGCAGGGTCTTCAAAAAGTTAATGGAAGGGGGCCAGAAGGTGGCATGATGATTAAAGTGCTGGACTCCCACATGGTGAACTGTGGTGCAGGTCTGGACCTGGCAACTTGCTTTCTCCCTTTCTCTCTCTCTCTCTCTCTTTCTCGTTCTCATGAGTGTATGTGCCCTATAGCAAATTTTAAAAATAATGATAATAAATAAAATAAAGAATTCTTTTTTAAAAAGTTAATGGAAAATGAATATTATGAAAAGACTATGCATAGAGGGGCCAGCAGGTGGTGTGGTGGTTAAGGCGTTGAACTCCCACATGGCCAACCATGTTTTGAGTCCTGGAACTGGCAGCTTGCTTTCTCACTCTCCTCTCCTCTCTCTCTCTCTGGTGAATTAAATAATAATAATAAATAAAATTAAATAAATTATAAAAAAAGACTGCATGAATTTCAAAAAAAAAAAGTGTTTTGAAACCTATTAATTTATTTCTTCCATAAGAAAGAAAGGCAGAGAAACAGAGTGAGACAGATAGGCATCCTCACCAAGGTTTCAGATTATAATTCATGTCCAGAGAGGTCCAGGGAAGCCAGAACCTTTCCCATGTGGGTTCAGTTGTGTTTATCACTGTACTGCTGCCCAGGCTCAGAATTCAGAATATTTTTGCACCAAAAAAAGCTCATACTTTACTTTTCCATGAACTTTTTGACGTCCTCTCATACAGTTTTTATAAATGGTTGGGTTGGCATTTTATACCAAATATACATTCTTTTTTGGGAAAGATTTCTTTTTGCTACAGGGCATGTATGCTCACTGGAGACGGGGAGAGAGAAAGTGAGAAATCACCCCCCAGGGAGGATGGCTGTGCTGCAATCCCTTCTCCATTCTCCTCTCGAGATTTTGGGCATGCACACACATGTGCCTGACATGAATTTTAAGCCATTGGGTCTGGGACTCGAACCATAATTGGCTATGTGGCAGTCTAGTGCTATAACCACTATGTCACCTGCTGGCCCAAATCTACATTTTTTACCACAGTGTTACACAGTCTTTCAGAAAGATGTCAGTAAAGCCTGTTTTGTGGCACAGTGGCTAAAGCAGCTGGATCCCACATAGCTCTTTCACTGTTTTGAGTCTTAAACTTGATAACTTGAAAAACACACCAGGTGCATGCACATGGGTGCCCAAAATCCCAAAAGGGGAGAGAGGTAGAGGAGAAAGAATTATGATATAAATATATACAATGGGGGAGGAATACTTACTCTTCTCTCTCTCTGGGAAGTGCATGTGCCTTGTAGCAAAAAAAAAAAAAAAAAAAAAAAAAAAAGGAAAAAAGTCGATGAAAAATGTATTTCTCTCATAAAATTTGTCAAATTTATAATATTTGTAATCAACTGGTTTCTGGCCCAATCTTTCCTTCCTTCCTTCCTTCCTTCCTTCCTTCCTTCCTTCCTTCCTTTTCCTTCTTTCTCTCTCTTTTCTTTCTTTCTTTCTTTCTTTCTTTCTTTCTTTCTTTCTTTCTTTCTTTCTTCTTTCTTTTAATAGAGATATTTTTGCTATAGGATGCGGGTGCTTGGCGGAGAGATAGAAACAGAAGGGAGAATCACCCCCCCCCCCACCCCCCCCCCCCCCCCCCGGGAAAAGGCCACACTGCAGTCCCTTCTCCACTCTCCTCTAGAGATTTTGGGCATGTGTGCACTTGTGCCTGGTGTGAGTTTTAAGCTGCTAGATCTGGGACTCGAACTTTGATCAGCTACATGGGAGTCCAGCAATGTAACCATTACAGCATCTGCTGGTCCCCTGGCCCAATCTTTAAAAAAACAAAAACAAAAACAAAAACAAAAACAAAAACAAACAAAAAAAATCAACCTAGGATACAAAGAAGGCACTATCAGTGGGTATGTTCTGTTGAAGGATTTGTCAGTTTTAGAAACTTTTCAGGAATGAGGTAACATTTTAAGCCTGATTCATATGAATTGGATCCAAGACTACTTCATAAGGACACCAAAAGACCTTCACGCTTGGTAAAAATGTAGACAAAATGTATCGGCATAAATGGCTTAGGGAAACAAAGAAACTTATTTGTCTTGACATAGACTTCAGATGGAAAAAGTTTGTCTTGATAATTTACAGCCGTGAACTGCTGTCCTACGTGTGTGAGGCTCAGATTATATAACTACAAGATCACGACTAATAAGTGGGAAGGAAACACTAACTGAGTAACCGCTCTGTTAGACACTATGCTGGGCTTTAAATACATCTTCTCACTTCATCCTGACAACAGCATCATGAAATAAGAACTAATTTTATCCCTATTCCAAAAAGGGCAGAACTGAGAGTCAGAAATGCTAGATAATTTGGCCAGTGTGATGCCATTAGGATTCAAATCTGGTTCCAATAGTCTTCCTCTAATCATAGTGCCTCTAGAGAAGTCACTTCATTATTGTGCCTCGGCTTCCCTATCTGTAAAATGAAATTTGTAATGCTTTTACTCCATAAAGTTATTGTGGTAACCAAATGAAATAAAGGATGTGAATATACTTTGTTAACTGTAAGTTACTACTACCAGCACTTTCCATAAAATGTACTTTTCCTGTAACTAATCAAAACAGACTTCATTACTCAGAGATTCCAAACCCCACAGTCTGTCTTTGAGGAATTAAGGTGATTTAAATACTTTGTATATAAAATGTTTCCTGAAGTAGTGTCTTGAGGACAAACGAACTTTGAGACAAGTTATCCATCCAGTAATTTACTCAGCAGTCATTTATTGGCTGCAGTGGGTCATTGGGAAAGTCATGACATAATTTTCTATGCAAAATACCTTGGGCTTCAGTTCCCAAGGTATAAAACATGCCTGGTTGGGCTGGCTCTGTGGCACAGCAGTAACACGTTGCTCAAGCAGTTCTAGATCCAATGGAAGATTGCAGGTTCGGTTCCCTGTTTGACGTGTACATGCTGGGCACGTGCACCCATGATTCTGTCTGGCTGGAAAGGCAGAAGAGAGGGTAGTGGCGTGAGACTGTATGAAGGGTGCTTGTTTCTTTCTTTTTCCTTCTCCCCCTTTTTTTTTAAAGGGAAAATTTTGCTGTAGGGTGCGTGAACTCGCCAGAGAGACAGAGGGACAGAAAGTGAGAAATCACCCCCTGGGGGATCGCCACGCCGTAGTCCCTTCTCCTCCACTCTCCTCTCTGGATTTTGGGCATGCACGCACATGCGCCTGGCATGAATTTTAAACTTGCAGTCGACTACGTGGGAGTCAAGTGATGCAATTATACCATCTGCTGGTTTCCCCTCTTTCTTATAAAAGAAAAAAGGGGGAAGTTCGACTCTGTGGCCTAGTGGATAGGGGAACTGGATCCCATGGCCAACTGTGTGTTTGAGTCCTAGACGCAGCAGCTCGAAAAGCACACCAGGCACAGGTGCATGTTCTCCTCAAATCCCGACAGGATAGAGAAATGGAGAAGGGATTGCAGCATGACCATGCCTCACTGAGGGTTGCTTTCTCCCTCTCCATCTCTCTCTCCCCAACCCTCTCTCTCTGATGAGAGCACATGCCCTCTGGCGAATAAAGAAAAAAAGTGTCAGGGACCAGCAGTTGGTGTAATGGTTACCTTGTTGGGCTCCAACCTGATTGCATATGTGTGGGTGCCCAAAATCCTGAGAGGAAAATGGAGGAGGAAGGACTGTGGTGTGGCCATCCCTGGGGAGGGTTGACTTCTCACTTTCCGTCTCTCTGTCTCTTCGGCAAGCGCATGCGCCCTATAACAAAAATCTAAAAAAAAAAAAAGATGCCTAACTTAGGAGGAACCTCATTTTTTCTCATACCAGAAGCAGTGGTTTGCCCCAGGTGCTTCATTGTGCCCTCTTTCTTTTTCTTCCTTTCAGAGACAGTTTTTTTTACATGTCCAAAATCTTGAGGGGAGAATGGATGAGAAGGGATTGTTCTGCCACAATCCCTTCTGTTTCCGTCTGGCGAGTGCATGTGGCCTGTGGCAAAAAATCTTAACAGAAAAAACATGCAGGTTGTAACTGTGGTTGGCTTAGGATATAGAAATTGAAAGAGCTCATGTATCTAAAGAGCTCTGTACCAGGACCTATGCAGAGTAAGTGCTTCACAAAAGGTAGGACTTTTATTCTTGCTCTGCCATCTGCTGGCTATTTTATCTTTGACATGTAAATTATTTCCCAGCCTTTGTTCAAAACAAAATTGTTATGAAGATTGCAAATATATATGAAGGGCTTAGATGAATGCACCTCACAGTTGTCAATTAGTATGTAACAGCTATTGTTAATAGTACTTTTAATTTTTCAGGTGCTGAGAGTAAAATCAATTCTGCCATCAGTATTAGGATAAGCATTACAGAACTAGTGATCCTGGACTGAATATATATATATATATATATATATATATATATATATATTTTTTTTTTTTTTTTTTTTTTTTTTTTTGGACTGAATTTTTGCCATAAAAGGAACAATCTAGGGCCAGCCAGTGACTTGGTATGGTAGTTAAGGTGGCTGGATCCCACAGGGCCTACTATGGTTCAAGTCACCCCAATCTGGTGGTTTGAAAAATACACCACCCTAGGGCAGGTAGCATGGTGGTTAAGGGTGCTGGACTCCTACGTGGCAGACCGTGGTTTGAGTCTCGGATCTGGCGACTTGCTTTCTCACTTTCTCTCTCTCTCTCTCTGTCTCTCTTGCTCTGTCCCTCTCTGGTCAAATTAAAATAAGTAAATAAATAGCGTTAAGTAAAATAATTCTTAAAAAAAAAAAAAAAAGAAAGACAAAGAAAAATACACCACCCTGTGTGCATGTGTGCCCAAAATCCCTAGAGGAGAATGGAGGAGAGGAGATTGCGGAGTGGCTATCTCCCCTGGGAGATGCTTTCTCACTTTCCCTCTCTCGTCCTCTCGTCCTCTGTCTCTCCTGCCAATATGAGTGCCCTGTAGCAAATTGAAAACAAAAACAAAAACAACAAAAAAAGGAACTAATCTAAACAAAGGCTCAGAGGTGTAAAAGTGCCTGTCACAGTTAAAGACAGTAGGTGCTAGGTTGCTGTAAAGAACTTAGGTAAGTGTGTCTGACAGGTAGCATGTTTGGGGCAGAAGGGATCAGTGGGAAATGAGGCCAGATGGGAAGATTGGAGCTAGTTAGTAAAACATTTTGAATACTTTGCTAAAGTATTTACACTTTATCTTTTATTTTTTTTGGAGAGGTTTTCACTATAGGGCACGTGCGCTCGCCAGACAGACAGAGAGAGACATAGAGACAGAAAGCGAGAAATCACCCCCCAGGGGGGATGGTCACGCCGCAATCCCTTCTCCTCCATTCTCCTCTCGGAATCTTGGGCACACACGCACATGCGCCCGGCGTGAGTTTTAAGCCACCGGGTCCGGGACGCGAACCGCGGTCGACTACGTGGGAGTCCAGCGACATAGCCATTACGCTAACTGCTGGCTCCCTACACTTTATCTTATAGGTCTGTTTTTCTAGCTTTTATTTCTTTTTGGGGGGGAGAGGTTTTTGCTATAGGGCATGTGCGCTCGCCAGTCAGTCAGAGACAGAGAGACAAAGCGAGAAATCACCCCGCAGGGGGAATGGCCACCCCACAATCCCTTCTCCTCCATTGTCCTCTTGGGTTCTTGGGCACGCACGCACACGCGCCAGCCGTGAGTTTAAGCCACCAGGTCCAGGACGCAAACCACGGCTGACTACATGGGAGTCCAGTGACATAGCCATTACGCTAACTGCTGGTCCCTCCAGCTTTTATTTCTTGAGAAACAACTAAATTTGCTGTGGGATAGGGAAAGGAATTACTTAAAACTGGTTTTACAAACAGGAATTTCTTGGTACTCTTGTATTCTATCTTAAAATTCATGTGACAGTTGCGTTTTACTACATAATATATTTGTTTACAGCATAAAGATATTTTAAGTTGGGGGCAGCAAGTGGCGCAGAGGTTAAGGTAGCTGGATCCCACACAGCTGACTGCATGGTTCAAGTTCCAACCCAGTGGCTAAAAAAAGTGCCAGGCGCACATGTGTGTGTGCATGTACCCAAAATCCCAAGAGGAGAATGGAGGCAAGGGATTGAGGTGTGACCATCCCTCTAAGAGGTAATTTCTCACTTGCCTCTCCCCCCACCTCTGTCTCTTTTGAGTACACTTGTCCTATAGCAAACTAGAATGAATGAATGAATGAATAAGTTACTTACTGGTTATATACCTTAATTCCCCCTCCTCCAGCTTGCATACGCTTTTCCCCAACAGTCTTTAAGTTTGTTTAATTTGCCAAAGGACACATGTTTTGGCTAGAAAGATGGAGAGAGAGGGAAAGGGAAGAAGTACCACACAACAGGGCAAAGTCATGCCATAGTTCCTTCTCCTCTGTTTCTTCACCTTGTCTGGACTTTGGCTATGCGTGCTAAGTGCTTGATGTGCTTTCCAAGCCTCCGGAGGTGAGATTCAAACTTCTCTGTTTGCCATGTGGGATCTAGCTATCTTAATCACCAGGCCATGGATCAGGCCCTAAGTTTGCTTGTTTTCTTTTTTTTTTTTTTTTGGAGAGGTTTTCGCTATAGGGCGCGTGCGCTCGCCAGACAGACAGAGAGAGACAGAGAGACAGAAAGCGAGAAATCACCCCCCAGGGGGATGGTCACGCCGCAATCCCTTCTCCTCCATTCTCCTCTTGGGATCTTGGGCACGTACGCACACATGCCCGGCGTGAGTTTTAAGCCACCGGGTCCAGGACGCGAACCACGGTCGACTACGTGGGAGTCCAGCGACATAGCCATTACGCTAACTGCTGGTTCCCATAAGTTTGCTTGTTTTCTAAGACGATGTACTATCTAGTCATCAGAAAAGCAATGACGTGTTTTTCTATGCAAAAATGTGTCATGACTTTTCCGATGACCCAGTACATTCGTCATGTAGCTTTAGTACCCCGTCATGTTTCTACTGGAGCCCCTTGTATATGTTCCCTGCATGAAATGTGTGGTTATAGATGATATGGAGTTTTTTACAATTTTTTAGGAGAGTGACAGGATAAGGGGTGATTTAGAGCTGAGTTGGGCCAGGTGGAGTAGGAGCCATTTCAATTAATGTTCCTGTTCTTAGAAATATTTTTTTCTGAACTGTGTGGGTTATCTTACAGTCAAAGGGAAGCCAGACTTGACCTGGTGACTTTTGAGTGGAAGCTTTGTTTTCACTCTGCCTAGAGTGTTGGTAAGGAGAAAAACCTCTTTGTGTAGGAACTTCCTAGAGTTCAATTGCATCTATACCAAATTCCAGCTTCTGCTTTATATTTCCTTTTTAGTCTTCCTGTGCTGTTGCTATTGTTTAAAAATGAATAAAATAGGAAACACTGCTCTCCCAATGTTTTTGTGTTTGCTGAAATTGCTGGGGTTTGAGGTCTCATAGCTGGCAGTATGAGTTCTGGAGTAGATCTCGGGTAACCTGAGTATCACTTTAGTTCTGTTAATGACTAGATATATAACCTGAATGTTCTTCCTCTTTAAATGGGGATTGTGGTCCTTATTCGGTAACAGATGAGATAATATTTTGAATTGATATATAAAGTTTAAAAGGCAGTATATTGCAGTTGATAGGGAAACAGGCTCTGAGGCCAAACTTTTTGGCTTGAATTCTGACTTTGCTCTTTACAAATTCTAGACACCTTACTTTACTTCTCCATGCTCTGGTTTTCTTATATGTAAAATGGTTAAAATGATAACATCTACCTTGTAGAGTTTTTGTGAAAATTAATACATATAAAATGTTAACAATAGGACTAGCCTAATAGTTAAGGAAGCCAGATCTCCACATGACCGTTCGTGGCTTGAGGCCAGCCAGCATCAGCAGCTTGAAAAACACACTAGGTGCATTGTATGTGCCTGTTCAAAGTCCCAACAGGATAGAGAAATGGAGGAAGGAGTGCGGTGTGGCCACGCCTCATTGGGGGGAGCTTTGAGCACTTCCAACCTTCTCTCTCTCTCTCTTTGGGGAGTACATGCACCCTCTGACAAGTGAATAAAGCATATAGTAAGTGATCAATAAAGATGATTACTTTTTATTGTTAAAGATGCCTGTAAGTTTGCATACGTTTGGTGTGTAACAGTTATTATTTTTTTCTTTTTCATTTTTTTTTATTTGCTATAGGCTGTACACACTTGCTGGAGAGAGACAGAAGAGAAAGGGAAAGTGAGAAGTCACTCCTGAGGGGAATGACCACATTACCCTTCTCCTCCATTCTCCTCTTAGGATTTTAAGCATGCACACATAAGTTCTCAGCATGTTTTTCAAGCTGCCAGGTATGGGTCTCAACCGTGCTGTCAGCCATGTGGGATCCAGCCATTTTTTTTTTAAAGAACTATTTCTGCTATTGGGCACATGCGCTCGCTGGAAAGACAGAGAAAGAGAGACAGAAAGCAAGAAATCACCCCCCCCCCCCCACCCCAGGAGGGATGGCCATGCCGCAATCCCTTCTCCATTCTCCACTTGGGAGTTTGGGCACACACACGTATCTGGCCTGTTTGAAGCTATCAGTTCTGGGACTTGAACCATGGTCAACTATGTGGATGGAGTCTAGCCACGTAACCATTATGCCATCTGCTGGACCCGGGGTACACTATGCTGCTGGCTGGTCTAGTGTATAACATTGAATAATAATTCAGTGATAAAATCAGAAGACTAAACGGGAAGTCCAATGATTTGCTCTGGCATTTAATATGTAATCTAGGTCATTCAGTTTCTCTGTTTACTTCTTTTTAAAAATCTTTTGTTAAAATAACTAGTAAATGGCTCAACCATGGTGACATTCCCTAATAAGATGCTGCTACTCAGAGGCCAAGGCCATGTGGGAGGTCTGGATTTGATTTCTGGCCCAACCTAAACAGACCAGGTGCAATGGATCCAATGGAAGCTGGGATAGGAGGATCCCAACATAGCAACATCCTGTCCAAAAAACAAATAAACAAACAAACAAAAATCTCTTACCTTCAGTTTTTCTCATGAAAAAATAATTTCTTTAAAAACTCCACAAATCATTATCATTATCTATTGTTAAATTATACAGTTAAGGAGAAGGGCATAAAAAATACACAACCCAATAGATTGTAAAAAGGCAAAGAATGAATGTCTTTTTACCCCACCCATGGAAAGAGATAGACCCTACCATTCATCCCAGAATTCTTCCACAAAAACCTCTCAAATAATGGTACTAATCATAATCCTGAAGGATGTGATCCTGAATGCCATAATCTTCAATGCTAAAATTATACACACACACACACACACACACATTTTTATATAGGGCACATGTGCTCACCAGAAAGAGACAGTGAGAGGGAAAGGGAGAAATCACCCCCCCCAGAGTGATGGCCCTGCTACAGTCTCTTCTCCTTTATCCTCCTCCCAGGATTCTGGGTACGCACACATACACACCCAGTCTGATTTTCAAGCTGCCAGGTCTGGAACTCAAACCACTATTGACCATGTGGAAGTCTAGTGCCTTAATCACTATGCTATGCCTTAATCACTATGCTACTTGCTGGCTCCAAATTCCCCTTATATATTCACAGAGTTGTACACCTATAACCCAATCAATTATAAGTTCATTTATTTCTTTTATGAAACAGAAGGGGAGGCAGACAGGCATCCAGGTACCCTTGACAAGGTTTTGCCATGCTGAAATCCACATCCTCCTCCAACCAGCCTTCTGTTCAGCCAGGATCATTCAGGTCAATCTGGAATCCAAACCCATGGCCTGCCATAAGACTCCGGTATCTTGCACCAGCATCCCACCACCTATGTTGACATAAGGCCCACAATCAATTTTAAAACATTTTTGTTGCCCCAGAAAGAAGCCCTGTACCCACTGGCGTTCATTTCCCATTTTTTTCCAGTCTACCCTCCCACCACTCTATGCGACCATTAGTCTGCTTTCTGTCTCTGCAGGTTAACCTATTCTGGATGTTTCATACAAATGAAGTAATGCTGTATGTGGTCTTTTGTAGCTGGCTTCTTTTAGTTGATAGAATGTTTTCAAGCTTCGTCCTTGTATATATCAGGATTCCTTTTATGCTCAATAATAACCTATTGTGGGGTTGTACTATATTTTGTTTATCCAGTCATCGGTTTGATGGGCATTAGTTTTTTTCCAGTGTGGTATATTAAAAAACAGAAACTTGATCTTTTTACCATGTTTCTGGCATGGAGCTCCTAAAAACCCTTGGAATCTCCAGAGTCAAAAAAGTGTCTTGTGTGGGACCAGCAGATGGCATAACTGAACTTTACATCACTGAACTCCACATAGTCAACTGTGCTTCGAGTCCCTGACCCAGTGGCACCTAGGGGAGTCGGGGGTGGGGGCACAGGTAATATGGTGGTTAAGGACACTGGACTCCCACATGGGTGACCGTGGTTTGAGTCTTAGACCTGGCAGCTTGCTTTCTCACTTTATCTCTCTCTTTCTCTCTCACTCACTCACTCTGTCCCTCTCTGGTCAAATTAAATAAATAAAGTTAAATAAAATAACTCTTAAAACACACACACACACACACACACACACACAAAAAAAAACACACACAAAAACACAAAAACCTCACACTGGGCATGTGTGTATACGTGCCCAAAATCCCTAGAGGAGAATGGAGGAGAAGGAATTGCAGTGTAGCCATATCCCTGGGTGGGGTGGAGGGGTGTGTGATTTCTCGCTTTCTATCTCTCTGTCTCTGTCTCTCCAGTGCAGGTGCCTGATAGCAAAAATCTCTCTTAAAAAAAAAGTCGGGACTAGCAGTTAGTGTACTGGCTATGTCACTGGATTTCCATGTAGTCGACTGCAGTTCGAGTCCCGGACCCGGTGGCTTAAAGTCCCGGACCCGATGGCTTAAACTCATGCTGGGCGTGTGTGCGTGCATGCCCAAGATCCCAAGAGGAGAATGGAGAAGAAGGGATTGTGGCATGGCCATCCCCCCTGGGGGGTGATTTCTCACTTTCTGTCTCTCTGTCTCTCTGTCTTTCTGGCAAGCACATGTTCCGTATAGCAAAAACCTCTCCAAAAAAAGAAAAAACTGTCTTGTGTTTGTTAATGAGATGACTGGTGTCTGGGGGGTCCCTAGAGAGCTTCAGGGCTAGGGCTGATTGCCAGAAAAAACAAGTCATGTGACAAATACACAGAAACACACACACGCACGCACACACACACACAAACCTACTGTTTTTTCCTTTTCTATACTTACACTGCTCTCAATACTTCACTATTCAGTAGGGAAAAAGAGTTTTCTCATACTGTGCTCTCAACACAGAATAATTCTATGACCAGATGTGTGGGCCTTATCCCTCCATACCAAATAATTATCCAGTTCTCAGTGGATACCAACTGGGTGTCTTAAAATTTAACTCTTGGCTGACAGTAACCGGAATTAGCCTAGACTCCACAAATTAAGAGCTCAGTTCTGGGCAGACCTAGTGGGCGTGGTAGTTAAGGCAGCTGGACTCCCACATGGATAACTGCGGTTCAAGTCCCAGACCTGGCAGCTTGCTTTCTCACTTTCCCTCTCTCTGTCTCTCTCTGGTCAACTTCAAAAAGGTAAAATAAAATAATGACAAGGAATAAAATTAAATAAAATAATTCTTACAAAAAATAAAAAGAGCTCAGTCCCACAAGACTGCCCCTCACCACTTCAGATGCCAATAGCAAGTAATAGGTTCCCAGGTCACCTACAGCTTCTGCCTGAATAGGCTACAAATTGGGTTTAATACCTTGCTAGAGAGAATATATTACAGAACCCAGGAGAACAGTTCATTTACTATTGTCAACTTATTACAAAGGGTATTTTAAAGGATATAGATGACCAGCCAGACAGAAGAGACACCTAGGCAAGATGTGGGGAAGGAGCACAAAGGTACTGGGCTCTCTAGGTGCAGCTCCTATGTTCTGCAGTCTGGAAGCTCTCCAAACCCCATCGTATTGGATTTTTATGGAACTTCATTACATATGCATAATTGACTAAATTATTGGCCATTGGTGATTTCTTTTTTTTTTTTTTTTTTTTTTAATTTTGCTGAGGACGCCTGCCAGAGAGAAACAGAGGGAAATAATGCATCTCCAGTGAGGAATGGCCACGCCGCATTCTTTTCTCCATTTCTCCCTCCTTTCAGGATTTTGGGGCATGCACACGCATGTGCCTGGCTTGTTTCTCAAGCCACCGGGTTTGGAACTTGAATTGTGCAGTTGGCTATGTGGGATCCAATCCCCTTACCACACCACAGGCTGACACAGAGGGTTCTTCTTTCTTTCTTTCTTTCTTTCTTTCTTTCTTTCTTTCTTTCTTTCCCCTTCCTTCCTTCCCCTTCATTTCCTTCCTTCCCTTCCTTCTTTCCCTCCCTTCCTTCCTTCCCTCCCTCCCTCCCTCCCTCCCTCCCTCCCTCCCTCCCTTCCTTCCTTCCTTCCTTCCTTCCTTCCTTCCTTCTTTCTCTTTCTCTTTCTTTTCTTTTCTTTTCTTTCTTCCTTTCTTCCTTTCTTCCTTTCTTCTTTTCTTCCTTTCTTTTCTTCCTTTCTTTCTTCCTTTCTTTCCTTTCTTTCCTTTCTTTCTTTCCTAAAGGTACAAGCACTTGCCAGAGGGGAGAGGGAGAAGACACTCCAGTGGGGTGTGGTCATGTTGCAGCTCTTCTCCATTTTCCATCCTGTTGGGATTTTAGGTACACACACACACCATTGTGTTTTTCAAGCTGCCAAAGCTGGGGTTTAAACTGTTTAATAGGCCATGTGGGATCTGTCTCCACTAGGCCATGAGACAGGCTCAGCCATTGGTAGTTAACTCAACCTTTAGCCCTCCCCCCCCCCAAAGGTTAATAGTAAGTAAAGTGCCTTCCTGTGTTCTTTAAACCATTTTAGTAAATAACCAAACGGAGGCCTTCATGTTGGTCAGAAACACAGGTCGTGAGGTGTGATTGGTATATGAAGTGGGGCCTTTCTTGTGGAACTGAGCCCTTAACCTATGGGGTCTATGCTAATTCTGGGTCATGTTAGAATTGAATTGAACTATAGGATGCCCAGTTACTGTCAGAACTGGTTGTTGGTATAGAAGAAAACACATATTTAATGTCAGTAAAAACAGTTTGGATAGGGGCCAGCAGATGGTTTGGTAGTTAAAGTGTTAGACTTCCACATGGTTGCCTGCAGTTTGAATCCTGGACCCAGAGGCTTGAAATCACACTTGGGTACATGGGCACACATGCCCAAAGTTCTGAGAGGAGAATGGAGAAGAGATTGTGGTGTGGCCATCCCCTTGGCGGGGGGTGATTTTTCACTTTTCCTCTCTCGGTCTCTCTCTAGCAATTGCACATGCCCTATGGCAAAAACCTAAAAACAAAACAAACAAACAAACAAAAGAACCAACAGAACAGTTTTGACTACTTTTGATCTATTATGAATGATGCCGCTGTAAACATTCATGTCCAGGTTTTTTTTTTTTCTTTTTTGAGGGATTTGGCTATAGGGTGTAGACACTTGCTAGAGAGAGAAACAGAGAAAAGGCAGGAAATCACTCCCTGGGAGGATGACCATGCCATAATCCTGTCTCCTCCATTCTCCTTTTGGGATTTTGGGCACACAACGCATATGTGCCCTGTGTGAGTTTTAAGCCGCTGGGTCTGGGACTCAAACCAAGGCCACATACGTGGGAGTCTAGTGATGTAACCATTATATCATCTGCTGGTCCCAACATTCATGTCCAAGTTTTCCTGTGGACATGTTTTTATTTCTCTTAGGTATATACCTAGGAGTAGAATTCCTCGGTCATTTGGTAACTCTATGTTTAATTATTATTTATTTTTTTTTTGAGAGGCTTTTGTTACAGGGTGCATGTGCTCACCAGAAAGAGAGAGAGACAGAGAGACAGAAAGCGAGAAATCACCCTCCTGGGGGATGGCCACGCCACAATCCCTTCTCCAATCTCCTCTTGGGATCTTGGGTACACACACATGCACACGCGCCTGGCATGAGTTTAAGCCACTGGGTTTGGGACTCGAACCACAGTCAGCTACATGGGAGTTCAGTGACATAGCCATTACACCAACTGCTCATCCCTAATTTTTGTTTTTTAATTGCCAGAGAGAGGGTGAGTATACTTGCTAGAGAGAGAAAGAAAGAGAGAGAGAGAGAGAGAGAGAGAGAGAAGCACTCCCCAAAGGGACATGGTCATTCCACAGTCCTTTTTTCTTCCACTTCTTCATTCCATCAGGATTTGGCGTGCACACGGCATGTTTTTCAAACTGCTGGGGTCAGGATTTGAGCCACTGTTGGTTATGTGGGATCTGGCTCCCAATGCATAGTCCTTAACCAACATGCTATGTTGCCAGCCCTGTGTATATATATATATATATATATATATATATATATATATATATATATATATATACACACACACACACATATATATATATAAATTAATTTATTATTATTATTTTTTAATTTGATGAGAGAGAAAGGGAAAGCGAGAAAGCAAGCCACCAGGTCTAGGACTTGAACCAAGGTTGGCCGTGTGGGGAGTCCAACACCTTAACCACCACACTACCTGCCAGCCCCAACTTTTTTTTTTTACCGTGGGGCAAATGTACTTGCCAGAGAGAGACAGAGAGAAGCAGGGAAAGTGAGAAATCATCCCCCGAGAGGGATGGCCATGCCACAATACCTTCTCAATTCTCCTCTCAGGATTTTGGACACACATGCACACATGCTTGGCATGATTATCAAGTCGCTGGGTCTGGGACAGGAACCGCTCTTGGCCATGGGGGGCTTCAGTGCCTTAACTACCATGCCACTTGCTGGCTCACTTAGGTTTAACTTTTTGAGAAATTCCCAAACTGTTTCCAAGGCAGCTGTAATATTTTACTTTTCTACTAGTAATGTACATGATTTCCAGTTTCTCTACATCTTTGTCAAGTCTTGGTATATTGTCCATCTTTTTTATTTTAGTCATCCTAGTGGCTGCTAAGGAGTATTTCATTGTGGTTGTGATTTGCATTTCCTTGATGATTAATGACATTGAGCATCTTTCATGTGGTTATTGTTCATTTGCATTTCTTTGGAGAAGTCTCTATTGAGACCTTCGCCTATTTTAAATTAGGTTATCTCTTTCTTTCTTTCTTTCTTTCTTTCTTTCTTTCTTTCTTTCTTTCTTTCTTTCTTTTAGTTTTTACTTTAGGGCTGGTTCTAGAGAGACAGTGAGAGAGAGTGAAAGCAAGATACCATCCCTCTGGATTTGGGCCATGTACACATGCCCCCAGTGTGATTTTCATGTGGTTGTTCAGTATCCCAGCACCATTGTTGAAAAGCCTATTCTTTAGCTCATTAAATTGTCCTGGCACCCTTGCTGAAATCAACTGAGAGTAAATGTTAAGAGTTTGGACACTAAATTCTGTTCCACAGATTTGTGTGTATGTCTTTATGCTAGTATCTCACTGTTTTGATTACTGTTGCTTTATACTAAGTATTGAGATTGGTGACCATAAGTCCTCCACCTTTTTTTCTAAGATCATTTTGGCTATTCTCTTACCTTTCCACATGCATTTTAGGATCAACTTGTCAATTTCTGCTAAAAAGGAAGCTAAGATTTTGGTAAGGATTGTATTAAGTCAGTAAATCAATCTAATAATATTATGTCTTCTGATCGTGAATATGGGATGATTTTTCATTTATTTAGGTCTTCTTTCATAATTTTACACTAACTTCTAAAATTTATTCCTAAACTTTTTCTGTTTAATGCTATTGTGAATGGATTTTTTTTCTTATTTTCATTGTCAGATTGCTTATTTTAAGTGTGTAGAAACACAGTAGAGTATTTTGTATTAGTTTTGTATCCTATAACTTGCTAATTTTTCAATTTAATTTAATTATTATTATTATTTTTTAATTTGCTATGGGGCACATGTGCTGACCAGAGAGAGAGAAAACGAGAAAGTAAACCACCTCAAGTCTGAGACTTGAACCATAGTTGGCCATGTGGGAGTCTAGCACCTTAACCATCATGCCACCTGTCAGCCTCTTGTTTTGTTTTGTTTGTTTATTTATTTATTTTATTTAGTTTCAAGTTCTTTTTTATTTTGGAGAGGTTTTCGCTATAGGGCGCGTGCGCTCGCCAGACAGACAGAGAGAGACATAGAGACAGAAAGCAAGAAATCACCCCCCAGAGGGGATGGTCATGCCGCAATCCCTTCTCCTCCATTCTCCTCTTGGGATCTTGGGCACGCACGCACACGCACCCGGCGTGAGTTTTAAGCCACCAGGTCCGGGACATGAACCACGGTCGACTACGTGGGAGTCCAGCGACATAGCCATTACACTAACTGCTGGTTCCCAAGTTTCAAGTTCTTTTATACATTCAATCACATTATTTAGCTTGCAAAGTGAATATTCCAACATGTGTACATTTCTCCCCAGGTTCAGTTGATAATACTATAAAGTTATCTTCAACAGATAATACTCCATTTCTTTGTCCCATTAATGCTATGGCTCTCTATTTTTCTCCTTAATGTCCTTCCTCAGATTCTATTCTGTTTTGTTTTGTTTTTAATTTTGATAGTTTCTTATAAATTCCTTAAGGTTTTCTTCATATAAGATCATACCTGCCAAACAGAGATAGCTTTACTGCTTCCTTTCCATTCAGACTCTCATCATTATGTATGATGTTAAGTAGATTTTTGGTAGATCATCTTTATCAAGTTAAGGAAGCTCTATAATGAATAATGATTTTTTTCATTACTTTTTCTTAGATTTCTGCCATAGGTTGCTTGCCTAACAGAGACAGAGACGTGAGAGGTTAAGTGAGAAATCACCCTCCAGGAGGGATGGCCATGCTGCAATCTTCTCCTCCACTTTCTTCTTGAGATTTTGGGTACACATGCACATGCACCCAGAGTGAATTTCATGCCACTATATCCAGGAATTGAACTGTGGTCTACCGTGGGAATCCAGCTCTTTAACCATCATGCCACTGGTCCTCTATAAATTATTTTTTTCATGTGCTCACCAGAGAAACAGAGAGACAGAAAGCAAGAAATCACCCCCCAGGGGGATGGCCACTCCACAATCCCTTCTCCTCCACTCTCCTTTCGGGATCTTGGGCACACATGCACACATGCCTGGCATGAGGTTTAAGCCACTGGGTCCAGGACTCAAACTGGTTGACTGTGTGGGAGTTCAGCAACGTAACAATTATGCCATCTGCTGGTCTCATGTTAAAAACATTTTTATGTGGTTTATAGCTTTGAAACATAATTTTCAATAGATGAGTATTATTGAGGTATTAAAATGTCATATGTGCAACATAATGTGGTTAAAAGTTGTACTCCCAAATCAGTTTCTCTTTTGAAGGCACTTTTTATTACCTAGTGTGAGTGGGATGCTGAGAAAGATGTTACTTTTCTAAGCCTCTTTTCAATGATGCACAAATGAAGATTAGGCTTAATTGGGGGTCTGGAGTAAAATGAATTAATGGATAATGCCTGTAGAATACTTAGCACAGTCATATAGAGAGTACCTAATGAATGGTTAAATATAATTACATTTCAATTATATTATTGTTGGGGACACTTAGAGTGTTTATTTCTTTTTTAATTAATTATTTTCTATAAACATGACAATTGTTACAGTATGATTTTTCAGTAAATACATACAAAGTGTAATAATTGAATCAGGGTAATTAGCTCATTTATCATAAGAGTGTTTATTTTTTCTTTGTTTTGTTTTTTGAGAGATTTCTGCTAATAACGCATGTAAGCTTACCAGAGAGAGAGACAGACAGGCAGACAGGCAGAAAGCGAGAAATCACTCCCCAGGGAACTTGGCCACTCCTCATTTGCTTCTCTTACATTTTCCTCTTGGGATTTTGAAAACGCCTGCATGCACACATGCTCAGCATGAGATTCAAGCTTCCACGTCGGGACTTGAATCATGGTTGGCCACATGGGAATCCAGCGCCTTAACCACTATACCACCTGCTGGTGCCAAGAGTGTTTATTTCTATAATTCAAGTCCTTATGCTTAAACCTCTGTGCTAAATTGCTTAGTTCTTTATTTCCCAGACTAAATTAACTGGGTTAATTTTTTTCTTCTTAGAAGATGTTGGTACCTATGCCAAATTCTTCTCTCTTTTTTTCCTTTGAGAGACTTTTGCTGCAGAGTACGTGTACTTGCCAGAGAGAGAGACAAAGAGACAGAAAATGCAAAGCCCCCCCCTGGGGGGGGAATAGCTATCTCTTCTTCTCCATCCTCCTTCATTCTCCTCTCAGGATCTTGGGTGCACACACACAGCCTGGTATAAGTTTCAGGCCTCCAGGTCCAGGATTATCACATTTGAGCCATAAGATTGGAATGAAAGTTTTTTGGACAATTAAATTGAAAAGTAAATTGTGGGGGAACCAGCAGTTAGTGTAATGGCTATGTCGCTGGACTCCCACGTAGTCGACCGCGGTTCGCGTCTTGGACCCGGTGGCTTACAACTCACGCCGGGCGCGTGTGCGTGCGTGCCCAAGATCCCGAGAGGAGAATGGAGGAGAAGGGATTGCGGCGTGACCATCCCCCCTGGGGGGGTGATTTCTCGCTTTCTGTCTCTATGTCTCTCCCTGTCTGTCTGGCGAGCGCACGCGCCCTATAGCGAAAAAAACCTCTCCAAAAAAAAAAGAGAAAAAAAAAAAAGAGAGAGAAAAAAAAAAAAAGAGAGAGAGAAAAAAAAAAAGAGAAAAAAAAAAAACAAAGAGAAAAAAAAAAAAAAGTAAATTGTGGGAACCAGCAGTTAGCGTAATGGCTATGTCGCTGGACTCCCACGTAGTCAACCACGGTTTGTGTCCCGGACCCGGTGGCTTAAAACTCATGCCGGGCGCGTGTGCATGCGTGTCTAAGAGCCCGAGAGGAGAATGGAGGAGAAGGGATTGCAGCATGACCATCCCCCCTGGGGAGTGATTTCTCGCTTTCTGTCTCTCTGTCTCTCTCTGTCTGTCTGGCGAGTGCACGCGCCCTATAGCGAAAACCTCTCCAAAAAAAAATTAAAAAGTAAATTGTAGCTAAATTTTTAAAGGACTCAGATATCAATCATTTGGCTTTAATCCCATAGGACTTCATAGAAGATTTGAGCACATAGGGTAGGGTCATCTGTGATATGTAGGAAAAATAGTCAACTATGTCTGAGAGGTTTTCCCCAACATCCTTGACTGGTTAGAAAACTTCTTGCTCTCTGGCTCCTTACTATGTATTTACTAGTACCTAATAACGTCTTCTCATTTTAGTACTTAAGAGGTTATATATAAATGTATTTTTCTCTGCTCTTATCCTTTAAAAATAAATGAATAAATAAATAAAAAGGCTGGGTCTAGCTGTCTTGATCCTCCTGCCTAGACCTCCCAACTGGAATACAGGTACTTACTACCAATCACATCCAGCTCTTTCTTTTAGATAAGGTCTTCCTTTGTTGACCAGACCAGCCTGATCCTCTGTCTCAGCCTCTCAAGTTACTGAGATTGTAGGTATAGCTGCTGCGCCTGGCCTTTAGGTTGGGCCTGGAAATGAACCTGGGCTTCCCATGTTGTCCTAGCCTGCAGAAGGCAGCCTTTTAGCAGCAGGTGTCACCCTACCTGGGCCTTCTCTTGCTTCTTGAGAAAGTGCATCACACGTTATATTCCCACTCCTTAAAACAGTACCTGGTATGTGATAGAGAGTAATAACTATTTGTTGAATGAGGAAATGAATGTTTTGTTGTCTGCTTTTTGGAAACTAACTTGTTGGTTTTTGTGTTCCCTTTATGTTTCTTACTGGACTTCAAGGAGGAGGCATCTCCCTATTCCTTACTTGATATCTGCTTGAATTTCCTGACTACTCACCTTGAGAAGTTCTGTTCAGCAAGACAAGATGGAACGTTGTGTCTGCAGGAACCTGGAGTATTCCCACAGGAGGTGGCTGATCGACTGCTTCAGACCATGGCTTTTCATGGTAAAAAAAAAAAAAAAAAATTAAATAGAGGAAACAAAAAGTATGTGCTATTAATTGGCATTGGATTTCGAAGTGCTGCTGAGACCATTTAATTATTTTTTTAGACATTAAAGGCTAAGTGGACCAGAAGAAAAGAATTTATTTTTACCCAGTTTGTATGACGTAGAAAAAGCATTTTTCTTTTCTAATCTGGGCTGACCCTTTCTTTCTTTCTTTTTTTTTTTTTGGGGGGGGGGGGGAATCCACACCACTCCCTTGTCAGAAATAACTCCTCTCTCTTAGAAAATATTCATTTTAAAAGTCTGTCAGTATAAAACCTTACATCTTCATTTGGCAGCAGGAGGATCAATACTATTATGGAAAAAATTAGTTTCGATTTTTGACCTTTGGAATGGGAAACCATAGCTAAGTTAGTACTCCTGTTTTCAAAGACAAATTCTGAATATAGAGAAAGTCTCATCTGTGAAATTCTGGCTATATATAGTGAGTATTTTTGTTATTTCTATTTTAGTTTTAAGTTGGAAGAGATACACTTTAAATCTTAGGGATTATAAAATTCTTGTAAGTAGAGAATATGATTTACCCATAGCTAAAAAATAGAGTAAAAAATTGGTAATAATAATAGCTATTATATATTGATTGATATGTTAGGCAGAATTTTTTAAAACTCTACAGTAGCTATTGTTATCCTCAATTACGTAAGATAAGGAAACTGAGGTTCAGAGAAGTAACTTGATAATATTCGCATTGCTAGTAAATGGTGTAATCCTGGGTCATGTACAAGTCTGATTCTAAACATTTACTCCTCCAACTGTGCACCACAGCTTTCCTACATGTACATTAGAAATATCCCTGGTCAGACTCAGCAGATGGCATTGTGGTTAAGGCACTGGACTCCCACATGTCCTACCATGTCCTGCCCCTGTTGGGAGTCCCAGACCTGGTGGCTTGCTTTCTCACTTTCTCTCTGTCTCTCTGGTCAAATTAAAAAAAATAATAATAAGGGGCCAGTAGGTGGTGTGGTGGTTAAAGGTGCTCGACTCCTACATGGTGACCATGGTTCAAGTCCTGGACCTGGTGACTTGCTTTCTCACTTTCTCTCTCTCTTGCTGCCTGATCAAACTGGAAAATAATAATAGAAATAATAAAGTTAAATAAAATATATATTTTAAAGTAATAATAAATAAAATTTTAAATAAAATAATTCTTTAAAAAAAAAAAGAAAAAGAAATATCCCTGGTCCTAGATGCAAGAAGATGGGAGGCATAAATATATAAATGAGGCAATACTTGATATATTTTGGAATAATTTAGGAAAGAAGATGACTTCCACATATCTTGGTTTTCAGTAGGTTGCTCAAGTCTGCAGTCTCTGAATTTTTCCAGCCTGCCACAGGAACTAGGGTACATTTCAATAAGTACTATATATGTTAAAGTTAAAGGTCCCTTACATAGCTGTACAACAATTTAAGAGATTATGCCACATTAAAAAATAAAAATAAGCCTAGTCATTGTGGCATGTCCTTCTGAGATGCTGTGCTTCTAACAGTGGGATCACATGGGATGCCCGTTTATTCCAGATCTTATCTAAAGGTCAGGTATAGTGGCATGTTCCTGTAGTGCCAATGACTTAGGGAGACTGAGGCAGGAGGATTGTGAGTTAGAGGCTGACCTGGCTAACATAGTGAGACTGTCTGAAAAAGAGCCAAGGGCTGAACCTGTAGCATAGCCATTAAACACTACACAGGGGGGAACTGGATACCACATAGCCAGCCAGGGTTCAAGTCCATGTCCTGGCAGCTTGAAGAACATTCTCTAGGCAGGTGCACCTGCCCAGGATTTTGCTGGGATGGAGAATTGCAGCCTGACCAGGCTCCTTTGAGTGCTTTCTCTTTTTCCTTCCCCTCCTCATGAGCATGCATACATCCTATAGTATAAAAAGTAAAAAAAAAAAAAAAAAAAAAAAAGAAAAAAAGAAAGAAAGAAAGAAACCCAAGTAACCTAATTTTAATAACTTTTACTTAAATCAATATATCTAAAATATTATCATTTCAACATGTAGGCAGTATTAAAAACATGGAGATATTTTATATTCTTTTTATTATTTTGAACTATTTAAAATTTAGTGTGGGGCCAGCAGGTGTCAGGAGGCTAAGGTACTGGACTTCCACAAGGCCAAGTATTGTTCAAGTCCTGGACCTGGTGGCTTTCTTTCTCATTGCCCCCCAGTAAAATATAATAATAATAATAAATAAAAGTAAATAAATATTTTAATAATTATAATCAATAAAATAGTATAATTCTTTAAAAATATAGTGTATAACTTGCACTGATAGCATCAATTTGTACTAGCCGTTTTTCAAATACTCAGTAGCTGTATGTAGCTAGTGGCTATTGTGCTGGGATGGTAAACTCTAGAATAATGGGGTTCTTAATACATTATTAGCTATTTTGGTCTATCTTTACAGGTTTTATAAAGGTTTTTCTTTATTTTATCTGCTTAATAGTAATTAAGCCTGCAAAAGTCTTTAAAAAGCAGTGGTGCCAGGGCCGGCAGATGGCATGATGAAGGGGGCTGGACTCCCACATGGCCAACCGTGATTTGAGTCCCAGACCTGGAGGCTCAGTTTCTTAACTTTCTCTCTCTCTCTCTTTCTGGCTCTCTCTGGAAATATTAA
Organism: Tupaia tana; assembly: GCA_026018925.1. Lineage (NCBI taxonomy): Eukaryota > Metazoa > Chordata > Mammalia > Scandentia > Tupaiidae > Tupaia > Tupaia tana. The sequence continues at coordinate 23,709,980 of JAKSZU010000004.1, forward strand.
AATAATAATAATAAATTTAAAATGAAAAAAAAAAAGAACAAAATTCACAAATGTTTGGGGCCAGCAGGTGGTATGATGGTTAAGGTGACTGGACTCCCACATGACTGACCACAGTTCAAGTCCTGGACCTGGCAGCTTGCTTTCTCACTTTCCTTCTCTCTCTCTGTCTCTCTCTGGTCAACTTCAAAACTATTAAAAAAAAAATAAAAAATAATGACAATGAATAAAATTAAATAAAAAATAATCCTTAAAAAACCAAAAAGCATTGGTGCCTTTAAAAAATACCTTAGTTCTAATTAGGTGAGTAGCAGCCTATAGTACATTCTAAGTGGGGGCCAGCCGAGATGCCCCTTAGAGGTCAAATCTTAATTTCAGACTGTTTAATTACCAGGCCCGACTGCTCATTCACCCAGACTGTTCTTAGAATACCTTTCATTAGTATGATTCTTAATCTTTTCACAGTAAATGTTGTTTAGTTTAAAAATTATAATTTTTTTTTTTTGAGAGAGATTTTTGCTATAGGGTGTGTGTACTTGCCAGAGAGACAGAAAGCAAGAAATCACACCCCCCCCCCCCCCCTTCCCGGGGTATGACCACACCACAATCCCCTCTCCTCCATTCTCCTCTCAGGATTTTGGGCACACACACCTGGCATGAGTTTTAAGCTGCAGGGTCTGAGACTCCAACCACTGTCGATCAACTATGTGAGAATCCAGCGACATAACTATTATGCCATCTGCTGGTCCCCTAAGTGATATTTTTAAGATATAGCTCTGAAGTATTAGGTTGTCGGGAAAGTCATGATGCATTTTTGCATAGAAAAACAGAAAAATACATCATGACTTTCCTGACAACCTAATATCATCACAGATTTGTGGCACTATTGATTGGTAGACAGGAAGGTTTCTAAGGGATTTTAAGAACTTGCTGTATCTACTGTATTTGTATTCATCTAACAGGGAGAGGCTGTAACTTCTAGATGTTTTTTTTCAGGTCTAGTTAGTGGTTTAATAATGAATTAAATAGGGCCAGCTGGTGGCTTGATAGTTAAGGTGGCTGGATCCCACATGGCCAACCTCATAGCTCAAGTCCTGGACCCAGAGACTTATAAACCATGCTGGCTGCATGCCCAAAATCCCAAGAGGAGAATGGAGGAGAAGTGATTGTGTTATAGACATGCCTTTCTAGGGGGTGATTTCTCACTTTTCCTGTCTGGCTGGCTATATATATATATATATATATATATATATATATATATATATATATATATATATGATGAGTACATGTGTTTATAGTGAAACTGAGAGGAAAAAAAAAGAAAAAGAACTGCAACTGATTCTGCAAATGTGCACCATAATCCCAGCTACTTGGAAGACCAAGACAAGAGGATCATGAGTTTGTGGTCAGCCTGGGCAACATAACAAGATCCTAACTTTTATTTTTTATAAGGTTTTTGTGATAGGGCACATGTGCTTGACAGAGAGAGATAGCTACACCACAATCCCTTTTCCATTCTCCTGGAATTTTGGGCATGTATGCATGTGTGCCTGGTGTGAATTTCAAGCTACCAGGTCCAGGACTCGAACCACAATTGACCATGTGTGAGTCCAGCACCATGTCACCTGCTAGCCTCTCAAGCCTGACTCTAAAAGAAAAAATCAAACAAAAAATAATTATAGACATAAATATACTAAATATATTGTGTGTATAAATATTTATGCATCTTGGGGCTGGCCAGTGGTGTGATGGTTAAAGGCACTGGATTCCCACATGACCAACCACAGTTTGAGTCCTGGACCTGGTGGCTTGCTTTCTTGCTTTCCCTTTCTCTCTCTCTCTCTCTCTCTGAATCTGGTCAAATTAAATAATAATAATAATAATAATAATAATAATAATACTATCAACAATAGAACTAAAAAATAATTCTTTAAAAAATTTATGTGCGTAATAATATATTGGTTTAGTTCATTTTTCTGTGACTAACAACTAAATACTACACTAGGTAATTTATAAAGAACAGAAGATTATTGGGACCAGCAGTTGGCGTAATGGCTATGTCACTGGACTCCCATGTGGTTGACTGTGGTTCGAGTCCTGGACCCGGCAGCTTAAACTCATGCTGGGCACGTGTGCAAACGTGCCCAAGATCCTGAGATGAGAATGGAAGGGAAGGAATTGCGATGTGGCCATCCCCCCCTGGGGGGGTGATTTCTCGCTTTCTATCTCTCTGTCTGTCTCTATCTTTCTGGTGAGTGCACACACCCTATAGCAAAAACCTCTGGGGAAAAAATAAAAAAGAACAGAAGATTATTTAGTTCATGGTTTTGAAGGTTAAAGGTCAAGGGGCTGTAACAGGTGAGGGTCTTCTTGTTGGTGGGACTCTCTGTTGAGGGAGCACAGGGCATCACATGGCAAGAGCTTGGACATCTTTCTATGTCTTTCTGCTCTTCTTAGAATGCTACCAGGAGTCAATCATGGGAACCCCACCCTGATAACCTTAGCTAATCCTAATCTTTCCCCGAAGACCACACCTTTTGTTTTCAGAGAGAGATTTTTGCTATAGGGCATGTGCGGTTGCTGGAGAGACAGAGAGACAGAAAGCAAGAAATCACCCCCCAGGGTGTATGGCCATGCCGCAATTCCTTCTCCTCTGTTCTCCTCTTGGAATTTTGGGCATGAATGCACATGCACCCAGCATGAGTTTTAAGCCACTGGATCTGGGACTTGAACCACAGTGGGCTTTGTGGGAGTCCAGCGGTATAACCACTACACCTTCTGCTGGTTCCAAGACTGCACTTTTCAATACCACAAATGGACTAAGTTTTCATCCTTTAATCCTGGCACAATAGAAATCAAATCTCAACATGAGAATTTTGAGAATACTTTCAAACCATAGCATGTGTTACAGTAAATTTAAAGGAAATACTAGAAATGCATTGGTGGTGCCAGCAGGTGGCGTGGTGGTAAGGCACTGTTCTCCCACATGGCAACCATGGTTCGAGTCCAAGACCTCACAGCTTGTTTTCTCACTTTCCTTTTCTCTCTCTCTCTCTAGTGAGTGCATATGTCCTATAGCAAATTTAAAAAAGTAATAATTAATAGGGACCAGCAGATGGTATAATGGTTATGTCCCAGGACCCGCATGTAGTTGACTGCAGTTCGAGTTCCAGATCCAGCAGCTTAAAACTCATGGTAGGCACATATGTGTGTGTGCCCAGGATTCCACAAGGAGAATGGAGGAGAAGGGATTGCAGCATGGCCATCCCCCTTGAGGAGTGATTTCTCACTTTATGTCTCTCTTTCTCTGTTTCTCTGGTGAGCACATGTACCCTATAGCAAAAATCTCTTTCTAAAATAATAATGATGATTAATAAAATAAATAAAATAATTCTTTTTTTTTTTTGAGAGGTTTTTGCTATAGGGCGCGTGTGCTCACCAGACAGACAGAGAGAGACATAGAGACAGAAAGCGAGAAATCACCCCCCAGGGGGGATGGTCACGCCGCAATCCCTTCTCCTCCATTCTCCTCTCGGGATCTTGGGCACACATGCACATGCACCCGGCGTGAGTTTTAAGCCACCGGGTCCGGGACGCGAACCGTGGTCGACTACGTGGGAGTCCAGCGACATAGCCGTTACGCTAACTGCTGGTTCCCAATAATTCTTTTTTTTTTTAACAAATTAGACAGCATAACACAAAGTTAATATCTCATTCATGGTACAATAAGCTCTGCCAAGTATTTGGAGGGTTCTGCTTCATTATAACCATAGGATCCTGACTGATGGAAGTTCCATGCTTACAAAGATATTTCCTCGAGAACTACAAGGTTCCTTATTTGTCAGAGAGGAAAAGATAGCGTGGAAAATCACATAAGGGCTCTCAGGTGTTTCAATCAACAGCCCATTGGCCAGTACTAGGCATATGGCCCCTGTCTACCTCCAGGGAAGAGCTGAGAAATGTAGCTGTCTATGTGTCTGGTAAGGTGAAGAGAAGCAGATGTTAGTGGGTATTAATAATGTCTTCCATAGTCCCGATTCTGCCACTTTGTAGCTCTTTGATTTTAGAAAGCCACTTTTTGAACTCCAGTTTACTTATAGATTGTAGGTAATTATAACCTCAATTTGCCGAGTTGTTTTGATTATCAAATGAAATACTATTACATGGATACTATTACATGGGGGTGCTTTGGAAATAAGGCAATATAATGAAAATTTTACTATTCTTTCACTGTTTTTTTGAAGTTATATTTCTGCTTGTTTTTTCCTAGGTCTACTGAATGATGGAACTGTGGGTATTTTTCGGGGCAACCAGATGCGCTTAAAGAGAGCTTGCATTCGCAAAGCAAAGATCTCTGCTGTTGCTTTCCGGAAGGCCTTTTGCCATCACAAGTTAGTGGAACTTGATGCCACAGGTGTGAATGCTGACATCACGATTACAGACATTATCAGTGGGCTTGGCAGTAACAAATGGATCCAACAAAATCTCCAGTGCTTAGTGCTGAACTCATTAACTCTTTCCCTTGAGGATCCTTATGAGAGGTGTTTTAGCCGGCTTTCTGGCCTTCGAGCTTTAAGCATCACCAATGTTCTCTTTTACAATGAAGATCTGGCTGAAGTTGCCTCATTGCCAAGATTAGAGAGCTTGGATATTTCTAACACCTCCATCACAGATATCACTGCTCTGCTGGCCTGCAAAGATCGACTGAAGTCTCTAACCATGCATCACTTGAAATGTTTAAAAATGACAACTACCCAAATCCTGGATGTTGTTCGGGAACTAAAACATCTAAATCATCTTGATATTTCAGATGATAAACAGTTTACATCAGACATAGCTCTTCGCTTGCTAGAACAAAAGGACATTCTACCTAACCTTGTCTCCCTAGATGTTTCTGGGAGAAAGCATGTGACAGATAAAGCTGTCGAAGCATTTATACAACAACGACCCAGCATGCAGTTTGTCGGTTTGCTGGCCACTGATGCTGGCTACTCTGAATTCCTCACAGGCGAAGGACATTTGAAGGTTAGACTTTAAAAATGTGTTATTTGGGGGCCAGCATGTGGCGTGGGGGTTAATGCGGCTGGATCCCACATGGTTGACTGCACAGTTCAAGTTCCAGACTTGGCGGCTTGAAAAACATGCCGGATCCATGTGTGTGCATGCCCAAAATTCCAAGAGTAGAGTGGAGGAGAAGAGACTTTGGTAAAGCCATCACCCAGGGGGTGATTTCTCCCTTTCCCTCTCTCCCTTTGTCTCTCTCTCTCTAGCAAGTACACACACCCTATAGTAAAACTTAAAAAAATATATATTATTTTGTCAGGCTGACCAGTGTCTTAGGTGCATAAGACTCAAGTAAGATGAATGTCTTAATGGTATATGGAACATACTCATGAAATGGCATCATACAGTGTAAAGGCTCGTTCTAGAGTTAGAAAGTTCTAATTAAAATCTCCACTTGCTTCATGACCCAGAGCAAGCTATAATGTAACTTAAAGTTTACATTTCCTAATTTGTAAAATAGATATCATTCCCACCTTGCAGAATTATTCTGAAGATTAATAGTTATATACGTGAATTATAAATCCTGTAGTAAGCCCTTTGTAGACAGTAGATCTTGTTTTGATGATAATGTTTAGATATTTTGAACCATTTAAACCTACCATTTAAAAAAAATAAATTGCCAGAAGGTGTGTGTGTTTGCTAGAGAGGGTCAGAGAATGAGGGAAAGTGAAAAGGACTACTATGGTGGATAGTCGTGCCACAATCACTTCTCCAGTTTCCCTCCTTTTGGGATTTTGGGCATGTGCATGCACACACCTGGTGTGTTTTTCAAGCCACTGGGTCTGAGATTTAAACTGCAGTTGGCTATGTGTGATCCACCTGCTTTAACCACCATGCCACTGGCAGGACCCAAACATACCATTTCCAATGAATTACTTCCGAGAAACTATAGATACCCCTTGTTGAATTGAATACTTAATGGGAGATAAGAGTTCTCTGAGGAGATCTCACCTCTAGAAGAGATCTCACCTCTTGCTTTTTAAAAAGATTTCTCATGTCAGGACCAGCAGTTAGCATAATGGCTATGTCGCTGGACTCCCACGTAGTCGACCGCGGTTCGAGTCGCGGACCTGGTGGCTTAAACTCACGCCGGGCGCGTGTGCGTGTGCGCGTGCCCAAGATCCCGAGAGGAGAATGGAGGAGAAGAGATAGCAGCATGGCCATCCCCCCTGGGGGGTGATTTCTCGTTTTCTATCTCTCTGTTTCTGTCTGGCGAGCGCACGCGCCTTGTAGCAAAAAAAAAAAAAAAAAAAAAAGACTCAAAAAAAAAAAAAGATTTCTCATGTCTAACAGACTTTATTTGTACCTAGCTTGGGAATTCAGAACTGAAAAAGATGTAAGATATGCCTCAAAGGAACTTAGTCTGATGGGAGTAATGATATGATCAAGAAAAAATATATATGCATGTGTGTGTGTGTTTGCACACACTTTAAATTGTACACTCTTAAGAATCTAAAAGATACACAATGTATGAGAGTGTTTAACAGGGAGACCTGACTTTAAGTCTTCTCTGAGGAATTGATAAATGAATGAAGATCTTAAGTGCAAGTAGTTTAGTAGAGAGCTTTCTAGGCAGAAAGAATAATAACCATATGTGCAGAGAGAGGCCTGTGCGATAGGAAGGGAGGTGAGACCCAAGCTCCTGTATTTTCTTATTCTTGTTAAAAAATTATTTTATGAGAGAGAAACAGAGATAAGCACTCTTAACAGGGTCTCACACTATGATCATCCCACCAGTCTTTCTAGCCAGCCAGGATTATGGGCATGAAAATGTAAATTTTAAAAACTTTTTATAGGACTGGCCCTATAGTCTAGAGGTTAAGGGAGCTGGATCCCACATTGCTGACTGCAGTTCAAATTCTGGCCCTGGCAGCTTGAGAAATATTCTGCCTGTGTGTGTTTGCACATTGAAAACCCTAACAAGATAGAGAAATGGAGAAGAGGGGATTAGGGTATGACCATACCCCATTGGAGGGTGTTTTCTAACCTTCTCCCATGAGCAAATATGCCCTCTGGCAATGAAAACAATTTTTTAATAGAGTTTATTGGAACTTTGCCCATTATTTGAATATGTAAAGTAGATGCTCCTTTCATTTATTTATTAAGTTTATGATCATGTGTGCTGATGCATATGCACATACAAAAGAGAGGTACACCCCTACAAAAAGGGTCTAGTCATGCTTTAATTCCCTTCATCCAAGCCTCTAGCCAGTTAGGATCCTGACACTCATGCTTAGTATACTTCATGTTGATCAGGTTAGGGAATTCCAACTGCTGTCAACCATGTGATTTCTAGCACTATCGTCTGGTATGCAATCGACTATGCCACAGAGGCTGGGCCTATAGTTCCTCTAAAATGATTTATTTGGGGCTGGTCCCACAGTGCAGAGGTTAAGCCCTGTGCTTTGGGAGCCAGATCCCACATTGGCTGGTGCTGGTGGCCTTCAAAACACACTGGGCCTGTGGCGTGTGTGCTCAAAATCCTGATGGGATGGAGAAATGGAAGAGAAGGGATTGCGGCATGACCATGCCCCATTAGGATGTTTTATCGCTTTCTCTTTCACTTTCACTGACTAGTGCATGTTGCCTTCTGACAATTAAAAACAAGTTGGACATTCTGGGACCTGCAGGTAGTGTAGCAGTTATGTTGCTGGACTACCACGTGGCTGACTGCAGTTCTGGTCCCAGACCCAGTGGCTTAAAAATCTCACTGGGCATGAGTGCATGCATGCATGCCCAAGATCCCAGGAAGATAATGGAGAAGAAGAGATTGCTGTGTAGCCATACCCCCAGAGAGTGATTTCTCACTTTCCTTCTTACTGTCTGTCTCTCCTGTGAGTGCATGTGCCCTAAGGCAAAAACCTAAAAAAAAAAATGTTGTACATTCTGTGGTAAGAAAACCATCTGAGACTAGAAACTGAGGGGAAAGGACAGAACTAAGTACTTAAATAGAGACACTGTACTGTAGTGAAAGGACACAGACGTAGGAATCAAATAGTTCAAGGGTACAGAGCAGGCTCTAATATGAGCTAGTGTGACCCTTAAGGAATCTATTTCTGGCCCAATCTCATCTCTTTTATTTCTCTATCCTGTTGGGATGTTGGGAACACATGTTGCACGTGTGCAAGCACACACACACACACACACACACACACACACACAGAGTGAGTTTTTCACGCTGCTAAGGCTGGGATTCAAATCACAGTCAGCTGTATGGAATCTGACTCCCTTGATCACTAGACTTAATCCTAGAATCTCCAACTTTGTTATTGCTATTTCCTTACTTAATTTTCTCTTCTATCACTGTCAGTTTCCTAAACTCTCCACATCTTCAAGACTAGGATTTTTGGAACCAGCAGTTGGCATAATGGCTATATTGATGTACTCCCACGTAGTCGACCGTGGTTCAAGTCCCGGACCCAGTGGCTTAAACTTCATGCCGGGAACGTGTGCATGCGTGCCCAAGATCCCAAGAGGAGAATGGAGGAGAAGGGATTGCGGCATGGCCATTCCCCCTGGGGGATGATTTCTCGCTTTCTGTCTTTCTGTCTCTCTGTCTTTCTAGTGAGCGCACGCACCCTATAGCAAAAACCTCTCAAAAACAAAACAAAACAAACAAACAAACAAAACTAGGATTCTTACACTTTGTTGGCCACCTTGTTCCCAGACTCAGATTCTTCACCAAACTGGTTACTAGCTGCTGAGAACATTGGGAATCTGCTAAACACAGTGTTAGTTCTAAGTTTTCCTCTTACTTGACCTAAAGTAGTATATGGCACAGTTAATTTTAACCTTCTCCTTGAAATACTTTTTGTAACTTAGCTTTCAGAGAAGCCTCTTACACTTGCATTGTTTTTACTTTTCTTACTACTCAGGGTTAGTTTTCTTCACTGGTTCTTTCTCATCTTCTGGGCTTCTTAAATGTTGAAATGTTTCTGTCTCAGTCCTTTAACTATATACTGATGATCCCTGAATTTGTATGTCTAGCTTAAACTTCTCCCTCAAACTCAGATATCTGTATTGTAGTAGAGTAATCAACATACAGTGAAGGTATATAAAAGTTTTTTTAAGCAGAGGAGTTGGTCAATCTAGAAAACATTTATTAAGTACTTTTTAAAAGATATCTGGGGACCATAGGTGGTGTGGAGGCTAAGGCGCTGGATCCCACATACCTGACTCCACGATTTCAGTTCCAGACCCAGCAGCTTGAAAATCACATTAGAGGGGCCAGCAGGTGGTGTGGTGGTTAAGGCAGCTGGACTCCCACATGGCTGACCATGGTTTGAGTCCTGGGCCTGGCAGCTTGCTTTCTCACTTTCCCTCTCTCTCTGCCTCTCTATAGTCAACTTTAAAAAATAAAATAAAATAATGGCAATGAAGGCAATTAAATAAAATAATTATTTTTTTTAAAAAAGAAAATCAGGGAACCAGCAGTTAGCGTAATGGCTATGTCGCTGGACTCCCACGTAGTCGACCGCGGTTCGCGTCTCGGACACGGTGGCTTACAACTCACGCCGGGCGCGTGTGCGTGCGTGCCCAAGATCCCGAGAGGAGAATGGAGGAGAAGGGATTGCGGCGTGACCATCCCCCCTGGGGGGTGATTTCTCGCTTTCTGTCTCTCTGTCTCTCTCTGTCTGTCTGGCGAGCGCACGCGCCCTATAGCGAAAAACCTCTCCAAAAAAGAAAATCACACTATCACACTGGTTACATATGCGTGTACACCCAAAATCTCAAGAGAAGAATGGAGAAGAAGAGATTGTGGTGTGGCCATCCCCCCAGGCATGATTTCTCACTTTCTCTCTCTATCTCTCTATGTCTCTCAGTGGTGAGTACAGGCACCCTGGGTAAAACCCTGAAACAAACAAACAAAAACAGGTAGCTTTACTCCAGTGTGAGATTTGGTATAACAGAGTTATATGCAGAATGCTATAAGAAAATATGTCCTTGGGACCAGCAGTTAGCATAATGGCTATGTTGCTGAACTCCCATGCAGTCAACCACGGTTTGAGTCCTGGACCCGGTGGCTTAAACTCACGCAGGGCGTGAGTACGTGCATGCCCAAGATTCTGAGAGGAGGATGGAGGAGAAGGGATTGTGGCATGGCCATCCTCCCTGGGGGGTGATTTCTCACTTTCTGTCTCTCTGGCAAGCACACATGCCCTATAGCAAAAACTTCAAAAACAAACAAACAAACAAACAAATGAACAAATAATTTCTTGGAACCAGCAGATGGCACAATGGTTATATCGCTGGACTCCCATGTGGTCAACCACAGTTCGAGTCCTGGACCCGGAGGCTTAAGACTCACACAGGGCATGAGTGATGCTTACCCAAAATCCTGAGAGAAGAATGGAGGAGAAGGGGTTTACGCTGTAGCCATCCCCCCCATAGGGAGTGATTTCTCACGTTCTGTCTCTCTGGCAAGTATACATGCCCTATAGCAAAAATCTCTCTTGAAATAAAACAAACAAACAAAAAAACAGTTTCTCTGTTTCACTTCATTTTTTGTAAGAATTATTTTATTTAACTTTATTTATTTATTTATTGTTAATTTGACCAGAGAGGGACAGAGCGAGAGAGGCAGGGGAAAGTCACCAGGTCCGGGACTCTAACCCTTGTCAGCTATGTGAGAGTCCAGCACTCTTAACCATCACACTACCTGCTGGCTCCTCACTTAATTTTTTTAAAGGATTATTTAATTTGAGTTATTATTGTTATGCTTTAATTCACTGAGGAGGGGAGAGAGGGAGAAAGAGAGAAGGTAAGAAAGTGAACTGCCAGGTCCAGGACTTGATCCATGGTTGGCCGTGTGAGAGTCCAGCACCTTAACCACCATGCCATCTCCTGGCCACTCACTTAATTTTTTTATCTTCATTTTATTTATGTCCTTTATACAAGAGAGCGCGAGGAAGAGAGACAAGTGCCCTGGACAAGGTGCTCATGTCATGTTCCTCCTATCCTTCCAGCCAGCCAATTGGTAGGACAGTTGGTACACCCACTGTTGTGCTTCTCTGGTAAAAGTAGGCTTAGGACAAGAGCACGGAGCCTTCTCACATGGTTTCTAGGATTGCCCAGAGGCAGTGTTATGGTCTGTACCACTATGACGGGGCCCAGTTCCTCTTATTTTATTTTTTTATTTTGTCAGCGGGTGTATGTACTTGCCAGAGAGAGAGAGAGAAAGAAACAGAGATAGAGGGAGAAAGAGAAAACACTTCCCAAAGGACATGGTCATGCCACAGTCACTTCTTCATTTCTCCATCCTGTTGGGATTTGGGGCACACACACAAATATGCCCAGCATGTTTTCCAGTGCACCAGGTCTGGGATTCAAACTGCAGTTGGCCATGTGGGATCTAACTCTCATAACCATGTGGCCAGGGAGCTGGCTGCTTTCTCTGTTTTAAACTGTTTACAAAAACTAGTATATTCAGACACTTATTAAACTGATTAGACTGAATATGTTGATTAGATTGAAGACTGAGGAGCCAGATTGCTTGATTCAAGACTTTATCACTTGTAGAGACATGTTGATCACTGAATAAAACATAAAAGCAATGAAACTGGTTTAGAATATTTAACATTTTAGTAAAGAAATTCCTTAACTGAATATTCAAAGGTAACTTGAAGGAACCAGCGGATGGCATAATGGTTAAATTGTTGAACTCCCACATAGTAGACCACAGTTAAAGTCTTGGACCTGGTGGTTTAAAACTCACACAAGGCGCATGTGTGTGCATGCCCAAAGTCTCGAGATGAGAATGGAGAAGGAGTTGCAGCGTAGCCACCACCCCCCACCCCCGGGGTGGTGGTGGTGATTTCTCGCTTTCTATCTCTGGTGAGCAAACACACCCTATAACAAAAATCTCTCTTAAAAAATGTAGCTTGAGGGGACCAGCAGTTGGCGTAATGGCTATGTCGCTGGACTCCCATGTAGCCGACCACAGTTCAAGTCCCGGACCCGGTGGCTTAAACTCACACCAGGCACGTGCGCGTGCATGGCCAAGATCCCGAGAAGAGAATGGTGGAAAAGGGAATGTGGCGTAGCCATTTCCCCTGGGGGGTGATTTCTTGCTTTCTGTCTTTCTCTCTCTCTCTCCCTCTCTCTTTCCCTCTCCGTCTTTCTGGCAAGTGCACACACCCTATAGCAAAAACCTCTCAAAAAAAAAAAATGTAGCTTGAGGCTGTATTTCATATAAGATTTATAAAGTTGTTGGAACCAAGTAAGTGTGGGTAAATGAAGTCTGAGCAATCACTATTATTACATATTTTCTCTCTTATAATCTTTTTTATTTCACATTTCTGGCTAGTTTCTCTTTCTATGATGTGATCTTAGTTATTGGAGTTTAGTTCCTAGATTTGTTAATTCATTGGGGATATGGTGATATTTTAATAATTTCTTTTTACTTATTAGTTGGATTACTTTCATAAAGAACCACTTTCTGTTATCTATATTTGGTTACCTGATGGTACATAAGCTTCAATTTAAAATAAGAATGTTGGGTTGGCAGGTGGCGTGGTGGTTAAAGATGCTGGATTCCCACATGGCCAACCACAGTTCGAATCTCAGACCTGATGGCTTGCTTTCTCACTTTCCCTTTCTCTCTCTATCTGGTCAAATGAAAAAGTAATAAAAAAAATTTAAATAAATAAATAAATCTTAAAAAATTTAATAAAATAAGTGTGTTAACCTGTGTAAGTAGAAATTCCTAGATAGGCTTTTTTTTTTTTTCTTATTTTTTAGTTTTGCTATAGGGTACATGTGCTCACTACAGAGAGAGAAGAAGGGAGGGAGGGAGGAAAAGTGAGAAGTCATCCCCTAGGATGGCCATGCTGCAACCCTTACCTCCACTTTCCTTTTAGGATTTTTGGACACATATGTACATGTATCTGGTGTGTTTCCCAGGCTGCTGAGTCCAAGACTCCATACATAAAGTCAGCCATGTAGGATCCAGCCACCTTAACCACTATACGATCAGGTAGCCTGATAGCTTAATTTTTTTTTTTTAAGGTTTTTGTCATAGGGTGTGTCTGCTTGCTGTAGAGACAGAGAGAGACTGAGAGGGTAAATGAGAAATCACTTCCCCCAGTGGGGACAGCCACACTGCAATCCCTTCTCCGTTCTCCCCTTGGATTTTGGGCATGCATGCACACGTGCCTGGCATGAGTTTCAAGTACTGGGTCTGGACCTGAATTGTGATTAGTCATGTGGGAGTCTAGCCACCAGCTGCCCACCCCCCACCCCCACCCCAGCTTAACTTCGAACATGACCTCTTGGTTTCAAATGGGAACTTGATAAATCTGGGGAAATTAATTAATACATTTATTTATTTATTTATTTATTGGAGAGGTTTTCGCTATAGGGCGCGTGCGCTCGCCAGACAGACAGAGACATAGAGACAGAAAGCGAGAAATCACCCTCCAGGGGGGATGGTCACGCTGCAATCCCTTCTCCTCCATTCTCCTCTCGGGATCTTGGGCACGCACGCACACGCGACCTGCGTGAGTTTTAAGCCACTGGGTCTGGGACGTGAACCGCAGTTGACTACGTGGGAGTCCAGCGACATAGCCATTACGCTAACTGCTGGTTCCCAATTAATACATTTATTTGATGAGTACTTATTGAGTGCTTATTCCAAACCATGTATAATTTTAGCTGTTTGGGTACAGTAATGATTGAATCAACCTAATAAGGGTGATTATGATAGTGGTGATGAAAGAGATGTTTTAGGAAGATCTGATAAAGAGTGGTGGGTCAGAGACTCTAAAGTGTCATTTAACTTGAATTTGGAAGGATGAGTAGAAATTAGTCAAGCAAAGAAGGAAAAGGATGTTTCAGTCAGACAGAACATTATATGTAATGGCCTTTTGCTGAGAAAGAAATTGGTTTACTGAAAGATCAAGAAAAAAAAAAAAGACAATGTAGATACCAGCAGGTGGCTTGGTGGTTAAGGTGTTGGCAGAACACAGTTAAAGTCCTGGACCTGGTGGCTTACTTTCTCCCTCTCCCTCTCTCTTTCTGTCTCTCTCTGGTGAGTGCATGTGCGCTGTAGCAAATTAAAACGTCATAATAATGATAAATAAAATAAACATTTTTTAAAAAGCTGGTATAATGGGGCTGGCAGGTGGTGTGGTGAAGCAAGTAGAGAAGCCAATGAAACTCAAATTGTAGAAGCATTGAAGCAGTACAGTGAACGGGCTTTCTTTGTCCAGGAAGCTCTATTTCGAGTCCCAGACCTGGTGGCTTACTTTATCATACTCTCTTTCTCTTTCTCTCTGTCCCTCTCTAGTCAAATTTAAACGAATGGATGAATAAATAAATAAATAGTTAAATAAAATAATTCTAAAAAAAGCCAATGTAGGTGTGACATTGTTAGAGGAAGTGGATTACTTTAAGAGACAGATAGGAGCCTAATCTTGTAGTAAGACTTCATAAGTATTTTGGGATTTATTTTAGTTGTAGTATAGAAGAATTTGCCAATAGGCTTATGTTAGGTTCTGAACATACCTAATATATATCTCTTCAGGACGAATATACTGTTTAGAATGACTTTTTTTTTTGAGACAGATTTATGCTGTAGGGCACGTGTACTCGCCAGAGAGACAGAAAGTAAGAAGTCAACCCCCAGGTGGGATGGCTACGCCACAATCCCTTCTCCTTTCTCCTCTCAGGTTCTTGGGCACACATGCACACATGCTCAGCATGAGTTTGAAGCCACCAGGGCTGGGACTGAGGCAACTACTTGTGAGTTCAGGAGATAATGTGTTGGAAAGTAACCATTGTTTCAAAATTTACATAACTATCCTGGATGCCATCTATACAAAGGAAGTTTAGATAGAGAAAGACAGTTGAAAGAATTCTAAAAGCTTATCTTTTGGCTACATTCAAAGGTGTCTGGAGAAGCCAACGAAACTCAAATTGCGGAAGCATTGAAGCGGTACAGTGAACGGGCTTTCTTTGTCCGGGAAGCTCTATTTCATCTTTTTAGCCTGACTCATGTAATGGAAAAAACAAAGCCAGAGATTTTGAAGGTAAGAATAAAAAAGTAGATTAAAAATTTTTGAAAATATTTTCCTGGATAAGTAATGATTTTGTGAAGAAATGTGGTGAAATTTTGCATATGGTCTTTGATTTTTATTTATAATGAGATTAATGATGTGTGATATCAGTTCTTAGCCATAAACAAGAGAGATGTTATACTTAAGACACCTTTGAAATTATTATAGATCAATAAAGTATAGTTGCTTGTAAAGGGGCTTGTATTTATAAAATGAATTAAAATCACTAATTTTTTATTTTTCCAGCTTGTGGTCACTGGGATGAGAAACCACCCTATGAATTTGCCAGTGCAACTGGCTGCAAGCGCCTGTGTATTTAACTTGACCAAGCAGGATCTGGCTGCAGGAATGCCTGTCCGACTCCTGGCTGATGTGACTCATTTGCTGCTGAAAGCCATGGAACATTTTCCCAATCACCAGCAGGTAAGTATATGTGAATTCCATTCTGTTTATCCTTTAAATGTTTCCTACTCATGTTCTATTTTCACCGATTTCAATTTAATAGACCAAGGCTGGAAATTCAAATACCTTTGGAGTCTGTACAGTAATAAATATGTGATATGAATGAGTGTAGGAAGACAACTGAAGAGTACATTCCTTTCCTAAAGTATGTAAATCCATTTGTTGGTGTAAATAGTGCAAGCTGTACAAAAATTTATCTTCCACCTGGATCCTGAGTTTGTGATAATATCAACAGTTTCAAAGGACCTATGTCAGGCTAGGCACTATCAAATGCTAGGATACAGAAATGAATAAGGCATGTATTTTTCATTTCTAACAGTAAGTAGACCATATAACCTTTTTAAAAAAAGAATTATTTATTTAATTGTTTTTATTTATTATTGTTATTATTACTTTTTAAATTAGCTATAGGGCATGTGCGCTCACCAGAGAGAGAGAGAGAAAGTGAGAAAGCAAGCCACTAGGTCTGGGAGTCAAACCATGGTCGGCCATGTGGAAGTCTAGCACCTTAACCACCACACTACTTGCTGGCCCCATATAGCCTTTTTTTTTAGAGGTTTTTACCTTAGGATGTATGCACTCACCAGAGAGAAACAGAGATACAGACAATGAAAGGGAAAGTGAGATATCACCCCCCAGTGGGGAATGGCCATTCCACATTCCCTTCTCCGTTCTCTTCCTGGGATCTTGGGCACACATGCACATGTGCTCAGTGTGTTTTTCAAGCCAGGTCCAGGACTCAAATTGCGGTCAGCCATGTGGGAGTTCAGCGATGTAATTGCTATGCGATCTGCTGGCCCCCATATAACCTATCTTGTCCTAAGAGTGAATATTAAAAATTCAGCTTGGAGGGGCCAGCAGGTGGTGTGGGTTAAGGGTAATGGATTCCCACATGGCCAATCAGGGTTCGAATCTCAGACCTGGTGTCTTGCTTTCTCACTTTCTCTCTCTCTCTCTCTCTGTCCCTCTCTGGTCAAATTAAAATAAATCAATAAATAAAATAATTTTTAAAAAGTCTGCTTGGAGGGACCAGCAGTGGTGTAATGGTTATATCACTAGACTCCCATGTAGTTGACTACGGTTTAAGTCCTAGAGCCAGAGGCTTAAAACTCAGGCCAGGCGCGTTGTGCATGCTTGCCCAAGATCCGAGAGGAGAAAGAAGGGATTGTGGTGTGGCTATTCCCACTGGAAGTTGATTTCTTGCTGCTTTTTGTCTTTCTGTCTCTCTGGTGAGTATAAGCACGCTATAGCAAAAATCTCTCTCAAAAAAAAAAAAAAAGGGAAAAATTCTGCTTACAGAAGCCAGAAGGTGGCGTGGTGGTTAAGGTACTGGCCTCCATCATCGCCAACCATAGTTTGAGTTCCAGACCTGAAGGCTTACTTTCTCAGTTGCCCTCTCTCTGTCTCTCTCTCTCTGTCTCTCTCTGGTGAGCGCATGTGCCCTATAACAAATAGAAAAGTAATAATAAATAAATTTTTTAATTAAAAATATTCTGCTTGGATTTGAATTTGAAATTGAGCAGTGAGTTGGCAAGTTCGTGAAAAATACTCTGGGGCCAGCAGGTGGTGTGGTGGTTAAGGTGCTGGACTACCACATGACCGAACATGATTTGAGTCCTGGACCTGACACCTTGCTTTCTCACTTTCCCTCCCTCTTTCTTTCTGTGTCTGTCTTTCTGGTGAGTGCACATACCCTATAGCAAATTAAAAAAGAATAATAATAAATAAAATTCAAAAATAAATAATTCTGGGACCAGCAGGTGGTGTAATGGTTACCTTGCCGGACTCCCATGTGGCTGACCACAGTTTGAATCCTGGACCTAAGTGGCTTGAAACTCAGGCCAAGCACATGTGCGCGTGTGCCCAAAGTCCCAAGAGGAGAATAGAGGAGAAGGGACTGTGGTATGGCTACCCTCCCTGGGAATGATTTCTCACTTTTTGTCTCTCTGCCTCTCTGTCTCTCTCTGGCAAAAAATCTCTCTCAAAAAACTCAAAAACTAGGGGCGAGCAGGTGGCATGGTGGTTAAGGGCACTGGACTCCCACGTGGCTGATAGCAGTTCAAGTTCCGAACCTGGTGGTTTGCTTTCTCTCTCTCTCTCTCTCTCACTCTGTCCCTCTCTGGTCAAATTAAAATAAATAAAGTTAAGTAAAATAATTATTTAAAAAACAAACAAAAAATCCTTTAAGAAAAAAAATACTTGAGACCAGCAGTTTTCGTAATGGCTATGTCACTGGACTTCCATGTAGTCGTCCATGGTTTGAGTCCCAGACCTGGTGGCTTAAACGCAAGCCAGGCGTGTGTGTGTGTCCAAGATCCCAAGAGGAGGATGGAAAAGAAGGGATTGCAGCGTGGCCATCCTCCCTGGGAGGGGTGATTTCTTGCCTTCTGTCTGTCTGTCTCTGTCTTTCTGGCAAGCACACACACCTTATAGCAAAAATCTCTCAAAAAAAATTTTTTTTAAAAAGTTCTTATTTTGTTTCATGGAAAGGACCCGAATTACCTTCTGTTATAATGGTGTACTGTTGTTGATAAATGGTTCATATTTTTATTCTCTTTTTCATTTGCACTGGTCTAAACTTTATTTAAAAGGTAGAGCTAAATTCATCAATCAGTCTTTATTTTGAGGCCAATGTGTAGAACTCTAGCTCTGCGTACTCAAGGTTAGAGTCAAGCTATCTTCAAAACAAGCTGGCTTCAATTTCTTGATGTTTTGTTACCAGGCAGAACTTTCAGCCATTGCTTTTGTCATTTTCTCCATTTCAAAAAACACAAAAGATGGGGCCAGCAGATGGCATGGTGGTTAAGGCGCTAGACACTCTCACATGGCCAACTGCAATTCGAATCCTGGACCTGGTATCTTGCTTTCTTGCTTTCTCTCTCTCTCTCTGGTCAAATATAAAATAAATTAATGACTAAATAAAATTAAATAATTCTTAACACACACACACACACACACACACATAAGACAAAGTTACTTCATAGGCCACCAGAAGGGAGGGAAATTAGCTGGAATTATCCAAATTTTTATCCTATTTTTATCCTATTTTATCCTATTTATCCTAGGATAAAATATGTGCAAGTGAACTCATGTAGGTCCAGTGGAGATCTTTTAACAGCAGGTAGGCAGAATAAAGGTTTTAAGAAGTAATTGATTTTTCATCAAATCTTCTTTCTTTTTTATAATAGATATTAATTTGGGTTAAAAGATAACAAAATTATATTTTATTCAGGGATTTTTTTTCTCTCTTTGATTCTTTAGTTACAGAAGAATTGCCTCCTTTCACTTTGCAGTGACCGGATCCTTCAAGATGTTCCATTTAACAGGCAAGTGATAGACCTAGAGTTTTAAATGGGGGAAAACAGAAATTTAGAATTCTGTCTTGTGTCTTTTCTTACCAGTGTAGATATCGTTGAGATAAGATTAATTGAATAGATGGGATTGTGCGTTGCTTTATAAAATGCTAAATCTACTTTTTCTAATTTAGTGCTTTGATCGTCATGCTAGCATATAGCCCCTTTTTTCATAGCCCTTTGATTAGAATTATATTAGTGATAATTTTCAGACTATCCACACAATAAAGTGGGCTGTGAACATCATTATTCCCAATCAAAAGATGAAGAAACTGAAGCATGTAGAATTCAGTGTCTGGTCTGTGTTTTTGTGACTGATAACTGTAAGACTAGAAAGACCCAGGTCTTCTAATTCTAGGTCCAGTGTTTTTTACTCTATCACGTACTTCTTCTTATCATTACTTAGTATCAATTTATCAAAGAAACTTTTTTTTTTTTCTAATAGGTTTTTGCCATGGGGCATGAGAGGGAAAATGAGAAATCACCTCTCAGAGGGGATAACTATG
Source organism: Tupaia tana (assembly GCA_026018925.1). Taxonomy (NCBI): domain Eukaryota; kingdom Metazoa; phylum Chordata; class Mammalia; order Scandentia; family Tupaiidae; genus Tupaia; species Tupaia tana. Next base: position 23,729,417 of record JAKSZU010000004.1, read on the forward strand.
CCACAATCCCTTCTTCTCCATTCTTTTTCTGGGATTTTGGACACACACACATGCCTAGTATGATTTTTCAATCCACCGGGTCAGGTACTCAAACCACAGTCAGCCATGTGGGTATCTAGTGCCTTAAGTATCACACCACCTGCTGGTCCATGGAAGAAACTCTTCAAGTAGAGATTAAGAAAGGTTATGTTGGGGCCAGCAGATGGTGTGGGAGTTAAAGGAACTGGACTCCTACATTGCCGACTGCAGTTCAAGACCCGGACCTGGTGACATGCTTTCTCACTTTCCCTCTTGCTTTCTTGTTCTCTCTCACTCTGTCCCTCTCTGGTCAGATTAAAATAAACAAATAAATAAATAAAGTTAAATAAAAAGGGACCAGCACATGGCATAATGGCTATGTTGCTGGACTCCCATGTGGTTGATCGCAGTTCGAGTCCCGGACCAGGTGGCTTAAACTCATGTGAGGCACGTGTGCATGTGTGCCCAAAATCCCAAGAGGAGAATGGAGGAGAAGGGATTGCAGTGTGGCCATCCCTCCTGGAAGGTGATTTCTCACTTTCTGTCCCTCGGTCTCTCTTTCTGGTGAGCGCACGCGCCCTTTAGCAAAATCTTCTCCAAAAAAAAAAATAAAGTTAAATAATAAAATAATTCTTTTTTTTTTTTTTTTTTTTTTTTGGAGAGGTTTTTGCTATAGGGCGCGTGCGCTCGCCAGACAGACAGAGAGAGACAGAGAGATAGAAAGCGAGAAATCACCCCCCAGGGGGGATGGCCATGCCGCAATCCCTTCTCCTCCATTCTCCTCCTGGGATCTTGGGCACGCACGCACATGCTCCCGGTGTGAGTTTTAAGCCACCGGGTCCGGGACTCAAACCGCGGTCGACTACGTGGGAGTCCAGCGACATAGCCATTACACTAACTGTTGGTCCAATAAAATAATTCTTAAAAAAAAAGAGAGAGAGAGAAAGGTCATGTTGCTGGATTTTGTTAATTAGAAAGGGATCCCTCATTTTCTTTTTTCTTTTTTTTTTTTTGGAGAGGTTTTTGCCATAGGACATGTGCGCTCGCCAGACAGACAGAGAGAGACAGAGAGACAGAAAGCAAGAAATCACTCCCCAGGGGGGATGGCCACGCCACAATCCCTTCTCCTCCAGTCTCCTCTCGGGATCTTGGGCACACACGTACACGCGCCCGGCGTGAGTTTTAAGCCACCTGGTCCGAAACTCGAACCACGGTCGACTACATGGGAGTCCAGCAACATAGCCATTACGCTAACTGCTGGTCCCAAGGGATCCCTCATTTTCTAAGATATGATGTGGGAGCTAATAAAGTGATGTTTTTTTCCCAAATTTAAATTTTTTTTTTTTTTTTTTTTTTTAGGTTTTTGCTATAGGGTACTTGTGCTCATCAGAGAAAGATAGACAGAAAGGAAAAGTGAGAAATCACCCCCCCCCCCCCCCCCCAAGGAGATTGACCACACTGCAGTTTTGGCTCCTCCATTCTCCTCTTGAGATTTTTGGGCATGAATGCACACGTACCTGGTATGTGTTTCAAGCTGCCAGGACCTAGGTTCAAATCTCAGAGTCAGCTATGTGGGATCCAACACCTTAACCACTATGTTATCTGCTGGCCTCTTAAAATACAATTTGTTATTTTTTTATTTTTAGTTTTTGGCCATAGGGTGTGTGTGTTTGCTAGAGAGTGACAGTAAGAAGGAAAGGAAGAAATCATTCCCCAGAGGGGTTGGCCACACTCTAATTCCTTCTCCTCTATTCTTTTGGGATTTGGGGCACAAATGCACATGTGCCTGGCATGATTTTCAAGCCACCAGACCTGGCACTAGAACTGTGGTCTGCCATGTGGGAATCCAGTGCCTTAACTACCATGCCACCTATGGGCTCCAAAATACAACATTTTAATGCCAGCATTTTTTTTTTCTTTATTTTTTGCAGTAAGGCTTATGCGTTTGTTAGAGGCACAGAGAGAGGTAAAGTAAGAAAGTAGCCCCTAGTGGGGATGGCCACACCACAACTACTTCTCCTCCATTCTCCTTTTGGGATTTTTGAGCTTGTATGCACACATGCTGCCCACTGGGTTTCTCAGCCGCAGTCTGACACTTGAACCACGCTATTGACCATGTAGGATCTAGCTGCCCTAACCACCAAGCCACCAGCTGGCCCAGTGATGTTATTTTGATAAGAATGTTTTTGTTTAAATTTGCCAGACAGTGCATGCATTTGCTGGAGAGAAAGACAGACAGAGGGAAAGTAATAAAGCATTTCCGACAGTGGTCACACTACAATCTGTTCTCCATTTTCTCTACCTTTTGGAATTTTGGGCCTATACGCACATGGGCCCAGTGGGTTTCTCATGACTCTGGGTTCGGGACTCAAACTGCACAGTCAGTCTTGTGAGATCCAGCTACCTTAACCACTATGCCATTGGCTGTCATGAAAAGTATTTTTATATGTCATGATTTAATGAAAAGTATGTTCCTCAAGCAGCAATTTAACTGTGATATATTTGTATAATAGAGTGCATTGCTATCTGTTATGGCTAAGAATGAGGTGTTCTATTTATTAGTTGTAATAAAAATATGGATAAAAATAAAACTATACAAATCTCATGTCAATTACTACTTTAATTTTTAAAGAATTATTTTGTTGGGAACCAGCAGTTAGCGTAATGGCTATGTCGCTGAACTCCCACGTAGTCGACCGCGGTTCGCGTCTCGGACCCGGTGGCTTACAACTCACGCCGGGCGCGTGTGCGTGCGTGCCCAAGATCCCGAGAGGAGAATGGAGGAGAAGGGATTGCGGTGTGACCATCCCCCCTGGGGGATGATTTCTCGCTTTCTGTCTCTATGTCTCTCTCTGTCTGTCTGGCGAGCGCACGCGCCCTATAGCGAAAAACCTCTCAAAAAAAAAAAAAAAAAAAAGAATTATTTTGTTTAACTTTATTTATTTATTTTTAAAATTTGACCAGAGAGGGACAGAGTGAGAGAGAGAGAGAGGGAAAGTGAGGAAACAAGCCGCTAGGTCCAGGACTCAAACTACAGTCGGCCATGTGGGAGTCCAGCGCACTTAACCACCATGCCACCTGCTGGCCCCACATTACTACTTTTATTTTATAAATAGTCAGCCTCTGTGGCCAGCGTTGTAGCACAGTGGTTAAACACAGGCCAGGTTCCACATGGTCAGCCACTATTTGAAGCACAGCTTGGGTAGCTTGAAAAACATGTATCTACATGCATGCCCAGAACCCTAATAAGAAAGAGTAATGGAGGAAAAATAATTGCAGTGTGACCATTCTCCACTGGGGGATTACTTTCTCTCTCTCTGGTGAGTGCATGTGCCCTCTGGCAAACAAACAAAAAACAAACATATTCAGTATCTGTGCTAGTCATAGCAGTGAAATCAAAGATTGGAAAGATAGTCATTCTCCTAAAGAAGATTGTAATCTAGTTCAGGGATTGGTGAACAGTTTTTTTTTTTTTAATTAAGTTATGTATACAGTTTTATTTATCATTATCATTACTTTTTAATTTGTACAGAGCACATATGCTTACCAGAGAGAGATAGACAGAGAAAGGGAAAGCAAGCTACCAGTTCTGGGACTCTCACCATGGTCAGCCATGTGGGAGTTCAGCACCTTAACCACTACATCACCTGCTGGCCCCCGTGAACAGTTTCTTTTTCTTTCTTTCTTTCTTTCTTTTTTTTTTAAGAATTATTTAATTTGAGGTCTGGCGGGTGGCGCGGTAGTTAAGGGCACTGGACTCCCATATGGCCAACTGTGGTCCTGGACCTGGCAGCTTGCTTTCTCACTTTCCCACTCTCTCTCTCCAAATTAAAATAAATCAATAAATAAAGTTAAATAAAATAATGGTTATGTCGCTAGACTCCCATGTAGTCGACCGCAGTTTGAGTCCCGGACTCGGTGGCTTAAACTCATGCCGGGCACGTGTGTGTGTGTGTGTGTGTGTGTGTGTGTGCCCAAGATCCCGAGAGGAGAATGGAGGAGAAGGGATTGAGGCGTGGCTACCCCCCCCCCCCCCCCGGGGTGATTTCTCGCTTTCTGTCTCTCTGTCTCTCTCTGTCTTTCTGGTGAGCGCATGCGCCCTATAGCAAAAACCTCTCCAAAAATTAAATAAATAAATAGATAGATAAAGTAAAAATCAATGTAAGTAATTGTTACACTACATAGTTTTTTTATTTCTTTTTTACTGTATTTTTGTTTTTTTTTCTTTTTTTTAGAGAGATTTTTGCTATAGGGTGCGTGCGCTCACCAGAGAAACAGAAAGCAAGAAATTACCCCCCAGGGAGGATGGCCACACTGCAATCCTATCTCCTCCATTCTTCTCTCAGGATCTTGGGCACACATGCACATGTGCCTGGCATGAATTTTAAGCCTCCAGGCCCAGGACTCAAACTGCTGTCATGGGAATCCTGCGACATAACTGTTATACCATCTGCTGTTCCCTGTTTTTTCTTTGGAACACTTGCTTATGCACATGTATGTGAGGGGTAAGGAAATGATCACCCTCCACAGGGTCTGGTCATACCTCAACATTCCCCCAATCCAGTCCTCTAGCCCTTGGATGGTGCACTCACACATGGGTGTGGGATATCTCTTGCTAATGGTGGTTGGCCTGTGGGACTGGCTCCTTCTGAGGAGCTCATCACCAAAGTACCACTCAGCTATGAGCCAGCCCTTATTATTTTGGTTTTTCTTCCATTCATGATTGGTCAGATCCACTTTTGTAAATCCCATGGACAGGGAAAGCTGATTGTATTTTAATCAAGCTGCCTCTAAAGTATATGACATTCTTAATTACTTAATTATTTTATTATTATCATTTTTAAAAAGAATTATTTGGGAACCAGCAGTTAGCGTAATGGCTATGTCGCTGGACTCCCACGTAGTCGACCGCGGTTCGCGTCTCGGACCCGGTGGCTTACAACTCACGCCGGGCACGTGTGCGTGCGTGCCCAAGATCCCGAGAGGAGAATGGAGGAGAAGGGATTGCGGCGTGACCATCCCCCCTGGGGGGTGATTTCTCGCTTTCTGTCTCTATGTCTCTCTCTGTCTGTGTGGCGAGCGCACGCGCCCTATAGCAAAAAACTCTCCAAAAAAAAAAAGAATTATTTATTTACTTTTATTTGTCATTATCATTTTTTAATCTGACCAGAGAGAGAGAAGGGGAGAGTGGGACAGTAAGCTGCCAGGTCCGGAAACTGGTCAGCCATGTGGGAGTCCAGTGCCTTAACCGCCATGCCACCTGCCAGCCCCATACTTTATTATTATCATTAAGTAGAACTAGAATTTAAACAAATTAGAGTGACTAGACAAATCTATATTCTCAACCACTTGGCTGTACTACCTCCTAATTGTGGGAATTTGTGGGGTTCAGTGGGCAGTCCACTTTACAATAAGCATAGGGTAAATAGAAAAAAATGTTTAAAGTTCTGGGCCCATACTAGAGTTCTAGTAATGTATTCTGTGAGTACAGGAATGACACATATCTAATCCTCTGACAGGTGTATTTATTATTACTGTGTAGTCACAAATTGCAGAGAAAGCAATAGAGGCTGAGAAGCCCATTAGGAATCTACTATAGAAGATGACCAGTAATGGGTCCAGTCAGAGATGGCCTTGAGAACAGAAAGAAGGTAGCAATAAATTTGAGAGAAGGTGCAGAGCAGTAATCCACCTCAGTATAACCTTTCAGCCAACATCTTAAGCATTACTTATCAGTCAGTCACTGTATTGAGTGTTTGACATAAAAGGCTAAATAGATATTGTGTTCTTTCCCTCTTAGTAGCTCATAGGCCACTGGGGGATCCAGGTGGGTCTAAAGATGGTCACAGTTCAGGGACCAGCAGTTGGCGTAATGGCTGTGTCGCTGGACTCCCATGTAGTCGACCGGGGTTCAATTCCTGGACCTGGTGGCTTAAACTCATGCCAGGCGTGTGCGTGCGTGCCCAAGATCCTGAGAGGAGAATGGAGGAGAAGGGATTGCAACGTGGCCATCCCCTTGGGGGGTGATTTCTCACTTTCTGTCTCTCTGTCTCTCTCTGTCTTTCTGGTGAGCACACGTGCCCTATAGCAAAAAACTCTCAAAAAAAAAAAAAAAAAAGGTGATCACAAATCTTTAATAGAATTATAAGCAAAGTGCCAAGGATCTGATAAGGCAGTGATCAACTCAAGGGAAGCTCAAAGAAATTGATACTTGAACTGAATCTTGAAGGATAAAACTATGAGTAATAAAATCAGATGCAGTCATTGGTGTCACCTTAATTTTTCTCATCTCATACCCCACATTCAGTCCTTCAGCAAATCCACCTCTATCTTTATCTTTAAATGTATTCACAATTTGTTCATTTCTCTTCACGTCCCTTTCTATCACTCAGGCCAGACTAAAAGTGATTTTTCTTTGGAATTATTTTAGCAGCCTCTGAACTACTTGCTCTCCTGAAGTTTACTCTAAGCACAGCTGATAAGAGTAATCTTTTTATTTTTTAATAATTATTTTATTAAATTGTATTTATTTATTTTAATTTGACCAGAGAGGAACATAGTAAGAGAGCAAGAGAGAAAGTGAGAAAGCAAGCCACCAGGTCCGGGACTCGAACCGCAGTTGGCCGTGTGGGAGTTCAGTGCCCTTAACCACCACGCCACCTGCCAGCCCTAGTAGTCTTTTTTTTTTTTTTAAAGAATCATTTTATTTAACTTTATTTATTTATCCATTTATTTTAATTTGACCAGAGATAGATAGAGAGAAAGTGAGAAAGCAAGCCACCAGGTCTGGGACTTGAACCATGGTCAACCATGTGGGAGTCCAGAGCCCTTAACCATCAGCAGGTGGCGTGGTGGTTAAGAGCGTTGGACTCCCACATAGTTGACTGTGGTTTGAGTCCTAGACCTGGTGGCTTGCTTTCTCACTTTCCCTTTCTCTCTCTTTCTCTGATCAAATTAAAAATAATAACAACAAATAAAAAAAGTTAAGTAATTCTTAGAAAATGTTTTCAGAATTGATAATGAATTATCATCTCCAAAACCCTAAATGTAATTGTTGTTCTTTTAGTTAAGAGGAATTGTCTTTTTCTTTCTCACCTACTTAAACTGTAACATCAGTTTGAAAATACCCTGACCAGATGGAGGAAAAGGGGCTGGCGCTCTCAAACTGCCCGGGCCTCCAGGATTTAATTTATGAAAACCCTTTGTGTATTTTCAGGTTTGAAGCAGCCAAGCTTGTTATGCAGTGGCTGTGCAACCACGAAGATCAAAACATGCAGCGGATGGCAGTTGCTATCATTTCCATCCTGGCTGCCAAGGTACCTGAACCCTTACTGAACAATTTTCTGTGGAAGTCATTTCTCACTGCAGTTGTTACTTTTCTGTGTACCAGGCTGCATTCAGTATAGCAGGATTTCAGGTCAATCAGAGATTTCAGTCTGACCTTTGGCATCTGTTAAAATGAATAATGTTAAATTTACCCTATCTGTTAAAATGAATAATGTTAAATTTACCCTACTGAGTTCTTGGGCATTTATGTTATCTTATCTTGCTTGCAGCTTTCTACGGAACAAACTGCACAGCTTGGTGCTGAGCTATTCATTGTCAGGGTAAGTCTATTCTCCTTCATGTAAGCTACTATATAGTATTTGTTTTTATTGTTTTATAGGTAGTGTTGTGTATCTTCTAGCTTTTTAAAAATTATCTTACTAGGGCAGGCAGGTGACATGGTGGTTAAGGGCACTGGACTCTCACATGACCGACCAGGTCCTGGAACTGGTGGCTTGCTTTCTCACTTTCGCTCTATGTCTCTCACTCTTTCCCTCTCTGGTCAGATTAAAAGTACAATAAAAAATAATTCTTTAAAAATTATTTTGTTTAACTTTATTTATTTATTTATTTTACAGAGGTTTTTGCTATAGGGCACGTGCGCTCACCAGAAAGACAGACAGAGACAGAAAGACAGAAAGCAAGAAATCACCCCCCCACCCCCGGGGTGGATGGCCATACCATAATCCCTTCTCCTCCATTCTCCTCTTGGGATCTTGGGCACGCACGCACATGCGCCCAGCATGAGTTTAAGCCACCAGGTCCGGGACTCTAACCGCAGTTGACTACATGGGAATCCAGCGACATAGCCATTATGCTAACTGCTGGTCCCTATTTATTTATTTTAATTTGATCAGAGAGGGATAGAGGAGGGGAGAGAGAGAGTGAGAAAGCAAACCACCATGTCTGGGATTCAAACCATGGTCGTCATATGGGAGTCCTGCATCCTTAACCACCATACCACTTGCCAATCGCTTTGACATTTTTTTACAAAATTATTTTTTTCTGTGGCCAGCAGTTGGCATAATGGTTACGTCACTGGACTCCCATGTAGACAACTGTGGTTTGAGTCCTGAAGCTGGCAGCTTAAAACACACCAGGTGTGTGTGCATGCTTTCACAAAATCCCAAGAGAATGGAGGAGAAGGGATTGTGACATGGCCATCCCATCTAGGGAATGGTTTCTCGCTTTCTATCTCTCGGTCTCTGTCTCTCTGGCAAGCACACGCACCCTATAGCAAAAATCTTTCAAAAAAAAAAAAAAAAAGAAAAGAAAAGCAACCTAAAGAATTATTATTTTTTCTTTTATAAAAAGAATTATTTAATTTGGGGCCAGCAGGTGGCATGGTGTTTAAGGTCACTGGACTCCCACACAGCTGACTGTAGTTCGAGTCTTGGTCCTGGTAGCTTGCTTTCCCACTTTTCTTCTCATTCTCTCTCTCTCACTCTGTCCCTCTCTGGTCAAATTTAAATAAATAAATAAAGTTAAATGAAATAATTCTTGAGAGAGAGAGAGAGAGAGCAGGAAAGTGAGAAACCAAGCTGCCAGGTACAGGACTTGAACAATGGTCAGCAGTGGGAGTCCAGCATCTTAATCACCATGTCACCTGCTGGGCCAAATTATTATTTTTTATTTTGACCAGAGAGAGAGAGAATGAAAGAGAGAGAGAGAGTGGGAAAGCAAACTTCCAGGTCCAGGACTCGAACTGCTAGGTCCTGTTGGAGTTCAGCACCTTAACCACCATGCCACCTGCCGGCCCCTCTTCTGACATTGTTTAAAAGTTTGATTTTGGGGGACCAGCAGGTGGCATGGCAGTTAAAGGTGCTGGATTCCCACATGGCCGGCCATGGTTCAAGTTCTGGACATGGAGACTTGCTTTCTCAATTTTCCTGTCTCTCTCTGTCCCTCTTTGGTCAAATTAAAAATAAATAAATAAAGTTAAGTAAAAATAATTCTTTAGGGGCCAACAGGTAGCGTGGTGGTTAAAGGCGCTGGACTCCCACACGACCAACAACGGTTCAAGTCCTGGACCTGGCAGCTTGTTTTTTCACTTTCTGTCTCTCTGTCTCTGCCTCTCTGTCTGTCTCTGATCAAATTGGAAAGTAATAATAATAAAGTTAAAATAAAAATAATTCTTAAAAAAAGAAAAAATTCTTTTAAAAATAAGGGGGGGTGCAGCAGGTGAAATGGTGGTTAAGGGTGCTGGACTCCTATATAGCCAACTGCGGTTTGAGTCCTGGACCTGATGGCTTGTTTTCTCACTTTCCCTCTCTCTCTCTCTCTTTCTCTCTCTCTCTCCCTCCCTCCTTTCCTCCCTCTGGTCAAAAAAGATAAATAAAGTTAAATAAAATAATTATTTAAAAAGACAAAAAAATGGGGCTGGCAGGTAATGTAGTGGTTAAGGTGCTGGACTCCCACATGGCTGATCGTCATTTGAGTGCCAGACCTGGCAGCTTACTTTTTAACTTTCTCTCTCTCTCTCGCTCTGTCCCTCTCTGGTCAAATTAAAAAAGAAAGAAAGTTCAATAAAATCAATTCTTAAAAAAAAAAATGGGGGCCGGCGGGTGGCATGGTGGTTAAAGGCGCTGGATTCCCATATGGCCGACCATGGTTCGAGTCCTGGACCTGGAGGCTTGCTTTCTCACTTTCTCTCTCTCTCTCTCTCTCTCACTCTGTCCCTGTCTGGTCAAATTTAAATAAACAAATGAATAAATAATAAATAAAGTTAAATAAAATAATTAAAAAAAAAATGGGACCAGCAGGTGGCATGATGGTCAAGGCACTGAACACTCCCACGTGGCCAACCACGGTTCAAGTCCCAGACCTGGTGGCTTGCTTTTTCACTTTATGTGTATGTGTATGTGTATGTTTTTGTGTGTATCTTTTTCTGGTCAAATTTGAATACAATGAATGATAAATAAAATTAAATTAAAATAATTTTTAAAAAAAGTAAAAATTTGTTTTTAAAATTTACCTTTTGAGGCCAGCAGGTGGCGCAGTGGTTAAGGTGCTGGACTCCCACATGGCTAGCCAGGGTTCATGTCCCAGATTTAGCAGCTTTCTTTCTTTTTTTTTTTTTTTTTTTTTTGGAGTTTTTTCTATAGGGCACGTGCGTTCACCAGAAAGACAGAGACAGAGAGACAGAAAATGAGAAATCATTCCCCGGGGGGATGGCCACACTGCCATCCCTTCTCCTCCAGTCTCCTCTTGGGATCTTGGGCACGCATGCACACATGCCCGGCTTGAGTTTAAGCCACTGGGTCTGGGACTCGAACTGTGGTCGACTACGTGGGAGTCCAGGGACGTAGCCATTATGCTATCTGCTGGTCCTGGCAGTTTGCTTTCTTACTTTCCCTTTCTTTCTCTGTCTCTCTCTGGTCAGATTAAAAATTGTCATAATAATAACAAGTAAAGTCGTTTTTAAAACAATTTTAAGTTTACCTACTTACTTCTTTCATAACTGAGATAGATAGAGCGGCAGCACCACCGCAGGGTCTTGATGCCACACTCCACCACCAGCCTCAACCAGCCCCAGATTATGGGCATGCCTGACATACTAAGGAAGGTCTCCAGGCACAAATCCAGAACCTTCCCATTGGATCAGCCTTGCAGAGCATCATGCATCATGTTTCTGGCCTTTAATTGTTTTTTTCCTAAGCTTTTTTTTTTCTTTTTAATTTATGAGAGTACATGCTCGCATGTGAGGGGTCATATGGGTATCCTCAATAGTCTGTCAGGCTGCAGTCTCCTCCCCAACCCTCCAACCTGTCAGGATCTTGGACACATGTAAACCTGGATTATTTTCAGATCGGCTAGAGATCCAAACCTGCAGTTGGCAATATCACTACCAGCACTGTTATTGACTGTACTACAGAGGCTGGACCTCATTTATTAATTTCTTTTTAGCCACAGTTTGCAGATGGAGAAATAAAAAATTTAAGTTGCTAAATTAGGTTACATAGTCAGATACGAAATTTATGTTTAAGCTTCCTGGACCTGGCGGCTTGCTCTCTCTCGCTCTGTCCGTCTCTGGCCAAATTAAAAATAAGTAAATAAAGTTAAATAAAATAATTAAAAATGTATATTTTTCCTGATTACATAGTATTGCCTTATATGTGTGTTTTTTTTTTTTTAAATTTTGCTATAGGGCTCATGTGCTTGCCAGAGAAAGAGACAGACAGAGAGAGAGAGACAATAAGAAATCACACCCCAGGGAGGATGGCCACACCACATTCCCTTCTTCTCTGTTCTCTTCTTGGGATTTTGGACACACATGCATAGGCATACAGCGTGTTTTTGAAGCCGCCAGGACCTGGACTCAAACTGTGAAGTAAGCTATGTGGTATCCAGCTGCCCTAATCATCCTACCACCAGCTGGCTCTCTTGTATGTGTTTAAGCAGAGTTCCCTTTTGATCCCTAAAATGTATTCTAAAAGGAATTATGAATGCTTTATGTAGTTCTTTTTTTTTTTTTTTTTTCTTGTAGAGGTTTTTTGCTATAGGGCATGTGTGCTCCCCAGAAAGACAGAGAGAGCCAAAAAGACAGAAAGTGAGAAATCACCCCCTAGGAGGGGATGGCCACACCACAATCCCTTCTCCTCCATTCTCCTCTCAGGATTCTCCTCTCGGGATCTTGGGCACGCACACACACACGCCCGGCATGAATTTAAGCCACCAGGTCTAGGACTTGAACTGTGGTCAACTACATGGGAGTCCAGCAATGTAGCCCTTACACCATCTGCTGGTCCCACTTTATGTAGTTCTTAAACCATTTACATTTCAAACTTAAATTTTTTTTTTTTTTTTTTTTTTTTTTTTTTGGAGAGGTTTTTGCTATAGGGCGCGTGCGCTCGCCAGACAGACAGAGAGAGACAGAGAGATAGAAAGCAGGAAATCACCCCCCAGGGGGGATGGCCACGCCGCAATCCCTTCTCCTCCATTCTCCTCTCGGGATCTTGGGCACGCACGCATACGCGCCCGGCGTGAGTTTAAGCCGCCGGGTCCGGGACTCGAACCGCGGTCGACTACGTGGGAGTCCAGCGACATAGCCATTACGCTAACTGCTGGTCCCTCAAACTTAAATTTTTTAGGGTAAAGCTTTGATAGAAAAATTTACAGTTGGAATTTCAAAGCTATTATCTTCTTTATATCCAGTAAGGATTTTGTCTCTTATCATTATATGTAGATTGCCCTTTCTTTTTCTCTTAAGGAGAATTTGGAGTTAGAATTAGAATATCCATGGAACCAGTAGATGGCATAATGGTTACGTTGCTGAACTCCCACGTGAGCAACTGTGGTTCAAGTCCCAGACCTGGCAGCTTGAAACTCATGCTTGGCATGTGTGTGCATGAGCGTGTCCAGAATGCTGAGAGAATGGAGGAGAAGGGATTGTGGTGTACCATCCCCCTGGGGGCTGATTTCTCGCCTTCTGTTTCTCTTTCTCTCTGGCAAGCGCACATGCCCTATAGCAAAAATCTCTAACAACAAAAACAAAAAAGAATTGGATTGTCCAGGTCTTACTTTCTTTTACTAAGTAGACTATGGTCAAATTACTTAATATTTCTCAAATTCAATTTTGCCTCCTGAATAATGAGGATATTAATACTACAATATAGGGTATAATTTGCGGATGCATAATAAATATTAACTTAATTTCCCATTTTATTCCTTGACATTTTTATCCTAGGATCTGAAATAAATATATGTTATGACTGATTGGGTAAGACTTAATCATTTTCGGGGCCAGCAGGTGGCGTAGTGGTTAAGGCTCTGGACTCCCACATGGCCAACTGCAGTTTGAGTCTCAGACCCAGTGGCTTGAAACTCACACCAGGTACATGTGCTTGCATGCCCAAAATCCCAAGAGGAGAATAGAGAAGAAGGGATTGCAGCGTGGTCATCCCCTCGGGGGTGATTTCTCACTTTTTTTCTTTGTCTCTCTCTGTGTCTCTGGTTAGTACATATGCCCTACAACAAAAAAATCTCTCTTAAAATAAAAGACTTGGGGCCAGCAGGTGGTGTGGTGGTTGAGGCACTAGACTACCACATGGCTGACTGTAGTTTGAGTCCCAGACACGGTGGCTTGAAAATCACAACAAATAAATAAATGTGTTTTTTTTAAAGGTTTAATCATTTTCTCTGTAAGTATTGCTTACAGGAGATTAGATTATAAGTGTGTCAGAATAATATACAAGTGTTTATGAAAAATTCAATTCTTCTTTCATTTTGAAGAAAAAGTTTGGTCTAATATATTGGGTCGTCAGAAAGTCATGACACGTTTTTGCATAGAAAACTACGTCATGACTTTCCTGACGACCTAACATAAGAATCTTAACAGGAAATACTTTAAACTATGAAACTTATCTTCATGGATTTCTGAGGATTATTAATAAACACAAATTATGGGACCAGCAGATAGCATAATGCTTATGTCGCTGGACTCCCATGTAGTCAACTGCAGTTTTGAGTCCTGTACCTGGTGTCTTGAGGCTCATGCTGGGCACATGTGCGTGCGTGCCCAAAATCCTGAGAGGAGAATGGAGGAGAAGGGATTGCAGCATGGCCATTCCCTCTAGGGGCATGATTTCTCTCTTTCTGTCTCTGTCTCTCTCTCTTCCCAGTGAGTGCACATGCATTATAGCAAAAAAAAAACAAAACAAAAAAACAAAAAACCTCTCTCAAATAAAACCCCAACAAATTATAATAACAATTCCATAATAAAAAATTCTATTTTTTTTTTCTTGCAGCAACTTCTTCAAATAGTGAAGCAGAAAACCAATCAAAATTCAGTGGACACTACATTGAAGTTTACCTTGAGTGCACTTTGGAACCTTACAGATGAATCCCCAACCACTTGCAGACACTTTATTGAAAACCAAGGATTAGAACTCTTCATGAGGGTTTTAGAGGTTATTATGGGAACTTAGCCTATAATTTTAACATTGATTTATTTATTTAAGCATGTATTTATTATGTTTGGTTGTTCAGGTAGTTACAGGTTCCTTTTTCTTTTTACAGTCTTTTCCTACTGAGTCATCCATACAGCAGAAAGTTCTAGGACTTTTGGTAAGATATATGCATTTCTTGCTCAATTCAAAGTTGTTTCTGAGGTAATATATTGACTGTTGCTGGTAGGAGACTGTTCCATGGCCTGGTGGTTAAGGGAACTGGATCCCATATGGCTCACCATACAATTTGAATCCTGGACCTAGATGCTTGAAAAACACACTGCACATGTGTGTCTATGTCCAAAATTTTGACAGGAGGGAGAAGTGGAGGAGAAGGTGTTGTAATGTGACCATGTCCTGTGGGGGTGCTTTCTCTCTTTTCCTGTCTCTCTATCTCTGGCAAGTGCACTTGCCTTCTGACAAACTTTTTTTAAAAAAAGAAAGAAAGAAAAGAAAGTTGCTATGATATTTGACTCCGTAGTTCAAATCCGAGACCCAGTGGCTTCAAAAACACTCTGGGGGGAGAGGCAGGTGGCATGGTGGTTAAGGGTGCTGGATTCCCACATGGCCAATCATGGTTGGAGCCCCGGATCTGGCAGGTTGCTTTCTCACTTTCTCTCTTTCTCTCTCACTCTCTTGCTCTCTCAGTCTGTCCCCTTCTTGTCAAATTCAGATAAATAAATAAAATAAAAATAAAAGTTAAATGAAATAATTCTCTAGAAAAAAAGAAAAATACACTGGGTGCGTGTGTATGTATGCCCAAAATCCTAAGAGGAAAATGGAAGAGAAGGGATTGCAGCATGGCAGTCCCCTCCCCCCCAAAATTGAATTTATATAGAGAAGAAAATGGTAATATAATGTCTAGAATGAAAAATGCATTAGTAGGGATTATTATAGGTTAGATATTGCATGAGAAGAGACTACTGAATTGGAAAGCATAGCAATAGTAAATATCCAAACTGAAGCAAAAAAATAAAAGTCCAAAAAAATTTAAAGAGTACAAGTGAGCTGTGAGAAAATTTCAAGCAGATTAATACAAGAGAGTCTTCAAAGAGTTCATGAAAAACAAATATTATTTAAAAAACCACATAAAGGGACCAGCAGTTAGCGTAATGGCTATGTCGTTGGACTCCCACGTAATCGACTGCGGTTCGAGTCCCGGACCCGGTGGCTTAAACTCACGCCGGGCACATGTGCGTGCGTGCCCAAGATCCTGAGAGGAGAATGGAGGAGAAGGGATTGCAGCGTGGCCATTCCCCCTGGTGGGGGGTGATTTCTCGCTTTCTATCTCTGTCTCTCTCTGTCTTTCTGGCGAGTGCACACGCCCTATAGCAAAAACCTCTCCAAAAAAAAAAAAAAAAAAAAAAAAGAAAAGAAAAAGAAAAAGAAAAAAAAAAGAAATAACAACTGAGGGGCCAGTAGGTGGCATGGTGGTTAAAGGCGCTGAATTCCCACATGGCTGACCATGGTTTGAGTCCTGGACCTGGCAGCTTTCTTTCTCCCTTTCTGTTTCTCTCTCTCTTTCTCTCTCTGGCCAAATTAAAAGTAATAATAATAATAAAAATAAATGGAATTAAATAAGTAAATAATTCTTAAAAAAAAGAAATAACTGAAAAATTTCTAAACTTACTAAAAATTATGAAACCATAGCTCCAAGAAGCTCAATGAATCCCATATATAGGAAACATAAGTTAATTACACCAACACATCAAATTACTCAATTGTTGCTAATCTTAAATCTTTTTTTTTTTTCCATTCAAAAGAATTAAATCATTTACTGATTACACATGATAATGGAAGATACACAAGTTTCATTCCCATCTATTTTATCTGGTACCATTATTCAATTCAGATATATTGCATAGGATGTGCCAACAAACATTTTGTAACAACCGAATTGTGACTTTGCTTGGGTGAACCTCTGAATGAACTTCAGGCCACAATAACTGTCAGTTCAACTACGCCAGTGTTTCTGAAGGCAACTGGCTTCTCCACCCAAGCAGGTAACGATGATTATTTAATTTCAAAATGGGACCTGGCACTACCCTGAAGGGATTCTAACTTCACACTGTTGGGAAGTTTACCAAGATGGCTTCAGAGTAGACTAACTTTACACAGCACATTTTTAAAAAAGACACATTTATTCAGTGTCATAATCAGACTATTACATTTAGCAATCAACAGCATGGGTGCAAAAAAGAAAATATATATTAAAATCCTTTGTTGGAATGCTTTACACTTCCCACAGAATAAAAGCTAAAATAACCTGTTATACAATTAGTCACAAATACAGTTCTTGTATTTTTTTGCCCATACACATGAGTATTGTTTAAAACATGTCTTCTTTGTAGCAGCTAGGCTCTGCCACCACTGTGCTTGGCTAAGTTCACAAATCTCTTATAACCTGTAGCTTCCCTGTCACTTCTCTGGCACTCCTCTCCTACTAAGCTTTGTTTCCTGGCAGTTAATTAAAACCTTCTGCCACTGCCATAGCTACTGCTGCTGCTGGAACTGCCATAGCCACCTTGATTTTGTGGTTTTGCAAAGTATTGGCCTTTACCTCCATAAGGGCCAGAGCTTCTGCCTCCAAAGTTTCTACCCTTCATGGGTCCAAAATTTGAAGACTGATTGTTATAACTGCCAAAATCATTGTAGCTTCCACCACCTCCAAAATTGCTTCCACTACCACCCAAGATTCTGAGAGGAGAATGGAGGAGAAGGGATTGCGGTGTGGCCATCCCCCCTGGGGGGTGATTTCTCGCTTTCTGTCTCTCTCTGTCTTTCTGGTAAGCGCACGTGCCCTATAGCAAAAACCTCTAAAAAAAAAGGGGGGGACTGGCAAGTGGCACAGTAGTTAAGGTGCTGAATTCCCACATGATTGACCATTGTTTGAGTTCCAGATTCGGAGGCTTAAAACTCATGCTGGGTACATGTGCGTTCATACCCAAAATCCTGAGAGAAGACTGGAGGGGAAGGGGTTGCAGCGTGGCCATCCCCTAGGGGGATGGTTTTCTCACTTTCTCACTGTCTGTCTGTCTCTGTCTCTGGTGAGTGCATGCCCCCTATAGCAAAAATCTCTCTTTAAAAAAAATGAGAAATTTACCTTTTATGTTTATTCTCATATTTCTCAGACTATTCTCTCTCTCTCTCCTTTTTTTTTTTTTTAAGATTTTTTATCCTGGAGCCAATAGGTGGCATGGTAGCTGAGGCACTGGACTCCCACATGGCCAACCACAATTCAAATTCAAACCCAGCAGCCTTAAAATCACAGCAAATAAATAGATAAATAAATAAATTTAAAAAAAAAAGATTTTGGGGCCAGCACGTGGTGTGGTGGTAAAGGATGCTGGACTCTCCCACATGGCCAGCTGTGGTTTGAGTCCTGGACCTGGTGGCTTTCTCTCTCTCTCTTTCTCTCACTCTGTCCCTCTCTGGTCAAATTAAAACAAATGAATGATGGGGAACCAGCAGTTAGCGTAATGGCTATGTCGCTGGACTCCCACGTAGTCGACCGCGTCTCGGACCCAGTGGCTTACAACTCACGCCGGGCGCGTGTGCGTGCGTGCCCAAGATCCCGAGAGGAGAATGGAGGAGAAGGGATTGCGGCGTGACCATCCCCCCTGGGGGGTGATTTCTCGCTTTCTGTCTCTATGTCTCTCTCTGTCTGTCTGGCGAGCGCACGCGCCCTATAGCAAAAAACCTCTCCCAAAAAAAACCAAAAAAACAAAACAAAACAAAATGAATGAATAAATAAATAAAGTTAAATAAAACAAGTATTTTTTAAAGAAAGATTTCTTTATCCTGTAGATACAGTGGTGGTGAATTTTCTTTGTTAAAATAATTATTTATTTAATTCCATTTATTATTATTATTTTTTAATTCGACCACAGAGAAAAAGGGAAAGTGAGAAAGCAAGCTGCCAGGTTTGAGACTCAAACTACAGTAGACCATTTGGGAATCCAGTGCCCCCAACCACCATACCACCTGCTGGCTCCAGGGAATTTTCATTCAGGTTTTATTTGTGCAAAAGTCTTTTATTTTACTTTCATTTTCAGAAGATAAAATTTTGCTTCACTATTGAAGTCTAAGTGGACATTGTTTTCTGTTGAATCATTGAGTATAATATTTATTGTCAAATTTGGAAGAAATCTAGCCATTATTTTTTCATAATCTTTTTCCATATCCTCTCTCATCTCCTCTCCTTGGGACTCCCAATTACAAGTAATTAGGCTGCTTGAGATTGTCCCACAAGTCACAGAAGTCCTCTGTTGGCTTTTCTCCCAGTCTATTTTTTCTTTAACTCTTTCTGTGGAAGGGGCTTTTTCTTTTCCAGTACTTTGTTTTACAAAGTTTTGCTGCTTAGTCAACCTGAACTATGATCTGTTCTTCTTCAGGATCACTTTCCTGCATCGCCTGTTGCCCAGTGTCTGAAAACTGGACATCTCATTCATTTACAACACGTATTACTTTAATTTTTTACATCTTCTTTTTTTCCAGAACAATATAGCTGAAGTACAAGAATTGCATTCTGAATTAATGTGGAAGGATTTTATAGACCACATCAGTAGTCTCCTACACAGTGTTGAAGTGGAAGTCAGTTACTTTGCAGCTGGAATTATTGCCCACTTAATATCCAGAGGTGAACAAGCTTGGACGTTGAGCCGTAGCCAGAGGAATTCTCTTCTGGATGATTTGGTAGGGTCATTTGATGTTTTTTGGAAGCCTACTAACAGATAAATAATATTCATAACATTTAAAATATCATAGCCTCGTAATGTAAATATGCAATGTTGGATAAATATTACAATTGTTTCTTATGTGGCATCTGTCTTCCAGCATTCAGCTATTTTGAAATGGCCGACTCCAGAGTGTGAGATGGTCGCATACAGGTAATTAGCACAATTGTTAATATTAAGCCAGTAACCTAATCATTTTGCTTGCCTAGAAATCATTCCTATTAAATGTATAATTTTTTCCTCAGCCGTCTATCTTAATACATGCTTTAAAAGAACCAAAGTAATTGGGACCAGCAGTTAGCTTAATGGCTATGTTGCTAGAGTCCCACATAGTCGACCGCAGTTCACGTCCCGGACCCGGTGGCTTAAAACTCACACCGAGCGCATGTGCGTGCATGCCCAAGATCCCGAGAGGAGAATGGAAGAGAAGGGATTGCGGCGTGGCCATCTCCCGGGGGGGTGATTTCTTGCTTTCTGTCTCTCTGTCTCTCTCTGTCTGTCGAGCGCACGCACCCTATAGCAAAAACCTCTTTAAAAAAAAAAAAAAAAGAACCAAAGTAATTGACATTTTTCTGCCATTTATCACTTTTCATTCCTTCTTTCATTTCACATTTGTTAAAGACAAGTGCCTGCAAATCCTTCTATGTTCTTGAAATTCAAAGGTGAACAAGACATGGTACACAAGACTCTTGTCTATAGCCTACTGAGGGAGATCAGATATGAATCAGATATAATTCACCATTATGTTAGATGTGCCCAGAATGTTATGAAATAGAAGATGGAAAGCACATAAATCTACACTGGAAAATGGTATAAAGTTTCCAGAGGGAATAAGCTGTAAGCTGAGTTTTGAAAGATAATTAAGTAAGGAGGCCGGCAGATGGTGTGGTGGTTAAGGGTGCTGGACTTCCACATGGCTGACCACGGTTCAAGTCCCGGACTTAGCAGCTTGCTTTCTCACTGTCCCTCTCTTTCTGTTTCTCACTCTTGCACTTTGTCCCTCTCTGGTCAAATTAAAATAAATAAATAAATAAATAAAGTAAAATAATTCTTAAAAAAAAAAAAAGAAAGATAACTAAGTAGGGGCAGGAGATTGTAGAAAGAGAAAGCAGTGTATCGATTGAGAAGGTCTAAACAGCTTGAACAATTGAAGGAACTACAAGTAGTACCAGATTCTTTTAGGGAAATAGTTTAATAATTTATTAGAGTGCTTACTGGATGCCTGACTTTGTTTTTTGACATTTATGTGACTTGGTAACTAAGTTACTAATTACCTGGATTATTCCAGGTTGCTGCATAATTAGTTTTGTCTGTTTCATAAATGCTAATGCTGCCAACATTTTCAAACTCTCTAACTTACATTTTACCTATTTTTATTCAGACTAGGCTAATCTTAGACCTTTTTCATGGTACTCTACCAGTTATCACCTAACTTTTCCATTCCTAAGTTTCCATATGGTGGTCTGGTGGTCTTCAAATGTGTATATTTAAATAAAAAAAGTGCTTTGAAAATTATTTTTTCTTTTAGTAATGTGTTCTAATAATCCTTCAGTTGTTTTTTTTTTTTTTGGAGAGGTTTTTTTTTTTTTTTTTTTGCTATAGGGCGTGTGCGCTCGCCAGACAGACAGAGACAGAGAGATAGAAAGCAAGAAATCACCCCCCAGGGGGGATGGCCACGCCGCAATCCCTTCTCCTCCATTCTCCTCTTGGGATCTTGGGCATGCACGCACACGCACCCGGCGTGAGTTTAAGCCGCCGAGTCCAGGACTCGAACCGTGGTCGACTACGTGGGAGTCCAGCGACATAGCCATTACACTAACTGCTGGTCCCAGTCCTTCAGTTTTTTTACCATGACATGTTCGAATACAGTCCTTGCTAAATAGCTAAGAGAAGGAAAATATGTTCTGTACCTCCTTCATAATAGTCTAGAAAAAGGAGGAGGACGGACCAGCAGATAGCATAATGGTTACATTGCTGGACTCTCACATAATCAACCATGGTTCGAATCCTAGACCCAGTGGCTCAAAACTCATGCTCGACGCATGTGTGTGCATGCTCAAAGTCCCAAGAGAAGACTGGAGAAGAAGGGATTGCGGCATGGCCATCCCTTCTAGGGGTGGGTGGGGGATTTCTCTCTTTTTGTCTCTCTGTCTTTCTCTGTCAGGCAAGCATATGTGCCCTATAGAGAAGAAAAATCTCTCTTTAAAAGAAAGAGGAGGAGAAAACTACTAAAATGAAAAGTTTAGGAATTATTGCTTTAAAAACTGAATGCTGGGGCTGGCAGGTGGTATGGTGGTTAAGGTGTTAGAGTCCCACATGGCCAACCGCAGTTCAAGTCCTGGACCTGGCAGCTTGCTTTCTCACTTTCTCTCTCTCTCTCTCCCTCTCACGTAAATTAAAAATAAATTAATTAATTAAATTAAATAAATAAATGTTTTTAAAAAGTAAATGCTAAATATAGGATATAACTTATATTCTTTGCTTTTGAACCTTTAGGTCCTTTAATCCATTCTTCCCATTACTTGGCTGTTTCACAACACCGGGAGTCCAGCTATGGGCAGTTTGGGCCATGCAACATGTCTGCAGCAAGAATCGTATGTACAAAAAAAGAGAACTATACTTTTCTTTTTCAAGTGAAATTTTATTTTACAAGAAAACTATTTCTCAACTGTGTATTGAAGTGATTTTTTTTTTAAAATGCAATTTGCTATAGGGCAGTATGCTCACCAGAGAAGGAAACTGAAAAAAAATTCCATGGTGGGAGGGCTACACTGCAACCCTTTCTTCACCATTTTCCTCTCAGAATGTTGGGCATACACCCTCAACACGTCTTTTTTTCCAAAAAGGTTTTTGCCTTAGGGCATGTGTGCTTGCTGGGAGAGAGAGACAGTGAGAGGAAAAATGAGAAATCACCCCCTAGGGATAGTGGCCAAGCCACAATTCCTTTTCTATTCTCTTCTCAGAATCTTGGGCACACACACATGCCCCTGGTGTGATTTTCAAGCCACCGGGTCTAGCACTAGAACCGCTGTCGGCCACGTGGGAGTTTAGTGACATATTGCTATGCTATCTGCTGGACCCAGACTCTGACTTTTTTTTTTTTTTTTAAGAATTATTTTATCAGGGGACCAGCAGGTGGCATGGTGGTTAAGGAGCTGGACCCTCCCACTCGGCTTATTTTCTTACTTTCCCTTTCTCTCTCTGTGTCTCTCTCTGGTCAAATTAAAATAAATGAATGAATAAATAAAATTAAATAAATAACACATTTTTAAAAAAAAGAATGATTTTATTAGGGCTAGCAGGTTGTGTGGTGGTTAAAGTGTTGGGCTCCCACATGACTGACCACAGTTTGAGTCCTGGACCTGGCGACTAGCTTTCTCATTTTCCCCCTCTCTCTCTCTGGTCAAATTAAATAACTAATATTTAAATGTTAAATATTTAATTCAATTAG
Organism: Tupaia tana; assembly: GCA_026018925.1. Lineage (NCBI taxonomy): Eukaryota > Metazoa > Chordata > Mammalia > Scandentia > Tupaiidae > Tupaia > Tupaia tana. Next base: position 23,751,895 of record JAKSZU010000004.1, read on the forward strand.
TATTAAATATTGATTTATTAATTATTTTAATATAAAATGATTGGTATTTAAATATTAAATACTAATTTGACCAGAGAGAGGAAAGAGAGAGGGAAAGTGAAAAAAAGCCACCAGGTCTGAGACTCAAACCATGGTCAGCTCCCAGCCATGGGAGCCTAGCACCTTAGCTACTACCATGCAACCTGCTGGTCCCAGGACACTGACTTTTTTTAAAAAGAATTATTTTGTTTAACTTTATTTATTTATTTACTTATTTTTTAGTTTGACCCGAGAGGGTCAGAGCAAAAGAGAGCGAGAGTGGGAAAGTGAGAAAGCGAGCCACCAGGTCCAGGGCTCAAACAGTGGTTAGCCATGTGGGAGTCCAATGCCCTTAACCAACTTCCGGCCCCTATTTATTTATTTTAATTTGACCAGAGAGGGACAGATAGAGAGAAAGAGGGAAAGTGAGAAAGCAAGATGCCAGGTCCAGGATTCGAACCATGGTTGACCATGTGGGAGTCCAGCACCCTTAACCACCATGCCACCTGTAGTCCCCAAAGACACTGACTTTTAAAGATATAATATAGGGGTTGGCACATAGCACGGTGATTAGGGCACTGGACTTCCACATAACTGACCACAGTTTGAGTCCTAGACCTGGTGGCTTGCTTTCTCACTTCCCCTTTTTCTCTTTCTGTCACTTTCTGGTCTAATTAAAAATAAATAAATAACAATAACAAATAAAATTAAATAAATAATTATTTTTTAAAAAGAGAGAAAAGATACAATATAAGAAAATCTTGGGGCCGGCAAGTGGCATGGTTAAAGGCGCTGAACTCCCACATGGCCGACCACAGTTCAAGTCTCGGACCTGGTGGCTTGCTTTCTCACTTCCTCTCTCTCTCTCTCTCTCTCTCTCTCTCTCTGTCTTTCTGATCAAACTGGAAAATAATAATGATAATAATAATAAATAAAGTTAAATAAAATAATTTTAAAAAAAAAGAAAGAAAATCTTAGGTTATAAGTTAAATGTACTCAGAATGAAGTTAGCAATATTAGATACTGAATGACAATGGTAAAAGTTCTAACTTCATGGAATTTAAAGATGAAAAACCCACAGTGGGTCCATTTGTTGAATAAAAAGTCTTAAGTATGGAGGCAGGTGGTGTGGTGGTTAAGGATGCTGAACTCCCACATGGCCAACAGCAGTCCGTGTCCCAGACCTGGTGGCTTGCTTTCTCACTTCCTTTCTCTCTCTCATTTTTTTCCCTCTCTGGTCAAATTAAAATAAATAAATAAATAAAGTTAAATAAAATAATTCTTAAAAAAAAAAGTCTTGGGACCAGCAGGTGGCATGGTGGTTAAGGCAGTGATACTTCCACATAGCCATCCATGGTTCTAATGTTGGACCTGGTACATGCTTTCTCGCTTTCTCTCTATCTTTCTCTCTGGTCCAATTAAAATAAATGAATGAATGAATAAAATTAAATAAATAATTTTTTTAGAAGTCTTAAGTAGATCTAATGTTTGTAGTACATTACAATGCTCATTCTTCATTAACCCAAAATTTTATTGTTCATGATCTTGCACTTAGCACCCATGGTTACTGGAGAAGCAAACAATTTAAATCATGCTCCGTATTAGGTTTTTGTTTTGTTTTTTAGAGAGTTACTATAGGACACATGTACTTGCCAGAGAGACAAAAAGTGAGAAATCACCCTGCAGTCCCTTCTCCATTGTCCTCTCAGGGTCTTGGGCATGCACACATATGTGCTCGGCATGAGTGTTAAGCCTCTTGGTCCAGGACTCAAACTATGGTCAACTACATGGAAGTCCAGTGATGTAACCATTACACCATCTGCTGGTCCCCAATATTTTTTTTTACTATTGTGATACAACTCATTTTCAGTTATTTATTAATATAAACTCATTCCACAAATAATTTGACACACATACATAGGAACCATTTTAATAGTAAAGTATAAATTAAACTTTTTTTAAGAATTATTTTATTTAGGGACCAGCAGTTGGCATAATGGCTATGTTGCTGGATTCCCATATAGTCAACCGTGGTTTGAGTCCTGGACCCAGTGGCTTAAACTCACCCTGGGCACGTGTGCCTGTGTGCCCAAGATCCCGAGAGGAGAATGGAAGAGAAGGGATTGCAGCGTGGCCATCCCCCCTGGAGGGTGATTTCTCGCTTTCTGTCTCTCTGTCTCTGTCTGTCTTCTGGCAAGCCACGCACCCTACAGCAAAAACCTCTCAAAAAAATTATTTTATTTAACTTTATTTATTTATTTATTTGAAATCTGACCAGAGAGTGACAGAGCGAGAGAGCAAGAGAGAGAGAGGGAAAATGAGAAAGCAAGCCACCAGGTCTGGGACATGAACTGCGGTCAGCCATGTGGGAGTCCAGCGCCCTTAACCACCATGCTACCTGCTGGCCCCCTAAATTAAACTTTTAAAAATAAAAATCAAGACCAGGTCCAGCCGGTGGTGTGGTAGTTAAGGTGCTGAATCCCATGTGGCCAACTGCATGGTCTGAGTATAGGACCCAGTGGCTTGAAAAATAGGCTGGGCACGTGTGTGCATGACCAAAACCTTAGGAACAGAATGGAGAAGGCATTGTGGCATGGCCCTCCCCACTGGGGGAGGAAGGGTGGGTTTCTCACTTTCTTGTTTTTTTTTGGAGAGGTTTTTGCTATAGGGCGCGTGTGCTCTCCAGACAGACAGAGAGAGACAGAGAGACAGAAAGCGAGAAATCACCCCCCAGGGAGGATGGCCACGCCGCAATCCCTTCTCCTCCATTCTCCTCTCGGGATCTTGGGCACGCACGCACACGCGCCTGGCGTGAATTTTAAGCCACTGGGTCCGGGACGCAAACCGCGGTCGACTACATGGGAGTCCAGCGACATAGCCATTATGCCAGCTGCTGGTCCCTCTCACTTTCTCTCTTTGCTTCTCTGGCTAGCACATGTGCCGTATAACAAAAAAAAAAAAAAAAGAGAAAGAAAGAAAGAAAAAAGGAAAGAAAGAAAAAAAGGAAGAAAGCAAGCAAGCAAGCAAGCAAGCAAAGAAAATATTTAACATTTTAAAAAATTGCATTTGCAGTTTGAGTGCCACTAAGTTAAAACAAAAGCATGGAGAGCCAGCAGGTGGTGAGGTGGTGAAGGCACTAGACTCCCACATGGCTAACCACGGTTCAAGACCTAGACTCCTGCAGCTTAAAGATCATGCTGGGTGTATGTGTGTGCATGCCCAAAATCTCAGGAAGAAAAGGAATTGTGACCTGGCTGTCCCCTATGCGGGGGGGGGGGGGGGGGGAGATTTTTCACTTTTCCTCCCTCTGTCTGTCTCTGGTGAGTGTACTTGCCCTATAGGAATAAAACAAAAACAAAACCTCTAAAAAAAGAGGTCTATTTTTAGATTTTTTGAGCAATCTCCACACTGTTTTCCATAATGGCTATTCTATACATCCCCACCAAAATTGCTTAGGGGTCTCCTTTCTCCACAGCCTCATTAGCAGTTGTTATTGTCTTTGTTGTTGTTTGTTTTTATTGTAGCCATTCCAACTGAGGTTGAAATATGTTCTCGTATTTTTTATTCTCATTTCCCTTAGAGAGATGTTGTACATATGCTTTTTAGCCTTTTGTATACCTTCCTTTGACAGTTGTCTGCTCAGACAACTATTTATTTTTGCCCTATTTAGCTTTCATATGGCCTACCTTTGAGTTGGATTATTAGTATTTTGCAGATGAACTATTTGAGTTCCTTATATATTCTAGTTGATAATTCCTCATTAGAAGTATAGTTTGCATTTATTTTCTCCCTTTCTGTGGGTGGTCTCTTTACTTATTGTTTCCTTTGCTGTGCAGATGCTTTTTAGCTTTTGGTTTGTTTTAGTTTTTTTGTTTGTTCATTTTTGCCATAGGGTGTGAGCACTTACCAGAGAGACAGAAAGAGCAAGAGAGAAGGAAAGTGAGAAATCACACCCACAGGGGAAGACCACACCACAGTTCCTTGTCCTTTCTCCTCTCAGGATTTTGGACATCCATCCATACACACCCTAGGGTGTTTTTCAAGCCACTGGGTCCAGGACTAGTACTGCATAGTCAGCCATGTGAAATCCAGCCACCTTAACCACTATGCTACCAGCTGGCCCAAGCTGTATAGTTTGATGCAATGCCACTTGTCTATTTTTTTTTTTCCACCTTGTGGCCCTAAGGTGTAGTTTTTATCATGGTAATATTTATTTTTTTATTTTAGGTTTTGCCATAGGGTATGTGCACTCACTAGAGAGACACAGAAAGACACAGAGAGAAGGAAAGTGAGAAATTAGTGCCCAGTGGGGGATGGCCACATTGTAATCCCTTCTCTTTCATTCTCTACTTGGGATTTTGGGTACATATGCACACATACCCAGTATGATTTTCATGTTGCCTGATCCAGGACTCAAACCACAATTGGCCATGTGGGATTCTGGCACCTTAACCACCATGCTACCTGCTGAACCTATTTATTTCTCATATGGCTTTATCCTTTAGTATTGGTTGGTGGTTCATTTTAGTTTTGGTTCTGGTTGAGTGCAATATTGAAGTCTCTATTTTCAGAGTCACTAGTGGTGGTCATGGGTTTTCAGGCTCTCGGTAAGCTACAGGTGGGTAGGTTCCCTTAATGACATTAAGCTGCTCTGTGGGCTGGTTGCCTGAGTTGTCAGGTCCTACGTCCTCTCCTCGTGTGCTTTCTGTTTCCTGAGAGTGCACCTTAACGTTTTGGTACTTGGATGCTAGCTCATTGTCTTTGACCATTCCTTAGCTTGTGTCAGCCCTCTGCCATGTCGATATGCTGGTATGACCATGGTACTTCAGGAATATGGAAATGCCAAGTTCCTATCTTGATCATATTGTGAGTTCAACTATAAATCAGCTCTGGTGATGGTGCTGTGCAATTGAGGCAGTGGAGAGTCCAGTGTTCTGAGGCCGTCGATCTGTGCTTCTCTTTATGATGAACATGTGATCTGTATTACCCTGTTGCTCTCCTGCCATTTAGGGAATGCTAGGGTCCTAAGTTAAAGTAGGGAGTTTTGGAAAGATGTCTTGCTTATTTCTCCCCCTTGTGACAGGTCTGGTCATCTCTGGAGCCTTTCTGTGTTTGGAAGATCGACCAACTTGAGTTTTGGTGCCTCAGAAGCATTTCACAGTCTTCCTATTGGGTTCCATGTCTCACCTTATTACTGTACTCAAAGCGTACATATTTATCCAACATTTTTATCCTTTATTCTTGGAGAGAATCCATGTTGGGTGTCCCTAGTCTGCATCTAGTCTTCCTCCGATTCTGATCTTGGTGCCTTTTTTTCAAGATTGTCTGTATATTTTGAAGACAGGATGACAGCAACAACAAAACTATTATTTAGGTGTGGCCCTTGCACTGTAGCATACTATCATAGAGGTGTTTATCAAGTTGTAGCTCGTTAGTGATCAGTAACAAAACAGTTAAAATTTGGGGCCAGCAGGTGGCATGGTGGCTAAGGCTCTGGATTCCCACATGATCAACCACAGTTTGATTCCCAGACTCCACGGCTTGAAAATCACACTGGGCATATGTGTATGTGTGCCCAAAGTCCTAAGAGGAGAAAAGAGGAGAAAGACTTGTGTGGCCATCCCCATTTCTCACTCTTCCCACCTCCACTGCTGTGAGTGCATACACCCTACGGCAAAAACCTAAAAAGAAAAGCTGAGATTTAAGTGGAAAAATCTTCTAAGAACTTACTTTTATGCTGGATAATTTTTATGTTTTAAGAGAAGCTGTTTCTCCTGTTCTCTTTTAGCTTCAAGGTATTGCAGCATGCTGATTGAAGAAGGAGGACTGCAGCATTTATACAACATCAAAGAGCATGAACAGACGGATCCCCATGTTCAGCAGATTGCTGTGGCTATTCTGGACAGCCTAGAAAAACACATTGTGCGCCATGGGAGACCACCTCCCTGTAAAAAGCAGCCCCAGGCCAGACTAAATTGATAGCCATAGGTAATTAGATTACTGAATCACAGGAACCCTTTTTGTGACTGGTCCATTTGGAGTATCTTATACTTTGTGATGTTTTTGAGGGTCTGTGACTAGAGTTATGGACCAGTTTGGGATTGATAATGTACAGTACTGCCCATGTGAACAGTCTCTAATTTGTCTTGTGATTTTTAACTTATGAGGCAAGAAAGGTCCCTTCTTTCATCATTGCCTTTTAGGAAATTTTCCACATCTTTCAGTGTTTGAACTTACCTGTGCTTGAGATTCTACAGTTTTATGATAAAGTTTGCACGAATCCTTAGGCCAGATGGATTTTTCTGACCTCAAAGTCCTTTTGGTCAATTTGCAGCTTCATTTAAGCTGTTAATCCTGATTTCTGGCACTGCTTTGGTTGTAAATTTTATACTGCTTCTGTATAAAATGACTTTATTGTCTGTGTATCTTTTATAAGAGGTCCTCCTTAGTGTGAAAGAATTGAAATCTGAGTCATCTCATGGAAGCTACTCATTGGCAGGAGTCTGGAAAGCTGACAGAAGATATATTAGAAAAACTATTAAAGGAGAACAGAATTTAGAAACTAGATATTGTTTTCATGTTGGACAGGCTATCCTTCTGGAGCCGACCTCTCTTGAGGCAGTGAGCAGAAGCTTGTTCTCCATATTTATACCTGGAAGCATGGACTATTACTTCCTGCACAGATTACTGGTTACTCATTAGAAATAGTTCCCCAAGCATCACAGTGAAAAATATTACAACATCCTGTGTTAAAGATTAATCGTCTGAATCTCTATATGTCATATTGTGAAATTGTGGATTTTTAAAAAATTGTTTTCAGTTAAAACTTGCCATTCTTTTCTATTTCAAAGGCATTTTTGTTCAGTGGAGTAGAGACTACACATGGTGTTAACATGTTCAGTTAAAATACAGTTGACAACAGTAAATTTTGCCATGAAAATGTAACTTTATTTAAAATTTAACATTTTCTTTTATTCAAAATACATGTATCTTCTTAATGTGTTCATATTTGAAAAAGATGTTCTCATCTCACTGCCAAAAATGAAAGAGAAAAATCAGATTATTGTTAATGTTAAAATGGAGTGACTCTAGTTGCACTGCATAAAAGGAAATATTTTTGATGGATTATTTTTAGACAATTGCCTTTTCTTTAAGATACCTGACACAGTATAGCAAAAAAATCTGTTATCTTTATCTCAGTAATAGCACTTAGGAGTCACCAAGAAACTTAATATCCATTTAAAATTCTATTTTACAAATAAGAGTAATCTGTAATCTAAGATCACTACATTTTTTAATAGATGGCCAAATTGTTCTCAATAGAAATTTTACATGGACTGCTTAAATTACAGTGATTATTCAGAAACATTTTAATTTAGAATGGGGCTGGTTTATTAGTGTGCTTTTTTTTTTCCTTTAGGTTTTTGCCATAGGGTACATGTACTCACAAAGACAGAGAAAGACAGAGAGAGGGAAATCACCTCCCAGGGGGATGGCCATGCTGCAATCCCATCTTCTCCCTTCTCCTCCTGGAATTTTGGGCACACGTGTGCACATGCCCAGCATGATTTTAAAGCTGCCAGGTCTGGGACTTGAACACTGGTTGACCTATGTGGGAATCCAGCACCCTAATCATCATGCCACCTACTGGTCCCACTTATGACATTTTCTAGACACCTGTTTCATACCACTATTACAGTAATCAGACTTGAATTATTTGGAGAGTTCTTTCATGGGGATGAAAACTGAGTTATACTAAAAGAAACTGAGATATACTAAAAGAAAGTAGGTATTTAGAACCATTAAATACCATATTACATTTTGGGTTAATTCTCACATACCTGTTTTTTTTTAAGTAGTTTTTTTCTTTAATTATTAATTTTAATTTTATTTATTTATTCATTTATTTTTCTTTGACCAGAGAGAGAGACAGAGAGAGAGGGAGGGAAAGTGAGAAAGGAAGCCACCAGGTCCGGGACCCGAACCATGGTCGGCCATGTGGGAGTGTCCAGCGCCTTAACCACCATGCCACCTGCTGGTCCCCAGTTTATGGAGTTTTTATAGGTTTAAAATAAATTTTACAGATATAGTTTATTTCCAAGGAAATGGAAAATCTTTTAAAGTTTTCTGTTTTTTTTTTTTTTTTTTTTTTCTGACTTTTAATGCCTGGGGGAAGAAAATCAGAAAATAATATGGCCTCCAATAGCTTCAAAGTTGCTAACTATGTTGACCATTTCCAGATCTCCTATCTAGTATAGTTAAGGAAACACCTATTTTGAATACTTGGAATCCCAGACCCAGAGGCTTGAAATTAATGCTGGGCACATATGTATACATGCCAGAGGAGAATGGAGGAGAAGGGATTGCATGTGGCCATCCCTCCTCGGGAGTGATTTCTCACTTTCTGTCTGCCTGTCTGTCTGTCTGTCTGTCTCTGGCAAGCACACTCACCCTATGACCAAAACCTCTTAAATATATAAATAAGTCTCCTCCTTACTCAGAATTAACTCCTTTTTAAAAAAAAAAAAAAAAAAAGAATTATTTATTTAATTCCATTTATTATTATTATTATTTTTTAATTTGACCAGAGAGAGAAAGGGAAAGCAAGCTGCCAGGTCTAGGACTTGAACTGCAGTTGGCCATGTGGCCAGCATCTTTAACTACCATGCCACCTGCCAGCCTCCAGGATAACTTCTTGATAGATGAAGACTGAAAAGTATTTTAAATGAAATTTATTACTTTGAGCATTAGTAGTGGATGGATATTCCTGAGTCTTAACAGCAAAATAATTATGTCCCAAATATTAAAATACTGTAGTGCCTTTGTGGTTGAGATGGTTCTTAAAATTGTGTATATGATTAAGACACAGAATTGTCTGTAAGGTCTTAAAATCTGACTAAAATATAGTAGTAGATGCATATGTTGAAATTGTGAGGCACAGCTGGCCAGTCTAGCATTAGCATTTAAAAGCCTCCTTTTCATGGTTTTAGACTAGATGTAACAGTATTTGGTACCTTTAAGGATTACTTTTCAGTGACTTAGAGGTGCTGTTTTAAGTTCAATGTAAACTAGGGTTGAATTACTCATTGCTTAATCATTGGTGTGCTCAGATATTATAAAACATCACCAGGTATTATAAAACATCACTAGATCAGTACACAAGCAACAGCAAGATTTGGGTCTACTGGGCCACCAGGTGGTGTTGGTGGTTAAGGCTCTGGAAACTCCCATATGACCGACCACAGTTCTAGTCCTGGAACTGGTGGTTTGCTTTCTCACTTTCCTCCCCCCCACCCCCCCCCCAACCCCCGGGCGTCTCTGGTCAAATTAAAATAACTGAATGAATAAATACAATTTAAAAATTAAATAATTCTTTTAAAAAAAGATTTGAGTCTACTACCAGAAATGGGATTAGATTTTTTTTAAATATGATGATACATATTGGTATCATGAGTAAAATAAAAACAAATTAGAGAAAATATAAATAAGGCATCTTATTATTTGCATCAAGTAAGAGCTGCTATTGTCTTTATATACTCAAAAAATAGTTTTTGCTACTTGCAGTTGAAAAGAAACAGAAATAGTAACAAGGGATTCATTCACTCTCTGGCCAAGGACTCAGTGGTTATTTTTTTTAATTTAATTTTTTTTGGAGAGGTTTTTTTGCTATAGGGTGTGTGCACTTGCCAGAAAGACAGACAGAGAGAGAGAGAGAGAGAGAGAGAGAAAACAAGAAATAACCCCCCAGGGAGGATGGCCACGCCACAATCCCTTCTCTTCCATTCTCCTCTTGGGATCTTGGGCACGCACATATACGCGTCTGGCATGAGTTTAAGCCACCGAGTCTGGGACTCAAACCATGGTTGATTATATGGGAGTCCAGCAAAATAGCCGTTATACCAACTGCTGGTCCCAAGGACTCAGTGGCTATTAATCTTAGTTGCCAGAGGATTTCTTTCTTTTTATTTTTTTTTAAGATTTATTTATTTACTTAATTCCATTTGTTATTATTATTATTTTTAATTTGACCAGTCAGAGACAGCAAGAGAGAGAAAAGGAAAGCGAAAAAGCAAGCTGCCAGGTCCAGGACTTGAATTGCAGTCAGCCATGTGAGAATCCAGCACCTTTAACCACCTGCCAGCCCACCAGAGGATTTTTTTTTTTTTTTTTTTTTTTGGAGAGTTTTTTCGCTATAGGGCGCGTGCGCTCGCCAGACAGACAGAGAGAGACATAGAGACAGAAAGTGAGAAATCACCCCCCAGGGGGGATGGTCACGCCGCAATCCCTTCTCCTCCATTCTCCTCTCGGGATCCTGGGCACGCACGCACACGCGCCCAGCGTGAGTTGTAAGCCACCGGGTCCGAGACGCGAACCGCAGTCGACTACGTGGGAGTCCAGCGACATAGCCATTACACTAACTGCTGGTTCCCGCACCAGAGGATTTTTTAAAAGCATATCCAATTCATAGTTCCAGGATTTGACATTAAAATCAGTGCTGCTCATTACCCCTAGACAGTAATGCCTTTTAGTGGTGCTAGTAAACTGAAGTGGATTACCCAGGGTGGAGGTGAATAAGGCCGCTGTGGAAACTGTCATGATGTCTTTTGTTTGCAAGCTTCCAGAGAATCAATGATCCATTTTTAAAACTGTCAATTCTATGTATCCAGCATTAAGGAGGTTTCTCTTACAAATGGGACCTTTCCTGTTGGCCTTTTTTCTCCCCAGTTACTTTAATTTGGCTGAATTTTTAATTATGCCATCTGTTAGTATTGAACCGTCTTCCATCCCTTGTGATCACATTTTAATGAAACCTATTTTATGTGCTGAGTAAGTGTAAATTAATGAACTGCAGATTTCACTTAGTGTTTTATAAAACATTAACACCCCCCAACACACATACACATACACACTACCACTACCACCGCCCTAGAATACAAAAGAGGTAGCAGGGAAAACAAACTTCCTGTTTTGTACATGAGACCCACCCGTCTCCTGCCCGCTAATGATATGTTTATATTATGTGGTTATTGTACAACTTTTATTGTGATATAAACAGTATTATTAAACTGAAGGCACAAGTGAAAGGCAGTATATGTCAGCTGATGTGGGCTTTTCTGTACAGTTTTATCTGTATGTTATTTATTGGAAACTTTGTACTGTTAGGGCTTCAGAGTAGAATAGTGCTTTGAGACAGCTTCCAGAGAGGTTTGCAAATGTTTGGTTTTCCTCTCAAATCTATTGCAGAAGTGTCAAATGATTTTGTGGATATTGAATGTTTAGTCTTTACCATTTGCTGTATGTTGACACCTTTTCAATTTTCAGTGATAACTCACAGACTGTTCATTTTAGGACTAATGAAAAATCCAACTGTCATCCAGTGATGAGAATGGCAGTATGATAGGAAAATTTGCCCATTGTGCTGAAATGAGTAATTGCTTTATCTTATTTAGTATTTCACAGACTTTGCATGATAAGGTAAATTTTTTTTGGTTTTCAAATTTTGAGACACTCTCTCTGTTAACTAACTGGTAGCCTAAGAGCTTTCTCTGCCTATTTCTTCCCAACCTGTTTTTTTGATCAATTATGCAAAGATCCATGCTGTTTCTCATCACTCTGAAGTAAAAGCTCAACCTAACTTTATGTTTATAGCTAGACAGACTGTCTATTAAGAATATTTCTGGGCCAGCCCATGGCCTGATAGTTAAGGGAGTCAGATCCCACATGGCCAACCTGGTGGTTCAAGTCCCAGACCAGGCAACTTGAAAAACACATCCGGCACGTGTGCATGCATGCCCAAAATCCCAAAAGGAGAGAGAGATGAAGAAGGGATTGTGGCATGACCATGCCCCCATTGAAAGGTGCTTTCTCCTTCTTTCCCTCTGTCTTTCTGTCTCTGGTAAGCACATGTACCATCTAGCAAATTTTTAAAAAAGAACATTTCAAAAATCCAAATTTATCAAAATTATTTTGAAAAAGAATAAATCTAGATCATTAATAGTATGTTTAATTTGGGGCTTACTTACCCATTGTGCAAACTGGGTTCTTTTAAGCTTATTCTAATCAACTAATGAAAGCTGAGACACTTTCAGAAAAACAGGAAAATATTTTTCCTTATAAAAATAGGAGGATGTTATGTTAAGATTTATACTGTCACATAGTCTGCAAGAATAAAATTTTTTAAATCCCTGACTTTTATATAATCCTCACTGTCAAATTCTCAGACTTGTGAGTATGAGAAAAGATATCTTTCACTTGTGGATGTGGTGGCGCCCACCCTATGGCAAGATATCTTTCACTTGAATTCTAATGAAAGAGTTTAACTGCTTTTAAAAGATAGGAAAAATTAATTGGAATTCATAATGTGTGTACATTTCAAAGAATCTCAATTATCTGGGCACTTTTCTCACTATGGCCAGATGAATGAGAGTTTTCTGTACATGAATCATGCTATATTTTAAATCAGGACATCATGTAAGTATTAATGTCATGTGTACAGATTTCTGTTTGTGTGTTGTGGTTTTTTTTTTTTTTTTTTGCCTAAATAAATGTTACACATTTTATTTAAAGTGTGTCTCATCTTCTTAACTCTAAACATTTACTTTTAAAGTTAATATTTGGGCCAGCAGATGGCATAGAAGTTAAGGTGGCTGGATCCCACATTGCTGACTTCATGGTTCGAGTTTAGGACCCAGCAGCTTGAAAATTATGCTGAGTGGACCAGCAGGTGAAGTGGTGGTTAAGGTACTGAACTCCCCCATGGCCAACAGCAGTTTGAGTCCCAGACCTGGTGGCTTGCCTACTCACTTTCCCTCTCTCTCTCTCTCTGGTCAAATTAAAATATTATAATAATAAAAAGAATTTTAAAAATAATTCTTTTTTTTTTTTTTTTTTTTTTTAAATAAAGGGGCCGGCAGGTAGTGTGGTAGCTAATGAGTTGGACTCCCACATGGCTGACCACTATTTGAGTCCTGGACCTGGTAGCTTGCTTTCTCACCCTCCTTCTCTCTGCCTTGCTGTCTCTGTCTCTTGCTAGTCAAATTTGAATAATAAGTAAAAATTAAATAATTATTCAAAATAAAGAAAGAAAGAGGGGCCAGCAGATGGCATGGTGGTTCAGGTGTTGGACTCCCACATGGCTGACCAAGATTCAAGTCCTGGACCTGGCAGCTTGCTTTCTCACTTTCCCTTTCTCTCTGCTCAAATTTTAAAAAATAATAATTACAAATAAAATAAATATTAAAAAAAAGAAATAAAGAAAATTACATTGGGCATGTGTGTGTGCATCCAAAGTGCTAAGAGAATGGAGGAGAAGAAATTGCAGAATGGCCACTTCCCAGAGGGTGATTTCTCACTTTCTCTCTCTCACTTTCTCTCTTTCTCCAGAGAGCACACATGCCCTATAGCAAACTTAAAAAAATTTTTTTTCTTAATTAAATTTAATGTTAATGCAAAATAGGCTGGCCCCATGGACTGGTGGGTAAGGGAGCAAATCCTCCATGGCCAACTGTGTGGTTTGAGTTCCGGACCCAGAAGACTGAGAAACATAGCAGTCACGTGTGCATTTGTGCCCAGAATTCTGACAAGATACAGGGACGGAGGAGAAGGTACTATGGTATGACTGTTCCCTAATGTGGGGGAACTTTTCCTCTCTCTTTGTCTGTTTCTGATGTGCACACATGGCCCCTGACTAACATACATATATATAAATCAATGAATGAATAAATAATGCAAGCTTCAGGTTCTTTAGTGATCCACTTGCAACAACTACATTGTGAAAAAGACTTTAGTTTTAATGCAGAAGTTTCTAGTACTAGAACATAATTCATTTCATTAAATACCTATGCTAGGTACTATGTGCTAGAATTTATGTAACATATAGCCTTTGGGGTGGGCAAGTCACTAGTGTGGTGGTTAAGCATCTGGGTCTTTCATGGGCAACTGTGCAGTTCAAGTCCTAAGTCCAGAAGCCTGAAAAACATGCTGGGCTTATGATTGTGCTCAAAATCCCAAAAGGAGTAATAGAGAAGGGATTGCGGCATGGCCATCCCCCATGAGAGGTGCTTTTCCACTTTCTCTCTCTGTCTCTGTCTCTGGTAAGTGCATGTATCCTCTGGTGAATTAAAAAAAATAAATTGAGCCCACCACGGGTGGTTTGGAGGTTAAGGCAGCTGGATCCCACATAGCCAGCTGCAGGGTTTGAGTCCTGGATCTGATCACACTGGGGCATCCAGCAGATGGTGTAGTGATTACGTTGCTGGACTCCCATATGGCTGATTGCAGTTTGAGTCCTGAACCCAGTGGCTTTAAACTCATGCCATATGTGTATGCCCAAGATCCCTGGAAGAAAAATGGATGGAAAGGAATTGCGGCATGACCATTCCCCCTACCCCCCATGGGGATGATTTCTCACTTTCCTTCTCACTGTCTCTCCCACCTCTCCCCCAAGCGCACATGCCCTAAGGCAAAAACCTCTACAAAAAAATAAAAAAGAAAATCGCATAGAGTGTACATGCATGCATGCCCAAAATCGTGAGGGGAGAAGGTATTACACCCATCCCACTGGGGGGGTGATTTCTCAGTTTCTCTCTGTCTCTCTCTGGTGAGTACACTGCCCCATAGCAAACTTTTAACCACCCTTGGGGAATTTAAATTTAATGGGGAAGAATAAATATTAAATAAACAAATATGTAACAGTATATTACAGACCGTTAAACAGTTGTTAATACAGGTACAGAGACCATATCTAAGCCAGACTGGCATTCGATAGTCCAAGAAGACTTCCTGGAGAAAACAAGAACTGGGGTGACATTAATTCACACACACAACTAATGAGGTAATTAACTGGTATTGATACTGAAGGACCCTGAATTCATGAATAACTCAGGGCTGATAGCTGCCCTGGCAAATTTACTGCCCCTCCCCAGAGCTACAGGGTAAACTGAAAACCTTGAATGGATTAGTACCTTGAATGGATTACCTTGAATAGATTAGATTTCCTGCTTCTCTGACTCCTCCCTTTGATGCTTCCTAAGGCAGGAAATAAGCCCAATCCCTATCCCAAGACCTCCCCTTCCCCAATTCCCCCATAAAAGACCCTGTCCAACTCTTAGTTGGAGATTTAGAGTGTTAACTCCTCCAAGCCCACCAACATAATAAACAGTTCTCCTAATCTCTCCCAGTGCTGTTTTCCATTTCCATTCCTCAGCATCTACAATACTATGATGTGGTAGATTGTCAGAAAACAGAAGAATACATTATGACTTTTCTGACAACACAACATAGTCTTTTTTTTTTAAGAATTATTTTATTTCCAGGGACCAGCAGTTGGCATAGTGGCTATGTTGCTGGACTTCCATGTAGTCAATCACGGTTCAAGTCCCAAACTCGGTGGCTTAAACTCACGTGGGGGGGGGGGGTGTTGGTGGGATGTGTGGTTGAGGGAGGGGGGCCAATAAACCTCTTTTGGGCCAAAAAAAAAAAAAAAAAAAATTCATACCAGGCGCGTGTGCATGCGTGCGTGCCCAAGATCCCAAGAGGAGAATGGATTGCGGCATTGCCATCCCCCCTGAGGGGTGATTTCTCGCTTTCTGCCTGTCTTTCTGGTGAGCGCACGTGCCCTGTAGCAAAAACCTCTCAAAAAAAAAAAATTATTTTATTTGGGGCCAGCAGGTGGAGTGGTGGTTAAGGGCACTGGACTCCCACCATGGCTGACTATGGTTCGAGTCCCGGACCTGGTGGCTTGCTTTCTCACTTTCCATCTCGCTCTCTCTTTCTCACTCTGTCCCTCTCTGGTCAAATGAAAATAAATAAAATTAAACTAAATAATTCTTTTTATTTTACAATAAAATGAATTATTTTTTAAAAAATAAAGTTAAATAAAATGATTCTGTTAAATAATAAAAAATTTCATTTGACCAGAGAGAGACAAAGAAAGGGGGCTAGTGGAGAAGTGAGAAAGCAAGCTGCCAGGTCTGGGATGTAAGGAACAGGCCGACCACATGAGAAAATAGAAATGTAGAGGCTTTATTGGGAGCACTCCCGGGTGAGGTTCACCGGTCCGACAGAGAAAGAAAGGAGGATGGGCCAGAGAAGTCATGTGCTGGGGCAGGGTTTAGTGACTTTTTTATAAGGGTATAGGGAGGGGGGGGTCTTAGAGGTAGAAACAGTCCATGTATGGTAAAGGTTTAGGGGGAGAGCAGATTAGTGTGCCACATAAGGTCTGGTGACGTGTGTAGAGTCGATTCCTTTGTGCAGAGTAGAGTGATACGCAGAATAGAGTGTATGTCCTACATCCAGGTTAGATCCAAGTGCAGCGCTGGTCTGATGACAGGCTAGTTCCGGGTTGTATCAGCTGACTAGGGCGAGGTGTCCAACCCCCACATCCAAGCTGCCCAGGCCTCTGGCCTAATATGGCACTTGAACTGTGGTCGGCCATGTGGAAGTCCAGTGCCCTTAAACACCACTCTACCTGCTGGCCCTAACACAATATGTATACATTTTTTTTAAAAGAATTAACTATTTTAAGGACTGGAAGGTGGCATGGTGGTTAAGGATGTGGGACTCCCACATGACTGACCACGGTTCGAGTCCCGGACCTGATGGTTTGCTTTCTCATTTTCCCTCTCTCAAACCGTGGTGGGCCATGTGGGAGTGTCCAGCTTCTTAACCACCACACCACTTGCTGGTCACCACAATATATTCTTAAAGTGTGTTAAATGAAGGAGATAATAAACCATTTAAAAAGTAATATATAAGAATTTCACAACTGGAACACCCTGGTGGTTGAGAGAGCTGCTTCCTACATGGCCCACCATGTGGTCTGAGTCAGACCCAGCAACTTGAGAAACATCCAGGCACTTGTGTATACACCCCAAATCCCAAAAATGGGAAAATAAAGAAAAAAGGACTGCGGGCGTGGTGGCGCCTGCCCTATGGCAAGAAAAAAGGACTGCTACATGCCTGTGCCTCGAGGGGAGGAGACAAGGGGTTCCTTCCTTTTCCCCTCTATCTGGCAAGCACACATGCCCTTCTGGCAAGATTTAAAAAAAATAAAAATTTTCACAGCCAGGAAGAAAGAAGGCTTAGTGAGTTTAAGAACCTTCATTTTAGGGGCCAGCAGGTGGCGCGGTGGTTAAGGTGCTGTACATTGCCACATGGCCAACCTTGGTTCGCATCCTGGACCTGGTGGCTTGCTTTCTCACTTTCCCTCTCTCTCTTCTTCTTTGTATCTATCGCTGGTCAAATTAAAATAAATAAAATTAAATAATTCTTTAAAAAAAAACCCTTCATTTTACAGTTAAAATAGGCCTTGGGCCATCCCCTTGGACTAGTGACTAAAAGAGCCAAATCCCATATGGCCAATTAACCAGTTGGAATCCTGGTCCCAGTGCCTTGAAAATCGCAACAGGATGAAGAAATGGAGAAGAGACTGCAGTGTGACCACACATTGGGGAGTGTTTTCTCCCTCTTCCTCTCTGTCCCTCTGCCACTAGTGCATACTCCCTCAGGCAAAATTTTAAGAAGAATATTGTTATACGATAGCATCAAATGTCTTAGATCTTAGGCAGTATGTGATTAAATATCAAATGCATGGGACTGTAAAAAACCAGTTGAGGAAAGTGGGGATTAGCTGCCCTTGAGGATATTTTTATAGGGCAGGCATTAATGTTTAGAGGCTCTAGAATTGTTTCTGTTGTTGTTGTTTTTTAAAGAATTATTTAATTCTTTAAACTTGTTATTATTATTTTTAAATTTTGACCAGAGAGAGAAAGAGAGAGAAAAAGGGAGAGTGAGAAAGCAAGCTACCAGGTCCGGGACTCGAACCATATTCAGCCATGTGGGAGTCCAGAGCCCCAACCACCGCTACTTGCCTACCCTAAAGCTATAGAACTGTTAATGCATGGTCACTGCAAATAACTACTACTTTACAAATAAAATTAGATGTCTTAGATTGATTGTGAGGTTTCTTAAAGTAATTTTTAGAGCTTTCTTACATTCTTCCCCCTCTCCACTTAAGAGTTTTTATTATGTTTATTGACTAAGTCAATTCTGGCTAAAATCTTTTTTTCCTCTCCTTTACCTACTGTCTCCTATTCTGCTTGTTCAATCTACATCATAAAAGCCTCAAACTAACATAAAAGAACTGGTCTATCTGCATAACTCCTCAAATTGAGAAGAAGGAAACCATGAACACACTCGAGTGTCTTAGAATTTAATAAGATTCTAGGGACCAGCAGTTAGCATAATGGCTATGTCGCTGGACTCCCACGTAGTCGACCGCGGTTCGCGTCCTGGACCCGGTGGCTTAAAACTCACGCCAGGCGCGTGTGCGTGCGTGCCCAGGATCCCGAGAGGAGAAAGGAGGAGAAGGGATTGCGGTGTGACCATCCCCCCTGGGGGGTGATTTCTCGCTTTCTGTCTCTATGTCTCTCTCTGTCTGGCGAGCGCACACGCCCCATAGAGGGAAAAAAAAAAAAAAAAAAAAAAAAAAACAACTCTCCAAAAAAAAAAAAAAGGGAAAATCACAAATAAAGAGCCAAGCACTGTTTAACCTTCAAAGCACCTTATGAAAGAAGATAATTATCCTCCATTTACAAATGAGGGGAAGCCTACTGAGATAAGCTATCTTGCCTCACACATAGAGAATGATGAGAACTTTAAACCTATACACATTGAGGAACCAGCAACAGGTGGAGTGATTAATGTGTTGGACTCCCACATGGCTGACCATAGTTTGAGTCTTGGACTGGTAGCTTGGAAATCATACTGGGTGCATGTGTGTGCATGCCCAAAATCCAGAGGAGGTGGAAGAGAAGCCAAAATCCAGAGGAAGTGGAGGAGAAGGGATTATGGTGTGGCCATCTCTCCTGGGGAGTGATTTCACTTTCCCTTTCTCTGTCTCTCTGTCTCTCTCTTTTTTTTTTTTAAGAGGTTTTTGCTATAGGGCGTGTGCGCTCACCAGACAGACAGAGACAGACAGAGAGAAAGAAAGCGAGAAATCACCCCCTAGGGTGGATGGCCACACCGCAATCCCTTCTCCTCCGTTCTCCTCTCGGGATCATGGGCACGCACGCACACGCGCCTGGAGTGAGTTTTACGTCACCGGGTGCAGGACGCGAACACGCGGTCAACTACGTGGGAGTCCAGCAACACAAGTCGGCATGTGGGAATCCAGTGTCCTGAACCACCATGCCACCTGCTGGCCCCTAATTATTCAATTTCATGGATTGAAATGGTAAGGTATTGAATAATTTTGCCAAGATCACACTGGATTAGGTGTCAGAGTCACATATCGGAGTGAAGTCTGAAATCAGACTTTTCCCCCTTGCACTATGCTAGATAGGGAAGAATCCAATTAAACCATTATTATTATTATTATTATTTGAGAGATTTTTGCTATAGGGCTCGTGCACTCGCTGGAGAGACAGAGATATGGAAAGTGAGAAATCACTCCCCAAGGGGGATGGCCATACTGAAATCCCTTTTCCTCCATTCTCTTCTTGGGATTGTGGGCATGCACGCACATGTGCCCAGTGTGAGTTTAAGGTCCAGGACTTGAAGCGCAGTTGATTACGTGGGAGTCCAGGGATATAATCATTACACCATCTGCTGGTCACCAATTAAACCATTATATCCTATTTAACCATTAAGGCCAATTTCAAACGCCATTTTTTTTTTTTTTTTTTAGAAATTTTTGCTACAGGACCTGTGTGCTTGCCAGAGAGATAGAAAATGAAAAATCACTCCCCACCCCCGCCCCAGGGGGATGGCCATGCCACAATCCTTTCTCCTCCATCTCCTCTCAGGATCGTGGGCACATGTGCCGGTGTGAGCATTAAGTCATAGGGTCTGGGACTCGAACTGTGGTCAACTATGTAGGAGTCCAGCGACGTAACCATTACACCATCTGCTGATCCCTCAAATACCATTCTTATGCGCTCTTTTTGCCTGTTTTAAAAAATTAAGGCCCGTTGATAGCTTTTCACCCTCACCTTGCCCTCAGTGCCCTTACTGTAGAGACCTCCAACACTAAAGCATACCATTTTTTTGGGGGGTGGGGGGGTTTGCTATAGGGTGAGTGCGCTCGCCAGACAGACAGAGAAAGACAGAGAGAAAGAAAGCGAGAAATCACCCTCCAGGGGGGATGGCCACACCGCAATCCCTTCTCTTCTATTCTTCTCTCGGGATCTTGGCCACACATGCACACGCGCCCAGTGTGAGTTTAAGCCACTGGGTCCGGGACTTGAACCGCGGTTGACTACATGGGAGTTCAGCGACATAGCCATTATGCCAGCTGCTGGCCCCTTTTATTATTATTTTTAAAATTTGTTCAGAGAAAGACAGAGAGAGAAAGAAAGGGATAGAAAATAAGCTGCCAGTTCTGGGACTTGAATTGTGGTTAATCATGTGCGATTCCAGGGTCTTAACCACCATGGTGCCTGCCAGCACCCCACCACATAATTTTTTTTTTTTTTAGAGAAAAGTTTTGCTAGAGGGCTCATGTGCTTACCGGAGAGACAGAGACAGAAAGACAGAAAGTGAGAAATCACACCCCCACAGGAAAGGCCACACCAAAATCCCTTCTCCTCCATTCTCCTCTCGGGATTTTGGGATGTATGCACAGGTGCCTGGCTTGAGGTTTTTTTGTTTTTTGTTTTTTTAAATTATTTTATGTATTTTAAAAATTTTATTTATTCATTCATTTATTTTAATTTAACCAGAGAGAGACACAGAGAGAAGGAAAGTAAGAAAGCAAGCCATCAGGCCTGGGACTTGAACCGTAGTCAGCCATGGGGGAATGTCCAGTGCCTTAACCACCATACCACCTGCTGGCCCCAAGAATTATTTTTTTTAACTTTATATATATATATACATATATATATATATATATGTATATGTATATATATATATATTTAAAATTTGACCAGAGAGGGAAGGAGTGAGAGAGAAAGCAAGAAAGCAAGCTGCCAGGTCTGGGACTCAAGCTGTGGTCAGCCATGTGGGAGTCCAGCACCCTTAACCACCATACCACCTGCTGGCCTCCCAAAAAAGAATTATTTATTTAATTTTATATATTATTATTTTTTTTAAAAGAATTATTTATTTAATTCCATTTACTGTTATTATATTTTAAAATTTGACCAGAGAGAGCGAGAAAAGAAAAGCAAGAAAGCAAGTCACCAGGTCGATAAGTGAACTGTGATTGGCCATGTGGGATTCCAACACCTTTAACCACCATGCCACCTGCTGGCCCCTATTTTTTCTTTTTTAAAAGAGATTTCTGGTTTTTCCCATTCTGGACTGTGTTGGGTCCGCTTGTTGGTCTCTGAGACCTGAAAGTTGACAACTTCTTTGCATCCGGGAGGCTGCTCCTGGCGACTCTGCAGCCATCACCATGCCACAAAACGAATATACTGAATTACATTGTAAACGCTATGGATACCGTTTGGATTACCGTGAGAAAAGGAGAAAGAAGGAAAGCCAAAGCCGGAGGCTCATGAACGGTCAAAGAAGGCAAAGGGAACCAGCAGTTAGCATAATGGCTATGTCGCTGGACTCCCACGTAGTCGACAGCGATTCGCGTTCTGGACCTGGTGGCTTAAAACTCACGCCGGGTGCGTGTGCGTGCGTGCCCAAGATCCCGAGAGGAGAATGGAGGAGAAGGGATTGCGGCATGACCATCCCCCCTGGGGGGTGATTTCTTGCTTTCTGTCTCTATGTCTTTCTCTGTCTGGTGTGTGCACGTGCCCTATAGCAAAAACCTCTCCAACAAAATAAATTAAAAAAAAATAAATAAATAAAAATAAAATAAATTGTACAATAACATTAAAGTGGCCTGGTTTTACAAATAAAAAAAAAAGAATAGATTTCTGCTATAGGGCATGTACACTTGCTGGAGAAACAGAGAGAGACAGAGATAGAAAGTTAGAAATCACCCCCCAGAGGGAATGACCAAGCTGCAATTCCTCCTCCTCCATTCTCTCAGGATTTTGGGTGTGTATGCACAAGTATCTTACATGAGTTTCAAGCTGCCAGGTCCAGGACTTGTACCGTGGTCAGCCATGTGGGAGTCTAGCGATGTAACCATTATGCTATCTGCTGGTCCCTGGCCCTGGTATTTTATGATTTTAATCATGGGATATATATCAGCTTGTTTATATGCTGGTGGGGATGATCTAAGAAAGTGGGAAAAATTGGTAATGCAGGAGAAAGAAAGGGCACTGTGAGAGGAAGTCACTGGGTAAGTAGAGGTGATAGGATCTAGGGCACAAGTTCAGGGGTGGCCTTAGGTGAGTGGACAAGTAGTTCCTAGAAAGAGGAAGGAAAGGCAGAGAATGTTACACAGGACAGTGAGTGGATGTGAAGGTGGGAGCTGAGGCTGTGCTTTTTTTTTTTTTTTTTTTTTTTTTTTTTTTTTTAGGTTTTTGCCATAGGCATGTGCCCTCACTGGAGAGATAGAGAGAGAGAGGAAAAGTGAGAAATCACCCCGCCCCCAGCAGTGGGGGTGTGGGGAGATGGCCATGCCACAATCCCTTCTCCTCCATTCCTCTCTCTAGACTTTGGGCACACATTACACACACCTGGCATGTTTTTCAAGCCACAGACTCTGGGGCTGTAATTGCACAGCCAGCTATGTGGGATCCAGCGGCCTTAACCACCATGCCACTGGCTGGCCCTTCGCTTGTCTAAGCTTTTTTTTAAAAAATGAAAAAGAATTATTTTATTTAACTTTATTTATTTATTTTGATTTGACCACAAAGGAACAGAGAGAGAAAGTGAGAAAGCAGGTCTGGAACTCGAACCATGGTTGGCCATGTGGGAGTCCAGTGCTCTTAACCACCATGCCACCTGACGGCCCCTGTCTAAGCTCTTGATTCTATAATTTCCTTGGGTAAAAAGGGGATGATATCTCCTGCACAGGATTTTTTTTTTTTTAAATAAGAGAATTAAATAAAAAAAATATGAGGGACTAGCAGGTGGCATAGTGGTTAAGGCGCTGGATACGCCCACATGGCCAATCATGGTTCGAGTCCCGGACCTGGTGGCTTGCTTTCTCACTCCCCATCCCCACCCCCCCGTTTCTCTCTGGTCAAATTTAAAAAATAAGTGAATGAATTTTAAAAAATTAAATAAGTAATTAAAAAATATGAAAGGAAATCACTTGCAAAGTTTTTTTTTGTTTTTTGAGAAGTTTTTGCTATAGGGTGCCTATACTCGCCAGAAAGGCAGAAAGCAAAAAATCACCCCTCAGGGGGTGATGGGGCCATGTAGACAATATAAGTTGGTAAAGAGGCTGTTTTTTATGGCCTGGGTTGGGAAGAAATGGCAAGATAAAGCCAGCAGTTTATTAATTTTTTTTGTGTCATTTTTTTGGCCTGTAGTTAATTTTTTTGCCGTGAGTTTTATTGTTATTACGGTACTTTGTATAGTTGAGAGTAATGTTTTACCCTTACAGGGTACCGTAATAACACTAAAACTCACGGCAAAAAAATTAACTACAGGCCAAAAAAATAACACAAAAAGAGTTAGTAAACTACTAGCTTTATCTTGCCGTTTCTTCCCAACCCAGGCCATAAGAGACAGCCTCTTTACCAACTTGTGTTGTCTGCATGGCCCCATCAAGGGGGGATGGCCATGCCCAGCAATCCCTTCTTTTCTATTCTCCTCTTGGGATCGTGGGCACGCACGCACACATGCCCGGCATGAGTTTAAGTCACCAGGTCCGGGATGCGTACCATAGTCGACTACATGGGAATCCAGTGACATAGCCATTACGCCATCTGTTGGTCCCGCAAAGTTATTTTTATTTGAAAAACAATTTTAACATTTGAATCTGCTTATCAAGGACTGCTGTGCCAGTTATTATGATGTGTTTTTTCATAGATGCAGGTCTCCAAAAATTCAGCAAAAATGAGGACCAGTAGGTGGCATGGTGGTTAAGAATTCTGGACTCCCACATGGCTGACCGTGGTTGGAGTCCTGAACATGGCAGCTTGCTTTCTCACTTTACCTCTCTCTCTTGCTCTGTCCCTTGCTGGTCAAATTAAAGTTAAAAAAATTCCTCAAAATTTTTTTTTCTTAAAAAAAAAAATCAGCAAAAATGCATATTAAGAAAACTATTGGGGGGACCAGCAGGTGGCATGGTGGTTAAGGTGCTGGACACTCCCACATGACTGACCACGGTTCAAGTCCTGGACCTGGTGGCTTGCTTTCTCACTTCTCCACTTTCTCTCTCCCTCTGTGTCTCTCTCAGTCAAATTAAAAATAAATGAATAAATAAATAAAATTAAAAAAAAAAAAAGAAAACTATTGGGGACCACCGGGGAGCATGGTAGTTGGAACACTAGACTCCCACATGGTCAATGTGATTTGAGTTCCTGACCAGGAGGCTTGAAAATCACACTGGGTGTGTGTATGTGTGTGCCCAGTATCCTGGGAGAGGAGTGGAGGAGAGGGGATTGTGGCATGGCCATCTTCCCTGGGGGATAGGGATGCTTTCTTGCTCTCTCTCACTCGCTCGCTCTCTCCTGCAAGCACATGTGCCCCATAGCAAAAACAAACAAACAAACAAAACTAAAAAAGAAAACTGCATGGATTTTGGGCCTGCTGGTGACATGGTGGTTAAGGTAGCTGAATCCCACACAGCTGAGGTTATGGTTTGAGTCCTGGACCAGGGGGCTTGAAAAACACACCAGGCCTGTTGCCTGTGGGTGCATGCTCAAAATCCCGAGAGGTTAACGGAGGGAAAGAAATTGCACTGTGGTTTTCTCTCCTGGCGGTGATTTTTCACTTTCTCTCTCTCTCACTTTCTGTCCAGTAAGCACACACACTGGCAAAAAAACCCCACAATGTTTGGATTAATTTTTTTTTTTTAATTTTTTAAGTTTCCTATAGGGTGTAAGTGCCTGCTGGAGAAAGACATGGAAAGTGAGAAAGCACCCACCCCCCAGGGGGTATGGCCACGCTGCAATCCCTTCTCTTTCATTCTCCTCCTGAAATTTTGGGCTTGCACACACATGCATCTGGCATGTTTTTTCAAGTTGCTGGTCTGGGACTCCAACTAGCAATCAGCCATGTAGGATCCAGCTGCCTTAACTACTATGTCACTTGATGGCCCTGGATTGTTCTATAGCAAATTTCCCTGCAGCAAAATCTACTTGTACTCTAGGGGCCAGCAGGTGGCATGGTGGCTGAGGCACTGGACTCCCACATGGCTGACCATGGTTCAAGTACTGGACCTGGTGGTTGGCTTTCTCACTTTCTTTCTCTCTCTCATCAAATTAGATAATAATAATAAATAAAATTTTAGAAATAATTCTTTTAGAAAAGTCACTTGTACTCTAATTCCATTCCTCCACTAACTTTTTGAAATTCGTGTGTGTGTGTATTTTTAGTTTTTTTGCCATAGAGTGCAAGTGCTTGCTAGAGAGACAGAGAAGGAAAGTGAGAAATCACGCCCGAAGGAGGATGGCAATGATGTGATCTCATCTCCATTCTCTTTTCAGGATTTTGGGCATGCACGCATGTGCCCTGTGTGATTTTTAAGTGTTGGTCCAGGACTCGAACATTTACATTAGTAAATCTTTACATGAGTAATTATAGTAATCTTTATATTAACCCTGGAGAGATAAAGCATTCTCAACTTATTTTGCTGATGAGGAAGTTCCCAATCAGAGAAATAAAGAATTTTGCCCCAGATTCACAAGTTAGTAAGAGATGGCAAGGCTGGTATTCAAGTTCAGAATTCAAACCCTAAGGCTCCTGCTCAAGACCTTTACTTTTCCATGACATATTTCCTCTTAAAATAGCTAAAATATACTAATTTACTGGGTTTCTTTCTTTTTTTTTGAAAAATAATTTTTTTAACTTTATTTATTTTACTTTGACCAGAGAGGGACAGAGTGAGCAAGAGAGACAGAGAGAGAGAATGAAAAAGCAAGGTTCCAGGTCAGAGACTCAAATCCCGGTCAGCCACGTGGGAGTCCAGCGCCCTGAACACCCTGCCATCTGCCAGCCTCTTGGGTTTCTTTCTTAGAGTAGGTTATAAGGGTCTTCTAGGTACTTTATTTATTTTAGAGAGATTTTTGTTATAGAGTGAATGCACTCTCCAGGGACACAGAGATAGACTGAGAGAAAATGAGCAATCACCCCCCAGGTGGGATGTCTTCGCTGCAATCCCTTCTCCTCCATTTTCCTCCTGGGATTTTGGGCACACATGCACAATGAGGGTTTTGTTTGTTTGTTTGTTTGTTTTTTTAAATAAAGAATTATGTATCTATTTATTTAAATTTGTCCAGAGAGGGAAAGTGAGAAAGCAAGCCGCCAGGTCCACCACGTCACCTGCTGGCCTCATGAAATTCTTATTTTTTTAAAAATAAAATTTGCTACAGGATATGAGTGCAAGAGAGAGAGAGAGAGAAAAAGAAAGAGAGAGAGAGAGAAAGAGAGAGAGAGAGAAAACTAGCCACCAGGTCCAGGACTCAAACTACAACCAGCCATGTGGTAATCCTGCACCTCAACAAATATGCACCTGCTGGCCTCTAATACTTGCCAGTATTTTGTATTCATTCGAATACTTAGGAGGGCAGAAGTGGTTTTGATATTTGACTTATCCAGTGTCTCCAGAAGTTGAAACAGAGGACAGTGAGGACAGAGGTGCTTTTACCAGGTCTTCACAGAACATTTTTTTTTTTTTTGGAGAGGTTTTTCGCTATAGGGCGCATGCGCTCGCCAGACAGACAGAGAGAGACATAGAGACAGAAAGCGAGAAATCACCCCCCAGGGGGGATGGTCACGCCGCAATCCCTTCTCCTCCATTCTCCTCTTGGGATCTTGGGCACGCACGCACACGCGCCCGGCGTGAGTTGTAAGCCACCGGTCCGAGACGCAAACCGGGGTCGACTACGTGGGAGTCCAGCGACATAGCCATTACGCTAACTGCTGGTTCCCTTCACAGAACATTTTGGAAAGCATTACATCCTGTTTCCCACCTGGACAGAGCTGGTCCTCGGGAAGGCGCTTCAGGCCCTGGGGTGCAGGTCTGAAGGCCGCTGTCTCCGACGGGTAGCAGAGATGGGATGAGCAGGGCGCAGGAGTATTGGCGGGGGCGGGGTGGGGGCGGCGGGGTGGGCGGTTGGGCCCGCCGGGTGGAGCGGTGGCGGCAGTGGGGGCTGGGGAGGGCCGCCCCGGGGGCGGGGTCTCGGCGGGCCGGCCTTCGCAGGCGCGTGCACGTCTCCACGCCGGGCGTTTCAAAAGCCTCGCGGCCGGCGGGGCGCGAGTGAGGCGCAGACCGACGGCAGCTTTGGCGGGGCTTGTGGCCCGCCTTCTGCTCGACGCCATGGTGCACTTTTTGCACCCCGGGCTCTCGCCCCGGAACCTCGTCCCTCCGGACGCTCAGAAGGATGCCATGGGCTGCTGCGTGGTGCAGGTGAGCGCCGGCGTCGCGGGGCCGCGAGCCTCGGCGACTCGACTCACGCGAGCGCGGCCTGGCGTCGGGGCCGGCGGGGCGACTGCTGCGGAGTTTGGCCGCCGCGGGCGAAGGGCCCTGAAGGCCGAGCGCCTGCCGGGCCCCGGGGTCACAAAGCAGTGCTGGGGGAGGCGGGCCGGCGCAACAGAAGTTTTATGGCCCAGTGCGTGCGCCTCGCGCAGCGGGGTCCGTCATCTGGTCCCCACTCACACCTGTGCCCTTACAGGGTGGAGCGACCTCAGATGTGAGCGCGAGGCATGGCACCGGCCCGGGCCGTCGTAGACGGCGGGGGGTAGTGTTGCCATAACGAATCTCGGCGACCCACGCCGTGATGGATTCCCCAGTGCGTCGAGGCCCTGGTGCTCCCCAGAGGCTCGAGGGTTGGCCGGGCCGAGACTGGCGCCGGGAACTAGAACCCTGAAGATTGAGGTTCCTTCAGTTCCACCTTGTCCCCTCCCACTCCCAATGCCTGTTCGACGAAGCACAGCAAAATGCAAACCCAAAAAATGTGTATTTAGCTCCTGCTGTGTGCGGAGCGCCGCACTTCTAAAGTAATCCGGTAATCTGTAGCCTTTTGTGGCATTGCTGGGCTCCGGTTTACTGATGAGGGTAAATTGGTAGACCCGAAACTTCATTTACATATGAACTTGACCTCAGATGCTCTGACGTCAGATCCACATTCCACATTCCAAGGCGCCCCAAGGACCACCTTCTGAGAACTCAAAATCCAGGTTAGGCTCAACCCAAAATTCGAACCGGGTGAAGGAGATAGAAGGTTGTGCCCTAGGTGCCAGCGCCCTGCTGGAAGACTACAGCAGAGATCTAGCTTGTACCCTTTGGACTCACTTGTTAGAACTGCCTTTTAATTTGTGAATTTGTTTGCAGGTAATTGGAAGGCAGGGCTTTAAAGTGTGCCGGGTGCGGCAGTGTCTCAAAGCACATTTTGTGCTGTTGTAGGCTAGAGGAGAAACGGGATATTTTATTTATTTATTTTTTTTTACAAAAGCAATCATACGAATCTATTTTCTCTGTCTCTTTCCATAGTATAGTGCAATCGTTCTCTTGGTAAGATTTTATTTATAGTTAATTATTTTAATAACAAGAGCAGCACATAAATATATTTCCCACTAAGATATGTATAGTACATATATTTATATTCATTTATTTATGGTGCATTTAATTTTCTACTGGCAGTGTTTCATAGTTTTATATGTAAAGAAAAGTCTTTCATATATTTTGTAAAATGTATCCCTTTTTTTAAAAGAATTATTTAACTACGTTTTATTTATTTATTTATTTTTAAGAATTATTTCATTTAACTTTATCTATTTTTTAATTTGACCAGAAAGGGACAGAGAAAGAGAGTGAGAAAGCAAGCCGCCAGGTCTGGGACTTGAAACATGCTTGGCCATGTGGGAGTGTCCAGTGCCTTAACCACCACACCACTTGCTGGTCACCATATCCCTATTATTTTTTTTTAAGAGCCCATGTGCTTGCTGGAGAAAGACAGGGAAAGTGAGAAATCACCCCCAAGGAGGGATGGCCATGCCACAGTCCTTTCTCTTCCATTCTTGGGAATTTGACATGCACACATGTACCCAGTGAAATTTTCAAGCCACCAGGTCCAGAGCTCAACTGTGATCAGCCATATGGGAGTCCATTGCCTTAACCATCATAACAGCTACACATAATCTTGTGTTTCATATAGAAATACATTTTTTTTCTTTTTTGGTATATTGATCTTATACTATATCCTTGCTAAAACACTTTTTTTTCCTCTTTAGGGGATTTTTGGAGGTTTCTTTAGATTTTCTGCACAAGCTGCAAATCAAGACAGCTTTATTTCTTCGCTTCCAATCTATGCTTTGTATTTCCTTTTTTTTTTAAAAAAAAAAAGGTTTTTGCTACAAGGTGTGTGCACTCACTGGAGAGAGATAGTCAGAGGGAAAGTGAGACATTACCCCCTAGAAGGGATGGCCACTCCACAATCCCTTCTCCTCAGTACTCTTCCTGGGATATTTGGGCATGCATGTACGCACGCCTGGTGTGATTTTCAAACTATCAGGTCCAGGACTGAAACTGGCCAGCCATGTGGAAGTTCAACACCTTAACTACCATGCCACCTGCTGGCCCCGAGTATTTATTTATTTTCTATTTCTTTTCTTTACGTGTGTGGTGTGTGTGTGTGTGTGTGTGTGTATGTATGTATGTATGTGTGTGTGTCTGTATGTGTTTTGGGAGGGGTATGGCAAAGTGGGGAGTTTACTGAAGGAGAAGGAAGAAAAAACAGCTCCTCAAAAGATGGGAGGGGTCCCGGAAAATGGGTTCAAGTATTTCCTTTTAAATTGCATTTTTTAGGCTAGTGAGTGGCTCTGGGTTCCATGTGGCCAGCTGCACAGTTCAAGTCCTGGACCCTGCAGCTTGAAAAACGTGTTGCATGTAAGCCTGTGTGTGCCAAAAGTCCCAAGAGGAGAATGGAGGAGAAGGGATTGTGGTGTGGCCATCTCCGCTCAGGAGTGATTTCTTTCTTTCTCTCTGTCTCCAGCAAGTGCACACGACTTATAGCAAAAACAAACCAAGAAAATTGCACTATCTTTCTTTTCTTTTTTTTTTGGAGAGGTTTTCGCTATAGGGCGCGTGCACTCGCCACACAGAGAGAGACATAGAGACAGAAAGCGAGAAATCACCCCCCAGGGGGGATGGCCACGCCGCAATCCCTTCTCCTCCGTCCTCCTCCCTTCTCCTCCGTCCTTCCTCTCGGGATCTTGGGCACGCACGCACATGCGCCCAGCATGAGTTTTAAGCCACTGGGTCCGGGATGCGAACTGCGGTCGACTACGTGGGAGTCCAGCGACATAGCCATTACGCCAACTGCTGGTTCCCTGTTTTTGTTTTTTTAGTTTGCAATAGGGCATGTGTGCTTGCCAGAGCCAGAGAGATTGCAGGAAATCACTTCCCTGGAGGAATGGTCATGCCACAATCCCTCCTTCTTCAGATTTTGGGCATGCATACACTCCTGTGGCGGTTTGGGACTGG
Organism: Tupaia tana; assembly: GCA_026018925.1. NCBI lineage: Eukaryota > Metazoa > Chordata > Mammalia > Scandentia > Tupaiidae > Tupaia > Tupaia tana. The sequence goes on from JAKSZU010000004.1 coordinate 23,782,415, forward strand.
AACTTGAATCTAGCAGTTGGCCATGTGGGATCCACCAAGGCCCCACTTTATTTTAGATGTTTTCTTTAAGTATGATGTTGGCTGAGAGAGTTTTAGAAGGTGCTGTATGTCAAATTAAGGAAATGACCTTCTGTTTCTGCTTTATTAAGAGTGTTTAGAAACCATGGATGTGTGTTAAATTTTGTCAGATGCTTTTTTTTTTTTAAAGAATTATTTAAATTTTTAAAATTTATTTTAGTTTGACCAGAAAGGGACAGAGTGAGTGAGTGAGTGACAGAGAGAGTGATGGAAAGTGAGAAAGCCAGCAGCCAGGTCCGGGACTCAAACTGCAGTTGACCTGGTGGGAGTTCAGTGTCCTTAACCACCACGCCACTTGCTGGCCCCACAGATGCTTTATTTTTGTTTTCTTTTTTTAAAGAATTATTTTATTTAACTTTACTCATTTATTTATTTGTTTTAGTTTTACTTTTACCAGAGTGGCGGGGGGCGCGCGGGCAGGGTGAGGGAGAAAGTGAGAAAGCACGCTGCCAGGTCTGGAACCTGAACTGTAGTTGGCCATGTGGGATCCTTAACCACCACACCACCTGTCAGCCTCTGTCAGATGCTTTTCTGACTTTATATTCAAGATAATTTGAGCTTTTTCCTTTATTGTGTTAATGTCAATTAGTGCAATATTTTTTCCGAATTTGATTGATTATTTATTTAACTTTAACTGGTCTTAATAAGCCCTACCTGATCATGATGTAATATTATTGTTGTTGTATATCTCAAGATTCTATTCATGTTTACTTCCTAAGAGTTAGAGAAGGCATGCAAATACAAACCGGTACTCTTTTTTTCTTTAAAGAATTATTTATTTGATTTTGTTTTTTGTTTGTTTGTTTGTTGTTGTTATATTAGAATTTATTTTTTTCAAGTTGACCAGAGAAAGACAGCAAGAGACAAAGTGAGAAAGCAAGCTGCCAGGTCCAGGACTCGAACCGTGGCCAGCCTTGTGGGAGTCCAGCCGCCTTAATCACCACGCCACCTGCTGGCTCCCACTAAACCACTACCTTGATGGGCAGGAAGAAGAGAGAGATCTCTTCCAGGGATTTGATCTTCATGTCTTTGACCAGGTGGCCCAGCTTGGTGACCGGGATCCACTCCTTGTCCTCAGCCTTGCCTCTGAGAGCTCCCCGGCCCTGGCCCTGACCCCGGCCCTGACCACGACCACGGGAGCCGCTGCCAAAGCCTCCACGGAAGCCGTTGCAGCCTCCTATCCCAGGATCCCCAGGGCCTCCGGGCCCTGCTGCTCTACTGGTGTCACCCACCATTTGGTGTTCTCTCGGAGAAGAAGCTTGTTGTTTTTAATTTGACCAGAGAGAAATAGCAAGAGAGAAAGGGAAAGTGAGAAAATAAGCCACCAGGTCCAGAACTCAAACCGCAGTCAGCTATATGGGAGTCCAGTGCTCCAAACACCATACCACCGGCTGGCCCCTCTTTTTTTTTAAATAGCTTTTTAATTTTAAAAATGTATTTATTTATTTTTAGAAAGTGAATTGATTCAGAATGATACGGTGTGAAATGGGTTTGACCATCAAGTAGAAGGCATGAAACAATTCTTGCCAGGTGGGAGAGTACCCTCTTCAAAAAAACATTTTAGGGGCCAGCAGGTGGTATGATTGTTAAAGGCACTGGACTCTCACGTAGTCAACTGGAGTTTGAGTCCTGGACCTGGCAGCTTGTTTCTCACTTTCTGTCTCTCTCTCTCTGTCTCTCTCTGGTGAACACATGTGCCCTATAGCAAAATTTAAAATATAATAATAATAAATAAAATTAAATAAATTACTCTTCAATAAAAATGAAGAAAGAAACTTTGTAGGCGGCCAACCCTACAAAGTCATGGTGGTTAAGATGGCTGGATCCTAGGGCTGGTGGGTGGCAAGGTGGTTAAGAGTGCTGGACTCCGACATGGCCAACTGCAGTTCGAGTCCTGGACCTGGTGGCTGGCTTTCTCACCTTCTCTCTCTCTCTCTCTCTCTCTCTCTCTCTCTCTCTCTCGTCAAATTTAAATAAATAAATAAGTAAGTAAGTAAGTAAGTAAAAAAAAAAAAAAAAAAAAAAAAAAAAAAAAGGGAACCAGCAGTTGGCATAATGGCTATGTCACTGGACTCCCACGTAGTCAACCGCGGTTTGCGTCCCGGACCCGGTGGCTTAAAACTCACTCCGGGCGCGTGTGCGTGTGTGCCCAAGATCCCAAGAGGAGAATGGAGGAGAAGGGATTGCGGCGTGACCATTCCCCCCTGGGGGGTGATTTCTCGCTTTCTGTCTCTGTCTGTCTGGCGAGTGCACGCGCCCTATAGCAAAAAAAGAAAAAAAAACCTTTCAAAAAAAAAAAAAAAGACGGCTGGATCCCATGTAGCCAACTATACTGTTTGAGCCCTGGACCCAGTAGCTTGAAAAACCTGTGAAGTGCCATGTTCATGTAAGCCCACAATCCTGAGGGGAGAATGGAGGACAAGGAATTGCAGTGCGGCCATCCTCCCAGGGGATGATTTTTCACTTTCTCTTGATCTCTTTCTCTGTCTGGTGAGTACACTTGCACTATAGCAAAACTTGAAAAGAAACTTACAGGATTTTCAGCTACTGAAAGCCTCTTCAAAGTTGGTGATTATTATTAACTTTCAGTGACATACTGTGTGTGTGGTGTGAGTCTTTTCCCTCTCCACAGATACTTAGATGATGGGTGATGCCATAAAAGGGTAGTGGCAGGGCCATCAGTTGGTGTGGTGGTGAAGGCACTGGACTCGGACTGTAGGCAGCCACGTGAGAGTCCAGTTCTGGACCCAGTGGCTTGCTTTCTCTCTCTTTCTCCCTCTGTCTGATAAGCATGTTTGCTCTGTAGCAGGTTAAGTAATAATAGTGATAAATAAAATTAAATAATTTATTCTTTTTTTGTTTTTTGGAGAGTGTTTTTCTTTTGCTATAGGGCGCGTGCGCTCGCCAGACAGACAGAGAGAGACAGAGAGACAGAAAGTGAGAAATCACCCCCCGGGGGGATGGCCACACTGCAATCCCTTCTCCTCCATTCTCCTCTCGGGATCTTGGGCACGCACACACACGTGCCCGGCGTGAATTTTAAGCCACCGGGTCCGGGATGCGAACCGCGGTCGACTGTGGGAGTCCAGCGACATAGTCATTACGCTAACTGCTGGTCCCAATAACTTATTCTTTAAAGAAAAAGAGGGGTCAGAGGGTAGCATAGTGGAACACATTAGGGCCGCATGGGGAAATTGGTAGCCCAGGGCCTCCCTGTGCATGTCAGGTGTGTGTGTGCATGTCCATGATTCAGGTTGCTGAAGTTGGGAGTGAACCAGGGCCTGAAGACTCCATTTTGGTGTATGTGTGCCCGTCTCTCGCTCTCCCTTTCTTGCTCACGGGAGAAATAAGTGAATAAATGTTAGGGAAAAAATGGGGAGTAGAGTTCTTCCAGGGATGGGGTTTGTCTGGAGAGTATAATGAAGGTGGGAACAAGGAATTGGAAGTTATTTGTAATGGAATACTTTTTTTTTTTTTTAAAGAGAGATTTTTGCTATAGGGTGTGTGGTCTCACCGGAGTGACGGAGAGACAGAAAGACACCCCCCAGGGTTATGGCCACGCCGTAATCCTTTCTCCATTCTCCTCTCAGGACTTGGGCAATGCATGCACGCACACGTGCCTGTTTGAGTTTTAAGCTACTGGGTCTGGGACTCAAACTGTGATTGACTACGTGGGAGTTCAGCCATGTAACCATTAAGCCATCTGCTGGTCCCTGTTTAATTTTTTTGTGTGTGTTCTTGCTGGCAAGAGAAAGAGAGACAGACAGTAAGAAATCACCCCACAGGGGTGATGGCCACATCTTCTCTGTACGGGATTTTGGGCACTCACACACATGCACCCAGCATGGTTTTCAAGCCATTAGGTCCTGGACTTGAACCTCACAGTTAACATTGTAGGATTTAGCTACCTTTTTTTTTTTTTTCTAAAGAATGATTTTATTAACTTTGTTTATTTACTTTTTTTGGGGGGGGAGAGGTTTTTTGCTATAGGGCACGTGCGCTCGCCAGACAGACAGAGAGACATAGAGACAGAAAGCGAGAAATCACCCCCCGGGGGGGATGGTCACGCCGCAGTCCCCTTCTCCTCCATTCTCCTCTCGGGATCTTGGGCACGCACGCACACGCGCCCGGCATGAGTTTTAAGCCACCGGGTCCGGACGCGAACTGCGGTTGAATACGTGGGGAGTCCAGTGACATAGCCATTACGCTAACTGCTGGTTCCCTTATTTACTTATTTTTTAATTTGACCAGAGAAGGACAGAGCAAGAGAGAGGGAAAGCGAGAAAGCAAGCTGCCAGGTCCAGTACTCCAACCTCGGTTGTCCATGTGGGAGTCCAGCGCCATTAACCACCATGTCACTGTTGTCCCCGCCCTTAACTTCCACGCCACCTGCTTTTTTTTTTTTTTTTTTTTTAAGAATTACCTATTTTATTCATTGTGATTATTTTTTTCAATGAGTTTACCAGAGACAGAGAGAGAGAAAGTGGAAGTCACCAGGTCTGCAACTCTGACTGCTGTCGGCCATGTGGGAAGTCCAGCGCCTCAACCACCATGCCACCTGCTGGGCCCCACACATCACCTGCTTTAATTAGTAATTAATTGTTATTGGGACTAGCAGATGGTGTAATGGTTTTGTCACTGGGCTCCTGCGTAGTAGACTGATGTTCGAATCCTGGAGACAGAGGCTGAAGACTCACACCACGCATGCCTACATGCATGCCCAAGATCCTGAGAGGAGAATGGAGGATAAGGGATTGTGGTGTGGCCGTACCCCTTGGGGGGTGAGTTCTCGCTTTCTGTCTCTGTGTCTTTCTGTCTTCAGTGAGCACATATACCCTATAGCAAAAATCTCTTTAAAAATATTATTATTATTATTGGGACTGGCAGTTGGTGTGGTGGTTAAAGGTGCTGGAATCCCATATGGCTGACTGCGGTTTTGAGTCCTAGACCTGGCAGCTTGATTTCTCGCTTTCCCTTTCTCTCTCTCTCGTCTCTGTCTGATCAAATTAAAAAAAAAAAATAACGGGCTGGCATGTGGCATGGTGGTTAAGGGCACTGGACTCCCACATGTCCGCGGTTTGAATCACAGACCTAGTGGCTTGCTTTCTCGCTTTCTCTCCCTCCTCATCAAAGTAAAATAAATAAAGTTAAATTAGAATAATTCTTTAAAAAAATAGTAACAACAAATGGAATTTAATAAAGAATTCTTTTTAAAAAATTAATCATTATTAATTGACGTAAGGTGGATGTATCTTCAGATATACCATTATGTAGGATAACTGATTTTTACTTTTAAAGAATTACTTATTTAGCTTGTCGTTATTACTATTTTAAAATTTGCCATAGGGAATGTATGCTCACTGGAGAAAGACAGAGAGAGGGAAAGTGAGAAAGCAAGCCGCCAGGTCCAAGATGCAAACTGGGCAGCCATGTGGGAGTCCAGTGCCTTAAGCTCCGTGCTGCTTGCTGGCCCCAGCATAACTGCTTTGATTTTGAATTTTTGCACATGTGTTCTGGTAATGTTTGTTTGGGATTTGTTTGATAGGAGGAGGCATCTCCCTACTCTTTGGTCACCATCTGCCTGCATGCGATGATTGAGAACCTAGAGAAATTGTGTTCTGAAAGACCTGATGGAACACTAGGCTTCCCAGAGCATTGGAGTTTTCCTCAGGAAGTAGCTGATCGATTCCTTGCGGTGATGACTTCACAAGGTAATGATGAGGTTCTTCCATATTTTTAAATAATTTGTCGTAGGATGTGTGTGGTTGCCTGAGAGGCCAGGGGGTAGGGTGGAGGAGAAGAGGGAGAAAACACCCTTACCTCCCCCACCACTGTGGGGAATGGTCATGTTGCAATCCCTCCTCTTCCATTTCTCCCTCCTTTTGGGATTTTGGGTGGGCCTAGCATGTTTTTCAAGTTACCAGGTGAGGGACACGACCTGTGCAGTTTGCAGCTGGGGCCGCGGGCTGGGCTAGTCCTTTAAGCTCTACTCTTACAGCACTTTAGTATTTGAAAAGTACTTTTACATATGCTTTTTATTTTAGTTTCTACAAATTATTATATTTGTGTGTTAATTGAAACTGTCTTTCTGGGATTTCATGATGGACATTGACTTACATTTGGGCTCGTCCGGTTATTGTCTTAGCAGGTGAAGAAAGTGGAAAAGTAAACCCAGGTATCACTCATTCGTATTATCTGGGGCTTCCAAATGTTGTCGCTGTAGTTTTGTCTTGTAACCCTATAGCAAATTTTAAAGTCTTGTCTTCACATCATAGATGTGGGCCTTTAAAAGTCCTTTACAACCATCGTAGTGGAGTTTAAAAACTCCAGTTAAAAAAGTTAGTGTTGGGACCAGCACATGGTGTAGTGGTTATGTTGCTGGACTCCCACAGTGCTGACTGCGGTTCGATTCCTGGACCCAGTGCCTGGAAACTCAGGCCAGGGGTATGTGCGTGCATGCCCAAGATTCCAGGAGGAAAAGGGATTGTGGTGTGGCCATCTCCTTTGGGGAGTGATTTCTTGGGAGTGCATGCACCCCAAGGCAAAAATCTCAATGTATATATATGTAATAATAGTCTGGGGGCCAACAGTTGGGTGTGTGGTAGGGCTTTGGACTCCCACATGGCCAGCCACGGCTTGAGTCCCAGATCTGGCAGCTGGCATAGTAATTTCGTTGTTGGAGTCCCGTGTAATCAACTGTGGTTTGAGTCCCAGACCCACTAGCTTAAAAGTCGTGCATATGAATGAATGCCCAGGATCCCAAGAGGAGAAAGGATTGTGGCACATGGCCATCCTCCTGGATGGTGATTTCTCTCTTTCTTTCTCTCTGGTGAGTGCATGTGGCCTATTACAAAAAGTCTCTCTAAAAAAAAAAAAAAGATTAAAAAATAAAACAATTCTAGAAAAGATAATAGTCAGATATAGTGTTAGTGCAAAGAGAAAATGAGACAATCTTCATAAGGATTTAGAACAACGCCTGGCACAGAATAAGGAGGAAATGTAGTCATTGTGGTTGTTGTTAGCCTCTGTCCTAGTTCGTTGTCATGATGCACGTGGGAAAGGCATGGGATCTCGTTGTCATTACAGACTGGTCCTGGTTCTCTTACAGGCAAGCTGACTGATAAAACGGCAAGCATTTTCCAAGGCAACCAAATGAAACTGAAGCTGGTCAATATCCAAAAAGCTAAAATCTCTGCAGCCGCTTTCCTAAAAGCCTTCTGCCATCATAAGCTCATTGAACTGGATGCTTCTGCAGTGCACACTGACCTCCCAGTCCCAGATATCATTAGTGGACTCTGCAGCAATGGCTGGATCCAGCAGAACCTCCAGTGTCTCCTGTTAGACTCAGCGAGCATCCCTCCAGACTCACGACCATTGGACTTTGGTCAGCTCACCGGCCTTCGCATTTTAAGTGTTTTCAGTATGTGTTTTCATAATGAAGACCTAGCTAGTGTTTCTCAGTTACCCAGACTGGAAAGTTTGGATATCTCTAATACTCTGGTCACGAATATATCTGCACTTCTTAACTGTAAGGACCGACTCAAATCTCTCACAATGCACTATCTGAAATGCCTCACCATGACCAGACCACAGTTTCTTGCGGTCATCAGAGAACTTAGGTGTCTGATTCACCTTGATATTTCTGGTCACAGGCACCTGAGGTCAGACCTAGCTTTTCATCTGCTACAGCAGAAGGACATTCTACCTAATATTGTGTCACTGGACATTTCGGGAAGCACTTGCATAACTGATCAAGCTGTAGAACTCTTTATACAGCAGCGGCCTGCGATGCAGTTTGTGGGACTGCTGGCTACGGATGCTGGTTATTCTGACTTCTTGACCACAGAGAAAGGATTGACGGTTTGTTCTTACCTTAAATAAGTTTTATTTATTCAGCATGTTATTAAGTGCTTGTTTGTATACTAGATTCTATACTAGGTGTTAAGATCACAAAAACGAATTAGTAATTATTGTGTACCTACTATGCGGTAGGTCTTGGGGAAATAATGTTAAGATGCAGTTGTGGGATCGGCAGGTGACCGGGTAGCTAAAGACACTGGATTCCCACCAGTGGCCGACCATGGTTCAAGTCCTGGACTGGGTGGCCTGCTTTCTCACTTTCCCTTTTTCTGTCTGTTCAAATTAAAAATAAAGGGACCAGTAGTTGGCGTAATGGCTATGTTGCAGGACTCCCATGTAGTCGACTGTTCGAGTCCCGGACCTGGTGGCTTAAACTCAACGCTGGGCACCTGTGCACGCATGCCCAAGATCCCAAGAGGAGAACGGAGAAGGGATTGCAGCGTGGCTATTCCCCCTGGGGGGCGGTGATTTCTCACTTTCTGTCTCTCCATCTTTCTTTCTGGCAAGTGCACGCGCCCTATAGCAAAAACCTCTCCAATAAAAAAATAAATAAATAACAACAAATGGAATTAAATAAATTATTCCTTCTTATTTTAAAAAATAATTATTTTTATTTAACTTTATTTATCTTAACTTGAGAGGGACAGAGTGAAAGCGAGAATGACAGAGAAAGTGAGAAAGCCAGCCACCAGCTCCAGGACTTGAACTGCAGTTGGCCATGTGGAAGTCCAGCACCCTTAACCACCACACCATCTGTGGCCTAATAAATAAGTAATTCTTAACAACAACAAAAAGATGCAGTTGTGACCTCCACACCCTCTAGTTTAGCCTGATAGTGATGGGTATAGCTGTTTACACATCATCCCTGTGTGCTAGATGTCATTCTGTGCTTAAAAATATTTAACTTTATTATCTTTTTTTTTCCTCTTGAAAGAGATTTTTGTTGTAAGGAATGTGCACTCACCAGAGAGACTGAGAGATAGGAACTGAGAAATCACCCCCAAGGGGGGATGACCACGCCATAATCCCTTCTCCTCCATTCTCCTGGCATGAGTTTCAAGCCACCAGGTCTGAGACTTGAGCTGCAGTGTACTACGTGGGAGTCCAGGGATGTAACCATTATGCCATCTGCTGATTCCCTTGTTACTGTTTTTTTTTTTTTTTTTTTTTTTTAAATAATTATTTATTCATTCGTTGATTTTTTAGTTTGACCACAGAGAGACAGAGGGTGAGAGTGAAAGAGAGAGGAAGTGAGAAAGCAAGCCACCAGGTCCAGGACTTGAACCCCGGTCGACCATGTGGGAATGTCCAGCACCTTAACTACCACGCCACCTGCTGGTCCCCAAGAAGTTCTCATGGTTTTTTTTTTTTTTTTTTTTTTTTTTGAGAGGTTTTTGCCATAGGGCGCGTGCGCTCACCAGAGAGACAGAGACAGAAAGTGAGAAATCAGCACCCAGGGGGTTGGCCACGCCACAATCCCTTCTCCTCCATTCTCCTCTCGGGATCTTGGACACGCATGCACAGGCGCCTGGCATGAGTTTGAGCCACTGGGTCCGGGACTCGAACCGTGGTCTACTACATGGGAGTCCAGCGACATAGCCATTACACTAACTGCTGGTCCCCCCTTGTTACTGTTTTTTTTGTTTGTTTTGTTTTTTTTTTGAGAGGTTTTTTTTTTTGCTATAGGACGCGTGCGCTCGCCAGACAGACAGAGACAGAGAGACAGAAAGTGAGAAATCACCCCCCAGAGGGGATGGCCACGCTGCAATCCCTTCTCCTCCATTCTCCTCTCGGGATCTTGGGCATGCCCGCACACGTGCCTGGCGTGAGTTTCAGCCACCAGGTCCGGGACTCAAACCGCGGTTGACCATGTGGGAGTCCAGCGACATAGCCATTACACTAACTGCTGGTCCCTTGTTACTGTTTTTTAATTTGACAGGAAAGATGGAGAGAGGGAAAGAGAGAGAAAGCTGCCAGGTCTGGGACTCAAAGTGCAGTTGGCCATATGTCAGTCCAGTGCTTTTAACTACTACACTCCTTCCTCTTTTTTTTTTTATTTTTTAAGTTTTGCTAGAAGGCATGTGTGCTCCCTGGAGAGAGACGGAGGGAAAGTGAGAAATCACCTCCCAAGGGGGATGGCCACACCATACACAGTCTCTTCTCTGTTCTCCTCTTGGGATTTTCGGCATGCTTGCACTTGCACTCAGCGTGGTTTCAAGCTGCCAGGTCTGGACTTAAACTACCCAGTAGACCACATGCGATCTAGCTCCTTAACCTCCATGCCTCCTGCTGGCCACAACACTAAGGTGTATTATTACTTTTTTTTTTTTTTTTAGAAATATTTTTTGCTGTTGGGTGTGTATACTTGCCAGAGAGACCGAGAGACGGAAAGTGAAAAATGACCCCCCATGGGAGCTGGCCATACTGCAATCCCTTCTCCTCCATTGTCTTCTGGGGATCTTGGGCACACACGCACACACGCCCAGTATGAGGTTTAAGCCGCCAGATCCAGGACTCGAGCTGCTATCGACTATGTGGGAGTGCAGTGCCGTAATCATTGCGCCATCTGCTGGTTCCACCAAGATGTATTTTAATTCCACTTTTCATGAGCTTTTTGAAGTCTCCTTATATTTAAATATATTTGTTCAGTAGTATGTCTTTTTAAAAATTTTTTTAAAATATTTATTTGCTTATTATTATTATTTTTTAATTTGATCAGAGAGGAACAGAGTAAGAGAGTGAGAGAGCAAGAAAGCACGCCACCAGGTCTGGGACTCGAACCGTGGTCGGCCTGTGGAAGTCCAGTGCCCCAACCACCACATTACCTGCCAGCCCAGAGTATGTCTTTTGTAAAACAGTGGTTTCTTTGTCTCAGTTTTACATTGTAATTACTGTAGGAGCTTTAAAATACACTGCTGTCTGTGTCCCATTCTCCAAATATTCTGATTTAATTGGTCTGATACTCAGACTGGTCATCAGGATTTTCAAAATTCCCACACAATTCTAATGTGTAGCCAAGGTTCAGAGTCACTGCTTTAAAGAAATCTTTCTTTTTTTTTTTTTGAGAGGTATTTTTTGCTATAGGGCACGTGCACCAGAAAGACAGACAAAAAGCGAGAAATCACCCTTCAGGGGGATGGCCATGCCCAGCAATCCCTTCTCCATTCTCCTCCAGTGCACGCATGCACACACACCCAGCATGAGTTTAAGACACCAGGTTCAGAACTCGAACCCCGGTGGACTACATGGGAGTCCAGAGACATTGCCATTACACCAACTGCTGGTCCCAAGGAACCCTTTCTTTATAATTTATTATGTAGTTCTGCCAAGGGGCAGAGACTAAAGAGATTTGCAGAAACATTTAATAAATAGTGAGCTATTAATGAAATGTTCACATTTTTTTCTTTTTTTTAAATAATAATTTAATTTTATTTATTTTAATTAGATCAGAGAGGGACAGACTGAGAGAGAGAGAGAAAGGGAAAGTGAGAAAGCAAGCCTCCAGGTCCGGTTCTTGAACTGTGGTCTGCCACTTGGAATCCAGCACTCTTAACCACCATACCACCTGCTGGCCCCCACATTTTATTCTTTTGATTTGAAAAAAACCATTGTATTTCAAAGTCCTTCTAATTTTCTGGCTCTCTAATGAATCTAAAAGCCATCAGTTATGGCTTGAACAAAAGACATCAGAACTTTAGCAGTTAATATGTGTAGTTGAGATTTGTTTACTAGAAAGTATAGCCAGGCCTGTTTCGGTTTCATGGCCTGTAATGTCATAATGATGAAAAGACCACAATGGTCAAAAAAAATCTTAGAACATAAACTCTTGGTATACACATCATCTGGGACATTGCTGGAATATCTTTTTTTTTTTTTTTTTTGAAGAGGTTTTCACTGTAGGGCGCGTATGCTCGCCAGACAGCCAGAGAGACAGAAAGTGAGAAATCACCCCCCGGGGGTATGGCCACGCCGCAATCCCTTCTCCTCCGTTCTCCTGGGATCTAGGGCACTCACGCACACGCGCCCGGCGTGAGTTTTAAGCCACCGGTTCTGGGACGCGAACCACGGTCGACTACATGGGAGTCCAGCGACATAGTCATAACGTTAACTGCTGGTCCCTTTTTTTTTTTTTTAAGAGTTATTTACAGTATAATAATTTGACCAGAGAGAAAGAAAGGGAAAGTGAGAAAGCAAGCTGCCAGGTCCGGGATTCGAATGACAGTTGGCCATATAGGAATCCAGCGCTTTTATCCATCATACCACCTGCCGGCCCACCTTGGAAGGGTCTTGATACCATGATCCACCCCTCAGCTTCAGCCAGCCTTGGATCACAGGGAAGTTTATGCCTGGTATGCTCAGGGAGGTTCTGGAATTGAACTGGGAGCCTTCCTGTGTGTGATTGCCTTGCAGAGCATCACATTTGCTGCCATGTCTCATTCCAGTTCTCTTGTCATTTTGTAGAATTTTCAGTCCTGCCTGCCCCCATTCCCTTTTCTTTTCACTACCCAGGAATGCTGAGAACTGGGTCTAAATTTCTTACTGATTTTGAGGTTTAGAGAGAGGGTATGGGAAGATTGCAGGAGTAGAGGTGATTCAAAATCAGAAGGCTGCAGGACCAGCAGGTGGTGTGGTAGGGTGTGGTGGTTAAGGGCACCAGACTCTCACATGGCCAACCATGATTCGGGTCCCAGACCTGGTGGTTTGCTTTCTCACTTTCCTTCTTTCTCTCTCTCTTTCTCTCTTTCTCTCTGTCCTGTCCCTCTCTGACCAAATTAAAAATAAGTAGATGAATAAATTTTTAAAAATCAGAAGACTGCCATTATTCTCCAGACCCAAAATCTTTTTTAATTTTAATTTTTAATTAATTAATTAATTTTACATTGCTTTCTCACTTTCCTTCTTTCTCTCTCTCTCTTTTCTCTCTTTCTCTCTGTCCTGTCCCTCTCTGACCAAATTAAAAATAAGTAGATGAATAAATTTTTAAAAATCAGAAGACTGCCATTATTCTCCAGACCCAAAATCTTTTTTAATTTTAATTTTTAATTAATTAATTAATTTTACATTTATTCACTGAGCATAGTTACAACATACAAAACGTGATTTCCCATCCAGAATGTACTGCATAGTTGCTTAATCATATATGTTATCGTCGATAATTTTCCCTTTCTAGTTTTTAATATATATAATGTGTGTGTGTGTGTGTGTGTGTGTGTGTGTGTGTGTATTTTCCCCCTATTCAGACCCAAAATCATTGTGTAAACTTTTAGTATGAGCGAGAGAGCAGGAGGAGGGACGGATGGAGGTGAGACGAGGTGAGATGGATATTTTTGGTAGGGGCTTATGTAGCAGTCCACTTATCCAGGCCTCCCAGCCAGCTAGGACTGCAGGTGAGTGCTCCCTTGCCCCACCTAAGAACCCCCATGTGGTCTCAGCCATCTTGCAGCCACATCTCCTCTGACTTATGCCATCATGGTTAGGCTTGCGTATAGACTTTTTGGGATGCGTTTTTCAAAAGCAGCAAGGAAAAATTATAATGCTAAATGAATAGTAAATAAAAGTAGTACTAACAGTACTATTAGAAATAAGTAGTACATAAAAAGCCATTTTTTTCCATTTTATGTGACCTTTTCCTATCTATTTTTATTGTTTAATTTATCCTTTTTGCATGCTTAGAAAAGTTTTTTTTATTTTTCTTCTCTTTCTTTTGTTTTTTTTGCTATAGGGCAAATGAGTGTGCCAGTTTGAGGAAAAGTGAGAAATCACCTCCTGGGAGGAAGGCCACACTGCAAACCCTTCTCCATTCTCCTTTCAGGATTTTGGACACTCATACATGGGCCCTGCGTATTTTTCAAGCCACCGGGTCCTGGGCTTGAACTACTACCACCATGTGGGAGTCCATGCCACCTTCTGATCTCACTTAGAAAAATTTTATACATTCATGATTAATGGTTGTTTAAAAAATTATATGTTGCCATTATTCAGATGAGGTCTTCATTGTACTGTAGACATAGAGAGGTGTATTTGATTCTGACTCTTCCACTTAATTGCTGCTGCATTAAACAGCATAGTTCACGTGTCTGCACCCATCCATGAGGTCGTTGAGAACTGTCATCTGTGAGAATTATGATGAAATAAGAACTTCTAAAGCACCTGAAGCATTTAGTCGAACATTTACGATCATTGTTTAAAATGATAACAAAAAGCCCTCTCTGTCAACTTAAGGCCCCAAAAGCCTCTTCTCATAGATGAGCAGTGAAACCTACTGGTAACATCTTTGTTTTTCAGGTTGCTGGAGGAGCCAATATCAGTCAGATTTCAGAAGCACTGAGTCGATACAGGAATAGGTCGTGTTTTGTGAAAGAAGCCCTCTGCAGGCTCTTCACAGAGACATTCTCAGTGCAGATAACCATGCCTGCTATTTTAAAGGTAACAGAACCTTAGGAAGGCAGTTTCTGTTATTTCTTCTCACTTGGTTCAGTGAAGAGTTTTTCACCAAGCACTATAGTAACATGCCTTACTCTGAACTGAGTCAAATGCTCTCATGGAGAACAAAAGCAGTGTTAGACTTAACTGCCAAGTTGTGTCTTAGTTTGAGCACCTGAATTTGTATGGAATAAATTTGAATAGCAAATAGTAAAATGTGATCTGACAAAGAGGATAATAGAACCATTGCACTATTTTGCCTAAAATAGGATTTACTAATCTAATACAGATTGAATATCCCTTATCTGAAATGCTTGGGACTGGAAGTGTTCTAGATTTTGGATTTTTTTTTTGTATTCTGGAATATTTGCATATCCATAATGGAATAATCATGGGAATGAGACTCAAGTCTAAACACGAAATTCATTTATGGCTTACATCCAGCCTGAAGATAATTTACACGGTGTTTTTGTATTGTAGAGTCTTTTTTTTTTGTTTGTTTTTGTTTTTTTTTTAAGATTTATTTATATTATTTTATTTTATTTTTTTTCACATGAATTTTTCCAGAGAAAGACAGAGAGGGAGAAAGCAAGCCACCAGGTCCAGGACTCTAACCACAGTCTGCCATGTGGGAGTCCAGTGCCTTAACTATCATGCCACCTGCTGGCCCCTGTATTGTAATGTTTTGACTGCGACTTGTCCCATGAGGTCAGGGATGGATTTTTCCTCTTTTAGTGTCAAGTCCATGCTCAAAATATTTTGAATTTTGGAACATTTTGGATTAGGTATGCTCAATCTGTAACATGAATTCATTTTGCCCTAGAGGTTGTTTCTTACCTCTTCATTTATTCGTTTATTTATTTATTTATTTTTAGGTTTTTGCCACAGAGTGTTTGTGCTGGCCAGAGAGGAACGAGACAGAGAGATAGAGAAAAAGTGAGAAATCACCCCCCAGCAGGGATGGACATGCTACAATTGCTTCTCCATCCTCCTTTCAGGATTTTGGATACACATGAACATGCACCCCATGTGTTTTTCTTTCCTTCTTTCTTTTTTTTAAAGGATTATTTTATTTAACTTTATTTATTTTAATTTGATCAGAGAGAGAGAGAGAGAGAGAGAGAGAGAGAGAGAGAGAGAGAAAGGGGGCGGGGAGGGGAGGGGAGAGAAAGCAACCCACCAGGTCCAGGACTTGAACTGCAGTCAGCCATGTGATGGTCCAGCACCCTTAACCATCACACCATTTGCAGGCCCCAAAGTGTATTTTTCAAGCTGCTGGCTCCAGGACTTGAAGTGTGCAGTTGGCCATGTGGGATCCAACTGGCCTCGAATTCCCTTCCAGAAATGGTTGCTCCCTTTTTAACTACCTTAGGCATCACTTTCTCTGTTGCTTTTTCAGTTTCATGTTTTGGCATTCCTCGCAGTCTCAATTGTTTATATGCCCCCTCTCTCTCCAAAGGTTTATGCTAAAGAATAGGGATATATTGGGACCAGCAGTTAGTGTAATGGCTATGTTGCTGGACTCCCACGTAGTCGACCGCGGTTCCCGTCCCAGACCCAGTGGCTTAAAACTCACGCCAGGTGTGTGTATGTGCGTGCCCAAGATCCCGAGAGGAGAATGGAGGAGAAGGGATTGCGGCGTGGCCATCCTTCCTGGGGGGCGATTTCTTGCTTTCTGTCTCTCTGTCTCGCTCTGTCTTTCTGGCGAGCGCACACACCCCTATAGCAAAAACCTCTCAAAAAAAAAAAAAATACGGATATATTTAAATCATATATATACTTTTAATCATTTATTTATTTTAATTTGACCAAAGAGAGACAGACAGAGAGGGAAAGTGAGAAAACAAGCCACCAGGTGCAGGACTCTAACCATGGTTAGCCACGTGGGAGGGTCTAGCACTTGTAACTACCATGCCACCTGCTGGTCCCCATTTAAATTATATTCCTGTCTCCTGCAATGCCTGTAACAATATGTTGAATGGAGTAAGTCTCAGTGAGGGATTATGGAATTAATTTTACAGATGAGGAAATGGAGGTCCAGAGATGGGAAGTGGCTTGTGCAAAGTCAGTTAGTTCGTGGCTGCATTTAGATTAGAAGATACTGCTTGAATATCTTCATGTTGTAAAGAGTGATGAAGACAGAAAAGTCTTACTGTCCCAGTGAGCACAGACAGTATAAAGAATGTTAACATTGCCGTATGCCACTAAAAGCATGTTCATCTTCAGCTTGTGGCTATAGGAATGAGGAATCATCCATTGGATTTGCCAGTGCAGTTCACAGCCAGTGCCTGCGCCCTCAATCTAACACGTCAGGGACTGGCCAGGGGCATGCCTGTTCGTCTCTTGTCAGAGGTCACCTGTCTACTTTTCAAGGCTCTGAAAAATTTCCCCCATTATCAGCAGGTAATTTGAATTGAACATTTGATTGTGCTTTATTTTTAGAATTATTTATTTAATTAGTTCCATTTGTTGTTATTTTTTAAATTTGACCAGAGACAGACTGACAGAAAGGGAAAGTGAGAAAGCAAGCTGCCAGGTTCAGGACTCGAACCGCAGTTGGCCATATGGGAGTCTAGTGCCTTTAACCACCACACTACCTGCCGGCCCCTGATTGTGCTTTATGTTTAAGTTTCTTTTTTCCCTCTGAGAGAAAGGGAGAGATGTGCACCCCCAGCAGTGTCTCCATGCTGCAGTCCACCCCCTGTACAGGACATGCCTGTGCCTGGCAGGCTCAGGGAGGTTCATTTTATGTACAAGGAAACTTTAAGAAGGGACTTCATGGAAAAATTCAATTAAAGTATGAGTTTATTTTGGTACAAATCTATACATAGTTGTTTTTTTTTTTTTTTTCACTTGACATGCATTTTCCATGAACTTTATGAAAATCCTTTGCATTTGACAAAGGACTTTTATCCAGAATATATAAAATATTCAATTTGGTAATACAAGGCAAACAAACCAGTTATAAAAATATCAAAAGATTGGGCGTGGTGGCACCCGCCCTATGGCAAAAATATCAAAAGATTGAACAGATTCTTCAAAGAGGATATGCAGATGACAAATGACCTCATGAAAAGATACTCAGTGAGGCCAGCAAGTGGCATAGTGGTGCTGGACTCCCACATGGCTGACTATGGTTCGAGTCCCAGACCTGATGACTTGCTTTCTCACTTTCCCTCTCTCTTTATGTCTCTTTCTGATGAGCATGAAAAGAAATAATAATAATAATGAATAAAATTTAATAAATAAAAAGATAATCTGCATATTTATTGGGTTGTTGGGAAAGTCATCACACATTTTTGCATAGAAAAATAACTAATGAATTATCTACAACCTAATAGTTATTAGAGAAATATAAATTAAAACCAGTAAGAGAGACCAGCAGATGGCATAATGGTTATGATGCTGGACTTCCATATAATTGACTGCAGTTCAAGTCCTGGTAGACCTAGTGGCTCAAAACTCACACTGGGTATGTGTACATGCATGCCCGAAATGCCAAGAGGAGAATGAAGGAGAAGGAATTTCGATGTGCCACCCCACCCCGGGGGGGGGTGATTTCTCACATTCTCTTCTGTCTCTCTGGTGAGCACACACACACCCTATAGCAAAAATCTCTAAAAATAAAATCAAAAGAGATTTCACTGAATTCCTTAATGCCAAAACACATCTCTTAGAAATTAAAACTGACAATATCAAGTTTGGGCAGGGCATGGAGTGACCAAAATCCTCATATTGATGGTAAAAAGTGAAATGATACAATCACCAGTTTGGTAGTTTCTGAAAGTTAAGTACATATTTTCTGGGAGGTGAGAGGGAGGGGATCAAGGAAAAAAAATTTAATAGACACAAAAATGAAAATTAATCTGTTGATAATGTACATAATAATGTTTTTGACTTGA
The DNA here is from genome assembly GCA_026018925.1 of Tupaia tana. Classification (NCBI taxonomy): domain Eukaryota; kingdom Metazoa; phylum Chordata; class Mammalia; order Scandentia; family Tupaiidae; genus Tupaia; species Tupaia tana. Next base: position 23,800,678 of record JAKSZU010000004.1, read on the forward strand.
TTAATATGCACTGTATTCATACTGGGAAAAAAGATCTACACTGTAAAGATGGATTGTGATTAAATAGAAATATTTTTTAAATACACAAATCACTATAAAGTTCATAAGTACAAAAATTTACAAATTTGTATGTCAGTGGGTATATAAATTTTATATATTTGTATAGAATATGTATAGTAATAAGTTAAAAATACATATACTTTCTGTACTACCCAATCATTTTATCCCTAGGCATTTACCGAAGAGAAGCAAAGACATATCCGTACAAAGACTGATACAGAAATGTTCATAGTAGGATTTGATTTTTTTTTTTCACATTTTTACATGTAGAACTTTTCTTCCCTTAGTTTATGATAGAGTGTCCATGTGCCATGTGAGAGAGAGAGGGGACCATCCTCCACAAGGTCTGGTTATGCTGTGAACCCCTTTCTGTGCTCGTCCAGGCCCTCAGTTCTTGGGCACTCTTGTACACACCTGGTGTGTTTAGACTGGCCAGGATTTGAACTGCAGTTGCCATGTGGTCCTAGTTGTCTTGAGCACATTACTGCTGTGCTGTAAAGCCAGACTGGCTTTTGATTTTTTTGATTTTTTTTTTTTTTTTTTTTGTAAAAGAGTTATTCCACTTTCTTTCTTGCTTTATTTTAATTTGATCAGAGAGAGAGGGAGAGAGGGAAAGTGAGAAACCAAGCCACCAGGTCAGGGACTCGAACTGCAGTTGGCCATGTGGGAGTCCAGCACCCTTAGCCACCACGCCACCTGCTGGCCCCAGCCTGGCATTTGACTTTTAAAAATACATTAAAAGGGGACAGTAAGTGGCATATGGTTCAGGCGCTAGACTCCCACATGGCTGATCGTGGTTCGAGTCCCAGGCTCAGCCGCTTGAAACTAACACTGGGTGTGTATATATACGTGCCCAAAATCCCGAGGGGAGACTGAAGATAAGGGATTGGGTATGGTCATCCCCCCGGGGGTGATTTCTTGTTTTCTGCCTATCTCTCCGGTGAGCACAAAGACCCTGTAGCAAAAATCCCACATATCCATATATATAAATATGTGTGTGTATAGTGGCCTTCCTCATCATCAAACAAAATACTTCTGTCTTGAATAATTGGAAGATCTTGCTCAGCTTGGTCTTTGTTTCAGCATGGCAAACATAAGTTGTCGGATTCTGTGACAATTTGTAGAGGGTAGATGTACAGTGAGTGCTCAGAAAAGCATCATCCTTGTGCTTAGAACTCTGATTTAGAATGGATTATTACTTTTGCTTAAAATTATTTTTCTTTATTCCCTAAAAGTTACAGAAGAATTGTCTTCTCTCCTTAACCAATTCCAGGATTCTTGTGGATGTTCCATTTGACAGGCAAGTATAGAACTTGGTCTTCTCATTGTGGTGTTGCCCACAGCTGCACTAAGGCTTTCGTCATTACCGAGTAGCCAGGGCCCAAAGTGAGCTGTAGTAAATTATGTGGGAAGAAGGCCCTCTCGAGCCTCATCTATGGCAAGGTGACTAGAAGTACCTGGCTGCAAATGTATCTCCCAAAGTGATGCCACTACAGGCACCAGTCTGTGAGAACACAGACTCCAGAGGGTTCAGTAGACGTGGTCTTAAGCTCTAACCTTTTTGTTATCTTTGTGCCTAAAGTCCCTTAAGCACACTGTGCAAAATGGTGACTTTTATGAAAATTAGGTATGGAATGTTTATAAAATACTCATAATGGTGCCTAGTGTAAGAAGTACTAGCTGGCTGTTTTCCTTCTTTAGTTTTGCTGTAGGGTGCATGTGCTTGCTGGAGAAGGACAGAGAGGGAAAGTGAGAAATCACCTCGCCAACCCAGGGCAGATGGCCATGCTGTAGTCCCTCTGCCATTTCTCCTCTAGGGATTTTGGGCATGCACACACCTGCACCCAGTGTGATTTTTCTATTTTTTTGTTTTGAGAGGTTTTTTTTTTTTTTTTTTTTTGCTATAGGGCGCTTGCACTCACCAGAGACACACAGAGACAGAAAGAGAGAAATTACCCCCTGGGGGGATGACCATGCCACAATCCCTTCTCCGTTCACCTCTCAGGATCTTGGGCATACGTGCATATGCACCTGGCACGAGTTTCAAGTTGTGGGGTCCAGGACTCAAACTGTGGTCAGCTATGTGGGAGTATAAGAACATAACCATTAACGCTATTTGCTGGTCCCTGGCATGATTTTTCAATCCAGTAGATCTGATACTCAAACCATGCAGTTGGCCATGTGGGACCCAGTCACCTTAACCACTTTGCTGGCCCAAAGTACTGGCTGTTGTAAAGAATATTAGTCATTCTTATTATTTATTTGCTATTTATTAAATAATTGTTTTAAAAAAAATCATTGTCATTGTTGTCCTGGATGTCATTGTAATCTTCCAGACTCTGGAGTTTAAAAACATTTAAATTGGGATCAGCAGATGGTGTAATGGTTACGTCACTGGACTCCCATGTAGTCGACTGCAGTTTGAGTCCCAGACCCAGCAGCTTAAAACAAGCTGGGCGCATGTGCATAAGTGCCCAAAATCCAAAGAGGAGAATGGGGAAAGAATTATGGCTTTGCCCTCTCCCTTGGGTAGTGGTTTCTCACTTTCTATCTCTCTGGCAAGTGAACGCACACTGTAGCAAAAATCTCTTAAATTTTTTTTTTTAAATTAATCGCTGCAAAGGACAGGAAATTAAGTATAAGCTATCATGAGGAAAACCTCTTTTTTGTATGTAAAAGGTTGTAGGTTAAGCCACTGTCCAAGTGATTTGTCTCCATTTCAGCATTGTCTACAACTGAGACAATTAATTACTACCTTTGTTTTTCAGACCCGTTGGAGTAGAAATTGAATCCTAAAAAAAAAGCCTCAGGCCAGCAGGTGGCATGGTAGTTAAGGTGCTGGAATTCTCACATAGCTGGCCATGGTTTGAGTCCTGAGTCTGGCAGATTGCTTTCTCACTCTCCCTCTCTCTCTTTCTCTGGCAAAACTCATGTGAAAAATAATATTAACAATAATAATAATAAATAAATAATTCTTTAAAAAAAAAGCCTTTATTGGGGACCAGCAGGTGGTGTGGTGGTTAAGGCACTGGACACTCCCACATGGCTTGCTTTCTCACTTTCCCTCTCTTTCTCTCTGTATCTCTCTCTGGTCAAATTTAAATAAATAAATGAATAAATAAAATTAAATAATTAAAAAAAAAACCTTTATTTGGAGCTCATTTGCCAGAGAAAGAAAGAAAGAAAGCACCCCCCAATGGGTAATGGTCACACTGCAGTCTCCTTTCCTCTGTGTGTCTATCCTATTAGGGTTTAAGTTGCATATGTACATGCACCCAGCATGTTTTTGAAGCCTCTGAGGCTGGGATTCGAACCATGGTTGACTGTATGTAATCCTGCTTTCTTTTTCTTTTTCTTTTTTAAAAGAATTATTTAATTTTATTTATTCATTTATTCACTTATTTTAATTTGACCAGAGAGAGAGACACAGAGAGGGAGAGGGAAAGTGAGACAGCAAGCCACCAGGTCTGGGACTTGAACTGTGGTTGGCCATGTGGGAGTGTCTTAACGCCTCAACCCCAATACCACCTGCTGGTCCCCCTCTTTTTCTTTTTTCTTTTTAAATATTTATTATTATTTTTCAATTTTGATAGAGAAGGAAAGTGAGAAAGCAAGCCACCAGGTCTGGGACTTGAACCATGGTCTGCCATATGAGATTCCAGCACCTTAACTAACCACTACAGCCACCTGCCGGCCCCTGTAATCCTTCTTTCTGCTCCATGCTATGGGTTGGCCCTAGCTTTTCTTAGGTCTGCTCATTTTGTGCATTTTGCTCACTTCTTATTTGCAGTCTCTCCTGTTCCCCTCCTGGTCTTCTCTCTCTGCCAAATACTCCTGATTTTCATTGCTTAGGTTTTTCAAAGCTTCAAGGTATTTATTACAGGATTTGTTGTGGGAGCTTTTGATTTCTCTTCTCTCCATCCTCAGTTTTGAAAACTTTATCTAAGTGTGGGACCAGCATTTGGTGTAATGGCTGTGTCACTGGATTCCTATGTAGTTGACTGTGGTTCGAGTCCCGGACCCGGTGGCTTAAACTGATGCTGGGTACTTGTGCGTGCGTGCCCAAGATTCCAAGTGGAGAATGGAGGAGAAGGGATTGCAGCGTGGCCATTCCCCCTGGAGGGTGATTTCTCGCTTTCTGTCTCTCTCTCTCTCAGTCTTCCTGGCGAGTGCACGCACCCTATACCAAAAACCTCTCCAAAAAAAAAAAAAGGAAAAAAAAAAACTTTATCTAATTGTGAGAAAACTAAATACTGCTGGGGCCGGCAGGTGGTGTGGTGGTTAAAGGCGCTGGACTCCCACATGGCCGAACATGGTTCAAGTCCTGAATCTGGTGGCTTGCTTTCTCACTTTCCCTCTCTCTCTCTGTCTGTCTGATCAAACTGGAAAGTAACAATAATAATAAATAAAGTTAAAATAAAATAATTCTTTAAAAAAATAAAGAAAACTAAATACTGCTTAAATACTACTTTTCAGGTTTGATGCTGCCAAGTTTGTTATGAGGTGGCTCTGTAAGCAGGAGAACCCCAAGATGCAAACGATGGCAGTGAGCGTCCTCTCTATCCTAGCCTTGCAAGTATGTGATTGCTTACAGGCAAGATTCCTCTCCCTAGTCTTTTTCTTTTGAATGGTGGCAGTGATGGGGGTGGGGTTGGTAGTTTTGTGATCCTCTTTTCCCACCCTTACCCAATTAGCTAGAACCCCCTCATCCTGTCTAGGTCAGGCTGGGAATTAAACCTTATTACCTCCGAGAGGCAGCAGTGTGCTTCCGCCTGAGCCACTGCAGCTGGGCCTCCTGAGTCTTCATAGGGCCTTTCGGCTTTCTGTTTGCTTACAGCTCTCACCTGAGCAAACAGCACAACTTGAAGAAGAGCTCGTCATGGCTGTTAAGGTAGGTTGATTGTCACTTTTTTATGACCTTTTTTTTTTTTCTTTTTTGAGAGGTTTTTCGCTACAGGGCGCGTGCACTCGCCAGACAGACAGAGAGAGACATAGAGACAGAAAGCGAGAAATCACCCCCCAGGGGGGATGGTCACGCTGCAATCCCTTCTCCATTCTCCTCTCGGGATCTTGGGCATGCATGCACACGCGTCCAGCGTGAGTTTTAAGCCACCGGGTCCGGGACGCGAACCGCAGTCGACTACGTGGGAGTCCAGCGACATAGCCATTACGCTAACTGCTGGTTCCCATCCTTTTTTGAAAAATCAAAGTAATCTATGAATGTAGTTTTTTTTTGTTGTTGTTGTTGTTAGATTTTTGCTATAGGGATCATGAGCTTGCCGGAGAGACAGAGAGAGAGAAAGAGAGTGATAGAAAGTGAGAAATCACCCTCCAGGGGGAATGGCCATGCTGCAATCCCTTCTTTATTCTCCGCTAGGGATTTTGAGCGTGCGCACGCACACACACACACACACACACACTTGCCCAGCGTGAGTTTGAAGCTTCCAGGTGCGGGACTCGAACTGTGATCGACCATGTGGGAGTCCAGCCACATAACCATTACGCCATCTGCTGGTCCCAGTTTTTTTTTTTTTTTTTTTTTTTTTTTTATAATTATTTATTACAATTGTTTTTCAATTTTGACCGGAAAGAGAAAGAGAGACAGAGAAAGAGAGAGCAAGCCACCAGGTCCGGGACTTGAACTGCAGTCGGTCATGTGGAAGTCCAGCTCCTTTAACCACCATGTCACTTGCCAGCCCCACCTCCCTTTTTTAAGAGTTTTTATGACGATTGGATGAAAAAAACAAATGCAAAAGAAATAAAGTTCAATGAACATTTCATCCAGTTCCTGGTATTTAGAAATAAAGCCCATACTCAAGCACCTACTAGCTATCCCTTATTTACTTATCAGCATGTTAAGTTCACACCTTAAGTCATTCAGGTGGAAGAGGCAGACAAAAAAGTAAATGAAAAGTTGGTTTTAGGAGGGCAGCAGGTGGTGTGGTGGTTGAGGTGCTGGAATCCCACATTGCCTACTGTGGTTCAAGTCCTGGACTTGGCAGCTTACTCTCACTCTCTTTCTCTTTGGTGAGCACATGTGCCTTATAGCAAATTAAAAAAAAAAAAAGTAGTAATAAATAAAATTACATAATTATAAAAATAGGTTTTTTTACATGAACAAAGAATGTTTACATTTAGAGTTTTTTTTACATAAACAAAGTGTTTACGTTTGATTTGTAAATACTCTGAAAGAAACACATAAAAACCTAAAAATTTAGAAAGGGTTGGGGAGGGAAGATTTTATTCAGAGGTAATTTGTAAACTGAGACCAGAAGAAAAAGAACATAAGCCAGCTAAGCAAAGAATGAGGATATTGGGCCAGTAGGTGGTGTGGTGGTTAAGGTGTTGGGACTCCCACATGGCCTACTGTATTAATTAATTTATTTTTTTTGAGAGGTTTTTGCTTATAGGGCGCATGCGCTCACCAGACAGACAGAGAGAGAGAAAGCGAGAAATTACCTCCCAGGGGGGATGGCCACGCCGCAATCCCTTCTCCTCCATTCTCCTCTTGGGATCTTGGGCACGCACGCACACGCGCCTGGCATGAATTTTAAGCCACCGGGTCTGGGACGCGAACCGCGGTCGACTACGTGGGAGTCCAGCGACATAGCCATTACGCTAACTGCTGGTCCCATGGCCGCCTGTATTTCAAGTCTCAGACCTGATGGCTTGAAAAATCACACCAGGCATATGTGCGTGCATACCCCAAATCCTGAGAGAATGGAGAAGGAATTGAGGCATGGCCATCTCTGCTGGAGGTGTGATTTCTCACTGTCTCCATCTCTCTCTGGCAAGCACACGTGCCCTGTGGCAAAAACCTAACAAAACAAAAGTATGAGATAGGTATAACTTATTTTATAGAATATAAATCACAAAACTATTAAGTGGTAGAACTTGGTTTTAGAATTCAGTTTGATTTTGAAGCTCTTAACATTGCTTTTCTTACACTGAAATTGAGTCAGTCATTAGGCATCTAATCCTCAATCTCTTTGATTTTTAGGAACTTCTAGCAATAATAAAACAAAAGACTGCTGAGAACTTAGACGATGTCACCCTTTTGTTTACTTTGAAAGCACTTTGGAATCTTACAGATGAGTCTCCAGCCGCCTGCAAGCACTTCATTGAAAACCAAGGACTGGCGATCTTCATCCAAGTCTTGGAGGTGAGAAGAAAGAATTGGTTAACGTGTACAGAAAGTTCTTTTATTCATGAGAAGGTAACCTGTGTATTCTTTTGACAGACCTTTTCAGAGTCAGCAATACAAAGCAAAGTCCTTGGACTTTTGGTAAGGTGCATTATTTTGAATTCTTTTTAATTACTAAAAAAAAGAAAAAAGAAAGAAAAAAATACCCTGAGAACTTGTGTAGTTAGCGCCTACTATATGCCAGGCACTGTTGCAAGCAATTACATTCATAAACTCATTCCACGTTATCTCTGTACATACCATTGTGTATCCGTTACCTGTTGTGAATATACTGCTTCGTGGCTTAAAACAATGGCCATCTTATTTACCTATAAATCCATGGGTCAACAGTGTGAGTTAGTTGTGTACTTCTTCTGGTGGTCTATGAGGTTCTCATGTCACTGCTGTCTTCTGGTGGCTCTGCTGGGACTGGATGATCTAAGATTGCCCGATTCTGTCTGACAGTGCCGGTATTAGCTGGGCCTAGTGTCTCTGTGGGCATCTTCACATGGCAATCTCAGGGCAGCAGCAGAGGACAAGGCTTTCTGTACAAGTGCTTTGTAAACCTCTTTTTATGTCACATTTGCTTATTTCTCATTGGCCAAAGAGGTTTACATGGTGAAGCTTAGATTAAGGTGGTCATACTTCGATGGGAGAAGCAGCAAAGTGAAGTTGCTAAGGAGTATGTGCATGCCAGGAGAGGAAGCACTGTGTTACGTTTGTACTCTGCTACGTACTGCTGTCTGCATTTTGTAGATACTGAACCTAGGGCCATACGTGCCATTTATCCTACATAGCCTAGGTCATACGAGGCAAAATCAAATCTCAAATGCAGTTGGGCTCCCTCTGGTATTAACTGCTTTACTATACTTCCTCTTTATCAAGGTGGCCAGTTTTTTTGTTTGTGGAGAGGCTTGCCATAGGGCGTGTGCACATGAGGGAAACAGAAGGAAAATGAGAAATCACCCCCACAGGGGAGATGGCCACACTGAAATCCTTTCTCTTCCATTCTTCTCTTGGTATTTTGGACATGCATGCACATGTGCAGGACTTTTGTTTTGAAAGAGATTTTTGCTGTACACATGTGTGCACCCTGGAGAGACAGAGAGAGAATATGAGAAATCACACCCCAAGGGGGATGGCCATGCCACAATCCCTTCTCCAGTCTTCTCTCAGGATCTTGGGCATGCACACACACATGCACCTGGCGTGAGTTTTAAGCTGCCAGGCATGGGACTCAACCTGCAGTCAACTATGTGGGAGTCCAGCAACATAACCATTATGCCATCTACAGGTCCATTTTTGTGTTTTTATTTTTTTGAGAGATTTTTTGCTATAGGGCATGTGTGCTTGCCAGAGAAACAGAAAGTGAGATGTCACCCTCCCCTCAGGGGAAAATGTCATGCCACAATCCTTTTTTTTCCAGTCTCCTCTTAGAGTTTTGGGCATGCACGCATATGAACCCGGTATGAGTTTTAAGTCGCCAGGTGGGACTTGAACTGTGGTCAACTACATGGGAGTCCAGCAACATAACCATTATGCCATCTGCTGGTCCCCAGCATGATGTTCAAGCTGCTGGGTCCAGGATGCAAATCACACAGTTGGCCATATGGGATCAAGCCCCTTAACCTCCATGCCACCTGCTGGCCCCTGTTTCACTTTTTTATATCATCATTTTTTTCATTTGTGTAGAGAGGCCCTAAGGTGACACTCACCCACGCCCCTGCCCTATTCCAAATTCTGGCCTTTGTGTCTTTGTATGATCCCCTTCACTTGAGTGTGGACACGACCTGGTACTTGCTCCTAACCAAATATGGAGGACATGTCAGGAAGTCCCTCCTGTTATTGTGTTATAAAACACTATGAAAATGTCTTGCAAACAGATCATAGGATATTTCCTCACTGGCTATAATGGAGTAAAGTGGCGTGAGGAAAGTAGTTGAAAGGAGAATCCCCAGTTAAAGGAACTTTGGTTGGCATCTAGGAGCTTAAGGTGGCCAGAAACTCGGTCACTCAGTCCTGTGACCATAGGAACTGGATACTGCCAGCAGTCTGAATGAGTGTGGAAGTCGGCTTCCCCTAGTGGGACCTCCAGGGGAGGATGTAGCCCAGCCAACACTGTCAGCATAGAGAACCTAGCCAGATCATGCCTATAGTCCTGACCCGCAAAAGTTGTGAGATAATAAATGTATATATATATATATATATATATTTTTTTTTAAAGAATTATTTTATTCATTCATTTATTTTAATTTGGCCAGGGAGAGACACAGAGAGCGAGAGAGAAGGAAAGTGAGAAAGCAAGCCACCAGGTCCGGGACTCAAACCGTGGTTGGCCATGTGGGAGCGTCCAGCACCTTAACCACCACGCCACCCGCTGGTCCCAATGTATATTTTTCTTGATAGTGTGTGTGTATGTGTATAAATTTTGTTAGAGGGTGTTTGTGCTTGTGAGAGGGAAAGTGAGAAAGCATCCCTCATGGAGGATGGCCATGCTGCATGCCCTTCTCTTTCCTTTCTTCTTCCTTTTGGGATTTTGGGTGGGTATGCACCTGTGCTTGGAGTGTTTTTCAAACCACTGGGTCTCGGACTTGAACCACACAGTTGACCAGCCACCTTCACCACTGTGTTACCAGTTGGCTTTATTAATAAATGCATACCATTTCAGCCTCTAAGTTTGAGGTAATGTGTTACACAGCATAGAAAACCAGGGAGTTTATAAAATAAAATACTACCTGCCTTTTATTGTTACTGTTAAAAGTTGAACATAATGTAACATTTAGTAGCTGGCCCCCTCATAATGTTAACTATTTGAGTCAGGCTCAAATTATATTCTAGTTCAACCAGTTATGAGCAATGTGAACCTGACAGTTTCAGTCTTGCTGGATGCCAGGTTCTTTGTAGGGTTATTTTAAAGATTAAGTGAGATAAAACACAGACCCTGGTATTAATCCAGTACTGTGCCTGGCACTTAGTGAGTGCTTACTTCATGGTTCCTCATTGATGACCCTCTTCATCACGGGGTGGGACCGTGGGTGTTGGGAAGCTAAGGGAGTGGGAGTAAGTGTTCCGAACGTATAGGGGCTGAGCCATAGGAATGGGAGAAGGGCCAGTTCCTGATTTTCTCCTCCTTTTCTATCCCTGACGTTTTCTCCTCCACCTGAACTATAGAACAACATAGCTGAAGTCAGAGAGTTCTCCTCCAGGTTGGTGACCGAAGACATGATGAGGCACATCAGCAGTTTGCTCCATAGCAAGGAAATGGAAGTCAGCTACTTTGCTGCAGGTGTCATAGCCCACCTGACGTCTGACAGAGAGCGCTGGATATCCCGGGACCTCCAGAGGCGCACTCTTCTCCAGGATCTGGTACAAAGACCGTTCTTTTTTCTCTTTCTTTGGAGAGGTTTTTGCTATAGGGCACCTGCGCTTGCCCGAAAGAGAGAGACAGAAAGCAAGAAATCACTCCCCGGGGGGGGGATGGCCACAGTGCAATACATTCTCCTTTCGGGATCTTGGGCACGCACCCACACGCGCCTGGCGTGAGTTTAAGCCACCGGGTCTGGGACTCGAACTGCAGTCGTTTATGTGGGAGTCTAGCAGCATAGCATTACGCCAACTGCTGGTCCTAAAACCATTCTTCATTATACAATCCAGAGTAATCTCTTGGCCTCTCTTTCTTTTTCTTTTCTCTTCTCTTCTTTTCTTTTGAATTAATGACGGAGCATTTGTGTGCATGAGAGAGAAATAAAAGCACCTTCTATGGAGCTCAGTCAGGCCATAATCCTCTTTGTCCGGACATTCAGCCAGCCAGGATCCTGGGTATTTGCACATGCATAAGTGTTTTTTCAGGCCGTGTAGGCCAGGGACTCAAGCAGCAGGTAGCATGTGGCTTCCAGTTCTGCAGTCTAGCTTGATATTGATTGTATCATAGAGTTGAGGCCCAGATTAATCTCTCTTGAAGAAAGCTTAGTTTTGTAGATTATCAGAATTCTAGATCTCTTTTATGTGGTCATTATAGAGAATGGAGAAAATAGAGAAAAATAGGAAAAAAGAAGTGTAACTCGTCCATACCTTGCTACCCAAAGCTAATCCTCATTGACATTTTGTTATATTCTTTCAAGTGTTTTCCTTTTATAAAAGCTACACATGCAGGACCAGCAGATGGCTTAATGATTATGTCGCTGGACATAGTTGATCATGGTTCAAGTCCCTGACCTGCTGGCTTAAAACACGCTGGGCACGTGTGCAGTTGTTCCCAAGATCCTGAGAGGAGAATGGAGAAGGGATTGCGATGTGGCCTTCCCCTCCTGGGGAGTGATTTCTCACTTTTTGTATCTCTGTCTCTCCAGGGAGTGCCCACACTCTATAGCAAAAATCTCTCTCTCCAAAAAAACAAAACAAACAAACAAAAAAAAAAAAACTATACATGCAGACAGTTGTATATGGCTTGAGCATTTATAAAAATAGATTTCTGGTGCCAGATGGCATAGTGGTTATATTGCTGGACTCCCACTTGGCCAACTGCAGTTCGAGTCCCAGACCTAGTGGTTTTAAAATCACACCACGCACATGTGCATGTGTCCCCAAGATCCCAGGAGAAGGGCTTGCAGCATGGCCATCCCCCCAGGGGGTGATTTCTCACTTTCCCTCTCACTGTCTCTCTGTCTCTCCGATGAGCACAAATGCCCTATAGCAAAAACCTACATATATATATATATATATATATATATATATATATTTCTTTGGATATTTACTTCCATATCTCTGCATTTATGTTGTTAGTCTTGACTTTGCAGTTTTAGGCATCGTCAATCAATTCATTATCCCACTCTGAGAAATGAAGACTCTTTTTCTGTTGTTGTCTCTAGGCTCACCTTTTCCTTCATATTCTATCCACTTCACCTGGGAGATTTTTTCCCTCCAGAACCTTGTTTCTTGTATCTGGTCTGCTTGTTTTGTATACCACTGTCATCCCAGGGTTTAACATCACTATAATCCTTTGCATCTTTCTTTTTTAGATTTTTGCTATAGGACGCTTGTGCTCGCCAGAAAGACAGAGACAGGCAAAAAGCAAGAAATCACCCCCGAGGGAAACTGGTCACACTGCAGTCCATTCTCCTTTCTGGATTTTGGACATGCACACACATGTGCACAGTGTTTTTTTGTTGTTGTTTTTTGTTTTTGGGTTTTTTTTTTTTTTTTTTTGGAGAGGTTTTTGCTATAGGGTGCGTGCGCTCACCAGACAGAGACAGAGAGATAGAAAGCAAGAAATCACCTCCCAGGGGGGATGGCCACACCGCAATCCCTTCTCCTCCATTCTCCTCTTGGGGTCTTGGGCACGCACACACATGTGCCCGGTGTGAGTCTAAGCCACCGGGTCCAGGACTCGAACTATGGTCGACTACGTGGGAGTCCAGCGACATAGCCATTACACTAACTGGCTGGGTCCTGCACAGGGTGTTTTAAGCTGGTGGGTCCAGGACTCAAACCACTGTCGACTACATGGGAGTCCAGTGATGTAACTATTATGCCATTTGCTGGTCTCCCCCTTTGCATCTTATGTTCCTAGAATTCTTTCATACCTTCCTATTTCTTGTTTAAATTGTTTATTTTCCCTCTTTTTTTTTTTTTTTTAAGAGGTTTTTTGCTATAGGGCGCGTGTGCTCGCCAGAGAGACAGAAAACGAGAAATCACCCCCCAGGGGGGATGGCCACGCCGTAATCCCTTCTCCTCCATTTTCCTCTCGGGATCTTGGGCATGCACGCACACGCACCCAGTGTGAGTGTAAGCCACCGGGTCCGGGACATGAACCGTGGTCAACTACATGGGAGTCCAGTAACATAGCCATTACACTAACTGCTGGTCCCAAAGAAAAATTTTTGACATTTTATGATTTTTATTTTTGGAGCCAGTAGGTGGCATGGTAAAGGCATAGTTAATTGCAGTTTGAGCCCTGGATCAGACAGCTGGAAATTTACGCCAGGCACATGTCTATTCATGTCCAAAATCCCAAGAGGAGAAGGGATTCTCACCCACCCCTCCAGGGGTGATTTCTCATTTTCCTTCCCTCTGGCAAGCATATGTGCCCAATGGCAAAAGACTTTTAAAACAAACAGATAAAAAATCTTTATCAGTTTTCAGAAATAACAGCAATGTGGACCAATGTAGATTTATTTTTATTTATTTTTTAAAAAATAATTATTTCCTTATTTATTATTAGTAGTTTTTTTAAAGTTTGCTATGGGGCATATATACTTCTCAGAGAGAGAAAGAGAGAGAGAGAGAAAGAGAGAATGTGAAAAAGCAAGCCAACAGTTCCAGGACTCAGACCATGGTTGGCCATGTGAGAATCTAGCACCTTAAACCACCATGCCAGCTTCTGGCCGCAAATAGTCTTTTTAAATGATGAGATGCAATCCTAAAATCTATTTTTAGGGTGCGTGCGCTCGCCAGGCAGACAGAGACAGAGAAATAGAAAGTGAGAAATCACCCCCCGGGGGGATGGCCACGCCGCAATCCCTTCTCCATTCTACTCTCGGGATCTTGGCACACACGCACACATGCCTGGCATGAGTTTAAGCCACTGGGTCTGGGACTCAAACTGCAGTTGACTACGTGGGAGTCCAGCGACATAGCCATTACGCTAACTGCTGGTCTGCAATCCTAAAATCTTAAGTGTCTAGGGGCCGGCAGGTGGCATGGTGGTTGAGGGTGTTGGACTTCCATATGACCAAACACAGTTCGAGTCCTGGACCTGGCGGCTTGCTTTCTTGCCCCCCCTCTTTTCCTCTCTGATTAAATTTAAATAAATAACTAAATAAAATAATTCTTAAAAAAAAAGACTTAGTGTCTTTCTCTTTCTTTGGTGTAGCATGCAGCCATCCGGAACTGGCCAAGTTCAAGTTGTAAAATGACAGCATTGGTGACCTACAGGTAATTCCATGTGATGCAGTGCTTTTCTTATCCTTAGTGTATTTGGTGATACAGTGAGAAAGTTAGCCTCATGTTCCAATCCAGTTTCTCTGGGATATTGTGAAAATCCTTTCTGGAAGATCTGAGACTCAGTTTTCCTTATCTCTGAAATGGGGCTGACAGTATGCTTGGAGGATGAAATGATATGCTAAATTTACCAAGTGTCTGACACAGAATGTACTTTCTAAAATGGTGGCTCCCATGTATGCTCAGTAATCTGGGTCTCAGTGAGGAACTGACTCAGAGAAAATGTTGAAAGTTATTACTATGTCCCTGAACATTAGGTGGAGTTCTGAATTAACATCTTTGCGCTTTAGATCATTCAAGGCATTTTTTCCACTTCTTGGCAACTTCTCCCAGCCAGAGGTTCAGCTGTGGGCCCTGTGGGCTATACAACACGTCTGCAGCAAAAACCGTATGTATGCCAAACAGTTGTTTTCAGCTGTTTTTACACGATGTAGTGAATAAGTTCAAAATGGGTTTTGAAAAATTGCTTAACCTGTGTCCTCTAAATTTGTTTTTTTTTTTTTTTTAAACTTACTATTTACTTAATTTTATTTATTCATTCATTTATTCCAATTTGACTAGAGAGAGAGACAGAGAGAGAGGAAAAGCGAGATAGCAAGCCACCAGGTCCGGGACCCAAACCGTGGTCAGCCATATTGGAGTGTCCAGCGCCTTAACCACCACACCATCTGCTGGTTCCCAGGTTCTTTTTTTGTTTATTAAAAAAAAAAATTTTTTTTTTTGAGATTTTGCTTTAGAGGGCGCGTGCGCTTTCCCTAGAGGCAGAGACAGAAAGCAAGAAATCACCCCTTGGGGAGGATGGCCTCACCACAATCCCCTATTCCCCGTTTTCCTCTTGACATTTTGGGTGCACACACACACACACACACACACACACCCATCCACACACCCAGCATGAGTTTTAAGCCTCTGGGTCTGGGACTTGAACCATGGTCAACTATGTTGGAGTCCAGTAACATAACCATTACACTGTCTGTTGGTCCCATATTTAAACGTTTTTTAAAATGGCTCATGTGCTTGCTGGAAAGAGACAGTGAGAGACGAGGGAAAGTGAGAAGTCACCCTCCTAGGGGGGTGGTTACACTGCAATTCTTTCTCCATTCTACTCCTGAAGTTTGAGCATGCATACCCACATACCCAGCATGATTTTCTTTTTTTTTAATTTTTAATTTAATTTTATTTATTCATTCATTTATCTTTTAATTTGACCAGAGAGACACAGAAAGAGAGAGATAGAGGGAGGGAGGGAGAGTGAGAAAGCAAGCCATCAGTTCCGGGACTCAAACCACAGTCAGCACCTGGGAGTCCAGCACCTCAACCACCACACCACCTGCCAGCACCCAGCATGATTTTCAAGCTATCAGGTCCAGGACTCAAACCATGGACAACCATGTGAGAGTCCAACCCCTAAACCACTATGCCACCTGCTGGCTCCAGATTTGACTTTTTTTTTTTTTTTTTTTTTTTTTTTTTGAGAGGTTTTTACTATAGGGCGCATGCGGTCGCCAGGCAGACAGAGAGAGACAGAAAGCGAGAAATCACCCCCCAGGGGGGATGGCCACATAGCAGTCCCTTCTCCTCCATTCTCCTCTCAGGATCTTGGGCACGCATGCACACGTGCCCGGCGTGAGTTTTAAGCCACCAGGTCCGGGATGCGAACCGCAGTCGACTTACATGGGAGTCCAGCGACATAGCTATTACGCTAACTGCTGGTCCCTGACTAATGTTTTTTTTAAGAATTATTTATTTAATTTTATTTGTTATGATTATTTTTTAATTTGACCAGAAAGAGATAGACAGAGAGAAACGGAAAGTGAGAAAACAAGCCTCCAGGTCTAGGACTCGAACTATAGTTGGCCATGTGGGAGTCCAGTGCCCTTAAGTGCCATGCCACCTGCTGACCCCTAGAATTGACTAATTTTATCTGTTAGTTTCTAGCTCAAAGGGCCAATGGTCTGATGGTTAAGTGGCTATATTCCACATGGCCAATTGCATGGTTTGAATCCCAGACTGGGTGGCCTGAAAAACTTGGCAGGCCTGTGTGCATGTGTGCCTAAAATCCCAGAGCAGAATGGAAGAGAAGGGATCATGGTGTGGCCATCTTCCCAGGGTGGAGGTGGTGGGGGTGGGAGTGCTTTTTGTTTTCCCTTTCTCTCTCTTTCTCTCTCTCTTTGGTGAGCACACAGTCCCTGTAGCAAATTTTAGAAGGGGGGGCTTAAACCTTGTATTCTGCCTTCAGAAAGGTGAATGTGGTGACTTGGGAATGTTTAAAATGCCTGTCGTCCATGGCATCTCTTTGCTTGGTTTTCTTTCAGCTAGCAGATACTGCCAGATGCTGGTGGAGGAAGGAGGATGGCAGCTCTTGTGTGACATCCGGGAACACGGTGAGGTGGACCCCCTGGTGCAGCAGGGTGCAGCCTCCATTCTGTCTGACTTCAGGATGCATTTCCTGAATTATCAGAGCCCCGCACTGTGCTGAGTGCCCTTCCTAGCCACGGGGGCTCAGCGAGCTCTGAGCGTCAGCAGCCAGGCTTCTGTGGACAGTAATTCAGTGTTAAAACCAATTATTCTTGGAGTTTGTGAGTTGGCTTCCTCACTGGCCTTTTATTGTTGATTTTTCTGTAAGTTATGAGAAGGTTGGATTTGTATGATAGCCATTATTCTATGTCAAATTGAAACCATTTGGGGACGCCCCCTCAGCAGTAATTTTGAAAAATCAAATCTCATAGACTGTAGAAAGTCCCCGGTGCTTGTGTTGGATCAGCTCGGCCAGTTCCTTGCATGTAGGTGGTCCTGATTATTCACTTGGCAGCTTGTTCAGGAAACTAGACCTGGTTACCCCGGAGAGGAAAGGAAAGACAGACAGGGACCTTGACATTAATGTTATATTTCCTGAGTAGTTACCTCTGGTTATGTGAAACTAGCAGAAAAGACATACATGAAGAAAGATGGGAGATGTATGCCTAAAAAGCTCTTATTTGGAAGGTAGAAACTCCATTGGAGGGAAAAGAAACCTTTTTATCTATAGATATTCAAGTACGTTCCATTTGAGGTGTGGCGGGAAGAGAAATACTTTTTTTTATTATTTGGATATTCCATGTTTGGCCTTTTTTCTCTGTGACTTTACAGATCAGATGACATATGTGAACACAGCCTTCTGTGTACCTGGGTGTGCTGGTAGGGCAGGTGGGACTTGGGCCTGAGAGTAGCCCATTTAGATAAAAGATTGTAAGTTGTAAATCTTGGTCCCTCAAGATTTTTTTTTTCTTTTTTCTTTAATTTGCTATAAGGCACATGTGCTCACCAGAGAGAGACAGACAGGGAGAACAAGCCACCAGGTCTGGGACTTGAACCACTCTTGGTCATGTGGGAATTCAGTGTCTTAACCACCATGCCAAGATTTAAGTTGTGGAGGACAGTGACCAAAACTTCCGGAAAAGGAAGGCCCAGAAAAGACTTTGCCAAGGAGGTCGGGGATGCTCTTACCCCGTATGGGCTTCCTGAGAGCCAGCCTCCATTGTGACTGAGGCCCTGTCAGGAGCTTCTGTGTCCTCTGCAAAGCTGCTCTGAGGATGAGGGAGACCTTCATGTGTTAGTGCTGACACCTAGTGAGCACGTTCTAGCGCTCATCTTTTAAATCAAAGTTTTTCAATTAAGAAAAGTCAAGGTCTGGGGAACCAGCAGTTAGCGTAATGGCTATGTTGCTGGACTTCCACGTAGTCGACCGCGATTCGCGTCCCGGACCCGGTGGCTTAAAACTCACGCCGGGCGCGTGTGCGTGCATGCCCAAGATCCTGAGAGGAAAATGGAGGAGACGGGATTGCGGTGTGACCACCCCCCCTGGGGGGTGATTTCTCGCTTTCTGTCTCTATGTCTCTGTCTGTCTGGCGAGCGCATGCACCCTATAGCGAAAACCTCTCCAAAAAAAAAAAAAAAGAAAAGAAAAGAAAAGTCAAGGTCTGTTTGATGATTAGCGTATGACTGGGGTTTTTTTTTTTGGCTTTTAAGTGGCTTGGTTCAAAATCTAAACTGGACTATTACAGTAGATACCATCTTTTGGAATTAAAGAAGAAACTTGTTTTTTTGGGAAAAATTATTAATCATCAGTGTGGATAAGTGGAATTTGTAATCTGCTTCCTTCCATAGTTCTTTAACTATATTTTCTCACATTATTCTGTATGATTCCAAAAAGGATATCGTAGTTTACTGACCTGGTCCCAATACCTCAGAATACTGTGTCACCACATAGTAGCTTTGCCAATAGGAGGATGTGTTACGGGAACCAGCGTCTATGGAGGTCCTTAGGGCACATCACATATGCATTTAGCAGCAAGTCAATGTTACTGGCTGTGTCATAGTAACACAGCTGTGTCATGGCCTGTGGTCTTGGGGCGCCAGGTCTAGGCCCAGGATACTTCGCCAGAGCTCCGCGGCAGGTAAACAATGACCCTAAGGTCACAGCTTATGTTGCAGCCTGGGTACAGAGGAGGAGGGGCACCAAGACTAGCGAGGCCGCCTGCGGATCAGCCCTGGTGGTATGCTGAGTGCCACCCCCTTGCTCACCTTTGCTCTTGCTGTTCCTGTCAACCTTTCCTTTTTTTTTTTTTTTTTTTAAGTTCGCTGGAGGGTGTGTGCTCTCGCCTGAGAGAAATAGAGAGAGAAATCACCCCATAGGATATAGGATGATGGCCACACCACAGTCTCCTCTCCTCCATTCTCTCTGGATTTGGGGCATGCATGTATATATGCCTGATGTATTTTTTAAGTCATCAAGTCTGGGACTTGAACTGCAGAGTTATCCATGTGGGATCCAGTGCCTTAATTTCCACGCCACCTGCTGGCCCCAGCCTGTTTTTTTCTGCATCAAATTCCTATTCATCCTTCAGGCTTCAGTTCCCATATGACCTGCCCATTTCCTGAGCTTCCCTGCTCAGTACTTCTGAAGACCATCCACGTTTTCCTGCCACCCTACAGTTTATGAAAGGCTTTCACAGATGATTTCATTTGGTCCTCAAAAGAACACCTTAAGTTAAACAATTACAACATATTTGTTGAACATGAGGTTTATTTTTCTAAATCTTCACAATAGTTTCACTTTGCAGATGAGAATGCCCAGGCCCAAAGAAATTTATCTAAGGTTACACAGCAAGCAACAAGCAGAGATCTGGGACTTGCAGTCCGAAACATGCCCAGCCAAGTATGTGGGCTTATTTATTATTTCTGTTGTCCACAAGATGAAACTAGGGTTCATTTTTTTCGTACAACCTTTGCCATCTCTAGTGAGTGCCTGATAACTGAGAGGCAGCAAGCAGGAACTGAGAGTCAGATCTGTTTTAGGGTTTGTTGTTGGTTTCTGCTATAGGGCAAGTGCCCTCACCAGAGAGACTGTGGTGCAAGACGAAGGTGGTAAATGAGAAAGAACCCCCTGGGGAGATGGCCACATTGCAGTCCTTCTGCTCTTGGGATTTGGGGCACACATATGCACCTGGCACGTTTTCCATGCTGCCAGATCTAGGACCTGAGCTGTACAGTCGACCATGTGGGATCCAACTGCCTTAACTACCTTGCCATTGGTAGGCCTGAGGGGTCTGTTTTAATCTTCAGTTTATCATTTGAATGGGGAGAGATAGGCATTCTCTGAAGAAAGCCGACCCAGGGATTGTCTAGCAGGGCAGGGGTATAGGAGGTGGTAGTAGGTGGTGTGGTCGCACCTTGGTACTGGCCACCAGTCACTTTATATCCTTGATCTTTGTGAAGAAACGGAAGTCCAGAGAGATGATACGCATGACGAGGGCGTTTGCTGTGCAGTTCCCTCTGGAACTGCGCTTTAAGGCATGTGTTGCCCGTGCTTAAGGTTAGTGGGAGTCACTCGCCAACAAATTCGGGGGGTCGCTTCTCCCTGAAGGCTGCCATGCCTTCCAGCCGGTCCCGCGTTGGGATGTTCTACAACAAGTACAGGTTATTGGGTTGGGGGGAGCAGGGCCAGAGGAGCAGTTTAAGCTTGTCTTGACCAGTCAAGCCAGAATCCAAGTGTTCCTGTTGTGTCTGGACTCTGGTCTTGGACCACACAAAGGCGGCTCCTGGCTTCGTGGGGTGGGCAGGCCAGCCTCTAGCACCTGTGCTCCGTCACAGGTGCCTCTACTTGCTTGCTGTGTACGTGCTCCACAGAGCTCACTGCCCCTGCAGTTTTCTGCTAGGAGGCTGCTCAGTGGAGAGGCAAATCTGGTCTTGAATCCATGTGCATAAGTGCTTCACAGTAGGTTCTGCAAGTACCAGGACCTCTTGCTTACGAATATTTTGGATATTTGTTAACCCGGAGATGAGCATTATTAACTCTCCCAGAGACGGGCTGAATAGGGCAACCCCAGGCCCTGCAGCCCTCCACTGAAATCACAGTCTTTGGGCTGTGACCAAGATCTTGACATACCAACTCCAGCCTGGCCTCTACAGTGGTGACTTGTACAGGGCCAGCGGAAGCCACGCCTCCTCCATGAAGTACCTGTGTGTTTCCTGTGCTACTCATCGTGGGGTAGTATTCACCACCACCGATGGCTGAGGGGACAGTCCCAGGGAGCAGCAATGCTGTTCCCTTGGAAACACTCAGGTTCATTGTATTGTGGGAGGGGTGGCCCTGAGTCAGCCTGGGTGGGAGGAACCTTCTAGGTTATTCGTTTGGTGCATGAGGTCCACATCTGTCCCTGCCTCTGCTGATGAGCAGGTGTGGACTGGCAGCAGCCACATACCTGGGCATAGCACATTCCTTCAATGGCCATCCCCGATGCAATGTCCACCTGCAAGAAACAAGTGCTCCCTGGATTAGCCTGGCCTTGTCTGCCTCCGCCACTGCCGCACCAGTCTGTATGAGCAGAGAAGGCTGTGACAAAGGACTCCCTACCTAGGGAAGGAACACTACTCCCAACAGTGCTGGGAAATGGGGAGGATGGACACAGCCCGAGGGACTGAGACGTGCACCAGGACAGGGGCGCCCGCACTGCGCATTCACAGCCAGCGGTTCCTGCCCATCTGGCTGCCTCACTGAGCCACTTGTCAGCCCGGCATTCTTGGCCAGCCTCCATTGTCCTTAGGATAAAGGGCTGGGCCCTTATGACCTGGTCTCAGGCAACTTTTTGAGCCTCTGCTGCTAGAGCTTCCTACTGCCAGCACTCACAAGCCCTGCACGGAGGGATGCCATCCATGTGTGTGTACAGATGCGCAAACTTGGTTTTTCACAAGGGTTGTTACCCCTACTATGCAGCTGAGCAATCTGAGGCATAGAAAAATGAATTTGCCTGAGGCCATAACCCGGTGTGGGAGAGCAGGTCTTTGGATGCATTCGGCCCAGTGGCTCACTTCCCCGCCCTGTTGTCTTATCCTTCCTCTACTCAGTCAAGCTGGTTGAGACACTGCTATGTTTTTGCTCAATTCTTTTCATTTTCTCTGCTCAGTTTTAGCAAGCCTTTAACCCAGCATTGCCCAATACAGTAGCGATTAGCGACATGTGGCTGTTGAGTGATTAGTAAGAGGGAGCAACTGAATACTTTATTAGCTTTTCCATAAGTTTAAAAGCCACATGTGGCTGTCATGGCTAGCACATTTCCCTAGGTGTCTGCTTGGTTAATGGTAGCCTTGATTAGTGATTCATGTCTCTGTTCCTCCTCCCCACCCTGGGGGCATTGACCTATCTGACCTTCCCAGGGTCCCAGCCCAGGTTTAGATTCAGTGTGTTCTGAGTGAGTCATGTCTAAGCATCACACTGAGCCTGACCTTCAAGGCCACAGACCAGCAGACAAACCCAGGAACTGGGCTGGGAGCCTCTGACCCTGGGCAAGTCATCTATCCTTTCTGAACCTGTTTTCTCTTTCCCAGGGAGAGATATGAGGATAAAATGTAATCAAGGATATCTCTGGTGAAACTTGCCATTTTGTAGATGGGCAGACTGAGGCAAAGAGAAAGTCAGACTTGAAGTCTGTTTGGAGAATCCAGTTCCATGATTTTTTTCCAGCTTTGCTGTCTAAGGCCAGGGAAGCAGGTATTCGGGTCACGCCTGACTCAGCGCACTCCAGGAAGGACCCCAGTCCCTCTCACCTCCATTCCTCGGTCAATGGCTACTTTGCCCAGCCGCACAGCAATGGGGGCCTAGGGAAAAGAAAAAGCCAGGTTGAGCGGGGATCCATGCAAGTAGTGTGAACTGTAGAGATACACAGCTCTGTTGTGAGGGAAGAGTTTTAGGGAGCCACGGGTCTGGGTCTAGTCCCAGACGTTCCACTGCTGTGTTTCCTTAGTTTTAGTCTTACTACTTCGTGGAGATTTCTTTTCAGTAACGAAGGAAACCGGGATCTGATTGTTGGCCCTCCCAGTCCTGACCATCTAGGGCTTTGGTCATTCAACCCATCCTTCCATCGTGTACAACATAGTTTTCAAAGTACTTTCCCATAGACTTCTGTAAAGGTTCTGCCCTCCCTTCCAGGCTGGTGTCGTCAATAAACACCATCTTATGGATGCATGGTGGGGCTCGGGGGCGGGGATGGCTCTCTTGACTGTGTTCATCCAAAGTGGTGGGTCATGCTTGGATTTGCCTTCCCCACGGCAGAGTAACAGTCAAGGTTAGGAACTGGTTAGGTCTGACAGGCGTGGGTTGAAACCCAGGTACATTGGGACATCAAGCCACTTAGAAGCAACAGCTTCCGAGTAGCTGACCTTGCTTGTCACTGGTCCTTCACTCCCTCCTGTGCCACTGCAGCCCTGGCACCCCAACCCTAGCCCACACCAGGCAGGGAAGGCAGGTGCGTCCCCTGTTAAGCATGTTGTGTTCTCTGGAGTGTTTATGAGTAAGCTGACATTTGAAGTTTGTTAGCATAGATGCCAGGAATGAAAAAGCTAGGTGCATAGAATTGAAGAACTTTATGAATGGGAAAAATGCCACAAAGACAAGTCAAAAGCTGACAGAAAGTTTTGGCAATACTTAGGATAGATGAATTCCAAGATTTATAAAAATTTTGGTATAGTGGGACCAGCAGGTGGCATGGTGGTTAAGGCGCTGGACACTCCCACATGGCTGACCAGGGTTCAAATCCTGAATCTGGTGGCTTGCTTTCTCGCTTCCTCTCTCTCTCATTCTCAACGTCTGTCTCTTTCTGGTCAAATTTAAAAAAAAAATGAATGAATGAATAAATAAAATAAAATAATTATTAAAAAAAAAATTTGGTATAGATTAATTTAAAAATTTGCAAAGGCAGTGTCAAGGTAGTTCACAGAAAAAGATCCAAAGATGAAGGTCACTCAGCTTCCCTCTTTTGTACCTCAACACTGAAGAGCCAGCAACTCTATTTGCCTCAGACTAGCAAATATGAAAATGTTGGTAGTGGCTACTGTTGCTGAGGTTGGGGAGACTGTTTCCATGCATTACTGACATCAGTTGGCACAATGATTCAGGAAGAGTTTGGCAGAACATTAGCTGCAGGGGACCAGCAGGTGGCGTGGTGGTTAAGGCACTGGACACTCCCACATGGCCAATCACGGTATGAATCTCAGGCTTGCTTCTCACTTTCTCTCCGGTCATGTTAAAAATAAAAATGAATAAATAAATAAAATTCAATAACTTTAATTAAAAACAAGGCAAAACAAAACAAAAAAACCCTTAGCTGCTCATGCCCTTTGAGATTGCAGCTTCATGGAGGAATTTACAGATGAACTCCTGAAGTACACTGAGATTTGTTCAAAGTTCCTCTTGTTCTTTTTCAGTAGCTAAAAAGTAGAAAACACCATAGAGGTTCATCATTAGGGTATCAGTTAAATAGTGATGGCACATACCCTGATTGAAAAAGTGTACAGTTGGAAAGAAAAGCTAGCTAGTTTTATACTTAAATGGAATCATCTCCAGAAGCCACTAAGTGGAAACACAAGGAGTATGTTAGTGTGTATATCATGATTCCATTTGCAGAAGGTGTGTGGGGGAAATGGAGAACTTCACTTTGTGTATTCTTTCATGCTGTTTGAATTTTTTATTGAGTTGTCAAAGTCATGATGTATTTTCTATGCAAAAATGTGTCATGACTTTTTGATGACCCAATAGTATCTATATCTTGATTTTATGTCCTCAGAATTTATGTGAGAATTGGTTTAGCCTCTAAAAATGTGTCCCTTTTCCTCCAAACCATCATTAGAAGGAAATTTTAGTTACTTTATTTTGTTATTATTTATTCATATCATAAATCTATCTTACAGCTAATGGAATGAATCAATAATCTATAGAGATGTAATAAAGTTTCTTACTTTGTAATGGACTATATTCACACAATTAAAACCTCGATTGAACCAAATATCACTATAATAACCTATTAGATAGCATTAACTCAAATGGCTGAGCTCTGATAGTATAATAGGAACACAAGTCAATGTAACCGTAACAAGCCATATTTATACCCAAGATTTTGAAAAATCAAGAAATGGCATAGTTCAGAATAAGTTTTTATTTGTGAGTTATTTAAGTGTGAGTATATGTGCATAATACATATCTTAAATATGCAATGAAAATTTCTGGAAGTCTCTGCAAGCTGTTATAGTGGTCCTCTGTGGAAAGGGATTGGGAACTCTCCACATGCTTGACTGACTGAGGGTTTTGACGACACAGGACTCTCCATTTTAAGATTGGATAGGGTGGCCAGCCTGGGGCCTGGTGGTTAAGGTGGCTGGATCCCATATGGCCAACTGTGGTTTTGCGTCCCAGACATGGTGGCTTGAAATAGCACCAGGTGTGTATGTGTGCCCAAAATCCCAAAGGAGGGGGAAATGGAGAAGGGATTGCGGCATGACCATTCCCCATGGAGGGGGAGGGCTTTCCCTCCTTCTCTGTTTCTGGTGAGCACATGTGCTTTTAGGGAAAAATTTAAAAAACCCAAAACTGAATAGGTAAACTAGGGCTAGATTATCACTCCACCTTGTGCCTTCTTTCCTATTTGATTTGCTTTCCATCAATGTGTTTTTTTTTTTTTTTTTTTTTTTTTTTTTTTTAGAGAGTTTTGCTATAGGTTGTGTGCATTCAACAGAGAGACAGAAAGCAAAAATCAACCCAAAGAGGGGATGGCCACGCCACAATCCCTTTCCCTCTCGGAATTTTGGGCATACGCGCACATATACCCGGCATGAGTTTCCAGCTGCGAGGTCCAAAACTTTAACCACATTTGGCCATGTCAGGATCCAGCAATGTAACCATTATAAAAACTACACATTTCTATGTGAATATATCATGTACATGTATATTCATATATTTAAGAGAATTATTAGAGGAAAGATCGATAATTTTACGTGACTGGAAATGAGAGCCATAGGTCATCTGTGGCTACAGTAGATACCATCCCTTTGATGTCCAAAAAGAAAATGGACGGATCTGTTTTTCAAAGGGTAACATACGTTTACTGTTAAAGGAGGAAGTCTGAGTGCTAAGATTCAGACTTTATGGAAGCAGCAGGTAGTGTAGATTCCCACATGGCCGACTACAATTCAAGTCCTGGACCCAGTGGCTTGAAAATCACACCAGGCATGTGTGTGTATGTGCCCAAGATCCTGAGAGGAGAATGGAGGAGAAAGGTTGCAGCATGGCCATCACCCCTGAGGGTAATTTCTCACTTTCTCTCTCACTGTCTCTGTCGCTCTCCAGTGAGCGCATGCGCCCTAAGGCAAAAATGTCTCAAAAAAAAAAAAAAAAAAAGATTCAGGCTGTATACATATTGACAAATTCTGGGCTGAGTACATTCTGGAACCTGTAACACCCTAGTCAGTGTGTCCACTAGATGGTAGCCATGTACCACACCAGCCCTGACACTCACCTGATCTGGGGACTCTTCTGAGTACCCAATAACAGCTGGGAGTTACACCAAAATGGCCTAGCTTCAGGATTAGTGATGTATACTAGTTTTTGGCAGGCTGGCGTTTTAGTATACAAAGCTACTCTGAAGTACGGTAATTACATAATACCATTACTTCACTCTATTTGGAAATCTGAATCTTGAGGTTCATTACTCAGTTCATGGAAAAAGACAAACTCCACAAAGTTTCCAGATCTACCTGGATATGCTGCCTCTGTAGAAGCCACAGTCACGTTGAGTCACTTGAAGTTCTGTATTAGTTCAGAGACTTTTTGAAGAGGTGTAATAGAAACCTGACAGCATTAAAATTGTCCAAGCAGCATCATCAGACTTCATTTATATGATGAAACTAGAAATTTTTTAAAAAGTGAAAACAAGCCTTTTTTTTTTTTTTTTTTTTTTTGGTCTAACTTGGTTGCTGGCTTTTTTTTTTTTTTTTTTTTTTTTTTTTTAATAAGTCAAACTTGGTATCACTTAAAAAGTTACAGTCCCCAGGGCAAGTTGGGGGGTTAAGGAGACTGGAGCCCACATGGCCCACTGCATGGTTCAAGTCCCAAACCTAGAGACTTAAAAAGACCCCGAACGCATTTGAGTGCGTGCCCAAAATCCTGAGAGGAAAATGAAGCAGGGATTGCTGTGTAGCCATGCCCCTGAGGAGTGATTTCTTAACTTGAACTTTCTCCATCTCCAGTGAGCACATGTGTCCCATAGCAAAAATTTAAAAATAAAAAGACAAAAAAAAAAGGTGTAGTCCCGGATGTCCCCTTCAAATTAAAGATCTCAGTTATTAAAAGGGTATGATTATTTAAGTTTACAGGATGGATAAAGATTTTCTGAAATAACTTTTCTTATTTCATTATTCATATACTGTCTTAAGATTAAAATGTCTGCTGAACATTTTCATAGACTGTTTTGTAACATGTTTGTAAATTTTTTTGTATTTGCAGTGCATTAAATGTTTTCAGTTTTGTACATTTTCTACACTCTTAAAGATAAAACAACAGTTTTTATATTATGTATTTCTAAAATAAAAGCTGAAATACCAGTGCTGTTTTTCAGATATTGTGGTTACTTTTTGTGACCTTAATTAGCAAGTCACTAAACCTTCCTGGGTCTGTTTTGTCACAAATAAAATGAGGATAAGCCCCTCAACTGGTGTCCTGGTAACCGAGACGCTGTTTTGAACTCCCTGGCGTTTTGAACTCCCTGGCGTTGTGTCTGACAGGGATGGGCCACGTCCAGATGTCTTAAGGATTCGTTAAGCCCGGCTCCATTTCAACTGTTTCTCTGTGGAAACGTCAGAGCTCCTTTCCTCTCTGCCCCATCCCCACAGAGCAGTGAGGAGCTTGCAGAGCCTCTCACCAGTTCCTGGGTGCCCAGCTGAGGGTTCGGGCCCTGCAGTTGCACCCAGCATTGCACCCGGGCAGGCCTAATCCCACATCCTACAGAGCTACTTTGAAGTACAATAATTACATAATGCCATTATTTCACTATATTGGGAAGTCTGAATCTTGAGGTTCAGTTCTTTAGCAATTATAAACCATTTGGGGAGACTGCTAAGAGACTGTTAAAAGGTTTGTTTCTGTTTATTTCAAGAATTTCAGGTCATCGGATTTCTTTTTTTTCTTTTTAAAAGGATTTAACTTTATTTATTTTAATTTGACCAGAGAGGGACAGAGCCAGAGAGAGAGAAAGTGAGAAAGCAAGCTGCCAGGGCTGGGACTTGAACCATAGTCAGCCATGTGGGAGTCTGGCACCCTTAACCGTATACTACCTGCCAGCCCCAGGTCAGCTGAATCCCACATGGCTGACTGCAGTTGAGTCCTGGGTTCAGCAGCTTGAGAAACACAGTAGGTAAATGTGCTTATGTGCTCCATATCCAGAATGGACAGAAATAGGAGAGGATTGTGGTGTGACCATTCCCCATTGGGAATGCTTTCTCACTTTTCCTCTCTATGTCTCTCCAGTATACGCCCTCTGGCAAACTATAAAAACTCTCTACTTGGGGCCAGCAGGTGCTTAAGGCATTGGCCTCTCACATGGCCAACCATGGTTCAAGGCCCAGACTTGGCAGCTTGCTTTCTCTCTTTCCCTCTCTCTCTCTTTTTCTCTTTGGTGAGTGCATGTGTCCTATAGCAACTTAAAATGATAATAAATTATTTTTTAAAAAGTCTCTGCTGTCCAGAATGGTAGGAAAGATGAGTCGATAGTTCTGCATCCACTTTATTCACTTTATTTTTTGTTAGAATTATTTACTGGGGCCATCAGGTGGCATGGTGGTTGAGGTACTGGACTCCCACTATGACTAACTGGTTCAAGTCCTGGACCTGATGGCTTGCTTTCTCTCTTTCTTTCTTGTAAAATTTAAAAGGAACTAATAATGATAATAAATATAATTTTAAAAATGCATCTTTAAAAAATGATCTATTTAATTTGATTTATTATTATTAGTAGTAGTAGTAATAGTAGTAGTAGTACTACTATATATATTTTTTTTTTTCCTTTTTTTGGAGAGGTTTTTGCTATAGGGCGCGTGCGCTTGCCAGACAGACAGAGAGAGACAGAGAGATAGAAAGCAGGAAATCACCCCCCAGGGGGGATGGCCACGCCGCAATCCCTTCTCCTCCATTCTCCTCTTGGGATCTTGGGCACGCACGCACACGCGCCCGGCGTGAGTTTAAGCCGCCGGGTCCGGGACTCGAACCGCGGTCGACTACGTGGGAGTCCAGCGACATAGCCATTACGCTAACTGCTGGTCCCACTACTATATATTTTTAATTTGCCACTGGGCATGTGCACTCACCAGAGAGAGAGAGGGAAAGTGAGAAAGCATGCAGCCAAGTCCAGGACCCAAACCGCAGTTGGCCACATGAGAATCCAGCACCTTAACCACCATGCCACCTGCTGGACCCTATATTCACTTTAAAATCTTACTTTTTCATGGGACCAGCAGGTGGCATGGAAGTTAAAGTGTTGGATCCCACAGAGGTGACTGGTTCAAGTCCCAGACCTGGCAGCTTGAAAATCATGCTGGGCACATGTGTGGGCATGTGTGTGCCCAAAATCCTGAGAGAAGAATAGAGACGGGATTGCGGGGTGGCCGTACACCTGGAGATGGGGGTGGGTGTGATTTCTCACTGACACTCCGGTGAACATACGTGCCCTATAGAAAAAAACAACAGAAATCTTGCCTTTTCAGGTTTGGGGGCACTTCCAGGCTGCGCCATGTAATACAGTAGCTGCAGCCACATGTGATTGTTATCATGTGAAATGTGACAGGAATAAGTATTTTACCTGACGACTCCATTTAGCTAGTAGCTGCCACGCTGCCGAGCATAGGTACAGAACATTTCTACCATCTCAGAAAGTTTTATGGGCAGCACTGGGCTTCCAGCCCATTCGATTCTAGTCCTTCGGGATTCAATTTTCATTCTAATGTATAATTTAAATTTGATTTGATTTTCTGAACAGATGCAACAAGTGCAAAGAGGATTCCTTTTCTCTGTCTTTGGGTGAATGGATCTTGTGTGGCCCCAGAGAGCACCCTGGCCTGCCTCCCTCCCGGGCCAGGCAGTCCCCACACCTGGGGCAGGATCTCCCGGGCCAGTGCTCGAGCCCGCTGGTAGGCGGCGTCACCCTCTTCATTCTGGGCCACAGCATGATTCACCAGCCCCAGTGCTTGGGCCTGCTCCCCAGTCAGTCGCCGGCCGGTGAAGATGAGCTCCTTGGCCAGGGGCACCCCCAGACAGCGGGGCAGCCTCTGAGTCCCTCCTGCCAGGATGGAGGGAGGGGTGAGGGGGCAGCCTGGGAACTAAGAAGGCCCAGCCTAGGAGTCCGCCAGGGCTTCTCAGAAGCAGACTGAGTTAGGGTAGGAGGGCAGGGCTCAGACCGACGAGGAGAGTGAGCATGCGTCCCAGATATGGAGTGGACTTGGCAGGTAGGAAGGGTAGGTGGAATTGGTGAGGTTACCTGCTCCTGGGAGGAGCCCTCGAGTGGTCTCGATCAGCCCCATGATAGCTGAGGAAGCTGCTTAAAACAGAACACAGTGAGGCCCTCCTTGCCCCACCCCATCCTCCAGTGTTAAGCCCCTGGGAGAAGAGGCAGCTGCCCCAGGTCTCTACCTGCCAGCCTCTTCCCTCACCTCTCCAGTCTGCCCCTGGAAGACAGCCTTAGCTTGGAAGTCTGGAGGCTGGGGTCCTCCTACTGCCTATGCGGGGGAGTGGGGAGCAGAGGCACCAGCAAGTCTGACCCTGCTCAAGCCTCAGCCTCAGGTGGGCAAAAGATGCTTGGCCTTGTCTACCTGCCTCAGAGCGTGGCCAAGGGTCCAGTGAGATACCAGGGCTTGGAATGAGGAAAGGGCCTTATGAGGAAAGGGCCTTACGAGGAACCTGGCACCCATTTGGGGGTTAGCGGGTTCTCCAGCTTACGCACCCTTAGATGTGGCGTGGTCTAGGGTGTCGATGACTCCTGTTCCCACTACTGTTACCCCTCCCACCTTGCTTTTGGTGACAGCCTGAAGAGTCCTCCTGAGTTCTACTTCCTCTGAGCTTTCCCTGACTTACCCACCCTGCAGGCCTCCCCTGAATCAGCACAGGCCATCTGAGGTGTGCTGTAGGCAGGAGGGAGTAGCCACATGCTGCTTATCGGGGCTCACATTCACTCTGTCCTCACCGAACCTTGTGAGTCAGTTACCTAAACTGTGAGCAGGTGAGCAGCAGAGTGGGGCATGTGACCTGAGCTGTCACCTGGTCAGTTCCTTCTCTTTGACGTGAATTGTGCAGGTGGAAGTGACCTTCATGCCTGGAGTTACACATTTTCAAGTGTGGTTCCTGGGGTGGCAGGATGAAGCCGTGGGGGGAGTGGCACTGAGATGGCACTCAGACCGCCTCCAAGAAGGGTGCTCCCAACCACTAGGCCTGTCATGTAAGCTGTGGTCGATGATTCCCCGCGTCCCCTCTCTGCTTTTCAAACAAAGCTCGATTGCGCAGAACAAGAAATGCAAACCTTGGCTGGTACCGATGAACAGAAGACAGTGTTCCTGCCAGGGACCCGCCGTGCCAGGGACCAGTTATCCCCATGATTCACCTTTGTTCAGATATGACAAAGGTGACTTGCGCAGAGCTAAAAGAGTAAGCCTTGGCCTTTGTCCTCCTTGACTTTCCTGTGTGTTTTGTTTTCTTTTTTTCCTGTCTGCCCTGTCAGCAATTGCTGTAGGTTGGTAGAATTACTCCCCAGGCGGGACCAGTAGGTGGTGTGGTGGTTAAGGGCGCTGGAGTACTTCCCAGTTGAGGAAAGCGAGTCCTGACAGTGGCCAGGCCATGAGCGAAAGCAGCTTCTGCCTGAGCTCCCTCTGTGGCCCCCCTCCTGCCTGGGCTCTCGTTGGAAGGCCGAAAGCAGTGGCTGGTCTGCAGAACCTCCAGACCTTACTTGGCTTCCCTCCTCCCCCTCCCCCCTCTCCCAACCAGCCCTGGCCCAGTACCTGCTACTCGGAGGTCACAGGCCAGGGCAAGCTCCAGGCCTCCGCCCAGGGCAAACCCATCCATAGCTGCAATGGTGGGCGCAGGGAAGGCAGCTGTGAAGATAGAGAGGGGCTCAGCCTGCAAGGTCCTGGCAGGACCAGGACAGTGGCTAGAAGTTGGAGAGGGCCAAGCTGGTTGGGATAGAGGGCCTCACTGGTTCTAGGTTAAGGGACCTCACCTGGCACCTCAACCAAGTTATTAGACAAAAGTCCCAGGACCAACTGGGGAAGGGGAGTAGGGAGATGGACGGGGTATGCTCAGGTCCACTGTCCTACTGGCCTCCCTGGAACCTGATTTTCTGTGTGTCAAGCCCTGTGATGGCTGCCGGGAACACAACTGAATCAGACATGGCCCTGGCACCCATGGGGCTCAGTCTACTGGGGAAGGTAAGTGAGTAATTAGGGTAGGTCAGAAAGGCTTCCTGGAGGAAACATTGGTGGCCTTAAAGATGAGTAAAAGTTCAGGAAGCCAAGAAGAGGTATTCCAGGCAAAGGGAATAGCTGTAGTCAAAGCCTGGAAGCATGCTGGGTGAAACTTAATTCCTCTGGAGTGGTCTGGTTTGAAGATGGTGGGAAGAGTCAGTTCTGGTGGGTTAAAAAAGACTGAAGAGCCAGAACTCTGCATTTCTCCTCAGGGAGAAATGCCCTTTGAACCCTGCTGTCACCCACTCCTTGTAGAATTCCATGTCCATCCCCCTGGAAGAACTGTCTGTTTCTCCACAGAACTCAAAACAGAATGGTCTCTTTAGAACACAGGGTGTGCGTAGGGGTGGGGCTGGCATTAGCAGGGCCCCCCAAATGCCCTCCTGCATCCCACTCCCAGACCCTCACCGATCTCATTCATTAGGCCTCGAAGTCTCTGGACAAAGACCCCCACCTCGGCCTCACTCATCTGCTCGCGCTCCTTCAGGTCTGCACCTGCAGACGGCAGGATGTTGGTGTCAGCTCTCAGAAAGTGTCAGGAAATGATGCACCGGTGCTGGAGCTGACCTGAGGCAAGAGGGAACCCACCTGCACAGAACACGCCCTTCACTCGGCTTCTGAAGAGCAGGACACGCACTTGCCGGTCCTCCCGCAGCTGGACCAGAGCTTCCTGCAGCTGCAGAGGACATCCCTCAGGTGGCGCCCAGCCCTTCCCGGCCCACCCTGGGACCTTCCTCTCTTACCTGGCCAACCAAGGTGTTCCCCAGGGCATTGCGGGCACGAGGTCTGTTCATCAGAATCTCAGTGACTCCTGCAGGACATCCCTGGGTCAGACAGCTAGCCTCGCTCGCTCCTGTGCTGGGGACGGCAGGCAGGAGCCTGGGTTCTGAGTAGCCTCTGCCCTTGATTAGCAGCATGTCTTGGGGCACGTTGTAAGTGGCACACTCAAGGCCTCAGTTTTCCCAACCGTAAAGTGGGGAGAATAACCCTTTTTCTGCCTTGTGAAGGAAGTGGAAGAGTTTGTAAACCACGAAGCAAAATGGGGAGAGTGTTGATGGAAATAACCTACTCTGTAGAAATATTAATTAATGCAATTGAAGTACAAAATTGAGTGACTAGGTCCAAAGAAAGAAAAATGTGTTTCTCGGGGAGCTAAGATACAGTGGTTCCTTTTATTTAGTTCTGAGAGCAAGAGAGTTGTCAATCAGCCTAAGGATTTATTTGCATTGGCCGGTCTGAAAGGTGGGGCATCTGGGAATGAAGGCTTGTAGGTTATAGGTGAGCTTGAAATTCTTTGATTAGGATTTGGATAAGAAAAACAAAAGTCTCTGTACCGGAAAGAAATCCACAAAAGAATGTCTATGGTTTAAGAGATAATAAAGCTTACTATGCCTCATAAAACACTATTCCTGAGGGCCAGCCTGTGGCATGGTGGTTAAGGGGCAGGACTTCCATATGGTCCACTACAGTTGAGTTCTGGACCTGATGGCTTGCTTTCTCACTTTCCCTCTCTCTCCTGGGTCTCCCTCTGGTGAGCACATGTGCCCTATAGCAAACGTAATAATAATGATAAATTATATTATCATACACATGTAAATAAATCATTTTATGGCGTAATGGTTACATCACTGACCTCCCACATAGTCAACCACAGTTCAAGTCCCAGACCTGGTAGCTGAAAACTCACACTTGGTGCATGTGCTTGTGTGCCCAAAATCCTAAAAGGAGAATGGAAAAGAAGAGATTGTGGCATGGCCATCTTCCCTAGGGGGTGATTTCTCGCCTTCTGTCTTTCTCTGTCTCTCTGTCTCTCTGGCAAGTGCATGTTCCCTATAGCAAGAATCTATGTCGCTGGACTCCCACTTAGTCGACCACAGTTAGTGTCCCGGACACGGTGGCTTAAAACTCAGGCCTGGCACATGTGTGTGCGTGCCCATGATCCCGAAAGGAGAATGGAGGAGAAGGGATTACGGCATGGCCATCCCCTCTGGGGGGTGATTTCTCGCTTTCTGTCTCTCTGTCTCTGTCTGGCGAGCACGCGCGCCCTATAGCAAAAACCTCTAAAAAAGAAAAGAAACCCGCTATGCCTGGGACAGGATGTATCATCCCGCTATCAATGTTCTGTTAATGTTATAGGCCTAACTCTCCCAAAACAACTTTGTAATAGGAAAAAGCAGTCAGAATTCTATCCTCAAAAGGAGCAAGAAAGATCATCACAGTAGCCCCCGGTTGCTTCTAGTGGTGTTAGACCCACACACACACACACACATGCATGCACGCACACCTTCAATTTCATAGCTCCATCCACATTGTTCTTCCCTTCACAGCCGAACTTCTCCCGATAAGGCCAGTACCTTCGCACCACCCAAGATCAAGAAATTGACTATACCTGGGGGCCAGCAGGTGGTGTGGTAGTTAAGGGCACTGAACTCCCACATGGGTGAGCACAGTTCAAGTCCCAGACCTGGCGGCTTGCTGTCTCACTTTCTGTCTTTTTCACTCTGTCCCTCTCTGGTCAAATTAATATGAAATAAATGAATGAATAAATAAAGTTAAAATAAAATTTTAAAAAAAGAAATTGACTGTACCAATCACATCAGAAACCCTACCATGTGCTGACTCACTCATGCCCTGCCTGCCCCCCAAAGGGAACTCGCTGACCTCTACAGTAATCCCTTCCATGTATTTCTGTTGTAATTTTATCACCCAAGTGTGTATCCCCAGACATCACAGCTTATACTTGCTAGTTTAAAAATATATATATGTTTTTAAAAGCCGGATAAAACCCCCAGATCTTCCCTCTATCCTTGTCTTTTCCTCAGACCTGGGGCGTTTGACCCACAGGGTTTCTTGAAGTCAGTTTTGCCAAGGGCACACTCAGGAAAAACCAACATGTTCCTCTGTCACCAGAAATTAGCAACTAAACCCAGAGGCTCGATTACACTCATGTTCTGTTGTCTTTGGCAAGACAGTAACCCTCATCCCACATAGGTGGTGTTCCTTCACCAGCCCTAGGCAAGCTTCTTGAAAGAGTTTTCCATACTCACTGAGTCACTTCTTAAACCTTCTCCAGTCAGGCTCCATTTCCATCACTCAGCAGCAACTAATCTATCCGAAGGGACCAACGGAACCACATCACTAACCGCAGGTCACGTTCCCATCCTTCTCAGTTTCCGCGACACTCACCTCTACTGACCATACACCATATACACCTGATTTTTCTTTTTTCTTTTTTTTTTAAGGTACTACAGAGCATATGTGCTCTAGAGAGAGGAGGAGAGAGAGAGTACAAGAGAGAAAGAGAGGAGAAACCTCCCAGTGGGGCATGGGCACACTGCACTCCCTTCTACTCCATTTCTCCATCCTGTTGAGATTTGAGGCACACATGCAGATGTACCTAGTGTGTTTTCAAGCTGCCAGCGAGGTAAGAGATGAACCCTAAAAATATAGTATAGGCCCAAAATGGAATCACAAAATGGCTACACCCCCCCCCCCCCAAGTGGTATATTTGTTGGGATACCGGACCAGCACTGACACATTGTCACCTGAAGTGGAGTTCACATTAGGTTCATTCCTGGTTCTGCACATTCTCTGGGCGTAGGACCAACGTTTAACAACAAGAGCCTCCCATGCTGCTGTGGTGGCCCCACATTCTTCCGGCTTTCCTCCTAACGCACCTTATTGGGTTCTCTTCTCAATTTCCTTATTTTATTTTTTAAAAGTTTTTGTCATATGGTACATGCACTCATTGGAAAGGAGAGAGAGAGATACAGAGGGAAAATGAGAAATCACTCTCAAAAGGGGGTGACCATGCCGCAATCCTTCCTCTTCCCTTCTCCTTTCAGATTTTGGACATACATGCACATGTGCCCAATGTGATTTTCAAGCCACCAGTTTTGGGGCTTGAGCCATGGTCTGCCAGGTGGGAATCCAGCGCCTTAACTGCCATGCTGCCTGTTGGCCCCTCTTTTCTCAAAGTATTGAAGTTACTTCAGGCCCAATTTGGGATCTCTCTATCCATTCATTTGTTAATTCATGTATTTAACATATGCTGGGTTCTGTGTGTGTACAGTTCCAGAGACCAGGGCAGACTCAATCCCTGTCTTCACAGCATCTATAGCCTAGCAGAGGGTGTGGTGGCACTTGCCCTATGGTATAACATCTATAGCCTAGCAGAGAAGAAAGACATTAAATACTCACTATTCGTGATGAGAACTTGGGGTGGGGGGGGATGGACAGGCAGGGGTATGTATACAAGGAACCTTCGGAAAGCTCATAGAGAATTCACATAATGAAAAAACTATATGTGGACTCCAAAAATTTTTGTGTCAAGGTAAGATTACTGGACCAGCAGGTGACATGCAGGTTAGGGTACTGGATCCCAAATGGCTGGCTGAGAAGTTTGAGTCTTAGATTGGGTGTCTTGAAAAACATGTCAGGCACATGAATGTGCCTGCCCATAATCCTGAGAAGAGAATGGAGAAGGGATTGCAGTGTGGCCATCGCCCTGAGGAGTGATTTCTCACTTTCCTTCTTTGTCTATCTCCCTCTGTTTCTCTCCAGTGAGTGTATGTGCCCTATAGCAAAAGCTACAAAAAAAAAAAAAAAAAAAAAAAAGATTGTACTTTTATTCTATTTTCCATGAACTTTAAAAAATATTGATTAATTAATTTTATTTGTTGTTATAATCATTATTTTTAACTTGTTTAGAGAGAGAGAGAGAGAGAAACGAAAAGTGAGAAAGCAAGCCGCCAGGTCCGGGACTTGAACCCTGGTCAACCATGTGGGAATCCAGCACCTTTAACCACCACGCCACCTGCCAGCCCTCTGTGAACTTTTTTTTTTTTTTTTTTTGAGAGTTTTTTTGCTATAGGGTATGTGCACTTGCCAGAAAGACAAAGACAGAGAGACAGGAAGTGAGAAATCACCCCCGGGGGGATGGCCACGCTGCAATCCCTTTTCCTCCATTCTCCTCTTGGGATCTCCTCCATTCTCCTCTTGGGATCTTGGGCATACACACACACGCGCCTGGTGTTAGTTTAAGCCACCGGGCCCGGGACTCGAACCGCGGTCAACTACATAGGAGTCCAGTGACATAGCCATTATGCCAACTGCTGGTCCCCCCTTTGTGAACTTTTTAAAGTCCTCTCATACAAAGTTCTGCCTTGTTAGATAAACTAGTAGGCCTAAAGAGAGGGTCAAAGAGCAGTGGGCAGCCTCTAAGAGTACAAAGTGGCCCTCCCAGGCAACAGTCAGCAAGAAAAGGGGACTTCTGGGGCTAGCTGTTGGTGTGATGATTAAGGGGGCTAGATCTCACATGGCTGACTGAGCAGTTTGAGTCCCTGAACCAGTGATTTGAAAAACATGCAAGGCGTGTGTGTGTGTGTGTGTGTGTGTGCGCGCGCCCAGAATCCCAAAAGGAGGGAGAAAGGAAGAAGGGAATGCTGCATGATCACTCTCCATGGGGCATGGGTGTTTTCTCACTTGTCCTCTCTCCGTTTCTCTCTCTAGACAGTGCATGCAAAGATTTTAAAAGGTGGGGCAGGGAGGGCAGCAGGTGGCGTGGTGGTTAAGGGTGCTGGACTCCCACATGGCTGACCACAGTTTGAGTCCTGGACCTGGTGGTTTGCTTTCTCGCTTTCTCTCTCTCTCTCTGTCCCACTCAAGTAAAATTAAAATAAATAAAGTTAAAAAAAAAATCTATGGGGCCTGCAGGTGGCAGGGTGCTTAAGGTGCTAGACTCTCACATTGTCAACCATGGTTTGAGTCCTGGATCTGCCAACTTGAAAATCACACCAGGCACATGTGCATGCTCACAATCCTAAGAGAATGGAGGAGAAGGGATTGTGGCATGGCCATCCCCCCACCCCCGCTGGGAGTGATTTCTCACTTTCCCTCTCTCTGCCTCTCTCCAGCAAGTGCACATGGCCTATTGCAAAAACCTTTAAAAAACCCAAAAAAACTATGGAAAAAAAAAAAAAAAAAGAAAAGAAACTTCAGTCCTATACCACAGGAGGTGACAAGCTCAGAAACAGTCCTCAGTTGAGCCTAGGGTAAGACTGGACTGCAGCCTGGTAAGACCTAAGGACTTCTGATTACAGAATCTGTGGGATAATATGCGCGTGTTTTATTTTGTAAGTTTATTTATTTCTTCCCTGAATGAGAGAGACAGAAACAGTACCCCCATAGGGTCTTGGTACCACACTCCAGCCCAGGCTTCAGTCAGCTCTGAATCATGGACACGTGTGCACTTAGTGTACTCAGGAAAGTCTTTGGCGTGAACCTGGAACCTTCTCATGTGGAATGTGTTTTACAGCTCTGCCACCATCTGGCCCCAGATGTTTGTTATTTTTCTTTTATTCTTTTCTTTTCTTTTATGGAGAGGATTTTGTTACAGGGCATGTGTGCTTGCCAGAAAGATGAGACAGAGGGAACCAGCAGTTAGTGTAATGGCTATGTCGCTGGACTCCCACGTAGTCGACCGCGGTTCGCGTCTCGGACCCGGTGGCTTACAACTCACGCCGGGCGCGTGTGCGTGCGTGCCCAAGATCCCGAGAGGAGAATGGAGGAGAAGGGATTGCGGCGTGACCATCCCCCCTGGGGGGTGATTTCTCGCTTTCTGTCTCTATGTCTCTCTCTGTCTGTCTGGCGAGCGCACGCGCCCTATAGCGAAAAACCTCTCCAAAAAAAAAAAAAAAAGAAAAGAAAGATGAGACAGAGACAGAAGGTGAGAAATCACCCCCCCTCCCCCAGGGGATGGCCACACCACAATCCCTTCTCCTCCATTCTCCTCTCAGGATCTTGGGCATGCACACACACATGCCCAGTGTGAGTTCAAGTCACCGGTTCTGGGACTCGAACCTGGTCGACTACAGGGGAGTCCAGCGGCATAGCCATCTGGGACCAGCAGATGGTCCCAGATGTTTGTTATTTTGAGTGACAAAGTTTGTGGTCATGAGTATGTCACAATAGAAAACTAACAGTCATGATGGCCTGAGGCTGACAGAAAATGTCCTTTGTCTTCTTTGCTTCCTGTTCTGTCCTTTCTTTCTCACTGGCCCACGCTCATCTTTCCCCTTACCTCCTCTGTCCACCTTTATCTCCCTCTCAGAATACTGATTTCTAAATCTTACTGATTACTGATCTGGCTCAGGCCCAGAGCTCAGCAGCCACACAGGCTCTGTTGGCCTTGGAGAGGTCACTTTAACCTCCAGGCCTTCAGTTTCCTAATCTGTGAAAAGAGTAATTGAAAGGTCGTTATGAGAATTGAAGGTCACTTAAGGGGACAGCAGGCAGTGTGGAGGATAAAGCCGCTAGATTCTACATGGTGGACCCCATGGATAGGGTCCCTGGGGTTTGAAATCTCTCCAGGCATGTGTGTGAGAAGTCCCGAGAGGAGAAAGGAGGAGAAAGGATTGTGGCATGGCCATCCCCTTGGGGGTTATTTCTCACTGCCTCCCTTTCTCTCCAGTGAGCGCATGTGCCCTGTGACAAAAATCTACCACAATAATAATAATAATAATAATAATAATTTAAAATGCCAGAGTTGGGGGTCACCAGGTGGTGTGGTGGTTAAGGTGCTAGACTCCCATATGGCTCACTGCAGTCTTGGACACAGAGGCTTGCTTTCCCAGTTTCCCCCTCTCTCTCTGTGTCTCTCTCTGGTTAAATTTAAAAACTGATGATGATGATAATAATAATAATAATAAATTAAATTAAATAAATAATTCTTAAAAATAAAAGCAGCAGCAAGCAGAGTCCCTGTGTGTGTGGTAAGCAGGGCATAGGAGGTGCTAGGGCAAATCTGGGACCTACAGTGAGGTCTGAGCTCTGACTTGAGGGCTCAGAAGAGTCAAGCAGGGTGTCTCTGGCCCTCTTTCGCTCACCTGGCAACATTCAATGTGTACTAGCACATGTCAGGTCTGGAGAAACAGAGGGCACTCGGCCATGGCCTCTGCTGTCCTAGTCCAGAGCGTTGCCCTTTCCAGCCCCAGCAGTGAAGAAAGTCTTCCCACTCCTATCCAAGCCCCCAGCCACTGGCTAATGATTTACCGAGCCACTGCGCAAGGGTCATTTGTCCCCAAGTGGCTGGAGGCCAGGCTGGGTGGCGCGGTGGGAGTCAGCGGAAATTACTGCAAGGCAGTGTGGATAACTGGTTTAACCTCCCCTTACTATTACAGAAGGGGAAACTGACACTAAGAATAGAAAAGAATTTGTTCAAGTAACAGCTGGACCCACACAGCTACTCAAACCTCACTCTCAAAGACCTAACAACCTATGAGGGACGCAGGGGACTGCGGGGTGCGATCAGCGGCACTGAATACACCCAAAGTCCAAATGAACACCACCACGACAGGCAATCGCAGGTGTTCTCTGCCAGCGAGCCGCACTGTCCCTTGTGTCAGCGGGACTAAAAGTCAGCCAGCGTCTTCGGGTGCCCCTGCACCCCTCCTCCACCCGCCTCCGCCGCCCCCGCCCCCGCCGGGATCCTCGCAGGATCCTGGGCAGGGAACGAGAGCTGGGCTTAGTTTAAACGCTCCCGACTCGGGGGCGCGGGTGCCAGACCTACCCACGCCCGACTCTCCTCTCCCGACACAAGCCCGAGGCCGGGAAGGAAGTAGGAGACCGATACTGACAGGTTCCCGCCCCAGCTGGAGTTGGGCCACGGGTGATGAGGCCGCCCAGCTCTCGGGCCGGGGTATTGGCGGGCGGGCGATTGGGAATTCTCCGACGCACTGAGCGGCCGTCTTCCCCTCTGGCCTCGTCTTCCCGCGTGCCGTCGGCACTGACTGTCGCTCCGGCCCCGCTGCGGCGCTCGGCTCGCCCTGCTCAGCCAGTCCCTGTCCCGGCCCGGCCCGGCCCGAGCTGCCTCCCAGGCGCGGCCAGGACAGCACGCTTACCTCGGTCCGGACCAGCCAGGGCGCGCACCTGAATCTCCGCGGCCCCTGCCGCCGGGTCCGAGGCGCAGCCGCGGGCCGGAGGGGGCCTCCAGGGGCGCAGGAGGCGCAGGGCGCGCAGCATCGGGACGCAGACTGGACAGCTGCCCCCGGGCCCTCGGCTGCCGGCTCAGGCCGAGAGGTGGCAGTTCCGGCGGCGGCGAGATCCGCGCACAGTGCTCCACCTACGGGCTGGGAGCCGCGCTCCCGAGAGGCCGCCGCTCCAGGGAGGCAGCTGTCTGTGCCTCGGGACCGGACTTGGGTCAGGGAGATCCCAGCTCCTTCCTGTGATTTGGGATCAGGCTGTCAACCTGTTTAAGCATCCGTATTTTAATTTCTGAAGTGAGGCTAACATCGTGACTACATTATGGTGGTGGTGTGGAGATGAACTGGGGTGTGTAAACTTTGCTTACTGAACCTGTGCTCAATAAATGTCATTTCTTTTTCTTTCTTATTTTTTTAAAAAAAATTCTGAGATTTTTGCTATAGGGCGCGTGCGCTGCCAAGAGAGACAGAGACAGACAGAAAGGGAGAAATCCATGGCCAGGCTGTAATCCCTTTTCCTCCATTCTCCTCTGGGGATTTTCACAAACACACACACACACACAGTGAGTTGTTTCAGGTCGTCAGGTCCAAGGCTCACCACGGTTGGCCACGTGGGAGTCCAGTGCCTTAATCACTACACCACCTGCTGGCCCAGTGTCATTTCATTTAAAAATTCTTTTCAGAGCCAGCAGGTAGCATGGTGGTTGAAGGCACTGAGCTCCCACATGGTCGACCAGGTTCGAGTCCCAGACCTAGTGGCTTGGTTTCTCACTTCCTTCTCTCTCTTTCTCTCTGATAAAATTGGAAAATAATAATAATAATAATAATAATAATAATAAAGTTAAATAAAGTAATTTTTTAAATAAGTAAAAAAGCAACACTGCTTGAATAAAACACACACACACACACACACACACACACACACATATGTATCTAATTCTCTGGGACCAGTAGGTGGCATAGCAGTTGAGTCACTGGACTCCCACATGACTTGTCAAGATTCAAGTCACAGATCTGGTGGCTTGAAAATCACACCAGGTGTGTGTGTGAGGGCCCAAGATCCTGGGAGGAGAATGAAGACGGGATTGTGGCGTAGCCATACCTCTTGGGGGTGATTTCTCACTTTCCCTCTCACTGTGTCTGTCTGTCTGTCTGTCTGTCTCTGTCTCTGTCTTGCCAGTGAGGGCATGCATCCTAAGGCAAAAACCTCTAAAGAAAACCAAAAATCATTCCCTTAGTCATTCAGGCATTGTCGACACTCACCAACTTCACTGCCTCACCTCCCATTAGCTCCTGAAATGTAATGGAGGTGAGGCAGTGAAGTCCCTCACCTCCCATTGAATTTGTATTTTTGTTTAGTTTTTGCTATAAGGTGCATGTGTTCACCAAAAAGAGACAGAGAGGAAAGTAAGAAATCACCCCTCCAGGAGGAATGGCCATGCCACAATCCCTTCTCCAGTCTCCTCTCTGGATTTTGGGCACACATGCTTAAACACCTGGCATGATTTTAAAGCAACTAGGTTCTGGACTCCAACCATGGATCTGGCCATCTGGGACCCATCACCTTAATAACGATGCTACCTGCTGGCCTGAATTTAATGTTTGTCCCTATTAAATGCTCACTAAGTTGGCTTGAAAATAAATTGGTGACGATGAATGATTATCTCCTGGGGGTGGCAGGTGATATAGTGGTTAAGATGCTGGACTCCCACATGGCCGACCATGGTTCAAGTCCTGGACCTAGCGGTTTGCTTTCTCAGCCTCCCTCCCTCTCTGGTCAAACTTAAAGAATATGAATGATTAACTCACTTAAACCCAAACTTCCTTTGCAGAGATCAGCAGTGGCTTTGTTTAGTTCACTCGAAGTTATTTAACATTCAGTGAACTCTGTCCTCCAACCTTCTACTTTCCCCATGTTGAAGACCTCAAAGTCACTAACATCCTGGCCTCCAACCCATGGCTGGACTATTAAGTGACCTAGAAATAAAATTCTTTTTTCAAAGTTGCTGGTGATTGGGTGTCTGTTATAGCAACTAATGAATATAGCCCTTTGACAAAAATAGGATTACTATCTATTTGAGCTCTGGAAGAACAAACAGCCAAGGAGAATTTGGTTATAAGCAAGAGAAAGCTACTTACCCTGACTTTAGTACAAGAGATTTTTATGAGGGCACAGCGAGCAAAATAGGCAATGAAACTGTCTTAGTTTGGGTGACCATAACAAATATACAACAGACTGGGTGACTTCAACAACAAACCTTGTTTCTCACAGTTCTGGAGACTGGGAAGTCCAAAAACAAGGGACAGGCACTTCTGGTCTCTGGCGAAGACGTTCTGGGTGTCCATGCTGGCTTCTAGTTGTGTTCTCACATGGTAAGGAGCAGAGAGAGCTGAGATCCAGCTCTTGTGTCTCCTATAAAGATACTAATTGCGGGAACCAGCAGTTAGCGTAATGGCTATGTCGCTGGACTCCCACGTAGTCGACCGCGGTTCGCGTCTCAGACCCGGTGGCTTACAACTCACGCCGGGCGCGTGTGCATGCGTGCCCAAGATCCTGAGAGGAGAATGGAGGAGAAGGGATTGCAGCGTGACCATCCCCCCTGGGGGGTGATTTCTCGCTTTCTGTCTCTATGTCTCTCTCTGTCTGTCTGGCGAGCACACACGCCCTATAGCGAAAAACTTCTCCAAAAAAAAAAAAAAAAAAAAGATACTAATTGCATTCCTGAGGGTCACAGGTTATCACCAGTATTAACCGTTACACCTTGCATTTGCTAGGCACAATCGTTCTATGGGATAAGTACTATTATTCTCATTAACAGATGAGAGGAAACTTAGACTTAGCAAGATTAAGTAATTTTCCCAAGGACAGTTAGCAAATAGCTGGGTTTAGATTTGATCCCAGGAAATTTGACTCTATAAGTGCCTTGAACCACTAATGCTTTTTTGCCTCCTAAGATGAAAAATGAATATTAGTACATGCCTGACTCACAGTAACAATTATTTATGTTATATATATGTATAGTGTGTGTATGTTTAATTTGCCAGAGGACACATGCACTTGCCATAGAGAGATAGAGAAAAGTGAGAAAGCAATCCCTGTGGGGAATGGTTATACTGCAATCCCTTCTCCATTTCTCCTTCCTTTAAATATTTTGGGCACACATGCACATGTACCCGGTATGTTTTACATTTCTCTCTCTCTCTCTCTCTCTCTCTCTCTCTCTTTTTTTTTAAGAGAGAAATTTTGCTATAGGGCATGTGCGCTTGCTAGAAAGACAGAGGGACAGAAGGCGAGAAATCACCCCCAAGCAGGGGATGGCCATGCCGCAATCCCTTCTCCTCCATTCTCTTCTCGGAATTTTGGGCACGCATGCACACACACCCTGCATGAGTTTGAAACCACTGGGTTCAGGACTCAAACTATGGTCGACTATGTAGGAGTCCAGCGATGTAACCATTGTGGCATCTGCTGGTCTCCCTGGCATGTTTTTCAATCTACCATGTCCAGGATTCAAATTGTGGGATCCAGCCAATTTAATCACCACACCTCTAGTTGGCCCATACATCGTGTTTTTTAGAAAA
The DNA here is from genome assembly GCA_026018925.1 of Tupaia tana. Lineage (NCBI taxonomy): Eukaryota > Metazoa > Chordata > Mammalia > Scandentia > Tupaiidae > Tupaia > Tupaia tana. Next base: position 23,845,288 of record JAKSZU010000004.1, read on the forward strand.
TAAGCTTACAGAGGCCAACAGGTGGCATGGTTGTTAAGGCGCTGGACTCCCACACGGTTGACCTGCAGTTTAAGTTCTGACCCTATGGCTTGGAAATCACACCAGAGCATGTGTGCCTGTGTGCCCAAAATCCTGAGAGGAGAATGGAGCAGAAGAGATTGTGGCATGGCCATCCCTCTAGAGGGTAATTTCTCACTTTCCCTCTCTCTTTCTCTCTCTGACAAGTGTATGCACCTCATAGAAAAACTAAAAAGAAAAAATAATAGTCTTGCAATTTCCTTTTCCATGAACTTTTTGTTTCTTCATTCATGATAGAATGTGTGCATGTGTATGTGAGATGAGGACAAGATAGGGAGAGAGAAGAGTACCCTCCAGTGTCTGGTCATGCCATGATCCCCTTCCTCTGGTCCTCCAGCTCACTGGATCCTGGGTACTCACACATGTGCCCTGCATGTTTCTGGCTGACTGAGCTGGGATTTCACATGCAGTCCTGTGGGATCCAGCTTCTTTTGAGCAGTGTATTACTGCTGCACCATGGATCTGGCCTTATGTTGTTGCTTATTAGCACTGAATGTGACCAACAGTGCTGTAAAACATGCCAGAACTAAGTTTATCTAACATACTATTACATCTTTTCTGTAAGGCACATTATTGTCCAAGCCTTCTTGTACTTAGAACACTAGACAGAACTTAACACTACACTTAGAGGCAATTTTTTTAAGGGATTTTTGCTGTAGGGTGTGTGCAATCACCAGACAGAGAGACTGAAGGTGAGAAATCACCCTCCACACACACACCTTGGTGGGAGGGTAGGATGGCCATGTTGTAATCCCTTCTCCTCCATTTTCCTCTTGGGATTTTAGGCCACACACACAAGCAGCTGGCTTAAGTATTTTTTTGTTTTGTTTTGTTTTGAAGAGATATTTTTGCTATAGAGCATGTGCACTTAGCAGAGACAGAGAGAGACTGAGAGACAGAAAGCAAGAAGTCACGGGGGGAGGGGGGGATGGCCATGAAGCAATTGCTTCTCCATTCTCCTCTGGGTATTTTGGATAACAGGACCAGTGTGAATTTTAAGCTGGGTCTGGAACTCACACCGCTGTCCACTCCGTGGGAGTCCAGCGACATAACTATTATGCCATCTACTTGTCCCAGGAGGTTGATTTTTTTGACTTGTTAGGGTCCTCTTGCCCCAGCCTGTTATAGGTTGGGCTTGGATGTCGCAGGGCTTCCCATGTGACTTTATTCTCCAAATAGCTGCATCTTAGCAGCATGCAGTCACCGCCTGAGCTTGACCCTATGAGTTTTTTAACACACGGGTGGATTCTCCTAACTACCACCACGTACAGGATACAGAACTCAGCACTCCAGAGAACTCTGTGAATCCTGTTTCTGACCAACCCCTCCTCTCAATCTTAGGTCCTACTCCAGGCTTACTTGCTCTCATTGTAGAGAACCTAAACACAGGCCCAGAGATAGGAAGTAGCTGACATTGGGTTAGAAGGTGTTCTTCCCCAAAGTGAACTGCAGGTCAAAAGTCAGCAAACACCTAGAGTAATCGGAACAGAGGCCGGGTGATTCTTCCTACCAGCTAAGGGCCGCGCAGGCGCCTGAGCGTGCTCTGTCCTGCGCACTCAGGGCGGGCTCCTCTGCCCATCAGATGTTCCTCCCAAGCCCGCCCCTTCCCGTGCCCCGCCCCATCCCTCCCTGACCCCGCCCCCAAGCTCCGCTCCCGGCCCCGGTCCCCGGCCCTGAGAGAGCCCGGGTGCAGCCGACGCTTCAGTCTCGGGGACAGAGGCCCGCTGAGCGGTTTCGTCTCATGCTAGCGGAGCCATGGCCACTTCCGCGATGAAATCTCCGCCCTTGCGCCGGGTGTTCGTGGTGGGAGTTGGCATGACCAAGGTAAACGGACATGCAGCTCCCCCGGAGGCGGGCTCCTTGCCCCGCTCTGTCCCCTTGGGACGAGCTCTGAGGTGGCCTGCGCTCAGAGCGGGGCCTGTGTGTGCTGTTCCATGTCCTTCCTGCCCGCAGGGGCCGGCTCCCAGCTCTGGCGTTTTTAGCACCTGCGGCATGAGGGTGGCGACTCGGGTCCGGTTATGGTGTAAGTGTCCGGCGAGGTCGTAGTGTCTCAGGCTTGTTCCTGTGACATTTCTTCCCCCTTTCTCTGTCCCTTTTCCCCTGGTCAAGTTTGTGAAGGAGTCTCCAGGCTAACCCAGGGTCCTAACCCCTTTGATTATGTGTGGGGTTCCAAGGGATGGGCTGTCTCACACCCGAAGCGAAGCAGGCCGTGCATGTCCCAGTGCTGCATTCCCACGAGGACTCCCCCCAGCGACCCTTCTCGGGGTCAGCTCCAGATGTGGACGTGGAGAGAAACACTAGTGATGTGTGGCGTCTGGGCACCATTGGCTGGTTTCTTGGGTCCTCTGACTCGTTTCTGTCTCTCGAGTATCTGCCTGAGGCCAAGGCTCGGCCTTGTTGCTTTGCTTCGCAGTTTTCACTGTTAAATGTTTCTTTTTTGTGTGTGCTCACACCCCGTGGCAAAAAGGATAGAGAGGGAAAGAGGAAAGGGAGAAAGCAGTCCTACATGGGGCCTGATCACACCACAGTCTTTTTCTGTTCCTCCCTCCTTTCAGGATTTTGGACACTCCGGCACAAAGCTGAGGGTCCAGTGGTTTGGGATTGGAACCACATGATCCACCATGTAGGATCCAACCTCCATATCCATAGGCCACAGTCTGACCCAACTAAGTTACATTCTTTTTTTCTCTTAAAGGTTTTTGTCATAGGTGGGTGAGCTCGCCAGAGAGACAGACAGAAATAGAGAGAAAGTGAGAAATCATTCTCCCGGAGGCACGGCCAGCTGCGATTCTTTCTCTGTTCTCCTGAGATTTTGGGCACTTGCACACATGTGCCCAGCGTGAGTTTCAAGCCACCAGGTTGGGACTCAGACTATGGTTGGCCATTGGGAGTCCAGCCTCTTAACCACTGTGCCACCTGCTGGCCCTCTTTGCATTCTTAAAATATCAGTTCAGATCTTCTCCAGGAAACCTCTGATCCTCCTCAAATTCCCATAAAGGCCATTATAGTACTGTTACAGTGAAATTATCTGGGGCCAGCAGGTGGCATGATGGTTAGGGCTCTGGACTCCCACATGGTCCACTGCAGTGCAAGGCCCAGACTTGGTGGCTTGCTTTCACTTTCTCTCTCTAGTGAACATATGTGCCCTATAGCAAATGAAAATAATAATAATGATAAATAAAATTAAGTAAATTCTGAAAAAAAGATCTGTTTATGTGTCTATAGTATTCTTTAGCATATAATCTCCTGAATGGGTCTCACGTCTTACCATTCCTATATCCCTCTCACCTTGAAAGTGCCTGGTGCCTGAATGTCTTCAGTGAATGTTAGTTGAACAATATTAAATGGCTATGCTTTGTGAAAGAGGTCCTAGGGGGAATTCAACTTCTGAGGAAAAAAACCTTAAAATTTTTATTTTACCAAGAAAAGAAATGATCTTATACTTGGGCTGAAAGTATATAATTCACTCAACACACGTAAATAGAAAAGTTGACTAGTAAGTTATAAAGCAGAAGCCTAGGGATCATTCTGCCTTTTCATAGATGAGGGGGCTTCTAATGTATGTGGGTAGTAAAATCTTTTTTCTTTTTCTTTTTTGAGAGATTTTCGCTATAGGGCGCGTGCGCTCGCCAGACAGACAGAGAGAGACATAGAGACAGAAAGCGAGAAATCACCCCCCAGAGGGGATGGTCACGCCGCAATCCCTTCTCCTCCATTCTCCTCTCGGGATCTTGGGCACGCACGCACACGCGCCCGGTGTGAGTTTTAAGCCACCGGGTCCGGGACGCGAATCGCGGTCGACTACGTGGGAGTCCAGCGACATAGCCATTACGCTAACTGCTGGTTCCCGGTAGTAAAATCTTTTTAATATAAAAAAAATTTATAGTGTATGTGTATGCATGAAAGGAAGAGAGACAAATAAAGTATCCTTGACAGAGTCACTTCGCACTGCAGTCCCCTTTCCTCAACCCTCTAGCGCCTCTGGATCTTGGCTATCTATGCACAAGTGCACCGTTGAGAAACAGAGAAAGGGGAAGTGAGACATCACGCTCCCAGAGGGGTTGGCCATGATGCAATTCCTTCTCTATTCTCCTCTCAGGACTTTGGGCATGCATGCACATGTGCCTGGCTTGTTTTCAAGCTGCTGGATCCCGGACTTGAACTGCTCAAGTTGGCATGTGGGATTCAGCCTCCTAAATCTCCATGCCATCTCCTGGCCTTCAGTAAAACCTTTTTGAATATGATATTAATGTAGTCGGATCTTCCATTATTGAACGTCTGATTATATGGGCTGTAAAGATACTTCTCAGCTATGATGGAGTTACAGCCAATAAACTCCTGTAAGTTGAAATGCATTGAATATACCTAACCTGCTGAACAGAATTGAGCCTAGCCTCCCTTAAATGTGCCCAGAGCACTTACACTAGCCTACAGGAGGGCAAAATCATCTAACACAAAGCCTGTTTTATAATAAAGGGTGGAATATCTCATGTAATTAATTGAATACTGTACCGAAAGTGAAAAACAGAATGGTAGAGTACAGAAAGTACTTTTTGTAAAGAGATAGTATGGTGCTAAATCCCAACAAGTAGTATCTATTAATGATTAAATCATCATTTTTTTTTTTTGAGAGGTTTTTGCTATAGGGCGCGTGCGCTCGCCAGACAGACAGAGAGACAGAGAGACGGAAAGCGAGAAATCACCCCCCAGGGGGGATGGCCACGCCGCAATCCCTTCTCCTCCATTCTCCTCTCGGGATATTGGGCACGTACGCACATGTGCCCGGCGTGAGTTTTAAGCCACCGGGTCTGGGACGCGAACCGCGGTCGACTATGTGGGAGTCCAGCGACATAGCCATTACGCTAACTGCTGGTCCCTAAATCATCATTTTTAACTTAATTTTGTTTTTTAGGTTTTTGTCATAGGGCATGTGCTTGCTAGACAGAGACAGAAGGCAACAGTGAGAGGGAAAGTGAGAAACTAGCCCCTGGGTGGATGGCCATGCCTCATTCCCTTCTCTTCTATTCTCTTCCTGGGATTTTGGGCATGTATGCATATGCGTCCAGCATGATTTTCAAGTCACCAGGTCTGGGACCTGAACCACAGTCAGCCATATGGAAGTCCAGCAATGTCACCATTATGCCACCTGCTGGTCCCAAGTTATCATCTTACAGAAAAATAATTGCACTGGTTTTCATTAAGACCATTCCAAATGAAGCAGATTAATTTTATTAATCTCAATACTTGTGAGATTGTTTACATGTGAGCTACACTAGCCGCTTTTTTAATGAAGCACCAGTTTTACTTGGGAACCAGCAGTTAGCGTAATGGCTATGTCGCTGGACTCCCACGTAGTCGACCGCGGTTCGCGTCTCAGACCCGGTGGCTTACAACTCACGCCGGGCGCGTGTGCGTGCGTGCCCAAGATCCCGAGAGGAGAATGGAGGAGAAGGGATTGCGGCGTGACCATCCCCCCTGGGGGGTGATTTCTCGCTTTCTATCTCTCTGTCTCTCTCTGTCTGTCTGGCGAGCGCACGCGCCCTATAGCGAAAAAACCTCTCAAAAAAAAAAAAAAAATGAATGAAGTGGGGCCGGCAGGTGGCGTGGTGGTTAAAGGCACTGGACACCCACATGGCCAACCGTGGTTCAAGTCCTGAATCTGGTGGCTTGCTTTCTCACTTTCCTTCTCTCTCTCTTTCTGTCTGATTAAAACTGGAAAGTAACAATAATAATAAATTAAGTTAAAATAAAATAATTCTTTAAAAAAAATGAATGAAGTCAGCCTGTCACTTCAAGGAAAGTAACTGACAGTATTTGTTGCCAGCGATAAAATTTGAGCTTTCAAGTGAAAGTTATAATTTTAAAAAACTTATACATGATCGCCAACTTTCTGCTACTTTTTTGTTGGTTTTAATGAGATAGGTGTTAATAATAACAAAGGTAAGTTTTGGAATTACATAATGTCAAATTGTGGAAGAGCTTCATAACCCATGTAATCATTATTATTATTATTATTATTATTTTAATTTTTTTTTGCCACAGGGTACATATACTTGCTGGAAAGAGAGACAGTGAGAGAAAAAAAGAGACAGAGAAAGAAAGCACTTACCCAGGGGGGATGGCCATGCTGCAATCCCTTCTCTTCCATTCTCTCCCTGGGATTTTTGGGCATACACGCACACATGCTAGCCTGGAGTGAGATTCAAGCCATGTCTGGGACTTGAATCGCAATTGGCCTTACGCAAGTCCAGTGCCTTAACCACCATACCACCTGCTGGCCCCAATGGAATCACTATTTTACAGGTGACCTAGATGATTCAGAATTATGCATTCATTAAATAAATGATCCATTTATTTATAAATCCTTTGAACAAATCCATAGGAGATCCATTCAAAATGCAAGAATTTTATAATAGAGTATAAAATGGGAACAGCAGATGGTGTGGTGGTTAAGGTGTTGGACACTCCTACTTGGCAGACCACAGTCTGAGACTCGGACCTGGTGGCTTGCTTTCTCACTTTTTCTCTCTCTTCCTCTCCCTGTCCCTCTCTGCTCAAATTAAAATAACTGAATGAATAAATAAAAATTAAATAATTCTTTTTTAAGAAAGTTCATTTTATGGTTTCAGATTTTTGCATTGCAGTTAACTATTAAGAAACTCCCACTGTTGGGGGGCTGGTAGGTGGCATCGTGGTTAAGGGCACTGGACTCCCTCATGGCTGACCGAGGTTCGAGTCCCAGACTTGGCAGCTTGCTTTCTCGCTTTTCCTCTCTCTTTCTCTCCCTGTCCCTCTCTGGTCAAACTAAAAATAAATAAATAAGGTTAAATAAAATAACTCTTAAAAAAAAAAAAGAAACTCTCACTGTCATTTTAGTGTAGTATTAAAAACAAATAACCATAATTACCCAGAAAGGCTATTTAAATAATCCTTTTTTTTTTTCAGCTACTTGTCTATATGAGGTTAGAATTACTTCCTGGGCTTCAAGTGAAACAACATAACAAACAGAAGATTGAATGAAGACTTACATAGGAGGGCTAGCTCTGTGATACAACAGTTAAAGCATTATGCAGGGGGCTGGCAGGTGGCACGGTAGTTAAGGGCACTGGACTCCCACATGGCCGACTGCAGTTCAAGTCCTGGACCTGGTGGCTTTCTTTCTCTCTCTCTCTCTTTGTCCCTCTCCAGTCAAATTAAAGTAAAAAATAAATAAATAAAGTTAAATAAAATATACCAGGTGTGTGTGGACACACCAAGGACCTGACAGAATGGAACATTGGAGGAAAAAGGATTGTAGCATGACCAGGCCCATTGAGGGGTGCTCTTTCCCTTTTTCCCTCTCATGTGCTTGAATTTACCCTGTGTCGTTCAAAAAAATTAGATATGAGAATTCATCTGTCTCCTATTAAACCAGATATTAAAGAGAATTGCAGAAATACAGAGTAATGCCACTCTTCTCATGTTTTCAGGGGAAATAGTTTTAAAGCATCATGTATGGGTCCAGCTTGAGGCCCTGGTGGGCAGCTGGATCTTACATGGCTAACTGCATAGTTTTGAGTTCCAGAGCTGATGGCTTGAGAAACATCCCAGGCACCTGTGTATATGTGCCCAAAATCTGAAAGGAGGGAGAAATGGAGTAGAAGGGATTGTAGTGTGACCATGCCCCATGGGGAGTACTTTCTGTCTTTCTCCAATGAGCACACATGCCCTCTGGTTAAAAACAAAACAAAACAAAACAAAACAAAACAAAACAAAAACACTCCATCTTCTACTTATTCATCCTTCTGTCCCTCTAACTCCTGACAACAACTGATTTTTCAATGTTTCTATAATTTTATCTTCTCTCACATGTCATTTACTTGTAATCATATATTGGGTTGTCCGGAAAGTCATGATACATTTTTACATACAAAACCAGAAAAATATGACTTTCCTAACAGCCTAATAGTATGTGGTCTTTCAGATTGGCTTATTTTGCTTAGTAGTGAGTATTTAAGTTTTTTCTACTTCTTTTCTTGGCTTGATAAGAGGTTTTATTTTTCAATATTGAATAATTTTTTTCTTTTAATAATTATTTATTTTATTTATTCATTCATTTATTATTATATATTTTTTTTAGTTTGACCAGAGAGAGACAGAGGGTGAGACTGAGAGACAGAGGAAGTGAGAAAGCAAGCCACCAGATTCAGGACTTGAACTCTGGTCGGCCATGTGGGAGTGTCCAACGCCTTAACCACCATGCCACCTGCTGGTCCCAATATTGAATAATTTTTTAAATAGAATTTTGCGTTAGGGCATGTGCACTCACAGGAAAGACAGAGATAGAGAGACAGAAGGCAAGAAATCAACCCCTGGGGGGATGGCCATACTGCAGTCTCTTCTCCATTCTCTTTTTGGGATCTTGGACACACATGCACACATGTCCGGTGGGAATTTAAGCAGCTGGGTCTGGGACTCAAACCGCGGTTGACTACATGGAAGTCCAGTGATGTAACCATTATGCCATCTGCTGGTCTTCTTGAATGATCTTCTGTTGTTTAGATATATTGGGTTCATTGGGAAAGTCATGACACTTAAAAAAAAAAGAATAATTTAACTTTACTTATTTATTTACTCATTTTTAATTTGACCAGAGAGGGACATAGTGAAAGAGAGAGAGAAAGAGAGAGAAATAAAGCAAGAAAGCAAGCTGCCAGGTCCAGGACTCAAACCGTGGTTGGCCCTGTGGGAGTCCAGCACCCTTAACCACTATGCCACCTGCCAGCCCCATCATGTCAGGCTTTTCTGACTACCCAATATCACATTGTATTTATCCTGTTACTGAAGGACATCTTGGTTGCTTTAGTATTAGCAATTATGAATAAAACTTTCACAAACATTTGTGTACAGCTTTTCATGTGGACTTAAACTACTTAATATCAAGGAGTGTGATTGCTGGATTGTTACAGTAAGAGTATGTTCAGTTTTGGGGCCAGCAGTGGTGTGGTGATTAAGGCACTGGATCTCATGTGGCTGATTATGTGGTTTGTGTCCCAGAGCCAAAAACTTGAAAAACACACCAGGTGAGTATGCATATGTGCCCCTAATCCCAAGAGCTGAATGGAGGAGAAGGGATTGTGGTGTGGCCATCCCCCCAGGGGTGCGATTTCTCTCTCTCTTTTTTCTGGTACACTTATGCATCCTATAGCAAAAAAAAAAAAGTATGCTTATTTTTTGTAAGAAACTGCCAAACTGTTTTTCAAAGTGGCTATACCATTTTGCATTCTCATCAACAATGAATGAAAGGGACCAGCAGATGGCATAATGCTTACATCACATGGTCGACCATGGTTCGAGTCCTGGGCCTGGTGGCTTGAAATTCACGATGGGTGCGTGTGCATGCATGGCAAAAATCCCCAAAGGAGAATAGAGGAGAAGGAATTATGACATGACCATACCCACTGGGGGGGGGGGGTAATTTCTTGCTTTCTATCTGTTGTGAGTGCATGTGCCCTATAACAAATATCTGTCTCTAAAAAGAAGTATCTTTAGGGGCCAGGAGGTGGTGTGGTGGTTAAGGCGCTGGACTCCCACATGGTCGACCACAGTTCCAAGTCCTAGACCTGACAGCTTACTTTCTCACTTACTCTCTCTCTGGTCAAATTAAAAAATAATAATAACAAATAAAATGAAACAAATAAATAATTATTTAATAACAGAATACATTGTCCTTGATCTGTCCCCATGGCCTAGTGGTTGAGGCAGGTGGAGCCTACTTGGCTGACCACGAGGTTCGAATCCCAGCCCCTGGTGGCTTGGAAAACATGCCAGGCATGTGTGTGTATGTGTGTGTGTGTATGTGCACATACTCATAATCCTGAATGAATGGAGAAGTGGAGAAGGGATTGTGGCATGATCATGCCCTATGGGGGAGATGCTTTCGCTCTCATTTTCTTCCTGTTTCTCTGCCTTTCTCTGACTAGGGTAAATACCCTCTGACATTTGAAAAAGAAAGAAAGAAAAAGAAAAAAATCCATCTCAGGATAAAGCCTGAAAATCAAAGCCCATAAATTCCCTTATCAGATTATTCTAGAGCCTGACTAGACCAGCTGAAGGTTTTGCTCCATTACTTACTAACTCTTGGACAAGTTGTTTAATCTCTCTTTGCCTAATTTTTTAAATCTGTAAAGTGGTAATAACAATAGTACCTATCTCTTAGGATGGTTGTGAGGATTAAATAAATTTATATACATGGGGAATGCTTAATACAATGCCTAACACAGTAAGTGACCAGTAAATATTAATTGTTATCATTATCTGGTCCGAAGTTACTTTTATGCCCTTATCACTTCCACTTTCTATCTCATGGTTTAACCTCTGCCATACTAAATTATTTGAAGTTCTTCCAGAGGAAATTGTGTCATAGTCTCTCACTTCTAGATCTTCCTTCCACTTGGCTAATTCCCACTGTTCTTTGAAGACTTTATTTATTAATTTATTTTTTTTTTAGGTTTTTATTTGCCATAGAGTGCATGTGTTTGCCAGAGAGACAGGGAGAGACAGTGAGAGGGAAAGTGAGAAATCACCCCCCAAGGGGGATGGCCACACCACAATCCCTTCTCCATTCTCCTGGGATTTTGGACATGCATGCACATGCACTTGGTGTGAGTTATAAGCCACGAGGTCTGGGACTCGACCATAGTTAAACATGTAGGAGTCTAGCACCTTAACCACTATGCCATCTGCTGGTCCTGAGGACTTAATTTAAATGGCAGTCCCTCTGGGAAACCTTTTTTGTTCTCCCTTGAGGATTGGGTAGATCTCTCCCAAGTCATTCTGTTTCTAGGTCACTATGGAGTAATTACCTGTTTTGCATTAGAATGGCAGCTCCCTTACTGCAAGGACTATGTTATGTATTATCAGTGTCTAGGAACAAGGTAGGTGCTCAGTACGTTTCTGTTTGGGTGAATTTCTGCAATGCTTTGTTGTGAAGAAGCTGTAACTATATTTGTTTTATTTATTGCTTCCTTCTATATTTCTAGTTTGTAAAGCCTGGAACAGAGAATTCAAGAGACTATCCTGACTTGGCAAAAGAAGCAGGTAATATAGAACATTTATATCTTTGAACACCCATAGTTTTTGTGTGGTCTGTCTTAATTCCATGGGCGGAGCAGCCTTGTAAACATAAGAGGAACCCCAGTCAAGGGAAAAGGACCTAAACAACCGCAGTCCCTTCTCCTCCATTCTCCTCTTGGAACCTTGGGTATGCACGCACATGCGCCCAGCATGAGTTTAAGCCACCGGGTCCAGGACTTGAACTGCAGTCGACTACATGGGAGTCGAGTAACATAGCCATTACACCAACTACTGGTCCCTGAGAATACTCTTCTTAATATAATCTCACAAACTTTTTTTTTGCTTATTTGCTAAACAGGAAACGATAACTCAAGGTCTGACTAAACCAGTCCTGTAATTTATATATCTTCTTATGTTGAAAAAAAAAAATCAAAATGCACCAGCAGGTGGCATGGTGGTTAAGGTACTGTATTCTCACATGGCCGATGCGATTCAAGTCCTGGACCTGGCAACTTGCTTTCTCTTTCTCTTTCTCTGGTCAAATTTTAAAAATAATAATAACAGGGGCCAGCAGGGAGCCAGGTGGTTTAAGGGCACTGGACCACAGTTTGAGTCCTGTACCTGGTGGCCTGCTTTCTCACGTTCTCTCTACCCCTCTCTGGTCAAATTAAAATAAATAAGTAAATGAAAAAATAAAATTAAATAATCCTTAAAAAATAACAACAAATGCAATAAATCATTTCTTTAGAAAATCAAAGTAATGCATTCATATGGTATAAAGAAATGGCAAAGGGACTAGCAGGTGGTGTTGTGGTTGAAGCGCTGGACTCCCACATGGCCGAATGTGATTCGAGTCTCAGACCTGGCAGCTTGCTTTCTCACCTTCCCTTTCTCTCTCTGTCCTTGTCTCTGGTCAAATTAAAAATATAAAAACAAATGAAATTAAATAAATAAATAATTATTTTTAAAAATGAAAAAGTACAGAAGGGCTGATATTTCTCAGGCCCGTTCCTTAGGGTCGACTTCTTTGAACTGTTTTGGCTTTAGTTCTTCTGGTGATTATCGGTGATTATCTTCATATCTAAATGCTCATTCTGTCATGTATATTCATGTTTTTGATTTATCAGTTTGAGACATCTATTTGCTTCTCACTGTGGTAGATGAAGATTTAGCTCACACTTTCTCTCCAACCTCACTGTCCTCTTCTTTCCAGTTTAGTTAGTTTTTCTCATTTCTCCCACTGGTTATTTCTGCAAATTTGGATGACATCCTTACTGCTTCGTTTCTTGTTTCATAGACAGAACTTTTGTTTCTGGCTCTGTATGATAACCACATTAAAATCCACTCCTAATAATGACATTCTATCCCATTTTGTCCTCTAGAAGTGTGGGTAGCTCCAGAGATGAATAAAACAAAGCCCTTATCTTGAGGAGCTTTTAAGACTCTTAGGATTTAATATTAAGTATAGTCAAGTAGGCAGTTAGGACAGAAAGCATACAGTATCACAAAAGAGACTTGGAGAACTGATGTCATAATAACTTAATGGAAAACGATTACTTTTAAAGGAGAGCTCAGATGATTTGAGTAAGGATTCAAGATTTCAACTGAACCTATACTATATCGAGGTAACTGTACTCTGGGAAAACTCTAACCTTAGTTTTTACTCACCAAAAGCAAATACTTATAGCACTTTTTGATTAACCCCTGCCTCCTCTTTTTTTTAATAGGCCAGAAAGCTCTAGAAGATGCACGGATCCCTTATTCTGCAGTGGAACAGGCTTGTGTTGGCTATGTTTACGGTATGTGATAAACATAATCTTCTAGAAATGATTTGCCTAAATCTAGCAACATCTTCATAAACAGTGCAAAGGCATTTACCAGTTTTAACCCTTAAACTTGGAATTCAGAGTCATTCCCATCACTCGTATTTCAAGCTAGTATGACTATTAGGTCATCAGAAAGTCATGATGTATTTTTCTATGCAAACATGCATCATGACTTTCCCAGCAAGTGACCAAATATATATATATTGCCAAAATAGGAAATAAATTTTAACAATTTAACCTATTAAAAAAAAGAATTACCCATAATTCTACCATGTGAGGATAATAAGATAAAAATTTGATCTTCATTATCTTAAAATTTGTATTGACTTTTTTGTATTTGATAAAATTTGTTCATTAAATTTTTTTTCTGATAAGAAAAATAATATATATTAATTGTTTTTTTTGGGGGGAGAGGTTTTTGCTATAGGGCCCGTGCGCTCGTCAGACAGACAGAGAGAAACAGAGAGACAGAAAGCGAGAAATCACCCCCCAGGGGGGATGGTCACGCCGCAATCCCTTCTCCTCCATTCTCCTCTCAGGATCTTGGACACGCACACACACGTGCCCGGCGTGAGTTTTAAGCCACCGGGTCCGGGACGCGAACCACCGCGGTCAACTACGTGGGAGTCCAGCGACATAGCCATTACGCTAACTGCTGGTCCCTATTAATTGTTTTTTAAAAAGGGACCATAAAAGCACAGGAGGGCCAGCAGGTTATGTGGAGGTTCAGGCAGCTGGATCCCATATTGCCAAGAGTGTGGTTCAAGTCCTGACCCCACAGCTTGAACATCATGCTGAGTGTGTATGCATGTGTGCACAAAATCCTGAGAGGGGAATGGATTAGAAGGGATTGTGATGCGGTCATCTCTCCTGGGGGATGATTTTAATTTTTTTCCTCTCTCTCTCTCTCTTTCAATTTCTCTCTGGTGAGCACATATGCCCTATAGCAAACAAATAGAAAGAAAATAACAAAATAAGTCATCTTTATTTTCATTATCCAGAGATTATTTCCATTGATCTGGTATATATCCTTCAGTGAGTCTGTATGCATATGAATATGCATGCACACATGATTTTTTAAAAAAATAAAGTCCTACTATTCATACACATACACACACACACACACACACACACACACACATATATATAGTTTGTTTTTGGAGAGGTTTTTGCTATAGGGCACGTGTGCTTGCCACAGACAGAGAGAGACAGAGAGACAGAAAGCAAGAAATCACCCCCAGGGGAGATGGCCACGCCACAATCCCTTCTCCTCCATTCTTCTCTTAGGATCTTGGGCACGCATGCACACGTACCTGGCGTGAGTTTTAAGCCACTGGGTATGGGACTCAAACCACGGTCAACTATGTGGGAGTCCAGTGACTTAGCCATTATGTTAACTGTGGTCCCATTGTTCATATTTTTTGTAATCCACTTTTCTCATTTAATTGCCAGAGGATGTGTGTAGTCACCAGAGAATGAGAGAGGGGGAGAAACACCCCCCAATGGAGTGTAGTCACTTTGCAGTCTTTTCTCCATTTCTCTGTCTTGTCAGCATTTTGGGCATATACGCATCTGTGCCTGGTGTGTTTTCAGGTCTCCGGGGCCAGGTTTGAATTGTGGTCAACCATGTGAGACCTGGCTGCCTTAATCACTAGCCTACTGGGCTGACTTCCTAGTCTTTTTATAGCACTAAAAAATATTCATTGTGGGGACCAGCAGGTGACGTGGTGGTTAAGGTGCTGGACACACCCACATGGCCGACCATGGTTTGAGTCCTGGAGCTGGTGGCTTGCTTTCTTGCTTCCCTCTCTATCTCTCTCTCTGTGTCTCTCTGGTCAAATATAAAAAAAAAAATGAATAAGTAAAAAATTAAATAATTAAAAAAAAAAAGAACTATTAAAAAAAAAATTCATGTCATTACCAGTGGATAGTGTAATGGTTATGTCGCTGGACTCTCACCTAGTCAACTGCAGTTCGAGTTCTGGACATGGCAGCTTAAAGCTCACACTGGGCATGTGTGTGCGTATTCCCAAAATCCTGAGAGGAGAATGGAGAAGGGATTGTGGTGTGACCATCGCCCCTGAGGGGTGATTGCTCGCTTTTTGTCTCTCTGCCTCTGTCTCTCCAGCAAGTCCACATGCTCTATAGCAAAAATCTCTCTCTAAAATAAAGAGAAAATATTCATTGTCAAATAAAGATTGAATAAATTTAAGGTATACAACATGCTGGTTTGATATAAGTATAAATTATGAATTGATTATCATAATCAAATTAATAATCACATCTATCCCTAGAATATGTATATCTTTTTTTAAATTTTTTTTTATTATTTATTTATTTATTTATTTATTTATTTTTCCCTTTGGTATCATAATGTTTTTTTTTTAATTATCTATTTTTTTATTACATTGAATTACATATAACTTTACAGTGTATTACATTGCTTTTTCAAAAGGGAATGCCATGCATGTCAGTCAGTACAGAGACATTAATCTCCCCGCTTCAACATTCAATATCTTTCCTATGTTTCCCCCAATCATTATTATTATTATTCTAATTATTTTTTATGATAAACATGATTTTTTTTTTCCAATTATCAGATCATAAAGTTCCCAACAATAGGGAACGTAGACTCCACTCAGGGCTGGACCAAGGGTGGGTCTTGTGCAGCCCCGCAAATGTAGGTGAATCTCCATGGAACACAGTTTCAGACCTCCGGATAGGGCACGCGGAGCAGAGCCCCGGCCACGGCACGCGGGGCAGACCCCGGCCACAGTACGCGGGGCAGACCCCGGCCACGGTACGCGGGACAGAGCCCAGACCAGGCCGGCTCTCCGGCCAAGGCACGTGGGGGAGAGCCCCGGCCGGACTGGCTCTCCGGCCATGGCCCGCGGGGCAGAGCCCCGGCCACGGCCTGTGGGGCAGACCCCAGCCACGGCACACGGGGCAGAGCCCCGGTCGGGCTGGACCTCCGGATAGGGCATGCGGGGCAGACCCCGGCCACGGCACGCAGGGGCAGAGCCCCGGCCAGGCCGGCTCTCCAGCCAAGGCACGCGGAGCAGAGCCGCGGCCACAGGACAGAGCCCCGGCCGGGCCGACCATCCGGCCACGGCACGCGGGAGCAGAGCCCCGGCCACGGCACATGGGGCAGACCCCGGCCAGGGCACGCGGGGGCAGACCCCGGCCACGGCACGCGGGGGCAGACCCTGGCCACGGCACGCGGGACAGAGCCCGGCCACGGCACGCGGGACAGAGCCCGGCCACGGCACGCAGGGCAGACCCCGGCCACGGCACGCGAGGCAGACCCCGGCCACGGCACGCGGGGCAGACCCCTGCCACGGCACGCGGGACAGAGCCCCGGCCACGGAACGCGGGGCAGAGCCCCGGTTAGGCCAGACCTCCGGATAGGGCCTGCAGAGCAGAGCCCCGGCCACGGCACGCGGGGCAGACCCCGGCCAAGGCACGCGGGGCAGACCCCGGCCAAGGCACGCGGGGCAGACCCCGACCACGGCACGTGGGGCAGACCCCAGCCACGGCACGCGGGACAGAGCCCCGGCCACGATACGCGGGGCAGACCCTGAGAGAGATTTTTTACTATAGGGCATGTGCACTTGCCAGAGAGACAGACAGAGACAGAAAGTAGAAATTATCTCCTGGGGGATGGCCATGCTACAGTCCCTTCTCCACCATTCTCCTTTCAGGATCTTGGGCATGCATGCACACACGCCCAGTGTGAGTTTTAAGCTGCTGGGTCTGGGACTTGAACTGCAGTCAGATACATGGGAGTTCAGCAACATAACCATTATGCCATCTGCTGGTCCCAGAACTTGTATATCTTTTAATTTTTTTAAGAATTATTTTATTTAACCTTATTTATTTTAATTTGACCAGAGAGGAACAAAGTGAGTGAGAAAGAAGGAAACTGTCAGGTCCAGGACTTGAACCACGATTGACTATGTGGGAGTCTAGCGCCCTTAACCACCATGCCAAGTGCTGGCCCAAGAACTTGTATATCTTATAATTGAAAGTTTGTACCCTTTGACCAACATCTCTCCATTTTCTCCTTGCCCCCACAGCATTTTTGTTGTTGTTGTTAAAGAATTATTTATTTATTTAATTTTATTTGGTATTATTTTTTAATTTGACCAGAGACAGAGAAAGAGAAAAAGGGAAAGTGAGAAAGCAAGCCACCAAATCCAGGATGTGTACCATGGTCAACTATCTGGGAGCCTAGTGCCTTAACTACTATACCACCTGTTGGCCCCTTTCCTACAGCATTTTTTAAAAAACAATTATTTTATTTAACTTTATTTATTTATTTAAATTTTACCAGAGTGGGACAGAGCGAGAGAGGGAGAGAGAGAAAGTGAGAAAGCAAGCAGCCAGGTTCGGGACTCAAACTGCGGTCAACCCTGTGGGAATTCTGCTCCCTTAACCACCACACCACCTGCTGGCCTCTATTTATTTATTTATTTTCATTTGACCAGAGAGGGACAGAATGAGAGAGAGAGAGAGAGAGAGAGAGAGAGAGAGAGAGAGAGAGAGAAAGCAAGCAGCCAGGTCCAGGACTCGAACCACTGTTGATCATGAGGGAGTCCAGTGTCCTTAATCACCACACCACCTGCCAGCCCCTACAGCATTTTTCAAAAGAGATTTTTGCTATAGGGCATGTGTGCTTCCTGGGGAGATTGAGACAGAAAGCGATAAATCACCCCCAAGGGGGACAGCCACGCCACGATCCCTTCTCCATTCTCCTTTCAAGATCTTGGGCACACATGCACATGTGCCTGATGTGATTTTGAAGCTACCATGTCTGGGACTTGAACCACAGTCAGCCATGTGGGAGTCCAGCAACATAACCATTACACTATCTTCTGGTCCCCCTACAGCATTATTTTTAGAATTATTTTATTTAAATTTATTTATTTACTTATTTATTTATAATTTGACCAGAGAAGGAAAGGGTGAGAGAGAGAGAGAAAGAAAGTAAGAAAGCAAGCTGCCAGGTCTGGGACTTGAACCATGGCTGGTCATGTTGGATCCTTTGCCCTTAACCACCATGCTACCTGTTGGCCCCATTCCCTACAGCATTTTTAATGATTACATAATATTCTAGTCTTAGGGCTTCACCAGTTTATTGAATAGTAGTAGTAGTAGTAATATCCTGTCCTTGCATTTTAAGTTATTTCTAATTTCTAGTTATAAAAATGATATAGTATTATAAAAAATACTAGAGTAATTATTAATTTAGATGAATTTGTACCTATTAATGACTTCCTTCCTTGAAATATGAATTTATCATGAGAATTCTAGCAGGGAAACTTACTGAGTCGAAGGGATGCAGAATGTATATATACCGAGAAGGAGACCCTGAACCTTGCTAATTTTGCCAAAGACTCGTAGAGAGTCTAAGCCTTCAGATTTTCCCACCATGCTGTGCAGTGTGTCTGCATTGGTGGTCATGTCACTTGGGAGAGGAAATCACATGTGTACTCAACTCAGATCACGTTGTTCAGGAATGCCCCTGGCACACAGGACCTCTGAAATTTTTTTTTTTTTTTTTTTGAGAGGTTTTTCGCTATAGGGTGCGTGCGCTCGCCAGACAGAGAGAGACATAGAGACAGAAAACGAGAAATCACCCCCCCCAGGGGGGATGGTCACGCCGCAATCCCTTCTCCTCCATTCTCCTCTCGGGATCTTGGGCACGCACGCACACGTGCCCGGCGTGAGTTTTAAGCCACCGGGTCCGGGACACGAACCGCAGTCAACTACGTGGGAGTCCAGCGACATATGCTAACTGCTGGTTCCCTGAAATATTTTGAAGTTGTGAAATCTTTATATGGAAGTAACCCAAGACAAATTCATTTGGTGTAGTTTGCAGATTTCTACCTGATAGTCAAGAGTTAATGAAATAGCGCTTTCTTGATTACATAACCCTGGCTAGATTGACTCATGGTTATCACCCGATCATTTTTCTGTTTTCTTATGTCTTTATTACATAAAGAAAGTGCACATGTATTCCTTGTTTTGAGACTTTATTATGTTTGCAAAGTAAATGATGCTTAATGCTAAAACTGTTTCTTAGTATGTTTCAGTAGTATGTTTACTATCCCAACCATGTCATATGCTAGGCAAAAGCAAAATACTGAAAAACTGTAATATAATATTCCATTACAGTGCATTTCCATAATTCCCATGTTACAGATATTAATTTTTTCTTTCTTTCTTCCTTTTTTTTTTTTTTGATACAGGTGACTCTACCTGTGGGCAGAGAGCTATCTATCACAGTTTGGGACTGACCGGAATTCCTATAATCAATGTCAACAATAACTGTTCTACTGGGTCTACTGCTTTGTTTGTAGCCCGGCAGCTGATTCAGGGTGGTAAGCAGCTTATTTATCTTAAATAAATGAGAGGTTATTGCCCCTGGTTAATCATTTCTCCACATGACCATCAGAGGAAGTGATTAGTAATGTATATTTATTTATTTATTTTAATAATTATTTTATTTAACTTTAATTTTAACCAGAGAGAGACAGAGCAAGAGAGTGAGAGCGAGAGAGAGAAAGTGAGAAAGCAAGCCGCCAAGTATGGGACTCGAACCATGCACGGTTGGCCCTGGGGGCGCTTCAGCGTCCTTAACCACCATGCCACCTGCTGACTCCCTATTTATTTATTTTTAATTTGTCAAAGATTGTGTGTCCATTTACCAGAGAAAGAGAAAGAGAGAGATGGAAAGTGAGAAAGCATCCCCTAACAAGGCATGCCACAATCCTTTCTCCATTTCTCTATTCTATTGGGATTTTGGGCACACACGCACACACACCTGGCAGGTCTTTCTAGATACGCTGGGACCAGGATTCAAACTACATGATCGTCCATGTGGAATCTGGTTGCCTTAACCACCAGGTCATGGAGCCAGCCTGATAATATATTTCTTTTTTTTAGAAAAGGCTATATTGAAATATAATCAGGCCAGCAGGTGGCATGATGGTTAAGGTGCTAGACTGCTAGACTTCTTTTTCTTTTTTTCGGAGAGGTTTTCGCTATAGGGCGCGTGCACTCACCAGACAGACAGAGAGAGACATAGAGACAGAAAGCGAGAAATCACCCCCCAGGGGGGATGGTCACGCCGCAGTCCCTTCTCCTCCATTCTCCTCTCGGGATCTTGGACACGCACGTACACGCACCCAGCGTGAGTTTTAAGCCACTGGGTCCGGGACGCGAACCGCGGTCGACTACGTGGGAGTCCAGCGATATAGCCATTATGCTAACTGCTTGTTCTCAAGGTGCTAGACTTCAATATGACTGACTGTGGTTCAAGTCCTGGACTTAACAGTTTGAAAATCATGCTGCGCACATATGCGTGCATGCCCCAAATCCTGGGAGAAGAGAGGAGAAAGGATTACAGTGTGGCCATCACCCTTAGGGGGTGGGTCCTCATTTTTTGGGTACACATGCATATGTATCTGATGTGATCTTTCTTTTTTTTTTTTTTCTTCTTTTAAGATTTTTATCATAGGGCATGTTGTTCACGGAGAGAGCAAGGGAGACAGTAAGAGGGGAAGTGAAAAATCATCCCTAGGGGTGCTG
Source organism: Tupaia tana (assembly GCA_026018925.1). Classification (NCBI taxonomy): domain Eukaryota; kingdom Metazoa; phylum Chordata; class Mammalia; order Scandentia; family Tupaiidae; genus Tupaia; species Tupaia tana. Next base: position 23,865,840 of record JAKSZU010000004.1, read on the forward strand.
CAGTCCCTTTTCCTCCATTTTCCTCCTGGGAATTTGGGCACTCACACACATGCATCCGGCATGCTTTTCAAAGCACCAGGTCTAGGACTCAAACCACAGTTAGCCAGCACCTTAACCACCATACTACCTGTTGGTCCCTTGATTTTTCCTGTTATCTAGGAACATAAAATTTTCTTTGTAATTTTATACTTATTAAAAAATTGTAGGATTATAGCATATCTTTGCATTTTATGTACACTGACATACTTTTTTTGTTTTAAGGTCTTTGGCATAGGGTGCATGTGCTCGTCAGAGAGAGACAGAAAGAGGGAAAGTGAGAAATCACCCCCTGGGGGGATGACCATGCTGTAGTTCCTTTGCCTCTATTATCTTTTTGGGATTTTGGGCATGCACGCACACATGCCTGGCATGATTTTCATGCCATTATGTCCTGGATTCAAACCATAGTTGGCCATGTGGGAGCCCAGCACCTTAACCACCATTCCACTTGCTGGCCCTTGATTTTTCTTCTTATCTAGAAATATATACCAACTTTATTTGTGATTTTAGACTTACCAAAAATTTTATAGGAAGGATTATAGTATGCTTTTGCATTTTATTATATGTAAATTTACATACTTATTGATTTATTTTCTTAACCATTGATTTATTAATTTATCTATTTATTTGTTGTGATTTTCAAGCCACTAGGTCTTGAACCATGGTTGGTCATGTGGGACTCCAGTGCATTAACCACCATGCCACCTGCTGGTTCCCCAATGTACTTATTTAAATGGAAGTATTTAATGATATTTTGTTGGATGTTTGGAAATTTGAATTTTTAAATTATTCCTTTTTTTTTTAAGGTATGGCAGATTGTGTGTTGGCTCTTGGATTTGAAAAGATGGAGAAGGGATCCCTTGGGTCAAAGGTGAGTCTCATTTACTGGAGTTACTATGAGAATACTTTGCCCATCTGACTATCATAAATAGAATCTGTTAATAAGTAACATAAAACATAATTGGACATAGTTTTAAAAAAATAATTATTTATTTAATTTAGTTTATTTTTATCATTATTTTAATTTATTTTTTTAATTTGACCAGAGAGAGAGAGGGAAAGTGAGAAAACAAACCATCTGGTCTATGACTCAAATCACAGTTGGCCACGTGGGAGTCCAGTGCCTTAACCACCATGCCACTGGCTGGCCCTTATACATAGTTTCTTTTGGTTTTGATTTTTTTTTTTTTTAGAGATTTTTACTATAGGGAGCATGTGTTTGCCAGATAGAGAGAGACAGAGGGACAGAAAACAAGAAATCACCTCCCGAGGGATGGCCATGCTTCAGTCCCCTCTTTTCCATTCTCCGCTCTGGATTTTGGGCATACACACGTATGTACCCAGCATGAGTTTTAAGCTCCTGGGTCCGGGACGTGAACTGCGGTTGACTACATGGGAGTCCAGTGACGTAACCATTATACCATCTGCTGGTCCTAGACATAGTTATTAAATGAGCTACTAGAAGGCCTGCTGGTGGGATAGTGGTCACAGCACTGGACTCCCACATGGCCAACCACTGTTTGAATCCTGGACCCAGTGTCTTAAAACTAATGCCAAGCATGTATACGTGGGTGCCCGGAATTCCAGGAGGAGATTGGAGGAGAAGGGATTGTGGCGTGGCCATCTCCCCGCCCCCCCCCCCCCCCAGTTGTGTGTGTGTGTGTGTGTGTGTGTGTGTGTGTGTGTGATTTCTTGTTTTTTCTTTCTCTGTCTTGGGAATTTTAGCAATAACTTGGTTCAAACTCTTCATATTACCAATGGCAAAATAGTTTCCAAAGAGGTGAGTGATTGAATATGAAGTTGACTTCTCCCTTTAATATGAATTCTGTTCAACAACTTGAAGAGAATTTGTAATGTGAGACTTCAGATTCTGGTGATGTCAGGTCAGCCTATTTGAGCCAGTTGTACTGATGGTAAATGTTTTGATAGAGCATGGAAAGCACAGAGCCAGCCAGTGACATGGTGGTTAAGGTGGCAAGAGCTCACATGACTGACTGTGTGGTTAGAGTCCTAGACCCAGCAACTTGAAAAACATGCCAGGCACGTGTGCTGAAAATCCTGACAAAAGAAATAGAGGAGAAGGTACAGCAGTTGGCATAATGGCTATGCCACTGGACTCCCATGTAGTCGACTGTGGTTCGAGTCCTGGACCTGGTGTCTTAAACTCACGCCAGGTGCATGTGCACGCGTGCCCAAGATCCCGAGAGGAGAATGGAGAAGGGATTGCAGCATGGCCATCCCCCCCCTGGGAAGTGATTTCTCTCTTTCTGTCTCTCTGTCTCTCTCTGTCTTTCTGGCAAGCACATGAACCTTGTAGCACAAACCTCTCCAAAAAAAAAAAAAGAAAAGAAAAGAAAAGAAAAGAAAAAAGAAATAGAGGAGAAGGGATTGTTGTATGATCATCTGCCATGGCGGGTACTTTTTCACTGCCTTCCACTTTGCCTCCCATCTCCTGCATCACATATGCCCTCTAGCAAGTGAAAAAAATACATACAAAATAAAGTTCCTAAAGGCAATGAAGAACTAGCAAGAGGATAAACTTTAGGTCACTACCAGAGAACTCACATCATCTCCTTTGAAGTGGCCTTTGTCTTGAAGGCTTTTGCTGATCAGTAAGCTGTAAACTGCAATTCTTTTTTTTTTTTTTTTGGAGAGGTTTTTGTTATAGGGCACGTGCGCTTGCCAGACAGACAGAGAGAGACAGAGAGACAGAAAGCGAGAAATCACTCCCCAGGGGGGATGGCCACGCTGCAATCCCTTCTCCTCCATTCTCCTCTCGGGATCTTGGACATGCACGCACACACGCCCGGCGTGAGTTTAAGCCACCGGGTCCGGGACACGAACCGTGGTCGACTACGTGGGAGTCCAGCGACATAGCCATTATGCTAACTGCTGGTCCCTAAGCTGCAATTCTGATGCCCCTCTGGAATGAAGGGGAAAGTAGTCAAAGCTTAGGCTCTAGCAAGATCAGATCAATACTTAATATCCACATTGAACTTGGAGTACATAGGGGATAAACTCTGGTAAAAATGAACCAGAAGTATAACCACTCACTTTCATGAGATTGCTGGGAGGGTTGCCTGTGTCTTAGTCTGCTGCTGTGTTGCTTACAGAAATGCCTGAACCTGGGTGATTTATAAAGAATAGAGGTTTAATTGGTTTATATTTAGGTGGCTAGAAAGTCCAAAGGTGGGGGGCTGGATCAGGCTGTTGTGCTCTCTTACAACATGGCTGACAGAGGCAGACAGAAACTAATCATTTTCATGAGAGCTGGAACTCACTCTGTCTTGTTGGACAGCATTAATCTGTTCATGCGGGCAGTACCTCCACCATACAAACACACCCACTAAGCCTCCTCTCTTAAAGGTGTCACAACTCTAAATGTCATCACACTGGGACCAAATTCCGAAAGATACACCTTTGGAGGAATAAGCCATTATTTAAACCATAGTGTTTTGGCACTGAACAGAATGAAGGAGAACAAAGAGAAGGAAAACAAAACCTAGGAGAACTTCTCACTGAGTGTTAACAAACTACCAGCTAACCCTCATGTGGGATTGCCGTCCACATTCTCATTCCTTGAGTGGTCCAAGAAACCTCCAATCACGAGGATGTGACTGTACATGGATTCCAGAGAGATAGTAACCCAGGCACATTTTCTTTTGGAGGAAAGCACCTTCCTTCTAGGCTTTGAGAACCATTTGAGTAATTAAAAAAAAAAAAAAGTCGATTATTTATTATCATTATTTTGCAGTTATTTTTATTATTATTATTATTTTTTTTTTTTTTAAATCGTGCGCTTGTCGAGAGAGACAGAGAGAGAGAGAGTGAGATGGACTCGATGCCGCAATCCTCCCGCCTCCATAGGTTTTTGCTATAGGGCGCCACCACGCCCTATTTTTCAGTTTTGATTAGAGAGAGACACAGAGAGAGAGAGAGAGAGAGAGCGCAAGCTGCCAGGTCTAGGACTCGAACCTTGGTTGGCCACATGGGAGTCTTTAACCACCACACCACATGCCATCCCCACCATTTGAGTAATTAAAAAAAAAAAACAATTCGCATTTTGTTTTTTCCCAGAGGACAGTTCTTCAGTCCTTAAAGACTCAGCCAGTCTTCGGCTTATGTGAGCTTTGGTGGAGGGTGGAGGGCAGTACCCTCAGGTCTAAATCAAGATGGGGTGTTCTGTTTGTCCAAGCTTCATGAGATTGGTTCTTGACTTGACTCCCTTGCTGTGAATGGCACAACTCACGTAGTAACATAGCTTCACATACAGTGTTGGGAGGTGTAGGCATCAAAGACACTTGCTTTGGAGAAGTCCCTGGTGGCTGCGGTCTCTACTGTGTTTTGAATGATGAACTTCTTAATAGCCTTGTCCTTGAGCATGCATCAGGTACAGCTCATGTAGCAAATAGACTATACGTGGCCACGGCTCTTTTTGTCACAGCCATTGTTCTTATTTTCATCATCATCTTGGAAGTGAGGCTGCAAGAGCCATTTCAGTAATTTTTTTAAAGAATTTTTTTAAAGAATTATTTTATTTATTTATTATTATTTTCACATGAATTTTGCCAGAGAAAGAAAGAGAGGAAGAGTGAGAAAGCAAGCCGCCATGTCTGGAATTCGAACTGCAGTTGGCCATTTGGGAATTCCAGTGCCTCAACTGCCACTCCACCTGCTGGTCCCTTAAAGAATTATTTTATTTAACTTTATTTATTTTCATTTGGTCAGAGAGGGACAGAGTGAGAGGGAGGGAAAGTGAGAAAGCAAGCCGCCAGGTCTGGGACTTGAACTGCGGTCAGCCATGTCGGAGTTCAGCGCCCTTAACCCCCACGCCACCTGCTGGCCCCCATTTGAGTTATTTTTTAAGGTCAATGTTAAAAGTAACCAAGCATTGGGGCCAGCAAGTGGCGAGGTGGATAAGGCACTGGACACTCCCACATGGCTGACCATGGTTTGAATCACAGACATGGTGGCTTGCTTTCTTATTTTACCTCTCTGTGTCTCTCTGTGGTCAAATTAAAATAAAGGAATGAATTAATAAATAAAATTAAAATAAATAATTCTTAAAAAAATAGTAACCAAACATTAAAGAAACAGGTACTATAACAGAACCAAAAGAAAGAAGGGTAGTGAAAAGGGATCTCTGAAGACCGCTGAAACTGGATTTGTTAGACACAGATGACCCATGATTGGTATCTTTAAAGAAGTAAAAGACAGGTTGGAAATCTCTTACGGTATTGGAAACTGCAAAGAGGGATATTATAGTTTCAGCTGTGGGGATGAGCACCAGCTACAACACTGCTCCTTGGTTACTGAAGCCACATGGAAGACCTGGGTTTGGCGTCCTGCCCAACATGAACAGGCTGGACATGGTGGTGTGCTCCTGTGGTCCTAGCTACTTGGCCAGTGGGGGCAGGAGGATCATGCCATGACGATGACCATGTCATTATGGTCATCATGGCGAGACCCTGTCAAAAAACAACACAAAAAATCAGGCTGAGCCGTTGCAGTATAGCAGTAATGCAGTTCTCTGCAGGACTGAAGCTGGATGGCTGTCAGCGGGTTCAAGGCCCCAGGTTGACCTGACAACACATTGGCATGCATGTAGGTGCCCAGGATCCTGAGGAGCTGGAGGGCTGGGGAAAGGAGAGTGTGGCCTGATGAGACGCCCACGGAGAGGGCTTCTCTCTCTCTCTGTCACAATCTTGCATTTGCACGCACACACTCTCTGTCATTGAAAAAAATTCCCCACAAAACCAAAAATAAGAAGCTTCAGGTGATGTGGCAGTTAAGGTGCTGGATCCGACATTGCTGACTCTGTGGTTTGAGTCCTGGACCCAGCAGCTTGAAAAACACACCTGGCACGTGTGCCTGCCTGCCCATAATCCCGAGAGGAGAATGGAGGAGGGATTGCGGTGTGGCCCTCCCCCCAGGGGGTGATTTCTCACTTTCTCTATTTCTCTGTCTCTCTCTGGCAAGCACACACACCCTATAGCAAACTTTAAAAAAATAAAAATAAAAAAGAAAGAATATTCTGAGAAAAATGTGAAAAAAAAAAAAAAACCTAAACTTTTCTGGGCCAGCAGCTGGTGTGTGGTTAAAGGCTCTGGACTCCCACATGGCCGACTGTGGATCAAGTCCTAGACCTGGTGGCTTTCTTTCTTACTTTCTCTCTCTCTCTCTCTGCCTCTCTCTGGTTAAATTAAAATAAATGAATGAATAAATAAAATTTTACAAAAGACAATTAATGAAACTGGACTAAGTTAGATGTAATTATTTCAAATACACCATAGAAAAAAAAGATGAAACTTTAAAGTGTATGGTGGGTAGTATGATAAGGTATAATATGTGTTTAATCAGAATTAATGGATAAGTGGTGAGGGAAAAAAATAGTGGTTAGGCATTATCTGAAGAAGTTAAGGCTGCTAATTTTTAAAAAAGAATAATTTATTTATTATTTTTTAATTTGACCAGAAAGAGACAGAGAATGAGAAAGTGAGAAAGCAAGCTGCCAGGGGACCAGCAGATGGCGTAATGGTTATGTCACTGGACTCCCATGTAGTTGACAGTGGTTCGAGTCCCGGACCCAGTGGCTTAAACCCAGGTGCGTGTGCATGCATGTTCAAGATCCCTAGAGGAGAATGGAGGAGAAGGGATTGTGGCATGGCCATCCCCTCTGGGGGGTGATTTCTTGCTTTCTATCTCTCTATCTCTCTCTGTCTTTCTTTCTTTCTTTCTTTTTTTTTTTTTTTTGAGAGGTTTTCACTATAGGGCGCGTGCGCTCGCCAGACAGACAGAGACAGAGAGACAGAAAGCGAGAAATCACCCCCCAGGGGGGATGGCCATGCCGCAATCCCTTCTCCTCAATTCTCCTCTCAGATCTTGGGCACGCACGCACACGCGCCCGGTGTGAGTTTTTTGGTTTTTGTTTTTTTTTTGAGATTTTTTTTGCTATAGGGTGCGTGCGCTCGCCAGACAAACAGAGAGAGACATAGAGACAGAAAGCGAGAAATCACCCCCCAGGGGGGATGGTCACGCCGCAATCCCTTCTCCTCTATTCTCCTCTCGGGATTTTGGGCACGCACGCACACGCGCCTGGTGTGAGTTTTAAGCCACCGGGTCCGGGGCGTGAACCGCGGTCGACTACGTGGGAGTCCAGCGACATAGCCATTACGCTAACTGCTGGTCCCTCTCTCTCTGTCTTTCTGGCGAGTGCACATGCCCTATAGCAAAAACCTCTCCAAAAAAAAAAAAGAAAGCTGCCAGATCCGGGACTGGAATTGTGGCCGGCCACATGGGAGTCCAGTGCCTTAACCCCCATGCCACCTGCCAACCCCAAGTCTGCTAATTTTCCTAAACTAATAAAGGGCACTAATCCACAGATTGAAGAATCTCAGTGAATCTAAAGTAGGATAAATAAAATCTATACATTGACATGTCACAGAGATACTGCAAAACAAAACAAAACAAAAACAGAATAGTAGGGTGAAAGGTATCTTCTTAGTATAAGGAGTATTATTAGAGAAGGTCATAGGTTTTTATTTTGTTTTGTTTTTAAGTGTATTTGCTTGTTCCATGAAAAAGCAAGAGAGGGAACCAGCAGTTAGCGTAATGGCTATGTCGCTGGACTCCCACGTAGTCGACCGCGGTTCGCGTCTCGGACCCGGTGGCTTACAACTCACGCCGGGCGCGTGTGCGTGCGTGCCCAAGATCCCGAGAGGAGAATGGAGGAGAAGGGATTGCGGCGTGACCATCCCCCCTGGGGGGTGATTTCTCGCTTTCTGTCTCTATGTCTCTCTCTGTCTGTCTGGCGAGTGCACGCGCCCTGTAGCAAAAAAAAACCTCTCCAAAAAAAAAAAAAAAAAAAAAAAAAGCAAGAAAAAGAGAGACAGATAGGCACCCCCAACAGGGTCCTCAGGCCGTAACCCATGCCAGCCTCAGCCAGCCTGGATCATGGGCCCTGGACAGCCACAAGGAGGCCCTGGAATGCCAACCCAGAACCTTCCCATGTGGCTCCAGTTGTGTAACCTTTGCACCATCATCTGGCGCTGGTATTTGTTTTGTATAATTTGTGGCATTGTTGTGGTGGTGAAGATGCTGGACTCCCATTTGGTCAACTATGGTTTGAGTCCCAGACCTGGCAGTTGGCCTTCTCACTTTGTTTCTCTCTCTGTTCAAATTAAAAAAGTAATATTAACAAATGAAATAAAATAAATAAATTGTTAGAAAAAATAATAATTTATGGGCTTGAATTTTTGGTTCATATTAGCTTTAGAGTGATTTTGCATTATGTTTGTAAACAGTAAACCTATAGGTTTTTGCCATAGGGCATGTGCACCCACCAGAGAGAGACAGAAAGAAGGAAAGTGAGAAATCACCCCCCCGGGGGGATGGCCATGCCACAATCCCTTCTCCTCCATTCTCCTCTTGGGATTTTGTGCAAGCACGCACACATGTCTGGTGTGATTTTCAAGATGCCAAGTCCAGGATTTGAACAGTGGATCATGTAGGATCCAGAGCCTTAACCTCCACACCACCTGCTGGCCCCTATTTTCTTCTTTTTAAAAGTAATGTTCATTTGGTAGTGGTGCCCTGTGTTTTAGTTTTGTTTCTCTATGGTCAAGTAGTTAATTTCCTTTTTTTTTTTTTAAATTTCTCAGAGAGCACATGCACTCAAAATAAAGGTGTGTATGTGTGTGAGAAAACACCCCCATGGGGGATGGCCACAATGCAATCCCTTCTCTATTTCTCCTTCTTTTGGAAATTTAGGCACCCATGCACACATACCTGGTGTGTTTTTCAAGTCTCTGATTCAGGACTCCACCAGTGCAGTTGGTCATGTGGGATTCAGATGCCTTAACCACCATGTCTATAGCTAGTCACGAGAAAATTTCTAAATTACAAATAAATATTTTTCCCAATGGGAATTGCTTTGTTTTTTAAAGAATTTTTAAATTTAACTTAATTTTATTTATTTGTTTTAATTTGACCATAGAGGGACAGCGTGCGAGAGAGAGGGGGGGAGGGGAGAAAATGAGAAAGCAAGCCACCAGGTCTGGGACTCAAACCATGGTCGGCCATCTGGGAGTCCAGTGCCCTTAACCACCATGCCTTCTGCTGGCCCTGGAAATTGCTTCTTAAATTATGTATTCCTGACTGCTGGAAATATGAATATCCAGAGAGTGATCTTTCTGGAAATTCATATTTTCACATAGAAGTTACTATAAAATAAACGTAATTGGAATCACTGTTAGAAAATGACTTGAGAAGGACCTAGCAGGTGGCCTAGTGATAGGCATTGGACTTCCACATGGCTGACTGTGGTTTGAGTCCCAGACCTGGTGACTTGAAAATCACTCTGGGTATGTGTGTATAGATGGCCAAAATCCCAAGAGGAGAATGGAGAAGAAGGGATTACAGCGTAGTCATCCCCTTGGGATGTTTTTTAAGTTTCGAAAACTTAAAAAACAAGCCAGGTCCAGGACTTGAACCATGCAGTTGACCGTGTGGGATCCAATCACCGTAATCACCGTATCACCTGACCCTCTTAGAGAACATTTTAAGAAAGTAGTGGAGGAGCCGGCAGGTGCCATGGTGATTAAAGTGCTAGATTCCTACATGTCTCACCGTTGTTCAAGTTCTGGACCTGGTGGCTTGCTTTCTCATTTCCTTTCTCTCTCTGTTTCTCTCTGATCAAATATAAATAAATAAATCAATTAATTAAATTAAATAAAGAAATCTTAAAAAATTAGTGGAAGTTAGGTTGTTTTATAGATAGATGGATAGATAGATAGATATAGATAGATAGATTTTTGCTATAGGGAGCGTGCACTCGCCAGAAAGACAGAGAGACAAAGAGAAAAATCACCCTCCAGAGGGAATGGCCATGACACAATCCCTTCTCCTCTATTCTTCTCTTGGGATTTTGGGCACACACACACACATGCTCCTGACATGAGTTTTAAGCCGCTGGGTCTGGGACTCGAACCATAGTCTACTACATGAGAATCTAGTGATGTAATCGTTACACCATCTACTGGCCCTGTTAGGTTGGGTTTTAAACATAATTAAGGAGTGGGTAGTTGAAAATGAGATCTTTCTGGGGCAAACATCATGAGTGAAGTGATGGATGTTGAAGTAAATATGGTATACTTGGAACAGTTTGAGAAATACCTGGATTAGAGAGGGGTAACTGGAGGAAAGTGAGACATAAAGTTGGGTAGGTGAGTGCCTAATGTTTATTACATGTGTAAAATGAATTTTTCCCCCTTCAGTACTAAATGGTAGACTGCTTGGTAATTCTTATCAGGTCATTGGAAAAGTCATGATATATTTGTTTCTATGCAAAAATGTGTTGTGACCTTTCCAATGACCCAATGTTTGAAAATGATTAAAAACTACAAAACCAAAGTCTCGCAGGTGGCGTGGTAGTTAAGGCATTGGATTCCCATATGGCTGAATGTGGTTTGAGTCCCAGACCTGGCAGCTTGCTTTCTCACTTTCCGCCCCCCCTTCTGGTTAAATTTAAATAAATAAATAATAAAATTAAATAAATAAAATGTTAAAACCTTGTAAAACAGTAAAATATTTATAGTTCTACAACTGAGAACAGTTATATAAAGTAAAAGTCCTTCCTTCTACTTGTTTAATCTTGTCTGTTGGAGGTAACCAATGTTAGTAATTAGGTATCTATATCTCCTTCTGTTTATCCAAGTTTATACTAAGTGTTCATATACATATACACACATATATTTGCTAAAAATCCTTTATCTGATTTTAAAGGAGGTTATGATCTTATATATCTTTCTTTTTTAAAGAGTTATTTTAGGGAACCAGCAGTTGGCGTAATGGCTATGTCGCTGGACTCCCACGTAGTCGACCGCGGTTCGCGTCTCGGACCCGGTGGCTTACAACTCACGCCGGGCGCGTGTGCGTGCGTGCCCAAGATCCCGAGAGGAGAATGGAGGAGAAGGGATTGTGGCGTGACCATCCCCCCTGGGGGGTGATTTCTCGCTTTCTGTCTCTCTGTCTCTCTCTGTCTGTCTGGCGAGCGCACGCGCCCTATAGCGAAGAGTTATTTTATTTAACTTTATTTATTTACTTTTAATTTGATCAGAGAGGTACAGAGTGAGAGAGAGAGAGAGACAGGGAAAATGAGAAAGCAAGCCGCCAAGTCTGGGACTTGAACTGCTGTCAGCCATGTGGTACTCCCAGCGCCCTTAACCACCATGCCACCTGCATCTTACCTTTTTGATTAACAATTGGATATTTTTTCTGATTCGAATGAATTGGTATGCTTCCTTGTTGTTCTTATTTATTTATGATGGCATGATGATTAAGGTGCTGGGCAGCCATGGTTTGAGTCCTGGACAAGGCAGCTTGTTTTCTCACTTTCTCACTTTCACTTTCTCTCTCTCCCTTCTGTCCCTGGTGAGCTCTTGTGCCCTATAGCAAATTAAAAAATAGGACCAGCAGTTGGCATAATGACTATGTCACTGGACTCCCACATAGTTGACTGCAGTTCAAGTCCTGGCCCAGTGGCTTAAACTCACTCTGGGAATGTGTATATGCGTGCCCAAGATCTTGAGAGGAGAATGGAGAAGGGATTGTGGTGTGGCCATCCCCCCTAGGGGGTGATTGCTTGCTTTCTGTCTCTCTGTCTCTCTCTGTCTTTCTGTCGAGCACACGCACCCTATAGCAAAAAATTCTCCAAAAAAGATAAAATAATAATAAAAAATAAAATAAAATAAAAAGCCTTACCTATCCTTTTAAAAAAAAGGATATGCTATTTTATATTTTGAATAATAAAAATTAAATTAAATTTTATTTATTATTATTACTATTTTTGAATTTTTTTTGGAGAGATTTTTGCTATAGGGTGCATGAGCTTGCCAGTAAGACAGAGAGAGACAGAGAGAATGACAGAAAATGAGAAATCACCCCCCCAGAGGGGATGGCCACACTGCAATCCCTTCTCCTCCATTTTCCTCTCGGGATCTTGGGCACGCACGCTTATGTGCTGGGCGTGAGTTTAAGCCACCATGTCCAGTACTTCGAACCATGGTCGACTACATGGGAGTCCAGCGACATAGCCGTTACACCAACTGCTGGTCCCTATTTTTGAGTTTTCTGTGGGCCATGTGTGCTTAAGAGAGAGAGAAAGAGAGAATGAGCACACAAAAGTGAGAAAGCAAACTACCAGGTCTGGAACTCAAACCATAGTGGGCCATATGGGAGTCCAGTGCCTTAAATACTATGCCATCGCTGGTCCTAATATAATAAACATTTTTTTAAAGAATTATTTTGTCTATGGGGCTAGCGAGTGGCGTGGTAGTTAAATATAATTCTTTTTAAAAATAATTATATTTTATATAACTTTAATTAAATTAAATTTTATTTCTTTATTTTAATTTGACCAGAAAGGGAGACAGACAGACAGAGAGAGAGAGAGAGAGAGAGAGAGAGAAAGTGAGAAAGTGAGAAAGTGAGACGACAAGCCACCAGGTCCAGAAATTGATCCACAGTTGGCCACGTGGGAGTCCAGCACCCTTAACTACCATAGCACCTACTGGCCCTTATAATAAACTTCTTAATGTTCTTGTCTACTAATTTTATCAACTATCTCATTTCCAGGTCTGTTTTTATTGATAGATTCACCCACTCATTACAGTTTGTACTTTCCTGTTAGATTTCATACCTTAGAATTTTGGGGTGCATGTTAGATAGTGTAAAGTTTTCTTTGTTGGGTGTTGGGTTTTATATTCCTTTAATTTTTTTTTTTTTTTAAGAGAGGATTTTGCTATAGGGCGTGTGGACTTGCCAGAGAGACACAGAGACAGAAAGCAAGAAATCACCCTCCTAGGGGGATGGGTCATTCCACAATCCCTTCTCCTCCAGTCTCCTCTCGGGATTTTGGGCATGCATGCAAATGCGCCCTGTGTGAGTTTTAAGCTGCCAGGTTCGGGACTTGAACTGCAGTCAACTATGTGGGAGTCCAGTGGCATAACCATTACCTCATCTGCTGGTCCCCAATATTCCTTTAAATATTAAGGGGTTGATTTTGTGGCAGTTTTGTTTAGAGATGGTTTGATCCTTTTAAGATTTGGTTTTAAGCTCTTAGGTAGAACCAGATAGATTTTATTCTAAGGCTAAACTCACCCTGCTACTCAGGCAATAACTTCAAGATATTTTTAGAGTCCCATGTATTAGATTTTGCTATCCTGGTTGGTAGGAAGAAGAACTATTCTTTGTGCTGCATGAGCATTGGGTATTATTCTGGCTACTCTTTTCTAATGATTTTTCTCTGATCTCAGTAGTTTTTCTTATACTCTTGTATTGACTGGACTCATTGGAAGACTCAAGAAGAACCCTGAACCCTCTTCTCTATAGCACAGGCACACTCTCTCGTCTTCTCTTTCTCCCTGAGTGTCTGTCTTTGTCTGTCTCATTGACAGTGTAAGCTCTTTTTTCTCCAGTACTCTTCAATTCAGGAACACTGCCGAACTCTGTTATTCTTGTTTACCCTTTTTATTAGTAATCTGGAGATAGTCATAATACCCGTGTAAGTTCCTTATCTTAGAGATCACTGTTCCAGACTTCATGTTGTCTGTTGTTTGAAAACAGTTGTTTTGTCTCTTTTCCCAGATGTTTAGTAGTTTAAGATAGAAAAGTGAACCTGGTTTTTATTAGTTCATTATAGCCAGAAGCAGAAGTTATATCTTACTGTTTTAATTAGTGTTCCTTTTTTACTTAGAAAGGAACATTTTCTCTATCTTTTTTTTTTTTTTTTTTTTTTTTAGAGGTTTTTGCTATAGGGCACGTGCGCTCACCGGAAAGAGAGAGAGAGACAGAGAGGGATAGAAAATGAGAAATCACTCCCCAGAGGGGATGGCCACGCCGCAATCCCTTCTCCTCCATTCTTCTCTCGGGATCTTTGGCACGCATTCACATGCGCCTGGCGTGAATTTAAGCCACTGGGTCCGGGACTTGAACCGCGGTTGACTACATGGGAGTTCAGCGACATAGCCTTTACCAGCCTAATTGCTGGTCCCTCTCTATCTTTTTGACATGTTTGTTTTTTATTTCTTTTGACACCAGTGTCCAACCAAGCACATAATTATCTACGGGTTGAGCATCTAATCAGAAAATCCCAAATGTGAGATCATCTGAAATCTGAAACTTTTTGAAAGTTGACATGACACCACAAGCGAAAAATGTCATCTTGACCTTATATGACAGGTTATAGTCAAAATACTACAATACGATAATATTATATAAAATTAACTTCAGACTGTTATGTATAAGTGTCCATGAAATATAAGTAAATGTTTTGTTTAGTGGGTTCCATCCTCAAGATAACTCATTATGTGTATGCACACTTTCCAATATCCAAAAATATTTGAAATCTGAAAAACTTTTGGTCCTAGAATAAGGGATTTCAGATAAGCAATACTTAGTTGGGGTCAGCTGGTGGTAACAGTTAAGGTGCTGGACTCCCACATGGCCAACCATGGTTTTGAGTCCTGGACCCGACGTCTTGAAACTCATGTCAGGTGCATGTGTGTGCATGCCCAAAAATCCTGAGAAGGGATTGCAGTGTGGCCATTCCCTCTGGGGGTGATCTCTCACTTTCTCTCTCTTTGTCTCTCTGGCTAGTGCACGTACCCTATAGCAAAAATCTTTTTTTTTAAGAAAAGAAAAAGAGATACTCAATCTATATACTTCTTTTAAGATTTCTCTGTTCAGGTGACAACAGGTGGCATGGTGGTTGAGGTGCTGGACTCCCACATCGCCAACTGTGGTTCAACCTGGCAGCTTGCTTTCTCACTTCTCTCTCTTTCTCTCTCTTGCACATGCCATTTAGAAAATTAAGAAATTATAATGGGGCCAGCAGGTGGTATAGTGGTTAAGTCACTGGACTTCCATGTGGTCAACTGCAGTTCACATCCCAGACCTGCAGCTTGAAAATCACACCAGGTGCATGTGCACGTGTGCCCAAAATCCAGAGAAGAGAATGGAGAAGGGATTGTAGTGTGGCCATCCCCCTGGGGGGTGATTTGTCACTTTCTATCTCTCTGTCTCTCCAATGAGCACACATGCCCTATAGCAAAATTTTCTCTCTCAAAAAAAAAAAAAATTAAATTAAAATTACACAGGTGGCGTAATGGTTAAAGGTGCTGGATTCCCTCATGGCAGGTTGCGATTTGAATCCTGTTCTTGGCAACTTGCTTTCTTGCTTTCCCATTCTCTCTCTCTCTGTCTCTCTCTCTCTGGTCAAATTAAAAAATAATAACATGGGGCCGGCAAGTGGCACGGTGGTTAAGGACACTGGACTCCCACGTGGCCTACCGCAGTTTGAGTCCCAGACCTGGCTGCTTGCTTTCTCACTTTCCCTTTCACTCTCACTCTGTTCCTCTCTCTGGTCAAATTAAATGAAATAAATAAATAAAGTTAAAATAAAATAATTCTTTAAAAAATAATAATAACAAATGTAATTAAGTAAATAATTCTATTAAAAAATAAAAGTAAAAAGATTTCTCTGTTCAGAGATTCTACAAGACCCATTTATCAATGTAGACAAATGGTCCCCTGACGGTTTGTGTCCCAGACCTGGTGGTCTGAGAAACATTCTGGATGTGTGTATATGCATGCCCCAAGTCCTGAATGGTGGGAGAGATGGAACAAGAGGGTCGGTGGTGTGTCCATGCCCTATGGGGGATACTTTCTCCCTCTTTCTCTCTTTGGAGAGTACATGTATCATCTGGCAAAAGTTAAAAAGGAAAAAAAGGAGTTTTTGTCCTCAGGGTACTGATAGTTTATCTCTTGGGTTGTCGGAAAAGTCAGGATATATTTTTATGTATTTTTTCTAGGCAAAAATGCATCATGGCTTTTCTTTTTTTCTTTGAGAGAGAGATTTATGCTATAGGGCATGTGCACTTGCCAGAGACAGTAAGAGAGAAATCACTCCCCAGGAGAGATGGCCACACCACAATTCCTTCTGCATTCTCCTCTTCGGCTTTTGGGCATACATGCATATGTGCCTGGCGTGAGTTTCAAGCTGTCAGGTCTGGGACTCGAACCGTGGTTGATCACATGAGGGTCCAGTGATACAACCATTATGCCATCTGCTGGTCCCAATGAGCTCCTTTTTTCTAACTCCCAATGAGCTCCTTTTTTCCAACTCCCAATTATCCTTTTGAGTTAAGATCTTTGTTCTTGCTGTTCCACCGTTAGAATGTTCTTTCCCCATGGTTATCCAAATGACTTAATCTCCATTTTTTCACATCTCTGCTTAAATATCACTTTATTTGGGCCAGAAAGTGGTGTGATGGTTAAGGCACTAGATTCTACATGGCCAACTGTTCAGTTGAGTCCCAAATTGCATGGCTTGAAAAGTATACAAGACATATGTGCATGTGTGTCTGCCCCAAATCCTGAGAGAAGAATGAAGGAGAAGGAATTGAGGCATGACCATCTTCCCTGGCAAGGTGATTTCTTACTTTCTCTCTCTATCTCTGCCTGTCTCATGCGAATACATGTGCCCTAGGGGAAAAAAATTCACTTAATTTTATTTATTTTTAATTTGCCAGAGAGCGTGTGTGCTCGCTGGAAAGAGTCAGAGAGAGAGGGTAAACAAGAAAGCATCCTGCCCCCATGGGAAATAACCATGTCACAATCCCTTCTTTTTCATCTCTCCCTCTCTTTGGGATTTTGGCACATATGCACACGTACCTGGCATGTTTCTCAGGCTGGTTTCAGGACTCAAACTGTGAGGTCAGCTCTGTGGGATCCAACCACCTTAACCACCAAGCTATGGGCTGACCCAAATATCACTTTATTAATGAGACCTCTCCAGGCTGCTGTCTATAAAATAACGCTTTCTACCTAAAGATTTCATCTTCTTATTAAGTTTATTCTTGTGTAAAACATTATAATTTATATTTTAATTTATTCTTTTTTTTTTTTGGAGAGATTTTTGCTATAGGGCGTGTGCGCTCGCCAGAGAGAGAGAGACATAGAGACAGAAAGCGAGAAATCACCCCCCAGGTGGGATGGTCACGCCGCAATCCCTTCTCCTCCATTCTCCTCCTGGGATCTTGGGCACGCACGCACACACGCCTGGCATGAGTTTTAAGCCACCGGGTCTGGGATGTGAACCGCGGTCGACTATGTGGGAGTCCAGTGACATAGCCATTATGCTAACTGTTGGTTCCCCATTTTAATTTATTCTTGTCACCATCATCTTCTGCCCTCTTCTACCCCAAATGTAAATGCCAGATGAGCAGAATCTTCATCTGATTGGTTCTTTTATTCCCACACCTTCAAAGTTACTGGTACATATTAAATGCTTGATAAATATTTCTTGTAAGAATTAATACTTCTGGGGGACCAGCAGTTAGCGTAATGGCTATGTCGCTGGACTCCCACGTAGTCGACCGCAGCGGTTCGAGTCCCGGACCCGGCGGCTTAAACTCACGCCGGGCGCGTGTGCGTGCGTGCCCAAGATCCCGAGAGGAGAATGGAGGAGAAGGGATTGCGGCGTGGCCATCCCCCCTGGGGGGTGATTTCCTGCTTTCTATCTCTCTGTCTCTCTCTGTCTGTCTGGCGAGCGCACGCGCCCTATAGCAAAAACCTCTCCAAAAAAAAAAAAAAAAAAAAAAAGAATTAATACTTCTGGAGGGACCAGCAGGTGGCATGGTGCTTTAGGTGCTGGCCACTCCCACATGGCTGACCATGGTTCGAATCCTGGACCTGGTGGCTTGCTTTCTCACTATCCCTCTCTCTCTCTCTCTCTACCTCTGTCTCTGTGTATGTGTCTCTCTCTGGTCAAATTAAATAAGTCAATGAGTAAATAAAATTAAATAAAACTATTATTTTTTTAAAAAGAATTAATACCTCTGGAACTGGCAAGTGACGTGCTTGTTAAGGGCACTGGACTCCCATGTGGCCGACCGTGGTTCAAGTCCCAGACCTGGTGGCTTGCTTTCTCATGTTCCCTCTCTCTCTCTCTCTCTCACTTTGTCCCTCTCTGGTCAAATTAAAATGAATGAATGAATGAATAAATAAAGTTAAATAAAATAATTCTTAAAAAAAAGAATTAATACTTCTTTGTCACTTGGTTACTTTTCTTCTTCCCATGTTTCTTGGCAAGTATTTCTGGGCTGATTTTTTTTTTTTTTTTTACATTGACCATTTTTGGTTTACTATGATCCTATGGCAAATAAATGTCAGACATTTATCCTGCCAGCTACTTATTAACTTTTGGTTTTCCCTCTTGCTTAGTTTACAGATAGGACCAATCCAATTGATAAACATGTTGACGTCCTGATCAATAAGTACGGATTGTCTGCTCATCCAGTTGCTATACAGTTTTTTGGGCTTGCTGGAAAAGAACACATGGAAAAATATGGTATGTGAAAAAACTATAAGGCTTATTACTAGTGATAGGCATAAAGTGAGAAACAATAGGTGTTTATTAATGAACTGTAAAGGATGCTGGCATATAAAAGGTATAAAATATTTTCTTAAAATTAAGTTGAACAGGGGCTGGCAGGTGATGTGGTGGTTAAGGATGCTGGACTCCCACATGGTTGACCACAGTTTGAATCCTGGATCTGGCAGCTTGTTTTC
Source organism: Tupaia tana (assembly GCA_026018925.1). NCBI lineage: Eukaryota > Metazoa > Chordata > Mammalia > Scandentia > Tupaiidae > Tupaia > Tupaia tana. The sequence goes on from JAKSZU010000004.1 coordinate 23,884,509, forward strand.
TCACTTTCTCTCTCTCTTTCTCTCTTTGTCTCTCTGGTCAAATTAAAATAAATAAATAAAGTTAAAATAATTCTTTTTATAAAATAATTCTTAAAAAAATTTTTTTTAAAGAAGAGAAGCTAGCAGATGGTATGGTGGTTAAAACACTGGACTCCCACATGGTTGATCACAGTCATAGTCTCAGACCTGGTTTGAAAATCACTCTGGGCACGTGCTCAGACATGCCCAAAATCCCAGGAGAAGAATGGAGGAAAAGGGGTTGTGCCATGGCTGTTCCCCCAGGGGGTTATTTTTCATTTTTCCTCTCTCTATCTTTCTCCAGTGAGTGTACATACCTCATGGCAAAAACCTTAAAATAAAATAAATCAAAGAAATAGTCCCTGTAGAATTTAGTTTTAGAGAAAGGTTTTTTTTTTTCCCTGCAAGAGTTTTTTTTTTTTAAATTATTATTTATTTATTTAATTCCATTTGTTATTATTATTTTTTAATGTGACCAGAGAGAGAGAGAGAGAGAGAAAGGGAAAGAGAGAAAGCAAGCTGCCAGGTCCGGGACTTGAACTGCAGTCAGCCATGTGGGAATCCAGTGCCTTTAACCATCATGCCATCTGCCAGCCCCTTGAGAGAGATTTTTGCTATAGGGCACGTGTACTTGCCAAAGAGTCAGAGAGGTAGAAAGCAAGAAATCACCCTCCCAGGGATGGCCACATCGCAATCCCTTCTCCTCCATTCTCTCAGGATTTTTGGCATGCATGTACATACGCCTGGTGCGAGTTTTAAGCCGCTGGGTCCAGGACTCAAACCGTGGTTGACTATGCTGGGAGTCCAGCAACGTCACCATTCTGCCATCTTCTGGTCCTCAGAGAAAGTATTTTTATATAGGACATTGTTCTAGTCCTTTCTGTTGCTAATGACAGAAAATACTTGGGTCTAGTAATTTAAGAAGATAAAGGTGGTTTCCTTTTTTTTTTTTCGGAGAGGTTTTTGCTACAGGGTACGTGTGCTTGCCAGACAAAGACAGAGAGACAGAAAGCGAGAAATCACCCCCCAGGGGGGATGACGACGCCACAATCCCTTCTCCTCCATTCTCCTCTTGGAATCTTGGGCACGCACGCACATGTACCCAGCGTGAGTTTAAGCCACCGGGTCTGGGACTCAAACCGCGATCGACTACATGGGAGTCCAGCGACATAGCCATTACGCTAACTGCTGGTACCAAGATGATTTACTTAACTCATGATTCTGGAGCGCCAAAGTCTAGGGGCCATATCTAGTGAGGAGCTTCCTTTAGTGGCGTCCCAAGGCCCTGTAGGCATCAAATCGTGAGAGAACAGGAGAGCACGTGTCTGTTTCCGTTCATCTCTGTCCATTTCGTTCCTCCTCCTTATAAGCCTACTAGGAGTCAATCATGGGACTCTGGCTAGTGACCTTAACCCTAATCTTCTACCAAAGACTCCACTTTTCAACACCACAGTCTGATTACATTTTCACCTTCTTAATTCTGTTACATCCAAATCTGAACATAAGAATTCTTAGGGGACACTCAAATCATAGCAGACATCATACAGGAAGTACCTAGAATATCCCCCAGGAAGAAAAAAATACATAGGGAAAATAACCAGTCTTGTCTTTTTTTATCTTGGACTATAAGCCTCATCATTTTGAATATGATAATGTGAGTTAAAGCTTGCTCTGTTAAAGCTAGGCTGTAAGGACTAGAATATAGCAATATATCAGGTAGTGGGCCAGCAGGTGGCATGGTGGGAGAGGCACTGGACTTTCATATGGTTGATCGCGGTTTGAATCCTATACCTGGCAACTTGCTTTCTCACTTTCCCTTTTTTCCTTTCTCTCTGTTTTTCTCTGGTGAGTGCACATGCCCTATAGCAATTAAAATAATAATAATAATAATAAATAATTTAAAAAATATATCAAGTAGCTGTTACTGTGTAATAAATAACCCCAAAACTGTGGGTTTTTTTCCCCCTAAGTTCATTTATTTATTTATTTCATGATATACAGAGGGGCCAGGGCACACAGCACTCCTCAACTGGGTTTTCAAACCACGATCTATACCCAGCCTTAGCAAGCCCAATTATGAGCACACATGTGCATACCCAGCATATACAGAGAGGCCCCAGAAAGCGAATTCCAGACCTTCCCATCTGGGTCCATTGTGTTACCACTGTACCACCGTCTGGCCCAAAAGTCAGTGATTTGGGGGCATTTTTTATTTCCAGAGGGTCCATGCACTCACCAGACAGAGAGAGAGAGAGAGAGAGAGAGAGAGAGAGAGAGAGACAAACCTTCACAATGAAGAATGGTCACACTGTGATCCTATTTTCTCTATCCTGACAGGATTTTTGGCATGTGAGCACATGAGCCTGACTTGTTTTCAAGCTGCTGGGGCCAAGATTCGATACCTCGATTGACCATGTGGGATCTGGCTCCTTACAGCTTAACTGCTGTGCTACTGGACCAGCCCAGACTCTTTTATTCTTTTTTCTTTTTTGGTTTTGCTATAGGGCACATGTGTTCACCAGAGACCGAGAAATAAATGAGAAATCACTCTCCCAGGGAGGTTGGCTATACTGAAATCTCTTCCCTCCAGTCTTCTCTCAGGATTTTGGGCACACATGCACACATGCCTGGAATGACTTTCAAGCCTTTGGTAGGGATTCTAACCGTGGTCGGCCATGTGGGAGTCTAGGGTTGTAACCACCATGCCACTTGCTGGTCCCTCCTGGTGTGTTTTTCAAGTGACTGGTCAGGGAATCGAACTGCAGAGTCAGCCATATGAGATCCAGCCGTCTTAACCTTTATTCCATTACTGCCCCCAAACTCAGTGATTTTAATGAATAATTTTAATGAATAATTAATATAGTTTACAAATGTGTGGGTCAGCTGAGAATCAGCTAATTGAAGGTGGGCTCAGCTCTTCAGGCTGGGTTTGCTCATGTGACTGTTGGTGGGTTGGAGGCTGTTTCAGTCCTAGCTGGGTCACATGTCTCTCATCCACCTTGGACTAGAGGGCCAGCCCTGGCATGTCCTTGTCATGATAATAGCAGAAGCACAAGAGAACAATTAGAAACATGGAAGACCTTTGAGACAGCTGCTGTCATAAGCTGCTGTTTCTCAGGAGAAAGAAAAATGGTCCATATCTTTGTAATAAGACAATGCCAAGTCAGACCATAGTTCACATTCAGGAGGGAAGAGTCACTAGGGGCGTTAGTGTATCCATTCATAGGCAGTAAGTACGCAGATGAGGTGTTAGGTCTATTCTTAAATGTCTAGTAGCGGAGAGACAAGAGCATGTAAAAAACAAAGATATTTTCTGATTGTTATTACTTCTTTGCAGAAAATAAAATAGGTAAGGGACCAGCAGTTAGCATAATGGCTATGTCGCTGGACTCCTATGTAGTCGACTGTGGTTCAAGTTCCAGACCCCGTGGCTTAAAACTCACACCGGGAGTGTGTGCGTGCGTGCCCAAGATCCCGAGAGGAGAATGGAGGAGAACAGATTGCGGCATGGCCATCCTCCCTGGGGGGTGATTTCTCACTTTCTGTCTCTCTGTCTCTCTCTGTCTGTCTGGCAAGTGCACACGCCCTATGGCAAAAACCTCTTCAAAAGAAAAGAAAAGAAAAGAAAACAGATAACATGCTTGTAGGAAGAAGAGGGCAGACTCAGGGTCATCAATAATAGCCTCTACATTTGTATATCCAGTTGGCATCTATCCTGGTGTCCTTAACAGATCTCAAATTTAACGTATTCCAACATAGACTCTTTCTGTTCTCCTGCCATCTCAAAGTTGCTCCTTCCTGGTTGTCCTCATTTTAGTTAGTGGTGCTTCCATCTACTCAGATGCTCAAAGCAGAGGCATGAGCATCTTTGATACCTTTCTCTCTCTCTCCTCCCTCCAGTCACTCCTGTTCCTATCAATTCTATCTCTAAGCTGTATTTCAACTTCCAATTCCTTTCATTACCAGAGCTCTTCTCTTAGACCACAGTTTCTCAAATGTGGGTTGTCACCTGGTATGAATCATCGAATCAAGTTACTGGATTGAGCCCAGTATTTTTATTTTTATTTTTTTCTAGTACCTAAAATTTGTTCTGTTCAGCTATAGCTGAATTCAGAGAAGTGTGTAAAATGTAGTGAATTATCACAAAGCTGATAGCTGTGACTTAAGCCACACTCAGGTCAAAAATATAATGCTACCAACACTGACGAATTCTTTCTATAGATTATTATTTTTATTATTTTTTGAGAGGTTTTTGCCTTAGGGTGCATATATTCACTGGAGGGAGAGACAGAGACAGAGACAGTAAGAGGGAAAGTGAGAAATCATCCCCTGGGGGTGATGGCCATGCCCCAGTTCCTTCTCTTGATATCTTGGGCACACATGCACACACACTTGGCATGATTTTTAAGCCACTGGGTCTGGGACTTGAACCGCAGTCAACCAGGTGGGAGTCCAGTGGAGTAACCAATATGTCATCTGCTGGCCCCTCTGTGAATTTTTTTGTTTTGTTTTTTGTTTTGTTTTAGAGAGAGAGAGAAAGTGAGAAGACAAGTCACCAGGTCCAGGACTTGAACTGTAGTCGGCCATGTGGGAGTCCAGTGCCCTTAACCACCACGCCACCTGCTAGCCCCTCTGTAGATTATTTTTGTCTTAAAAAACTGTGGCTCTCAGGACCAGTAGTTAGGGCACAGGACACCCACATGGTCGACTGCGGTTCAAGTCCTAGACCTGGAGGCTTGCTTTCTCACTTTCCCTTTCTTTCTCTCTCTCTCACTGTGTCAAGTTAAAATAAATAAATAAATAAATAAATAAATAAATAAATAAATAAAACAAAACAAAACAAAACACTTTGTGCCTCTGTGTATCTTTTTGTGTCACACTTTAGCCATTCCTGCAAGTCTTGTTGAGATAAGTCCTTTTCTGCCATGGTCCCTTCTGAGATGGCTGAGGGCTGCTGTAAGCTTCCTATCAGCCCTTTGTTTGCAAGGGTTTGTGAGGCACAGCTTTTTGTCTGTCTGAACTGTGGTAACATCATCTTTGATCATTCTGAGATTTTTTTTTTTTTTAGAGAGATTTTTGCTATAGGGTACATGTGCTTGCCAGAAGGAGACAGACAGACAGAAAGCAAGAAATCATTCCCAAGGCATTTGGCCATGCCACAATCCCTTCTCTACCATTCTCTCAGGATTTTGGGCATGCATGCACACTCACCCAGTGTGAGCTTTAAGCCACTGGGTCTGGGACTTGAACTGTGGTTGGCTATGTGGGGGTCCAGTGATGTAACCATTACATCATCTGCTGGTACCTAGATCTTTCTGATATCTTAACAAAAATTTTGTCATACCCTGGATTTCATCTTTCGTTTTGTTTTGTTTTGGTCTGAGAATATGTGTGCTTGAAAGAAAGAGAGAGAGAGGAAAAAAAAAAAGAGAGTGAGTGAAAAGCACCCCCAGTGAGGCATGGTCACATTCAAGTTCCTTTCTTCTCTCTTTTTCCATCCTGTTGAGATTTGGGGGTATACACACACATCCATCATGTTTCTACAACCTCCAGAGCTGGGGTTCTAACTGCAGTTGACTGTGTGAATCCAATTCCCTATGCATAGTACTTAAATCCTGCACTACAGGGCTGGCCCTAGTTGTCTTCCAGTCAGTGTGGATACAATCAGTACTGATGTCTGTGCAAGGGAAATGTAGAAATATTTAGTAGAGCACTGAGTATCAATGCAATGTTTGTTAATCAGCAGAAAAATATTAACCTACCGGGCTAGCAGATCAGCAGGTAATGTGGAGGGTAAGGCAGCTGAATCCCACATGGCCAACTCCAGATTCAAGTCTTGGACCTGACAGCTTGAAAATCACTGGGTCCAGAGACCAGCAGTTGGTGTAATGGTATGTCACTGAATTCCCATGTAGTCGACTGCTGTTTGAGTCTTGGACCCGGTGGCTTAAACTCATGCTGGGTGCGTGTGCGTGCGTGCCCAAGATCCTGAGAGGAGAATGGAGGAGAAGGGATTGCGGCATGGCCATCTCCCCCGGCGGGTGATTTCTCGCTGTTCTCTGTCTCTCTCTGTCTTTCTGGCGAGCACATGCACCTTATAGCAAAAACTTCTCAAAAAAAAAAAAAAAAAAAAAAGAAAAAAAAAAAGAAAATCACCCAGACCTGTGTATATGCATGTCCCAAATCCTGAGAGGAGAATGGAGGAGAAGGAATTGCAATGTAACCATCCCTCCGGGAAGTGATTTTTCACCTTCCCTCTGTGTCTGTCTCTTTCCAATAGGCATGCAAAAAAAAAAAAAAAAAAAAGTATCAACCTACTAATAAATATTTGCTTTCTCTACAGGAACAAAACTAGAACACTTTGCAAAAATTGGATGGAAAAATCATAAACATTCCATTAATAACCCGTAAGTATTTCAGAGATGGTAAATAATGAGAATCTGAGTTATCCTAGTATATGGAACTTTATCAATTGAAAAGCAAATGCAAGACCTCAAAGATATTAATAGGAGCCAGCAGATGGCATTATGGTGAAGGTGCTAGACTCCCACATGGCTGACCATGGTTTGAGTCCTGGACCTAGTGGCTTGCTTTTTCACTTTCTCTCTTTATAGTCAAATTAAAAAAATAAATAACTCTTTTAAAATATATACATTAATTAGAATTTTTTTCCCTGTAAGTCTTGAACCCAAGTACATTTGTGACCACTTTCCAGTTATAGTTTTGGCCTGTTTATATTTAGAATACTATTTAAGTATAATGGTTTTTACAAAAGAATGTGAATAATTGTTAATAAAAGTTGTAATTAACCAGGCATTGCAACTTTAGTAAATGAAATTTATTGTAATAATTTTAGTTGGAAATAGCCAGGCACTCTTAAGTAATTATTTACATCTTTTAAAATTATTTTTTTTATCAATTAAAACATTTGTAAAATGCAATATTAATAACTGGGATGCATTCTAATTACTATGGAGTCATTAACTCTTATCTAGTAGAATGGTGTGGTTGTTTCTATTCTAAAAACTATTCTGAAATAAAATTATTTCAAATTTATCAGTTTAATCTTTGAATCCCTAGCACCTAGCTCAGTGTTTGGCTCATAGCAGGAATTTAGTGGTTGCAGAATAAAATTGTTCATAGGGGATTGAACTTAGCACTGCATAAATAGAATCTATAACAGCAATACTACTACGCAGTAAACTAATAGAGGTTAGCTTTACTAGTTCTAACTGTGTGTCACCGTGCTAGGTATTTTTATGTACATTTTCATTTATCCCTCTCAAGGACCTCATAAAGTAGATGTTTTTATTTTCATTTTATAGATGAGGAAAATGGGGTTTGCAGAAATTAGGCAAATTTGCCCAAATTCATTCTATGCAACAGCAAAATAATAAATATATACATATATATGTGTGTGTATATATACATATATACATACATATATATATATACACACACACACACACACATATACAGTTTTCCTCATAGTAGGTTGTAAACATAATAGGTGCTCAGCAAATTGTTTATGTACTTATTAAACAAATTTTGCCATATTTATTCATTTAAAGTTTATTTTTGTATCCATTTATTTCATGAGGGAGATGATGGAGAAAACGTAGATACCCTTCACAGGGCCTCACCATGTTCTGATCCCCCCTCCTCAGCCACCCAACCAGCCTGGGTCATGAGTGTGTGTGGGTGCACCTGATATGCTCATGTTGACCCAAGACCTGAACCCAGGACTCCCTGAGGGCTCCAGCTCCATGCAGCAGTGCCCAATTGCCCGTGTTACTGCAGCTGGGCCATATTTTGTCATATTTGATAAAAACCATGACGAGGAACATTTTATTCCATAAGTAGATCATTATGACATATTTCTAATACATCATGCTGTTTCTAATTCTCTGCATTCTTTTGATTTTAGATTGATGTTTTAATTGAGGACATACCTAGTTAACAAATGACACCTGATACCAGACCCTAGTTCTAAGGGTATTTTATGAAAAATCTAAGGGTGTTAAGAAAACTTAAGTGAAATTCCATTGCGTGTATGATAAATTCAGACTCCTTCCTGTGAGATAACAGACTCAGTATAAATATGGCTTCTTTCTCATTTCCTATCATTTTTGTGGATATTCTCATTCTCTGGCCTCACCAAATCACTTGGTTTTACCAAAGTGCTATTTTCAGCACTTGTCTCTGTGTTTTTGCTTATGCTGCTAGAATATCCTTCTGTCTTTCTTTTATTTTATGAACATCTTTCTACCAATCAAGTCCTATCCCAAATATCATTGCCTCTTTTTCTTTTTAAAGAGAGATTTTTGCCATAGGTCGTGTGCTTTCACTGGAGAGACAGAGAGACAGAAAGTGAGATATTACCCCCAGGGGGGATGGCCATTGCCACAATCCCTTCTCCTCTAGTCTCCTCTTAGAATTGGGGGTGGGGGGAAGAGAATTTTGGGCATGAATGCACATGCACTTGGTGTGATTTTTAAGCTGCCAAGTCCAGAACTTGAACCACGGTTGGCCATATGGTAGACCAGGGACATACCATTGCACCATCTCCTGGTCCCCTATCATCACTTCTTTTAATACCTTTTAAAAAATTTTCTTTTCATTTAACTTTATTTATTTACTTTTAAATTTGACCAAAGTGAGAGAGAAAGAAAGAGAAAGTGAGAAATCAAGCTGCCAGTTCCAGGACTCAAACAGTGGTTGGCCATGTGTGAATCCAGTGCCCTTAACCACCCGTCACCTGCCAACCCCAACACTATTTTTTTTTTTTTTTTTTTTTGAGAGATTGTGTGTGCACTTGCTGGAGAGACAGAAACAGCGAGACAGATAGTGAGAAATCACCACCCAAAGGGGGGATGGCCATGCCACAACGCTTTTTCCTCCAATCTAGGGATTTGGGGCATTAACACACACAAGCCTGGTATGAGTTTCAAGCTGCCAGCTCTGGGACTTGAACCACAGTCAACCAGGTGGGAGTCCAGCACCTTAGCTATCACGCCACCTGCTGGTCCCGTAACACCTTTTTAACAACTCCTGGGCATAATTGCATTTTCTCATGAGCTTCATTGTGCATTCTGCATCACTCTGTAACAGCACATCGCACTGTACACCCTTAGTTACGTAGGACTCTTTCCCCTCTTGCTTGAGCAGGTGTTCTGTCTCATCTCTGTATCTGCAATAGAGCGGGGCACTTAGAACATGGTAAGTGCAACAAAACTTTGCTGTTGCTGTGCAGGAGAGTTAGGATCAGCAGGGTTTTTTTTTCATAAATGATTTATTTATTTCTCTGAGAATTAAAACTTCCAAGTCTTTCTCTCACTTAATTCCTTGTCTAACCAGGCATTCGTTTATTCACCCATGTAAAAAGAAAAATAAACCAACCGATTTAATAGAGTTTTAATAGAGCAAATCTTAACACAATTTAAATCAGGCAGTTGTCCCTGGACTTCCAGACAACTCCGGCCAGCCTCGTGGTCAACTCGGCCTTTTTCATTGGTAGAACAGGAAAGTGAGGCGTGCAGTAAAAGGAAAGTGTTGTACACTAGATGTAAGTGAGAGAGTGAGTGAGGTAGAGAAATCAGTGGTTACCTTATGAAGTTTGTCTGCATTCACAGCAAATTTGCCTGTGATTGACTAAAGCCTAGCTGCTGTGATTGGCTGTAACTTAGCAACGAGCTCAGAAAAACAGCCTAACATGTATGGTTTCGGCTTATCCATAAGAATCAAAGTGTGGGAGTACAGCGGCTGTTTTAGGCCAAAATGGTTTAATTTAACATCCATTATGGCATTCTTCTTAATGAAATTCATTTATCCAACAAATATGTATTTAGTAGGCTACTCTGTGCAAAACAGTGCTTTAACTGGATGTGATACAAGACGGGAAAATTCCTTGCTGCTCCATGGAGCTTCTACGCATATTATAAGTTGAACAGGCAAATATTATTTCTGGATGGCATTTTTATCATTTAAAACTCTTTGAAGCAGCCAAGAATAGCCTTCTGGGTTTGGCTTAGAAATCTTAGATGTTAACTTCTTACAATAGTTTTTTCTTCTTTTCTTCTTTCTTTCTTTTTTAATGTGGGAGTGTACATGCTTGTAACAAAAGGAGAGGGCAAAGGAGTTTGCACCCTTGACAGAGGCTCCTTATGCCACAATCCCCTGTCCCTAGCCCTCTAGCTCCTCAGAATCCTGAGTGTGTTTTTTTTTTTTTTTTTTTTTTTTGGAGAGGTTTTTGCTATCGAGCGTGTGTACTTGCCAGAAAGACAGAGAAAGACAGAGAGACAGAAAGCAAGAAATCACCCCCCAGGGGGATGACCACACCGCAATCCCTTCTCCATTCTCCTCTCAGGATGTTGGGCACGCACGCACGTGTGCCCAGCGTTCTGAGTTTCAGCCACCGGGTCCAGGACTTGAACTGCAGTCGACTATATGGGAGCTCAGCGACATAGCCGTTACGTCAACCGCTGGTCCAGTCTGGTGTGTTTTATGGCCAATACAGGGATCCAAACCCATCGCTGGCCATGTGACTTCCAGCCTTGCAAGGCAGTACATGCCACTGTACCATAGCTGTTGGACTTTGTATTATGTTTTTCCTGGATAGTGAAGAAGAAGAATTTTGTTTTTTCCAACCAGTTATTAGAGAGACTCTTACTTATCTCTAAGAAGGTTGAATTAAAAAATTATCCTCAGGGACCAGCAGTTAGCATAATGACAGAGAGAGACAGAGAGACAGAAAGTGAGAAATCACCCCCCGGGGAGATGGCCACACCGCAATCCCTTCTCCTCCCTTCTTCTCTTGGGATCTTGGGCACACACGCATACACGCCCGGCATGAGTTTAAGCCACCAGATCTGGGACTCGAACCGCAGTCGGTTACATGGGAGTCCAACGACATAGCCATTACGCCAACTGCTGGTCCCAGAATTTTATTATAAAGTATATGTATCAGGAAGAGCCAAGTGAAGAGACACACAAGGTAATGTCTGGGAGGGTCCTATCACAGGTTTTAGCAAGTTTTTATGGCTTTCTTCGTGGAGTCAAGACACATCACCCTCCTGGTTCATCAAGGCATTCACCAAACAGGAAACCCCATTGATCTTCTGTGTCCAGAGTTTTTATTGGGACTATTATGTAGGCATACTTGCTTAAATATCATGGCCACATCACTGAACTCAATCTCCAGCCCTCCTCGTTTCCTCAGAGGTTGAGCTGGCTCGAAAGTCTCACTCCTGTATTCACATGGTTGGTCTTTTTGGTGATCAGCCTTCCATCCTGAAGATCACAAGGGGCCCACCTTGAGCTGCCTCATTAGCATAACAAAGAGATTCCTTTTACTTAGGAAATTCCAAGGGTTTTAGAAGCTCCATGCTAGGATCCCGGGACAAAGACCAGACAAAATTTTTATTATATAACATATGGTATTTTGGAGTTATGATTATTTTAAAAAATCCAAACAACTTGTTTACTAGAGGTTGAAACTGTTCCTAAAAGTCTGTCTTTGGTTGTGAAAAGCATATTTACATTATCTTCTCTCTGTAAGTCTGGACCAAGACATCATCAACATCAAAAACTGTGATTGCTACCTTACATTCTGTAACTACTTCTTTTGTACTTAGGAATTCCCAGTTCCAAGATGAATACAGTTTGGATGAAGTGATGTCATCTCGAAAAGTTTTTGATTATTTGACTGTCTTACAATGTTGGTAAGGAAAATATATTTTTAACACTTAATAAAGAAAAATCTGCTTGCTCCCCTCTTTACCCACCTCCCTGTGGTTAAACCTGTGGCTCTGTACCCACCCATAAGGCCTTTCCAGAACTCACCAGTGTAGTCCTCACTCTGTTACTTCACTGGAGTGCCCTACTTCCTGCTCCTACCTGGAGACAGCCCCCCCCCCCCCCCCCTTGTGTTTTTCAAGCCACTAGATCCCAGGACTCAAACCACTCAGTCAGCTATGTGGGATTCAGCCACCTTAACCACCATGCCATGGGCTGTTCCTGTTTTACTTTCTTCTGTCATGACTTTTACCTGCTTTGGTTGTTTCAGTTTTATTTATTTATTAAAATATGGTTTAGGAGGCCAATGTTGTCTTAAGCATTTTGAGCATTTTGTTTTCCTTGCTATATATTTCTATAGGAAAGTTTACTCTATAATAGTAGCTAAGAGTTAAAGTAAACCAAGGGGAAAAAATCACCACTCTAATGATGAGAAGAGCCTTACTGGGCGGGAGAGCTGAGCTATATGGTTTGGGTTCAGATCGCTAACATTAGAGTCCTGCCTGAAAGTAAAATAGGAAAAGAGGAGTGTTTAGTGAAAAAGTGAGTTTTTTTTTTTTTTTTTTTTTTTTTTTTTAACAGAAAAATAATATACTCCACGTCAGGAAGGTATGTGAGTGAGCAGGTGTGTGAGGAACACAGCTGCGCTGGGAATGGGTTAGGAGTAACTTTTATTTTGTGATTTTGTCAAGGCTATTTAGGAGAGGAGGTCTATCATTGCAGCTGGCTTTTTTGTTTGATTTCGAGGGCTTTTATCTGTGCTTAGGTCCTTCTCAGGTAAGGAATCTCTCTACCTGGTTACTCATGCCTAGTGTGGACTTTGAAGGTGTGAACATCCTGATAGGGACAATTCTGCCTGTATCTGTTTATCGCCCCCAGTGGGAAGCAGGAGGTTGGCCAAGCATCCTGATGAATTCTTGTGTGCATGTGCAGAATGGCAGGAGGAAAGATAACGACTTTCCCTAAGTTCTTTGAAGAAAGCTTAGGTAATAAAATATAAGATAAATTTCCCCTCTCTGTGGGAGCCAGATGGGAGAGAGGAAGAGTTGGGTTCTATCCCGTGATAAGCTGTGATTGGTGAGGCAGATGGCCTGCCATTATCAGGACTGCTGCTGCGTGTCTGGCTGACTGTCCATGATGGTGGTTGCATCTTGCAAGTTACCTGACGGCATATCCTGGACTATTGGATGAGTCTTGGAGATACTGGCTGGGATGCAAGTGAACAGGTCAGTTTTATCTATTGCTGTAGGAGCGTCTGCTCATCTAGAAAGTTCAGCTGCACTTCCCAGGGTTTCTTGAGTTTGCCATCTTCCTTTGAAGCTTTCTGTAAGAGAAAAGACTACTTTGAGGAGATCTCCAGTTTCAATGAGACCAAAAATTCTCTGATATCCCCTACTCCATCCTCTAATTTTCCAAAATTTTAAGACTGAGTTATTTGGGAGACAGTGAAGTTGGAGCTACATATACCTGTAGTAGAAACTTTATTCCACAAGGATAGGAATAACCTTTTGGACTCACTCGTTAGAAGTAACCAGAAGATGGGCAGTTGCAGTCATAGTCGTAGAGTTCCCATCTCCTTGCCAGTGCAGCCTAGATGGCCTCCCAGAACCGCGCCACAGCCGCTGCCAGCGTAGCTACTGCCCATAAAGGAGCTGAACCCAGTGGGGGCGCTGTCAGAGGCCCCATGGGCAAGAGGCTTCAGCAGGAGCTGGTGACCCTCATGATGTCTGGCGACAAAGGAATTTCTGCCTTCCCTGAATCAGACAACCTTTTCAAATGGATAGGGACCAGCCATGGAGCAGCTGGCATGGTATATGAAGACCTGAGGTATAAACTGTCCCTCGAGTTCCCCAGTGGCTACCCTTACAATGCACCCACGGTGAAGTTCCTCACACCCTGCCACCACCCAATCGTGGACACCCAGGGTAACATCTGCCTGGACATCCTGAAGGACAAGTGGTCTGCCCTGGACGACGTCTGGACCATCCTGCTCTCCATCCAGAGCCTGCTAGGGGAACCCAGCATCAACAGCCCTTTGAACACACACGCCATCAAACTCTGGAAAAACCCCACAGCCTTTAAGAAGTACTTGCAAGAAACATACTCCGAGCAGGTCTCCAGCCAGGAGCCCTGACCCAGGCCGTCAGCCTCTCCTTCTGTCGTCTTACTTTCCCTTAGTTGATCTGTCCTTGATTTCTCTATATCTTGAGCAGTAGTGTTATTTTTGTTTTGTTTCCGTTTTTTAAATTAAGTGTCTGTTTGAGCCCTCGTGTCACACATTAAATAAATGCATTTTAGTTGTTTTTTGTAAAAAAAAAAAAAAGGAAGTCACCAGAAGATGGCATATTCATCTTCAAAGGCAGACCTGGAATTCCTTACAATAAGAACTTTTTGGGAGACGTTCCTTGATTAAGTATTTGGTAACATTTAAGTTCTTGACAGAGGTTCAGTCCACAGGTGGAAGGCAAATGCAAAGTTTTATTTTGCTTTTTCTTTCATGATATAAAGCATGTGAGAGAGATGGGGCCAGCATGTGGCATGATGATTAAAGTGGCTGGATTCCATGTGCTGGCTGCACGGTTTGGGTCCCAAACTCGGCAACTTGAGAAACGTGCCAACTGTGTGTGCTTGAGTGCCCAAAATCCTGAAAGGAGGGAGAGATGGAGGAGAAGGGGTTGCAGCTTGACCACGTCCCATGGGGAGGGGGGTGCCTTCTCACTCCCTTAACCCCCGTCTCTGTCTCTCTGGCAAGTGCACGCATCCTCAAGCAAATTAAAAAAGAAAAAAAGAAAAGAAAATGTGTGTGAGAGAGAGGGAGGCAGGGGTACCCTGGACAGGCACTCATGCCATGATCATTTTTCTTTGGCCCTCCGACTCTTCAGCATCCTGGGCATGTACAAGGCAACTCAGGTGTGAACAGTGCTCAATTGTATGGCTTCCAGCCTTGTAGGGCACTTGAGTTACTTACCACTGTGCCATAGCAGCTGGGCCTATGTTTTTGTTTTTGTGTGTGTGTGGTTTTTGTTTGTTTGTTTGTTTTTTTAGTTTTGCCACAGTGTATGTGCACTCACCAGAGAGAGACAAGGGAAGAGAGAGGGAGGGAAAGTGAGAAATGGCCTGCCAGAGGAGATGGCCTTGGTGTAATCCCTTCTCCTCTAATCTTGCGATTTTGGACACACATGCCCATTCACCTAACGTGATTTTCAAGCTGCTGGGTCCAGAATTCAAGCCAGTTATGTAGAATTTAGTGCTTTAACCTCCATACTACCCGCTAGCTCCCATGTGCAGTTTTTAACTGTAGATTCATGAAGACAGTGTAATTACCAGCAAGCATACTCAGCCATTCTTCTCAGGTAGAACTACTAACCCAGAAATTTTAGGATGAAGGTAGCACCAGGTATAAATAATTATTTTGATTTCTTAGTCCCACTTCAGATGGTGCTGCAGCAGCAGTTTTGGCTAGTGAGGCGTTTGTACAGAACTACGGCCTGCAACCCAAAGCTGTGGAAATTGTGGCACAGGAGATGATGACTGATTTGCCAAGCTCATTTGAAGAAAAGAGCATGATTAAAGTGGTATGTCTGAGCTTCTATTTTTATTATTTTAGCTCTTTTTTTTCAATTATTTTATTTAACTTTATTTATTTATTTATTTTAATTTGACCAGAGAGGGACAGAATGGGACAGAGAGAGAGAGGAAAAGTGAGAAAGCAAGCCACCAGGTCCAGGATTCAAACCGTGGTCAACTATGTGGGGAGTCCAGTGCCCCTAACCACTGCACCATCTGCTAGTCCATCCCCCCACCCCTTTATTTTAGACTTTTTTGCCATGGGAGCACATGTGCTCACCAAAGAGAGATGAGAGACAGAGAAAAAATGAGAAATCACCTCCCGGTGGGGATGGCTACACCACAGTTCTTTCTTCTCTCAGGATTTTAGGCGTGCATCCATAGGTGCCCAGTGTTGTTTTCAAGCCACTAGGTTTGGGATTTGAATTGTGCAGTTGGCCATGTGGGATCCATTCGCTTTAACCTCCATGCTATCTGCTGGCCCCCTGTGGCAAATTAAAAATAAATAAATAACTCTTAAGAGGGCAGCTGGTGGCATGATGATTAAGATGTTGGATCCCATATGGCCAACTCTGCTGTTTAAGTCCTGGGCCCACTGGTTTGAAAAATATTCCAGGTGCATGTAAGTGTGTACCCAAAATCTCAAGAGGAGAAAGGAGGAGAAGGCATTGTCCTGTGGCCATCCCCCAGGGGTGATTTCTCACTTTCCCTCTCTCTCCTTTCTATTGGTCTCTCTGACAAGTGCATGGGTCCCTATAGCAAATCAAAGTAAAAAAAAATCATGGACTTTGGAAAAATGTTTTGAATCCTACAGGATCTTTTTTTTTTTTTTTTGAGAGGTTTTTGCTATAGGGCGCGTGCGCTTGCCAGACAGACAGAGAGAGACATAGAGACAGAAAGCGAGAAATCACCCCCAGGGGGGATGGTCACGCCGCAATCCCTTCTCCTCCATTCTCCTCTCGGGATCTTGGGCACGCACGCACACGCGCCTGGCGTGAGTTTTAAGCCACTGGGTCCGGGACGCGAACCATGGTCGACTACGTGGGAGTCCAGCAACATAGCCATTACGCTAACTGCTGGTCCCTTCTTTTTTTTTTTCTTTTTTCTTTTTTTTTTTTTTTTTACTTTTTATATTTTTCTTTCATTTAGTTTATCTTTTTCTTAGAGAGTTTAAGGCACCGGGTCCAGGACTCAAACCGTGATCGACTACATGGGAATCCAGCGACATAGCTATTACACTAACAGCTAATCCCGAAAAACGTGTTTTTGTTTTTTAATAATTATTGATTTTATTTTATTTTTTATTTATTCATTCATTTATTTCTTAATTTGACCAGAGAGAGACAGAGGGTGAGAGTGAAAGAGAAAGGAAGTGAGAAAGCAAGCCACCAGATTCAGGACTCGAACCCTGGTCAGCCATGTGGGAGTGTCCAGTTCCTTAACCACCATGCCACCTGCTGGTACCACCATGCCACCTGCTGGTCCCTATAGGATCTTTTTTTTTTTTTGGAGAGGTTTTTTGCTATAGGGAGCATGCGCTGGCCAGAAAGACAGAGAGAGACATAGAGACAGAAAGCGAGAAATCACCCCCCCCAGGGGGGATGGTCACGCTGCAGTCCCTTCTCCATTCTCCTCTCGGGATCTTGGACACGCACACACACGTGCCTGGCGTGAGTTTTAAGCCACTGGGTCCGGGATGCAAACCGCGGTCGACTACATGGGAGCCCAGCGACATAGCCATTACGCTAACTGCTGGTTCCCCCCTATAGGATCTTATAAGAGTAGATCCATGTTTTCATAAAGAATCGTCCCATCCATACTTTTCAGCATATTTGACCCATGATTTGTTAATAAATCTCTTGAACCCATTTACAGGTTTAACAGAGTTTTCATAACTTACCATAAGATATGGTCTGTGAAATTCTAAGTCTTTTTTTTTTTTTTTTTTTGAGAGGTTTTTACTATAGGGCCCTTGCATTCCCAGAAAGCGAGAAATCACCCCCGGGAGGGTGGCCATGCTGCAATCCCTTCTCCTCCATTCTCCTCTCAGGATCTTGGGCACACAAGCACATGCGCCCAGAGTGAGTTTAAATCACTAGGTCTGGTACTCGCACCGCGGTCGACTACATGGGAGTCCAGCGACATAGCCATTACGCCAATTGCTGGTCCTGAAATTCTAAGTCCTTTTTATGTATCTTCCTTAAAAGTCTGTTATTTATAGTATGAAACATTTTTTAAAGATTTATTTAATTTTATTTATTCTTTTTTTTTTTTTTTTTTTTTTTTTTTTTTTAATTTGACCTGAGAGAGACAGAGACAGAGAGAGGGAAAGTGAGAAAGCAAGCCACCAGGTCCAGGACTCGAACTGTGGTCGGCCCTTTGGGAGTGTCCAGTGCCTTAACCACCGTGCCATCTGCCTGCCCTATAGTATTAAATTTAATATGTACCTTCTCCCACCTGGGTAGTATTTTATTGGACTTTGTATAATAGAAGATCAACCGAGAGTTCAGTATGTGTGGCCAATTCTCAGTTAAGTTATATTTAGATTAATATTTTACAATCTGGGACCAGCAGTTAGCATAATGGCTATGTCGCTGGACTCCCATGTAGTTGGCCGCAGTTCAAGTCCTCTTGGGACCAGAAGATGGTGTAATGGCTATGTTGCTGGACTCCCATATAGTTGACTGTGATTTGAGTCCTGGACCTGGTGGCTTAAACTCATACCGGGCGCATGTGCGTGTGCGCCCAAGATCCCGAGAGGAGAATGGAGGAGAAGGGATTGCGGCATGGCCATCCCCCGTGGGGGGTGATTTCTCGCTTTCTGTTTCTGTCTCTCTCTGTCTTTCTGGCGAGTGCACGAGCCCTGTAGCAAAAAGCTCTCCATTAAAAAAAAAAAAAAAAAAATGCAATCCTTGTCCAAAAGGCTCGTTTTAGGTGCCTTCCATATTTTTAATACATGGTTTTGGTTTTAGGTTGGCTTTGATATGACTAAAGGAGCTGCCAGAAAATGCTACGAGAAATCTGGCCTGAGACCAAGTGATGTTGATGTAATAGAACTCCATGATTGCTTCTCTCCCAATGAACTCCTTACCTATGAAGCACTGGGACTCTGTCCAGAAGGTAGTATCCTTGTAGAGGGCAGATTAACTGGGTAGCGTTCACTGAGAAAGCTTCACTATAAGTATTGAACCAAAGAATTCACTAGTTGTTTTTCCTTCTATGTTGGCTCTTAAGATAGTTTGGTACTGGGCTTTTTATAACACTGTCTTGGACAATACCTTCCCTGAGGTAACAGAGTGCACAAATAATTTGTATATATAAATCAGATATTTGTAATATATTGGTAAGTGAAAAAAAAAGATATAAAATTAATTTGTAATTCCAATGATTTAAAATTATGTTTGAATAAAGATTGGCAGAAAGCTAAGTGGAAAGAAGTAGTTGATGGGATCTGGAAAAAATTTATTTTTCATTTCTAAGTGGTTGTATGAAATCTTCTAATGCATCATAGAATTGTAGATTTTTTTGTGGAAAAAAACTTGTGGTAAATTGTACCCTTCTTGGGGTTGGTTTGTAATCAGTCTGCTATTGGTACAATATTTAGCAGTTTTGAAAGTAGCAATAATAGAATATTTGCTATGGTCAGAGCCTTCTAGTAGCTCTACATCAGAATTGTACCAAAATATGGGAACCAGCAGTTGGCGTAATGGCTATGTCGCTGGACTCCCACGTAGTTGACCGCGGTTCGCGTCTCGGACCCGGTGGCTTACAACTCACGCCGGGCGCGTGTGCGTGCGTGCCCAAGATCCCGAGAGGAGAATGGAGGAGAAGGGATTGCGGCGTGACCATCCCCCCTGGGGGGTGATTTCTCACTTTCTGTCTCTATGTCTCTCTCTGTCTGTCTGGCGAGCGCACGCGCCCTATAGCGAAAAACCTCTCAAAAAAAAAAAAAAAAAAAGAATTGTACCAAAATGTGAGAGAGAAAATGCCTGATCCACTGGCTTTTTTATTTACGATCTAGATTTAAAGCCAAATGCAAGTGTTAGTCACATATACAGTTCTAGATTAATGTATTTCATTTTACCAATAGAGTTATCCTTTCGCTTTTGCAGGTAATATAATGAACTAGATAAGAACAACATAGACTGCAGAGCCAGCCTGTCTGAATATTAATCTAGACCTCTTCTGGTGTTTTGTCTGGCTACTTAATGTCTGTGTGTCTGTTTTTATTAAAAGATTTTATTAAATATATTTATTGATCATACTGCAAAACAGTTGAAAATGAAGAGAAATGGATAAACTTTGGCAATTATGACCTTCTTTTTAGAGAGAGATTTTTACTAGAGGTGTGTGCACTTGCCAGAGATATGGAGTGAGACAGAGAGACAGAAAGTAAGAAATCGCCCCCACGGGGGATGGCCACACTGTGATCCCTTCTCCTGCATTCTCTCTTAGGATTTTGGGCATATGCACACATGTGCCTGGCCTGAATTTTTTTTTTTTTTTTTTTGAGAGGTTTTTCGCTATAGGGCACGTGCGCTCGCCAGACAGACAGAGAGAGACATAGAGACAGAAAGCGAGAAATCACCCCCCAGGGGGGATGGTCACGCCGCAATCCCTTCTCCTCCATTCTCCTCTCGGGATCTTGGGCACGCACGCACACGCGCCCGGCATGAGTTGTAAGCCACCAGGTCCGAGACGCGAACCACGGTCGACCACGTGGGAGTCCAGCGACACAGCCACTACGCTAACTGCTGGTTCCCCCTGGCCTGAATTTTAAGCCACTGGGTCTGGGACTCGAACTGCTGTTGGCCATGTGGGGGTTCAGCATGTTAACCACTATATTACGTGCTAGCACCAGCAATTACGAATTTTTGATGTTGGTATAATTATTTTAGTTATAGCAATAATATTGTATTCATTTCCATTTTTTTTTCTTGTTCTCTGAAGCTTTGCTATACTTGGACCAATTCTGGAGGCCAGAGAGCTCTTAGGAACTAATGGGAGCTTTGTTTCATGTAGAAAATGTTCTAAAAATATAAGCCTTATTACTCAATAGTTACTACTCAACTTTCATAAGTGTTTATATCAAATTGCTGTTAGTTTGAGCTGTTATAAAATGTTTGCTCCCAGAAATTCTTGGCTATATAAAAATACAACATTTGGGGCCTAGTAGGTGGTATGACGATTGAGGCACTGGTCTTCCACAGGGCCATATGCAGTTTGAGTACCAGACCTGATGGCTTGCTTTTTCACTTTATCTTTCTCTCTCTGGTGAATAAGCATACCCTATAGCAAATTAAAGAAAAAGTAATGATAATGATAATAAAATTAAATTATTTTATTTAAAAAAATTATTTTATTTAAACTTATTTATTTATTTATTTTAATTTGACCAGAGAGGGACAAAGTGAGAGAGAGAGAGAGGGAAAGTAAGAAAGCAAGCTGCTGGGTCCGGGACTCAAACTGTAGTTGGCCGTGTGGGAGTCCAGTGCCCTTCACCACTATGCCACCTGCTGGCCCCAAATAAATGATTTTAAATACCATTTATTCTGGTACCATTTATTTTTGACATTTGTGAATGATATTTTCCCTCCTGTAGGACAAGGTGGAACACTGGTGGATCAAGGAGATAATACTTATGGAGGAAAGTGGGTCATAAATCCTAGTGGTGGACTGATTTCAAAGGGACATCCATTGGGAGCTACAGGTAATATAAAGATTTCATAATTTTTTAAAATCATTTTTGCCATTAGTACGAATGATTTTGTCATTGATTTGAATGAAAGATAGTGTTTTCTGAGCTTGATAACTGGTGCATAAATGATTGTCTAGCTGTAGTTGATTTTCCTTTGAGTGTAGTACACTTCAATAATCTTGATTAACTGATTAAAAAACTTAATGAACTGAAGCTACCACTTTAACAATTTATATTTTTAAAAGCTTATTTTCCGATAGGTATAAAACTTAACTAACAGGGTGTTTTCAAACAGAAATCTTGCTAGACCTGCTAGGTTAAGATTCATTTGAAATGAGCATATTAATTATATGTAGTTGTATATATGGGGAGCATTGTGTGGAAATTATTTTCTTTTGAGACAACTGGTATGGAAGTTATTAAATAAGAATTTTAACTATAGCTCTTCTGCTGACTGGCCATGTAACTATATATATATAATATATAAAATATAATATGTAATATTATATATTATACACATATAATATAAACATAATATTATATATATAGACCCCCCCCATCCTCATATGGGGGTCCAGTGCCTTAACCACCATACCACCTGCTGGCCCTGACTCCTGGTTTCTTAATTATAAAATGACAAACTTGTACAGTGCTATTTCTTTCTTTTTTTTTTTTAGAATTATTTAATTTATTTATTTATTTTAATTTGACAGAGAGGGACAGAGAGAGAGAGAGAAGTGAGAAAGTGAGAAAGCAAGTCACCAGGTCTGGGACTTGAACCGCGGTCAGCCATGTGGGAGTCCAGCCCCCTTAACTGCTACTCTACCTGTTGGCCCCACATTGCAGTTTTTAAAATAACTTTCAATCCTAAAATTCTGTGATTTTTTTTTCTTGTGAAGAAGGCAATTTTTTTTTTCCATATTGTCTTAAGTCATTAGTTAATTTAATATATATTGAGGGCCAGTCCCATGGCCTGGTGGTTAAAGGAGCTATATCCTGGAACCAGCAGATGGTGTAGTGGTTACATTGCTTGACTCCCACGTAGTCGACCATGGTTCAACTCTTGGACCTGGTGGCTAAAAACTCATGCTGGGCATGTGTGTATGTGTGCCCAAAATCCTGAGAGGAGAATAGAGGAGAAGGGATTACGGCATGGCCATCCTCCTGCGGGGTGATTTCTTGCTGTCTGTCTCTCCAGTGAGTGCACACACCCTATAGCAAAAATAGCTCAAAAAATAAAATAAAATAAAATAAAATAAAATAAAATAAAATAAAATAAAATAAAATAAAATAGTATAAAGGAGCTATATCCCATTGGCCCATAGAGCTGTTTGATTCCCAGCCCCATTAGCTTGAAAAACACGTTAGGCATGTATACCTGTGTGCCCCAAGTCCTGACAGGATGGAGAAATGGAGAAGGGATTATGACATAACCATGCCCCATTTGTGGGGTGCATTCTCCCTTTCTGTGTGTCTCTGTCTCTCTCTGGTAAGCACATGTGCCTTTATAGGGATCAGCAGATGGCATAATGGTTATGTTGCTGGCCTCACATGTAGTTAGTTGACTGTGCTTCAAGTCCCAGATCTGACGGCTTAAAATACATGCCTGGTGCTTGAGCATGTGCGTGTGCATGTGTGCCTGGGATCCTGAGAGGAGAATGGAGGAGAAGGGATTGTGGCGTGGCCATCTCCTCTGGGGGGTGGTTTCTCGCTTTCTGTCTCTCGTCTTTCTCTGTCTCCAGTGAGTGCATGTGCCCTATAGCAAAAATCTATTTAAAAAAAAATTTATAGATTCTCACCAATTCCAAAATAGAGAAGTTAGAATTAACAATGTTTATTATAGCAATTAGCCTCAGTTTATTTCTATTTAAATTTTGTCAACTCATGATCTAGTAAATACAATAGATGTACATGGGCAGACATAGGAAAACACATAGATATGCATACACACAGAGAGTTGCAGTGGTGTGACACTCTACTATTTGTTTTCTTTTTAGTCTATATTTTCTTTTCTTATGTCATTTTAAATTTTAGAGGGACCAGCAGTTAGCATAATGGCTATGTTGCTGGACTCCCATGTAGTCAACCATGGTTTGAGTCCTGGACCTGGTGGCTTAAACTCACACTGGGTATGTGTGCGTGCATGCCTAAGATCCCGAGAGGAGAGCGGGGGAGATGGGATTGTGGCGTGGCCATCCCCCTGGGGGGTGATTTCTCGCTTTCTGTCTCTCTGTCTCTCTCTGTCTTTCTGGCGAGCATACACGCCCCATAGCAAAAACCTCTCTTTAAAAAAAAAAAGTTTTAGAATTTTATTTTCTCTCTTTTATTGATTCATTATTTTTAAAGAATTATTTATCTGATTTTATATATTATCATTATTATTTGTTTTTAATTCACAAGAGAGACAGAGAGAAAGGGAAAGTGAGAAAGCAAGCCACCAAGTCTGGAACTCAAACCATGGTGGGAGTCCATGTGGGAGTCCAATGTCTCAACCACCATACCAACCTGCTGACCTCGATTAGTTTTTCTTTTTTTTTTAAATTTAAATCTTGAGTGGACCCCTGGTAAGGTTATCAGCCCTCACCTCTGGCTAACCTTGGGGCTCTCCACAACCAGGGAGTAAAAGCTAAGGTGAAATTATAAACTCCCTTATTGTGTACCCCAACATACACAGGGAACCCCAGCAAAGACCAAGAGACATTTCAGGAAGTATCTGTCCAGTCAATAGCTGACCACTGAGATAACCAAGAAGAAAATTCAGTGACTATATGTGGCAAAGAATACAGACTTTATAGAATTAGTTAGGAAAAGTCACTAAATAAATATCAACAAGAACAAAGAGCAACAGTAGCAAATTCTGACAAAGGGAGAATTGGGCTGACTTAGAGTGCCTACATTATATTATTTTTTAAAGAATTAATTATTTTATTTGTTATTATTGTTATTATTTTAATTTGGTAAGAGAGAGACAGAGAGAGAGAAAGGGAAAGTGAGAAAGCAAACCTCCAGGTCCAGGATTCGAGCCATGGTCAACCACATGGGAGTCCAGCACCTTAACCACTGTGCCACCTTCCAGCACTCCCTACATTATATTATTTAAAATGTCCAGCTTTCAAAAAATGAGATGGGCTGGCAGGTGGCATGGTGGGTAAGGGCGCTGGATTGCCACATGGCCAACCATGGTTTGAGTCCTGGAGCTGGAGGCTTGTTCTCTCCCTTTCCCTTTCTCTCTCTCTCTCTGGTAAAATAAAAATAATAATAACAAATGGAATTAAATAAATAATTCTTGTATAAAAATTATGAGACAGCAAAGTAACACAAAAGTCTGGCACATACACAGGAGGAACAGCAATCACTAGAACCCTGAAGAATCAAAACATTGGACTTACCAGACAAGAACTTTTTTTTTTAGAGAGATTTTTGCTATAGGTCACGTGCACTCGCCGAAGAGACAGAGACAGAGAGACAGAGAGCTAGAAATCACCCCCAAGGGGCATGGCCATGCCACAGTCTCTTCTTCATTCTCCTGGGATCTTAGGCATGCATGCACACATGCCTGGCGTGAGTTTGAAGCCAGTAGGTCTGAGACTTAAACTGCTCTTGGCCATGTGGGAGTCCAGTGCCTCACCCACTATATCAACTGCTAGCCTCACCAGACAAAGACTTGAAACTAGCTATCTTAAATATCTTAAAAGAATGAAAGGTAACCATATATATAGTGTCTTCAGAAGTTCTTGGAAATACATATTATGAAAAACTATGTATGGATTTAAAATTTCATTTGCACCCAATTAAATTCATACTTCTATCTTTCGTGAACCTTTTGAAGTCGCCTTGTATGAAAAACTAAAGGAAAGTATGAAAATGTTTCACCAAATAAAAATATTAATAAATAGAAACTTTAGAGAAGAATCAAATGGAAATTCTGGAATTGAAAAGAATTCAGCACAGGAGTCATGGATAAAATTCTAGGCTTTAATAGACTTCAGAATTAAAGGTATAGGTTGAGAAGAAGAGCCATTTAAAAATAATGAGAAGGAATGGTCAGTTAACCAAGGGAAAAAAGTGTTTCTTTCTTTCTTGTAAAGTTTTGTCAGAGGACACATGTGCTTGCCAGAGAGAGAGGGGTAAAGGAAAAATCATCCTCCAGAAGGATAGCTATGCTGCAGTCCCTTCTTTTCCGTTCTCCTCTCAGGATCTAGGGCACACACACACATGCATCCAGCATGATTTCCAAGCCACCAGGTCCGGGACTCGGACTGCACCGTCCGCTATGTGGGATCCAGCCCCTTAACTACCATGCCACCTGCTGGCTTGGGAAGAGAGTTTTTCAAAAGTAAGTGATTGTGGGAACTAGCAGGTGATGTGGTGGGTAAGGTGTTGGACATCCCACCTGGCCAACCACAATTTGGGACCTAGACCTGGTGGCTTACTTTCTCGCTTTCCCTCTCTCTCTCTCTCTGTCTCTCTAGTCAAATTAAAATAAATAAATTAAATTAAATTAAATAAATAATTCTTAAAAAAAAAAAAAAAAAAAAAAAAGGAAATGGATGGGCCAGAAAAATTAGATGAAGAGTGAAAATGTTCTTTGGTTTTGCCTATTATAAAGTCATGGGCAGGCCTAGCCTTGATGGGCTGAGTCCACAGAGGAGGCCTCAGTTCAACTCCAGGACCATTCCAAAAGCTTGGTATGGTATTGCCCACCTGTAGTCCCAGTGACTTGGGCAACTGAGGCAGGAGGATTTTGTTAAAGTAAGACCCTGTCTTTTTAAATTAAAAAAAAAAAAAATTGTTTAATTTTATTTGTTATTCTTATTTTTAAAAAAATTTGACCAGAGAGAGAAAGGGAAAGTGAGAAAGCAAGCCACGAAGTCTGGAACTCAAACTGCAGTGAGCCATGTGGGTGTCCAGCGCCTTAACCACCGCGCACCAGCCAGTCACAAGACCCTATCTTTTAAAAAAGAAAAATCTTTAGCAGTGTTGGAGCAATTTGTTGTTGTTGTTGTTGGCTATAGGGTGCATGTACTAGCTGGGGAGAGAGAGAGAGAGATGGAGAGAGGGAAAGTGAGAAAGTATCCCCCAAGAAGGGGTGGCCATGCTGCAATTCCTTCTCACCCCCCTCTTGGGATTTTGGGCATGTGCTCACACGCAGTATGTTTTTTCAAGCCGCAGAGTCTGGGACTCAAAACATGCAGTCAGCATGTGGGACCCATCTACATTAACCACCATGCATCCTGCTGGCTTGCTGGAACAATTGTGATGAAATGTTTTACATAGAAGCACATGGGATTCAGAAAGAATTTGAAGTGAGAAAGCAGCAAAAATACTGCAGAAATTCTTTTACGAATAGTGGCTGCGAATGGGAAGGGATGTAGAGAGGATGTACCTGAATTATAGGTATGTGTTCTGTATGAGTAAAGTCTTCGGTTTGATCCTAGCTTCTTTGGTCTTTACATTACATAACCTAGTTTTATCTGTAAGATGGAAATAAAATGTGGTACCTACTGAGGCCAGCAGGTGGCGTGGTGATGAATGAGCTAGATCCCTCGTGGCCAACTCCACCCTTAAGTCCTGGACCTGGTGGCTTTAAAAACATGCTGGGCAGGTATGCATGCATACATGCCCAGAATTCCAAGAGGAGAATGGAGGAGAAGGGATTGCAGCATGGCCATCCACCCTGGGAGTTGATTTCTCACTTTTCTGCTTTCTCTCTACCTCTCTTTGGTTAGCACATATGCTCCATGGCAAAAATCTTAAAAATAAGTACCTACCTTATAAGGTTGTTTTGTGGAAATGAGGAAATACATGTATGTGAAGAATACAGTGGAATTCCCAAAGGAGAGTAGGGACACAATAATTGCTAGTATTCTCTTCCCATGATATCTGCAAAAGGAGGCCATAATGGAGGTCTTATTGTGATATATATGTGTGTGTGTGTGTGTGTGTGTGTGTGTGTGTATAATATATATATATATATATGTATATATATATATGTGTGTGTGTGTGTGTGTGTGTGTGTAATTTTTTTGGAGGGGCAGTAATGAAACCCTTATTTATACCATAGTATGAAAAACATTGGGTCGTCAGAAAAATCATGACATATTTTTCTGTGCAAAAATGCATCATGACTTTTCTGACAACTCAATAACTTATAACCACATTGGGAAAGAATGTTCTTTCACTAGTAGAGAAAATTTTCCTTCTCGTATGACATTCTCCATGTACTCTCTCATTATGTAAATATTGTACCCAATGCTACTCAGATGCTATTTTTAAACCATCTTCTCTTGAGTAAATACACTAAATAGTTTCCTTTAATCTAAGCCTCAGAAGAATTAGATCATGCCTCAATGTTGATTTTGTTGCTAATGGGGCACAGAGAAGTCAGGATGATAATATTTCTATGTTATGGTCACTGAAGCCTTAAAGAGTTACAGTTCCTGTGTGAGCGGTGGTGATTTAAATTTTCTTTTTAGACAGCTTCCTGTATAGGAAGCCTGTTTTATCAGGAGATGAGTGTGATATCTCAGCTAGTTGTTTTCTTTGGCATATTACTTTTTTCTCATCTGGATAAATATATTTTTATTATAATTTGCTTACCTGCCATTCAGAAATATTTTTGCCCTGCTATCTACTGAAACACTCAGAAAGCATGTTTCATAGTAACAATATAATTTTTCATATCCATATATTTTCTTAAAAATTGAGATATAACTGACAATAAAAGATATAGTTCTTACAAAAACTTGTACACAGATGTATATCGCAATATTATTTATAACGGTTACAAAGTGGAACAAGCCAGAGGTGTATCATTGACTGATGAATGGATAAATAAAATGTGGTATATTCATTCTGTGGGCTATTCTTCAGCCATGAAAGGAATGAAGTACTGACACGTCCTACGACGTAGATGAACCTTGAGAACATTTTGCTAAATGAAAGACAGAGGTCATCCAAAGGTCACATGTTATGTAGTTTCATTTTTATGAAAAGTCCAGAACAGGCAAATCCCTAGAGACAGAAAGTAGGTTAGTGGCTGCCTTGGGCTGGGCGATAGCTAAAGGGCATGGAACTTCTTTTCGAGGTGATGGGCGTGTGGTAAAGTTGATTGTGGTGATGGTTGCACAACTGTGAATACACCAGAATCATTGGATTGCACACTTTAAATAGATCATTGGTTGTAACTATTGGTTACATCTAGGTAACTGCCAAGCAAACCAAGATCGAGAACATTCCCATCACCCTGGGAAGCTTTACCCTATTTGCATCAATGCCCTGCTTTCTCTCAAGTACTCCTCCCCCAGACTCCACCACCACCAGCCTAAACGGTTGGACTTCTGTCATTGTGGAGTAGGATTTTTGATCCTGGAACCTCACATAAATGGTATCAGATGTGAATATGTACTTTTGTTCCTAGCTTCTTTCACAGCAAAATGGATTTACTCAATTTTATTTTTTTAAGTAGTAGTTTGGTCTTTTTTATTACCAAGTAGTATTGTATTATCATATTTTTCTTTTCTTTGATAGATTTTTTTCTACAGGGTGCATGTGCTTGCCAGGGAGACACAGAGACAGAAAGTGAGAACTCACCCCCAGGGGGATGGCCACATTGCAATCCCTTCTCCTCCAGTCACCTCTTGGGATTTTGGGCATGCACACATGCATCCAGCATGAGTTTTTTTATTTTTATTTTTTGGAGAGGTTTTTGTTATAGGGCGCGTGTGCTCGCAAGATAGACAGAGAGAGACAGAGAGATAGAAAGCGAGAAATCACCCCCCGGGGGGGATGGCCACGCCGCAATCCCTTCTCCTCCATTCTCCCTCCTCTCGGGATCTTGGGCATGCACGCACACGTGCCCAGTGTGAGTTTTAAGCCGTGTCCAGGACGCAAACCGCGGTTGACTACGTGGGAGTCCAGCAACATAGCCATTACGCTAACTGCTGATCCCCCCCCGCAGCATGAGTTTTAAGCCACCGGGTCCAGGTCTCGAACTGTGGCCAACTACGTAGGAGTCCAGCAATGTAACCATTACGTCATCTGCTGATCGTAATATTCTGTTATTTAAAAGACTAGTTTGTTTATCTGTTCTCCTGTTGATGGACATTTGGGTTATTTTCCATTTAGGGCTGCTGTCAATAAGGCTGCTGTGAATGTTTTTGTGTGAGTCAATTTGTAGATACATATTTTCTATCTCCTGAGTTAATTACTGTGAGTGGAATTACTAGGTAATAGGATAGGTGTGTGTTTAACTTCAAAAGAAATTATCAGATAGTTCTCTGAAGGGTTGTCATATGCTTTTTTCTTTTTTAAATGAAATTCCTATTTTCAACGAACAACGCATGTGCTTGTCAGAAAGAGACAGAGAAGGAGATAGAAGGAGAAAATGAGAAAGCATTTCCTGTGGGGGATGGCCACACCATAATCCCTTCTCCTTCATTCTCCTCTTGAGATTTTGGGCATGCATGTATGTGTGTATTTTTCTTTTCTTTCTTATTTTTTTCTTTGCTATAGGGCGCGTGCATTTGCCAGAAAGACAGAGAAAGAGAGACAGAAAGCGAGAAATTACCCCCGAGTGAAGATGGCCACGCCGCAATCCCTTCTCCTCTTGGGATCTTGGGCATGCACACACACATGCCTGGCATGAGTTTAAGCCACTGGGGCCGGAATTCGAACCACGGTCGACTACATGGGAGTTTAGCGACATAGCCATTACGCTAACTGCTGGTCCCTGGATTTTTTCTTTTTTTTTTTAAGAGAGGTTTTTGCTATAGGGCGCGTGCGCTCGCCAGAGAGAGACAGAGAGACAGAAAGCGAGAAATCACCCCCCAGGGGGGATGGCTACACCGCAATCCCTTCTCCTCCATTCTCCTCTCCGGATCTTGGGCACGCACGCACGCACACGCGCCCGGCGTGAGTTTAAGCCACCGGGTCCAGGACTTGAACTGCGGTCGACTACATGGGAGTCCAGCAACATAGCCATTACGCTAACTGCTGGTCCCTGGATTGTTTTTATAGAAAGGTTTTCAAGGCATTTTAAAGGTTCTTACTAAGTCTGTGCGTTGCTTTCCAAAATTGTTGTGCTTGTTTAAAGTTTTTACTAGTAGTGTATGAAGGTGGCTCTCTTACCAGTCTTCTCAGCATTGATCATTCCCACATTTATCTTTCTGTTTGATTTGGTCAGTGGCATGGTTGAGTATTTTCTGAAATAGTTGTAAACAGTATTCTTTTGTGAAGACAATGAACAGTATTTCCCCATCCTTGTATATATAAGACCAGTTTGAATACTTTTTATCTTATGTTCATGAAATGTTTAGGCTTTTTATAAGGCAGATTTCTAGTAAAACTGGTAGCTCCAAAGTTTGGTTATAATAGAATCATTTCTTTCTTTCTTTCTTTCTTTTTTTTTTTTTTTTTTTTTTTTTGCCATAGGGCGTGTGCGCTCGCCAGATAGACAGAGAGAGACAGAGAGACAGAAAGCGAGAAATCACCCCCCAGGGGGTATGGTCATGCTGCAATCCCTTCTCCTCCATTCTCCTCTCGGGATCTTGGGCACGCACGCGCAAGCGCCCAGCGTGAGTTTTAAGCCACCGGGTCTGGGACACGAACTGTGGTTGACTACGTGGGAGTCCAACGACATAGCCATTACGCTAACTGCTGGTCCCCTATAATAGAATCATTTCAATTCGATCTTCCTTATTGTCAAAATGTTTACAATTCAAAAAAAAAAAAATCATCCTAAGGTGTGGCGCTCCTATTTTAAAACAATGTATAAGATACATATTGTGTAAACACACAGACACTGCTTGAAATTGAAAAGTAGCGGTTAAATTTCTTGGGGAGAATTAGGCTGATATAGGAAACTGTCGGAGGTGCTGGGGAATCAGACTGGGGGTGCAGGTAGGTGGAAGAGTTAACAGGGTGGGTAGACCTGCTGAGCTAGATCTACCAGAAGGTGCAATAAAACCGATCTGTCCTGATAGACCATTCCTAGCATCCTTAGATAACTAGTTTGATGGAAAGACAAGCAAACATAAATCTGAAACTGGAGCTAGCCTGCTTTGTGACCAGAGTATTGAACCTTTTCATCTCTTGGTTTTTACATCAAGAACTGTCTAGTTATAAACATTTTTAATGCAGAGGATAGATTGTTATTCTCATGCATCTAGAGCTTTTCTTGTGAATAGCTGCAAATAGGTCTGGAAAACAATTCAGTTTTCTTGGGAACTACTTGGGTAAAATAATAAAAATTTTCCTATCAGCTAAATTTCTTGGGGAAAGTGCTCTCTTAAATCCTATATTATTTTCCTTTGATACATTAAAAATGGTAAAATTAGTTATTTTTGTGCCGTTTTTCTGGGCCAGAGAATTATATAGTTTTCTCTTGTAACCATGTCAGAAAACAAGAGGTGGAATAAATTTAAATGTAAGTAAAAAGTGCGGGGGACTTCTTAAGCCTGGATTGTCTAAGAAGAATGTCTAAGAAGACATTCCTTAGGAGGAAAAAAGTAGTTGTAAAACCTCTAGTGCTTTAAAAGTTATTTAGGCAAGCATGGTCTAGGCTTAAGCAAATGCTTTAATTAAGTCTCGATTAGACGCTATCTGGCTTGCGAAAGCAGGTGGAGGCTGTTTTCCAAACCCGCAGACCTGACTGCTCTGTGTTCGATTTGTCAGGTCTGGCTCAGTGTGCTGAGCTCTGCTGGCAGCTGCGAGGGGAAGCCGGAAAGAGGCAAGTTCCTGGTGCAAAGGTTGCTCTGCAGCACAATTTAGGCATCGGAGGAGCTGTGGTCGTGACACTCTACAAGATGGGTTTCCCGGAAGCTGCCAGGTAAGTGACATTCTGGGTTTCCGTTGTCAATTAATCCTGACTTTCACAGTTCATGACGTACGTGCAGAAAACTCATTGTCTTAGTATCCTAGGAAAAGTATCTCACTGTATCGCTTTAATAACGCGGCCTTAACACTAGCCATTAGCTTTGAGACTTAACCAGCCTTAGAGAAGTTTGGTTCAGAAAGGAGGCGGCATGGTCAGAGAGCACTAAGCTGGCTGAGACTAAGTCAGCCCAGCCAACCTGAGTAATTGGGTAGGCAAGTCACTTTCTATTTTCATTCCCACAATTGCTTTCTTCTCCCAGCTTCCCAGGCTGCTTGTGGTTTCCACCTCTTGCAATGTGCTGATAAGATCTTTGCAAGCTTACAGTCCCTGAATCCAGCAAAGCTCTCCTTGCTGCTGGAATTCCTTTGGTCTCTTGCTGAGTTTCTTCTCCTTCAATGCCTCTGGGCAAGGCTCCAGGCACTTTCTTTCCTACCCATCTGAGGATCCCTTCTCAGCTTCCTAGCTTTTTTCTCAGAGAAGAACTCCTTCCTTTCCAAGGTCCTGCTTTCCATTTGCATGCTCTCCTTTTCAAACACTCTGTAACTTTGCTCCGAATATTATATTTCCTCTTTCGGTTCTTGCCATCTTTCTCTTTCCACAGATTCCCTTCCTTCTGCCATCCAACATGTTCGGGTCTTTCTTGTTCTAAAACTCTATTTTTCCCCTTGCCTTTATTATTCTCTCTCATGATGAGTCCTTTCTATTGAGCCACCTTTTTTGTCCAGGCTGAGATACCCCAGTAAGAGTTTATTACCACCCACTGAGGTTAGGGAAGGCTTCCAGTGGTCTGAATGAAATTGAATGCCCTTGTTTTTTCCTCCTTACTCTCTTCAGCCCTGTTCTATTGTAGTTTTTTACTCCCTTTGCTTTCTCCTGAAGTTTTTGATAATTGCTTTATCATTTATTCACACTTTTTGTTCCACAGAGGGTATAAGACACACTTTTACAGAATCTATGATATTACATATTTTTTTGAGAGGTTTTTGCTATAGGGCATGTGCACTCTCCAGAAAGACAGAGAGAGACAGAAAGCAAGAAATCTCGGGATCTTGGCCACACACTCACACGTGCCTGGCATGAGCTTAAGCCACCGGAACTGGGATTTGAACCACGGTCTACTACATGGGAGTTCAGTGACATAGCCATTACGCCAACTGCTGGTCCCAGAATCTATTATATTCTTTCCTTTCATAAACTCTTAGGTCTTCTTGCTGTTTTCTTTCTTTTTTTCCTCAGCCCAGACTATCATTTTTTGTTGTAAAAATTCCTTCTTTTAAGGCCCATCGTAAGTATCATCTCTTTAAATACCCACAATACTTTGTACCACTTGGGTCTTGTCCAGTTTTGATTGGTTGAAGTGGATCTAGCTTATTTTTACTCCTTTTATAGTACGAAATCCTTGCAACCCGAGACTGAGACTTACTTATTCGGCCTCTAGGATCTTTTTCTCATAATGAGTGGATGTTGATTGAATGGAATCAAATAGAAATTTCTTTCTAAATCTGGCTCATAGGTTCTTTACTGACCTCTGGAATCCCATTTAGTTCACGTTTGGAGTTGAAAACCCTTGGTAAAAGCCAAACTATAAAGTTCTACCATAGTCAGAATGTGATTATAGCTATCTAATTTGCTCAGAGTACAAAGTTACAAATTTTGGACAATAGATTAGATTTTTCTGTTGTTGTTTAATTTGCTGTAGAATACGTGTGCTCACCAGAGGGAGACACAGAAAGAGAGAAATGAGAAAAGTGAGAAAGCACCCCTGGGGGCGTTAGAGATGACCCTGTTGTAATCCCTACACCTCCTTTCTCCTCTCAGGGTTTTGGGCATGCATGTATACACACCTGGTGTGCTTTCTTTCTTTCTTTCTTTCTTTTTTAAGAAATGTTTTATTTAACTTTATTTATTTATTTTAATTTGACCAGAGAAGGACAGAGTGAGAGTGTGTGTGTGGGGGGGGGGGTGGGGGGAGTGAGAAAGGGGAGTGAGAAAGCAAGCCACCAGTTCCGAATTTGAACCACGGTAGGCTATGTGGGAGTCTAGCACCCTTAATCACCGTGCCGCCTGCCAGCCCCACACACCCAGTGTATTTTCTAAGCGTCCCAGTCTGGAACTTGAACTACACAGCTGACCATGTGGGTTCCAGCTGCCTTAACCACTACACCACTAGTTGGCACCAGATTTTATTTTATTTTATTTTATTTAAAAGAATTATTTTATTTAACTTTATTTATCTTTAATTTGACCAGACAAGAACAGAGTGAGTGAGAGAGAGAGAGAAGGAAAGTGAAAAAACACACCACCAGGTCTGGGACTTGAACCACGGTCGGCCATGTGGGAGTCAAGTGCCCCTAACCACCACACCACCTGCTGGCATCCCCCAGATTGGATTTTAAATGTGGAATATTCATAGTTCTTTTATTTTATTTTATTATTTTTTCTTTTTTTGGAGAGGTTTTTGCTATAGGGCGCGTGCGCTCGCCAGAAAGACAGAGAGAGATAGAGAGATAGAAAGCGAGAAATCACCCCCAGGGGGATGGCCACGCCACAATCCCTTCTCCATTCTCTCGGGATCTTGGGCACGCACGCACATGCACCCAGCATGAGTTTTAAGCCACCGGGTCCGGGACGCAAACCGCGGTCGACTACGTGGGAGTCCAGCGACATAGCCATTATGCTAACTGCTGGTCCCAGTTCTTTCATTTTCAAGAGGCTAAATAATTAGGAAGAATTGTTTACATTAACCAGGGTTGATATTTCTGGGAAGGCTGAAGTATGAAAAAAATCCAAATGATATATTAATGGCTAATAAGAAATCAGTTTGAAATATTACACCTATTATCGATAGGTTCAGCGATAGAACATAACTTGTTCTAAAAGGAAAAAGGAAAAATAATTTTAACTCTGGTGGTGCATGGTTTAAAAATGTGGTTGTGGCTTGGTTTTAAGCAAAGTAATTTTTAGCTGCCCATTGCACGTAATCTAATGTGCTTAGTTACTCATTTAGTTAAACATCAATAGAACACCTAGAACAACTGCTACATGCTTAGGGCCCCTAAGTATGGTCCTCTAAGTATGTGGGGAAAGCAGACATACCTTTTTTAAAAATGCTGTAGAAGCTCTGAGGAAGAAGTGACTGTGAAGAAGGTACATTTGAACTGGGATGACTAGCAGAAGTGTAAAGGAAGGACATTCCAGGCCTATACGTGGATGTAGAGATTTGAAGATACAAGCAGCTTTAATGAGTAGTGCTGTGTTGGTGAAGGGTAGGTGATTTTTGTGTGTGCCTAGGTAGAGTCACTACTGTGGAGGTAGATTGGGTCATGGTTCAAATGCTTTGCTCAGGAGTTTGGAATTTACCCACAGAATATTGGTTTTGGCCAGAGATCATGTGATTATATAACACATTAGGGAGATCAGCCTGGCTTTATTTCAAGTTCAATGGTTGAGAGACCAGAGGCCAGCAGTGCTTAGGAGGCTGTTGGAATAGTGTCGAGAAGACATGTTTTTTGCTGAAAATGAAGGGGAGAGGTCATAGAGCTGTGACCAACTGCATGTGATTTACAGTTAAACTTTAATTTGCCCAGTTTTGAACATGAGGATTGACTTTGTATTATACCATCCTATTCATTTTATGTAGGTAGGGAGCTTTTATGATACTGAGTTTGTATTCTGTACTCTATTAAATGAAACATATTTCCTTTTTGTTTGTTTTAGAGAATGAGGCAGATTTAATTTATTTCATTATTTTATTTTGCTTTAGGGCACATGTGTTTGCTTGAGAGAGATAGGGACAGAGAGAGAGATCACCCCCCAGGGGCAATGGCCACTCTGCAATCTCTTTCCTTCCATTTTCCTCTTGGGATTTTTGGGCATGCATGCACATGTCCCTGGGATGATTTTCAAGCTGCCAGGTCCAGGACTCGAACTGCGGAGTTGGCCTTGTAGGATCTAGCCACCCAATGAGACCTGTTTCTAAAACCCAACTTCATTTTGTCTTTTTCTAAGTCAAGCTTTTATTTATTTATTTAATATTGACTGAGACAGAGAGAGGCAGAGGAAGAGGGAGAAAGCACCTCTTAATAGGGCACTGTTGTGCCATAATCCCTTCTCCTCTGTCTGTCCATCCTACTGGGATTTTTGTACACACATGCGCATGCGCCCAGTGAGTTTTCTAAGCTGCTGGGGCTGGGACTCAGACCTTGGTTGGCCATGTGGAATTCAGCTCCTTTGACTACTGGGCTATGTAGCCAGCCCTTAAGGTATAATTCATGTAAAATAAAGTTCGCCCTTTTTAAGTATATTTCTGCAAGTTTTGACAGACATTTGAAGTCATGTAACAACCATCATAACAAGATATAGGGGAGACCAGTAGTTAGCGTAATGGCTATGTTGCTGAACTCCCACGTAGCCGACTGCGGTTCGAGTCCCGGACCCGGTGGCTTAAACTCACCCCGGGCGCGTGTGCGTGTGTGCCCAAGATTCCGAGAGGAGAATGGAGAAGGGATTGAGGCATGGCCATCCCCCCTGGGGGGTGATTTCTCGCTTTCTATCTCTCTGTCTCTCTCTTCTTTCTGGCAAGCACATGCGCTCTGTAGCAAAAATCTCTAAAAAAATAAAACCAAGATATAGAGCAGTTCCAGCATTCTCCAAGTTCCTTATGCATGGGTGTAGTTAGCCCTTCCCCCTGCCCTCAAGCCCCGATGACCCTGGTCTGCGTTCTGCCTCTGACGTTCTTCCCAGAATATCATGTGAAGAATCAAAAAGACTGAGTATGGCTTCTTCCTCACAGTGTAATCCAGTTCACAATCCATCTATTGCGTGTTTTAATTTTTTTAATTGCTCAGTAGTATTCCACTGTATGGGTGTACCCCAGTTTGTTCCTTGGCTGAGGCGTATTTGAATTATTCCGATTTTTATTTTGTCATTTTTTATTTATGACAGAGCACTTGCACATGCACCGGAGACAGAGAAAAGGAAGCACCTCTCCAGGGCCTAGTCACATATGATCCCCTTCCTCTAGTCTTCCAGCCTGCCAGGATCCTCGGCTGGGCCAGCGACTCCAGCTGCACACTTGCACCATGGTCAGCATGTGGCTTCCAGCTCCATGGTCTATGCCGGTGACTGTGTCACAGAGGCGGGGCCCAATTTTTGTTTGTAAGTGGGAAACTAAGGTAGCTTGAAAGGTTAGCCTAACAGGACCAGCCCATGGACTAGCCATTAAGGGGGCTGAACCCCACACGGCCAACCAAGCAGTTCAAATCCCAGCCCCAGAGTCTTGAATAACACACTGGGCATGTGTTTACGTGTGCCCAAAGTCCAGACTGGATGGAGAAATAGAGAAGGGATTGCAGCATGACTACACCCCTTTGCAGGGGCAGGTGCTTTCTCACTTTCCTTCTATTTCTCCATCTCTTTGGTGAGCACATGGACCCTGTTGCAAAATAAAAAAAAATAAAAGTAAAGGAAGGAAAGTTTAACTCAACAAGTGCTATTTGTAAAATGTACATGGCCCGGCTGCCTCAGCAAATGCCTGTAGATGCTGCTACTCCAGAGGCTGAGGCCTGGGTTTAATTCCTGGACCAATTTAAAAAGAAAAAATCCCAAGTGGTATAGGAAGTTAAAAGTTGGAAGTAGAAGTTGTTTTTTGGAATGACTACAACTATATGCATGCTCATAAATAAGGACTAGAGGAAGCAATGTGGAAAAATGAATATAAGAAACTAGTTGGGGTGGTAGCATTATAGATGACCAGCTTTTTTGTTTTCTGTATTTCTGTTGTAATTAGAAGCCTTTATTTTGATACACTTTCAGACACACAGGAAAAAAATTACAAGAATAGCACAAAGAACTCCATATACCTGGTAACCTAGATTTACCAATTTTTGATATTTGGCCCCATTTGCTTGAACATTTTATGTCTGTGTAGCTCTAGAAGCATATTTTTCTTAATTATTTGAGAAAAAACTGGAGACATCCTGTTCACTAAGCCTAAGTATTTCAGGTTGCATTTCTAAAACCAAGGATTTTCTCTTCTTCAGCCACAGTAGTTTTTGAACACCGATAGAACACTGTCTTCTACCTAGTCCAAAGAACATATTCACAGTGCAATAATAATATAATTTTTAAAGAATTATTTAGTTATTTAATTCCATTTGTTGTTATTATTTTTTTAAATTTTACCAAAGAGAGACACAGAGAGAGAAAGGGAAAGTGAGAAAGCGGGCCACCAGGTCCAAGACTCAAACCTCGGTCAGCCGTGTGGGAATCCAGTGCCTTTAACTACCATGTCACCTGCCGGCCCCTTGAAAATAATATCTTTTTTTTTTTTTTTTTTGAGAGGTTTTTGCTATAGGGTGCATACGCTCACCAGAAAGACAGAGACAGAAAGTAAGAAATTACCCCCCAGGGGGGATGGCCACACCTCAATCCCTTCTCCTCCATTCTTCTCTCGGGATCTTAGGCACGCACGTACACCACGCCCAGCGTGAGTTTAAGCCATGGGGTTCAGGAATCGAGCTGTGGTCAACTACATGGGAGTACAGCGACATAGCCATTACGCTAACTGCTGGTCCCCCGAAAATAATATCTTTATAAAGTACCATAAGCTTATTTTTTTCCTCTGTCCAGGAGAAATCCCTGAATGCATTTAGCTGACCTATCTTTTTAGTTTCTTTTCATCTGAAACAATCTCTCAGCATTTTTTTGTTTTGTTTTATTTTCCTTGATCTTGACTTTTTTTTTTTTCCTTTTTTGGAGAGGTTTTTGCTATAGGGCGTGTGCACTCACCAGAAAGACAGAGAGAGACAGAGAGATAGAAAGTGAGAAATAACCCCTGGGGGGATGGCCACGCCACAATCCCTTCCCCTCCATTCTCTTCTCGGGATCTTGGGCACGCACGCCTAGCATGAGTTTAAGCCACCAGGTCCAGGACTCGAACCGTGATCGACTACATGGGAGTCCAGTGACATAGCCATTATGCTAACTGCTGGTCCCTTGATCTTGACTTTTTTTTAAGAATTCAGAATCATTCTTTTAAGTGTAAACTGTCCCTTGATTTGCATTTATCTGATGTTTCCCTATGATTAGATTCAGGTTCTCCTTTTTTTTTTTTTTTTTAATAAGATTTTTGCCATAGAGTGTGTGCACTTGCCAGAGAGAGGGAAAGTGAGAAATCATTACCACCCCCTCCACCCCAGGAGATGGCCACACTGTAGTCACTTCCCCTCCATTCTCCTCTCAGAATTTTGGGCACAGGTGTGATTCCCCTCCATTCTCCTTTTGGAATTTTGGGCACAAGTGTGATTTTTAAGCTACCGGGTCCAGATCCGGGACTCCGATCACCCATGTGGGAGACCATAAGTAATAAATAATTTGTGGCAAGATGCTTTGAGATTGTATAAATACCTTGTTTTTCATCAAACTTCTACTCATCACCCATTCATTTTAGCATCTGTTGATGGTTTTTAACTTCATCATTCATTCTGTATTTATTGGCATTCACCTGAAAGAAAACTTTTTCTTTTTCCTCTTTATATTTTGTTTTTCTTTATCCATGATAGAGTGTGTGCATGCATGCTCATGTGAGGTAGAGAGTGAGAGAGAGAGAGGAGCACTCCCCACCGGGTCTGGTCACACTGCAGTTCTCTCCCTCCAGTCGTCCGGTCTGTCGATGTGTTTCATGCTGACTGTGCCAAAGATTCGCATTGCAGTTGCCATGTGGATTGGCTTCTCTTGAGCTCATGTAGTATACATGGATAAATGTAAAAATCAGAGAGGGTCTGGCACATGGCACAGTAGCATTCAGGAATCCTAGGGAGAATTCATATACTGAGTAGGATATTCTGCTGGTTAATCTTCAAGGTCTCTTCCAACACTTTTACATACTAGATTTATTTCAGGTAACTTACATATAAACAAAAATTTTTAAAAATGAAACAAGTCAGATTAGTTTCCACTACAAGAACTTTGAATATAAAAAAAATCATGAGGAACATGAGGATAA
Source organism: Tupaia tana (assembly GCA_026018925.1). Lineage (NCBI taxonomy): Eukaryota > Metazoa > Chordata > Mammalia > Scandentia > Tupaiidae > Tupaia > Tupaia tana. The sequence goes on from JAKSZU010000004.1 coordinate 23,924,466, forward strand.
TCTCTTTTGGAGTTTGCTCAAGTTGGTATTTTCAGTGTCCTTAGAACAGGGCACAATACTACATAAATTGTAAGGAATAATCAATTTTTTTTAAAGAATTTTGTATTAATTTTATTTATTTTCATTTGACCAGAGAGACCGAGAGAGTGAGAAATTGAGAAAGCAAGCCACTAGGTCTGGGACTCGAACTGTGGTCGGCCATGTGGGAGTGTCCAGCACCTTAACCACCATGCCACCTGCTGGTCCCATGGAATGACAGATTTTCAGAAAATATTGATAAAAGTTTACATATTAACTTTTTTCATGATCCAGATAAAAAGTTGGTTAATACATAGCTTGATGAGCTTTTCAAAACAAGATAAAGAGATAACTGTGACTTTTGGAAACTTGTCTGGACCCTGCCCTGTAGATTTGCAAAATACTTTGTACGCTGAAAAGTGCTACTCATACCTAGGGCAGGCAGGCACCATGGTGGTTAAGGCACTGGATTCCCACATGGCTGACCATATTTCGAGTCCAGAACCTGGCAGCTTAAAATCACACCTGGTATATGTGCATGCATGCCCAAGGTCCCAGGAGAACAATGAAAGAGAGGGGGTTGTGGTATGGCCATCACCCCTGGGAAGTGATTTTTTCACTTTTCCTCTCTCTGTCTCTCTCCAGTGAGTGCACCTTCCCATGCCTTATAGCAGAACCCTAAATGAAAACCAGTGCTACTTGTATCCATTATTATTTTATCATATAAGTTAAGAGGTGGCAAGTTTGGAGAAAACTTTGATTAAAAGCGGAGAAGAGTTTGACCATTAATGAACTGAAATCGACTTGTGAAGGAAAAGTGGATATGGCCACTTGATACTTTTCACCAAAAAGACGGTGCTCCATAGGTAATTTTGCTTCAAATGGAACAGGAAGACATTAGTATTTATTAGTATTTACGGAGACTTCAGTGTAATTTCAGAATTGTACTGTAAATTGGTGATACAGAGTTTTGTTGTTGTTTTTTTAAGAGAGATTTTTTTGCTGCAAGGTGTGTGTGCTCACTGGAGAGAGAGAGAGAGAGAAAGTGAGAAATCACTCCCAGGAAGGATGGCCATGCCACAGTCCCATCTCCTTCACTCTCTACTTAAGATTTTGGGCATGTACACACACACACACACTCAGTGTGAGTTTCAAGCCTCTGGGTCCAGAACTCTAACCATGGTTAGCCATGTGGGAGTCCAGTGCCTTAACCAGTACGCCACTTGCTGGCCTCTGATTTTTAAAGATATGGTATCTGCTCTTTAGTAGGGTTTCACAGAGAAGGAATAACCCAGTCTGGGTTTTGAAGGGTGAAAAGGAGTTTGCTAAAATGAAGGCATGCTAGACACCAGAAGCAGCAGTGACAAAGGTATAGAAGTTGAATGTAGCATGCTGTGCTCCGAGAACTGCATGTGGTTAGTGTGGCTGGAACGAAAGTACCATTCCTCACTCCTGACATGAATATGATTCTTCTAAGAGGCTCCCTTTTCAACTTCTTAGACTTAGACCCTTCCACCATCTTTCTCTGCTGATCATATTGTTGAGGATATAGCAGCCATTAAGTCCAGGCTTTCTGGACATAAGTGTCAGGCCCGAGGACCCAGGGGATGGTACTAGCCATTTACTGAGAAAAGGAAAAATGGGGTGGGAGTAGAGGTGACGAAAGTTCCGTTTTAGACACATTCAGTGTGAGATGTCTGTGAGATGAGAAGGCAGCTGGAGATGAGAGTCTGGAGCTCAGACTCATCTTCCATCCCAAGACCTAGAGACCTATAGAGAACGGCATCCCTCTGCTCCCGTTTCTCACCTTGAGTCTCCTCATCCTATCACAGGCCACTGGGTCCCATCCTGTCAACTTTTCAGTGTTTCTCTCCCTCCGTCTCCTCATCCCGGTTCATTGCTGTCATCAGGCACACGTGCTCTGATATGTTCATCTTACGGCCAAACCGTCCTTGACATTCTGCCATACGCTGCAACATGGTTGAACCTTAAGGGGTTGTGTCAGGTGCTCTACGCCAGTCACAAAGACCAAATACTGGATGATTCCACTTACCTGAGGTTCTCCAAATCATGGAGACAGAAAGTAGAATGGTGGTTGCCAGGGACTAGGAGGAGTTGGGAATAGGGAATTACTGTTTAATGGGTGTAGAGTTTCAGGTGAAAAGTGTTCTGGAGAGGATGGTGGTGACAGTTGTACTTTATGGATGTATTTAATGCCATTGAAATATATACTTGAAAATGGTTAAGATGGTAAACTTTAACGTGTATTTTAACACAATCAAGATACCTGAGAAAAGGTTTTTTAAAAGCTATAGGACTAGGGGACCTGCGGATGGCTTAATGGTTATATTGCTAGACTCCCATGTAGTCGACCATGGTTTGAGTCCCGGATCTGGCAGCTTAAACTCACATCAGACGCATGTACGTGCATGCCCAAGATCCCTAGACGAGAGTGGAGAAGGGATTGCGGCATGGCCATCCCCTATAGGGGGTGATTTCTTGCTTTCTGTCTCTCTGTCTCTGTCTGGCGAGCGCACGCACCCTATAGCAAAAACCTCTCCAAAAAAAAAACCAAAAAGTTACAGGAGTCATATGCTTACATCCAGGAGTAAATCTACATTTCTCTAAGGGATTAGTCAAAATAAAGATGTCCAAAATGAAAGGACAAAGAAAATCTTCCTGATTACAACACTCCCCTCTGGATACCACTCTGTGTCCCTGTTGCTCTAGAAGTAGTGTCTTCTTAAAAGAGCCATGCTGTCTCTTTTTCCCTCTCCTGTCCACTCTCCAATTGACTATAATTTGGCTTTCACCCTCCACCACTTGAAACGCTTTCGTCAAGGTCACCTGTACTTTCCACGTGGTCAGTCCAGCGTGTACTTGACCTTTCGGCTCTATTTGACTTTGCTCCTCCCTCCTGGACTCTTTCTCTTCCGTGGGTGGTTATGACACGTGCTCTTCTGACTTTCCTCTTGAGCCCTGGCTGCTGCTTCCCCTTCTGTCCCAGACCCCTAAATAGTGGGGTTCCAAAGGCCATTGTCCTGGCTCTCAGCTTTCCCCGTAACTCCCTTGTAGTCCATTCCTCTGGCTTAAATCTCGTTATTATGCTGATAATTACCCCGTTTCATCTGTGGCCTCGACCTCTCCTCTGCGTCCCAGACTCTCATCTCCAGCTGCCTTCTCGTCTCACAGACATCGCACACTGAATGTGTCTAAAATGGAACTTTCGTCACCTCTACTCCCACCCCATTTTTCCTTTTTTCAGTAAATGGCTAGTACCATCCTCCAGTCCTAGGCCTGACACTTGCATCGTCCCCATCCTGTCCTCTCCCCTTTGTAGCCTCCTCACTCCTCTCCATCTCCATTGGCAGACTGCCTCCTTACTCCAGGCCACCATCACCTCCTGTCTGGACCACTCCTAACTAGTCTTCCCACTTCTCTTCTTGTCTCCCCACCCCCTAGTGCAATGGCAAAGAATAACCACAGATTAAACCATTGAGTTGTCAGAAAGGTCATGATGCATTTTTACATAGAAAAAAAAAATACGTCATATCTTTTCCCACAACCTAATATTTCATGTCCCTGTTTATTCATTTCAGTGGCTTCCCAAATTCCCTGCTTTGGCCTGTCTGCCTGATCTGGTCCCTGCTCAGTTCTGCAATTTATTTTCATGTCATTCTTCCCACTACTTACTGTGTCTGGTGACACTGGTCTTATTTTACTTCCTTTTAACGTGACCTAGGTCTTTTTTCCCTCAGGATCTTTGCAGTTTCTTCTTTGAACTGCTAGCTCCTCTTCTTCCTTTAATAGGGTCTTAGCTTAAATTCACCTATTCAGAGAGACCATTCCTTGACTATCCTACCTGAAGTAGGTTCTTCTTTTTCATTTCTAGTTTATGTATTTACTTCTTTTTTTCTTTTTGAGAGATTTTTGCTATAGGGCACGTGCGCTCGCCAGAAAGACGGAGAGAGACAGAGAGACAGAAAGCAAGAAATCACCCCCCAAGGATGGCCATGCAACAATCCCTTCTCCTCCATTCTCCTCTCGGGATTTTGGGCATGCACACACACATGCGCCCAGCATGAATTTAAGCCACCAGGTCCAGGACTTGAACTATGGTCAGCTACATGGGAGTCCAGTGACGTAGCCACTACCCCAACTGCTGGTTTTGTGTATTTACTTCTTTTTCTCCTTCAGTGAAGAATGTAAATGTAGTAAGAGCAGGGATGGGCTTTTTTTTTCTTTTAACCATGTTTAAAAATAATTATTGAATTTTACTGATTTTTATTACTGTTTTTTAAAATTTGCTGTAGGACATATGTGCTCACCAGAGGGAGGGGAGAGAAAGTGAGAATGCAAGTCACTGGGTCCACTAGGACTCCAACTGCGGTGGGCCATGTGGGAGTCCAGCACCTTAACATCATGCCACCTGCTGGCCCCAGGGACTGGCTTTGACTCCTTTACTGTTCTATCCCTAATGCCTTGAACTCACCTTGCATGCATGTAGCAAATAGTCATTAAATATTTATGAGATGATAGGAAGAAGAAATGGGAAGGGAAAGGTGTAATGGATTGGGGAGGGGATGTGGGGAGACGGAAGGAGGGGGTTGAGACAGGACGAAATGCTTCCTGAGCAGTTGCTGTGCTCTTAACAGCTTCAAATATGCCCTCCCATGTTCTCTTCTGGGACCCAGGCGTCACTAGCATGCTGGTGGCATGTCAGAGGCATTACCCAACTTCCTAAGGTACCCTCAGACCCCTGGGTTCTGTCCCCACCTGATAATTTGAGACTCTCCTTTGGCTTATTGTATTTTCAAGAGCAGTACCTAACACCTGATAAGCCCCCAATATTGGTTGAAAAAAATGGGAAGAAAAGTTTAATTGTTTTAGGTGATTAGTAAGGATTTGTTTTGGATGAGTTGCAGCATTTCTGTTTGTAAAGTTTTTCAAAATTGCTGTTGTGTAAATGTTATAAAACTGAGTACCTGTGTGGCTCCATGAATTGAAATAGATTCTTTTCCAGTTCTTTCAGAACTCATCAAATTGAGGCTGTTCCAACCAGCTCTGCAGGTGATGGATTTAAGGCAAATCTTGTCTTTAAGGAGATTGAAAAGAAGCTTGAAGAGGTAAGGTTTACATAAAATATTCCTGGGAGGATCCTGCGGCTTAGAGGGGGTGGACAAGGTTTCAGGTGTTGCCATGAGGTTGTACAAGTTGAACATTGGTATCATGTTATCAAGTGTTTTTAGGCTTCTAAGGGTATGGTAAGGCTTTCTTTTAATTCCAGTAAGAATGCATTTCAGAAATGTACAAATCTTCACATTTGCATTTGTTAAAGAACTGTAATAAATACTATTAAAATCTTCATTCTTTTCCTGCTTTTTTCTCAGTTATGAACATAGTTTATATTCAAAGGAGCTGTAATTTATTTTGGTGTAATTTCCTTCTGAATTAAAAAGATCTTATTTAGGGACTGGCTCCATAGTACAGAGATTAACTGCTGTGTATAGCACTAACCTTTGTATATAGTGTACACGTATGTACACCTGGCATGCCTTTCAAGTTGCTGGGGCCAGGACTTGAACCATAGTTGGCCATATGGGATCTGGCTCCCAACATATAGTGCACCCTCTAGAGGGCTTAATCATGCTGCAATTTCCTTCCTCCAGTCTAGCCTGCCAGGATTCTGGGTAACTTATCTATGTATCTGGCATGTTTTCAGTGTGACTAAGCCAAGGACTTGAATGAAGTCAGTCTGTAGCTTCCATTCTATAGTCCAGTATGCTATGCACTGGGTCACAGAGACTGGTCCTATATATATATATATATATATATGTATATATATATGTATGTATATGTATGTATATGTGTGTGTGTGTGTGTGTGTGTGTGTGTGTATATATATATGTATGTATGTGTGTATATATATATATATATATATATATATATATATTTAAGAATTATTTTATTTAACTTTATTTATTTATATATTTAAATTTGACCAGAGAGGGACAGAGTGAGAGAGAGAGAGAAAGAGGGAAAGTGAGAAAGCAAGCCACCAGGTCTGGGGCTCAAACCACGGTTGGCCATGTGGGAGTCCATTGCCCTTAACCACCATGCCACCTGCCGGCCCTTCTATGTTGTTTTTTTAATATACCATATATGCATATCCATTTTTACACACAATCATTACTTCTTGGTAGATAGTGATCATACTAAAGGATTCTAACAGTAGCTTTTTCTCCAAAAAGAGTTATTCTTTTTTTTTTTTTTTTTTTTTGAGAGGTTTTTGCTATAGCGCGCGTGCGCTCGCCAGACAGAAAGATAGAAAGCGAGAAATCACCCCCCAGGAGGGATGGCCACACCACAATCTCTTCTCCTCCATCCTCCTCTCGGGATCTTGGGAACGCACGCACACACGCCCGGTGTGAGTTAAAGCCGCCGGGTCTGGGACGCAAACCGCAGTCGCCTACATGAACTGCGGTTGACTACATGGGAGTTCAGCGACAGCAACATAGCTATTACGCTAACTGCTGGTCCCAAAGAGTTATTCTTTTAAAGAAAAATAAGATATTTATTTCATCATTACAAACTTAGAAATATCTTGGGATTTTATTATTAATTTTAGACTTGAGATCATATAAGGCACTGTGATAGCCACAGTCACCATTCAAGTTAGACATCTGTTAGGGTGATCAGTGTGGGTTGAAATAAGCAAAAGGATTCAGAACGTTTTTGGGGGGAGAGGTTTTTGCTATAGGGTGCGTGCGCTCTCCAGAAAGAGAGAGGTAGAGAGACAGAAAGCGAGAAATCACCCCCTGGGGGGTGGTCACGCCGCAATCCCTTCTCCTTCATTCTCCTTTTGGGATCCTGGGCATGCACGTACATGTGTCTGGCATGAGTTTAAACCATCAGGTCTGGGACTCGAACTGTGGTCAACTACATGGGAGTCCAGTGACATAGTCATTACACCCACTGCTGGTCCCAAGATTTAGAACATTTAAGCTGTGTATTTCATTTATAGTTGGAGCCATAGTGTGAAAGACAAACATTGAATGTATCACCTATCTCCCTTAGTAGAGCAAAGAATTTCTTAACATCCAAGACGATTGCACTGTGGGTGGGAAAAGCCTGATGTGCCTGATATGTCTTGCGAAAGAACCCAGCATTTGCAGGATTTCATCACGATCAACAACCTTCCTGAGGTTGAGCGAGGTGACAGTTGACAGCTCTGGTGGGCAGTGGGCAGCCACAGGCCCAGAGCTGCGGGCCCATGGCACCACCATCATGTGGGGGTACACCTGTGTAGCTACCTACTATTTCATGACCTGCTTTTTCTCTTGACAGTATGGTCCTTGGCCATAAATATAAATTTTTACCATGATTTTAAAAATACAATGCATGTTCATATATATAATTATGATGATATGTTGTAATTTATTAAATTAACCTCCTGTGATGAATATCAGGTTTTATTTAAATTTTGCAAGTAAAACATGCTGTGGTAAGTTACCTTTTGCATTCATGTGTAATGGCTGTTATTAACTTAGTATAGACATAATTAACAGGAAATTGTTGGGTGGTTGTTTATGTATATTTTGCATTTTGATAAAATATTGCCAAGTTATCCACCAGAAAGAGGGTACCAACTTACAAACCATCCAGGAAAGTTTTTTTCTTTACCCTTTCTTCAGTACTGTGTTTCTAAAAAGTCTTTACCAAGGCCAGCAGATGGTGTAGGGTTACATCACTGGACTCCCACATGGCCAATCGTGGTTCAAGTCCTAGACCTGAACTCACACTGGTCACATGTGCATGTGTGCCCAAGATCTCGGGAGGAGAACGGAGGAGAAGGGATTGCTGCTATGGCCATTTCCCTGAGGGGTAATTTCTCACTTTCCCTCTCACCGCCTCTGTCTGTCTTTCTCTTTCTCTCGTTCTCTCTCTCTCTCTCTGCACATGCCCTAAGGCAAAAACCTATTTTTTAAAAAAATCTATACTGGGGCCAGCAAGTGGCATGGTGGCTAGAGCACTGGGCTCCTACATGGTTTGAATCCTGGACCTGGCAACTTGAAAATCATGCTGGGCGCATATGTGTGCATGCCCAGAATCCCAGGAATGGAGGTGAAGGGATTGCAGCATGGCCATCCCCTTCCTCTCACTGTCTCTGGTGGGTGTATGTGCCCTATGGAAAAACCTAAAACAAACAAAAAAAGGGGAAGAAAGATCTTAACAATCTTAATAGGAAAAAATCTTGCTGCTTTAAAAAATTTGATTACAAATGTCTACTATAAAATGAAGTTACATACTCTCAGAGCTCAGATTAACATTTTTATGGTTTTTCATGCTGCCAGTGTTTCCTTGTAGAGCAACACAGAATAGTTGCTTCTGCTAACTTGCTGGGTTTTTTTTTTAAAGATTTATTTTAACTTTATTATTATTATTATTAGTTTCCAGTTTGTTCAAAGAGACACACACACACACACACACACTCACAGAGAGAGAGAGAGAGAGAGAGAGAGAGAGAGAGAGAGAGAGAGAAAGCCACCAGGTCCAGGACTTGAACCATAGTTGGCCATGTGGAAGTCCTGCGCCTTTAACCACCACACCACCTGCCAGCCCTGACTTGCTGTTTTTTTAACCCTATTATAAAAAATAATAGCACATGAAAATTAGAGATTATCTCCTGTGAGGTATGAGGTATAACTGTATGTCAGCCATTGAATATTATTGAGATTGACAAAGCCTTGCTGTTTTATTTTGCAGTATTCTTGTAGCTTCACAGATATATGCCTCTGGGTCCCATTTTAATTCTTTTCTCCTTCATAACCTCACCCCCATGGACCTTGTCCCCTTGTTTCTTTTCTCCTTCCCACGATTGTCAGTTTCCTAAGTGTTGGTAGCACTAGAAAGTGAAAGTCTTGGAATCTTTTGTCAATTCATTCATTTTCTGCATTAGCAAAGGCAGCCTGGCAAGAGATTTTATTTCTACTTTTGTCTTTGTGAGCAATACTCCATTGCCCTTCTTTGAATTCTGTCTTAATTTTTTGTTCCTATTAAGTTTACAACAGGACCTCCACCTTGACCTTTTGCCTACTCAGAAAGTAGTGCTTTTCTTCAGCAAGGAGGCACTTAGGACTTCTTAGTGCTAATGGTCTCTAATTTCGCAAGGGCATTTTCCTTTCCCTTTTAACTCCCCCCTCCACCCCCACCTTTCTTATCCTCTCTTAATCCCACTTCAGTTGAAAATGCTGTATTGACCAAGGGGGTGTGATTTTAGAAGAGAGTGGCCTGGTTCTCCAAAGTAGCCGCAAGTGCAGATTAATCTACATCTGTCTTAAGGAGGGAGAGAAATAGATCGCAGGAATTTGTCTTCAAGCAAGTAGGTAGAGTTTCTGAATGTTTGCTGGTGTTTTCCTGCTCTAACTTGTTGGTGTCTGCTTATAGCTCTGTTCCCAGGGGATTGTGCAAGCAGATGGCATGGATGCACCTGGAAGTAGGCATTTGTGGGCTGCCTGCCCCGGAGAAAGCCTGGCTCTTGGGTGGCCCAGCACACCGTCAATAACTGTCTCCTCATCCTTTTCCTTATCCTCTCTTACTCCCACTTACAAACTGAAAATGTTTTATTGACCACAGGGTCTGATATTAGAAAAGGGTCATTTGGTACTCCACACTGAGAGATAACAGATTTCAGGGAATGTGGAAAGGACTTTGAACTTTTCTTTTATTCATTTTATAGTGACAGATATTGCTCTGCTAGCCTAGGCTGACGTCTGGTAGTATTGATGTAACCCGCAGTTACGGTATGGCTTGGTCAGATGGAAGGAGTGTTGAATTTGAAATTAAATAAACCTGGGATTGAGTTCTGGTTGTAGTACTTACTGGCTATATGCCCCTACCCATTAGAAAACATAGATTTCGTGGGAAGAGAGATGTGGTGAAATTTTTCCAGGAAGAAAAGTACTTTAACAAGAAATACGGGTGCATGTGAAGAGAGCCATCGAAGTATTTGGTGGAGACAGAAATGCCTTCCCCAGATGAGTTAGCACGTGGGCTGAGACTTGAGTGATGAGGTCAGGTGTGGCAGTGGAAAATAGGTGATTGTCCTCAATAACCATGTGTAAGGGCATGGAAGCATAAAAGAACTTGGCACGTGTGTTCATGGAATTAAAAGCAAACAGTATTGTTAGAACCTAAAGCATGAGGGGGACAAGAAAGTGGCAGGAGGTTAGAGCAGACGAATACTCTCCAGATCCTGAATACTCTTGAATTATGTATAAAGACAGATCATCCTGTTGGCCGTAGGGAACCATTTAAGAAGTTCAGGCCTGAATGTATTGAAAGTAGATGGGTTAGTTTAGTGTTTGATGGTGTACAAACAACACCACTGTCTGGCACCAGCCTAGAAAAAAGTGTGAAGGTTCTTAACCTGATGAGCCTCAGTTGCTTTTTCGCTTAATAAACTATCAATAATATTAATACCTTCCAGCTACTTACAGTGTTTTTTGAAGATTAAAGAAATTATGTATATAAGAGTACTTAAAACTGTTAAAAGTTATTGTTGTCATTGTTAGTAATTTTTCCAAAAGTTCACTTAAAATAATTTGAGTAAGCTCTTTGATTTCTTGGTTTATTAACTACAACAGCTGCTTTTTTCTAAGACCCATGGTTGATTCAGGAATGGGAAATTATATATAAGAAAAAGGTAGATACAGATGATGAAATGAAAAAGATTATAACAATTTTTGGTGAAGATATGGAAAAATTGGAACCTTAATTCCTTCTGGTAGGATTGTAAATGGTGTAGCCATATAAGATGACAGTTTGGTAGTTCCTACAAAAGTTAAATTTATGACCCAGCAATTCCACTTCTAGATTCGTAGGGAAAAGGGAGTGACTGCTAATGAGTACAAGTTTCTTTTGGGGGTAATGAGCATGTTCTACAGTTCTTTTTTTTTTTTTTTTAACGTGTGCATTCTCCAGAGAGAAAACATCCTCAATGGCTCAATGGGGCATGGCCACAATCTGTTCTGCTTTATCTCCTTGGGATTTTGGGTGTGCACACACATGTACCCAGTGTATTTTTTTTTTTCTTTTTTTGGAGAGGTTTTTGCTATAGGGCGCGTGCGCTCACCAGACAGACAGACAGAGACAGAGAGATAGAAAGCAGGAAATCACCCCCCAGGGGGGATGGCCACGCCGCAATCCCTTCTCCTCCATTCTCCTCTCGGGATCTTGGGCACGCACGCACACGTGCCCGGCGTGAGTTTAAGCCGCGGGGTCCGGGACTCGAACCGCGGTCGACTACGTGGGAGTCCAGCGACATAGCCATTACGCTAACTGCTGGTCCCCCCAGTGTGTTTTTCAAGCCACTGGGTCTGGGATTCAAACCGTGTAGTTGGCCATGTGCGATCTAAGTGCCTTAACCACTGGGCCATGGGTTGGTTTGAGAATGTTTGATAATTAGATAGTGGTATTGTTTGTACACCTCTGATTATACCAAAATAACACACTGAGCTGTATACTTTAAAAGGGTGAATTTTATGGGATATAAACTATATCTCAGTTGCTGTTATAAAGCAAAACATAGCTGGGACCAGCAACTAGCGTAATGGCTATGTCACTGGACTTCCATGAAGTCGACTGCGGTTCAAGTCCCGGACCCAGTGGCTTAAACTCACACCGGGTACGTGTGCATGTGTGCTCAAGATCCTGAGAGGAGAATGAAGGAGAAGGGATTGCAGCGTAGCCATCTCCCTGTGGGGGTGATTTCTCGCTTTCTGTCTGTCTCTGTCTGTCTTTCTGGTGAGCACACGTGCCCTATAGCAAAAACCTCTCCAAAAACAAAAAACAAAAACAAAACAAAACACAGCAAGGAGAAGGTACAAACTCTGCATATGTAGAAACAAAAGCTAGATCTGAGGTCGTTCCTTGGGAGCAGTAATTATCTGACTATTTCAAATAATTACCACAGTTCCTAAAGATAGTATACATTTTGTTAAAAGAATGAATGTTATGATTTCAATTTATGGATATAAATTATAGGAGGGATGTAAGGCTGAAATAAAGTGGGAATTAACAATTAGAAATTTATGTTATTATAAAGTATAAGAAGACACAAAGGATGGCTGGTTCTAAAATAAATATAAAAAGATCATGTATTCTCTATATTTTTGCAATAATCCAGCCAATAAAATATAGTGAAAAAGTATATAATTAATAAGAGCCATGTAAAATATGCCTAAGAATACCCTTATGGATCAAACATAACCTCAGATTCATACCTAGGCGGAGCAGTTTGCTATCTGTCCCCTTCCTTTTTCCTCCTCCCTCATTCCTACTACACTTTGTCTTTCCTTCCTGAAACATTTTTTAAGTCAGACATTACTCTAGGCACCAAGGATATAGAAACGGGAGTCAGCCTGGCTCTGTGGCCTGGCGGTTAAGGCAGCTGGATCCCACATGGCCAACCACATGGTTCAAGTCCTAGACCCAGCAGCTGGAGAAACTTCCCTGCAGTCAACCATGTGGGATCCAGCCATCTTAACCACCATGCCATCTGGTGGCTCTCCCACCAGTTGCATTTAAAAAGCCATTTTTGAGAAAAGTTTTCTGCGGAGGTGGGATTGTTGCCTTGTTGCCTTTTAGACTTCTGGGTAATGGATCCTGAGGAAGCTTGGGGATTTGCTCATGTCATGTATCTGTTTAAACAGTACTTTGCTTGGGAAGGGTGCCAGAGAAGTATACTTCATGTAACTCCCAGTGTTGTTCTTCTTTCCAGGAAGGGGAGCAGTTTGTGAAGAAAATTGGAGGTATTTTTGCCTTCAAAGTGAAGGATGGCCCCGGGGGTAAGGAAGCCACCTGGGTGGTGGATGTGAAGAACGGCAAAGGATCCGTGCTTCCTAACTCAGGTCAGTGTGACTCTACTTGTTGCAGAGCCCTGGCAAGCTCACTAAGGCTATTGACCAGGAAAATGGGAATCTGCTTTGATGTCTCCAAAAGAAGCTGGCTTTAAAGGTACAGGGCCTGGTTAAAGAAGCAGTAGCTCCCTGGGAACAGGAATAGGTCAAAGTTGCCTCACTTCAGAGTGAGTCACCTCCCATAGATCTGGACTCAGAACAAACTTGGGGTGGGGTCCTGTCCCTGCCACTCAGAGATTCTGACGTTGGACCTTCCCTGAGCCTTGGTTTTTGCATGTAAAAATGGGTGTAATAAATGGCACCTACTTCATAGGGCTGGTGTAAGGATTAAGAGAATTCTCTCTTCATTAGCCTGTCAAGCACACACGGCTCAGTATGTGGTTATGTGACCTTGAGAAACCTGTCTCTGCCCACTGTCACCCCTTCCTCTCATCCAAATCTTTTTTGAACCCATTCGAGTCAGGCTTTGTCCTAGCCCTATCCCCAAACTGTTCTTATCAAGGCCACCACCACCTTGCTAAATTCGGTTGTTAGTTCCCAGCCCTCATGGTATCCCAGTGCCCGGTTGTTCCTTACCTGCTGGCTGCTGCCGCTTGGCCTTTCTTACTGATTTCTCCTTATCTCCACATTTCTAAACATCAGGGTGTTCCAGAGGCTCAGTTCCATGTACATTCACTCATCTGATCTCATGCTTTAAAAACAATCTTGGGCCAATTGTTGATATGGCTGGATCTCACATGACTGACTCCATTGTTTGAGTCTTGGACCTGGTGGCTTGAAAAATGCACTGGGCACATGTGCGTGTGTGCCCAAAATCGTGAAAGGAGAATGGAAGAAAAGGGATTGCAGCATGACCATCCCCCATAGAGGGTGCTTTCTTGTTCTCTCTCTCTCTCTCTCTCTCTCTATCTCTGGAGAGTGTATGTGCCATCTGGCTAATTTAAATAAATAAATAAAATTGGAAAAAAAAAAAGTTCTACACTGATGATGCCCACATTTATGTCTTCAGTGAGGACCCAGCCACTGAAGTTGCAGGTATATATCCAGCTGCTTATGGACAAGTTTACCCAGATACCCCATAGGTCTCTCAAAGCTGCCATGTGTGAAACCGAGCTCCTGATCTTCCTCCTCTTTATGTGTGTATTCCTCTCACTGTCTTTCCTTCATGGGAAGTTGCTCCTGTGTCCTGCCAGTTCCTCGGTCCAAAAACCGAAGCCATCCATGACCTTCTTTTTCCTCATACCCCACAGTCTAATCCTCCAATAGATCTTCTCCTCTAGTACAACCACCCTGGTCTAAGCCATCACCATTTTTGGCCTAGTTCTGCTTTTGTCTTTGCCCTCTAACTTCTTTGGCCCACACCAGCAATAGTGATTTTTTTTTTTTTTTTTGAAGAGGGCGCGTGCGCTCGCCAGACAGACAGAGAGAGACATAGAGACAGAAAGCGAGAAATCACCCTCCAGGGGGGATGGTCACGCCGCAATCCCTTCTCCTCCATTCTCCTCTCAGGATCTTGGGCACGCACACACACGCGCCCGGTGTGAGTCTCAAGCCACCAGGTCCGGGATGCGAACCACAGTCGACTACGTGGGAGTCCAGCGACATAGCCATTACACTAACTGCTGGTTCCCAAGAGTGATTATTTTAAAACTCAAGTCAGATACCCGCCTCTGCTGAAAGCTGTCCAGTGCTTTCAGCTCACCGATGCAATGGCGCTGCACGGCCTAGGCCCTGCTTTCTCTGTCTTGCTATCTTCTCCCAAACTTTACTCCAGTAACCCTGGCCGTGTTGGTATTATTTGAATGTGGGGTGGTCTCAGACTGGCAGCTTTCTACTCTTCTTAGGATTGTCTTTCTCCAGATTCCTCATGGGATGATCAGTTGTTTTCTTTGTCCAAATGTCACTTCAGTGAGTCCTTCCCTAATCAGCCTTTTAAAATCATACCACCAGGGCCAGCAGGTGGCATAATGGTTAAGGCGCTGGACTCCCACATGGCTGACCACAGTTCAAGTCCCAGACGTGGCGGCTTGAAGTTCATGCCAGGCACCTGTGTGTGCTTGTACAAAATCCCAAGAAGAAAATAGAGAAGAAGGGATTGCAGTGTAGCCACCCCCCTTGGATAGTGATTTCTCACTTTCCATCTCACTGTCTCTCTTTGTCTCTCTCTTCTGAGTTCCCACATCCTATGGCAAAAACATTTTAAAGAATCATACCACAATTCTCTACCACCATTCATTTTCTGCCTTATTTTTCTTCCTGGCACTTATTACCACCTAATAAACCATGTAGTATTTTATTTATTTATTTGCTTATTGTCCATCTCCCCCAGTTGAACTGAAAGCTCTGTGAAGGCAAAGCTTTTTGCTTTTGGTTCAGTGCTGCATTCCTGGTACGTAGAATTGTACCTGACACATGGTGGACCTTCAAAAATAAATAACTTAAAAATGAGCAACAGAATGAATGACACTTGGTCAGCATTCAGCAAGCAGTAGCACCAGTATATCATAGGAGTTTCTCTTATTTGAGAGAGTATGGTGTAATTTAGAAATAAAATGAATTGGGACTAGCTTTCTGGAAAGCTTAGAACGCCATTATAGATGAGACCAGCAGATGGTGTAATGGCTACGTTGCTGGACTCCAGCGGTTCGAGTCCCAGGCCTGGTGGCTTAAACTCACGCCAGGTGTGTGTGCGTGCGTGCCCAGGATCCCTAGAGAAGAATGGAGGAGAAGGGATTGCGGCGTGGCCATCCCCCCTGAGGGGTGATTTTTGGCTTTCTGTCTCTGTCTTTCTGGCAAGAACATGTGCCCTATGGCGAAAACCTCTCAAAAACAACAAAAAAAGCCATTATAGGAACTTTGAATGTTGTTTAGCTCTTTTAGTAGGACAGTGAAGGTCAGAGCTGTATGTCAGAGAATGAAGCCTGGCATATTAGACCTGATGTGTTGGAAAGGGAGCAATCAGAGGCAGAGCAGTTAGGGGGTGGACATCATCACTATCCAGGAGAGCAGAAAAGATGGTTTGAGTGTCGGCAGTGAGAAAATGAGTGCCGTTAAAGGGTAGACTCTAGGGATATTTGACGTGCAATAGATGGGACCTGGATACTGGGTAGGACAAGGAGGCTGTCAAAGATACAGATTTATTGTAGGCACATTGTCATGATCGAGGGAGATCCTAGAGGAGAGGATGATACCAGGGGCACAGTAGGAAGCAACGGGTTAGTCTTTAAAGAGGGCTGAATGCCTCTTTCTCCAAAAAGATGCTTTTTCAGGGGAGAGGAGGTAGGCTGACTTCCTGGAATAGAGGGTAGAGTTTGGAGGCAGGAGAAAAATCAAAGAGAACTGTTGAATGAGGAGTCAGCGAAAAGTTGAAGAAGCTGAGCCATGATAAGGCTATCCATCTGGTGTGGACAGCATGGCTTTGTTGTGGAAGTTTCTGGAATTATACATAGTCTTTTTTTTTTTTTATTTCATTAACTGCCACTCTAAGGTGGTGTAGGAAGAAAGGCTAAAGGCTTCAACTAGTTTCCAGCTTTTAGAAATAGCAAGCACTTTGAGAAATCTTTTATAATGAGTGAAGATTAATAATAACTTCAAGATTATATTCTCATATGCCCAGACAGATCTTAACATGATTCTTGAATAAAATCTCTCCTCTTCCTTATGTTTTGTTGGTGGTGGTGGTTGGCTATTTGTTTTGTCATGGAAGATAATGTTTACAGAAAGCCATTGATTTTAGAAAAACCTTGTTCTCTGTAGGTAGGGTAGACGCCTGTGGTGTGGACTCCCCACATTAAGTGCCCCATCCCACTCCTGAGAGGACCTTACCCTGGGATCGGGTAATTTCTGCTGAAACTGACACTTGTTGGCAGCCAGGAGTGGCGTTGAAATATGGACTTACCCAGAAAAAGCCACCACTGGAAATTGCCAGCTCCTTTTACATCAACCAACAAATGCCTATTTGTTAGAGATTAGCTATGTGAAAGCATTAATAACCTGTCCTAGTTTGAACTGGCAACTAAGAATTGCTAATTCTTTTCGCATGTACTCAGTGTTAGGAGATTTACTGATTGTTAAGGAAGATTTACTTAGATGACTTTTGTTTGCTTATACAAGGGGGATTCAAAAGTTTTTGGGAAAATGAAATTACAGTAAAAGTTTATGTTGGTACAAACCTTTTTTGCAATCCATGCATAGCTTTTTTTATAATATACCCTTTGCTTTTTTTATAATATACCCTTTCTGTGAACTTTTTTTTTCTTTTGGAGAGGTTTTCACTATAGGGCGCGTGCGCTCGCCAGACAGAGAGAGACACAGAGACAGAAAGCAAGAAATCACCCCCCAGGGGAGATGGCCACGCCGCAATCCCTTCTCCTCCATTCTCCTCTCGGGATCTTGGGCACGCACACACACGTGCCCGGCGTGTTTTAAGCCACCGGGTCCGGGATGCGAACCGCGGTTGACTACGTGGGAGTCCAGCGACATAGCCATTACGCTAACTGCTGGTTTCCGTCTGTGAACTTTTTGAATCCCTCTCCCATATTTTAAGACCTTGGTGATGATTATATTAAGGATTTTTGGATTTTGTGCATTTTCCATAATCTTTTCTTGCTGCCTGGGTGCCATTTAATATCTTCTCGATAAGTTTTGTACTGCCTTCCTCTCCTTTGAAGCAACTCACATATCTCCAGGAGATGCAAGCCAACTTGGATTAATCTAACACGACATATTATTCCTTTTGCATTTGAATTTCAACCTTATCTCTTTACGGGCAATATGATACAGAAAGCCTCAAGGTCTCCCTTCCCTGGGACTAGCAGTTGGCATAATGGCTTTGTTGCTGAACTCCCATGTAGTTGACCATGGTTTGAGTCCCAGACCCAGTGGCTTAAACTCATGCTGGGCACGTATGCATGCATGCCCAAGATCTCGAGAAGACAATGGAGGAGAAGGGATTGTGGTGTGGTCATCCCTCCTGGGGGGGGTGATTTCTTGCTTTCTGTCTCTTTGTCTCTCTCTGTCTTTCTGGCGAGCTCACGCACCCTATAGTAAAAACCTCTCCAAAAATAAAAAAAGTCTCCCTTCCCCAAGGTACAGTAGAAAGAGTGTGGCCTTTAGAGACCCCCTAACCTGGGTTCAGATCTTGGTTCTGTCATTTACAGTGTGTTTACCTTCCCTGAGTCCAATAGTCTCGTTTAAAAAATGGTGAGAACGATTTCTATCCATATAACTGTTGTAAGGAATAAATGAGATATTATAAGATATATAAAGCACTTAGCATAGCAAGGGCTAAGTAAACCATTGCTTCCTCCAGAACCTAAATGGTAAGCATCAATTTCACTTGGACATGTAGACTTGTTGAAGCCCCTCAAAAGGGCTTGGGAACTGGAGAAGCATCTGGAATTCATCAGATGCTGATGAATTGGTAGACACCCACTTAAAACTGAGCTGTGAGAGCTGGCCCTGTAGTGCAGTGGTCAAACACTGTGGAGAAAAGTGGAGCCCATGTGGCTGACCAGAGTCTAAGTCCCAGTCCTGGAGGCTTGGAAAACATGCTGGGTGCACTTATGTGGGCCCAGGATCCTGATGAGATGGAGAATTGGAGAAAGAAGGGTTGCAGCATGACCAGGTCCCATTGAAGGATGCTTTCTCTCTTCTGTCTCTCTTTCTGTCCCTCTTTCTCTCCCTTCCATGCTCTCTCTCACCCTCCTTCTCTATCTCTTTCTCGTATGCACATGTGTACTCTGTCATTTAAAAAACAAAAAACCCCTGAGCTGTTGAATGTTTGCTTTCTTCCCATATCAAGAGGAAACAGTTGAATTCAGGAATGTAAGTGTGGGCTTCAGTCGCAGGAATCTGAATTCTGACCTAGCTCAGCCACTTACTAGCTGTATAATCTCGGGCAAGTTATTTGACCTCTCTGACTCTCATAGGACGGTTGTAAAGATCGAATGAGATCGGTATGTAAAGTGCTCCGTAGTGAGAACTCAGTAAATGCTGATACTATAACAGCAGCTTTCACTTCCTGAAGTTCCCTTTCAATGACGAAGAGTCTTAGAATATTAGGATCTTAGAATATTAAGATCAGATTCAGCTACCTCGATTTGTTAGCCTTCTTTCCCCTGCTCTATGATGTTATATATCTGCAGTAGAACTGGATTTTCTAGACTGTAAGTTCCTTCATTTTTAAGGCTTTAGACCTTTTTTGCAATAAAAAGAAAAAAAATTTGTTAGCAGGTGAGGTGACATGACCATGAATCTCAGTATTTTTAGGGGCTATCCCTGAATTGTAAAACATACAATAAAAACTTTTCTCCTGGGACCAGCAGATAGCGTAATGGTACATCGCTGGACTCCCATGTAGTTAACCGCAGTTCAAGTCCCTGACCTGGCAGCTTAAATATCACATTGGGCATGTGTGTGTGCATGCCCAAAATCCTCAGAGGAGACTGAAGGAGAAGGGATTATGTCATGGCCATTCCCCTGGGGGTGATTTCTCTCTTTCTGTCTCTCTGTCTCTGTCTCTACAGTGAGTGCACATGCCTTATAGCAAAAATCGCTATTTTAATAAAAATACTTTTTTTCCTACCTTGTTTTAGTTATTTAAAAATAGGGCATGCTGTGCTTTAACAGTTTATACATGTGTCTTTCTTTTAAGAATGATTTATTTAGTGTTATTTATTTATTATTATTATTTTTTTAATTTCCTATAGGACATGTATGCTCATGAAAGAGAGAGAAAGTAAGAAAGCAAGCTGCGAGGTTCAGGACTCAAACCATAGTTGGCCGTGTGGGAGTCCAGCACTTTAACCATCGCGCCACCTACTGGCCCCACATGTCTCTTCTGTTAAGGCATAGACTACATGATCAGCTAAGGGGCCGTAATTTGACAATCTTTTGGATTCTGTGTAATCTATTCATCTATTCAATGACTATTTATTGATTGCCATTTATGTGTCAAGTACAGTTCAAGGGCCTGGGGAAATAGCTGTAAATAAGACTGACAAGTGTCTTCATTCTGTTGACTGGTTTTCATTCTATTGAACAAATATGATATTTATTCTTTTTTAGGTCTACCTTTTACTCAGCAGTATAAGAGTCACTCATTTTGGGACCAGCAGATGGCATAATGGTTGTGTTACTGGACTCCCACGTAGTCAATCATGGTTCGAGTCCTGGACCCGGTAGTTTAAACTCATGCCAGGCATGTGTGCATGAGTGCCCAAAATCCCAAGGGGAGAATAGAGGAGAAGGGACTGTGGGGAGTGATTGCTTCTTTTCTGTCTCTCTGTCTCTCCAGCAAGCACATGCACTCTGTGGCAAAAAATCTTTAAAAATAAAAAGATTCACTAATTTTGTTACACAAAGCAATAGTTTGTTTATACTGTGTGAAGAGCAGAATTTACTCATTATATAGCTGATGTATTTTTTTCGTTGATTCCATTTTGGGGTCTGATGACTAACGCTGTATGGACAGTCTCATGTCTGTTATGGACATATGTACTCATTTCCATTGGGTGTCTACCTGGGGATGGAAAGGCGAGGTCATAAGGTACAGTGTAGCCAAACAGGTTTGGATGTGTTGGTTTACATTCCCTTCCATGTTATAAGAGAGTTTAAATTACTCTACAATTATTTAAAAAAAAAAAAATTAAGGTTTTTGCCAAAGGGCACGTTTGCTTGCCGAAGAGAGACAGAGACAGGAAAAGTAAGAAATCATCCTCCAGGAGAATGGCCACACTGCATTCCCTGCTCCTCCATTCTCCTCTCAGGATTTGGGCATGCACACACACGTATCCAATGTGATTTTCAAGCCATTGGATCCAGGACTTCAAGCACAGTCAGCCATGTGGGAGTCCAATGCCTTAACCACTATGCCACCTGCTGCCCCCCAAATGCTTTTAATTGCCAGATGGCATGTGTACTCATTACTGAGAGACAAAAAGACAGAGAGAGGGAGAGGAGAAAGCACCTCCCAGTGGGCATAGTCACACTCCAATCCCTCCTCCTCTAGTCCTCCATCCTCATGGGATTTGGGGCATGCACACACATGTGCTTGCATGTTTTTCAAGCCTCTGGTGCTGGGATTTCAATCTTGGTTGGCCACATGTGATCCGGCATCTGACTCCCTTAACCACTAGGCTAAAGAACTGACACGGTTATTCCACATTTTTGATAGTCCTTGGAACTATCAGTTTATTTTTATTTTTTATTTAAATATTTATTTACTCAATTGCATTTGTTGTTATTATTTTTTAATTTAACCAGAGAGAGAGAGAAAGGGAAAGTGAGAAAGCAAGCCTCCAGGTCCATGGCTCAAACAGCCATTTGCCATGTGGAAATCCAATGCCTCTAACACCACTCCACCAGCTGGCCCTATTTTTTTATATTTTTAATCAGGTTCATTGAGGTATAATGAATATGCAATAAGATGTACTCTTTTTAGGTATACAATTATGTGAATTTAGAGAAGTGCATTCAGTGGTGTAAATCACCACCAAAAACCAAGAAACAGTATTTTCATCACCTCCAAAAGCACTCTTGCATCTCTTAGTCAGTCCCCTTAACTACCCTCAGGCGCTGGCAAATACTGATCTGATTTCTGTGCCTCTCATTTTCCACCTTCCCTGGCATGTCCTATGAAAGGAATCATATACTATATTCCTTTATGAACTTACTCCTTTCACTGAAATTCATTTGTGTTGTTTCATGTATCAGTAGTCGTTTGTTTTTGTTTTTGTTGCTGAGTAGTTTATCCCTTCAGTAGTTGATACCCATTTGGGTTTTTTTCCACCCTGTGGCAATTAGGACTTAAACTACTATAAACAATTCACATACAGGTTTTTGTATGGATATATGTTTCATTTCTCTTAAGAGTAGACATCCGAGTTTGTGTGTGTGTGTGTGTGTGTGTGTGTGAGTGCATGTAGCTTTATATGAACTTCCAGACTATTTTTCAAAGTGGCTGCAGCACGTCACAGTCTTTGCATTATTATTTGTCTTGTCAGTTGCTCTGCATCCTCACGAGTACCAGGTATTATCTTTTTTTCCAGCCATTCATTCTTGTAGGTATGTGGCATCTCATCATGTTTTTCTTTTTGGCCAGAGGACGTATGTGTTCTCCAGACAGAGAAAGAGACAGAGAAGGAGAGAGAGAAAAAGATCAAGAAATGGGGGAGAAGGAGAAAGCACGCCCTATAGGGCATGGTCATGACTCAATCCTGTCTCCATTTCTGCATCCTGTCAGTATTTGGAGCATGCACACATATGCGCTCAACTTGTTTCTCAAGCCTCTGGGGCCAGGACTCAAACCTTGGTTGGCCATGTGAGATTCAGCTTCCTTAACCACTAGGCCATGGGGCTGGCCCTCATCATGGTTTTAATGTGCATTTCTCAGTGACTAATGACGTTAAGCACTCTTTCCCATGTGTTTTTTTTTTTTTAATTTGTAAATCTTCTGCCTGTTTTTGTCATTTGCCTGTTTTTGTATTAGATTAGCTAACCTTTGTTTTTCTTTTCTTTTCTTTCTTATTTTTTTAGAGGTTTTTGCTATAGGGCGCATGCGCTTGCCAGAAAGACAGAGACAGAAAGCGAGAAATCACCCCCCAGGGGGGGTGGCCACCCCGCAGTCCCTTCCTCTCTATTCTCCTCTTGGGATCTTGGGCACACATACACACACATCTGGTGTGAGTTTAAGCGACTGGGTCCGGGACTCAAACTGTGATCGACTATATGGGGCTCCAGTGACATAGCCATTATGTCAACTGCTGGTACAACAGCTCTTTCTAGATGTCTTTCTTATACTTATATAATTGAATTTAAGCAAAATAGGGTAATACTGACAGTTTATTTTGTAACTGGCTTATATACAAGATCACAAACAATACAATGTGAACATTTTTTCATGTCAATAAGTCTGGATCCATATTATTTCTTAAAATGGTTGCATCATATACCGTTATATGAATTTACCATTATTTATTTAATCAATTCCTTCTTGTTAAAGACCGAGTTTGCTTGTGGTTTATGCCGCATTGGACCAGGCTGCAGTAGAGGTGCGCATGAGTACCCGCTTCCCCTCACTGCTTCAGGGCTGGGTGCAGCTCTGTCGCAGTCAGGGGCTCCGGGCTAAAACGTACGTGTGAAACTGAACACTCTTCTCTCTCCTCCTTCCCCTGTGCACCTCTCTTAGATCAGAAAGCCGACTGCACAATCACAATGGCTGACTCGGACTTACTGGCTTTGATGACCGGTAAAATGAACCCTCAGTCGGTGAGTATGATGGAGCCCATACCCTGTTGGTAGGTGGATCTTCTAGCCTTTTCCACTTCATCTTCTGCCTCAGATCCTAAAGTGCAAAGTGGTCAGACCCACGAAACTCCTGTGTTCCCCAAAATGTTCGCCCAACCAGTGGTAGACATTTGTGGAGCAGGCTGTATGTCAACCCCTGTCCTGTCTGCTGGAAGTGCCAGATAAATAGGAATAATTCCCACTACGTGCAGGGCATCCACAAAAACATCAGGTATTGTGTTAAATTACCTGATGTTTTGTACGGGACACCAAGGATCCAAGGGGCCACACTTGGCTTGTGTCCAGGGAGGGTGGAGGAAGAGGCAGCCATGCCAGGAACATCTGTGTGTCCCTCCGCTAACCAGGGCTCGAGCTGAGTGTCCAGGATGATCAGAAGTTAGCAAACACAGGTGGAGAGCAGGTGCGCTGCAGGTGGAGCGACGGGGTGGATGTTCCCTGACTTTACCCTTACCCCTCTTTTGGCCTGAACTGCCCTAACTGCCCTTCCCTGACAAGCTCTTTGTCAGTGGGAATGAGCTCAGATGATATCTCCAAGGGCCTTTCCAATTTGTGGAGTAGTTGTAGCCTGTCCTCCTCCCGAGTCACTTACTGGATGACTAGCTGGACATGTGTCCCATTATAGCCATCCTAACGTGCCTGTTCCTTCCCTTATTACATTGCGTCTTAAAGGAAAAAAGCCCATTTTATTTATCTTCATGTTTTCAGAATTTAATACAATACCTGATGTTTTTAGGTTTTCAGTATATGATAACTGGATTAAATTGAATTTGTTTGAAATATATTCATGCATTATATAGAGTTTCTTGGTTCCCAAGTTGTCAAGGGTCTTCTTGTACCTTCCAGTCACCCAGTGCTGGACAGACTTAATATACTGAGATTTTCATTGACAGAAAGGAAGCTAATAGGTTTCTTAACCACTGTAAGGTAATTTTTTAGTTGCCTTAGCCTGATTCATTTCAGGTCTTGCTCCTGGGGCTCCCTAGTGATTTGAGAGATTGTATAAAACAAGTAAATCTGACTCCCACTTTTATTCTGTTGTTAAAAATGCTTTTTCTGGGACCAGCAGTTAGCGTAATGGCTACATCACTGGACTCTCATGTAGTCGACCGTGGTTCAAGTCCCGGACCCGGTGGCTTAAAACTCACGCCGGGCGCGTGTGCATGTGTGCCCAAGATCCTGAGAGGAGAATGGAGGAGAAGGGATTGCGGCGTGGCCATCCTCCCTGGGGTGTGATTTCTCGCTTTCTGTCTCTCTGTCTCTCTCTGTCTGGCGAGCGCACATGCCCTATACCAAAAACCTCTAAAAAAAAAGCTTTTTCTAAGCAACTGAATATATTTCAGCTGATGCCATGGCAAGTGAGAGATTCGCATCTGGTATTTCAGCTGAGCGCACACCATTGGCACTTCCATTTCCACCCACTGAGCCCACTCCAGGAATCTGGATGGAGCAGAGGCCACCAGTATAGGAGCTGGCTGTCATCTCCCTCCTGCCCGCTGCTCCCTGTCCCCCTTGGCTGGGCTTTCAGACCTCACACGTGAGCGATCCTGGTTCTCGCAGTTGCTCTATGCACTGTCACTGGGGGGGCGGGGGTGTCAGCTAATGTTCCGTCAGCACCTGTTAGTACCCAAAGGAATTAAAGATAAAATGGCAGTCCTTTCTATTAATGTGCTAATGGCCTTCCCTTATGCTCAATAGAGGCTCTGACTGGAAATCATTAAATGCAGTGGAAATTCTAATTCCAATGTTTGGCTGCAGTTGAAACAGCAATGTGCTTTCTAGCCAAAAGCACACATGAAGAACACCTTAGGGGACAGATTAAAATGATCCTTATGTTTGGATTCTCTTATGGGTGAAGATTCACATCCCCTCTGTTATTAGTAAATAAACTTTTTAACCTAAAAAAGAGAAAGATGGTACGTTTCCCTTACACTACTGGTCTATATTTTTAGATGACATATGTTATATATATTGTGTTCTGAGACACCTGACCTTTAAGCCCTCAGACAGAAGGCTTTGTGCCATATGGAAGGGAAATACTTAGCTTGTCCAGACAGGGGGAGCGGGGAAAGGAGTTAGTCACCCTTACTAGGAGGTGTAGAAAGAAAAGAGCTCTGTGAATTCCCACGGAGAGCATGGAAGAGTTCCTGACTTCTTCAAGTACATGCTTAAAAAGCGAAGACTACCAGAAACTTTTCTCATAGAGCCCTTCCTTAAAATGTTGAGTATTGAGTTAGAGGACTGAGATCGTGGCAGAGAAGTCATGTGACTTCCCAATTTTGTTGTTTTCCTGGGATTTTGTTACTTGGTAAATTTAGCAAACATCACGTGATCTAGTCCCAGGCAGTTGTTAAATGAAATGAACTGGGCTCTGTGCTGAGATCTGTTTCTTTCTTCTCATCAAGCCAAAGAGTAACACCAGCGCCTCAGTCTTAGAGGCTGCCTGCCCTCTGGAGGGATAAATTCTTCACCATGTAAACAAAAAAACAAACACACACAAAAAAAAAAAAAAAAAAAAGAAAAGAAAAGAAAAGAAAAGGAAAAGAAAAGAGATTGGTGGCATTTCGTCCACACTGCATTGGCTCTCAAGAATTTATAAGTGTACTTTTTCTTCTCTCAGCCTACTGAAAATTTCAGTTCATATTTCCAACCTACATGTAACATTTTAAAATAAAATCGACTATTATGAACCCACTTTGCCTAATATTTAGAATAGGCTCCATCTTTTTTTTCTTTTTAAAGAATTATTTATTTAATTTTAAAAATTATTATTATTATTACTTTTAGTTTGCTATAAGGAGTGTATACTCACCAGGGAAAAACAGGGTGGGGGAGTGAGAAAGTAACCTGCCAGGTCTGGGACTTGAACCATGGTTAGCCACATGGGAGTCCAACACTTTAACCACCATGCCATCTGCTGGTCCTAAGACCTCATCTTTGAGGTACGCAGATAAAGACATAATTTCTTTTTTTTCTTTCCTTTTTTTTTAAAAAAAAAAGGATTTAATTTTATTATTATTATCACTCATTTAAAATTTGCTGTAGGCTATATATGCTTACTGGAGAGAGACAGACAGAGAGAGACAGAGAGAGGGAAAGTGAGAAAGTAAGCCCCCAGGTCCGAGACTCGAACCACAGTCAGCCTTGTGGGAGCACCTAACCACCGTGCCACCTGCTGGCCCTGAGACAGACATCATTTCTAAGAGAAGGCCTTAGGGAAAGATGTTTCTTTCTTCCATTCTATATAAAGCATGGCCTTTACAAATTCATCCTTTTGAGGAATTTGGTTCTAAAATCTATTTCAGAAAGCCAAGTTTCATATTTTGAAGAAAGTTAAGTGACCTGGAAAAATAGATGATCTCAGAGCTGAGTAGTCTAGAAACATCAGCAATCTGAAGACAAAAAATACCAAGTAATGAATTTTCTTTCTTCTTACTCACAGGCCTTCTTTCAAGGCAAATTGAAAATCGCTGGCAACATGGGTCTAGCTATGAAGTTACAAAATCTTCAGCTTCAGCCGGGCAAAGCCAAGCTGTGAAGAAATCCCTTTGGCTACCTTTGAAAACCAAGATGAGACATATAGATATATATCCTTACGTTTCATTATCAGAACTTAGGCTGAAACCGCACACTGGCAAATAGCATGAGATAAATTTGTTTCTAAATGAGCGTGACCAATCCCGTTTTTCCTAAGCTCTTGGTGAACGGAGCCTGATGGTATACTACTGCTTTGCTGAATTGCATATAACTGCATTACAAAGTTAATATGGTAATTATGGTTTGGGGTAAAATTGAGTTTCGGAATAAAATTAGGAACAGTAAAATCCGAAAACTATGTAAACAAAGACTCTCATTTTGCTTATAAAGTATATTTAAGGATTATTCTGCTGAGGATTCAATTTCAGAGTTTCCCTTGGGAGAACTAGTAAAGAAATAGAATACTAGTGGCTGGCCAGTAGTATTGCACCTAACCACCCTGATCGATTTCTCATTACTATTTCTTAAACTCTGTACTGGGGTGTTTTTTATAAAAGAAACGAAAACTTTTATATTTCATGCCTCAGAAATGATATTTCCTTCTTGAATCCAAAAAAAAAAAGAAATAATGATCAGAGCTTGGGGAAAAAAATCTGAAGCTAAACGCAGACCTGTTTTTAAAATAAAAATGTTTATAAAAATGGGTGTTCTTGAAAAACTAGTATATTAGTCATCCAATGCTGTCATTAAAAGTAAAGTTTGCTTTGAGCTGCTTAGTTTTCAAATTATAATCATTAACTAATTTATAAAGCGCTCAGTCCTTTGTTATGATTTTTCCTTTTCATGTAAACTTAATTAATTATCCACATTAATCTTCCTAGTTTTTCTAATGCTAATGTTATTATAACTCAGTGAGATGTGGGGTTAATAATGCTTTTGGAAGAATGTTTAATAGAAAATTAAAATAACCATTACTGGTCTTCGTTTTTAGTGTGTATGTTTTCTTTTTTATTTTTTTGTGCTTAAGATTTTCTAAGTGATGGAGAGTGAAGAGAAATTTGTAGGATTTACACACTGAATAGCATCTGGGCGTTACCTCTTGATTACTTTGACATAGTCACTAGTTCTCCCTTGGGGCTGCTGTGTGGGGCAGTGGGAAGAGCGTGTGACTAGGCACCAGGGACTCGCTTCTCTTAGCCTGGCAAAGAGCCACCAGCCTGGGCTGTTTGCTAACTGTGAAAAGGGGTGATTTAAGTGGGTAGTCTCTAAGGTCTGTTGTAGTAATTCTGTGTATCTTCTCAGTGCCAGGCATTTAGGACTTTCCTACCTTTCTATTAGCATTTTTCTTCTCTTTTTAAGAATAATTATTTTGTGTTTTATTTATCATCCTTATTATTTTCCAGTTTGACCAGTGAAAGAGATAGGGAAAGTGAGAAAGCAAGCCGCCGGGTCTGGGAGTCAAACCATGGTCAGCCATGTGGGAGTTCAGCACCTTAATCACCGGTGACACCAGCTGCCGGCCTCCAACACTTTTCTTTACCCAGAGGTGGTCAGAGGGAACAAGCCAGGCTTTTATTTGTTTTATTAGTCGTTTATTTAGATGTTTGGAGCCCTTGCCTGTACTGTCAGGACTGTGGATCAGCTCCCCTTAGACTAACTTTGCATCTTCTGGGACCTTCAGAGCAGCAGTTCATAATAGGGCCAGAGGGCAAATTTAGCCAATGTACGTTGATCCTCAAGTCCCGTGAAATGAATGTAACACAGACCTTCTTCCTCATCAGAGTAGCTTCTTACTCTGGGAAGAAAGAGAAAGTAAGAAACTTCTAGAAAAGTGTTCCAACAAAATGCCTGGTTTACCTGTAGTTTGGATTTGCTGCATCATTCTGCCTTCACTGGTCCTAGATAAAAAGAGATTTAGGAAGAGCCAAAAAACCACAAAAATTGTTCTTAGAGTAGAAATGAGTAGTACTTCTCTTACTTTTCTATTATACACATAAATTACATTCAACATATGAAAAGAAAAATAAATACACAGTGATAAAATACAGTAGCAGTTTAATTTTGTCCCTGGTATTACAGTTGGGAGGAAAGATGAACAGGTCTGGGTTAAGCCTACTGTTCTTCTTTGTGCTGCTAGAGCAGGTTGAGACTCGGCTGTTTGTCTGATTTATAAAGTGAAGCTATTAATATTGACCTCCTAGGATTATGAGGATCTAGAGAGAGAATGTGTGTAAAGACCTCAAATTGGGGATGTGGAAGTCACTCAGTAAGCTCTGCCATTCAGTCATTTCTCTGACTGTCGCCAACTGTACCACCACCACTTGCTCCTGAGATGTGTGATACGACTTTTGGGTGATGTCTCACTTTTGGAGGCTTTTTTCATGGGCTCATTCATTTGACAAGTATTTATTGAGGAATTTGACCCTGTATGGACGGTCCTGTATAGTAGGCCCACTGCTTGCACTGACGATGGTGAGCCCTCCCCCTCATAGTGCCTTCAGTCTAATGGGAGAGACAAAGAGATGGTTAATTGTTACAGATTGTGAAGTGCCGTGTGGATATGGTCAGGTGCCATGATGGAGAGTTACAATGAGGATCTTCTCTATAAAATGGTTAGGAAAAATATCTCAGAAAATTTTTTTTTTTTCTTTTTTTTGGAGAGGTTTTTGCTATAGGGCGCGTGCGCGCGCCAGACAGACAGAGAGAGACAGAGAGATAGAAAGCAGGAAATCACCCCCCAGGGGGGATGGCCACGCCGCAATCCCTTCTCCTCTATTCTCCTCTCGGGATCTTGGGCACGCACGCACACGCGCCCGGCGTGAGTTCAAGCCGCCGGGTCCGGGACTCAAACCGCGGTCGACTACGTGGGAGTCCAGCGACATAGCCATTACGCTAACTGCTGGTTCCTCAGAAAAATTTTAAGCTGAGATCTGAAGGTTGAAAAGGAACAAACCATGCAATAAACATTGCATAGAAGGGGGGAAAGTGTTTTGGTATATTCCAAAATTGCAAGGGGCCAGTGTGAGTGGAATACAGTGAACAAGAAGGACAGGTCTGTGATGAGATTAGATAGTTACACTGGAGCCCGTTAAATTTGGAATTTGTTCAATGAGAAAGGCATTTCTCCTTCTGCTGAAGATAGAGCTTTACAAATGTTTATTTCAGGTGTATGCTGCCCGTCACCTTGTGCTCATATCCTCAGTGTGGAGCCAGGCTGATGGAGTAGCTGCTGTCTGGAACATCATAACCATCTTAGCAAAGAAAGAGAAAAAAGAGAGGTGCACATTGGTCCTGAAGCTACCACACAGAAAGCGGGCATCTTATTCTTACTCCCATTTCACCTAACTTCAAAAACCTGCCATGTGCCAGGGGAGAGTAGCATTGGAATATTTGTAAACAAAACGGATGATCCCCACAGAAGGGCTCTAAGCGGGGAATAAAATGATTGAACCCATTGCAGTAGCTGCCCTGTGGAGAACGCACTGGGGAAGAGGCCTGGGCAGTGGTTGTCCAGCTCCAAGAAAGTTGTGGCCTGACTCGGGCGTAGGTCATGGAGACAGACGTGGGAAAGCAGCAGAGGTAGAACTGACAACTTGGTCACTGGAGGTGGGGCAAGAATGACTTCCAGTGACTGGCCAGATGAATGGTGGTCATGACTGGAATGAGGACGGGACAAGCAGGTTTCAGGCAGAGTAGTTGGAGATAAGCTCCACTTTCGAACTCCTTAACTTGTTAGGAATGTCCGAGAGATTGCCAAGCAGAGATACTCAAGAGACAGATGGATTTACAAGATGACCCCCAGGGACCAGCAGACGATGTAGCAGTTATGTCTCTGGATTCCCACATGGCCAACTGTGGCTTAAGTCCCGGACCTGGTGGCTAGAAAATCACACTGGGTGCATGTGCGTGCTCAAGGTCCCAGAAGAATGGAGGAGAGGGATTGAGGCGTGGCTATCCCCTCTGGGGGGTGATTTCTCACGTTCCCTCTCACTGTCTTGGTCTCTCTTTCTCCAGGGAGTGCTCATGCCCTAAGGTAAAACCTCTAAAAAAAATAAATAAGAGATAAGCCCCCAGGCAAGTCAACCCACAGACACACGTTTAGAGGTCGTGAACATGTGGGTTGTATTTAAAGCTACAGGGATGAGTGATATTACCCGTGATGGGGGAAAGGAGGGTTAGGGTACACCTTGAGAGACTTCAACTTTTTAGAGGTCAGGTAGAGGAGGAAGAGAGGAAATGCTGAGAGGATAGCCAAAGAGTGAGAGTGATCAACTGTGTCATGCGACCTGTCTTCTGAGGCTGATGTCTGAAAGTGCCTGCTCAATTAAATTTGTCAACATGGAAGTCACTGGTGACCACTAGCAAAACCAATTTCAGTGGGAGTAGTATTAAAGGGAGACTGGAATTGGTTTCATAAAGTCCTGTGTGTAATGCAAGCAGAAGAGTTTCATTTGGTAGCGAAGTGCCCAGTTTCCAGGTGATTAATACAGTCAGCACATTAGCTAACACTTCCTGTTCTGAACTAGGTCATCTTGCACTGTTCTCTGTCCCCACTCCTACCATTCTCTCTTGCAATCCCTCATCGATTTGGCAAATTCTTCTTCATCCTTCAAAACCTACCTATTCAGATACCTTCACTTTTTTTTTTTTTTTTGGAGAGGTTTTTCGATATAGGGCGCGTGTGCTCGCCAGACAGAGAGAGACATAGAGACAGAAAGCGAGAAATCACCCCCCAGGGGGGAAGGTCACACCGCAATCCCTTCTCCTCCATTCTCCTCTCGGGATCTTGGGCACGCACGCACACGCGCCCGGCGTGAGTTGTAAGCCACCGGGTCCGAGATGCGAACCGCGGTCGACTACGTGGGAGTCCAGCGACATAGCCATTACGCTAACTGCTGGTTCCCCAGATACCTTCACTTTTAAAAAGTTGTCTGTTTGG
Source organism: Tupaia tana (assembly GCA_026018925.1). Taxonomy (NCBI): domain Eukaryota; kingdom Metazoa; phylum Chordata; class Mammalia; order Scandentia; family Tupaiidae; genus Tupaia; species Tupaia tana. Next base: position 23,956,125 of record JAKSZU010000004.1, read on the forward strand.
GACCAGCAAGTGACATGGTAGTTAAAGGGCTGAACTCCCACATGGCCAACTGCAGTTCTAGCCCTGGACCTGGTGGTTTGCTTTCTCACTTTCCCTTTCTCTCTCTGGTCAAATTAAAATAAATAAGATGAAATGAAATAAATAATTCTTTTTAAAAAGTTTTCTTAAAAAATTGTCTATTTGCCACAGAAATAGTGCTAATCTTTCCTTGTAGTAATTTGTTTCTGTCTCCTACCAGAGAACTCAAGAACCAGAACTAAGTCCAGTGCATCCATTTTGATACCTCTGGGTAGCAAAGGGTTGGCTTACTGTTACATGAGTGAATGACATAAGCTGAATTATAATTTTATACTCACAGGACATTTCTGAAGGTGAGAGTTATTACACAAAGATCTTTTATTACCCTAATGATGAAAGAGAATATTGAAAATTTTCCCTTAGTGTGATTTTCCCTGATCTTTCTTTGGAAATATTGGGAGTATCTCTTAAATCTTTTAACTTCAGACTGAAGCAGGTGGTTAAAAAAAAATATGAGTTCATTAGTGGTTTTATTGCACTAATATAAAACAAAGTAACCTTTTGCGTTCTTTGTGCATTAAAATCATTACTCATTGCTGTACTTGTCCAGATAAAATCATGCACTCAGATTTCTACAATCCTTGTTGAATATGTAGAGGGATAATGAGAGCATGATTGGGACTTGAGGGTGGAGGAGGGAGTATGAGGAGGAGTATGAGGTCTGATCAGATGGATCTCAGGTTTAGTCTTGGATCGAGTCCTGTCTCTGCCGTCTGAATTAGAGTAAGGCACTTGAGCCTCACCAACCTTTAGTTTATTCCTCTGTGAAAGGCGATCACTGTTAAAAAATTTTTTTGATAGTCGCTTTTATTAAACTATAAACACATTAAAAAAAATTCCAGAGGGCACATGGACTTACCAGAAACTGAGGAAGAAGGAGAAAGTACCCCCAAATGGGGTATCGTCACACCACAATACCTAACCCTCCATCTCTATCCTGTCAGGATTTTAGGCAAGCACTCATGCAGCCAGTGTGTTTTTCAAGCCTCTGGGTCCAGGATTTGAAACATGCAGTCAGCCATGTGGGATCCAGCTTCTTTAATCACCAGGCCAAAGGGCCACCTCTATAGATTCTTTGACTAAGTCTCTAGCATTAATGCAATGTCTATGAGAGCATCAATAACTGTTTCTCAAATAAATGATGATTAGACAATGATTATACAAGGTCTTTTTAAACTTAAATATCTTGCAAAAAATTCAGTCCCATAAATACAAGGTCCTGTTTTCCCTGTTTGTGTCACCTTAGGGAGAAAAAAAGAAGGAAACTAGATCCTATAATTAAAAGCTTTATTATCTGAAACCTTCACAGTTTTAGAAAATAGTACATTTCATGGGATAATGGGAACATTTCAGGGCCCATCAGACGTGGGTTTTGGTCTAGCTATGTCACTTAAACAGCTTTGGCACCTTGAGCTAATAAGGAAGGACTCTGAGCCTATTTCTTTGGCAAAAGGGAATAATAGCACCTACCTCGCTGGTTATGTGAGGTTAGCAATTGCTGTAAATTAGCTGTAAAATGTCAAGCGCAGTAGATATTCAATAGACAGTGCCTAATGTTATCTGAGAAATGTTTTCAACATGAAGACATTTATTTATTTATTTATTTATTTATTTATTTATTTATTTGGAGAGGCTTTTCGCTACAGGGCGCGTGCGCTCGCCAGACAGACAGAGAGAGACAGAGAGACAGAAAGCAGGAAACCACCCCCCAGGGAGGATGGCCACGCCACAATCCCTTCTCCTCCATTCTCCTCTCGGGATCTTGGGCACGCACGCACACGCGCCCAGCGTGAGTTTAAGCCACCGGGTCCGGGACGCGAACCGCGGTCGACTACGTGGGAGTCCAGCGACATAGCCATTACGCTAACTGCTGGTCCCAAGACATTTATTCATTGGAACATTTTGTGACAATCCTTTGAATTCAGACAATCACCTGGCTTAGGAATTGAGAACAATTTGCATTTTTGACTATCTACATCCCCACATAAGAACTATTACAGTTTAATGGACTCGATAACTAAGTGAATGGATATAGAATGATTTAGTTTGACATTCAGAAAGTGTGCATTTCAACCAAAGATTAGTTTCTAGCTGGCCATACTATGATAGCTTTTTGAACACAAAGGAGTTGCTTGATTTTATTGACTAGAAAATAAAAAAGTAGTCAGATTTACTTCTGGGTAAATTATTCTGTGGGTTGAGTTTATTCAGAGACTGCAGTGATATGAATTAGGAATTTGGGTATAATACTAAACAGCTAATGAGGGGCCTGAAAGATTTTTGTGCCATCAGGAACCACAGTCACGTCTGGCCAAATTTTAGAGTTTTTCCTCAATAGTTACAAAATCTTCTGGAAAGTTCCAGCATTATAGCTATCTGGAGACCGTTGCAGACAAACAGCTCTTTAGTTATTGGTGTAAGAGCAAAGAACATTGGGCCAGATGTCTGGCTTTTAAGAAATGTGGTGTGGGGATCAGCAGTTAGCGTAATGGCTATGTCGCTGGACTCCCATGTAGTCGACCGCGGTTTGCGTCCCGGACCCGGTGGCTTAAAACTCACGCTGGGTGTGTGTGCATGCATGCCCTAGATCCCAGGAGGAGAACGGAGGAGAAGGGATTGCAGCGTGGCCATCCCCCCTGGGGGGTGATTTCTCACTTTCTGTCTCTGTCTCTCTTCTTTGTCTGTTTGGCGAGCGCATGCGCCCTATAGCAAAAACCTCTCCAAAAAAAAAAAAAAAAAAAAGAAAGAAATGTGGTCTGGTTCCATTTGGCTGGAAGTTTAATTTGGTGTGGAATTTTAGCCAGACTTCTTAAGAGAAATATATGTTTTAAAATATATCATGTTGGGACCAGCAGTTAGCATAACGGCTATGTCACTGGACTCCCACGTAGTCGACCGCGGTTCGAGTCCCGGACCCGGTGGCTTAAACTCACGCTGGGCGCATGTGCGTGCGTGCCCAAGATCCTGAGAGGAGAATGGAGGAGAAGGGATTGTGGCGTGGCCATCCCCCCTGGGGGGTGATTTCTCACTTTCTCTCTGTCTCTCTCTGTCTGTCTGGCGAGCACACACGCCCTATAGCAAAAAACTCTCAAAAAAAAAAAATCATGTCTAAAACTTATTGCAAAATGTGGTATCTATTTAGTTTATCTGCTCTAATAATAGTCATTTAAATATGTTGTAAATATTCCCAGTACTGTATTCAACACCTCATACTAAGTAATTGACCTTTTAGTTCTTGAATTTGCAGCCATAAACTTTTATGTAAAATTAGGGAAAAATGATTGTAGTCTGTTTAAATTGTAGGCAGGGAAGGAGTGGGAGCTAGTTTCCTAACCAGTTACCAAATAGTGACAAGTTTTCTTTTTTCTCTTCAAGTTATTGTACAATTCACCTTTTAGAATATGTTCCATAAGTGTGCAGAACATTCTGTTCAAGATTACACACTTTATTAGAAAAGAAATCAAAAAAGAATTTTGGACTGGAAATGTTAGGGCATGGTTGAGGAAGGAGGCGGTCTGAAAGAAACCTTAAACTTGGCAAAACGATACCCAAGGGCAGGTGTGATATCAGTTCACAAATATTTGAGAGATGGTAAGACTGAAGGGGGAGGGATTGTTTTGCTTAGTTGTTAAAAGTAAGGGGAGGAAATATAGGAGACATTTCAGACTTAACAATATCAGTAAGTTTAACTTCTTGACAGTAAAAATTGATCATAAGTGGCCTGGACGTTCCAACCACAGACATGATCCTAAACCCAGCAGGCAAAAACAGGGCGATTCATTGTGGGAGATACACCTTAATAGTGTATCATCTGAAAAATCCTCTGAACAGAGAAAGGAGCATTTCATATACAGCTGTTACTGAGGATTTCTTTTTGCCATTTATCAAAATCTTTTCTTCTTCTCTGTGTCAGAATGAAGACTTGATTATCATTTGGTTTACCTGTTTATACCCTGACTCGTCTGTAACAAACTTACTGTAAAAGAAACATGACATACCTTTGGAAGAAACAGAGTATTCCAAAGAAATGAATATCTAAAAGCTTTCAGGTTTATGCAGTCTAAGCAGCCTGAGTTTGTTTTTTTGTTTTTAAGTTTTTGCTATAGGCCTCATGTGCTTGCCAATTGGGGGGTTGGGGGAGATAGCCACCCTGCAATCTCTTCTCCATTCTCTCGAGATTTTGAGCATATATATATATATACCCAGTGTTTTTTGTTTTATTTTTTGAGAATTATTTAATTTTGGGACCAGCAGAAGGTGTAATGGCTATGTTGCTGGACTCCCATGTAGCCAACAACAGTTCAAGTCCCGGACCCAGTGCCTTAAACTCACGCCAGGCATGAGTTTTGTGTGCCCATGATCCTGAGAGGAGGATGGAGGAGAAGGGATTGCGGTGTGGCCATCCCCCCTGGGGGATGATTTCTCACTTTCTGTCTCTCTGTCTCTGTCTTTCTGGCAAGCGCACGTGCCCTATAGCAAAAACCTCTCCCCCAAAAAAGAATTATTTAATTTTATTTATTTATTTATTTATTTATTTATTAGAATTATTTATGTTTATTATTATTAATTGTTTTTTAAGAATTAATTTGTTTTTTAGAATTATTTACTTTTATTTGTTATTATTATTAGTCTTTTAAATTTTCTATAGGGCCCCTGTACTCACTAGAGAGAGGGAAAGTGAGAAAGCAGGCTGCCAGGTCCAGGACTCGAACTGTGGTTGGCCTTGTGGGAGTCGAGCACCTTAACCACCTCGCTACCTGCTGACTCCTCCTGTGTGTTTTTTAAGCCAATGATCCGCAACTCAAACCATGAAGCTGACCATGTGGGATCTAGCTGCCTAGCTGGCAGTTTTTTTCCTTCTGTTTTAAGATCATTTTTATTTAGCTTAACACAGTAGGATACTCCAGCCACGGGATGGTAGCTGCAGTGTAGGAGGTAACTCTCACTGGAGTGGGAATCTGAAAACCTGGGTTTGGATTCTGGCTCAAGCACTCATGAGCTGGATCACCTGAGCAAGTTACATACCCTCCCTAAGCCCCAGTGTTCCTAGAATACGGGAGCAGTGACACCATCATGCTTGTCGGGAAGCTGAAGTGCAGCCGTGTGCGTACCCATTTTAGTTACGAATGGACTAGTTTTGCTGCTGAAAACAAATGGTCACAAATGTAGTGGCTTAACACCACACCAACTTAATAGCTCACAGTCCCCAGTTTAGGAGTCTGGGAGTGCTCAACTGGTTTCTTTGCTCCAGGTCTCACAAGGCCCAAGCCAAGGGGTTGTTTCCCTGGGCTCTGTTTAGAGGCTAACCGTAAGGGAGACTCTGCTTCCAAGTTCATCCAGGCAGAATTCAGTCCTATGCTGCTGTCAGACCGATACCTCTCTACCTGGCTGGTGGCCTGGGGGTGTTCTCAGTTTCTGAGCCCCTGGTTCAGGGACTTCTCCATCTTTTAAACTAGTTGAGGCCTTAGGCCTCACATCTCTGAACTCCCCTTCTGCTTCATCTCTCCTGCCTCTAGCCAGAGAAAGTGCTTGTTTCCAAGAGCACATGTGCTAGACTAGGCCTACCTGGATAATCCAGGATCAGCCTCCTATTTTAAGGTCCATAACCTTAATGATATCTGCAAAGTCCTGTTTGTCCTGTACCGTACTCACAGATTCTAGGGATCAGGGTGTGTGACATCTTTGAGGGGGCATCTACCTGTCACAGTGTTATTTTAGGGCTAGAAAAGGAACCTGATAGAACACGAGGTAAAGTGTTTGCCCCAGAGGGCTCACGATCCAGTGTGGGAAAGAGACGAAAACATAACTCAGCAAAAGTCTCATAATAAAGCCATTTGTATGGGGTGTTAAGGAGTCCAGAAACGGACTACCTGACATGGCTTGTGGTTTTCCATCAATCCCTGTTTGTTCATTGATGAGTCTTGTCTTTTATTGAGATTCTTCGTAGGGAATCCCAATACCTCGAACGACACCATGTGATTTTATTCCTAGATGCTGGGGAAATCAGGTCACTGCCATAGCTCAGTATTTGAGACTCTGCTACTTACTGAGGACAGGTCTTGAGCCCTCAGCTCAAGGTCAGAGGAGTTATCTCCTTCTCTGATGGAGTGTGACAGCAGTTCGCTGTTCCTTATCTTCCCCTCTCTGTCATCAATCCCCCCAAGAGCCTTCGTGTTCTCCACTCTAGCTCTCTCTCTCTTTCATCCCTCCTCTTTTGAGTGTTCTTTTTTTTCTTTTTCTTTTGCCATAAAGCAAATGTGCTCACCAGAGGGATAGAAAGAAAGAGACAGTGAGAAGTGACAAATCACCCCTAGTGGGGATGGCCACTCCACTCTCCTGGGATTTTGGCCGTGCACACATGCACATGTGCCTAGCATGATTTTTTTTAGAGGTTTTAACCTTAGGGTATATGTGCTTGCTGGAGAGGGAGAGAGAGAGAGAAATCACCCTCTGGGATTGCCACACTGCAATCCCTTTTCCTCCATTCTCCTCTCGGGATCTTGGGCATGCATGCACACGCACCTGGTGTGATTTTTAAAGCCACCAGGTCCCAGGTTGTGAACCACAGTCGGCCGTGTGAGAGTCCAACACCTTAGCCACCATGCCACCTTCTGGCCTTGTGTGTTCTTGTTTTTTTTTTTTTAAATTACAGAAGATATTCTTGCCACTGGTCCTGGACAGTGCAGAGATTTGTTTAACGTCACTTGTCATTTTTTTTTTTTTTGAGAGGTTTTTTGCTATAGGGCGCGTGCGCTCGCCAGACAGAGAGAGACATAGAGACAGAAAGCGAGAAATCACCCCCCAGGGGGGATGGTCACACCACAATCCCTTCTCCTCCATTCTCCTCTCGGGATCTTGGGCACGTGTGCACACGCGCCTGGCGTGAGTTTTAAGCCACCGGGTCTGGGACTCGAACCATGGTCAACTATGTGGGAGTACAGCTACATAGCCATTACGCTAACTGCTGGTTCCTGTCACTTGTCATTTTGATGTTAATATTGCCTGGATGTTTGCTCAGGTCTGGGTGAGAATTTTGTAATGAGAACAGCTGCCATTTACTGAGCACTTAGCCACATGCCAGGTGTTGTGTGGAACCCTGAACTTGCATTTACTCCACTTAACTTAGATCTTCTGAAGTGTTTATTTTCATGTGAATACAGTTGGGATTCAAGCCTGGGTCTGAGTCCGAAGTGTGTACTTGATATCATGATACAGTAAATTGACAGGGCTACACAGATTTGGACAACCTAATTTCAAAGTCACCTCTGTCTTTTTTTTTTTTTCTTTTTTTTTTTAAAGAGAGACTATAGGGTGCGTGCACTCGCTGGAGAGACAGAGAGATGGAAAGTGAGAAATCACTCCCTGGGGGATGGCCATGCCGCAATCCCTTCTCCATTCTCTTCTTGGGATTTTGGGCACACACACACATGCGCTTCGTGTGAATTTCAAACTGCCCAGTCCAGGACCCAAACCGTGATCGACCATGTGGGAGTCCAGTGACATAATCATTATGCCACCTGCTGGTCTCCAAAGTCACTTCTGTCTTTAAAGCCCTTCTGATTTACTTCTAGAGCACCAGGAGTGCCTCCATTTTTCCTCCAGAGACACTTAAAGTGATTCCTTCAGAGCATACTTCAGACATGTGGGGCTTGTGTCTACAGCACTAGGCAGGCACATAGCATACGTGGGCACTGGGTTGGGAGTGCACATAAGAGCCTGCGTATTTGGGGGGTCAGAATGGGGCTGGGTGGCCCCTAAAACGCCCTGGTAGTCTAAGTGCAGCGATACGTTCCCCACAGGGTTGGACGATTACAATACACAGGGTTTAGGACGGCACCTGGCACTTCGCAGGCACCCTGTCTGTTCTGGTTCCTGTTGTTCTTCCAGAAGATTTTTAGTTCGTCGATATTCAAGCCAGTAGAATTCCTGTTCTTTGAGCTCCACTTGGATCTGGGCTCCATGTTCAGAAGAAGACACGAGATGTATCCGCTTGGCCTCTGTCCAGTGCTGTGAATCATACCAGCTCTCCTAAGTTTCAGCTCAGAGAGGACTGGAATTTGAGGCTAAAGAAGGCAAAATATTTATTTCCCCTTGCCATTCTTGCTAAGTTCTTGAGCTACTGGTGTAACGGAAACGGTCTTGGGTTCGAATGCTGAATACATTTGCCTGTTCCAGTTACGTTCATTTCCAACATGGCTTGCACTGTGGGCTGTGAAGATAAAGCCGGCCTCAAAACCCCAGCTCTGCCGCACATGGCCATTTCCCCCTGTCACTTAGTCTTTCTGACGCTGCCTCCCTGCCTGCAGGACGAGGCAACACAGTTCTTCCTTTGGGGTAGTGAGGGTGGGAGAGGAAGGACACGGGACAGGCGGATGCCCTGGCCTGGAGCCCTTCCCTATGAGCCATTCATTCATTCAGGACACGGGCGATTTAGGTGAGCAAGCGGCCCACGTTCCGTTGGCTTATCCTCATCTCTCTCCAACAGGAGGGCAGTGGGTGAGGCGGTTGCGGAGGCCCCGCCCTCAGCCCAGAGCAGGTATAGGGGGAGGAGGCTTGGCATACAGTGCAGGTGCCAAGTACCACCTAAACCCAGCTCCGCTGCCTTCCACCGCGGAAGGCCCTGGCGCCAAACAGTGTTGCTTCAGCTGCAAGTAGTTAATGCTCCTTCACTTGGAAACGCTCTCGGCTCCTGGGAGCAATATGGTGCCGCGGGAGGGCTCTCTGTTTGCTCCCCACTGTCTCTGAGACTGCGATCCGCATGCACTGACTACCTAGTCCAATGCACCAGCCTTCAAGGCTCACCACTCTGTGGGCCCGTGGCCAGCTGGGGGGTGGGGGTGTGGTGGAGGGTGGGGTGGAGAGCGGGAAACTTTTCCGGGAAGGGGCCCAGCAGAGTCTTGGCCGGAGGCCCTGTTAGCCACAGCGCAGGACCCCAGGGTGGGAGAGAGAACGGAAAGGTACCCGTGCCTGGAGCAGATGCGAAGTCCTCCGTCATGGGCAAGAAACTGAACTCAGAGGCACTGGGTCGAAGGAGCCCCCTCCCCGGTCCTCCCTCCTTTCAGGTGCTGGGGCCTAAAGAGGGTCGGGTCCAGTTCCACGGCGGAAGCCTGGGAACGAGGAAGCGTTGCGGGCTAGACACCCCGCCTTCCCGGCCTCCTGGTGGTGGTGGGGAGGGGTGGTCACGGCGAGCCCCGCTGGAGCCGAGAGGGTCGGTGCGGCGGCTCTGCCTCGCCCGGGAGTGGGGCTCGGCCCAGACCAGCACGGGGAGGGGACCCAACGCCCGTGTCCGGAGGAGGCCGGCGCCCAGCAGATGCACGCCGGAGGGGGGTGGGGAAGAGGCGGGGAGGAGAAAACCCACAACAAAACTTGCGTCGCGGAGCGCACGGCTGGACTTGAATGGAAGGAGCCCGCGCCCGCGGAGCGCAGCAGAGACTGTGGCTAGCGCGGCGCGGCGCGGGGGCGCAGCAGGTACCGGGCGTGGGCGGCCGGGGTGGGCCGAGGGGCCAGGGGGCCGGGGGGCCGAGCTTGGGCAGCGGACTCCGACTTCCCCGCCTTCTCCGGTCGTCCCCAGCAGCTGCCCGGGGCGGGGCCGTCGCGTCTAGCCCCCTCGGTCCGACCCTGCACGGGAGGACAGCCAGAGATCTCCCCTCCGGGAGCGGGACCCCTGCCCGATCAGTTCCCCTCAGGAGACTCCTCTCTGCGCAGAGGCTGGTCCCAGCCCCCCGGCCCCTCCCGCTGCGCACATCTGGAAAGAATCTGAGGGCGGATGGGGGAGGGCGGAGGACACGGGCGGGCGACAGGGCATGTGGGGGGGGGGGGCAGGTGAAACTGGGAGGGGCGTGGACCCTTGTAGTTGGAGTCTCCCCCCAGAACACCCCTGCGTCTTTCCACGCCAACTCATCAGGGCTCCTAGCGAGTCCAACCTGCTACCTTCACAGACAGCACTGAGGCCCAGATGGGCCAGAGCTCTGCCCCAGGGCGCGGGGACAGGTGAGCCGCGCGCCCGACACCGGGACCTGCTCAGGGCTCCGCTCCCCGCGGCCGCTGTGCCGCCCGGCGCCGCGCACTCGCTGAACCCGCTCTCAGCTGGCAGCCTGGAGTCGGTCGGTCTGCTGGAGTCGGTCTGTCTGCGCGGCTGTTTCCCAGTCGAGAGAGCAGGACTGAGGAGGGGGCCGCCGAGCGAAGTCGGTAGGTCCTCACTCAACGGCCGGGCCTGAGGCAGCGGTCGCGATGTGCCTGGAATACCTGACGCGCCGTCAGGTGGAAGAGGCGGCGCTGCCGCGGTCAGCTCCTCGCAGCCTCCGGAGCCGGGGCTTGGGCAGGGGCTTGGAGGCATCTGCAGCCTGAGCTTCTGGAGAAGAGCAGGGGCGGCTGCAAGGGGAGAGCGCCCTGCCCGGGTGCCTGCACTGCTGACGGTCTCGGTCCTGGAGGCGCAAGGGAAGGCGCGCACGGCGCTAGAAATGAATTAGGGCGCGCGCAGCCTGAGCATCTGCCTTTGGACTTCGGGCCTGTGGGGCAGGGGACGCTGGTCAGCTCAGGCAGGGGGCACCGCTGGTTCTAACCGGGCGACCTGGACGGTCCTGTTCCCCACCTCTCCTTGAGTAGAAAGCGTACACACTGGGAAGGCCAGTGGGAGGCAGGAGGGTCCATGTGCCGCAGGAAGGGCCAGCCGGATCCCTGCGCTCACACCACCCCAGGGAGGTCATCAGAAGGCTAGGCTGTCCTGAGCAAAACCGGTTACTGGTCTGGGGGCTCTACCCCCTCATGCCCACTCTTGGAGCCTAGAGCCCGGTCTGCTCTTGTGCAGAGTCCAAGTTTAAAACGGAATGTTTTCATGAGCTCTGGTGAGATCGTACCTTATCCCTTCTGCCTGAATTTTGCTAGGAGGTGACTCCTGCGGCACCTTCAGGCTTGGCAGTCGTAGTAGACGCTGACATGACCTACCTGGACCCCTTGATGGTTCTCTGTCACCAACATCTCCGCATAGTGCCTGACGCCCTGAGTGACCTGGGCCTCAATTCCAACCTCCGTCCATTTACCCTTCCTTAAACACGCGGCCTCTTCCCCACTCCCACTCCAGCCTTCCCTCACAGCCCTCCCTCTGTCTCCAAGGCCTTTCCTCCCCTTTGGCCACTTGAATGACTCAGCCTTCAAGACCTGCTCAAGGCTCTGGACAGGGGCCAGAAGACATGAATTTGTCTTTAACATACTAACGTATAAGCCGAGGGCGTCAGACCAGATAATGTTGCACATCTTCCCCAACTCTGCTCTTCAAACACTCATTCATTCATTCAGCAAACATTGTCCAAGCTGTCAGGGGAGGATCAGCCTTACAGCATGGAGTGGACGAGGAGTGCTATGGGAGCACTCAGTACAGGCGGGCAGAAGTGGCTTCCTAGAGCAGGGCCACCTGCATTTCCCCGGGTTGAGCAGCCTTCTGGGCTGGAGCTCTGAGTCTGCAAAATAATCCTGGGGTTTCCATTAGAGTCAACAGGATGCAGCTGCTTGGGGCCCAGCATCGAGCAGGTGATGGGTGAATTTCTACTGAGTCTAGCTGAGGAGGAAGGTGGAGTGGGGGTCTCCCTTCCCCTTCCTTCTTCTATTGCTGCCTTAATCCCCCACTCTGGGCCTTAAGGCTTGGTTGAGGGTGTAGGCAGGAGGTTCCAGTTATTTCCCTCGTAATAATAACCCTGTGTGTGTCACACCTACCGGGTGCCAGCATCGGGCAGAATCCTTGTGAGCTGCTCCATCTCCGTTTCCCAGGCTGGTACGCGGAAGCTGGGAGCAGTGAAGCGGCCTGTCCAGGCCCAGGCACAGTCAGGATCGGAGTCTAGTTCTGTCTCGAGTGCTCTCAGCCTGATGGGGAGCTCTCCACAGACTAAGCTGCCCTCTGTCGCCAGGGCTGGAGTTGTCCCTTCCCAGGCAGACTGAGCCCCTGGCAACCGGGCATCTGCTCTCTCCCCTGCCGTTCCCCATGTCCCTCCCTCATGGCTGGGCACAGGGGGGGCCCTGGAGGCTTAGCTTGCTTGACATTCCTAAAAGACCAAGGGGAGCCATGGTCACACAACAAACCAGGTGGTGGAGCTGGGGCCGCCTAGGATGGCGCCCTCCACAGGCCAGCTGGCCAAGCTGGGGAGAGGGAGTGCCTCTAGGACCACCACTCTCCCAGCCCATCCGCTTTCCTCCCTCACCCTTGAACCAGCTCTCTCCACCCTCCCTGCACCCAGTACCTCCAGGCCCATGGTCCCTCGTCTGCCCCATTGTGCAGCCTCTGAATGCGTCCCTAAACCTGCCTGTGTCGTGCTCCTGCTCTTCCACAGCTCCCATCTTCCTAAGATAAGGCTCATACTCCTCCTTGCCCTGGACTTGGGGCCACTTTGTCCACTGGCAAGGGACACTCCCAGTCCCATCCACCACCACTCAGTCTAGTGGGCTGTGCAGAGTCTACCACATGGACTCTCTTCTTGCCCCTGGGCCTTTGCACGTGCTCAGTCCCTTGCCTGTGTTAGCCTTTCCCTTTATCCGATAGTCATCTCTCGTGGCTGGATCAAGCATCACTTCTAGAAAGTCTTCTCTGGTCCTAGGCAAGGTTAGTCATTCTCTGGGTCTCCATGGACTCTGCGCTGCTCCTTATCATGCTTCTGATGACACCGAGACTAATAGTTCACACAATATGCCCCAGCGACCAGCACTATGCAATAAAAATGTAATGTGAGCCACAAGTAGGCAATGTAAAGTTTTCTAGGTGTTACAGTCGAAAGCAAAATGTTAACAGGTGAAATTAACTTTATTGAATACAGCATATCTAAGATATTTTCATGTCATTGAACTCATCTTGTGGCCTGGTTTGACCTGGCTCGTCCTGTGGCCATCATACAATTCGAATCCCTGCCCTGGTGGCTTGAAAAACATGCCAGGTGCATGTGTGTGCATGCCCTAAATCCTGACAGGGTAGAGACACGGAGAGAGGATTGCAGCATGACCACACCCCACTTAGGGGTGCTTTCTTCCTCTCCTCATCTCTCTGTCTCTCTGGCAAGCATACTTACTCTCTGGGTCTTGTCAGACCCAACAGGTGACCTTGAGCCAAGTAGCAGGCCCATGGAATTGCTGGGACAATGGCACCCCAGTACTTTTCTTGATGGGCTTGAGAGTGGTAGGACCTTGTGCCCAGGAGGGTCCTAACTCTGTGCTCACGGGGCCTGACAGATCAGGTGGGTCTGAATAAAAAAGATTAAAAATCAATGTGATTTTAGGAGATAACTTTAATATTAATCTCTCTCTTTCTTTCTTTCTGTCTGTCTTTCTTTCTTTCTTTCTTCCTTTCTTCCTTTCTTTCTTTCTTTCTTTCTTTTTAGATTTCTGTGATAGGGCACTAAAAAGAGACAGAGAGAAAATGAGAAATCATCCACAGGGGGATGGCCACACCGCAATCCCTTCTCCTCCAGTCTCCTCCTAGGATTTTAGGCATGCACACACACATGCCCAGTGTGATTTTCAAGCTGCCGGGTTTGGGACTTGAGCTGTGGAGTTGGCCTTAACCACCATGCCACGTGCTCACCCCACTAATGTTAATCTTAATGAGGTGTTTCACATTTCACGAACCATTTCTGACTTATGTGCACTAATTTTACACACACAGCACATCTCATTGTGACCTAACTGCATTTCAAGTGCTCAACTGCACACGTGGCAGGTGGCTCTCTGTGTGACAGCGCAGCTGTGCACCTCTAAGGGCAGTAGCCAGGCCTGTCTTCCTTCTGGGTCCCTTGCACCCAGTCATGGTTGGCCCAGGGAGGGAGCTTACCTTTGCCGCTCAGCAGCTGTTACCCTGGCCTACCCATGGCCTCAGCTCCCTGCCTATAAAGTGGTGATAGTAACATGTTCAATATGGTTCAGGTGTTCATATAAAGGCATTTATAGATATGGTTTACAGATTGTTACAGATACAGAACTGAAGGTTCCGCCCAGGGATGCACAGGACATGTGGGGACTAGAACTCCTTCCCCTGGATTCTGCTTGGCCTCCTGCCCTGATAGAATTTGGGGCCTGGGAGTGTCCCCACACTCCCCATCCCAGAGCCTCAGTCTGCAATCAGCTGGGCTAGGAGGTGGGGAGTCTCGTTCTGTCTAATGCTGGCAGCTCCAGGGGCCATGGCAGCGGAGCTGGCTGGGGTTTATAACATGCCGGGGGAATGATGACCTGTAACCCGGCATTTGGTCAGCCAGTGGAGGCAGCAGGGGCGTGGCAGGGCGAGCCTAGGGTCAGGCTGCTATGGGCATCATTTGCTGCTGCTGACTGGTCCCCAGGCCCAGGAGCTGCATGTATGCTGGCCCTCTGGTTCTGTTCCAGGCCCGAGTCTGCTTAGGCCACGTGGACTTGTGGGTCAAATCTTCTCCATTCCTTTCTCGTCTGGGGCCTCGTGCTCCTTGGATCCCTTTACATTGTCCCTCATGGGGTTGGCAGTGGCTATTGGTTCTGGGGTCTGCTGCCCCTCCAGATGGAGGACAGGGATTTGAGCCAGCTCACCTGTGTCCCTAGTGCAGACGAGGCCTTGCCTCATAGGGTGGTCTGAGCTAGAAGTGGCAAAGTCATGTCCGAAGCTCATGGCGGCCCCAGGGCTGCAGGCACCCACGGGTGGCTGCAGTGTCTGCACCATCTTTTGGGAGGAGGGGGGCCTGGACCAGGGAAGGGGACGAAGCAGGGCATTCTGGATGGGCAGTGGTGTGGTTGGGGTGCAGATCCCGCCCATGGAGCAGGTGAGGCATGGTGATGCGCTAGCGTTTACTGAACATTTACTGTGTGCGGTGTGTGTATGTATGTCACCCACCCCTCGCAGTATCCCAGGACAGTTCTGTTAGCATGTCCAGAGGTGGTTTAGAGGGTTTCCAAACCCGCCCGAAGGAACACAGCTGAGAAAAGCCAGGCCGAGACCACAGCCCTGGCTGGCTGGCCCCAGAGCCAACCTTCTTAACCAGATATCACCAAGCCCTCCCAGGTACAGCTTCTCATCAGACCCTCCCAACTGCTCCATGGGCCATGGATCTGGTGCTGAGGAGAGAGGCCCAGCGGAGGATACTTGCTCAGCTATGAGTCATGTGCACACCTGGAGCCTAGGTAGCAGCTCAGCAGGTGGCATGGAGGGTGAGGCAGCTGGATCCCACATGGCTGCCAGTGTGGTTTGACTTCCAGACCTAGTGGCTTAAAATTCACACTGGGCATATATGCGTGACCAGAACCCTGAGAATGGAGGGAGAGGAGATTGCAGTGTGGCTATCTCCTCTGGGGGGTGATTTCTCATTTTCGCTCTCTCTGTCTCTCTCTTGTGAGTTCAAGCACCCTATAGCAAACTAAAAAAAGAAAAAGAGAAAATAATAGCGTGCCACTATGGTAGTTGCTTCAGAAGTGAGAGTAGCGCCTCGCCTCGCCACCTGCTGGGTGTCAGGCGCTTTGCATCTCTTCTTACTGACTCCGCCCACCACCCTTGGGCTTAGGTATGTTATCTCCATTGTACCCGTGAGGAAACTGAGGCTCAGCAAGCTCAGAGCCTGCTAAGTGGTGGAGGTGGGCTCAGACCAGCCTGTGGGGCTTCAGAGTCCATGCACCTGAGCTATATCCTGCCACAGCTTGTCACATCTTAGGGACACTAAGTGAGACCCTTTGAAGAACATCTAGGGACCCACGTGACCTAGAGCCAAGGGTAGGCCTGAGGGACTGCTGGGAAAATGGCACCCCAGCGCCTTTGTCAATGGGCCTGACAGTGACAGGGCCTTGTGCCCAGGAGGGCCTAGCTGCATGCCACGGTGCCTGACAGGTCAGGTGGTCTGACTGGCACCTCCTGCAGGCACCATGGCCCAGAGCTGGGCCCTGCTCCTGCTGCTGTTGCCGCCGCAGCTGCATCTGGGCCCTGTGCTTGCCGTGAGGGCCCCGCCATTTGGCCGGAGCAGCGCCCACAGCCCGAGCCCAGAGGAGAACGAATTTGCAGAAGAGGAGCCAGTGTTAGTCCTGAGCCCCGAGGAGCCACGGGCTGGTCCAGCCACCATTGACTGCCCCCGAGACTGTGCCTGCTCCCAGGAAGGCGTCGTGGACTGTGGCGGCATCGATCTGCGGGAGTTTCCGGGGGACCTGCCTGAGCACACCAACCACCTGTCCTTGCAGGTGAGACCAACACTGCACCACCAGTCCCCGGGGCTGCCCTCCACGTTCGTGTTCCCGTCTCAGAACCCTCAATGGTCTTGGCTTCCTGTTCACCCAGAACCCCCAAGACTTGTGGCTCCCCATCCCCTGCAAGATGCTGGAGGTCACACTCTGGAGTCAGACTCTGGCCCTGCCCTGTGGCGCCCCTCCTGCTGCCCCAGCCCCAGAGCACCGTGAAGTTATAACCTGCTGTGTTCCTTTAGGGGAGCCTGGGCTGAGGCCCAGTCAGGAGAGTCAGGAGTGTCTGGAAATGGACACATACTGGCCCTGCAGCCCACCCTCTGGACAGACAGTTGGGGGTGCTGTAGAAACCATTGCTGGGCCAGGAAGTCAGGTCACAGCAGACCCCATAGAGCATTCTGGGCTCAGAGGACAGCGTGCACTCCCCAGCTGAGGTACGAGCTGGAGTTTGGAACCTCTAGAAATGGGATGTAGGGTTCCAGGCTGAGGGACTCAGAGTCTGGGGTAGCCCTGGAGGAGGAGGAGCTGTTACTCCGGTTTCCAGAGATCAGGCTCAGTGTGGGACAGTGACCCAGCTATGGTGACATAACACTGTGGGTTCTGGGCTGCAGCTGCGGGAGCCCCAGGCCAGGGGAGCCAGTAGGGGAAAGTCACGAGTTGGTTCGCTCACTCCTTCCTTCGTACATGAGCTGCCTGGGCACCCGCTCCACATCCCTGCTCTGTGTGTGGTGCAGGGTATGTGGGGAGAACTCAGGCCCTGACCTTTGGGTGCTCATACTCTGTGTGCTAGACAGAGACCTAAACACAGAGGTATCAGGAATAGAACGACTCATGCTCCAGGGCCCTAAGCAGGTGCCTAATCCAGCCCCAGTTCAATCCCAGAAAGCTTCTGGAGGAGGTGGTATGTGTCCCAGTTTTAAAACCTTCTGAGGGAAGTAGGAACTGCAGAGCCAAGAAGGAGAAACAAAAGCAGCTTCTGACTTGGGAACAGCTGTGGACACCTGTCATCGGTGGGAGCAGGTCTGCCTGCCTGTGGACGTCCACGTGCGGGCTGCTCCGAGGCCGGATGCTCTGTGGCTGTCACTGCTGTGCCCACACTGCCCTTATCCAGGCCTGGCCCAGAGCCAGTACCCAGGGTCTGTCTACCATGGGAGAATCCCAAAGGAAGTACCCAGTGGGGGCTGCTCCCGGGGCCAGAGCTAAGGGAAGGGGTAGGTGCCCTGGCAGCCCCCTCCAGGTGATGCTTGCCACCCCATGCCCTCCGCATGCCCTCCTCCTTCCCCAGAACAACCAGCTGGAGAAGATCTACCCCGAGGAGCTGTCTCGGCTGCACCGGCTGGAGACGCTGAACCTCCAGAACAACCGCTTGACTTCTGGAGGTGAGAGGCCATCCAGAGCCCAGGGTCAGGACACCAGGCAGAGCCTCGGGGACCCAGGGCCCGTGGGGAGAGCGTGGCCCTGCAGACCCCGAGTGAGGGAACAAGGCCTGGGAGCACAGCAGGCTGCCTGAGAACCAGCTGTGCAAGGGAGAGGGGAGAGGGGTTCCTGGCATTGCCTGAAAGGCACCCGTGGGTATTTCTGAGACTGAGGAGACAGGTTGGGGGAGGCTTCAGAGACTCATACTTTCCCAGGACCTGACAAGAATCTTCAATTCACGGAGGCTCTCGAGAAGCGAAGAGTTGTAGAGCCCTCAAGTTAAAAAAAAATTCTTTATTTTTCTTCTGATGACAAAAATAATAGACCCGTGACTAGGGTAGAACATTTGGAAAATAAAGTAGAAAGCTCCCATCCCCCCCCCCCCCCACCACCACCACCACCATTGTGCCGCTTGGAATGAGTCGCTATTTGACTTCTTGGTGTATTTCTTTCCATGTTTTAAAAAAGTAGCTTTTTGGAGGCATAGTTGATATGCTTTGGGATTTACCCAACTTAAATGTACAATCCGATGTGTTTTAGTAAATGTATACAATTGTGCATCGTCGCCACATCCCAGTCCAGCCGGTTCCGGGTCAGGTCACCCGTAGCCCGGCTACAGATAAATAACGCGCCGTCACTGGCGTGGGCTCTGCGGCATTTCCGTTGCTGCTAAGCGCTCTCATGACCGTCCTTGCAGAGGCAGCAGGGTATTCCGTGGGGATCCTCCACGGTTTATGTAACTGTTCCCTCTCGCTAGATACTTGGGCGCGTCCCAGCCTCTGGGGGTCCTGGAGCTGGAACGGAGTATCAGGCTGTCCTCGCGGCTGGGGAAGAGCCCGCGGTGCGGGCGGTCGCGGTGATAGCCGAGTCCTCATATCGGATCTGTCACGGGGATCTCCGCAGGGGTTGGGGGTAGGGGCGGGGCTGCAGACCTGCCCCTCGCAGCTATTCCTGGCTCCGCCCACCTGCCTGGGGATGGGCTCTGACCCTTCTGGGCTTCTGCAGGGGAGCACCCCTTCCTGGCAGGGAAGGGTCAGGCTGGGTCTCCGTGTGCCGTGACCTCACCGGGATTATCCCCGCTCCATTCCCGCAGCAAACCCCTAGCTGCTGGCTGCTCTGAACTCAGAGCCAGAAGGGAAATGGGGTGGGACTGATAGGGAGGGAATCTGAGTGGCCAGCTTCGGGGAGTGCCCTCCTGGTCTTAGCAGTGGGGTGAGTGTGGGGTGGCCTGGAGGAGGGAGGCGCTCCCCGTGCTCCCCGTAGCATCTCCTTCATCCAGGGCTCTGACTGATGCCTGTCCTTTGAAGGGCTCCCGGAAGAGGCGTTCGAGCACCTGACCAACCTCATTACCTGTACCTGGCCAACAACAAGGTGACCGGCTGAGGCAGGTTGGGTGTGCTTGCCCAGTCCTCCTGGTGTCGTCTCCTGCTGAGTTTCAGGGCCCCTCTGAGTGGCCCACCTGGCTCCTATTGCTGCTCAGACATGGTCCTGGGTGGGTGGCTGGGTGGGGTGGGAGACACAGACCTCACACTCCTCATTCAGAGGACCCAAGTGTGTCAGACAATGAGGACAGAGGCCATGGCCTACAGGAGTGTAGAGGAGGGGCACTTGAAGGGCTTCCTGGAAGAGGTGACCTTAGAGCAGGACCAACAGGAGAAAAGCCAGATTCTAGCCAGAAGCCTCTCTGGAGCTGGAGGGGTGGGAGGCGCTGTAGTAAAAGGGCCAGCACAGTGAAAGCACAAAAGCACTCAAGCTCAACATATCTGGCATGCCCCAGGGCCCTTTTCCTGCCCCTCCTCTCTCTGAACTCTCCAGTGTGACCTAACCGTCCCCTCCCTGGCCCAGACCCGACCTCATTTGCATCACAGCCACATTCAAGTGCAGTCTCCAGGCCTTTCCACGCCTCAGGCTTCAGACTCAGAGAGTGGCCGGCCCCCTTGGCCTCGCCACTAGATGTCTCATGGAAGACCTATTGCTGACCTATTGCTTCCTGTCCAGCCCCAACCTAGTCCTCCTTCATCTTCCCGTCTTGGGAAAGGGCACCAAGATGGGGCTGCACTGGAGTGAGCCCTTGTTTGCCTCCCCATTCTCAGAGCAGCCAGAGTGACCTTTAAATATCATGCCTGCTTCCACCCTGCCATCCACCCAGGATGAGCCCAGGAGATCAGGCAGGGCAGGGGCCAGCTCTGAGGGTTCTGGATGCCAACTAAGGGCCGGGGGAGCTGGAGAGATTTCGTTTTTGTTTTATCAGAGGAGTAGGACAGGCTTCATTTTTTAAAAAGAATTATTTATTTATTTTGTAATTTATCATTATTCTTTCACTTAACCAGAGAGAAAGAGGAGAGTGAGAAAGCAAGCTGTCAGGTCTGGGACTAGAATCGCTGTTGGCCATGTGGGAGCCCAGCACTTTAACCGCCGTGCCACCGCGGCCCCTAGACAGGCTTCATTTTAGAACGATGACCCTGGTTGCAGGGAGGAGACCAGAGAAAGGGGCCCAGGGGAGCAGCAGGCAGCAGACGAGAGCTGGTCTCCGCCTGTCCCCTACCTTTCTACCCCGACTCTTCCCTTTGCAGCTGACCTTGGCACCCCGATTCCTGCCGAACGCCCTGGTCAGCGTGGACTTTGCTGCCAACTATCTCACCAAGATCTATGGGCTCACCTTCGGCCAGAAGCCAAACTTGAGGTGAGAGGGGTGGCTCTGGGCGGGGCGAGGGATAGGGGAGGGGCTGAGACGGAGGCTATCCATGCTGTGCAGGGACAGACAGGCCCGGAGGAAGCACCCCCTGTGTGGTGGAGGGACCCCAGGGGCTGGAGGGGCACTGGATGCAGAAGGCTGAGGCCTAAAGGAGGAGGAGGACTTGGAGGAGAAGACAAAGTGCTGTCTGCAGGGATTGTGGGGAGCTTGGTGAGGGGGACCCTCTCCCTTTCCAGGCCCTGGGGAGGGTGCAGCATCTTCCACCAAGCTGAGCCTTCACCAGGGCTGCTTGGGAGAAGCGAGTGGTCCCAGCACAGCAGTGAGCGCGGGGCTGGGTGGGACTGCACGAGGGCTGCGGTGGAGCCTCTCTCCAGAAAGGAGGGCAGGTGAGACAACCCCAGGGCGCTTCTGTTCCTCACTCTGTCCTCTCACTTGAAGCTCTGTCCCTGGGTCACCCACGGTGACCCTGGGTCCTCATCCCACAGATGAGGAGGCTGCACAGTAAGACGGAGCCGTGTCTTTCATGTCCGAATCTTGCTCCTGTCTTCTCGTATGTTATCCTGCCAGGGCGGGGGCTCAGTGGTTGTGCTCAGTGTCATTGTCACATCCTCAGAGTCTGGAACAGTCCTGCACATGGCACATACACTTATTTATTTTAAGAATCACTTATTTGGGGGCCAGCAGATGATGTAGCAGTTACATCACTGGACTCCCACATGGTCAACTGTGGTTTGAGCCTGGACCCCGTGACTTAAAACTCATGCTAGGAGTGTGTGTGTGTGTGCGCTCAAGATCCGGGGAGGAGAATGGAGGAGAAGGGATTGCGGTGTGGCCATCCCTCGGGGGGGGGGGGGGTGTGTGTGTGAGTTTTTGCTTTCTGCCACTTACTGTCTCTCTCTCTGGCAAGCACACACACCATAAGGCAAAAACTTCTTAAAATTAAAAACTATATATATTTATTTAATTTACTTATTATTAGTATTATTTTAATTTACTATAGGTCACATGTGCTCACGAAAGAGAGAGAGAGAGAGAGAGAGTAAGTGAGAAAGCAAGCAGCTTGGTCAAGGACTCAAACTGCAGTCAGCCATATGGGAATCCAACACCTTAACTGCCACACCACCTGCTGGCCCCCACACACTTTTTTTTTTTTTTTTGAGAGAGATTTTTGCTATAGGGTGTGTGGTCTCACCATAGAAAGACAGAGACAGAAAGCTAGAAATCACCCTCCAGGGAGGATGGCCACGCCGCAATCCCTTCTCCTCCATTCTCCTCTCGGGATCTTGGGCACACATGCACACGCGGCTGGTGTGAGTTTAAGCCACAAGGTCTGGGACTCGAACCACGGTCGACTACATGGGTGTCCAGCGACATAGCCATTATGCCAACTGCTGGTCCCATTTTTAAAAAATTATTTTATTTAACTTTATTGATTTATTAATTTGTTTTAATTTGACCAGAGAGGGACAGAGTGAGAGAGAGAGAGAAAGTGAGAAAGCAAGCCTCCAGGTCTGGGACTCAAACCTTGTTTGGCTATGTGGGAGTTTAGTGCCCTTAACCACCAGGCCACCTGCTTGCCCCACTTTTTTTTTTTTTTTTTAAGAGTGATTCTTGCTATAGGGCGTATGTGCTTGCTGGAGAGACAGAAAGACAGAAAGCAAGTAATCACCCCTCAGGGACGATGGCCATGCTGTAATCCCTTCACCTCCATTCTCCTCTCAGGATTTTGGGCATGCACGCACAGGCGCCCAGTAAGAGTCTGAAACCTCCGGGTCCAGGACTCAAACCACAGTCAGCTACGTGGGAGTCCAGCGATGTAACCATTACACTATCTGCTGGGTCTCCACACTTATATTCATTGCTGAATGAATGAGGGTCACTTCCTCTGAGTGGCTCTGTCGTGGCAGACAGGAATAGGGCCCATCTTCAGGAAGTCCTGTGGAACTCAGAGCCAGGCCGTGGGGGGCTGACAAACAGGGATGAAGGTGCCGATTGGGAGGCACGAACTTCAGGGCTGGAAAATGGAAAGGTGTGGAAGACCCAGATGGGCGTGAAGAAGTCCATTTCTGCCACTAACTTGTGCGGTGGCCTCTTGTGGGACACTGTCCCGTCCAGTCCTTTGTCCCTGGACTGTGGGTGAGGTCTGAGGCTCTAACTCTTTACCCTTGGTTTGGATTGGAGGAGAGTGCTCTGGGCCCGATGCAGCCTGGACGGAGGTTTGAAGGGTCTCTGGGAGAGTTGGCTCAGGCTGGGGGGACCCAGGTAGAGCATGGCCCTCTGCCTTGCCCCCAGGTCTGTGTACTTGCACAACAACAAGCTGGCAGACGCTGGGCTGCCCGACAACATGTTCAACGGCTCCAGCAACGTCGAGATCCTCATCCTGTCCAGCAACTTCCTGCGTCACGTCC
The DNA here is from genome assembly GCA_026018925.1 of Tupaia tana. NCBI lineage: Eukaryota > Metazoa > Chordata > Mammalia > Scandentia > Tupaiidae > Tupaia > Tupaia tana. The sequence goes on from JAKSZU010000004.1 coordinate 23,978,880, forward strand.
CTAAGCACCTGCCGCCTGCCCTGTACAAGCTGCATCTTAAGGTGGGGCGGGGAGAGGGGAGAGCAGACCCATGGCCAGAGCCCGAGAGCAGGAGCCGGTGGTGGGAGAGAGCCCAGGCCCAGTGGGGGGGGGGGGGCACACAGCCCACAGTAGGGAAGCAGGCAGGAGTCTGGGCACCTGGCTTCTGGTGTGGGGGATGTATGGGGCTGCCGGCACCATGCCAGGATGCTCCAGGCCTGGGTCCCTCCTGGTGGCTCCCTGGATCGCCCTCCACACCTCATTCCACACCCCTGCTCTTGCTCTTCAGCGTCCCTCCCCTCCCCTCCCTACCTTTCCACCCCCCAGAACAACAAGCTGGAGAAGATCCCTCCAGGAGCCTTCAGCGAGCTGAGCAGCCTGCGGGAGTTGTACCTGCAGAACAACTACCTGACTGACGAGGGCCTGGACAACGAGACCTTCTGGTGCGTCCCCACCTGGCCACGTCCTCGCTGTGACCGCTGCGCCCGGGAAGCTCTTCCAAGCTGACCCACCAGCCAAGCCCTCTCACGCATATCCCCGCCAACTCCCTGGCCAGTTTCCCTGGGAAAGGGACACTGAGGCTGTGCCTCTGTTGACATTTCTGTCCCTAAGAACAAGTGGTATGTTCAGGTGAGGCCTGCCAAGGGTCCAGTGAGTTGGGACATGCTTGCAGACTGGCGTCCTGGTACTAAATTCCGGCTCAAGCATTATTGAAGGCAAATATTTTGAGGCTTTAGGGGCCAGGGTAGCCATAAAAGGCTAACAAGAGATTAAACAGTGATCCTCAAATAAACTCCCTAGTTGTCGGAAACCAAGCTTGATCCTTTCTATGCCAAGATAACATGGAGGCAGCTCAGTGAGAGGCTCAGAGAAGACTGAAGTCTCTGTCAGGGGGCGGCACAGCCAGGATGAATTAGAGACAGTTCCCCTGCTACCTCCCTTGGCGGGCCTCTGCCACCATTCTAATTCCCTCCCTCCTCCAGGAAGCTCTCCAGCTTGGAGTACCTGGATCTGTCCAGCAACAACCTGTCTCGGGTCCCAGCCGGCCTGCCTCGCAGCCTGGTACTGCTGCACCTGGAGAAGAACGCCATCCGCAGTGTAGACGCAGACGTGCTGACCCCCATCCGCAGCCTGGAGTACCTGCTGTTGCACAGTAACCAGCTGCGGGCGCCCGGCATCCACCCACTGGCCTTCCAGGGCCTCAAGCGGCTGCACACGGTGCACCTGTATAACAACGCCCTGGAGCGGGTGCCCAGCGGCCTGCCCCGCCGCGTGCGCACCCTCATGATCCTGCACAACCAGATCACGGGCATCGGCCGCAACGACTTCGCCACCACCTACTTCCTGGAGGAGCTCAACCTCAGCTACAACCGCATCACCAGCCCGCAGGTGCACCGCGATGCCTTCCGCAAACTGCGGCTGCTGCGCTCGCTGGACCTGTCCGGCAACCGCCTGCACACACTGTCGCCTGGGCTGCCCCGCAACGTGCACGTGCTCAAGGTCAAGCGCAATGAGCTGGCCGCCCTGGCGCGCGGGGCGCTGGCGGGCATGGCCCAGCTGCGAGAGCTCTACCTCACTGGCAACCGACTGCACAGCCGGGCTCTGGGCCCCCGGATCTGGGCAGACCTCGCCCATCTGCAGGTAAGGAGGAGGTGGGGGAGAGGGCCATGGGGCATGGCATCTGGGTACTTCTGAGACCTGGGGAGGGGAGGGCAGGAGGGCTGGGCTGTGAGGGAGGTTCCTGCGGTGTGGCTGCACTCACAGGCCTTCATGTATCTGCTGGGGAGCCTTGGTAGGGGGAGGCTGGGCCTTAGGACAGGCTGTGCTGCATGCCTGGGTCAGCCCAGCCCACCTGCAAGTTCAGGAGTGAAGGGCAGAGTACAATGGCTATGGCCAGGTGGACCTCACCGTCTGCAAATATTGACTTGAGGAGGGCAAGTAAGTGGCGGTAAGGGGAGGTCATGGCAGCAGGCAGGGGGCCTCTGGTGCAGGAGGTGGCATGGGAGAGTTGAGGTCGCCCACTGGCAGGTAGAGGGGTAGGTGCCTGGAGAAGGCTGGGCCCTGTGGTAGGTGGTAGGGAGGCATCCATCCAGGTTGCTGTCAGGACCCACCGGTCTGATCAGAGTGCAGGGGTGAGACCCAGAAGGTGGGGGAGGGTGTGGAGCAGAGCCCGTAGTAGAGGTGAGGGGAGGCAGCTGGTCCCGCAGTGCTAGCTGCACCCTGTCCTCTACCTGACCACTCTGCTGAGTGCCAGCTGCCAGTGTCCAGTCACCTGTGTGTCCCCCCTGAGTGTTCCTCAGGACCCCCCTGTCTTCTCGGTATCAGCTCCTCCTGCAGCCTTTTCTAACTGGCTGAAGGGACAGGACGTCACCCAGGTGCTCATGGAACAACTGGAAGCTGCCTTTGGCATCCCCTTTCATCACCGCCTGCCTCAACAGCCCATGGTTACCTAAGCTGCCCATCCCGCCAGCACGCCTCTCAAGCTGCCCACTTCTCTCCATCCCGGCTGCCTGCAGCCCAGGCCAGGCCACCTGCTTTCTTGTCTGAACCCCAGTGTCCTCAGAGCTCTCCATATGCTTGATAAACATATGCCCACCTCATGCTCCTGCCCAGGCCCTCTATGGCTCCCTATTGCCCTGAGAACCCAGGCCAGGCCCCTGGCATGACCTTCAAGGCCTGCGTGGCCCTGCTCCCATGCAGTAGTACTGCCTGTGCTGGAAGCCTCTCCCAGCTTGTTCACTGGTGATGCCTGCTCATTCATTCATTCCACAGCCTGTGCTGATTCTCACCGTGGGCCAGACAGTTCTAGAATGGGGACCCAGTCAGGAATAAGGCAGCTAGCCTTCTGAGGTAGATTCTTAGTACTCAGCACAGGTGTTCAGGTGTCACTTCCTCTAGGAAGCCCCCCATCCTCTCCACCAACCATGGGCAGGTAAGGTGCCTCCCTGGGCTGAGTTTGGCCAGGGTTGCCCATTAAGGGGAGGCAGATCCTTCCTCATGCTGTAGTTCTACTGGCATCGCTCCTGCTGCTTCAGATCCGCCTGCCCCACCCCGCTCACTGCCTCTGCTCCCCTGGAAACTTTTCCTTGATCACAGCCCAGTTCCCCTGGCTCGTCATGGTGGATCCTGGGTCCATCTTCCCAGACCGGCCTCCTGAGGCAGAGGCAGCGTCCCAGTGCAGTCCATGTCTCCCTGTGCCCGAGGAAGTGGGGAAGTGCCCAAGAAGAGAGGCATGGAGGGCACCAGGGCAATGGGCACACAGCGGGCAGCAGGGAGCCCTCCTGGGCAGGGGCAGTGACAGGGAGGCTAAGGTGCCCACACTCGTGCTCCCCTGCAACCTGAGGCCTGCTCGCCTGCCTGGGCTCACAGCCCCCGTTTCCTGACCCTGAAGCCCAGACTAGGCTGAAGAAGGGAGCTTAGGGATCATGGCGCCTGCTCTGTGGCTGCTCAGGTGTGTGGGTCGGGTGAGGGTGGCCATGGAGCAGTGTGCGCCTGGGTCTCCTGCCTACCACAGCCTTGTTCTGCTCTGGGAAACCCATCCCAGTTCCCTGACTGGCGGCCCCTGGACTCCAGGCGTCTGGTGACTCAGACTGACCGGCCTAGGGCCTGCACCCCTCGTCCCTAAGGCCCACAAATGAGTGGCCCCACTCATGCACCTCCCCTCACCGCATCCAAGGCCAGTGGGTGAGATTCAAAGGCTGAAGGAGTCCTGCCTGTCCGAGTCTTTAGCCTGATGTGAGTGACAGGTGCGTTAAGGACACAGTATGACACCGGATATCTTAGCTTTAAGTTACGGGAAGGCAAAAGTGACTGACTTAGGACATACAGCAATTAGAACAAGGGTTTGGAGCCAGGCCAACAAGCTTCTGGCTGTGCGACCTTGGACAAATCATTTCACCTCTCTGAGCCTGTTTCTATATTTGGAAAGAGGGGCTGGTTATAGGCCTCCCCACCCGGGTTTATCGTTAGATGTAGATAAGCTGGGGCTTGGTGGGAGTTTTGTAAGCTGTTAAGTGCTTTGCACAGGTGGGAGTCCCTGACTCCCTGGTCACCCCTGCAGCTGCTGGACATAGCTGGGAACCAGCTCACGGAGATCCCCGAGGGGCTCCCGGAGTCGCTCGAGTACCTGTACCTGCAGAACAACAAGATCAGCACCGTGCCCGCAAATGCCTTCGACTCCACACCCAACCTCAAGGGGGTCTTTCTCAGGTAGGTGGTCCCCACGGTCCTGCACGTACCCCCTTGGGGCCCGGCTTAGCTCCAGCGGGACAGCTGAGGCACATGGAATGACTCACAGGTAGAGGTCAGTGCTCACGGCCTGGCTCCGCCACTAACTGGCCGCGTGACCCTGGATATGTCACAGAGCGTATCCGTTTTCTTAGCTCTTAAGGGAAGGGACAGTCCGGGCTAGGCCTGTATGGCTTATAGGTTTGTAAAGGGCTTTGCAAACTTTAAAAACCAGTGCACACAGGTGGTTTGATGTCATGTAGAGAAGGGACCCCAGACAGTAGCGTCCCGTTTACAACCAGGAAAGCTGCGGCCCAGAAAGCACCAGTGGTTGCTGTGTGCGCAGTTAGCCGGGCTTGGCCTGGGCCTCAGACCAGGCACAGATGTGCAGGGGCTCGCTGGGTTCCACACCAGGCCCAGGGGCCTCAGGCCTGGGGTTCCTGCCAGAGGTGAGCAGGGAGGCAACACTCATGTCTGCCACTCCCGGAATGGCAGTGAGAGCATGTGTGGAGGAAGACTTGCCCAGCACAGTCCCTGCCCACTGCAGCTCCCCTGGGCACCCTGTGCCTCCACCAGGTACCACGTCTCAGCCCCGTCTCTTCTGCTTGCTGCACCCTTTCCTCCCCTTTCCCTCTGCGTGGGGACCCTGGGTGGGTCCTTGCACTGACCCCACATGGATGGCTCGCACAGGTTTAACAAGCTGGCTGTGGGCTCGGTGGTGGAAAGCGCCTTCCGGAGGCTGAAGCACCTGCAGGTCTTGGACATCGAAGGCAACTTTGAGTTTGGTGACGTTTCCAAGGACCATAGCCGCTTGAAGGAAGAAGAGGACGAGGATGAAGAGGAAGAGGATGAAGAGGAAGAGGAAACGAGATAGTGACAAGGTGACACGATCTGACCGCAGCAGGTGGTCTGGGTAGGGTGGCACTCATCTCTCCTCACAGCACTTTCCTGTCCATGACCCCAGTCTAGGGTCCTCCTGTCCCTTCCTCACCATGTCCTCTGTATCAGCTGTTCATTTTGCAAACCTTTTAGAGGACTCGGCATGCAGGAGGCCCTGGTGAGAGGCTGCAGTGTGACAGCAAGCCCACGGGAGGCCAGCACATGCCGATCCGGACCTGGGGTGAAGAGGGCTATGATGGGAGTTGCCCAGGGGTGGGTTGGGTCTGTGGGTCTAGGGTTCAGGAGTGAGATCCAGGCTGGAGATGGGGATCCAGGCATCACTGGCCTTGAAACAGTCACTGATGCTGCATGGGGCCGGGGAGCTTGCCTGGGGACAGTAAGTGACAGGGCCGGGACAGTGGGAGGGGAGCCTGCAGAGGAGACCAGCGGATAGAGGCAGTCAGCAGAGGTATGGAACCCAGGTACCCGCACATGCGCACATGCATGCAAATGCACACCCACCCACCAGGACACACACACTCGTGAGCATATACATGTCTAAACATGTGCACACATTTGCGAAGCACAGGCAGAACCACACACAGGCTCACAGACACTGATTACACATTCTTTACAACACATTCACAGGCACAGAACGTGTACATTCTTACACGCACGCATGTGCATGCACGAGTATCTGTATGCATGCATACATACGTGTACCCATTATACGGGCCCTTATCTGCACACATGCGTACAATGCACATGCACGCGTGGTATGTACACGCACAGGCCTCTTCAGAAGCGGGGAACCCGTGCTGCTGAGAGGCAGAGGAGCTGAGGGCTGGCCAGGGCGCACTGGGTTTACCCCCATGGGGTCATCTGTAACTTTGTAGGGAGTAGTCCAGGGTGAGTTGGGGATAGAGGGGGTGACTGGAAAGGAAGTGGATCCAGGGACCGACTTTCTAGAAGTTTGGCTGTGAAGAGATGAGAGGGCAGGAGAGGGAAGGGGCTGTGGAGTTCAGGAAGGGCTCATTTCACCTGATGCCTCTGTAAGGATGGAGCTGGCTTGGTGCTGGTGGAGGGGGAGTCACAGCTATAAGGAGAAGTGGGAGGGGGGCGGCTGGGGGACAGTAGGAGGGGCTGCCTTTGAGTGGCTGCGGTCACAGGCAGACGGGTCAGCGCTGGTGAAGGCAGGAGGCTGGACTCGAAGTCAGGCCTGCCCAGGCCAGCTCTCTCCGGCTCTCTCCGGCTCTCTCCGTGTGGTAGGAGGTGCCGGCAGAGGGACAGCTGGAGCCATCCAAGGCTGGGGTTTGGCCAGGTGTATGGGACAGCAGGGCACAGAACAAGGAAATGGGTATATTGGCAAAGGAATGGCTGATGCAGTGGATCCTGGGGGTCAGGCTGGGTAGGGAGGAGGCGCACACTGGAGAGAGTGGTGGGCAGGAGCCCTGGGGAGTGGGCACAGTGGTGGCACAGCCGGGAGGAGAGTGGCCAGAGGGGCTGGCAGAGGATAATTAAGACTTCAGAGTGAGCCTTGTGGTGGGGACAAAGAGTCGGGGGGTCACAGGGCCAGGTATAGCCATGGGAGGAGGTCGCTGGGCTGTTAGGATGTCACTTGAAGTGAGGCCTGGGGCAGAGCGGAGTCAGGGTAGGGGCTAACAGAGGATGTCAGGAAAGGGGTCTAAGCTGATGAGAAGACAGTGTCTGGCGAGGTAGCTGTGTGTGCGGAGGGCAGGCCCAGAGGCAGCTCACAAGAGTCCCCTGCCCTACTCCTGGGCCCAGGGGTACAGAGGTGGGCCCCTTCTCCCAGGTTTAGTGACAGGGGTGACTGTCCATTTGGACTCTGTGGCCCTCATAAAGGGATTGCGAGTACTGGGGTGGGAGAGAAGTTGCCCCTCTGAAGGACACTGGCCACAGCTGGGCCAATTGAGTGGGAGCAGGGAGAAGTCTGGGGAGTGGCCCAAAGCTCTCCTGGCGTGAGTGCCTCCTGCTGCCTCCAGCTCCCAGGGGACGCTCCCCTCCCCACTTGCCGTAGCCCGGCCTTCCCAGAACCCCTCTAGAGGGGTCCCCTGAACTGTAACCCCCCTTCTGCAGGCTGGTCGTGGCTGGTGGGTTTGCCCTGGGTTGGTCCCTGACTCTCCTCTGTATTCTGCAGGACAATGGCCACCAGATTCCTCTCTGCAGCATGTGCCTGTGCCCTGAGAGCCCCCCATTCTGCAACAGTCACACAGACACACCCAGCACTGCACCATGGGGCAACAACCCACGTGGCACCACTCCACACCTCCCTGCCCCTTCCTGCAGCGAGTCCCACTGCCAGACACACGCAGACACCATGTCACACTCCACACACCCGACGTGCACACACAGCCAGCATCACGTGACCTCCAGCCCCCACACTGTCTGCCCCATGCCCGGTACCGCTGTCATACCCTCCAAATCATGCAGACCTGGGGAAGGGCTGGCCTACTCTGGCATACACAGCGCCTTCCCCCTTCCCGTCAATGCCCACATACATGCTAGTGCACGCACATGTGCGCGCACACACGAGTCACATACAAGCAGCCCTCTGTGGTCTATGCCACTGACAGCTCTCACCGCCAGCCAGAACTGACCAGAACAGCTCACCGTCTACCCCGTCCATCTGTCCGTCCGCCACTGGAGAAGACGCAGGGTTATCTCTGCCCTCTGCGGCTGGGTGCCTACTGCCCTCTGGAACTCACAAAAGCTGGCTTTTGTCCCTCTCCTTCCCTTTGGGGACAGGAACCATTGGGACTGCTGTGCTGGCCACCCCTACCACCCGAGTGCTGAGCAGACTCCCACTGAGAGCACTCCCTGCCATGCCCTGGTAAGCCCCGGGCGCTTTTCTGACAGGCAAGGCCCACAGAGGCAGGACGGGGAGGCCTCTCAGTGTTTCTACAGCCTTGACGGGAGTGAAGTGAGGCACTGGGGCTGGGCCAAGCCAGTGCGCAAGACCCCTCTGCACCTATGAGACACCTGTATTCTTTGAGCCTGCAGGGAAGTTCCAGGTGCCTTTGATTTTTCATTATTTTTTAAGGAAAAAAAAAAAAAAGATAAAAATCTCAAAGCTGATTTTACTTGTTACAGAAAAACTAATATAAAGCATGATCTCTGTCTTTGCAGCTTGTGGTGTGTCTGTGTGTACTTCCTGCTGGGTACTGGGCTGGCACCAGGGCTGGGCATATAGGCCAGACCAGGAATCAGTGCAGAGTGTGGCTCTTGGGGCCCCAGGGAGTTGCTTAGCTGCAGTGAATCATCTCAGTGGGAATCAGCAGGCAAGACAGGGACCACCATATGGGAGAGACCGCCACACAGGAGAGACCTCCACACAGGAGGGACCTCCACACAGGAGGGACCTCCACACAGGAGGGACCTTCATGCAGGAGAGACCTCCACACAGGAGAGACCACCATATGGGAGAGACCACCACATAGGAGAGACCTCCACGCAGGAGAGACCACCACACAGGAGAGACCACCACATAGGAAAGACCTCCACGCAGGAGAGACTACCACACAGGAGAGACCACCACACAGGAGAGACCACCATACGGGAGAGATCGCCACACAGGAGGGACCTCCATGCAGGAGAGACCACCACACAGGAGAGACCACCATACGGGAGAGACCTCCGCACAGGAGGGACCTCCACACAGGAGAGACCACCATATGGGAGAGACCTCCACGCAGGAGAGACTACCACACAGGAGAGATCACCACACAGGAGAGACCACCACATAGGAGGGACCTCCACGCAGGAGAGACTACCACACAGGAGAGATCACCATATGGGAGAGACCATCACACAGGAGAGACCTCCACACAGGAGAGATCACCACACAGGAGAGACCACCATCAGGAGAGACCTCCACGCAGGAGAGACCGCCACACAGGAGAGGGAGAGACCTCCACGCAGGAGAGACTACCATGCAGGAGAGATCACCACACAGGAGAGACCACCACACAGGAGGGACCTCCACGCAGGAGAGAACACCACACAGGAGAGACCACCATATGGGAGAGACTGCCACACAGGAGGGACCTCCACGCAGGAGAGACCACCACGCAGGAGAGACCACCATATGGGAGAGACCACCACACAGGAGAGACCTCCACGCAGGAGAGAACACCACACAGGAGAGACCTCCACGCAGGAGGGAGCAGGAAACCACATGCAGGAGAGACCACCATATGGGAGAGACCGCCACACAGGAGGGACCTCCATGCAGGAGAGACCACCACACAGGAGAGACCACCATACGGGAGAGACCACCATACAGGAGGGACCTCCATGCAGGGAGGGACCTCCACACAGGAGAGACCTACGGGAGAGACACCATACGGGAGAGACCACCATACGGGAGAGACCTCCACACAGGAGGGACCTCCACACAGGAGAGACCTCCACACAGGAGGGACCTCCATGCAGGAGAGACCTCCACGCAGGAGAGACCTCCACACAGGAGGGACCTCCACACGGGAGAGACCACCACACGGGAGGGACCACCACATAGGAGGGACCACCACACAGGAGGAACCACCACATAGGAGAGACCTCCACACAGGGAGGACCACCACACAGGAGGGACCACCACACAGGAGAGACCACCACACAGGAGGGACCACCACACAGGAGGGACCACTACACAGGAGCACTCACTGCATTCCTAGAGGATGAACATCCAAGACCACTGTAGGAGAACTCACTGTGTTCCCAGAGCTAGGCATCTGAGGTCACCACATAGGAGAGACCACCACAAAAGAGAGACTACCACATAGGAGAGACCACCACAAAAGAGAGACTACCACACAGAAGACATCACCACATAGGAATGACCACCACAAAGGAAAGACTACCACACAGAGAGCTCACTGTATTCCAGAGGCCGGGCATCCAAGCAGAGGACCTGCCATGCTCAGTCCTTGGGCTACTTGTGGTTCAGCTGGAGGGTTGCCTTTGTATTGAGGGGGTGTTCCCAATGGGATCTGTCCCAGGGAGGTGGGAAGGGGATAGGAGACAGGCCTGGGAGCTGGAGCAGAGCTGACGTGGGGGGCCCAAGTCTCTGCAGGCCTTCCAGGAAAGAGGTAACAGACCTGCCCAAGAAGCCCACTCTTAGTGGGGGCAGAGTTGGGACTAAGAGAAGCTGCAGCGAGATGGCACCTCCAGTGGTCAGAGCGGCCACATGGAGGGCTGAGATGCCAGGAAGGAGTGGCCTCTCTGCTCCTGGAGGGGGGTAAGTCCTGTCCTATCAAGTCTAGTGAAGAGCACACTCCGGCCTTGTGGTGAGACAGGACATGATTACTCAAAGGGTCTCAGAGTTGTGACACAGGGAGAGGTGAAGCCTGGCCACATGAAGGTGGGAGTGACCTCTAGCTTGACATCTGACCTCACCTAGTCATTAAGCCTTGACAAAGGAGGAGGTGCCCATGGTGGACCCTGTTGTAGGAGGGGCTACCCTGGAACCAAGACCCTTTCTAGACTCCTCAGTGACCCTGGAGGAGGACAGAAGTAGGTCAGGAGTGGAAGGCTGGAGTGGGTGCCCTCCTGACTCTCTGAGTCACCATGGGAAGACCTTCTCTTCTCGGGGCCTCAGTGTCTCCATGGGCGTCCTGGTGTAGGACCCCTCCAGACTCCAGAGCTGTGCCTTCTCGCCAAAGCACGCCTAGACCAGGCCAAGTAGCCAGGGTCCTGCTGTGTGTCCTGCAGGCTCTTGGAAGCACCCCGGGTGGGGAGGACAAGGGAGACAGTCTGGAAACTTCTTTGACCATGTCCTCTTTCCAGAGCAAAGCAGTCACCAAGGCAGCCAGGCTGGCTGAGGAAATTTGTTCCCTTTATGGGGACTGAGCTCAGGGTCCTATCTGCAGGGCAGAATGCAAGCTGGGGGGCAGAGTGGTCTGTCCACATTGTCACTGTTGGCACAGACCCCTGGGCAAGCTGGTTGGCGCTCTGTCCTGTACCTGTAGCAGCTCAGGCATGCCCACCCTCACTGTGGGAACCAGGACAGGCTCATCGGCACCCTGGCTGCCAGGCAGGCCTGTCCACGCACGGATGGCCTGGACAGACCTGTCTACGCTGTAGCTATGTGGACAAACCTGTTTGTGCTTTGGCTACCTGCATAGGCCAGTCCATGCTCTGGCTGCCAGACAGGCCCATGTTTGCTCCGACAGCCTATCGGCCCAGCGAAGAGCTGGCCAGACTGTGTTCTCAAAGCCCACAAGTCTCGTAAAATAAAATGCCTTTATTTAGTTACCACTGAATTTGCAAACAGATCCACGTCACCTCACAGCCTCTGGGGAGTTCTGTCACCAGGACCCCAATAGCAGCTTGACAAATGCATCCCAGGCTGATCCCCCTCCCTGAATACTGGCCTCCCCGCTTGTCCGCTCAGGGGGCTGGCCTGGATGTGTCTCAGGGGCTTTCCGGCTCTCATAGAGACCATCTGTCTCCATACCAGGTGACCTTTGCAAGAGATAACTGGTAGGGCAGGAGGCCAGGTAAGCTGTGGTCCCGGCCTGGCCCACCCCTGGGAGAGCAGTTTGGCTGAGGTCAAGTGCTGTGGGGCAGAGTGAAGGGCTGGCCTGGGCTGGATGCAGCTGCAGCAGAGACCAGGACGGGTTATTACGTCTTCCTTCATGCACTGGGAGCAGTGGTGGCAGTGGGGGCTCCTGGAGGAAACAGGGCCTCTCTTCAGCCGCCCTCCAGGAGGGAGTGGCCAGGGCTGAAAGCCTCCTGGCCCTGACATTACTCTCTCAAGACCTTGGGCAAGTGCTTTCAGCGCTGAGTTTCAACTTTGTCATTCGGAAAGTGGGCCCAACAGCCCAGCCTGCTGCCCTAGGTGCACCTGGGGGAAACTGTTGGAGCCAGGCTTGGACCATTCCAACCCCTCCGTCTCTGGCTGGGGCTGCTACACAGCCTTCCCCCTTTTTGAGCCTATTTCCCGTCAAGTGGGATAATTCCCAGCCTCTCAAGGTAGAAGAACGTGTGGGCCCGGCCTATCGGCTGCTCAGGAGAGCAGGTGAGTGGTCATCCGAGCCTTGACACTGAGGCCTGGGCTGGCCCCTGGAGCTCTGCAGACTCAGACGTTGGTCTCAAGCTCGCTGATCTCAATGGTGCAGTGGTCCAGACTGGCAGCGCCCAGCTCCTCATCCTGCTCCACCTGCACTGGGATGTGGTGGGGGCAGGTGGGGCCCAGGGTCAGCTCTGAGGCCCCGGCCACGCTCTTCACGCAACCATTCTGCTGGGCTGACACGATCTCCTGGAGGCTCACTGGCTGGGTCTCGCAAGGCAGCAGTTTCTAGAAATGGGAAACAGGCCCTGGTAGCAGCAGGGGCACTGAGGTTGGACACTAGCGGGGACTAACAGTCAGTGTTGCAGTACAAGCTCAGGGCTGGGAACTGCAAGGTGCATTTTGCTGCAGACATGCTGTGCAACTGAGCGGGCCACAGAGTCTCTCTGGACTCGTGTCCAACCAGGTGGCTTCCCTGCCTGAGCATCAGCTTCTTCTCCTGTGTGGGGACGGCCTACTCTGCGCGGGTCTAGAAGGAGGCCTGAGGAGCATACAGGCCGCACAGATGGCCAGTGTGCGAATGGCTGCCAAGTGGGACAGGGCCCTCCCCACACTAGAGCACAAGCTCCATGAGGGCAGGGGATTTGATCCTGTTTGTTCCTGTTGCTCCTTTTGCATCTAGAGCAGTGCCAGCCATGATGGGTGCCCAGACCACAGATATCAGAGGGACAGTCACCCCTGTTCCAGGTGGGGAGCGCTACCCCACTGGTGGGTGGAAGATCTGGTGCTCTCCCGCCCCCTGCTCTGGGCTCTCACCTCAGCAGCCATGTTCCGAGCGAAGTCCTTCCGGCAGATGTGGGCCATGATCCCCGCGGCCAGTGCATCACCCAGCACGTTAATCATGGTGCGGAAACGGTCCCTGGTGAGCCAAGGGGGGTGGTGGGTGAGCCGCGGGCCCTACAAGGAGAGCTGGAGGAAGGCGGTACTCCTCTGGCCACAGCAGCAGCAGCTCATGACAGTGACTAGCTGGCCAGGGGAGGCCGTTTCCCAGTCCCCACCCCACCCTGTCCCCTCTGGTGGCATGAGTCAGGTTAATGTAGGGCTGGCTTCATGAGCGTGTGGCTCCATGCTCGGAAGGGCTGAGCCTGGCTGAATGCTCTGCTTTCATGGGTTCTTTCTCTCTTTTTTTTTCTTTTTTTTTAAGAATTATTTATTGGGACCAGTAGATGGTGTAATGGTTATGTCACTAGGCTCCCAAGTCGACCGTGGTTCGAGTCCCAGAACTGGCGGCTTGAAACTCACGCCAGGCACGTACGTGCCCAAGATCCCAAGAGAAAAATAGAGGAGAAGGGACTGCAGCGTGGCTGTCCTCGCAGGGGGTGATTTCTTACTTTCTGTCTCTCTCCAGTGAGCGCACACGCCCTATAGCACAAATCTCTCTCTCTCTCTCAAAAAAAGATTTAATTTTATTTATTTTTAAAATTTTTAAATTCATTGTCATCATTTTATTTTATTTTTTTGAAGTTGACCATAGATGAGAGAGAGAGAGAGAGAGAGAGAGAGAGAGAGAGAGAGAGAGAGAGAAGGAAAGTGAGAAGCACGCTGCCAGGTTTGGGACTTGAACCGCAGTCAGCCATGTGGGAGCGCCGCCGCTTTAGCCACCACGCCACCTGCTGGCCCCTATTTATTATTATTTTTATTTTTAGAGAGAGAGATTTTTGCTCTCGGGCCAGAGAGAATGCAGATCATAGCTGTTTATCTGGGCTACGAAGATGTGGCAAGGACTCAGCTCCTTACCCCCGATGGCCCTAGGCCCCTCCCCAGGGACACAGCTGTGGGATGAAGTCCACTCACAGAGCCCAGTCCACAGCGATGATGAGGGTGATGTCGTCGGTGGGCAGTCCCACGGAGGTGAGCACGATGACCATGGTGACGAGCCCGGCCTGGGGGATTCCAGCTGCCCCAATGCTGGCTGCGGTGGCCGTGATGCTGCAGGAGGTGGAGAGGAGGGCCGAGGAGGAAAGGAGGGAGCGGGCACACTGTCAGGCTCCGGCTCTAAGGAGCAGGCCAGAACGTGTTGGCTTATGGGCTGTGGTTCCAGGGGGGACACCACATCAGGGAGCTCCCGTGGCATGTCCCTGCTCAAGGTGCTACAGCCCTGTGGCCGCTGGGATGGATTTGTGGAAACCTCTGCCTCCAGAGGTATGCCTTGGTGGTTCCAAGAAGCTGTGTTTTTTTTTTTAGAGATTTTCACTATAGAGCACGTGTGCTCTCTGGAGAGACAGAGAGAAACAGATAGTGAGAAATCACCCCCCCCCCCAGGGGGGATGGCCACACCACAATCCCTTCTCCTCCATTCTCCTCTTGGGATCTTGGGCACGCACGCACACGCACCCGGCGTGAGTTTAAGTCACCGGGTCTGGGACTCGAACCACTGTTGACTACACGGGAGTCCAGTGACGTAGCCATTACATCATCTGCTGGCTCCAGGAAACAGTATTTTTAAGGAGTTACCTGAAGATTCTGATTGTTCACCAGCACAACTCTGCCCAGCCTCCCCTGGGGCCTGGTCTCCAGGGCCAGACTTGTGTGCTGGCCCGACAGTGGGGCTTCCCATCAGCCTTTGCCCCAGCCCTGTCACCCTTTCCTTGGCTCCAGCCACATCAGTGGCCCTCCACTGTCCTCAGTCCCACCCTAGGCCTCTGCTCGCTCTGTGTGTGCCTGCAAGGCCCTCTCCAGAGGCCAGTTCATGCCCAGCCCCAGGCTGGCTTGCCACCCCCGCAGGGTGTGGGGCGAGACACACCTGATGGTGATGAGCTGGCCAAAGTCCAGATCGTAGTTGTTGACCTGGGCTATGAAGATGGCAGCCACAGCCTCATAGAGCGCGGTGCCGTCCATGTTGATGGTAGCACCCACAGGCAGCACAAAGCGTGCGATGCGCCGGTCGATGTGGTTGTTCTCCAGCAGGCACTTGAAGGTGATGGGCAGTGTGGCAGAGCTGCGGGCAGAGGGGCCAGAGTCTGCCCACCGTCCTCCTCCAGGGTGGCAGCGGCCCACCGCGGGGAGGATGGGTAGGCCGCAGGGCGTGTGCGCGTCACACGTGTGGGCTGCTCAGGGCAGGAAGGAGTGAGTGTCACAGGGTGCCTACTATGTGCCCGGCACTGGGCTAGGTCTCGCTTGAGTAGTCCCATGAGGGAGGAACCAGAGTCCATTTCCCAGATGAAAAAACTAAAGCCCAAAAGGGCAGAGGGGCTGGCCCAAAGTCACACTGCTGTGCCAAGAGTAGCAGGGGACTTCAGAAAATCTGTGGAGGGGCCAGCAGATGGCATAATGGTTACTTTCGACGGTTCGAGTCCTGGAGCCAGTGGCTTCAAACTCACACTTGGCATGTGTGCGCGTGTGCCCAAGATCCTGGGAGGAGAGTGGAGGAGAAGGGATTGTGGTGTGGCCATCCCCCCCTGGGGAGGGGGGTGTGATATCTTCTCTCTTTCTGTCTCTTTGGTGAGTACACATGCCCTATAGCAAAAATCTCTCAAAAAAATGTTTGTGAGAAATAGAATTAAAGTATGAATTTATTTTGGTGCAAAATAACTTTGAAACCCATGCATGAATTTTTCATACTATGTGTTTTTCATGAACTTTTGAAGCCCTCACTGCAGGAAGTGGTGAATGGCAGGCGCTTCGGGCCAGACTGACTTGGGTTTCAATTCCAGCCTCTGTCTAAGGACTCTGGCAAGATCTTTAACCTGTGTGCTTTAGTTGTCCCAAATAGCACCTAGATTACAGAGCTATTAGGAGGATTACGCAACTAAGTGCTTGGGACACCGGGTGGTGTGGGTCCTCAGGCCCTGGCATGTGCTCTTGCCATCGCTCTGTTACGGGAGCTCCTGCTGGTGGTGCTGGGACTAAACCTCAGACGTGAGGCCCTGCTTCTCCCCACAGGCCACTTCTGGGAGCCCTGGACACACTGGCCCTGCTGTTGGGGGGCAGAGACGGGCAGGGCTGGCACCCCTCTACCCCGACCTTGGCACTGGTGGGTGTTCCTGGACTGTGGCTTCTGGCTTTTCTTCACTGGGCTTGCTCCTCCCGAGTCCTGCGGGCAGTGGGGCTGCCAAGGGCGAGTCCTGTGTCTACCAGGGTAGGAGGCCTGTGGGCATTTACACACCGGGCTGCTGAGGCCCAGGCAAGAGAAGGCCGCCAGGGCTGGAGGGAGGCGCGAGGCCTTGGGGGCCGGGAAGGCACACTCAGGTGTCTGCGATCTCCTTCATGTGGGGCCTGGGTGCTCCCTGTGGGGCGAGAAGCCCCTTTCTTCACAAGGCTGGCTGCCCGGAGAGTGGCCTGTGCCTTGCTCCCCCTAGCCAGCAGCCCGGCTCGCTCAACTCTAGCTCCCTGCGGTCCCTGCACTCCACTGGCTGGGGCTCTGGGAGGCCAGGTGGGGATCATCCGGCCCAGATCCACATTCTCTCCCTCCGTGGATTGCCTCAACGAACCTCTACGGCAACCTAGGAGGGAGAGGCTAAGAACTCCCAGTCAGGCTGGCCCTGTAGCCTAGTGGTTAAGGGAGCTTCATCCCACTATGGCTGACTGTAGTTTGAATCTCAGTCCAGGCAGTCTGAAAAACATGCCGAGTGCCTGTGCGTGCATACCCCAAAATCCTGATAGGATGGAGAGGGGATTGCAGCGTGACCACACCCCATGGGGATGCGCTCTCCCTTTCTCTCTCTCAGGCAAGTGCATATAGTCCCTGGCGATTTAAAAGGGACATGGGGAGACTCCCCTCTCTGGGTAAGAAGATTGATGCAGAGGTTAAGTGAGGGCACACAGACACAGGAAGTGGGCGCTGAAACTGTTCGGCCACACTGCCAAGGCAGTAGCAGAGTACCCAGCCAGGACGTCCCAGGGACAGTGAGAGTCCCCAGGCCCCGACAGTGCAGAGCCTGACCCAACAGAAGCACCAGGTGGTGGCAAAAATGCCCAGTGCGTGGACATGAACACCCATCTGGATTCAGTGAATGTCGGGGGTGGTGGGTGGTCAGGAAGGGGAATCCTTGAGGGCTGAATCAGGCAGCTGGGGTCTTAAACATTAATTCCCCCCGATAACTCTTGTTACTATAGCCCATAGCTGTCCCCGAGCTGCTGAAGGGACCGTATCAATTCTGCCTGGGGGCAAATTGTGGCCGGCCAGGTGGACAGAGTACAACCCCTGGCCCACTTTCCCCCACTCACTGTGGTGAGGACTACCTGGAGGAGGTGGCTAGTGCGATGAGCAGGGCCTGCAGGATGCCGCGGATGAAGACGATGGGATTCTTCTTGGTGATGAAGAAGTAGAGCAGGGGCAGGATGAAGAGGCCATGCACCACCAGCCCACACACCACGGTGATGGAGTAGAAGCCCAGCTTCTTTCCTACGGCCCGCGGGTCGTCCATCTCTAGGATCTTGCCGGCGATGAGGAACACAATGCCAAAAGGGAAGTACCTGAGGGCAGGGCAGTGGGCTTAGGTGCCAGGCGGGCGAGGGGCCCACGCTGGCCCTGGCACCACACTGCCACACGGCCATATCCTCTCTGAGTTTCCCAGGGCTCATGTGAGGACTAAGTGCAGCCGACGGTCTGGGCTGCCCAGGGACCCTGCCTTGTTAACACCATCACCCTCAACCTCCTCACCCCTGCCTCTGAGGAGTCCCCCTGCCTTCGGAAGGCTCCCACCTCAGCCCCAGCAGTGATACAACTTCGGTGGCTGACTGTGGGCAGGCTGCTGCCCATCTGAGCTGTGCAAGGCTGGACTAGAAGATTCCTACGGTCTGAACTCCCAACCGAGGAGTGGCAGCTAGTGCTCACTTCTAGGGGTTCTTTTCTCCAAAAACTGAGCTGGCGAGGCTCCATGCGATGGGGAAACTGAGGCCAGGAGTGCAGCAGAGCCAGCCTGAGCCCTGAGCTCCTGTTCACGCTGGGCCAGAAGTGGCAGGCCCAGAGCTGGGGATCCAGGAAAATGAGCCCAGGGCTAAGCCTCATGAAAAACTTCCCACAATGCTCCTGGGACAGCAGAGGATGGAGAATGGCGTCCCTCCATCCTCCTGGGACTGGCAAGGCCTGGGAAGGTGAAAGGTGACCCCCCCCCCACCCCTTCGATGAGGCTTACCATACAGCCACTGCTACAATCTTCATGACAGACTCATTGAGGCACTGGCAGAAGCTGACCAGGGGGGTCCCATTGTTACCCATGCGGCCCAGCATGATGCCTGCAGGGGCAGAGACACAGCCGCGCATGACGGGTGCACCAGGTCACGCACAGGCAAAGAAAGGACAGCCCCACAGGCCCATGCAGCTTGTAGCCCCTGCTGACGTCCAGGGCATGCAACCATTGCTGAACTCCCTGCAGACTCAGGGCCTGCCTGGCCTGAGCCCGTCCCTCCCTCCACCTGCCGGCCTTTCCCATCCTCACAATGCTCAGGCACTGCTGGCCATTGGCCACAGGGCAGTGACTAGAATAGGTCACACGTGTCACCGCGCAGAGCAGGACCTTGCCTGCAGCACTGGCTGGACTTGGGAGCCCAGCCCCACGCTCCTTGCAAACGCCCCCTTTTTTCTTCCCATCTCAGCTCTTGCTGATTCCTTCCGATGATGTACGACAACTTGGAACTGCCATTTCTCATTTTTCTGCCTTCTAGGGGTTAGCGAGAACTCTATCTCCTTGGCTGGTCCATGGTAGGTGCCCAGCAATAATTTCTGAATGAACGAATGAATGAATGATGACCTAAACCCTTCCCTGAAGCCCTTGAGACAGTGACTACTGACTGCTGTCCCTTCTGGTGAGACAAAAATGGGTCACGGAGCACACATGAAGCTCAATGTCACAGTGCTCAGAGAGGCACTGTGACTGGCTCAGCCGGAGAGGGTCCAGGCAGGGATTCAAACCTTGGCCTGTGGGACTACAGAGAAGGGCCATTGCCCTGTTCCAGGAAGCCTGAGCCTACTGGGTACTCAGAGTAGCTATGCTGTGGTGATGGGGTGAGGGGAGGCCTTGCAGGGGTGGGCAAGAGAGGCCACCATTAGGGGTAACCTGACTGATGTGGACACAGCGTCCCGATGCTGGTCCTCTCCCTCCCCAGGCTATTCCCGCCCTGCCTCAGCCTCCACTTGATTTCTCTGGGGGCGTCCAAGGACTCTGGCTGGATGGGAGCCAGCCTGCACGGATGGGCATGGCAGTGGGCTTCCCGCACAGGCACTAGCCACAGCCAGTGCCAGGGAAGAGGTGAGGAGAGGAGGCTGGGACGAGGCGCCAAGCAAGCCCTGCTCAGGCTGGCCCCATGGCTGGTGGTTAAGGCAGCTGGATGCCACATGGCCTGTGGTTCAAGTCCCAGACCCAGCAGCTTGAGAAACATGTTGGGTAAGTGTGCGTGCATGCTCATAAAGTCAAGAAGAGGGAGAAATGCAGGAAAAGGAATCATGCTTTCGCTTCTTCCTCTCTCCCTGTCTCTCTCTGGCAAGCACACACCCCTTCTAGCCACGGGAGGGGTGGGGGGAGCCCAGCTCTGAGCAGCTGTACAGTAATGTTGGCATGGCAGACACAGGCTCTGCAGACACAAGTGGGTACACACGGAAGTGGGCACACGCAGGCTACTTGGCACGTACACATGAATCCGCTGGTGCCAGGCAGTTACACATCCTTGGTAAACACCGAGGGGTTGAGTGGAAGGGTCTCACAGGCTTCTTTAGCACTGACGTCCTGTTACATGTCCCCATCCCTAAGAGGTGTGGGTGGGGAGGGGAAGAATGTCCAGGACTGGGGCCAGCTGTCAGATGTGCTAAGACATGCCCCCGACACTGACCACAGCACCTGTGGCCACTGAGGTCCTGGCCTCTTGTGTGCCTGGAGTATTGGCCAAGATAAGAGCTCCGTGATCCATATCACCTACCCACCATTGCGACACAGGTCTTTCCGAGGGCCTGCTCTACCCAGGCCCTGCAGTGTGGAGGGAGGTGGACCCCTGGGGTGGACGGAGAAGCCGGCACGTCTCTGCCTGCACACAGCTGCCACGCGGACACCAGAATCACACGATGAGATAACTGCCACAGGACCTGGTGGCCGTGGGTAACAGGGCAGTGGCTGCTGTAGCCCAGGGCACCCGACTAGCCTGCAGAGGAGACTTCCCTGAGGGCGTGATGCTTGTGGGGAGGCCTCCAAGGATAAGAAAGGCGGAGGGGAGTGAAGAGGAAGGCTCCAGAGACAGGTCCATGAGCAGAAAGGCAGCAGGGCTGGGGCGTGGCAAGGCCTGAGAGGAGAGGGGCAGGCTGCACCAGGTGATGCTGGGGTCTGCAGCCCAGGTATGGGGCTTGGCTTTGTGACCCTCTGAAGGGACACACTAGAGGGCATAAGAGTGGAGGTGCAGGGGACTCTGTTTTTTAATTTTATTTATTATTATTAATATTTTAAATTTGCTCTAGGGCATGTGGTGCTCACCAGAGAGAGAAAGAGGGCAAGTGAGAAAGCAAGCCACCAGGTCCAAGACTTGAACCGTGATTGGCCATGTAGGAGTCCAGCGTTTCAACCACTGCACCACCTGTTGGCCCCAGCAAGGTATTCTTTAGGCAGCTTTTGTAGAAACCAAGTGAGCCTTCAACCAGGCGGGTAGCAGTGGGCAGAGAAAATGCACAGATGGGAGGGAGATTTTGGACTAGACCTGACAGGGCTAGGACGTGGGGCAGAGGCAGAGGGCGAGGTAGGAAGTGACTCCCAGATCTCTTCATGAGCAACCAGATGGGAGGCTTCGTACAGGAGGAGAAAGCCCCGTGGGATAGTCAAGGTGGCAGGAGCTGGCAGTCTCCAGCCTCCCCAGGCAGGCTGGTGCAACCTTAGAACAAGACTCGCAATGCCCCTGTGGTAGACCAGAGGCACAGGCCCAGGACAAACAAGCTAGATTGTTCTGGGAGGGCAGGTTCTGTCCTCAAGAAGGAAAAAGCTTTTGTGTGTTTGGGGGCAGGGGCACGGCAGGGAGACTCCTACCCATAGGTTTTGGGGGGTCTGAAGTTATATAGTTTGGGGGTCCTCTTGAGGAAAAATACAAACATTTTTAAAAGTGAGGGGGCCCTGAACCCTGAGTTTTATAGCTTCATAATAAATTGCCTATGGTTGGGGCCTTGGTGACCCAAAGATAAATGGCAAAGGGAAGGGGTCTCCGGGGAGGCCGACTATGGGCCCCAAGAAGTGGCACATGGGTCCGAGGAGCAAGGCCACCAGTGAGAAGCTGCTGTGGTTGGAGAGGGCTGAAGGGATAAGGGCTGTCTATAAACAATGATAGTTTTCATTCTTTATTGTCAACCGCCTATTCCCCCTTCTCCCCAGATCTCAGTGAAACGTCTAGAACAGGTTGCTAGGAGGGGCTGGGGGTGCCAAAGGAGAGGGTGGGCCCCTGGAGGCAAACCAGCACCCTGAGACAGGAAGCCCCGGTGAAGAACCGCTGCGGGGCTGGATACACCCTCAGCGATGGAATGGGGACCCTCTAGTCTATTGGCTAGTAAAGGAAAGAGGCCCGGGAGGTCTGGGGGACGCCAGGTTGGGAAGACAACTGGCTGGAGGGATGCGGGGTGGGAGGCTCCAGGCGCTGCTGGGGCAGGTGGGCTGCACATACCCATAGTGGCCGAGAAGAAGACGATGCCCAGCACGTTCATGCCTTCACTGGTGCCAGGCTCTGACTTGTAAATGACCTCTGGTGGCGGGGTCAGGTCCAGGGCGAAGTTCTGCACACGGGAGCCATTCTCTTCCTGGACTCCATAGATGAGTATCCGTCGAGGAAAGGCCTCCTCTGCAGGCACCTTGGGGGACTTGACAACCGGGGTGGTCTTGGTGCGGTACTGGTGGGTGACAGCCCAGTCAGGACCAAGAGTTATTAATATCAATAACAACAACAACAGCTCTTAAAAGCACGTCTGTATCCACTCATTTAATTGACGGTAACCTTGTGAAGGAAGCAAAGCAGGCGTTCTTACTGATATTTCACCAAAAGGAACATGGAAATTCCTTCGTGCATCTTCCTCATGACCCAGCCATGCCTCCCTCCAGTCCTCAGTCCTTTTTTTCCTTCTAGGCATTGTTACCCTATCCGGGTCTCTGTTTAGCCATGGGCCAACTCTTCGTCTAGCCGGATAACCCTCCACTCACCCACCCACCCCCTTCCAGCCCTCATTACTCATCCACCTGCAGCCAGCTGGCCCTGTCTCCCCCGATGGAAACATGGGCCTTCTCCGTAAAGAGTCGGTGTGCCTCAAACCTTGGTGATAAAAGGAGCTCAACTGAGAATGAACCGCCTGAGCCGCCAGCCTTTTGTCCTCTGCCCCCAGGGCGTCCCGGGCCTCTCCCTCTCACTCTTCAGGTACTGGGAGTCCATCCAAGGGAGTCTCCCATCTTCTCAAATATCACAGGGTCAGTAAGCCATGGGGGTTGTAGGATGGGGACCACTTAGGAAGTATTGGAGACCTAAAGTCTCTGTGCTTCGATTTCCTCATCTGTAAAATGGGATCACAGTAATAACTACCGGATTGGATCAAATGAGACACCATATATAATGTGCCTGGCACAGTCGGCTGGCACGTGGCAAGCCCTGTGTGAACATCACTGCTCTCCTCGTTGTTCCAGTGTGGAGCACCTGTACTGGCTGCGGCACACAGAAAACTCTCAGGGCCTGCAGGTGGCATGGTGGTTGGGGTGCTGGACTCTCACATGGCTGAATGCAGTTTGAGCCTCGGACCTTGCTTTCTCACTTTCCCTCTCTCTCTTTCTCTGTCTCTGGTGAGAGCATGTGCTCTATAACAGATTTTAAAAATGATAATAATAAGTAAAAATTAAAAAAATAAAAACTGGGTCAGACATGATTTCTAGTCTGACTGTCTTAGGGAGACTTACAGACGTAAGTGGCTAACTCTACCTGAGCTAGCTTCACAAATATGGGGACATTTGATTTGGGTCTTGAAGTATGGGTAGGAGTTTGCCGAAAGAAAGAGGATATTTCAGTCAGGTATAAGGCAGAACAATATTCTCTCTCTCCTTCTGTCTCTCTCTCACCTTCAACAATCCCCCATTGCAACTAGAAAAAATCCGAACTCCCTAAGTTAACATTCAGTGCCCTTCACAATCAGGTGAATTTCTTAGGTGAAGACCCAAGGTGTCAGAGGGAAGCAGTGATCAGCAGTCACAGCTACTGATTTTGCAGTCTCCTCTCCAACCTGCAGCCACCTCCTTGTGTCCCCCAGACACAGCATACGCCAGCCCAGGGAGAGGTCAGGAACTGCTTACTGGACTTAGCCAACCAACCAGCCAGCATTTATAGGGGAAAGGAATCAGAAATCATTAGACGTGCAGAGACTGGTGCACAGGGTGTTCACCACCGTTCTAAGAAGGCACCTTGGAAAACAACCTACAGGACCCCTGGATGGGGAAATGGCAGATAACTGTAAGTCCAGCCTTACAGTACTACTAAATACTATGCTTTTAAGAATCATTTAATATTGAAGAAAATATTCATCATATGTAGAGTAAGTGGGGGGGGGGGGACAAAAGCAAGATGCAAGCTGTCTATGCTAGATGATCCTAGTTTTATTTATTTATTTATTTATTTATTTATTTAGGAGAGGTTTTTGCTATAGGGCATGTGTGCTCGCCAGAAAGACAGAGACAGAGAGATAGAAAGCAAGAAATCACCCCCCCCCCCCCAGGGGGATGGCCACACCGCAATCCCCTCTCCTCCATTCTTCTCTTGGGATCTTGGGTACGCACGCACACACGCCCCATGTGAGTTTAAGCCACCGGGTCCGGGACTTGAACTGTGATCGACTCCATGGGAGTCCAGTGATAGAGCCATTACACCAACTGTTGGTCCCATCCTAGTTTACTTTTAAAGATATATTTATGTGGAGGGGGAAAAAAAAAGACTAGAAGCACACCACCTGCTACCACATTGCTAAGCACTGGAACTGGGCTGATTTTTTTTTTCTGCTTTGTACTTAATAATTTTCCTAATTCTCTACAGTGAACATTATTAGTCTTCTTACTAGAGAGAGAGAGAGCAAAAAATAAGATTACTCTTTAAAAGAAAGAGAGAACAGTTTTAGAAGCCAGATAGGCATGAGTTTACCTCTTAGCTTTGTCATTTTTAAAAACTTATTTATTTATTTATTTGTTATTATTATTTTCTAATTTGACGAGAGAGAGAGAGAGAGAGAGAGAGGGAAAGTGAGAAAGCAAGCTGCCAGGTCTGGGACTTGAACGGCAGTCAGCCACATGGGAATCCAGCACCCTTAACCACCATTCCACCTGCTGGTCCCAACTTTTTATTTTTAAAGAGAGATGTTTACTATAGGGTGCCCGTGCTTACTGGAGAGACACAGAGAGAGAGAGAGAGACAGAAAGCGAGAAGTCACCCTGCAGGAGGGATGACCATGCTGCAATCCCTTCTTCTCCATTCTCCTTTTGGGATTTTGGGCATGCACGCACACACGCCTGGCATGAGTTTCAAGCCTTCAACTTTGGGACTTGAACCATGGTCGGCCGTGTGGGAATGGTCACCAGTAATGGTTACACCATCTGCTGATCCCTTAGCTTTGTCATTAATTAGTGGCATAATCTTGGGCAAATCGTTTACTCCTCTGAGACTCAGTTTCCTCATCCAGGAAATGGGCTAAGCTCACCCACAGGGCAGGCTAGTGAGGTGGGCCTGGGAGCACCTGTGTGGAACCGAGTCCTGCAGACATGCGATCAAGGTTTCCCTCCACCCCCACTGTTTTCTTCATGGAAAACTGGAACGCAGAAAAGGAGTGTGGCCACGGGAGGCTCAGCAGACCCAGGTCTCCTGACTTCCCCTCCCCTCCAGCATCCCATCTCTGGGAGACAGAGAGACTGGTAGGGCAAACCTGTTGCTTTCCTGCTGGGCCCAGGCTGGCCCTTCCTGCCAGCTGCCCCCCTCTCTTTTGCAATGCCCAGGGACCCACTTACCTGTTTGAATGTGGCTTCCACAAGGTTGGCCGGGAACATGTTCCTGGGAAGAAAGTCAGCAATTGAAGAATCTCAGCGCCCAGGGCAGGAGGGACCTTAGGTCAGGCCCTTGGGGTTATCTGAACACCTCCCTTGGCAGTCAAGGTTTTCCAGGAGCCAGTCCCCCACTCATGCCTGTCTACGCCAGCTGCCTCTCCAAACCCCGGTACTACCGGCTCCCTAATGAGGCCTGCTCTTTTCCAGCTCCAGGCTTTTGTCTACATTGCTCCCTCCACCTGGAGTGCCCTGCCTGATTCTCCTCAAATCAATCACAGGTCAAGTGCCACTTCTGGCTAGTCCTCCCTGACTACCCCAGAGGGTCCTTCTGTGTGTGTGTCTCATCTATGGGCCGCCATGCTGCAGTGTGGTCACTGGTCAGTCTGCCTCCTCCTTGAAGGCTGGGCTTGGCTGTTCATATCTTATCTGAGGGGTCTGACACTGGCCCTGGCACATAAGTGGGATCATTACCTTCATTAATATTTTTTCAGAAAGCTAAAGGTGGAGGAGGTCTTGTCCTACCAGATATGAAAACATACTGTAAAAGTATAATTGTCAGAATAGTGTGGCACGGACACAGCAATGGCCAGAATGATCAACACATGGCACCAACCAGCCAGCATTTATAAGGAAGACAGATCCCAGCACAGCTAATTATTCATATTTGAGAAAAGTTGCTTCTCTAATCAGACAGGAAATGCATAATTAACCATAAGATACTGGACAACTGACACACTATTTGAAAAAATAGAAATTAGATCCTTATTTCATGCCCCACATCAAAATAAATTCTGGATGTTTAAGGAATTAGGTTTCGTTTTTTTTTTTTTTTTACATTTTTTTTTGAGAGGTTTTTGCCATAGGGTGTGTGCGCTCACCAGATAGACAGAGAGAGAGACAGAAAGCGAGAAATCACCCCCCAGGGAGGATGGCCATGCCACAATCCCTTCTCCTCCATTCTCCTCTCGGGATCTTGGGCACGCACGCACATGCGCCCGGCTTGAGTTTTAAGCCACCGGAACTCAAACCGCGGTCGACTACGTGGGAGTCCAGCAACATAGCCATTACGCTAACTGCTGGTCCCAAGTTTCTTTTTTTTTTTTAATGAAACTATTTAAAGCTAGAAGAAATATAGGCTACTATTTTATCAGCTCTCAGAATATGCAAGAACTCTTTTTTTAAAATGTTATTCATTATTATTATTATTATTTAATTTGCTATAGGGCATGCATGTTCACTAGAGACAGAGAGAGAAAGTGAGAAAGCAAGCTGCCAGATCTGGGCCTTGAACCACTGTGGGCCATGTGGGAATCCAGCACCACAACCACCACGCAACCTGATGGCCCTGGAAGGATTTTGTAAGAACAAGATGAACAATACAAAATCAACAGGTTTTACTACATTATAATTTAAAAATTAGCCAGCTCCATCGGCATGTGCCTGTAGTCTCAGTTACTTGAGAGGCTGAGGTAGGAAGATCTCAAGTTCAAGACCAGCTTGAACAATATAGCAAGACACTGTATCTAAAAAAGTAATTAAGACGTTCCCTAAATCCAACATGGCCTCCTGGATTAGCTCCTGGAAAAGAATGGAAGAACTTTAGTGGGAAAACTGATAAAATCCCAGACTGGCGAAATCCAGATAAGTAATTTATTTACTAGCGCTATACCCTTGTAGTTGCTTTTGACAAATGTATCATCATATGTAAGATGCTAATATCAAAGGAAGCCAGGTGATGGGTGTATGGACACTCTCTACACCATCTTTGCAATTTTTCTATAAACCTAAAGTTATGCTCTAATGAAAAACTAAAAAAAAAAAAAGAAGAAACTCTGTAAGAGATTTCAGTGCAAATAAAATGATAAAGCAAGAGACAGACCGGGAAACTGTAAGACCAGGCATTATCGTCCACTGCCTGTTAATATATACAGCTTTACAATTCCAGGCCTTGTTTCTGGGCCCACTGTTTGTCTCCTCTCACCTGCAGATCGGTTCTCTGGAGGACAGAGACTTCCGTTTTGTTCTGCCCCAGCACCCAGAAGGGGACCCCCTATGTAACAATCGCACAGGAAATACTTGCTGTGTAAACCAATGGGCCACAGAAACATTCGTACCCAAGGGGAAAATGAGGGGAAGAGAGGACCAGGCACTTTATTTCACAGAAGGAAAAATGTAAATGGCCAAAAAACCTTGCAGAAAATGTTCAGTTTCATCACCTGCCAAACTGGCAAAGTAGGTTTGAAAATGACAATACGCCACGCTGAGGGGTTTGATGAGAAGGGCGCTTTCCCGTGGTTTGGGCACCAATCTTCCTCTAAAGCAATTTAGCAATTCATGTGGAGAGTCTTAAAAACATCTGTATCTTTGTCTTTTTTAAGAAAGGTTTTTGCCATAGGGCGTGTGTGCTCACCAGAAAGGAGAAAGCAAAAGGGAAAGTGAGAAATCATCTGTCAGTGAGGTTGGCCACACCATAATCCCTTCTCCTCCATTCTCCTCCTGGGATTTTGGGCACACATGCACACATGCCTGGAGTGAATTTCAAGCCACTGGGTCCCAGACTTGAACCGGAGTAGGCCATATGGGGATCCAGTGCCTTAACCACCATGCCACCTGCTGGCCCCTGTATGTTTGTCTTTACAATCCCCTTCTCAGAGTCTATTTGTAATCAGAAATGCTGACAAAGATTTTTGTTCACGTGCTTGCACTTCCTCAAACAGAGCTCACGCCCACGCGGCCGTGGGCCGCGGATCGCCCCCCCCCACTCACTTGTGTTCTTGGCAAATCCCTTCTCGCCTTCCAAGACTCAGCTCACACGTGCATGGAGTATGTTTATGGAAATGAGCGTGTATCCTTCCTTAACTTCACGCCCCAGCAGTTGTTGTTGGAAGCACACGCTGTCATTTTTCGTGCTGCTAAAATACAGGCTCAGCACATACACGGCAGGAGAAAGAGGGTCCAGAAAGAGACACGGAGGCAGGAACCTGGTGAAGTACGGGCCTGGCTGTGTTGTGACCCAGCCATGTCTTCCCGCTGACTTCAGCTTGCGTACCAGGGAGAGAGGCAGCAGAGGCCAGATCTGGATCTCAGAAGCGTGATTCAGACTTTCTTCCACGGGTTATAGGCAGATTTCTGCCTCTGCAATGACCACACTGCCTGCAAGGACTTTGACATCAAGTAGACCCGAAGCCCCAGAGCCAGAGTTAATACCAGGGGCTTGCAAGGGGCCTGCCGGGGTGCAATGGTCCTCCTGCCCAGGCGTTTATGACCAGAGTAGAGGATGTTAAATAGTTTGAAAATCTCCCCTGGCTGTAGCTCTGGGGTGGGTGGGTGGGTCAAGGACCTTACAATGTTTTCTAATGACATTTAGAGAGAAGTCTGCTTCAGCTTGAGCAGAAATTAAGAACATTCAAAAGAGTGGAAGAAATCAAATGGAATTTACATCTAGTATGTATTGTTTCTTTGCAATTTCTTTTAACATTACATTAACTTAAAATATGGGCTGTAGCAGGGACAGCTAGTTGCCTACCCAGTCTCCACTCTCTTCTACTTCCTCAGGAACGGAGGCCCCAAGATGTATGGGCACCAACAGGGCCCTGCCAGCAAACCCCAGTGGGGCGGCTTTTGAAATATAAGTGGGAGTGGGGGGGGGGGGGGATGCTTCCTGCCAAACTCCTGAAGAAGTGGCCATTCAGCCAGGACCCTTCGATCTTCTCCTCCCACTTTCCTCTCTCTGCCTGGAATCCAGACGTGATAGCTAGAGCAGAAACAATCTTCCTGGACCCTGAGACACCGTGATGATGAAAGCCAGGTGCTGAGTATGGCGAGCACACAGACGTGAAGAGAGCGTGCGTCCTGAGGCCCAGCTACCCGCCCCGGACTGCTTATTCAGGAGAAAATAGAAACTTACCTTCCTTAAGCCTTCGCTGTTTCAGGTTTCTCTTAAGTAACAGCCAAAAGTAATTCCTAACTATCAGTGAACCCCATAGATTTTAATCAAGAATTTTACTTTTGGGCCAGCCTGTGGCTTGGTGGCTAAAAGGGTCAGATCCCACGTGGCAGAACACATAGTTCAAATCCTAGTGCCAGTGGCTTGAAAAACATGCCAGGTGCATGAGTGCGGGGGCCCAAAATCCTAAAAAGGGGGCATGGAGGAAAAGGAGTTATGGTGTGGCCATGCCCCATGGGAAGTGCCTTTTCCCTCTCCACTGCCCCCTGGCAAGCACAAGTACCCTCCAGCAAATTAAAAACAAAAACAAAAACAAAAACAAAAACTATATACAAGTATATAGATAGATAGATATACGTTTGATTATTAAATGGGAAGATTATATTTTTCTTTCAGTTTTGAACACCGTGGGAAGCCTTCCTGCTTGTCCCCTGAGGCCTATGTCCCTGGTGGCAGCTGCATGAAATAGAGGCAGGTTGAGCCTGGGAGACGGGAACAGCCCAGCCTATCAGATACTGCACACTCAGCCGGGCCTCCCCTCACATTCCTGGGGCAGGGCCAGAGTCTTCCTTTCCCCTCCCCTCCTCCCTTACGATTTGTAAATCCTCACGATGATTCCAAACTCACCCCTAACCCCACGTCCTAGACCCTGAAGGTAGGAATCGTCCCTTTCAGACAGTTCCTGGGAACCTCGTCCAAGCCCTGAGAGGGTAACTGGAAGCTATAAATAGACCAAGTCATTACTTAATCTCTCTGGTGTTTTAATAAGATTGGAAAAAAGCACAGAAGGGGCCGGCTCTGATTACTGTCGCGCCTGGGTTTTTTTCTGGGAGGTGGTGTTGTGAGTGGACATCAGTTTTCTGGACCCCCCACTTGGAGCCCTGGTGGGTCATCCAGGGACACGGGCTGCTGGGTTCCTCTGGAGTCATCTTTGAGACACGGACACATGTCTTTGCCCCCCTGAGGTGTGCCAAGGGGCCTTCCCTGGGCGGTTGACTTCTTGTCTTTCAGACTTGTTTTGTTTGTTCATTTCCTTCTCTTCTTTTTCTTTCTTTTTTTCTTTTCTTTTCTTTTTATTTTTTTGAGAGAGATTTTTGATATAGGGCACATGCATTTGCCAGGGAGACAGAAAGTGAGAAATCACCCCTGGGAAGGATGGCCATGCTGCAATCCCTTCTCCATTCTCCTCTCAGGATCTTGGGCACGCATGCACACATGCCCAATGTGAGTTTTAAGCTGCTGGATCTGGGACTCGAACCACGGTTGACTACGTGGAAGTACGGCAGCATAACCATTACGCCATCTGCTGGTCCCTGTTCATTTATTTTGCCAGAGGTTGCAAGCATTTACCAGGTTGGGGGAGAGGGGGTTGATGAAAGACTTCCCCCAGGAGGCACGGTCAAGCTGCAACCTCTTCTCCTCCGTCTCTCTCTCCTTTCAGGGTTGTGGGTACACATGCACACGCATCTGGCATGTTTCTCAAGCTGCCAGATCTGGAACTCAAACCATGCAGTTGGCCATGTGGGATCCAGTTGCCTTAACCACTATGGAACTGGTCTTGGGTTTCTCTTTTGCCACAGCTGTCCCCAGTCCTAGTTCCCTGCCCTGGTCATTCGTGTTCTCATCCAGTCACCAACAGTGGGTGAGTACCAACTCTGAGCCCTCACTGCCAGTGTCCTCATTTTCTACACAGCCTCTCAGGGACTCAGAAAGTGGCCGCTCAGTGCTGCCTGTGTCCTAATTTGGTGGAGAGCTCTGAAGCAGGGCTTGTATTTACTGCCTGCCCCCCCACCCGCTAGCTCCCAGCACCAGTCCCAATCCAGAGCAGGTGCTTACCAAGGGTGGGCTGAGTGGAAATGCTGCCCACCCTCCCCCAGGCCACCCCAGGCCCTCAGTCGCATCCGCATCCACTCTGCTCTTCTCGCGCCTAGCAGCTTGCCGTTTCCGAAGCCTAATAGCACTCATGGTCTTTGGGGTTGCGCTCTGCCCTGTTCCCGCCTCCCAGGAGCCACCTCCAGAAGCTTCTGCTCACACCCTGCAGCCTCCTCACGGGCAGGTAGGCCTTTGTGTTTCAGCACCACAGAGCTAGAAGGGACCTTGAAAGTCACAGGGGAAACTGAGGCCTGAGAGGGAGGCTGGCCTGCGCAGGGTCACACAGGGACTTATCGGCAGAGCTCAGGTGAGGGTGCGGGTGTCCTAAGTTCTTGTTCCCTGTCACCCCAAAAAGTGTGTGCTCTCTCCTGCAGATTCCCCCAACTCTGATGGAAAAATGCCCAATCACTTGGCTTTTTGTAAAAGCTTGGGGGGCAGGGTAGGGCTGAGAGGCACTTCTGAGGTGGAGTGGGAGGAGGAGCCTGGATTTCCACCGAGGCCAGGAAGGCTCTGGAACGTTTGATTCTGAACCCCCTGAGCAGGGGGAGGCTGTGGTGGGGAGGCTGCGGCAGGGCTCCCTGGGCACCAGCTCCTTCCACCACGTGGAAAGTCTGCTTTGAATCATGGGCTCCAAGAAATGATGAATCATAGTCACCAAATCCTAGAAATAATGGGTCTTAGAAATGAGGTTTCTCAAAATTCCCCTTTGACTAGCTCCAGGAGATTTGCTCTCTCAGTTTTCCTTCCACCACTTTGCTGGCTCCTGCTCCAAACTCTGCCCAGATCGCAATGTGACTGTGGACCAAGGCCCATCCAGGGCCACCTGCTGGGCACATTCTCCATAGACCATTCCAGCTCTTCCCAGGACTTCAGACCCCACCCTCCGATAAGCCTCATCCCCCGTGTGGATCTGGCAAGCACGGAGTCCCCACTCTGTGCCAGGTGCTGTTCTAGCTCCAAAATTTGTCAGGGAGCAGGTGTTTAAACATCTGGCTCTTGGGGCCAGCACGTAGCATGGTGTTTAAAGCACTGGACCCCACAGGCTGTCCATGGTTGGAGTCCCAGAGCTGGCAGCTTGCTTTCTCACTTTCTCTCTCTCGCTGGTCAAATTTTAAAATAATAATAATAATAATACATAAAATAAAATAATTCTTTTTTTTTTTTTTTGGAGTGGTTTTTCTTTTTGCTATAGGGCACGTGCGCTCGCCAGACAGACAGAGACAGAGAGACAGAAAGCGAGAAATCACCCCCCAGGGGGGATGGCCACGCCGCAATCCCTTCTCCTCCGTTCTCCTCTCAGGATCTTGGGCACTCACGCACACGCGCCCGGCGTGAGTTTTAAGCCACCGGATCCGGGACGTGAACCGCGGTCGACTACGTGGGAGTCCAGCGACATAGCCATTACGCTAACTGCTGGTCCCAAAATAAAATAATTCTTAACAAAAATAAAAAGAGGGACCGGCAGTTGGCATGGTAGTTAAGGTGCTGGATTCCCACATGGCCGACCACCATTCAAGTCCTGGACCTGGTGGCTTGCTTTCTCGCTCTTTCTCTTTGTCTCTCTCTGGTCAAATTGAAGAAGAAGAAAAAGAAGAAATTTAAAAAAAATCTAGCGCTCAGGGGGAATATTATACTCCTGCGAGGGTGCAAGAAAAAGAAGTGAAGAAATACGTAAGGTAGTAATAAAGTGGACGAAAAAGTGGAGGAGAGTGGAGATGTGCGCCAAGAAGAGATAAGAAAGAGCGAGCCTGGGAGGCCCCTCTGAGGAGGAGGCACCGGGCAGAGCCCTAACTGCAGTGAGGGGAGGTGCCAGGTGCTCTCTGCATGAAGGCATTCCAGACACAGCAGTGACCCACGGTGGCCGGGCACCCACATCCGCACAGGAGGCCAGAGTGGCTGCACTGGGGACCGCTGGGGGAGGCGGAGCGGAGGTCGGGGCTGAGTGAGCCGTGGCAGTCATGGACAGCCTGGGAGGCAGCGAGCACCCTGATGTGGTCACAATGCGAGGAGCGTGTGCCGGTTTCAGGGAGGACCCAGTGACCGCCATGATGAGAACGGATCGTAGGGGAGCAGAGAGAAGACCGACACTCGAGTGGGAGAAGATGGTGTAAGGGGCAGAGGGGGACAGAGGGCCTCCATTTGGGATACGATTTAAAGGCAGAGCTGACGAGATTTGCTGAGGAACTGGCTGCAGACTATGAGAGACATCAGACCAGGGGCTGAGAAAAGAGCAGATTTATAAGGAAAATCAAGTTTAGCTTAGATGTGGGATGTCGAGATGCCTTTAGACAACTGTGTGTGAGTCTGGAGTTCAGGGGAGAGGTTTCCAGGCTGGGAACAAAGCTTGGTTTTGTTTTAAGTGTCCACGTGCAGAAGGAAATCAAAGCCGTGGTCTTGGATGAAGTAGCCCCGTGGAGTAAGTGTGGACGGAACAGACCCTTAGGAGAGAACCGTGCAGCAGGAACAAAATCACAAGCATTCTTAGGAGCCGTAGTTCATCACATGCTTAAAGCATTGAAGAGAACCCGGAGAGAATGGCAGCTTGATTACAATGATGGCCCCGATTCCAGGACTCTCTCTGCCTCATGGCATTATGGGTCCCGCCCACCGAGTCTGGGTCAGCCACGTGTCTTCCTGTGGCTGAGACGATGTTAGTGGACTTGTGGAAAAACACTTGCAAGTTTCTATTTCCTGTCTTGCTCCTTCATCTTAAGAAAATGCCCAGGCTAGACCTTACCATGTAGTGAGTCCAGGCTGGCCTGCTGGACTATAAATACCTAAGGCTCACAGCTGGGCCTTCCCGAGACCAGCTGTTCCCCAGCTGAGCCACTAGCTGCATGCAGACACACAAGTGAGCTCAGTCCAAATCAGCTGAAGCTTCTAGTTGACCTGTAGACTTGTGGTTGTCATTTTAAACCATTAGGTCTTGGGATGGTTTGTTATGCAGCAGTAACTAATTGATACAGAGTGTAAAAATTTCTTTAGAGAGAGGGAGGGATGCTGTGTGCTGGGTATCTATCCCCGGGGGCCAGGAAGGAGAGGAATGTTTCTCCTTAACTTTAAGCCAAGAGAACTACTCAGAGGCTTTGGCTTGTGTCCCCTAGGATTTAAAGAATGTAGGGGCCAGTGCCTGACCCATATCCAAAGGCCCTGGGAAAGGCCTGCACTTCCAGCCAGGATGTGTTCCCATATACTTCCCATGGGCCAGATGTGGACCTGGCAGAACTTGGACTCTGTCCAAGAGGGGCGAAGCGACTCCAGCAGAGGAGGTGACCAGAGGTCAGGCCTGCGGAGGGCATGGCAAGCAGCCAGATGGAACAAGGATCACCTGAGTCAAGGGGAGAGAAACCAGTGACAGGAGGGGCTCCAAGGAGCCAATGAGAGCATCCCTCAAAAAACGGAGCTGGCAAGCTGTCCTCCAGCTCCCCCTGTCTCTAAGGAAAGAGGACCTCCCGGCCTCTCCCTGCCTCTCTCCCGACTGCTCCATTCCTGGGGCTAGCAGCAAGGGGGCAGGTGGAGAAGAAAGAGAAACCGACTCCCCACCACCCTCTTCCCACTGCAGTTTGCAAGTCTGAAGCAGATCCAGAAGGCTAGGACAGGACTAGTCTTCTATCAGGCAAATCTGAAGCTTTAAGACTAGTCAGGACTGGACTTCCTGTATCTGAAAATGACTGGAAAATGGGAGGAGCTAAAAGGGGGTCCCCAGAGCAAGTCTAATGGGGTAGCCCATCGATGCCAGCAGGCCATTTCCAGTGTGGTGCTGTTCCAGGCTGTCCCAGCGCTGGCTGACTGCACTCACGCTGTCTAACGCTGTCCTGAGAGGGCCCCCTCCGCCCTTAGTGTCGTGCCTCTACTGCGGTGACTTCCAAACCTCCATCTCCAGCTCAGACTCTCTCACAAGGTTCAGATCTGCCGTTCTCTGCTCTGGCTCTATCCATGGCTTGATGATGATACCACCGTCTACTCAGACCCGAAAACTTTGTGTGAATTATCAGCATCCTCCTTCTCCTCCACTTTCACCTCCTGCTGAGGCCGCCTGTGTAGCCCTGCAGCCTGCCTCCACTCCATCTGTGGGCCCTTGCCCTGGCCCTGTCCCTGGCTCTGTCCTCCCCTTCTCTTCCCTCCCACTCTGATCCACACCACTGGCCACCAGACGAGCCATCTGAATCGATCGTGGCACTCCTCTGTGAAGACCCATTCCCCGCAGCCTTCGGGACAAGCACAGCCACTGGCCTGGTTCACAGTGGCTGGTCTGGCCCCAACCGAATTCTCCAGCACCAATTCCCACTGCCCTCCTCACACCTGCTGCTCCAGCCACACCGAGTGGGTGACGGCTCCTCCCCTCCACCCTCTCAGCTCAGGCTTCTGGGCTCTGCACCCTCACCTTGCCTCTGTCTGTTCCTGGGTCCTTCTCTCCTACAGGACTCTGACCGCTTGTCCAGAGCAAGGGCTGTGTCTGCGTTTCCTGGTCCAGGCCTGGCACAGGCACTGGTGATGGGGAGGCTTGAAGGACAGGAGAGGTGACTGGCAGGGTGTCTTGGGGATGGGCTTGGAGGAAGACGTATAGGCCACGTGCCTGGCACTTTCTTGGGGAAGTGGGCCCAGGTCCCTGAAACTGACTGCCATACGACAGGAGTTGCTCCTCAGGCACAGGTCCTGCCCTGCCCTGCCGGACAGGCCTGGGCTGACTCCTGGCTGCAGGACCCGGCTGCCGGATGACCCTGGAAAAGCCACGTCACCTCCTTGAGCTTTATCTCCTCATCTACAAAAAAGGGAACAATAACTGCTCCCACCTCACAGGCCGGGAGGGCACAGCGCTCCTAGGAACACTCATTGATACCTGCTCCGTACCAGGCAGAGGGGCAGACCCTGTCCTGCCCTCCAGGTGCCCCGCCTGGTGGGGCAGATTACAGTGTGAGCCCACGGGACACCCATGGACTGTGGAAGCAGAGACCCCGTGTCATCGGCTTCAGTCCACCAGGCTGATCATGGCCTCTGCACGACCTCGTGTCCTCCCCACCCCTATGCCCTATCCTGTCCTCTGGTAGCCCTGTGGGGCTCTGTGGGACAGGGCTGGGCACGGCGTTCCCGAGTGGGTGTGGGTGGTGGGCATTACCGGATGAGGTCCAGCAGGGCATCAGCTGAGCTCATGATGGGCTTCCCGTTCTGCTCCAGAGTCTCCTTCTGGGCCGCCCCACCCGGGTGGATGGCGGAGACCATGATGATGCCCACGATGACGGCCACGAAGGTGGTCCACAGGTAGTACGACACGGTGAGGATGCCCAGGCGGCTGGAGGTCTTGGCATCCAGAGAAGCGAGGCCGGACATCAAGCTGGGAGGGTGAGAGTCAGGGTCTGTGTGGGGAGCCCCGGGCCTGGCCAGCACTCGGGCGTGTCCACCCTGGGCCTTCCCAGCATGCACAGTGCCCTCCCGGTGCTCCAGGGAGTCCTTCTCCCAGTGGCCAGTCCTGAGGATCCTTCCAGCACCTCTGCTCTGCTGCCCGCCATGCCAGGGTCACACCATGGCCTTTGTGTGTGCTGTTCACTCTCCTTGAGGTCCTCTTGGAAGCCCCCCTCACTCACCTAACTCCTACTGGCCAACCGAGACCAAGGTCAGCGCCACCTCTTGGTCTTTGGACTACCTGCCTCTCCCCAGGCTTGGGAGCCCATTCCAGGCCTCCTCTTTCAGGATCCTGGATGTCACCATCTGTCTGTCTCTCAGGGCGCATGAAGAAGGGACAGTGTTGCCTTCTCTGTGGGTCCCCAGCGCCCAGCACGAGCAGGTGGTGACTGCAGGCTTGCTGAATGAAATACGAGTGAGGGACAAGGGTAGTCAGAGCTCCGGGCTGGGTGTTGGTGACCTCGGTCCCAGCTCTATATCGCCAAGTGAGAGGGACCCTGGGCCCCCTGAACTCTAATACGGGGCTCTAAGAGGTGCTGGCCTGGGCCTGGACTCCCCTTGAGGCAGGTGGTGTGGAGGGGGCTTGTGGGTCCCTCTCCTCTCAGCCCCTACCTACCTCTGGCTATCCCACCCAGGCTCTCTGCCCACAGGGATAGTTCAGCTCCAGAGTTTCTCCTCTGGGGGCTGTTGTGGAGGGTGCGTTGGGGTGAGGGGTGGGTTAGAGATTAATTAAGGAAATGTTTGTGCTTTGCTTTGCTGCCAAATGGATTTTTCCCCAAAGCCCTTTCATTCTTTCAGATACAGGAAGTATTTGTGTGGTTTTAATCACGTAAACAAGAGCAGATAATCCCTCCACGCTCCTCTCATCACTAGACAGCACACAGCAGCAGCCAGCCCAGCATCGTCCCCCTCCCCTGGTGGTAGCCACTGCTGCCTGAGTGCCCTGCTCCCCTGCCACTGTCGCAACCTCTTCTGTTAAGATTAGTTTAAGGATCTCTTCCTTCAGGAAGCCTTCCTTGACCACCAGGCTGAATGAAGGCCCCTTCTCTGGGCCCCCACAGTCCTCTGTCCCAGTCGCCATCTCACTGAGTGGCTGACTGTTCATGGCCTCCAGGGATGGGCCTGGGTTTGACTCAATGGCGGGACTGCAGAGCCAGGGACAGGCTGGCCAGAGCACGGCTGGTAGCAGTTGCTGAATGGCGTGAGTGAATGAGGGAGCCCATGTTTACAACCTCTGCTCATTCTCATCTGCCAGGATGCCATATGTTAGTGATGGGCTTAGGGTGGGACTCTGCCGTAAATCCCCAAGGGGCCCTAATGGGATTGTGCAGCCAGAGGAAATGGAAGCTGCCCCGAGGTCATATTCAAGGGAGAGATTATCCCAGGTCGGGACCAGCACGTCCACCCAGGGCCAAAGTCCTCCACCACAACAGAATCCCCCAGTTAAGCCGAAGACCTGGGCTGCAGGGAAGCCAGGCTTGAGGTCACACAGCCTGCCTGTGGTGAGCTGGATCCGAACTCGGGCCAGACACCAGGCCTGTCCTCTTCATTCATGTATTTATTCAGACCTTCAGTACCTGCTCACTCCGTGCCGCGCCCCGTGCCCACAGAAAGAAAGCAGAAGCTGCCCCTGACCTCCAGGGGTTCCTAGCCTGTCAGGGATCAGGAGGGAGACAGACAAGGACACCAGGACACAAGTGAACCCAAGAAACCACTGAACAAGGTAGGCAAACCAGAACCGCGGGGGGAAAACACACCGGGCATGTGTGCACGCATGCCCAAAATTCTGAGAGGAGAATGGAGGAAAAGGGATGTGGTCTGGCCATACT
Organism: Tupaia tana; assembly: GCA_026018925.1. Classification (NCBI taxonomy): domain Eukaryota; kingdom Metazoa; phylum Chordata; class Mammalia; order Scandentia; family Tupaiidae; genus Tupaia; species Tupaia tana. The sequence continues at coordinate 24,017,100 of JAKSZU010000004.1, forward strand.
CCCTTGGGGGTGATTTCTCTTTCTCTCTCTGTCTCTGTCTCTCTCTGGTGAACGCACACAACAAAAAACCGAAAAACAAAAAACAAGCACAGAGTCTGGCAGGTAGCATGCTGCTAAGACACTGGACTCCACCTGGTTGATCGATGTTCAAGTCCCAAACCTGCAGCTTGCGTTCTCACGTTCCCTTTCTCTCTCTATCTCTTTGGTCAAATTAAATAATAATAATAATAATAATTTAAATGGAATATATATTAAAAATATATATAAATTAAATAATTAAATAATAATTTAAATTATATATACATATACACACACACACACACACACATATATATATATATTTTTTTTTTTTTTTAATTTTTTTTAAGAGCACAACCTTGGAATACCTGGTAGCCACAGAAACCAACATTTACCTGGAGATTTACTGTTCCTCAATCATCTGACTATCCACCTCATTTGACCCTTAAACAGCCTTCTAAGTCAGTATTGCCCTATAGAATTACAGTGTGAGTGGGGCCAGCAGGTGGCATGGTGGTTAAGGGTGCTGGACTCCCACATAGCCAGCTGTGGTTCAAGTCCTGGAGCTGGCAGCCTGCTTTCTCATTTTCCCTCTCTCTTTCTCTCTCACCCTGTCTCTCTCTGGTCAAATTAAGTAAATAAATAAAGTGAAATAAAATAATTCTTTTTAAAAAATTACTGTGTGAGCCACAGTTGTCATTTCAAAGTTTCTAGCAGTCATATTAAAAAAGTAAAAAGAAACAGGTGTAAATCATTTTAGGTGAAATTTAGTTTCATAATACTTTATTTAACCCAGTATATCCAAAATGTTATTGTTTTAATATGTAAACAATATAATTTTTTTTATACTGGTTCAATTTTTAATTTTTTAAAAATAATTATCTTATTTTATTTATTATTATTATTATTATTCTACTTGATATAGAACACATATGCTCACCAGAGAGAGGCAGAAAAAAAGAGAGAGGAAAAGTGAAAAAGCAAGCCACCAGGTTCAGGACTCAAACCACGGTTGACTATGTGGGAGTTCAGTGCCTTAACCACCATGCCACCTGCTGGCCCCACCAAGTTTTAAATTTTAATTTAAAATAATTAAATAAAAATTAAGGGGCTGGCAGGTTGTGTGGTGGTTAAGGGCACTGGACTCCCACGTGGCTCACTGCAGTCTAAGTCCCAGACCTGGCAGCTTGCTTTCTAACTTTGCTTCTCTTTCTTTCACTCTGTCCCTTTCTGGTAAAATTAAAATAAATAAATAATGTTAAAATAATATAAATTATTCTTTAAAAAAATAAAATAAGGAGGGCGGCAGGTGGCGTGGTGGTTAAAGATGCCGGACTCCCACATGGCTGACTCTACTTTGAATCTCGGACCTGGCAGCTTGCTTTCTCACTTTCTCTCTCTCTGGTCAAATTAAAACAAATAATAATAATAAATAAAGTTAAATAATTATTTTTTAAATTAAATAAAAATTTGCAGCCTGACTCAGTCTCCTCAAGAATTATTTTATTTAACTTTATTTATTTGTTTATTTTAATTTGACCACAGAAGGACAGAGAGAGAGAGAGGGAATATGAGAAAACAGTTCCTAGGCGAGTCCCATAGACTGGTTAAAGGGAGCTGGTGGTTAAAGAGAACTGGAGTCCACATGGCTAACCACGGTTCGAATCCATACCCTGGCGGCTTGAAAAAAACATGCCGGGCACATGAACATGCCTCACACCACAACCTGAGGGAGAATGGAGAAGGGATTGTGGCATGGCCATGTCCCATTGGCAGGGTCTCTCCCTCTTCTCTCCTTCTCCCTAGTGAGAGAGAGACACGGTCCTCTGGCATGAAGAAGAAAAGTTCAGTTCCTCAGCTGCACTGGCCACATTTTAAGCACTCAGTGCCACCCCTCTCTTGGCTACTGTATCGGAGTCTCAGTAAGGAAAACTCAGCTCAGAGGGGAGCACACTGGCCAGGCCAGCCAGCTGGTAAGTTCTAGCCGCAAGACGGGAACAGAGTTTCAGAACCCTGTGGGTTGCCCCCCTCTCACAGGGCCTCTCTGTGGAGCAGAACTGCCTTTATGCCTGCAGGGGTAAATGGGTCTTCTGGTTCGGACTAACCGTGATTTGAATCTGATCCAGCCCAGGTAATGCCCTTTCAGTTCAGCTTGCAGAGTGCACACCCTGCCCATGGCTACAGCCTTCAGGCTTGTGGCGGTGAGCTCCCCATCTTTGCAGGCACTCGAGTGGACCCTGTACGGATGCTCTGAGTGAAGCTTCCCGGTAGAGCGTGGGGGGTCTGCGGGGATGACCTCAAACGTTCCTTCTGGTGCTGGGATTGTTGGTGAGGCAGAAGAGGCAACCAGGCCTCTCCCACTGTAAGTGTGGCTGGGTGCTTCTGGGAGCCCCTGAGATCCTTGGGGACTCCAGGAAGAATCTATAGGAGCCCAGAGCACAGAACTCTCTTCCACGCCATCTGGCCACCACTCTGAGCCCAGGGATTGTGGATCAAGAGATTGCAGTGATTAGAGACATTAACCCGCAGAGGCAGTGGGGAGCCTGCGGGGCTCCCCGACCCAGACAGTTTCAATCTCATAATTGTTCTGCTTGCAGCGCTGGGGGAAGGGACGCAGTGGCTCTCGGGTTCTGCCTGGAGGGAGAAAAAGGCTGCTTGCTGACCCTCACACTGACCCCTGGTGGGAATCATGACCCCATCTTATACGGGGGCTCTGGGCAGCTCAGTCGTGGCCCAAGGGCTGGCTGCAGAGACGTGGGTGGGCCTGGGAAGGACTCCCCTGGGGCTCTGCCCACTCACTCTGCCTGTGCACCTCCCTGCAGAGGGCCTCACAGGCTGCCTGGGCTGCTGGGTGTCCCTCCCTGCCTGTCATCTTTCTGGGATGCCACCTTGGCTCTGGGACCATCCACACGCCTTCAGTGGCTATGGGCCCACTGCAGCCTGACTCAGTCTCCTCTCATGTGCTCCAGCTACCCTGGCCTCTTGTTTCTTCTTTTCTTTTGAAAGAATTATTTAATTTAATTTTATTTATTTGTTTATTTTAATTTGATCAGAGAGGGACAGAGAGAGAGAGGGGAAATGAGAAAACAAGCCGCCAGGTTCGGGACTTGAACTGTGGTCAGCCACGTGGGAGTCCAGCACCCCTAGCCAACACGCCACCTGCCGGCACCTCTCTTGTTGCTTCTTGAACTACCTTTGCAGGGGTTGTTTCTTTTGCCTGGGAACTCTCTATCCACAGTAGGGCCCCCTTCCCACTATCTCCACAATCTGGCAAATTTCCACTAGCCTTTCTCAAGATCAGCTTAGACATGCCTTTTTCTAGAAAGTCTTCCCTGACTGCAGCCATCCCGTGCACCCCTCCAGGGTACCCTGTGCTTCCCAGTTTGCTACAGGGCATTCTACCACTATACTCATCCTGTGTCCCCAGAGCCCGACCTGGCACCTGACATAGGACAGGCCACCAGGGAATGGGTGCAGAGCCGAGCAGTGAAGACTGAAGGGACCTGCTCCTGCCCCTGCCTCCCACTTTGTTTTCCCGCCCTATTGCTGCTCACCTCTCCAGTCTCCACTCCAGGGGCCTCGCTGAGCTCCAGGCTGGGCCAGGCAGCTCCTGCATGCAGTAGTCGGGGCCCTCTGGGCAAGTGAGTGGCCTCAGCGTGCCTCAGCCTGACAAGGGGGGCGATGGTGGTTTAGCATGATGGCTGCTTTCAGGGCAGGATATGGCCTTGTACGTAACACGTTTCAGTGAGCAGTGTCCCCCGCCCCGCCCCGCCCCGTTGTCATGGTTCTGTGGCCCCCTTCCCCAGCACACCGGGCGCTCCTCCAGAGCAGGGCTGAGTCTGTGGTAGTTCTAGGTCCTCAGAAGCCAGAGCCTGGGACTGACCTGGGTGCACGTTGACCGGGTGTGCGTTAAACTGGGGGGACATCCTAGGCCAGACCTTTAAGAGGATACTTGTGAGCTGTGGTGACTGCCGTTGTAGAACCAGTCACCTGGGCCAGCTGCAGTCCCCTTGCCGGGTTTAGGAGAATGTCCCTGGCCTGTATGTCTGAGTGACATCAGGGCAGTCAGCACTAGAACTTCTAGGAACAGATGTGGGTTTGGTGAGGGGACAGGGGACTGAGAGGCTACTGTGGGCAGTGGTAGGGTCTCTAGAGACATGTGTCACAGCTCTGCTTTCCGCCCTCTTTCTGGTCATTTTCATCAACGGCTTGGCCGAGGCCACTGAGGGTGTGTGGGTCGGATCTGCAGAGGACAGGAAGCTGGGAGGAACGGCTAGTGTGTTGGTCCGGAGAGTCGGGATCTAAGCAGCCCCATCAGGCTTGGACAACGGCCAGTTCTGACGGTGAAACCGCGCACAGACTCGCGCTGGGCCGTGCTCGGCCCCCACAGCCTGGACGGCACAAACTGGGATGCGGCGGCAGGAGCACGTGGAAGGGGACTTTGGGGTTTTGTTGCAGCCAGCTTGGTGAGTACTGGGACACAAGGCCATCAAAGGGCTGGGGGCCCCTCAGCCTGTGGGGACAGAAGGCAGAGGACTTGTCAAGGCTGCCATGAACCTGCCCTGCCACTGAGACCCACTGAGAAAGGGATGGGGAAGAGGAGCATATGCCACAGAGATCAGCTGGGGTGCCAGCGGGTCACAGAGACACAGGCCTGAGGGGACAGTGGAGGAGACAGGCCCTGGACCTGGAGCAGAGCAGACCCAGGGATGCTGGGAACTTGGGGGGGTGGGGGGGAGACACAGGCTCTTGGCTCAGTGCCAGGCATGATTCCTAGAATGGCTGCTCTGTCCTGAAAGGAACCCCCTGGAGAAGGAGCGACCCCCACTGGCTGGAGCACTTGCCACGTCACGTAGTGAACAGGCAGGTTCGAATCCTGGTCTATGAGGAGCATCCTGGCATGGAGAGTCCCTGAGCCCCCTGTGACTGAGTCCTCGGGCTCCGGCCTCAGCTAACCTAGACACACAGACACAGCTGCCCCTGGGTCACTGCTGCAGGGAGTCCACTGACAGGAGGCACGAAGGAGGCACCTGAGGGCCACAGGGGAAGAGTTTCCTGCAGTCCTCCCAGTCTTCATCCTTCACGTGCTTCCCTGCAGGTGACAGCAAATGCCACGGTGGCATAGACTTATACTTCCCGGATGACTCCGCCACCTCCCACTCCGGGCCAGCTCCTTTTCTTTCTTTTTTTTTTTTTTTTTGCTATAGGATGTGTGTGCTTGCCAGAGAGATGGAGAGAGACAGAAAGCGAGAAATCACCCCCAGGGGGATGGCCATGCCACAATCCCTTCTCCTCCATTCTCCTCTCGGGATCTTGGGCACGCACGCACACGCACTCAGTATGAGTTAAAGCCACCAGGTCCAGAATTCGAACTGCAGTTGGCTACGTGGGAGTCCAGTGACAAAACCATTATGCCATCTGCTGGTCCCCAGGCCAGCTTCTCCTAAGACCTGAGGTAGGAGGCCTTGACTTCCACTTTGCTGAAGTCTGGATTCCAGCTCCCCTCTCCCAAGGGCAGAAAGTCCTCTCCGGCCTCTGCTTGCACACCTCAGAGGACAGAGGACTGAGGACTCACGTCCTGCTGAGTCGGCCACCTCCACTGTGCGCCGGCTTTGTGTGTTAGAGTCCTGCCCTGCCCATTATAGTGCACTCTGGTAGATGCTGCAGCTGGGCAGGCCCGAGTTTGATTCCCCAACCCACCTAAAAGCCAGGACCTGTAGTACCAGAGATCCTGGGGGCTGAGGTGCTACTTGGGAGGTCGAGGCAGAATTGAGACATAGTGAGACCTTGTCTGAAAAATAAATGCCCTTCCTGATGTCAGAATGAAATCTGCCTCCAGGGAAGAGAATTCCCCATACTAGGCCCAGTCTGCTTCCCAGAGCCACGCAGACTGAACTTCTCTGGCTCTGCTTTAGATTCTAGGGAGGGACAGTGGGAGAGAGTGGGCTCAGAGTGTGGGAGGGGGTGAGAGGTGGGGTACAGAGGCCCAGAGGGACGCTGCCCTGGAGTCCCCTACTGCCCTCTGAGGGGGCCTACTCAGGCTCCTGGGTACTGAGAACGCATGCCTCTGGGATCTGCGTAAATGACAAGCTTGAGCTGAACCAAAAGCCAAAACTGTTGGATTTGCAGCTACAGCTCTTGGAGAGCTCGTGTCTGACCACCGACCACCGACTACCGACCAGGCCCAGCCATCTCATTCCGTGGTCGCGCTCCTGGGCTCCAGTGCCAGTGCCCCCATGCGCTGCGCCCCTGCCCCTTTTTCTTCTGCATGGTAAAGAAAGCCAGGTGTGAGGGAGCCAGAGGCTCTCCCAGACAGCGGCCCTCTGCTCTACCACACTGGCAGGCTGCCGCTGCTGCCCTCGGCATATACTCTCCTCTAGGGAAGGGAAGGCCCCAGCATGCACGGGAACACAAGGCTCTGGCTGCCCCTCCCTTTGCCGGCAAGGCTCCTGGTGCCTGCCTGGGAGGCTCCCCCAGGTGGAGCGAGGCTCTCTGCAATGAGGGTAGTAGGAGCTCTCCAGAACTACATGCACCTGCCTGGACTCTGAGCGAGGCTCCCACGCTGCCCCACGTTGGGCACTTGCTCTGGGTGCTCAGAAGCAATGCGGCCGTCTTGCACTCCTTCAGTGAGCTCTGTCCAGTGACTAGTGAGACCCGCAGCTGGACAGTGCAAACCCTGGGCCACGTCTGTGAGTGTGAGACTGGAAGCAGGGCTAGTCCACCTGGGAATCAGGGTGGGCTTCCCAGAGGAGGTGGCTACTGAAGGCATCCTTGAAGGATAAGCAAGAATTCTCTAACAGGGAGGGAGGATAGAGCATGGGAGTCTGGGATGGGTGAGAAAACCTGGGAGTTTTCAGTCACCAGGCTGAACGTCTGACCCTCCCACCCCCACAGCCCACAGCTGGGCCCTGTTTCCTCTCTTGATGAGTAAGGCAGTCAGCTGACTGGGCGAGAGGGCCAAAGCTCATCCCAGGGCTCCTAGCAGAAGGCCCAACAGAGCGCCACTAAGGGTGGTTGCCCCTGACCTGAAGGGGGCAGCTACACCCAATTTGGCCCTCTGGCTGCCCACTCCTCCCGTGTCCCTCCCACTCACAGCCTGTCCCTGGGGGGGCCCAGGCCAGCTGCCCCCTGTACACTGGCTCCCAAGTCCGACTTTGACAGCCGCTTGGCCCAAGACTGTCTCCAATAAGTTCGAACGTGGGTGTTTGGGAGTTTTCTGCCAAAGCAGAGTTCCTCAGGAAGGGGGAGAAGGGAGTGCTGTGTTTCTTTAGCCAAACATGATCTCCTGATTCTAAGAAAAATCAGTTAAAAATTCTTATGAGAAATAGAAAGGAAAACAATACATATGCAGGAACACACACACACACACACACACACACGTAAAGATACACGCGTTCGTACACAGCCCCGCGTGCTCACTTGGCCTCCTTGGCTGTGATGTGGGCGGACAAGCCGCTCTGCCATGTTCAGACCAGTGATCACAAACACATGGACTCGGCTTTCCTTGAGCGATGCCTGGTTTAGAAACTGAAGACTGAGAGGAGAGGAGGGTTTGGCAGAAAGTAAGCGGAGAACTGTGGGCTCTCGCTGGATCCAGATGCTGGTTTGACTCATCCCTGGGTCTCGTGTCGCTCTGGGTTGGGGATGTGTGAAAACAAGGCTCAGCTGACTTCCTAGGGGCAGAGGCCAACCCCAGCTTCAGTGGGGCCATGACGGACCACACCGAAAGCACCTGCTGGGACCTGCGTTGTACATTTGCGATGGTTTTGCGTCTCGTTTACGGCTGAGCTAAGAGTGCGGTAAATAGCAGACTTTGAGGTAAGTCCTGAGTCCTGGGGCACAGGAGGCTCCAGCAGTGGATCCAGCACCCCAAGTATCTAGTGACAGGAAGAGGGCTTTGCCAACACTGCTCCAGGTTGAGGGGACGAGTAAAATGGGCTTGTAAAGGGGAGAGTGCCGCGTGGGGATTCTAATGACATCTTGCTGAGTGGAAACTCGACAGGCAGGCTGTCGGTGGGAGTAGCAGTAAAGCATTCTCCAAGTTAGAGGAACAGAAAGTTGCCAGCACTCTTTGGAGTAGTCTGTATGTTAACAGCAAAGGGGGTCAGAGTAGTGACAAGTGGCCTTACTGGAAGAGAAAGAAAAGGAAGGCTCCTAGGCCCAAAAGGCTTGGCTTTTCGAAATAAAGAGAATGTAGTTAGCCCGGAGTCCATCCATGGTGGCAAACCCCCTGGCACCACTGCTGGGAGAGGGGGCCCTGATTTAAGGGGGGCCAGCAGGTGGCGTAGTGGTTGTGGCACTGGACTCCCGTGTGGCCGACTGTGGTTCAAGGCCTGAACCCAGTGGCTTGAAACTCATTTCAAGTACGTGTGGGTGCATGCCCAAAGTCCTGAGAGGAGAATGCAGGAGAAGGGATTGCAGCATGGCCATTCCTCCTGGGGGGTGACTTGTCACTTTCTCTCTCTCTCTGTGTGTCTCTGGTGAGCTCACGTACCCTATAGCAAAACCTCTCTCTTAAAAGAATAAAATAAAATAAAAAATGTAAAAAGGCCTTGATGATGTCATGGTGGGGTCTGTCCTTCAGACAATTAGCTTCTATGCCCATGTGCATTTCCTAAATGTTGTCCAAGCCTTCTGTGCTCATAGGTAGAGATGGCAAGTCCTCTTGCAGACAATTTTATTTTGAGAAGAATCTTTCGAGTGGCCTGTCGGGTGAAAAAGCCCATGCTGCCCCGGGGAAGGGAACCTTTCTGTGGTATGACGGGAGCTCTCTTCCCTGAGATCTGCGGAGCAATGGAAAGGTACATGAGAGGCTCAGGGGCCTTTTGAGAGAAAAGAGACTCAAACCATAACCCCACTCCCTGTGATTTAAAGGCAGTGCCAGGGTACACCAGAGTGCCCTGGCCAAGATCTGTTGGCACCAAAGGCTCCCCCGCTCCAGGGAAAACTCACTGGGAAGGAAAAGACAGAGTTGGCGCTTAACCCCAAGGAGCCGAGGTCTCCGGGCCTGACAGAGGTCGCTTGGAGGAACAATTACTGAACCCTCTGGGTGATCTAGGAGCTGGAGGGGGCCTCTCTGTGGCCAGAGCAGGGATCTACACCTTCTACCAGACCATGCGGCGCCTGCGTTCAACAGAGACACCACGTGGAAGGAACAGCCCAGCAGGGCTGGCGGCAGGATCAGATGTTCCAGTTCCCCCACAGACTTGGAGCCAAAGCTTCTGAATGAAATAAACTGGCCTCGGCCAAGGGATTGGAGGCCTCAAGAGGAAGACACTGGGCTTCCTGCTTGTACAGAGGAGTAGGCTCATATTTGGCATAGTCAGTGTCAAGTCAGTTAATAAGACAAAAACCAAGTATAATTAAATCTGTCCTTGAAAATCCCTTAAATTGCCCACGAGGTTCAGGAGGCATGGTTTGTATAAATTCATGTAAGATAGTTTTTCTTCCAGGCTTTCAGTGTTTCTTTAAGTAAACACCACTAGGACCTACACTCAGAGGCCACAATCTAAAAAGCACACCTCTCTCCATGCCCGAGACGCTCCTCTGCTGCAGGGAGACACTTGCACTCAGGCAGGCACGCGGGAATGGAGTCCGGAGTGCAAAGCAGATCCCCCCTTTCCCGAGGTGGCTCACTTGGGTGGAGCCCTGTGAAGGGGAAATCTCCTGTCCCACCTAGATGATTTTCTCTCTTTCCGAGTACCTGTAATTGAATTCACTTACGTTAAATGGGCATACATTGGGACTGTACCGTAAGGTCGGGCGGGGCCCCAGAAATGACCTGCATGAGGCAAACCCAGAGTCATGCCGACTACACAGTAAAGCACCTCGCTGTCCTGCCAGCAAGTGCCCTCCACTAGGGAGCTCCCCGCGTAGAAACGCGCTGGCCAGAGGCCGTGTGCATCTTCCCTCCTTAGCAAGGCTACTATCTCTGAGAACGTACAAATCAGTGTTTGGTTTATTCTGTCACCTCTTGCCAGCATCAGGAACAGGCTGGTCAAGGCTGGCTGTCCTAGTGGTGTTTACTTAAAGAAACAATGAAAGTCTGGGATCTGCAGTTGGCATAATGGCTATGTCGCTGAACTTCCATATAGTTGATCGCGGTTCGAATCCTGGACCCGGTGGCTTAAACTCATGCCGGGCGTGTGTGCGTGCGTGCCCAAGATCCTGAGAGGAGAATGGAGGAGAAGGGATTGCAGTCTGGCCATCCCCCCTGGGGGGTGATTTTTCGCTTTCTGTCTCTCTGTCTTTCTCTGTCTTTCTGGCGAGTGTACACGCCCTATAGCAAAAACAAAGAAACAAAAACAACAACAACAAAAAAAAACTTCTCTCCAAAAAAAAGAAAAGAATAAGAAACAGTGAAAGGCTGGAAGAAAAACTGTCTTACGTGAATTTATACAAAACCATGCCTCTGGGGGCTCAGACAGGCTGAGCTTCTGAACCAGTCAGACCATCCCCTTGACTTGGTGAATTCATTACTAAGAATGTGCATTTACGGAAAAAGTAAAAATAACAGTGGTAAAATTAGAACTGTGGAATGATAGGATAAACTTGTCTCTGTTATCTAAAAATGCTTGTAATTTGTTTATGTGATTTTTTTTAAGTACAAAAACATCTTCAAAAGATAACGCTCCACCATCTTACAAGGGTCAGTCCAAATGTTGGACAGGAAACATCCCTGAACTCTGCTTTAATTGCCCTTCCACGCTCCTTACTCATTTAATAAGCATTTGTTGGGTACCTATTGTGTGCCAGACCCTAAAATATCAGATGAATTGATAAAGTTGTATCTTCAGAATTCTTTTTATGGTAAGGGAGTTATACTTGTCTAGGAGAAAAAATTTAGTTGCCAGAGAGACAGAAAGAGAGAGAAGAGAGAGAGACAGAGAGAGCAAGAGAGGGAGAGAGACTCTCCTAATGGGGCATGGTTACACTGCAATCCCTTCTCCACTTCTCTTCTCTGTCAGGATTCTGCACATGCACACACACATGCCCAGTCTGTTTTTCAAGTTACTGGGACCAGGATTTGAACTATGCAGTCAGCCATTTGAGATCTAGCAGCCTTAACCACCAGGCCATGGGGCTGGCCCTAGAAAAAATTTCTTGTGACCAGAAGGTGAGTAGCAACCCCACCTAATGCCACTCCACTCCACCCCAGGGACAGCGCCTAAATGGAAGTGGCTTTTGAAAGAAAAAGCACAGGATTTCTGGCTGGTCTGGGAGCAGAGGTAGAGAAAAGGAAGGTGGAGGGGAGAGAGAAAGAGGTAAATACACCCTAAGGTGACTCCATGACCCGTGCCCTGTGGAGTCCCCCTAAGTATGGGCAGACCTATGACTTGCTTCTGATAGAATATGACAGAGGTGATGGGATGCCACTACTGTGATCACATCATGTAAGACTTTGTCTTATAGACTGGAGAGTGGGAGAGCCTCTCGTTGGCCTTGAGGAAGTTTGGAGCTATAGTGTGGCCTGCCTATGGTGCGAGCTGGGGACAGGTGGCCTCTAGGACCTGAGGGTGGCCTCCACTAAGAAGCTGGGCTTTTATTGCAAACAGACACAAGGAAATGACTTCTGTCTACAACCTGAATGAGCTTGGAAGTAGGTTCTTCCCTGGTTGGGCCTCCAGATGCGAACACAGCCCAGCTGACATCCTGATTGTAGCCTTGTGAGATACTGGGACAAGGACTTAACTCAGCCATGTCTGGACTTCTTATAATAAATGAGGATTGTTTTATGTCACTAAGTTTGTGGCAGTTTTTTAGCAACAGATAAAACAGAGAGAACTGGAAGGTGGCCAAAAGCCTCACACTTCTAAATGTGATTCTTATCTCTCTCAATTGCCAGTGAAGCAGCCACCTTTATGAATTATTGTCTGGAAAGTCATGACACTTCCTAAAAATTTTTTGGAGAGGTTTTTGATATAGGGTGCATGTGCTCGCCAGAAAGACAGAGAGAGACAGAGAGACAGAAAGCAAGAAATCATCTCCCAGGGGGGATGACCACGCCGCAATCCCTTCTCCTCCATTCTCCTCTCGGGATCTTGGGCACGCACGCACACGCGCCCGGTGTGAGTTAAAGCCACTGGGTCTGGGACTCGAACCGCAGTTGACTACATGGGAGTCCAGCGACATAACCATTACGCCAACTGCTGGTCCCAATGACACTTTTTAAAAAAAAATTATTTCCTTTAGTTTACTTATCAATATTGTTAATTTTTAATTTAACCAGAGTGAGACACAGAGAGAAAGAAAGAGAAAAAGTGAGAAAGCAAGCTGCCAGGTCCAGGATTTGAACTGTGGTCAGCCATGTGGCAGTCCAGTGCCTTTAGCCACTACACCACCTGCTGGCCCCCATGACATGTTTTTGCATAGAGAAACACATCATGACTTTCCCAGAATCTTAATATTTGAAGCAAAGAGTGTCTGTGTGAATGGAAAACTGTAAAGACTGTTTGGTTGTGGAATACCAAAGCAGAGAAAAGCAAGAGGCAATAAGCACTAGGAATTCATGAAAAATGAGGAGACTTCGGCTGTCTGGCACAAGGAATGGCTCTGGGCGCCATCATGGTGAGATGGGCAGGTCCTGGTCCGTGTCCCTGCAAGGCCACTGTGGGCACAGGTGTGCATGACTTGGGTGGAGATGGAGGTGTACTGGTTGGGCCTCCATGAATGTCTGTGCTGGTGTGGAGGGAGCCCCCAAGTGGACCTCAGTCAAGGGATCATTTCTAGGCAGGTGACTACGGGTGCTACCAGTACTAATTAACGCCATGGAGAAGGAAGAGGCTGTGCAATGGGGCTACTGCTGAGAACAGAAACAGAGGTGGAGGGTTTCATGAAACACCCGGGCCTTGGAGAGACCTGGTGACACTTTCATAAGTTAGAAAAAGAAGAACGTGACAGCTACAATGTGCCGGGAGCTAGGCCGGTGCCTTAGGTACACTACCTTACTTAAATCTCACAATAACCCTATGAGGAAGGTGTTCTTCCCATTTTGCAGATAAGGACCCTGAGATGTTAGAAGCGTTGGTTAAGTTCACTCATCTACTAGGGGACTCCCATGGTCCTGTCCTTTCCCATGACTCTTTTTTTTTTTTGGAGAGGTTTTCGCTATAGGGCGCGTGCGCTCGCCAGACAGACAGAGAGAGACAGAGAGATAGGAAGCGAGAAATCACCCCCCAGGGGGGATGGTCACACCGCAATCCCTTCTCCTCCATTCTCCTCTCAGGATCTTGGGCACGCACGCACACGTGCGCGGCGTGAGTTTTAAGCCACCGGGTCCGGGACGTGAACCACGGTCAACTACGTGGGAGTCCAGCGACATAGCCATTACGCTAACTGCTGGTTCCCCCTTTTCCATGACTCTTTGCAGATTCCTAGCCACCCTGCCTATGCTGCCTGCCATCGCCCTTGTGACATCCATGGCCACAAGTGGCCAAGGGTAGGTCGACTCAGTTGGACTGTAGCAAACCTGTCTGAGGAGGGACTGGGTTGTAGTGGATTCTAGAAAAGAGGCCCAGGATCTGGAAGATGCCAGAGCATTGGAAGAGCTGGGCTCCACACACACACACTGGCCACAACTCCCACCACTGGACATGGAGTCCATGGAACCGTCTCACTACCGGCTGGCAGGATCCTTCGAGGCAGGCCCAGGGCCTTTTCCTCCCACACATCAACCCTAACCATTGCTGCCCACACTCTTGGCGCCCATGGTCCCATCAGCTCTCTGGTATCCTACATGAAGCTGCTACATGGAGCTGTGAAAGGCAAGGGGGACATAGACCCGATCTCCTCCCAGGACCTCACAGAACAACCGCAACACACATGGCCCTTCCTGAGGAGGCCATACCTCTCAGTGGGGCATTTCCTATTTGGTAAGATCAGTGGTTATTCCAGATAGGAATGCTAACGTGTTTGCTCGGATAGATGTCACTACTGTGGTAAAAAAAGATGCTGCTGGCCAGCAGGTGGTGTGGAGGTTAAGGCTGTGGATCCCACGTGGCCGGCTCCAGGGTTCAAATATGGCACCAGACAGCTTGAAAAACACGTGCCAAGCGTGTGTGTGCATGTACCCAGAATCCCAAGACCAGAATGGAAGAGAAAGGATTGTGGCGTGGCTATCTCCCTTGGGTGGTGATTTTTCACTTTGTCTCTCTCTGGCTAGTGAACGTGCCTTGTAGTAAAACCCAGAAACTCAAACCAAACAAAACAAAACACAAATGCTGTCCCTCATAGTGTGGTACTCCAGCTGTGGCCATGAAGTCATTTAATAGGGACACTGAGCATGCCTGGGGTTACAAGCGGCATGGCAGTGGAGACAGGTCATCACCAATGCTTATCAACAAATGAGCTGGGAGGATTTTGGACAGAAACTTGAGCAGGTCGTGAACAGAGGGTGGGATGTAAAACTAAATTAAGAGGAGAGAGAGGACATTCGTGGTCCGGGTCAGCGTGGCCAGGGTCAGTGTGAACACAGGTGTGGAGACCAAACGGCATGTGGCATGGTGAGGGACTAGTGATGTGGCCAGCCTGATCCCAGGGCTTGCTGTAGGAAAGGGGCAGCAGGTCGTCCTGCAGATACTGGAGGCCCACAGCCATGGGCCCCAAGCTGTGGGACCCAGACTTGCAGGTTACTGGAGCCAGAAGCGAATGAGCCTAAATGAGGAGCCTGCCACTGCCCTGCAGCCATCACGCTGCACAAACCCTGTCTCCTGCAGTCACAACTTCGAGTCCTGGAGAGGTGTCCTTGTGTGGGCTGTCTAGCTATCCACATAGAAGGTCCAACCCAAGACAGTTGGGGTGTTTTTAAACCCTCAGAACACTGGGAGAGCCTGCAAAACAAGTCCTGCCAGGGCCTTTGGCCGTTCTGGTTCCGTAAGCCCAGCGTGAGCCTGACATCTGAATTTTTCTTAGCAGCTCTGCTGACGGTACTGGGCCCACACCAGAGTGGTTGCCCCTGGAGGGCAGGGACATCGGCCCCTGGCCAGGAGCAAGAGCTCTGGGACAGGCAGGCCAGGGAGAAGGATTATAGACTAGTCTGAGGTTAAATGGAGGAGGGTTCCAGGATGGGGAAGGCTTGGTGCTCAGAAATACATTATTTCTCCCCCCAGGAATGTTTAATTGCCCCTTTGTAGACAAATTTTAAAGCATTTTTAAGTGACACGGTTGCTCTGCACCAGCCCAAACTGTATAAAATGAAATGTAGGAACAAATGCTGGCTTTTCTCACGGGGACACCACATTCCACTTCCAGCCACGAGAGAGTACGTCAGTCTGGTGGCGAGGGCCCAGGCCTTTGAGAGCCAGAGCTCGGAGAGCTGGATGGCCCGTGGTGGCTGGGCAGGATGCCCAGGGCGGGGCTGCCTGACCCCAGATCGTATGACAGTTTGTGGTAGAGGCAGGTCTAGGGCCCAGGCCTGACTTC
This sequence comes from Tupaia tana, assembly GCA_026018925.1. Lineage (NCBI taxonomy): Eukaryota > Metazoa > Chordata > Mammalia > Scandentia > Tupaiidae > Tupaia > Tupaia tana. The sequence goes on from JAKSZU010000004.1 coordinate 24,032,538, forward strand.
TGAACAGGATTTTTTTTTTTTTTTTTTTTTTTTTTAATTCAGGGACTTGTCCAAGGCCACACAGTTAATAAATGGCAGAGCCAGGATGGGAACTCAGAGTCCCCACAGGGGCTCTGCTTCTGCGGCATTTCTGTTCGGAATAAGCTGCAGCCCCAGACAGTAAGGACAGTCCGTGGTGGAGGGAGGGCAAGGTCGCCTAGCAAGAGTCCCACGTCTGCCTCCTCCAGGGACTCGCGCATTTTCCTGTCAGTCTCCCCCGCTGCCTGTGAATGACAGCCCCTGGTGTCTCTGTACCACCTGCCTGCAGGGACCAGGCACCCGGAACGCGCAATGCCTGACTGGACAGGGGTTAATGACACCTGCTCTGTGCCGGGCACTCAGCTGGGTGCCAACCAGCCAGAGGCGAACCTCCACGGGGCTGACTACGGAGCTTACAGCTCAGTGGAAGATGAAGAAAGAAGTCAGCCACGTGCAGGGTGACGCGGGACAAGTGCCGTGGAGGGAGACCCATGAGGGACGGCTAGGTGGCGTGAGGCAGGATGGGTGGGAGAGTTTCCGCAAGGAGGTAACAGATAAACTGAGATATAAAAGAAGAGAAGGAGGTGTGGACGGTTGAGGAAGCACGTTCCAAGCAGAAGGAACAGCAGGTGTGGGGACCCTGAAGTGGGGAAGGGTCTGATCTGCTTGGGGACTGAGGCTGTGGGGTTGGAAATGAGGTGGGGGGTCAGGCACGGGCAGGTCATGCAGGGCCCCCTAGACCTGGTTAACGATGTTAGGGCTTATTCTAAATGTCCAGAAGCCAACTGAAGGGTTTTAGGTAGTGAATGCCATGGGCCAGTCCGAGACCATGTTGGCCACTGGGTGGAATGGGTGGGAGGGGAGCAAGAGCTGGAGTGAGGGAACCGGTGAGGTTACCTCAGAGTGGGGACACGAGAAGTGAGTACCCTGGACCGTGCATGGATGGAGTTGTGTCCTCGGCCGGACGGGGCCCATGGCCTGGCTGTAAGGCAGGGGAAATGGAGTAACCAGGGAGGCTTGACTGAATCACTGGGTGGACGGAGCTGCCAGTTACTGATGAGCAGACAACAGAAGGAACCAATTTGCTGGGCAAAATCTCAAGTTGTTGACGTTAAACTCGAAAAGTGTGTCCAGTGGCCAAGTGGAGACGTCAGCTAGGCAGCCGGTCAGGCAGTGTGGCACGGAGAGGAGAGGCTGGGACAGCACTGTGTCTGGGAAGGCCTGAGACAGTGGAACATGTCCCAGTGCAGTGGAGGGAGGGACACTGTGACAGAGAGGCAGAGGGCAGACGGAAAGTCAGGAGAGCATGAGGTGACAGGGCAGAGTGCCTCAAGAGAGACCACGTCACCGTGTACCCGCTGCAGTGGAGAGCTCTCGCAGAACCAGAACCGAGTGTCCTCTGCACTTAGCAACACGGGGGCCACCCGGGACCTTGACAGACTCACTGACGCAGTGAATGACTCCAAAGATGCATAAAGAGGAGGCAACAATCAGAGTGGGTTGAGGAGTCAGGGAAGCCTTCCTGAGGGAGGTGGTGTTTTAGCAGCGCTAGGAACACAGAGTCCTGCGAGTCTTAACCACTGCCTGCAAGAGCTTCCTGGGAGAGCACAAACTACCATTAACCAGCAGCCCTGGCCTGGGGAGTGTTATAAACACCTTGCAGGAGGGACAGGACAAGGGAGCCGGCTCATTGCTCAGCAGCAGGGATGCCAGGGAGGCTGGTCCTAAGGCACAGAGCCCACTCGCACCGCCCGCATGCAGAAGCTTGTCCACTTCCCTCCCTGCGGAGGAGTCCTGGGAGGCGAAGATTCCAAACCCATGGCCTCAGAGCAAAGGGCTGGAGCAGCCAGCCTGACACACATCTGGAAGGCCTGAAATCTAGAGAGGCAGTGGCTTGCTCAAGGCCACCTAGTGCACGGATGTTAGAGGCCAGTCATCGCCAACCATTTCTGTGACCCTCGCCCTACTGGGTCGAGTGCAAAGTCTTCAACCGGTGTTCAGTCTTTCGTGACTGGGCAAGAGCCTGTCCACAAACGTCACCTCCCACCATCGCCTCCTGTGAATCAGCCCCCAGAACCCTTAGCATATACGAGCCCAGAGTCTTCCAACAACACTTTGAAATAGGCATTATTATTCCCGTTTTACAGATGAGGAAACTGAGGCTTCGAGACCCTCGTCCAGGGTCACGCACCGAGACAGCACACTGCCAGGCCAGGATGTCATCTCTGGAGTGTCTGCAGAGTCATCTTTTCCCCATGTCTTGCAGGGTGACCATAAAGAGCCCCTCCTCTGGGAAGCAGTCCCCAAACACCCTGGCCTGGAACTACCTTGGAGTCAGGTCATGTCCTATGACTGCAAAGCACTTCAGTCCACTGAAAAGCCCATTGGGTGGGACCGGAAGAACCTAGGCCACGGAATGACCAGAACCCAGGGGTCTATGACTCAGTTCCCGAAGGCCAATCACAACTCTTCCAGGGCCTGCGGTTGCAATCCAGCTCCTCACAGCAGGAGCCTGGCTTCTACAGACAGACCTCTCCTCCCCAGCCCAGACCACCCAGCCAAGCCCACCTCTCACCTGGAGACCACCAGTGGCAGGATCAGCATCTTCAACATCCTCATCAAGAGCTCTCCAGGGAACTGGAAGTAACTAATTTCCTGAAACACAGAAGAGCCGGGGTTATAGCAACTGGTATAGACTCTGCCGTTACAATCTTCAAACACTAGCTCACCTGCACCTTGTACCTTGCACACAGCAGCAGAGTCCATGGAGAAAGAACTGACTTTGGCGTCCAACAGAGCTGGCCATCTCACCCCCCACCCCATAATCAGCTGTGTAGCCTTAAGCATGCTACTTGATCTAGGGGCCAGCGGGTGACGTGGTGGTTAAGGGTGATGGACTCCCACGTGGCCAACTGCAGTTCAAGTCCTGGACCTGGTGGCTTACTTTCTCTCTCTCTCTCTCTCTCTCTCTCTCTCTCTCTCTCTCTCTCTCTGTCTCTCTCTCTTTCTCTCCCTCTCTCACTTAGTCCCTTTCTGGTCAAATTAAAATAAATAAATAAATACATTAATTAATTCTAAAAAAAATGTTACTCCATCTGAGTTTTTCTTGTCTGTAACAGGAGGATAATAACCACCCCCCTGGGTCACTGGGAGGCCTAAATGAGGGAATGCACATAAGCACTTAGCGCAGTGCACATTGCAAGTGACTGCTCCTTAATCCCAGTGGGCACCTCTGCCTCCCTTTGCACCCATTGCCCACATGACGTAGTGAAGATCTGGCTCATCCAGCGGAGGGAAAGTGGCAAGAGGCATGCTGTGTGTTGTTCACACACTCATTGTTCACACCCAGTATGCTGCTGGGTGCCCCCAAATAAATTAAGCACAGTTTCTGCCCCAGAGACATTCCCAGCCTAGATGAGGCAGACCATGGCTTTTTTGTGGATCAGTCCTTCCATCTATATGGAGCCCCATCTCATGTGCTCCTGCCCCGGAATGCTGAGAGAGAGGGTCGGCTGCCTGGTGAGACGCCACTCAGTGGAGAAAACCTCTGCTGGGCGGAGCGCTTAGTCTCACCCCGTCATAGGCTGCCGGCTCCTGAGTAACCACAGGACTAAGATGCCAAGTCCTTGTCTAGGCAGCTATCTCCTGAGTAACAGGGTCACTTGAACCTGACGATGAAGTGGAAGGGACCCCCTAAGCCCAGTAAATCTCATCTTTTGACCTTCAGATAACAATTCATTCCTTCTTTTCCTCTTTTATTCATTGCTAGAGGGTGTGTGCAATTGCCAGAGAGAAAGAGAGAGAGAAGAGAGAACCCCTCCCAAGGCTGTGGTCATGCTGCAACTCTTCTCTGTTTCTCTATCCTGTCATGATTTGGGCAATGCACGTGTACGGCGCATTTTCAAGCCTCCGGGGCTAATATTTGAACTGCAGTTGGCTATACGGGGTCCAGCCCCCTTAACCATTAGGCCATGGAGTCAGCCCACAAATAATTGATTCTTAAATTATAAGAAAATATTGTGGGGCCAGCAGGTAGCATGGTGGTTAAGGACCTGGATTCCCATATGGCGACCATGGTTGGAGTCCCGGACCTAGTGGCTTGCTTTTTCATTTTCCCTTTCTTACTCTGTCCCACTCTGGTCAAATTAAAGTAAGTAAATAAATAAAATTCAATAAAATCTTTATTTTTAAAAAGAAAATATTGTCATTTATCTGAAAGTCTAATTCAACCCAGGGCACTGTTTTTAAATTGAATTCAAATATGCTATTCCTGGCTTGGGACCAGAGTTCTTCAGATGGTGGAGTGAGGCAGGCAAATGGACTTTGAAGTACCTTTTGAGTTAAATTTTTTTATTTTTTTTTATTTATTTATTTATGTGGGGTTTTTTTGGCTAGAAGGTATATGTGCTAGCTGGATAGAGACAGAGAGAGGGAGAAGGAAGGGAAAGGGCGCCCCCCCATGGGGAATGGTCAAATTGCAATCCCTTTTCCTTCATCTCTCCCTCCTTTGGGATTTTGAGCACACACCCACATGCACCCAGTATGTTTCTCAAGCCATTGGGTCCAGGACTTGAACCATGCAGTCAGCTATGTGGGATCTGGCTGCCCTAACCACCAGGCCACAGAGCCGGCCCTTTATTGATTTTTCTTCTTCTTTTCTTTTTTTTTTTTTTTTTTTTTTTTTTTTTTTTTTTTTTTTTTTTTTTTTTGACAGGGTCTTGCTGTGTTGTGCTCTTCCTGCCTCAGTCTCCCAAGCAGCCAGGCACATGCCACTCGCCCAGCATTTTAAGCTGGGCCAGAATCCAACAGGTTCTCCTATGAGGCCTAAACCTGTCCTGACCAGGTGTACCAGTGCTCACAACAGGGCTTGGGCCTCCAAGTTAAGTTTTTGTACTTGCAAATATTTTTATAAAAACCAAAACTAGGGACCAGCAGGTGGCATGGTGATTGAGAGGCTGGACTCCCACATGGCCGACAACAGTTTGAGTCCTGGACCTGGGGTCACTTTCTCTCTCTCTCTCTCTCTCTCTCTCTCTATCTGGTGAGCATATGTGCCCTATAGCAAATTTAAAAACAAAATAATAATAACAAATAAAATAAATAAATAAATAAATAATTTTAATTTTTTAAAAAAGCCTAAAGCCAAACATAATGCTTAACGATCTGATGTTTTTTTGTTGTTGTTGTTTTGTTTTGTTTTTGAGAGGTTTTCGCTATAGGGCGTGTTCGCTCACCAGGCAGACAGAGAGAGACATAGAGACAGAAAGCGAGAAATCACCCCCCAGGGGGGATGGTCACACCACAATCCCTTCTCCTCCGTTCTCCTCTCGGGATCTTGGGCACGCACGCACACGCGCCCGGCGTGAGTTTTAAGCCACCGGGTCCGGGATGCGAACCGCGGTCGACTACTACGTGGGAGTCCAGCAACATAGCCATTACGCTAACTGCTGGTTCCCACTATCTGATGTTTTAAAGAGCCCCAAATCATAGAATTTTGGTGATTCGAAGAGGTTTTAAAGATCTTCCTTTCCAGGGGCCCACCAGGTGGTGTGGTGGGTAAGGTGCTGGCTTCCCAAATGGCTGACCACATGTTCGAGTACCATACCTGAAGGCTTGAAAAACCATGCCAGGGACATGTGTGTGCATGCCGAAAATCCTGAAAAGAAAATGGAGGAGAAGGGATTGTGGTGTCGCCATCCCCTTTGGGAATGGTTTCTTACTTTCTCTCCCCATCCAGTGCCCTATGACAAAATCTAAAAAGAAAAAAAAAAAAAAAAAAAAGAGATCTTGTCCAGCCCACTCACTGTGTAGATGAGAACACTGATCTGGGAGTGAAGGGAGGTTGCCAGCTGCAATGCAGGGCCAGGAAGCAGGCCTCCCTGTCTCATTCTACTACCACCGTTCCCAACACTCTACAGATCTATTTTTTTTGAGAGGATTTTACTATAGAGCACGTGCGCTCACCAGAAAGACAGAGAGAGACAGAGAGATAGAAAGCGAGAAATCACCCCCCGGGGGGATGGCCACACTGCAATCCCTTCTCCTCCATTCTCCTCTTGGGATCTTGGGCACACATGCACACGCGCCTGGTGTGAGTTTAAGCCACCGGGTCCAGGACTGGGACCACGGTCGACTACATGGGAGTCCAGCAACATAGCCATTATGCTAACTGCTGGTCCCTAGATCTACTCTTTAAAGAAATACTACAATTGTGACTATATATTTTTAATTCAATTTAATCCTTGTATATGCTCTTTAAAATAAATAGTGCTATAATAATAAAAAGACACCTCTTTCCTCACCACTCTAGCTCCCAGGAGTGAGCATCTTCAACTCCCGTAGCTGTTTCCCCCAGTGTTGTTATTTCTAAACAATACTGTTATAATGCTATTGCTTTCTTCTTCTTTTCTTTCTTTCTTCTTCTTCTTTTTTTTAATACCAGAGGGCACATTAGAGAGAGAAAGGGGGGCAGGGTGCGGAAAATCGCTGAATGGAACCTGGTCATGCCACAATCCTTCTTCTTCTAATTCTCCATTCCATAAGGGTCCTAGGCACATGCACACGTGTCTGATGTGGTTTTCAAGCCACCAGAGCTGGAACTCAAACCCTGATCAGTCACGTGGGACCCAGCTTCCTCTGTACAGCATGTAACTCCAGTGCTGTGGGGTAGGCCCTATGAAGCTAGCTCTTGACCTATCATTTTGATTGACATCGAGTAACTTCTCTGCCATGACACCATGACTTTCTTCTCCTCCCGTTTCACCATTATATTTATGTCCATTTCTGGGTAAATCAGTAGTCAAGATTTATAACATTTTGATAATCAAATGTTCATTGTCAGACCACATAACACACTGCAACTATGCCTCCTTGCTTGTTCAAACTTCGTTTACCCCTGAAGTTAATAACTGACTGACAATTCATTTGCCTTGTTTTCTGTGACCTTCTCACTAATTCCTTTCTTTCTTTCTTTTTTTTTTTTTTGGAGAGGTTTTCGCTATAGGGCGCATGCGCTCGCCAGACAGACAGAGAGAGACATAGAGACAGAAAGCGAGAAATTACCCCCCAGAGGGGATGGTCACGCTGCAATCCCTTCTCCATTCTCCTCTCGGGATCTTGGGCACGCACACACACACACCCGGCATGAGTTTTAAGCCACCGGGTCCGGGACACGATCCGCAGTCGACTACGTGGGAGTCCAGCAACATAGCCATTACGCTAACTGCTGGTTCTGACTAATTTCTTCCAAATATTTTAATATGTGTATTAAAATGCCTGACAATCGCATTTTTTAAAGAATTATTTAATTTAATTAGTGTATTATAATTATTTGCTATAGGGCACATAGAGAGAGAGAGAGAGAGAGAGAGAGAGAGAGAGAATAAGAAAGCAAGCTACTAGGTCTGGTACTCAAACCGCTGTTGGCCATGTGGGAGTCCAGTGCCTTAACCACCACGCCATCTGCTGGCCTCAACAATAGTATTTTCTATACATTCAAGTGCAGCAGTTTCCTTCTGCCCCACCTGGGACCTCCAGTCCAAGAGCTTTCCATCTTGCCATTCCAGTTAGCACAGAATGTTCTCTAGGCCCAGTAGTTGTCATGGGTCTCTTCTTAGTTCTCATTCTGAGACTTCATCTTGTATAGTATCACATTTCCTGAATTTCTTTTTCTAACTTTTTTTTTGCCGGGGTGCATGTGCATGTGCCAGAGACAGAGGGAGAAAGCACTCCACTATGGGGAATGTCACGTGGCAATCTCTACTCCTCCATTTCTCCATCCTGTCAGGATTCTGGGTGTACACACATGTTCATGGCATGTTTTTCAAGCTGCCAGGATGGGGGTTAGTGTGTGGGATCTGGCGCCCAAGACAGTATTTAACCACTGTGTTATGCTGTTGGCCCTGGAATTTCTCTTGGTAGCTTTCTGGGTAAGGGTGGGTGAAAGAAGAACTTTCCTAAGTCCTTACATGCATAAACATGCCTTATTTTACCCTTCCTTCTGATAATAGCCTGGCCACATGTAAGATTCTTGATTGGAAATAATTTCTGGCCCAACCTCAGTGGCACAGCCAGTACTGTACTGATCTGTCATGTTGGAAGTCACATGGCTCAATGTGAGTATAGATCCCATCAACCTGAAAACACACCGGGTGCATGTATGCCCAAGTCCTGATGAATTGGAAGGCTGGGGGAGGGAGATCATGGTGTGATGAGACCCTGTGGAAGGTGTCCCCCTCTATTTCTTTATTTTAAAAATGTTTTAAAAAATCATTTACTTAATTTAATTTATTATTATTATTATTATATTATTTTAATTTGCTCTAGGGTATGCTCACTCATCAGAGAGAGACACAGAGAAAAAGGGAAAGTGAACTGAATCGTTGTCGGCCATGAAGGAGTCTAGGGTCTTAACTGTCTTGCCACTTGTTGGCCCCTGTTTCCTTAATTTATAGTGCTGTGCTTACCTTTCATTCTAAACAACTATCTTATATTATCTGAAAATTTCTCCAGCTTTTCTGTTAGCTCTTTTAAAAACTATTAGATAGTTGGACATTGGACATTATAATTTTCTTATATTTTATTTTTCTATTTTCCATCCCCTTTTTAAAACAATTATTTACTTAATTTTATTTATTGTTATTCTTATTTTTCTTCAGTTTTCTATAGGGCATGTATGCTCACAAGAGAGAAACAAAGAGAGAGAGAGAGAGTGAGAAAGCAAGCTGCCAGGTCCAGGACTTGAACCACAGTTGGCTATGTGGGAATCCAGTGCCTTAACTACCACGTCATTTGCTGGCTCCTCATCCTCTCTTTTTGTTTTACTTTCCAGGAGAGTTCTAGCACCTCACCGATATTTTTTATCTTGGCTTTTTTATTTTTAATTTCAGAGAGCTCTTTCTTGGAGAATAAGAAAGTTCTCCAATTGTCCCCATACCCCATATCTCCAAAGAGCTTAAGAAAATATTTTGAAAGTTTTCTTCTACTCCCTGCATTGCCTCTGCTTCAGCTTTCTCTTATTTAGTCTGTCTTTGATGTTAGCAGCTTTCTCAAATTTCTGGTGACTTTGGCTTTCTGCTCGTGTGTAAGTGTGAAGTGCCGAACTTCTGTGTACACATGCTCGATTTACGATGGAGTTTTGTCCTGATACACCCATAATGAACTGAGACTATTATCAATCGAAAATGGAATTAATACGCGGAAGCTATCAAACACCATAGCTTAGCCTAGCCTGCTTTAAACACACTCACTATAAGCACTTGTATTAGCCTATCATTGGGCAAAATCATGTAACATAAAGCCTACTTTATAGGGAAACACTGAATAACTCCAAATTTGAAGTACAGTTTTTATAAAATACATATGTCTTTTGCACCATTCTAATATCAGAAACTGGTAAGTCAGAGAGCTTTTGGATCTGAGTGCGGCTTTTCGATCTGTGGCCCGTGGCAAGGTGATGGTGATGAACTGGCTTTTTCCCTGAGGTTGGGTGGGTTAGTAGCAGAATTTGGAGATCTTTTTAATGAGGCTGCAGAAGTCTTGTTCTCTCTTTGGCAGGGCCGTGGGGCTGCACTAAACTCAACTAACAGCAATCTTGCAGCTGTGCGTTCAGAATGCACATCTGTGTGCTCAGATAGCTGCTAATTAGCTTGAAGCACGTGCCTTACCACTGCCCCTCACCTCCAACCACCACCCCCAACATACACAGGTGAGCCTAAGACCCCTAAGTCAAGAGTATCTGGTTCCATAGGGCATGCGGGAGCAGAGATGGGTGAGTGAGGACTCCCCTGCCTATGAGAACAGGAAGGGAGGGCCCTAAGGGTCTAAGGCTCCTGTTACAATATTCCATCCAATGTCCCTGCTTGCAGCTCCACGCCTCATCCCTGCCTGGTACAGCACCTTGCACTTCCTAATCCAGGGCCTCTGGAGAGTTCTCCTTGGCATCTTCTGCAAACATCAGATTTTAGTTTTCTGTGCCCTACTATCAATAAGTGAGATCACTCCACTTCACTTCCCGTATTGCCCAATTTGCTGTCATCACGCCGATTCTCTTCTCAGCTGTCTCCTTTTATATTCTGTTTGTTCTTGGTGGGTTTTTATCTCTTTAAAATTTCACTACTTGTTTCTTGGGTAATGACAGCAATCATTTATTGTATATTTCAGAAAACCTATAAGAGAGGATTTTAAATGTTCCCAACACAAGGTAATGACAAATGTTTGAGAGGGATATTCTAATTATCTTGTTTTGATCATTACACATTGTATTCAAGTACTGAAAATCACACTGTGCCCCAGAAACATGCACAATTATTCTACATTAGGTAAAATAAAAATAAATAATAAATAATTTAAATTTTATTATTATAATTTCAGTGAATCTCCAAGAAGAAAAGGAAAATGAATGCAATAGTAGTTCATCGCAGTTTAACTCAAAGTCTCAAGGTAATCTATATTTTTTTAATGAGATACGTAAATTTGAAACTAAAAAATCTTACAATTTTGTAAGTTCTTTTCACAAGTAGAACAGTCTACCATTTTTCAAATTGTTTATGATTTTTGCCTGTTGCATAAGCTTACGAAATGAAGAGGGTTTAGTTTCTGAGTCACAGGCAAAAAGATCAAACAGAAAAATCCTGGATTTCAAAGTAAGATGCTAAGAAAGCCAATTCCTGCCAAATAATTGTCCTAAGACTCCACATCCTTCCTTCAATTTATCTGGCAGGTTAATCCCTACCGGAATATATTTGCATTTCCAAACAGATGGGGGAGGCAGCTTTGGCAAAGGATGCCTCAGATGAATTTGGCTTTTAATAATAGACATTCCAATTTGTTTTCACAAAATAATCTTCCTGCGGGGAAATACCATTTTTGTTGCTGAGGAAAATTAAAGAGAGCGGATAGCAGCTTGTGCCATGGCCAGTTTAATCCAGTAGATCGTTGAGGGTTCTTCCTGTGCCTGAACTAGGCTCACATTTTGGTTCATGAAAACCCATGTGTTGTTTAGCAATTCCCATTCCCGCAGGAGAAATAGAATCAAAAGCAAGGGAATAAGAAACTAGTAATGGCCAACGTTAATTACACATGGCCAACGGTAATTAACCTACATGATTGGCCCTGGAGCGAGGCAGCCAGCAGCAAGGGTACCGGGAGGAATGTGCACAGTGTGAGCGGGGAGAGGTTATCTCAGAGGTGGACGGTCCGGGAGACTTTGTAAGATAGGAATGTGAGATGGTTTCTCGTGTAGGTTGGACTTCCATGGACCTAAGGTAAAGACGGAGTGGGGTCGTGAAGCACTTACTACAATACATGTGGGGTGCCGATGAATCCCTTGTTCATTCCTCACAATTCTAGAGGACATCTGCTTTCCCCTTAAGGAAACTGAGGCCCAAGGAGGGGACAGGATTTTACCCGACAATTTACTAGCAGAGTCAGGACTTAGGGTTCCTCTGCTTCCAGAGTCCATGCCTCTCTTCAAAGAACTGCGGCTTACCAGCATTGCTGCCGCAATAATGGGGTGGGGGGATATTTCTGGGAATGGAAGACAGTCTGACGGCCTGACCTCTAATTGTGGAGCCAGGAGGAGGTATGTGCAAGCTGCGGAAAAGGAATTTTGTGGACTAGGGAATCTTCCAGGAGCCCATTGACAAAGACCTTCTCCATGACCAAACTCTAGACAGGCCCTTACTGTCCGGTTGTAGCACAGATTCCACTCGGCTGGGCTAGTGAGAATCCCTCCTCCGTGGACACTCGATATCTGATAACATTCCTCACTCCCCACTCTCTGTACCTGCACACCCTGGCCTGCCTTCAGAATCCTCTCTGTGGTGTCTCAGTAGTTTTCCACCCCAGCCTCTCACTCTGCTCATTGGCTGTAACCCGGCAGCTGTTTTTGCTGACTTCGGGGTTCAGAGCTGTCTTGCCTGCAGCAGGTCTCCACACCTATCACCATAGTCCTGAATAAAGTCCTCCTTGTTCTAACAAGTGTCAAATGAATTTTTTCTTTACTGCCATGTAAGTACCCCTCCCTCTCCCGCAGGGGATGGGGCCGAGAACCCTGAAACCTTATACCTGCCTTGCCTCTGTCCCCCAACCCCACCACATCCTGAATGTTCCTTTTGGAAACCTTCTCATGTCTGCCCCTCCCATCCCCCAAAGCCGCCCCTCTCTCTGCCCCTGCCTGCCCCATGGCCAGCTCCGCCTGTACTCAGCTCCCAAGGACTCTCTCTGAAACTCAGAGCTGACCACACCCTTCTTTTGCTCAAAGGCATCCCTTGGTCAGTCCAAGGCCTTGCTTGGCAAGGGGCCTATGTGCGGCAGCCCTGCCAGCCACAGATGGCGTGCTCCACATACCTAAAACCTTCTTGGGACCAGCAGTTAGCGTAATGGCTATGTCGCTGTGTAAGAATAACTTTAAATTATGTCTTTCTGCTCTGTAGAGATAAAATTTAACCTTTGCTTTTGCCGGACGCCCTTGTGATAAACTGCCCTTGTGATAAACTGCCCCGACAGACTTAATTATGCAAACCTCCAGGAACGGAGCAAATGGAATGTGGACATGGAACTAGAAAGACAACCCATGCACGTGTGTCACAAGACTGCCACTCTTCCCCCTAGAAATGAACTACCCGTTAAACTTCCGCATACCTTCTCCTGCTTATAAAAAGACCTATAACCCTAAAAACGGGGTCCTCGCTCAGGCCTGCTGCGTCAGGTGTTTGCTTGGACCCCAGCCGGCTGGAAAAATAAAACCTCTTGCATTTTGCATCAAGAACCGACTCTTGTGGTTGATTGGGGGTCGCGTATCCTCTGGACAGAAAGCGCGCCAAGCCAGGCGGCCAGCGCCCTAACAGCTGGACTTCCATGTAGTTGACCGCGGTTCGCGTCCCGGACCCGGTGGCTTAAAACTCATGCCGGGAGCGTGTGCGTGCGTGTCCAAGATCCCCAGAGGAGAATGGAGGAGAGGGGGTTGTGGCGTGGCCACCCCCCCGGGGGGTGATTTCTCGCTTTCTGTCTCTCTGTCTCTCTCTGTCTGTCTGGCAAGCGCACGCGCCCTATAGCGAAAATCTCTCCAAAAAAAAAAAAAGAAAGAAAGAAAACCTTCTTGCCCTGTGCCTGGTGCCCCTGTTCCCTCTGCCTAGACTACCTTCCTGGCGCTGGCCGTGTGAGCTGCCTTTAGGAGGTGTCCTCTGGTGCCTGCTCTGCGCTCTTACAGACCCCACTCCTCACCCTGGCTTGGCTAGTGCTGCGGCTGTTCTCAGGAGGCACCCGTGCCTCTCGGTCACCTGTCGGGACGTGTGTGATCACTTCCCCAGACACTTTTTCAGTCTCTCTAGTCCTACAAGGCACTCATCACACTTATGTTACAGACGAGAAAACAGGGAACCAGAGGGGCAAGTGACTCACTCTCCTGTCACCCAGGGAGCTGTGGCATGCCAATGTGACCCCCACGTCCCTCAGGCCCGCACAGCCCTCCCAGACCGGGACCCTGGGCTGACCTGTTGGGAGAGGCGCCGGGTCCTTAGGAAGAAGCCGAGGAGGCAGCCGATGGTGACAGACAGCACAGACAGGATGAGTAGTCCGTTCCGCCTGCACACATCCCTCCCTCGCGCCAGGATGGCATGCAGCACCATGGTGAGCCTGGCTTGCGGGCACGGGACACGGCACCATTCCATGCATGTGAGGCCAGCCTGGGCACAGGGTCTGCACTGGGCTCTGGTTCCTCAGCAGGCAGGTGGTCAGAGCGACTAAGCACCCGTCACCAGCCTCACGCCATGGCTCGTGCAGCCGCCCCAGAGGGAAGCCGCAATCCTATTACCAGGCGCATCATTAGGGGCTGGGAGCAGATTAGGGGCTGGGAAATTAGAGCAGACCATGTGGTCTGGGAGTTTGGACCTCAAAGCCAGCGGTCCTCTTAAACAGGGGAGTGGATCAGGTACTTGCAGGAGGAAGAAGGCGTGGGTGGTTTGATTTTTTATTCCAGAAAGAATCAAAAGCAAGACAAAAGGACACCAGTCATGTTCAAAGTTAAGTAAGCGTTTACAGTACATGGGTGCTATTCTAGAAGCGCACGCTCATAGTAGCAAATTGACTCCTAACACAATCCCAAGAAGTAAGCACTACTAATTCCTCCATTTTACCAATGAAGAAACTGAAGTGGTTGAGAAACGAGCGTGTGCCACATCCCAGACTGCTCTGGGTGCTTTCTCTCTTTTAATCAGGCTGGTACCTGATCCTAGGCTCCGAGCTCTGTTTTACTGAACGAGAGCCAGAGACCCCAGGAGCCAGAGGTGCTTGGCCACTGTCTCAGCGCTAGCGGAATTCAGGCCCACGTCGGATTGGTTTCCATCACACCAATGGATGGGTGGGTTCGAGGGCACTTGGCAGTTATGTGGGGAATGTACATGTGAAGTTCCAACTTGGGCTACGACACTCACTGCAAAATAGGAATAATGACGGGTATTCTGCAGGGCTGTTTAATTCCAAGGCCAAGCCCTTGTAGGTTCTCAGGATCTATTATTCTGAAAGATAACAGAGCCCAAGAGACTTGTGTTTAAGTCCCGGCACTGCCACTTACTGTCCGAGTGACCCTGGACAAGCCATTTCATCTCACTGTCCCCCCAGTCTGTAAAAGAGGGATAATCGTGGCATCTAGGTCGTTGGGCATGTACAAATTCTATCCTGAGAACACTTGTGGGAGCCGGGATGAACTCTAGCATGCTAACCAGGGAGAGCAAGGGCCGTTAGTATCCTCATCACACTTAGTGCTTTTAGAAAAGGTTTTCTTTCGGCCGTTTCTTATGGCCTGGCTTGCCCTTTAAAGCCAGGGGTAATTAACCCTCTTCTGTTTCACCAGGAATCTGTAATCTCATTAAGGCCAGTCAGGCGGCAGCAGGGAGGCAGCCTGTGAGGGGTGTTGGGATGTGGCTGAGCTGCCTCCTCCTGACAAAGGGGCAGTGTGGGTACGTGTGCAGAGGGAGTTGGGGCACAGGTCCAGAAGACATGGGCAGAGCTCCTGGCCGGAGACACTCGGATTCTGGTCCCACTTGAATCCGCTCTGTGACCGTGCCCTCTCTGGGCCTTAGTCTTGCCCTATTTATCACTAGAATGAGAGAAACAATTAGTGCTGTCTAAGAAACCAGTCCAGGGTCCGGCAGATGGCGTGGTGGTTAAGGGCACTGGACTCCCACATGGCTGACTGCGGTTTGAGTCCTGGACCTGACAGTTTGCTTTCTCACTTTCCCTCTCTCTTGCTCTCACTTTATCCCTCTCTGGTCAAATTAAATAAATAAAGTTAAATAAAATAATTCTTAAAAAGAAAGAAAGAAACTTCAGTCCAATATGCCAAGCTTCTGCCATCTCAACTCTTTGCAGTAGCTTTTGAGGGGGTGATGCATGGAGTACATATGAAATTCTGAGAAATTTTTGTCTCTGAATATCTCTTTTTTTAAGTTCATTTATTTATTTCTCCTGTGTGCAAGAAAGACAGGGAGACAAAGAGACAGCACCCTCAACAGGATCTTCACACTGCGACTCATCCCCAGCTTCAGTCAGACTCAGATTATGAGCATGTGCACGCCCAGTACACCCAGGGAGATCTCTGGAGGCAAACCCAGTATCTTCCAACGTGGGTTAGCCTTGCAGGCCCTGCGTTACCACCACGCCACCATCTGCCCCTGAGTTAAAACCAGAAGTTTCCTGGAATACACTTCAGCTCCAACACTGCCTCGTTTTCTGATTAACCAGGAGATTAGTTACTGCCTAGGAGAGAAACATTTGGGAGATATTTGGATTGGCGTTTCACTCAAGGTCCAGGGTTGGCGTTCACTGCACCATGAAGTAGGTAAGTGTAGCTTTCTACTTCAGCTCCAACTCTGGCTTTCAGGATGTCTTCCATGGCTGCTTCTGACTCCTTTCTCCACACTCCAAACCACCTCCCAGACTCCTGGCTTTCTTTCCAAACCTCCCACTGTCTTCAGTGGAGGGACTACAACTCATTCAAGCAAATGGCCTGGTAGTATCAGTTCACGCCAGCCCTCCTTAGTAATGGTGACACGGCAATGAGTCAGACACTGTCGGCTCTCAGGGAGCTCCTAAGAAAATGGAAGGACTCCAGGTAAGGACCAATTCACGATGAAGGGTAAGTGACTGATAATGAGCGTAACAGTATTTGGAACTCAAATAAAAGGCTCCTGGATTGCCATGGCCCATAATCAATTATGTTTTATGATGTTACTAGATATACAAATATTTTCCCATAATTACATGAAAAGCAAGTGTGAGAAATGATGGATAGAACACAGCTAAAGCAGTTCTTTACTCTAGGATCGCGAAGTCAGACTGCCGGGGTTAAAATCCTGTCTCTACCACTGACTAGCTGTGTGGTCTCTGGGCAAATTCTTTTTTTTTTTTTTTTTTTTTGAGAGGTTTTTCGCTATAGGACGCGTGCGCTCGCCAGACAGACAGAGAGAGACATAGAGACAGAAAGCGAGAAATCACCCCCCAGGGGGGATGGTCACGCCACAATCCCCTCTCCTCCATTCTCCTCTCGGGATCTTGGGCACGCACGCACACGCGCCCGGCGCGAGTTGTAAGCCACCGGGTCCGAGACGCGAACCGCGGTCGACCACGTGGGAGTCCAGCGACATAGCCATTACGCTAACTGCTGGTTCCCATCTGGGCAAATTCTTTAACCCATCTGTAAAATGGGGATAACAGAACACTGCGTGGGGCCCACTATGCGGCCTGGTGGCTACGGCAGCCGGATCCCATATGGCCAACCACATGATTGGCATCCCGGTCCTTGTGGTTTGGGAAACATGCCAGGGACATGTGAGGGCCTGCTCAAAATCCTGAAAGGAAGGAGAGAGAGAGAGTAGAAGGGATTGCAGGCGTGACCACGCCCTGCTGGGGGGTGGGTGCTTTCTTCTCTCTTGGTCTCTGTCTCTGTCTATCTCTCTGGTGAGCACGTGTGCCTTCTGGCGAAATTTAAAACAACAACAGAAAAGCAATGCAGTCATCCTTTGATATCTGTGGGGGATTGGTTCCAGGATCCTTCAAGATGCCCAAATCCCTTTTATATTATTTATAATAAAAATGACATTGTATTTGCATAGGACCTGTACACCTCTGCTCACGTACTTAATCTCTAGATTGCATATAAGTAACTTTAGCAGCAGATATTAGTAAAAAGGAAAATATGCATATAGATTTCACCATCTTTCTTTAGGGAGCCCCCCCTCCCCCCATTTCATAACAGTTGGTGTAATCCGGCTGAGCCTGTGCTCCCTCAGATCCACAGAAGCAGAACTCGTGGATACAGAGGGCTTCGGGGCTAGTTCACAGGGCTGTGTGTGAGTCAGATACCGTGGTGCGTGCAGTGTGAGAGCGTGTCCTGAGCCTTGCAAAAATTCTCAGGTGGGTGCTAGTTTTGGAGGCTCTGCAACAGCAGCACGGATAGGAGGAAGTCTCCACTTAGGGTTCACACACTCGCGCCCTTCTTTTAGAGCAGAGAATTCCGTGGGTCTGGTGTGTGGGGAACACACTTCGGAAACTTCTGCCTCCAGGGTCAAGTCTGTGCTCCTCAGCAAGGCATCCAGGTCCTCGCTCCCCTCTCCACACCCCGCCGCCCCCTCCTGCCCGTCCTGCCCCAGCTTCTCCCAGAACAGACAATAGGAGGTTCCAACGCTGCACCCTCTCTCAGGCCCCCCATCCACCTTTGTCCTGGTGACTTCTTCTGCCTAGAATGTCCTTTCCTGTCACCAAATGCCCCTCCACCTTGAAGCCTTTCCATCTACCCCAGATATAACCCCCTCTTTTCCTCCCACCAGCTCCAGCCCTTCCACAGTGTCTAGCTGGGGATTAACCAGCTAGTTAATTAACCAGCTAGTCCCCCTTCTTCTTTTTTTAAAATTTATAAGAGAGCATGCGCATGAGAGGTGGGGGGAGAGAGAGCACCCTCCACAGATCCCATCATCCGCCTTTCCCAGCCCTCCAGCTGCTCAGGCCCTCACGCCCAGCATGTTTTCAGGCCAACCTGGGGATCCGAACCAGTGGTTGGCCATGTGGCTTCCAGCACTTCAGTCCAGTATGCTGCACACTACCCCACCTAGGCTGCGCACCCTTTCAAGTGGCTGACAAGGAAATAACGATCTACAAGAACAAAATGAAGGCTCTTTTTGTTATCACATTGTGATGGAGGATCCCTAGAGTTCAAGGGTGTATCATGGGGGCTGGGGGGCACCTGAGGAGCAAGGCCTTGTCCTCCAAGGCACAGGCAGCCCGAGAGATGCTTCTCAGAAGACTCGTGCTGCACAGATTAAGGGCAGAGAAGATAAGCAAGGTCAAAAACGAGCCACAGGAGCAGCCAGGTGGCGTGGTGGTTAGGCCTTGGATCCCACAGGGCTGCGTGGTTCAGGTCCAGACCAGGCAACTTGGAAACATACTGGGCGTGTGTGTGCACGTGCCCAAAGTCCTGAGAGGAGAGTGGAGGAGAAGGGATTGTGGCGTGGCCATCCCCTTGGGGGGTGATTTCTCACCTTCCTTCTCTCTCTGGTGAGCACACACACCCTATGGCAAAAACCTTTAAAAAAAAAAAAAGAAAAGAAAAAAGAGCTGCAAATCACGCAGCACAGGTGCAGCTGCCCACTCTGCAGAAGCAGGTTTGCAGTGGGACCAGCAGTTGGCATAATGGCTATGTTGCTGGGCTCTCATCTAGTTGACCACAGTTCAAGTCCTGGACCCGGTGGCTTAAACTCATGCCAGGCACATGTGCGTGCATGCTCAAGATCCCGAGAGGAGAAGGAATTGTGGCATGGCCAGCTCCCTTGGGAGGTGATTTCTCGCTTTTTGTCTCTCTGTCTCTCTCTGTCTTTCTGGCAAGCACATATGCCCTATAGCAAAAACCTCTAGAAAAAAAAAAAAAAAAAAAAAAAAGGCAGGTTTGCAGCCAAGCTCTTTCTTTTTTTTTTTGAGAGGTTTTTGCTATAGGGCACGTGCGCTCGCCAGACAGAGAGAGACAGAGAGACAGAAAGCGAGAAATCACCCCCCAGGGGGGATGGCCACACTGCAATCCCTTCTCCTCCATTCTCCTCTCGGGATCTTGGGCACGCACGCACACGCACCCGGCGTGAGTTTTAAGCCACCGGGTCCAGGACGCAAACCGCGGTCGACTATGTGGGAGTCCAGCGACATAGCCATTACACTAACTGCTGGTTCCCCCAAGCTCTTTCTCACAGGGCAGGGCAGAGATGACTTAACTGCCAATAATTAATAATTGATGATTCACAGTGGAGGTGCCAGCTCAACCTGGGGAGGTGGGTATAGGAAGACTTTCCAGAGAAGGGGGTCATTTGTTAGAGACCTCAGTAGCCCTGGGAAAGCGATGCCAGTCTAAGAGGAGGTGGGAGAAGGAGAGGCTAGTCTGAAAGAGGGGCCCAGACTGGAGGTTTGAGAGCAAAGCCCCCTGTGAACCAGTAATGGATCGTAGACTGGAGTGGCGGGTGGGGCGAGGGCCTCACCCCTTCCACCAAGTGTCAACATGAGTTTAGATTGGGCCGCCTGAGTTCCCAGCTGGGTTTGTGGTGACGACAGCTCTGGGTCTGTTGGCTGCTGTCCAGAGACATACCAGAGGCACCTTCATCTCCCTGACACGTCTTCCCAGCTCGCTAAAGGCAAGGCCTTTCCAGGAAGGTTTCTGAGGGCAGCTAACCCAGCCGGGTGTGGGCTTCTGCAAGCATTAGTCACCGAGGGGCTGTCTGGGTGGTAGATACACAGCCGTTGTCTTCCTTCTCCCTCCCCAGCCCCTCCTGACCAGATTTGTCATGTATGGAAACAGGGCTGAGCGCCCATGAAGCCCTTCAGCTACTATTTGCTGAGCACTTACTACATGCCAGGCTCTATCTGGGCACCCTAACACTTTCCCCTAGGCCACCAGAGGAGCAGGGAGTAATCCAGCCCCTCCACAAGCACTCACTGGAGCAACCAAATGTCAAGGTTACAGGGCGAGGGCACAGGTTTGGATCTGTGCTGTCCAATTCAGCAGCACTAGTCACGCTATTTCAGTTTAAATTAGTTGGGACCGGCAGGTAGCATGGTGGTTAAGGTGCTGGACTCCCACATTGTCAGCCATGGTTTAAGTCCTGGACTTTGTGGCTTGCCTACTCACTTTCCCAATCTCTCTGGTCAAATTAAAATAAGTAAATAAATAAATAAGTAATAAAATGAATAAATAATAAATAAATAAATAAATGAAATAAAATAATTCTTTATAAAAACTTTTAATGAGCTAAAATTAAATAATGTTCAGTTCCTCGGTTGCACTGGCCACATTTCCAGGGCTCAGTAACCAGATGTGGCAGGTGGATACCATATTGGACAGTCACAGAACATTTCCAAGATATCCCAGAAAGTTCCGTTGAACTTCTAATCACTCTGAAACAGATCCTGATCTTGTGCCTTCACCTGGAAGCTGCGTGACTTTGCCCAAGTTAACAAACTTCTCTGTGTTTCTCTTCTGCATCAATAAAAGCCCATGGGGATCGGCAGGTGGCATGGTGAATAAGGGTGCTGGATTCCCACATGGTCGACTATGGTTCAAGTCCTGGACCTGGAGGCTTGCTTTCTCACTTTCTCTCTCTCTCTCTTTCTCTATCTCTCTCTGGTCAAATTAAAAAGAAATAAATAAAGTTAAATAAAATAATTCTTTTTTTTAAAAGCCCATGTTTTCTTAATACTTGTTCTCATATGAATATATTGACAGTAGTTGGAACAAGGTATAAAGTGGCTGATTGCCTTTTCTTGTTGATTTATAGATTTTTTTTAAACATATTTTTGATTGTCTGAGGACAGATGCACTCACCAGAAAGAGAAAGAAACGAAGAGAGAGTGGGAGAGAGGGAAAGCATCCCTCAGTGGGATATGTTACAACTCAATCCTTTCCTCCATTTCTCCAGCCTGTTGAGATTTGGGGCATACACACACACGTACCCAGTGTGTTTTTCAAGCCAGGAGGGAGGATTTGGACTACAGTCGGCCATGTTGGATCTGGATCCCTTAACCACTAGCCTACAAGGCCAGCCCTATGGATATTATGTATATAATGTAAGCATTAATTCTTTTTTTTTTTTAAGTTTTTTTGCCGTAGGATATGCGTACTCACCAGAGAGGTAGAGAGACAGTGAGAAGGAAAGTGAGAAATCACCCCCAGAGTGGATGGCCACACTGCAATCTCTTCTCCTTCATTTTCTTCCTGGGATTTTGGGCACACGTGCACACATGCCTCCGGTGAGTTTCAAGCCACCAAATCTGGGACTTGAACCGTTGTTGGCCATGTACTAGTCCAGGGCCTTAACCACCATGCCACTGGCCCCTAAACATTAATTCTTTATCATCTATATCATATGTGTTTCCCTATTTTTGGCTTATGTTTGCTATCTTTAGATAAACAAAACTTTTTTTATTTTTTTTAGTTTTTTTGCCATAGAGTACTTGAGCTAGTTGGCATGTATTTCTACTAATTTAGATCTTTCATTGTTTTCTCATTTTTTTCCATAAAAGTGTTAAATATCTATTTTTAGGCCTATTCTTTTTTTTTCTTTTTTCTTTTTTTGGTGAGGTTTTTGCTACAGGGCACATGCGTTCACCAGAAAGACAGAGGCAGAGAGACAGAAAGCGAGAAATCACCCCCCAGGGGGGATGGCCACGCCGCAATTCCTTCTCCTTCATTCTCTTCTCGAGATCTTGGGCACGCACACACACACGCCCGGTGTGAATTTAAGCCGCAGGGTCTGGGACTCGAACCGTGGTCGACTACATGGGAGTCCAGCGACATAGCCATTATGCTAACTGCTGGTCCCTAGGCCTATTCTTATACACTTCATTTTTATGTTATTGTTAGTAGTATCCCCTTTTATTTTTTTTAAGAATTATTTTATTTAACTTCATTATTATTTTGTTTTTTAATTTGACCAGAGAGGGACAGAGTAAGATTGAGAGAGAGAGAGGAAAAGTGAGAAAGGAAGCCACCAGGTCTGGGATTCGAACCTCGGTCGGCCATGTAGGAGTCTAGCACCTTTAACCACCAAGCCACCTGCTGGCCCCATTTTATTGTATTTTATGTTTGTTGGCGGTATATAGCATAAGTGATTTTCCCTCATATTTTCTACTCTGTTGTCTAACAAAATTCTCTCATCCTTTGGGGGTTTCTGTGTAGACAAACATATCATTAGCAAATGATGATAGCTTTGTTTCTCCCATTGTAATCACCCCCAGGGGGGATGGCCATGCTCCGATCTGTTCTCCTCAGTCTTCTCTTGGGATTTGGGGCACACATGCACACACATCCAGAGTGATTTTCAGACTGTCAGATCTGAGACTAGAACTGTGGTCAGCCATATGGGAGTCCAGTGTCTTAACCACTACGCCATCTGCTGCCCCCCCATATATTTAAATTTATTTACTTGTTTATTTTTTAAAATAATTATTTATGTAATTTTATTTATTATTATTTTAATTTAGGGCATGTGCACTCACCAGAGAGAGACAAAGAGAGGGAGGGCAAGAAAGCAAGTCACCAGAACTCAAATGCAGTTGGCCACGTAGAAGTCCAGTGTCTTCACCACCATGCCAGCTGCTGGCTCCCTACTTAGTTATTTTTTAACCTTTACTGACTGGCTAAGACTCCAGTGTACAGTGAAATGAAAAATCGAAATTTGGGGCACACATATCTTGGTCCTGACCTTAAGAGGAATGCTTTCAACATTTTACCATTTGTAGTATTATTGCTGTAGGGTTTTTTGGGGTAGGTAGCCCTTACCAGATGATGGAAGCTCTCTTTTATTCTTAACCTGTTAAAATGGTTATTGCTTTTTGTTTTTATGATATTGAATTTTATCAAATCATCTTTCACTTTCAATTTATTGATATAGATAGTTCTATTACATGACTATCAAATATTTCACCAGCTTCCTATTACTGAAATAAACACAACTTGGCCATGCCTTTCATTATTTTATACATGATATAATTGTGTGTGCTTCATAACTTCCTAACATAGGTTTTTCTACTTATCTTTATGTTATTTATTTATTTAATTTTAGAGAGAGATTTTTCACTATAGGGCGCGTGCACTCACCAGAGAGACAGAAAGAGAGAAATCATCCCCTGGGGGGATGGCCGTGCCATAGTCCCTTCTCCATTCTCCTCTCAGGATTTTGGGCATGCACACGCGCGCACCCACACACACACACACACATGCCTGGCATGAGTTCTAAGCTGCTAGGTCCAGGACTCAAACTACAGTTGACTATGTGGGAGTCCAGCAATGTAACCATTATGCCATCTGCTGGTGCCCTTTTTGTTATCTTTTAAAGCTTTATCTTATATTCCTTCTTTTAAAAAAAGAAAAGAATTATTTATTTAATTTTACTTATTCATTTATTTATTTCTATTTGGCTAGAGAGAAATAGAGAAAGTGAGAAAGCAAGCCACCAGGTCAGGGACTTGAACCGTGGCCAGTCAAGTGGGAGTGTCCAGTGTCTTGACCACCACACCACCTGCTGATCCCCCTTTATTTTGCACACTTTAAAGCTTTACTCATTTAAGAGTTTATTGAGATAAAATTTACATACTATGTAATTCATCCATTTAAAAATTATTTTTATTGTAATTATTATCATTATTTGAGTTTGCTATAGGGCACATACACTCACCAGAGAGAGACAGAGAAAGTGAGAAAGCAAGCCACCAGGTCTAGAATTTGAACCATGGTCAGCTATGTAGGAATACAACACCTTAACTACCACACC
The DNA here is from genome assembly GCA_026018925.1 of Tupaia tana. Lineage (NCBI taxonomy): Eukaryota > Metazoa > Chordata > Mammalia > Scandentia > Tupaiidae > Tupaia > Tupaia tana. The sequence continues at coordinate 24,056,357 of JAKSZU010000004.1, forward strand.
ACCTGCTATTCACACATTTTAAGTGTGCAATTCAATGCTTCTTAGTAAGTTTTCTGAGTTGTGTAATCGTCATGACAATCCGATTTTAGAACACTTCCATCATCTCCAGAAGACCCCTCATGCCTGTTTCAGTCGATCTGCATTCCTACTTCCAGCCCCAGGCGAACAGAAATGTGCTTTCTGTCTCCACGGATTTGCCTTTTCTGGACATTTTACATAAATGGAATCATACAATAGGTGGCCTTTTCTTTTTTTCATTTTGCTTCTTTCACTTGGCATAACATTTTGAGGTTCATCCGTGATTGTAGTATGCGTCCGTAGTTAATTTCTCTTTTTACTTTTATTTATTAATTTTTGACTATAACAATGAGAAATGTTAAGTGTGTGTGTTCATGTCATCATTCCATGTGAAAGTCTGCCTTTGTCTAATTGGTATTTAATTTGTTTACTATTTATTTGTATTATTATATTATAATTAGTTTTTGCTACAGGGCACATGTGTTTGTTGGAGAGAGAGAGAGAAAGGGAAGTGAGAAAGCACCCCCGGGGAGGATGGCCACCCTGCAATCCTTTCTCCCCACCTTCTCCTCTGGGGATTTTGAGTACGCGTGCATAGGCACCTGGGTGTGATTCTCAGGCTGCTGGGTCCAGGGCTCAAACTGCGAATTCAGCCATGTGGGGTCCAGCTGCCGTAACCACCTCACCACCGGTGGGCCCAGTAGTTAATTCCTCTTTCTGTTTGGATCCACCACATTTTGTTTTTTCCACTCATCAGCTGATGGACCTCAGAATTGCTTCCACATTTGGGCTTTTATGAATAATGCTGCTGTGAGCATTTATGTCAAAGTCTTTCTGGGGACACATGTTTTCAATTATCTTGAGAAAATACCTATGACTTGAATTACTAGGTTGTTTGATAAATTTATGTTGAACTTCGAAACAGCCAGGCTGTTTTCCAAAAGTGGCTACACATTTTACATTCCTGCAACAACGTATGAGGATTCCAACGTCTTCACTCCTTGCCCACAGTTATTACTGTCTGCTGATTTTTTTAAAAAAATTTATTATAGCCATCCTAGTGGGTGTGAAGTGGTATCTCACTGTGGTTTTTAATTTGCATTTTCCAAATGACTAATGATGTTGAGCTTTTTTTTTTTTTTTTTTTTTTTTTTTTCTTTTTGCTAAAGTCTCGCTGTGTTCTGATACTCGTGCAACAACCTCCGGGGTAGCCGGGATTACAGGCACAAGCCACAGTACCTGGTTTTTAGGTTGGACCAGGAATCAAACCCAGACCTCCCATGGGGTCCCCACCTACAGAGCACAGTGTCTTAGCAGACAGTGGCCCCACAACTGGGCGTATGTTGAGCATCTTTTATTATCTTAGTAGGCCTACCCACTGAGGCACAGGGGTCGAGCTAGTGGCCAGCAGTGCTGGAGCCATGTGGTGACCGCAGTTCAGATCCTTAGTCAGCCGGAAAGGGTGGACCTGAAAAACACTGGGCACGTGTGCCTTGGGTCCTGGGGCGCTAGGGGCCTGGGAAGAGGGGACTGTAGTGTGACAAGAGTCTGTTGAAAGTTTTCTCTCTTGAGGCCAGCAGGTGGCATGGTAGTTAAGGCGCTGGACTCCCTCAAGGCCAACTACGGTTTGAGTCCTGGATTTGGCGGCTTGCTTGCTCACTTTCTCTTTCTCTCTCTGGTGAAAAAAAAAAAAAAAAAAAAAAAGAAAGAAAGATTTTTCTCTCAGGGCCAGTAGGTGGCATAGTGGTTAAGGCACTGGACTCCCACATGGCTGACTGTGGTTTGAGGTCTGGACCCAGTGACTTGACGATCACACCAGGTATGTGTGCCTGCGTGCCCACGATTCTGAGAAGAGAAGGAATTGTGATGTGGCCATCCCCTCAGGGGGTGATTTCTCACTTTCCCTCTCTTTGTCATTCTCTCTGGTAAGCATATGAGCCCTGTGGCAAAAACCTAAAAAAAGATTTAAAAAAAGAAAAGAAAAGAAAGTTCTCTCTCATACACATGTGCTTTCTATCATAAAAAGAAAAGGGAGAAATATTCTTATTAGTCATTCATATATATCTTCTCTGGTGAAAAGTCTATTAGAATCTTTCACCTGTTTTTGTTTGTTTTTTAGTTTTTTTGCCATAGGGAGATATACTCACTGGAGAGAGACAATGAGAAGTCACCCCAAGGGTCAAGTGGCCACACTGCAATCCCTTGTCCTCCATTCTCCTCTTGGGACTTTTGGCACGTGTGCACTCGTACCTGGTGTGTTTTTTCAAGCCACCAGGTCCAGGACTCAAATTGTTCAGTTGGCCGTGTGGGATCCAGCATCTTAACCACCATGCCACCTGCTGAACCCTCTTTTACCTGTTTTTTTTTTTTTTTTTTTTTTTTTTTTTTAATAATTACTTATTTGACTTTATCTATTTATTTATTTGCGAGGTTTTTGCTATAGGGTGCGTGCGCTCACCAGAAAGACAGAGAGAGACAGAGAGACAGAAAATGAGAAATCACCCCCCGGGGGGATGGCCAAGCTGCAATCCCTCCTCCTCCATTCTCCTCTTGGGATCTTGGGCACGCACGCACATACGCCTGGCATGAGTTTAAGACACCACTTATTCATTTATTTTAATTTGACGAGAGAGGGACAGAGAGAGAGAGAGAGAGAGAGAGAGAGAGAGAGAGAGAGAGAAAGTGAGGAAGCGAGCTGCCAGGCCTGAGCCACTTGGCAGTTCAGCTCACTTAACCACCATGCCACCTGTTTCACCTCTTATACCTGTTTTAAAAATTGGATTGTCTTGAGACCAGCAAATGGCATAATGGTTAAGTCACTGGACTCCCATATAGTTGACTGTGGTTCAAGTCCCAGACCTCAGGCTGGGTGCATATGTGTGTGCCTAAAATCCCAAGAGGAGAATGGAGGAGAAGGAATTGGGGCATGGCCGTCCCCCTGGGAGGTGATGTCTTGCTTTCTATCTCTCTATCAAGTGCATGCACCCTATAGCAAACATTTCTCTAAAAAATAAAAATTTTAAAATCAGATTGTCTTTTTATTATTGAGTTGTAAACATTGTATAAATTCTGGCTATAAGACCTTTATCAGAATTATGATTTGAACATATTCCCTTCTACTCTGAGGTTTATCTGTTCATTTTTTAAATAGTGTATTTTAAAGTTAAAAAAAGTTTTATTTTTATTAATTCCAGTAGTTTTTTATTTTTTGTACAGAGAGATTTTTGCTGTAGGGTGCATGTGCTCGCCGGAGAGACAGAGAAAGACAGACACGAAGTGAGAATCACCCCATGGGAGAGATAGCTATGCTAAAATCCCTTCTCCTCCATTTTCCTCTCAGGATCTTGGGCACACATGCACACACACCCAGCATGAGTTTAAAGCCTCTGGGTCCGGGACTCGAACCACCATGATTAGTCATGTGCAAGTCCAGTGATGTAACTATTACATAATCTGTTGGTCCCCAGTAGTTTTTTGTTTGTGAATCATGCCATTAGTGTCATATCTAAGAACTCTGTACCTGGGGCCGGCAGGTGGTATGGTGATTAAGGGTGCTGGACTCCCACATGGCTGACCATTGAGTCCCGGACCTGGCGGCTTGTTTTCTGACTTTTCCTCTCTCTCTTGCTCTGTCCCTCTCTGATCAAATTAAAATAAATAAATAAATAAACAAATAAATAAAATAACTATTTTTTATTTTTTTTTAAAGGTTTTTGCTATAGGGTGCATGCACTCTCCAGAGAGACAGAGAGAGATAGAGAGATAGAAAGAGAGAAATCGCCTCCCCAGGGGGGGATGGCCACACCACAATCCCTTCTCCTCCATTCTCCTCTTGGGATCTTGGGCATGCACGCACACGCGCCTGGTGTGAGTTTAAACCACCGGGTCCAGGACTCGAACTGCGATCGACTACATGGGAGTCCAGCGACATAGCCATTATGCCAACTGCTGGTCCCCAAATAATTATTTTTTTAGAAAAGAACTCTTCACCTAATCAAAGGTCATGAAGATCTTCTTCTGATTTTTTTTGTAGAAGCTTTATAGTTTTAGTTCTTAGATCTAGGCTTATGAACCATTGGAATTAATCTTTGTATGTTGTGCCAGTTAAAGATCTAAGTTAATAGTTTTTGCATGTGGATATACATTTGTTGCAGCATCATTATTGAAAAGACTTGTTATTGATTTCTGATAAATCTATTGTATTCTAAGAATAAGAACATGCAATAGTGGGACCAGCAGATATTGTAGTGGTTATGTTGCTGGATTCCCACATGCTGACTATGGTTCGAGTTCCAGACCTAGCATCCTGAAACTCAGCTGGGCATGTGTGCGTGCATGCCCAAGACCCTGAGAGGAGAATGGAGGAGAAGGGATTGCAGTGTGGCCATCCCTCCTGGGGGTTGATTTCTCACTTTCTATCTTTCTCTGTCTCTCCAGCAAGTGTACATGCCCTATAGCAAAAATCTTTCTCTAAAAAAAAAGAACATGTGATAGTAATTATTTCGATGGTAAAGCCTTACTTTATGATATTCTGTTTCCATAAATGTCCCACAGGCATTTGCAAAGAATGTGTATTGACGGAATGAGGGCTACCACGTCATTCATTAGATAAAACTTGAGAATCTGGGTCAGCAGGTGGTATGATGGTGAATGTGCTGGATTCCACACAGCCAACTCTGCGATTCGAGTCCTGGACCCAGAAGCTTGAAAAACATGCCAGGCACATGTGCCCAAAATCTCAAGGGGAGAATGTAGAAGAGATTGCAGTGTGGCCATTTCCCCTGGAGGATTATTTTTCACTTTTCCTCTCTTTTTTTCTTTCTCCCACAAGCACACATGCCCATGGCAAAAATCTAACCAAAACAAAACAGCTTTGCCAGATAGTGCATGGGCTCACCCAAAAGAGACAGAGAGACAGAGAGAAAGAGAGACAGGAAAAGTGAGGAAGTATCCCCCATAGGGGATGGCCATGTCACAACTCCTTCTCCTCCATCTGTCCTTTCAGGCGTTTGGGCATGCACGCACACGTGCTCAGTGTGTTTTTCAAGTTGCTGGATCCAGGACTCAAATTGCACAGTTGGCCATGTGGGATCCAGTCGTGTTCAACCAACACATCATTGGCTGGCCTACTTTTTTTTTATTGTTTTCTTTTTTTGGTATCATTTTTTATTTTTTAAAAAACTTACGGATGTATTACCTACTCAAAAATAAAATTGTTTTCTCATTTTATTTTATTTTATTTTATTTTATTTTATTTTATTTTATTTTTAGAGAGATCTTTGCTACAGAGAGTGTGTGCTCGCCAGAGACAGAGACAGAAAGCAAGAAGTCAACCCTCAGGGGGAATGGCCATGCTGCAATCTCTTTTCCTCCATTATCCTCTCAGGATTTTGGGCATGCATGTATACATGCCTGTCATGAGTTTCAAGTTGCCAGGTTCAGGACTTGAACCCCAAGTGGCCATGTGGGAGTGCAGTGATGTAATCATTACACTGGTTCCTTTTTTTTTTTTTTTTTTTTTTTTTAATTTTTCCATTTTTAGGAAGTTTCTGGGTCAGTCCCAGGTGCAATGGTTAAGTACTGTGTATAGAAAGCTTGATCGCACAACCACTGTTTGACTCCTGGTCCTGGCAGCTTGAAAAACAAGCTAGGCACATGTGCATGCATGCCCAAAATTATGACAGAATGAAGAAACAGAGGAGAAGAGGTCGAGGCATGACCGTGCCCCATTGGGGGTTCTCTGGCACTCACAAGCACATGTACCCATCTGACACTTAATAAAAGAAAAAAAAAAGATAGATATTTATAAAAGTTTCTGTTGGTGCTGGCCCAATAGCCTAGTGGTTAAGGGAGCAGGATTCCACACTGTCAAACACCTTTCAAATCCTAGCTCTGGAGGCTTGAAAAATACAACAGGTGCATGTGTGTGCATGCCCCAAATCCCAACAGGATGAAGAAATGGAGGAGAAGGGATTGTGACCTCCACACCCCACCAGGGGGTTGCTTTCTCTCTCTTCCTCTCTCTGTGTCTCCCTCATTAGTGAGTATGCACTCCTTCTGGGGTGCATTAATTTTTAATCATTTTAAATTTTTAATTAAAAAATAAATGAATAAATAACTTTCTTCCACGAGCAAGAGAGAAAGAGAGACAGTACCCCTAACAGGGTCTTGATGCCATGCTTCACCCCAACTTTAGCTGGCCCTGGTTCATAGTGCATGTGTGCCTAGTGTACTCAGCGAAGGCTCTGGATACAAACTGGGGCCTTTCCCATGTGAGTCAGTCTGACACAATATTGGGCTTTGCTGTGCCACCATCAGGCCTCACAAAATAAATCTTAATTTAAAAAAATTATCAATAATATTAAACATTATTAAAAAAAAAAAAACAATGCTGGGGCCAGCAGGTCACATGGTGGCTAAGAGTGCTAGACTCCCACATGGCAGACAGTGGTTTGAGTTTTGGACCTGGTGGCTTACTTTCTCTTTCCCTCTCTCCTCTCTCTCTCTGTCCCTCTCTGTTCAAATTAAAATAAATAAAGTTAAATAAAGTAATTCTTGGAAAAAAAAGGAGAGACTGGACCTCTGGATGTTTAAAAAAATAATGCTTCTTGGGAACCAGCAGTTAGCGTAGTGGCTATGTCTCTGGACTCCCACGTAGTCGACCGCGGTTCGCATCCCGGACCCGGTGGCTTAAAACTCACGCCGGGCGCTTGTGCGTGCGTGCCCAAGATCCGGAGAGGAGAATGGAGGAGAAGGGATTGCAGCGTGACCATACCCCCTGGGGGGTGATTTCTCGCTTTCTGTCTCTATGTATCTCTCTGTCTGGCGAGCACACGCATCCTATAGCGAAAACCTCTCCAAAAAATAAAAAAGAGTCTGCCGAATTCTTTTAGTGTCTAGTATATAATGACTCAATCATCTGGAAACTCTGAAAATATACCAATGCCCCCATTGAATCCTCAGGTTTTTATTTGTTTGGGGGGGCAGGATTTATATTGGGTTGAGAGTGATGGGAGCCTTTGGTCTAAATCACAGCAACGTGTAGATTTATATTTGGGGTTATTAACATAAATTGTGTAACTATAGATTTTGTTGAATTGCTTTTGGAAACTGGTTCTGAGAATCTTTTTGGTCTGGAGACTAACAGCCTTTCTCTTTCCTTTCTCTTTGGGCTGCCTACAGATATGGAAGCCTTACTGAAAAGAGACCTTAATGCCCAAGGTCCTCTTTTAGATAAGGACCCATCCAAATTTTAAATGTTGGAACAAAAATGTTGCAGTGGTATTAATTGTAATGGTCTTTGGGTAGGTTTTCCCCCCTGTGGAGCAGGGCAGGGCAGGGCAATGAGTCTAAAAGCTAGGTTCATTGCATTTTAGTTTTGCAGCGAAACTGTGGGATGTATAGACCCAGGTAACATTGTGCTGAAATCTGAATTGAACATATCATCAGAGTGAAAAGAGACTGGGCTTGGAAGTCACAGGGATACGGTCCCATCAGCCACTCACAGGTCTATGACCTTCCATCTCTGGGCCTCAGTTTCTTCCCTTGTAGAATGGGGCTGCTGGGAGAACCAGATGCTCTAATATGCGTGACATGTAGCACCTAATAAATGTTAGTTATTTCTCGACTTTTCAGTTTAGTTATTGCATCAGGCATTTCATAGTTTCTCCCCTTGGTTTATTACCTAATAGTTGTGAAAGTTTGTAACAGGTCACGAATTGGCGGCCAGCACTCTTGTTTTGACTGGCACTCAAAGCAGTTTACAAAACCTTGACTTAGTTGCCAGCATCAAAAAACTGGGGATCTTAGATAAACATCTGGATCTGTGGCTTCATTGAAAACATCTGCATGGCCAGAGTTGGAGTTGAGAGTCTACAGCGTGTTCCTGCTCATAGTCCCCATGGCTCCTACCCCACCCACTCCCTTCCCCCTCACCTAACCAATAGTTAGGCACCAAATGCTTTGGGCCCTTAGCTTAAATCTCCAATTCATGAAGTGCTGTGACCTACTTTATCCCTCTGAAACCTTACCCGTGAAATAAGTATTCTCCCATTTTACAGGGAGAAACTGAAGCTCAGGTGTTGCGTGACCTTCTCTAGATTAACACCAGCAATGGTAAATAGTAACATCTATTGAGTATTGACCATGTGCCAGGCATTTTTCTAAGGACTTCACATATTTTAATTAATTTTTTCCTTACAACAAATTTATTATGTATTTTTATTATCCCACTTTTATTCACTGTACATCGTTACAGTATACAAAATGAGATTTTCCATCCAGAATACACTGTATTTTGGCTCAATCAAGGATATTACCATACATGTTATCATCAGCAAATAATTTTCCATTTGTTGTTTGTTTTTTGAGAGGTTTTTGCTATAGGGCACGTGCACTCGCCAGACAGACAGAGAGAGACAGAGAGACAGAAAGCGAGAAATCACCCCCCAGGGGGGATGGCCATGCCACAATCCCTTCTCCTCCATTCTCCTCTCGGGATCTTGGGCACGCACGCACACACGCCCAGCGTGAGTTTTAAGCCACCGGGTCCGGGACACGAACCGCGGTCGACTACGTGGGAGTCCAGCGACATAGCCATTACGCTAACTGCTGGTCCCTCATTTGTTGTTTCTTATATATTTTGCTTCTTTTTTTCCCCCCTTGATTCCCTACCTCTCACCCTCTGCCATTTCCCGTGCTCCCCTCCTCCCACACTGTCTCTGGTATCTACGGTTGTTTCCCATGCTTTTTTTTTTTTTTTTTTCCCACATTTTATTGATTCACTAAAGATCTTAATCTAAAAACTTTCAATAGTAAGCACAGCTGATATATACATCTCTATGAACACACGTCTGACTTTAGGAGGAAATCTCAGTGAGTAAGTGAACATACTATAAAGTAGCACCTAGCTGGGGCCCTATAACTTACTGCAGTCATTAAATAGGTATTTTTTAATGTATTTTCTAATTTCAAAAAAAAAGTTTTAGTTTTAATAGATCAAAACCAAAAAATGTTAAGAGAAATTTGCTTAAGACTTAAAGCCAGGAAAAAGGTTAGGATTCAGTTCAAACAGTAGGTAAATGAAACTATCAAGAGTTCAAGAGAAGACAAAAATCCTTAAATATGGAACACAAAGCATAGAAGAAAATCAGTAATGTTTTAGTCGAAAGTCATAAAATTCTATTTCACAATTCAGTCTCATGTAATTTCTCTTCTGTTGAATTTGCAGTGTTCCTGTGTCTGATCTTTCCATTGAAACTCTGGAAGTTAACATTCAATTCCTACCATTAGGCTGCCCATTTTCTTTGTTGTTTCTTGCACTCTTATTTCTGTGTGTCCAACTTTCGTTTTCCTGGTATAGCACTCCATTCAGCACTTCTTGGACAGCTGGCTTGGTATTGGTAAATTCTTTCAGGTTTTGTTTATCTGGAATGTTTTTGTCTTTTCTTTCCATATGAAGGGTAATCTTGCTGGGTATAGTATTCTTGGTTGAAATTGTTTTTCACTTAGCATTTTGAATATATTTTCCCATTCTTTCCTTGCTTGCATTGTTTCTGACGAGAGATCTGATGTTAGCCTGACGGGATATCCTTTGAAAGTAACTTGACGTTTCCCTCTTGCCAGTTTTAGTATCTTGTCTTTTGTCTGTAGCTTTGGTCAATCTGCTTCCCCCTATAGCAAATTTTTTTAAAAAGATGCAGATGGCATGTTAGAATTACACAAACACTGTTGTGAAGTCTTGAGTGCCAGGAACAGGGCTAGCCACACAGAGTATGCCCACATTGGATGTTGTTGGCTGTGCCCAACTTGAGGGTTATTAGTGAACTAATGTCCAACAGGCGCTTGTTTTCTTACTACTTATTGCTCATAAAATTGATTGCAAACTACTCTCATTCTCCCCATGTGGGGTCCTTGAGTCTCTGGGTTGTTTAAATTGTGAATAAACAGGGTGTTTGGTGGTTACCGGGGAGACGGTCCCAGGCTGCAGACAAGGAAGGCGGTGGGCCTGCAGGAAGAAGTCTTAGGAGAGTCCCCTGGGAGGCTGTTATGCCCATGAGAGGCAGGGACTCCAGGACCCTCTAGTTCTGTTCACACTGAAGCTGGCAGGTACCATTTCCAGAGCATGGAGAGGACAATTTTCCTGAAAACTGCAGTAAGTTCTAATGACTACTTAAGAAAAAAATTCAAAACATCTTTTTCAAACTCTGTTTAACTCTCTCTCACGCTCTCTTTTTTTTTTTTTTTTTTTTTTTTTTTGGAGAGGTTTTTGCCAGAAACACAGAGAGAGACAGAGAGACAGAAAGCGAGAAATCACCCCCAGGGGGGATGGCCATGCCGCAATCCCTTCTCCTCCATTTTCCGCTCAGGATCTAAGCCACTGGGTCCCAGACTTGAACCGCGGTCAACTACCTGGGAGTCCAGCGACATAGCCATTATTCCAACTGCTGGTCTCCTGTTTAACTATTTTTATAGCTGTGTTTAGACCAGCTGAAATGAAATTTTCAAATGAAATTTACTTAACATTTCTCCTGCAAGGCCTTTGATGAAACCCTGCATATCCTACGTTTTGAATAAAATTTCGAATTTGCACATCAGCAGGAATTCTGCTATGAGAATTTATTTTACCACAATGGCCGAGGCAGGTTCTCCTCGTCTCTGTCTCTCTTCTTTGTCGCCTCTCCATCCCTTCCCCTTACTCCATCCGTAGTAAGACTCTCAGCACTGTCCCAGCACACCCTGCCCTTGCCTTTCTGAGTCTTTGCACCTGCTGTTCTCGGTGCCTGGAATGCCCTGTGCTCTCAGTCCATCTAGTGAACAAAATGATCCTTTAAGACTAAACACAATGGGAACCAGCAGTTAGCGTAATGGCTATGTCGCTGGACTCCCACGAAGTCGACCGTGGTTTGCGTCCCGGACCTGCTGGCTTAAAACTCATGCCGGGCGCATGTGTGTGCATGCCCAAGATCCCAAGAGGAGAGTGGAGGAGAAGGGATTGTTGCGTGACCATCCCCCCTGGGGGGTGATTTCTCGCTTTCTGTCTCTATGTCTCTCTCTGTCTGTCTGGCGAGTGCACGCGCCCTATAGCGAAAACCTCTCCAAAAAAAAAAAAAAAGAAGGCAAAAGGGCCAGCAGGTGGCATAGTGGTTAAGGTGCTGGACTCCCACATGGCTGACTATGGTTTGAGTCCCAGACCTGGTAGCTTGCTTTCTCACTTTCTCTCTCTGTTTCTCTGATGAGCACACATGTCCTATAACAAGTTAATAAGAATAAAAAATAAAATTTAAAAAAAAACAAAGAAAAAGATGGCAAAGTCTCAGCCTTTTTGAAGTTTGTTTAGGAATCAGTAGATGGTATAATTATTACATCACTGGACTCCCACGTAGTCGACTGTGGTTTGAGGCTCATACCTGGTATAAGTTACCAGGATGTGCGTGTGTGTGCGCCCAAAATCATGAAAGGAGAATGGAGGAGAAGGTTTGCAGCATGGCCATGCTCCCTAGGAGGGTGATTTCTTGCTTTCTGTCTCTCTCTCTGTCTCTGGTGAATGCACATACCTTATAGCAAAATCTCCCTAAAAAGAAAGTTTTTATTTCTTCCATGGTCAAAAGATATATAAATATATAGAGAAACAGCACCCCCAACTGGGTGTCAATTCTGCAATCCACCCCCAGCCTTCACCCGGCCCCAGACCATGGGCACACAGGTGCCCAGAGTACTCAGGGAGATCTCTAGACTTGACCCAGGAACCTGTCCATGTGGTATTGCCTCTTAGAGCATTGCATTTTATCACTGTGTCACCATCTGGTCCTGCAAAGTCTCACCTTTTAAGTGCAAGCTGCACTGAGCTAAGGTACAGGTGTAAGACAAGCTGTATCAAGGAGGGAATGAAAAGCAGAACAAGTCCCCTGTCACCACACCTGGTTGTGAGCCAGGGGTGGGAGGGAGGGCTTGGAGAAGAAGTGAGAGCTCTAGAAGTGAGTACGAAGGGGCCGCTACCCGCCTGTGACCTTCCAGGTGCAACCACTGTCCCATGCCCTGGGGAAGCTGACCTGGAAGTACATCAGTGCACCCTTCATGCTTCTGGTTGGATGCAGACAACAGGGAGCAAGAACAGGACAAAGAAGGCAGGAGAGAGGTGGGCTCATTATTTATATTTACTCCCCTGATCCCATCCTGTGGGGTTACCCTTGGCTGGGATGTATTAGTCAGCGTTTCCCAGAAACAGAGCCAGTGGTGTGTGAATGTGTGTGAGTGCATGTGTGTGTACCTGCATGTGTGTGTGCATATGTGCGTGTGTGTGTGTGTGTGTGTGTGTGTGTGTGTGTGGAGAGAGAGATGGGCGTTTCTTGTAAGGAACTGGCAAATGACATCATGGAGGTGCAAGTCTTGAACCTGTAGTGTAGGCTGATGGGCTGGAGACCCAGGGAAGAGTTCAGTTCAAGTCTAAAGTCAGTCTACAGCACGATTCCCTCTGCCCCGGGGAGGGCAGTCTTTGTTCTTTGGAGGCCTTCAACTTGTTAAACGAGGCCCTTTCCCATTTGAAAGGCCATCTACTGACATTTTGTTGCAGTTGTTGGCTCCCATCTTGACCCTCTGGCGTGGAACACCTGGGCCTATGCGAATGAATGTGTATCACCTCTTGGCAGACACACAAATGATTCGAGAGTAGGATGCTGGTTCAGGATGGAGCAGAGAATTATTCTTGACTTCTTCCTGCCACCAGCCCACACTCGCCTCAACTCTCTCATGATTGGCCCTCTCCACGTCCTGCATTCTCTCTCTCACAGCCAACGCCTCGGTCTGAGCCACCCTTCAACATCGACACAGGCCCCTTTGGCTGTTGTTAACCCCCAGCTTCAAGCCCTCTCATCCCTGATATTTGCCCCACATGCCAGGCATGCAACCCTCCTCGCCACCACTCGCACGGCCATGCTCTGTATGCCTCTGTGTTTGAATTCCCCTAGCAAATCTCTGTGAAGATTCTTGTGCAAAGGGCTGACCACTCAGCCCCAGGCCTCAGAGAGCTCAGAGTGGAGGGAAAGTCAGGTTTGGTAACAGGTGAATGCAACACGGGGTGGAGGTGTCCTGGGAAAAACCGGCCCAGATCCAGAGGGGAGGAGAGGAGCGTGCAGTGAAGGTGCTTCGCAGAGGGAGGGAACCTTGTCATTTTATGAATGCTTTCCCCAAGTGAACTTAACACTAAATCTCCCGGTACTCAGTGGGGTCTACTGGAGCCCCCACTGCTCTCAGCAGGGACAATTCATTGTTCACCCCCCCATGCTCCCTAACATTTTAGAGTTGCCATTGCCCTCCCTGATCACACCAGGAGATACTATTTTTTTTTTTTTTTTTGAGAGGTTTTTTGCTATAGGGCGCGTGTGCTTGCCAGACAGACAGAGAGAGACATAGAGACAGAAAGCGAGAAATCACCCCCCAGGGGGGATGGTCACGCCGCAATCCCTTCTCCTCCATTCTCCTCTCGGGATCTTGGGCACGCACGCACACGCGCCCGGCGTGAGTTTTAAGCCACCGGGTCCGGGACGCGAACTGCGGTCGACTACGTGGGAGTCCAGCGACATAGCCATTACGCTAACTGCTGGTTCCCACCAGGAGATACTATTAATACCAAGTACTGCAAGGCAAGTGTTTCCCGTGTGCCAAGCGTGCGCTCACCCTCGACTATCCTGGGGGCAGGTCTACCTCACCCCCATTGGCTCCCGGGCCAAAATCTGGCTCAGCACCTTGTGGCTCTTGAGCTCAATCGCTTGGTTCATTACAGAGTGCCGAGCCCCCCGCCTGGCACAGAGCAGAGAGCAAATGTTCGCCCAGTGGACACGTACTTGCAAAATGCTGGGCTTGGCAAGCCAAACAGAATGGGATACAGTCAGCTCTAGAGCTTTGTCAGCTCTTCGAAGGCAGAGGTGTCTCTATGTTACCACGGTCATCCAGGGACAGAGCGAGCACAGGGAAGCCAGGGAGTCCCACTCGGTCTTGGCCACAGTACCTTGACGCCATCAGCAGAGAGCATCAGGGAACGACGCAGCTCTGGGACGGCCTGGCAGAGGGCTGCCTTCTCCCCACACCGGCTGGGGTCCCTTGCTCTCCTGGTTGGAGCTGCCCTGCCCTGCTAGATGCCAAGCATTTGTAGACAGGGTTTGCAAACCACTGGCTTGAAGTTCTGAGCTTTTGTGATCTCATCTGAACGCCTGGCTGTGGGGGACAGGCTTGATTTCCTGGGCTATTAGCTCTGGGGTGGTGGAAATTACACTAGACTTGGGCTCAGAGGCCTGCGTTTGATTCTCAGTCCTGCCCTTTTATAGCCAAATGATGCTGAACCTCAGTTTCCTTTGCTGCAAAATGGAGATGGTTGTCATTTTACGCAACCTCTTCCCTCTGCTCTTCCCCAGGGAACTTAACACTGATACATGTCTGTATTCAGTAGGGTCCACTGTGGGCTGTTACCCAGACGATAGGTGTGAACATGCTTTAATCTGGGCTCTATTATAAACAGGTGGGAGATGGCCGGGAATTCAAACAAGCCAGAGTTTCTTAGGCCAGTCTCTGGACGATGTCTCTGGCACAATGAGTATACCCTTAACGCGATGTCAGACGTCTAGATGATCCATCTGCTTTATCTCAGTTCATCGTGGAGATGTTATGTTTACACAGCCAGGAAACCGTGTTGAGCTGATGGGGCCAGATGTAGCTCTTCACAGAGGCGGGGTGGCACCTTGGAACTAGCCCAGGATCTGGAGGCAGAAATTCTGGAAATGAAGCCAGAGCTCCAGTTTCTGTCTGTGCAATCTAGGTATCTTTTTTTTTTTTTTTTTTCAGTTCTAAAGTTGGGACTGTAATATACAGTTTTTACAGACCCTGAGGCCCAGCAGTCCTGCTCTTGGAGTATAGGCCAGAGAAGATCTCTTACAAGCCTATAAGGAGGGACTTGGAAGGATATTCCTCATGGCGGTGGTGGTGGTAGCAGACAGTGGGGCCCTGAAGGCTTTCACCACCAGGGAAGTGGGGAAGTAAATATGGTGGTGCAGCTATGGAACTCCAGATAGCAGAAACATGGTAGGGGCCAGACAGTGGCATGGGGGTTAAGGTGGCTGGTTCCCACATGGTCAACTGTGTGGTTTGAGTCCCGGACCTGACAGCGTGGAAAACATACCAGACATATTGTGTGTGTGTGTGTGTGTGTGTGTGTGTGTGTGTGTTCCTAAAATCCCAAGAGGAGAAAGAAAGGATTATGGTGTGGCCACCCCCCGGAGGGGGTCTTCTCTTCTCTCTCTATCTTCTCCTCTGTCTGTCTCCAGAGAGCACAGGTGCCCTATAGCAAACTTTTAAAAAAGCAATGGATTGGGACCAGCAGTTAGCGTAATGGCTATGTCGCTGGACTCCCACGTAGTAGACCGTGGTTCGCATCCCGGACCCGGTGGCTTAAACTTACGCCGGGCACGTGTGCGTGCGTGCCCAAGATCCCAGAAGAGAATGGAGGAGAAGGGATTGCGGCGTGGTCATCCCCCCTGGGGGGTGATTTCTCGCTTTCTATCTCTCTGTCTCTCTCTGTCTGTCTGGCAAGTGCACACGCCCTATAGCAAAAAAAAAAAAAAAAAAAAAAAGGCAGCGGATTAGATGCACACAGACCAGCATGGATTTTCTCCCCCATAAGGCACGTATACTCACCAAGACAGAGACAGAATGGGAAAGTAAGAAATCACCTCCTGGGGGATGGTCACAGTGCAATCCCCTCTTCTGCAGTCTTTTCAGGATTTGGGGGACACTCACACACATGCCCAGAGTGATTTTCAAGCCGTCAGGTCTGGGACTCAGCCATGTGGGAGTCCAGCACCATAACCACCACACCACCTTTTAAACAGTGTTGGGTAAAAATATAAGCGACAGAACACACTGCGTCACAACACGAGGGCTATAAATCAAAAGCACAAGCACACACAAAACTAGAGAACGCATCTTTTTTTTTTTTTTTTTTTTTTTTTTGAGAGGTTTTCGCTATAGGGCGCATGCGCTCGCCAGACAGACAGAGAGAGACAGAGAGATAGAAAGCGAGAAATCACCCCCCAGGGGGGATGGCCATGCCGCAATCCTTTCTCCTCCATTCTCCTCTCGGGATCTTGGGCATGCACACACACGCGCCCGGCGTGAGTTTAAGCCGCCGGGTCCGGGACTTGAACCGCGATCGACTATGTGGGAGTCCAGCGACATAGCCATTACGCTAACTGCTGGTCCTAGAGAACGCGTCTTACAAGGATACTTGCATACTTACAGACTTATAGCCCGTGCCTCAGAATGGGTGTCTATGAGAAGAGATGAAGAAGAACGGAGATTATCAGTGAGGGGATGTATAGGAAAAACTGACAGATGTGGAAGGAAAAAGCAAAACATTTTTCCTTCTATATTCTCAACACAGAACACTTCTTTGACCAGATAAGTGTGTGTGTGTGTGTGTGTGTGTGTGTGTTTCTCACATAGACCAATTTTCCCACATCAGCTGGGTGTTCTATAATTCAGTTCCATTCTGGCAGGACCTGATGATAGGGCAGACCCCACTTTTAAGGCTCAATCCCACAAGACTAGCCCCTACTTCAGAGGCCAGTTGCAAGCAGTAGGTCCCCAGGTTACCTGCAACTTCTGTCCAACTTGGTTACAGATAGAAGTTCCCACGACCTCCTTCTGGGGTTCAATAATTTGCTAGGGGGGCTCATGACACCCAAGAAAACAGATTTCTTACTATTGTTGATTTATTAAAGGATATATTTTTAAAGAATTATCTATTTAATATTATTATTATTATTTGCTCTAGGACACATGCACTCATGAGAGAAAGAAAGAGAAAGTGAGGAATCAAGTCACCAGGTCTGGGACTCAAACCATGGTTGGTCATGTTGGAGTCCAGTGCCTTAACCGCCACACCATCTGCTGGCCCCTAGTAAAGGATATTTTAAAGGATACAAATGAACAATCAAATAAATAGGTACAGAGGGTGAGGTCTGGAAGGGTCCTGAGCTCAGAAGCTACTGTCCCTGTGGAGCTGAGGACGACCACCTTCTAGTTTACAGGTGTGTTCTCTTTTTTGTTTTGTTTTGTTTTCTCCCCCCCCCCCAGGGTGGGCGTGCACACTGGAAAGAGAGAGGGAGAGAGGACTGAGAGGGAGAGAAAGAGAGAGAGATGAGAGAGAGAGAGAGAGAGAGAGAGAGAGTGAGAAATCACTCCCCAAGGAGAATGGCCATGCTGCAGTCCCTTCTCCTCCATTCTCTTGGATTTTGGGCATGCACACAAATGCACCTGGCATGTTTTTTAGGCCACTGGGCCCAGGACTCCAACTGCGCAGTTGGTCATGTGGGATCCAGCCGCCTTAAGCTTCATGCCACCTGTTAGCCCCTGGAAGCTCTCTGAATGCTTTAGTTCAGGAAATTCTAGAGATCTTATCATGTAGGCATGATAAGTGACTAAATCCATCTCCAGACCCTCTCCCCTTGTTAGAGGATGGAAGTGGGGTGGGGCCGAAAGTTCCAAACTTCTAATCATGTCTCGTCTTTCTGGTGACCAGTCTCCAACTAGGAACCCACCAAGAGTCATCTTATTAGAACAAAAGACACTCCTATCACTTGGGAAATCCCAAGGGATTAGGAGGTCTCTGTCAGGAACCTGGGTGAAAAACTAAGCATTAGAACAGAAGATGTAAGTAGCACTCTTACTGCTTAGGAAACTACAAGGGTTTTAGGCATTCCATGCCGTGAACCAAAGATAATGACCAAAATATATATTTCTTAATATAAATCATAATGCCATAGGAGTGAGGATGGATATAAAACAAGAAAAGAACATCAGTAATAATAGCACACACTGGGACCAGCAGTTGGCATAATGGCTATGTCACTGGACTCCCATGTAGTCAACCACGGTTCAAGTACCGGACTCGGTGGCTTAAACTCACGCTGGGCGCGTGTGCGTGCGTGCCCAAGATCCCAAGAGGACAAAGGAGGAGAAGAGATTGTGGCATGGCCATCCCCCCTGGTGGGTGATTTCTCACTTTCTGTCTCTGTCTCTCTCTGTCTTTCTGGTGAGCACATGCGCCCTGTAGCAAAAAGCTCTCCAAGAAAAAAAAAAAAAGCCCACACTGTTAAGCACGTTAAGCAAGAGGTATAATCGATTCAATTTCCACATCAGAAGTTAAAAAACATCCCCACCCTGAGGAGCTGTAAGGACTGCATGTCGTATTCATACAGGGCACTGGCATGGCGCCTGGCACACTAGAGATGCTGCAGAAATGGCGCTCCTTTCGTCATTCACTCATTGAACAAACAGCACGCCATGTACTCACTATGTGCAGGACACAGTGCAAGGAGCTACAGGAGAGACAGAGACCTGGTGTCTCTCAGAATTCGAGCATGGCAGAGGGGCTGTCCGAGCCACAGCAGAGCACCCCGCCAGAGATGGCGGAGATCAGGCTGTCGGGTCCCCTCGTGCTCCAAACTGAGGCTAAAAACCGTGACTTGCCCAAGCCACATCTCTCGTTCCACCTTTTACACCAACAATCGTTCCGTAAGCCTCCCCAATTTACATTCTTATTTTTTATATATATAAGAATTATTTATTTATTTTAATAACTCCACTTGTTGTTATCATTTTTCAATTTGACCAGATAGAGAGAGAGAGAAAGGGAAAGCGAGAAAGCAAGCCACCAGGTCTGGGACTTGAACCGTGGTTGGCCATGTGGGAATCCAGCGCCTTTAACCACCACACCACCTTCCGGCCCCCCTATTTACATTCTTATCTGTGCATGTATGTATGAGTATTTTGTAATGAAGAAACGAATTAACAGACTTTTTTTTTTTTTTTTTTTTAGAGCTTTTTCTACAGGGTATGTGTGCTCACCAGAGAGACAGAGACAGAGAGACAGAAGGCAAGAAGTCAGCCCCCAAGGGGAATGGTCACACCACAATCCTTTTTCCTACATTCTCATCTTGGGATTTGGGGCACACAGGCATATGTGCCTGGCATGAGTTTTAAGCTACCCTATCCAGGACTCACACTTTGGTCAACTACGTGGGAGTCCAGCAAGGTAACCATTATGTCATCTGCTGGTCCCAAAAGACTATCTTAAAAATGCAACTTGGGGTACCAGCAGTTGGTGTAATGGCTATGTCGCCGGTCTTGCATGTAGTTGACCACGGTTCAAGTCCCAGACCTGGTGGCTTAAACTCATGCCAGGTGAGTGTGTGTGCACGTGCCCAGGATCCCGAGAGGAGAATGGAGGAGAAGGGATTGCAGCGTGGCCATCTCCCCTGGGGGGTGATTTCTTGCTTTCTGTCTCTCTGTCTCTCTCTGTCTTTCTGGCGAGCGCACGCGCCCATAGCAAAAACCTCTCTCTCAAAAAAAAACACAAAACAAAACAAAAAACAATGCAACTTGGGGAGCCAGGCCGTGGTGCCGCAGTAGCACAGTTCACCTGTTTCCCTGGTGGCGGAGGTCCAGGGGGCCTTCATGGCGAAGATCCTGGTTCATGTTCTAGGACTTCCCTGAGCACACTGGGCCTGCACGTGTGCCTGTGATCAGGACCGGCTGAGACGGGGTAGATTGCAATTCGAAGGCCCTTTTGGGGGTGCCTATCTCGCCTTGTCTGTCTGTCTGTATCTCTCTCTGTCTCTCTGTCCTCTCATGGAAGAAATAACAACCTTTTATTTAAAACAAAATGCAATTTGGCAGCTAAAAGTTTTTAGATGGGGGTTCATGGGAAGAAGGTAGAAAGGCCTGGACCCCAGCGGGGATGAAGCTCCACCCGAGAGCTCCTCGTGTGGTAATTTTATGTGTCAACTTGACTGGATCGTGGGGTTCCAAAATATTTGGCTAGACTTTATTCCTGGGTGTGGCCACGAGGATGAGATTAGAATTTGAATGAGTGGACTGACAAGGCAGGTGGCCCTCTCCAACGTGGGTGGGCCTCATCCAGTCTGTTGAGGGCCTGAATGGAAAAAAAAAGGCAGAGAATAGTGAATTCGCTCCCTGCCTGCCTGCTCAGGCTGAGGGGACCATTGGTTCCCCTGGTTCTTGGGCCTTCAGAGCACAAGGCGGCTTTCCCGAATCTCCAGCTTGCAGATGGAGGTAGTGGAACTTCTCAGGGACCTCTCAGCTTCCAGAATTGCATGAGCCAATTCCTTCTTTTTTTTTTTTTTTTTTTTTTTTTTTTGAGAGGTTTTTCGCTATAGGGCGCATGCGCTCGCCAGACAGACAGAGAGAGACATAGAGACAGAAAGCGAGAAATCACCCCCCAGGGGGGATGGTCACGCCGCAATCCCTTCTCCTCCCTTCTTCTCTTGGGATCTTGGGCACGCACACACACATGCCTGGCATGAGTTTAAGCCACCAGGTCTGGGACTCAAACCGCAGTCGGCTCCATGGGAGTTCAGCGACATAGCCATTACGCTAACTGCTGGTCCCCCAATTCCTTCTAAGGAACGTCTTTATACGTGTATCTTATATCTTACTGCTTCCGTGTTTCTGGAGAACCCCGGCTGATACCCTCCTGTTCTCCCTCTTCTACGTCTGCCCAGATGCTTTAGTGACCCCAGGTCAGACTCCCCAGATGCAACCCACACCCTCAGCCCTCAAAATTGGCCACCTTGAATCTCGCCACCCAAACGCCCCTCCAAGGAAAGGGAGGAGGGGTGTTCCTGTCCCCTTCCTGCCTTTATCCCCTTTTTACTCATCCCTAAACTATCCTGTTCCCCAAAGATGTCAAAGGGCCTTCCTAAGGAGGAGGAGCAGGGGAGTAGAGCCCCCAAGCTGAGCTCACTGAGATTTCTTGGGGGGAAAGGTCTGGTATATGGGGTGCCACATCTTGGGCAGCTGGTCTTTGTGAAGGCCCAGGGATGTGAGGAGTCTGTCAGAACGGCCCAGAGGAGAGGTGGACGTGGCAAAGGGAAGGACAGGTCCCTAAAGACCCTGCCAACATCTTGCTAGCTTTGATCGCCCAAGCTATAAGAGCCTTTCCTGGGACCAGCAGATGGCATAATAGTTACGTTGTTTGACTCCCACATAGTTGACCATGGTTCAAGTCCTGGACCCAGCGGCTTCAAACTCATGCCGGGTATGTGCGTGTGCGTGCCTGAAATCCCGAGAGGAGAATGGAAGAGAAGGGATTGCAGTGTGGCCATTCCCCTTCCCCCCCGCCGGGAGGTGATTTCTCGCTTTCTGCCTCTCTGACTCTCTCTGTATCTTCAGTGAGTGCACACACCCTATATTGAAAATCTCTCAAAAAAAGAAAGGAAAAATAAGAGCCTTTCCTACTTTGGGCATGGGGGGAGGGGGGAACGCAGAAGTTGTCCTACAGATTTCAAAAGGGGGGTGGCCAAGAACCACGTAACATATTGATTTTCTGAGATAGGCACAGTCAGATAGCATGTGCCAAGTGGGAGGAAAGAAGAAGAAAGATTCCCTTGGTGATGGGACCCTCCATCTGCCAAGGGCTTGGGGAGAAGCTGCGCTAGCATTTCAGGAGCATTTACTCTGCCCCAGGCTCTGTGCTAGGCCCTAGCAGATCGTCTCCAGGTAACTCTCACATAGCAGCCCCACAAGATGGGTGTGTTCATGTGTCCATTCTACCGGTAAGGAAACAAGATACAGGGAATCAATGACTTGCCCAAGA
The DNA here is from genome assembly GCA_026018925.1 of Tupaia tana. Taxonomy (NCBI): domain Eukaryota; kingdom Metazoa; phylum Chordata; class Mammalia; order Scandentia; family Tupaiidae; genus Tupaia; species Tupaia tana. Next base: position 24,078,042 of record JAKSZU010000004.1, read on the forward strand.
TGCCACTCTTAGGAAGTAGTGGAATCAGGATCTGAACCCAGATCGTCTTGCTGCATAGCCCAGGGCCTAACGTAAACAAAACAGCAGCTAAACCATGCTCGTCTTCAGGAATCTCCTGGTGTGTGGCCGAGAAAGCAAGAAAAGCAAAGCCTATGGGCAGGATGAGTGCAGGTCCCTCAGTGCTCATTTTCTCTAAGGACTGTTTCTTCTGGAGACATGTTCTAGAAAAACATCAATCTATAACCACGTGTTCTACCTTCACGGTATTATCTCTAATCTCTTATGGAGCTGTCTGCCCGACAAACCGCAATCGTATCAGTGGATTCCATCAGGTCGAACCTCTGATCCATTGTAACTGATTTTCAGCGGTTTCTGCACTCAGCAGTGCCACTGCTTGTGGAATGTCGGATGACATTATTGTAAGATCTTAAAACACCAGAAACTGATTAAAAGCCACGCCAGTCTTGCAGTAATTCTGATGTAAGTAGCAGCCTTGCTCAGACACCACCAAGACAAGGCAGGAATTTGTGTCTACCAGCTCAATGGCACCACCGTGTGGCAAAGATGGAAAAACCATGCACAATGGACTTGGAGAGCCAGCTTGGAAATTAAGAGTCATTGATTAAGGTGTTTTGTTTTGTTTTAATTTTTTTTTTTTAAGAGAGATGTCTGCTATAGGGTGCGTGCACTCGCTGGAGAGACAGAAAGCGAGAAATTATCCCCCCAGGGCGGATGGCCACGCCACAATCCCTTTTCCTCCATTTTCCTCTTGGGATTTTGGGCATGTACACACACACACACACACACACCTGGTGTGTTTTAGGCCACCGGGTCTGGGGCTCAAACCCGGTCAACTATATGGGAACCCAGTGACATCACCATTATGACATCCGCTGGTCCCAATATTAAGTTTTTTTTTTTAACTGGGGAGAATTACACGGTTTTAAAGTGGTACACACAAAGTCAGACTTTATTGGTATTTCATATCATGCTATTTCAGATTCCCATAATTTACATTTGAGCCAAACATGACCTCTTTATCTCATGTGGTAAGTTCTAGGATTTGAGTACTTGCTGGGCATCAGGCATAATGGAAACCCAGAGGAGGAAGGTCTGGGGAGGCTTCCCCAAAGGAGATGTCACATGAGCTGGATTTTTTAAAAAGAAAGTTTATTCATCGACTTCTTGCACAAAAGAGAGAACCACACCCCCAGTATGGTGCCTACGCTGTAATCTACCCCCAGCCTCAGCCACCTCCAGATCATGGGCATGCATGCACATACCTAGCATGTTCAAGGAGGCACCAGGATGAGAACTGGGGACCTTCTCCATGTAAGTCCAGTTGTGTTACCTCTACTCTACTATCTAGCCCATGCGAACTGGTTTTAAGGGAGTTTTACACGGGAGTGGATAGTAGAGAAAAGTGAAAAAGAAGTCCAGGCATAGAAAGTAGAAAATGAAATGCCAGAGTCACAGACATCAGGGATTGGTGAAAGTTTGGGTGTGGATGGAGCATAGGCCCCGAGAGAGGAGTGGAGAGAAAGACAGGCCCAGGGAGGAGAGTCAGAGCCGGGTCAAGAACGGACTGCCCATGCCATGGGAAGGAGCTTCCTTCCACAGGGGGTGGAGGTCACCAAAGGACAGGTGGCCTGCTTAGAAATATAGCTACGATAGTAGCGTGTAGATGTAAGAGCAGAAACAGGCATTAGCAGACTGTTGTAGAAGTAGCTCATTCATTCATTCTATAAATATTATTGACTGCCTGCTCTGAACCAGTCACTGTTCTAGGTGTTAGAGGTACAGAAAACAAAATAAAGACTTACGCTCTCAGGGAGCTTACATTCTATTGCAGGAAGATAGGCAAGACCTACATAATGAAACATAATATTTCAGGTGGTGTTAAGAGCACTGGGAAAAAAGTCACAGCAGGAAAGGAGGATAGAGAATGAGGGTGGCTTGCAATTTTAGAGAAGGCGACCAGGGAAGGCCTCTTTGAGAAGGAGAGCAGAAGGCCCAAAGGGAGGGAGGAAGTAAAGCTCTCTGAGTCCAAGGGGCAAGGCATTCCAGGCAAAGAGAACAGCAAGGGCAGAGTCTGTGGTCTGAGTGTACCTGGTGGGATCTAGGAAAAGCAAGGAGGCCAGCTGGCTAGAACAGAATCAAGGCAAGCAACGAGGAAGGAGTGGCAAGGGGGAAGGAGTGGCAAGAGGTCAGGGACATTAAGGGGGCCAAACTGTGCAGGACAGGGGGGACAAGCCTTTTCTTTTTTTTTCTTTTTTTTTTTTCGAGAGGTTTTTGCTATAGGGCACGTGCGCTCGCCAGACAGACAGAGAGAGAGACAGAGAGACAGAAAGCGAGAAATCACCCCCCAGGGGTGATGGCCACGCCGCAATCCCTTCTCCTCCATTCTCCTCTCGGGATCTTCGGCACGCACGCACACGCGCCCGGCGTGAGTTTAAGCCACCGGGTCCAGGACTTGAACCGCGGTCGACTACGTGGGAGTCCAGCGACATAGCCATTACGCTAACTGCTGGTCCCAAGCCTTTTCTGTAAGTGGCCAGATAGAGAATATTTCAGGTTTTATGGTCCATGTGGCCTGTCTAACAATGACTCAACTTTGCCATTTCAGCATGAACGCAGCCACAGACCACATGCAAAACAACAAACATGGCTGTATTCCAATAAAACTTTATTTACAAAAAGGACCTGGCTCTGACTCTCCTCCCTGGGACAACAAACATGGCTATATTCCAATAAAACTTTATTTACACAAAGGACCTGGCTCTGACTCTCCTCCCTAGGACTGGCATTTAACCTGTAAAGCAGGTCTTACTGGAGGTCTATATGGGCAATGGAAGATAGCCTTTGGGGATTTCACACAAGAAAAGGCTAGACTTAATAAGAAATGCTAATATTCAAATTACATTTGACCTGCTAACAGGCTCAGGACCATTCACAGATTTAAATACCTATGATCCTCAGGCATATTTACAAATCTCACTTTGTTCCTGATGAGCAGAGCAAACCTTGCCAGAATCATATACTGATTTTCTAGATAGATACTAAGGTCCAAAGGTAGTGAGTTAGTTACAGGCTGACGTCCTTGTTCTAACAGATGTCAAAAACTTACCCATATCTGTTGTTTTAACATCACTGACAATTATGATCAAATTAACACATATAAACTCCAAATCACTATGCTTCTCTTCTTGATGAGGTCTCTGTGTTTTCCATCTATGGTCTGGTTAATGTACAATATATACCCCTTTTACATGTCTCTAAAAAATGATGACTCCTTGCTAATCAGGCAGAAGATAGGGATATTGTGTACACAGACATGATAAGGCCAAGATGGAGTCACAGTGGCTAAGTTTTCACAGCCAAAGGTGGCTGCACTGGGACTCACAGCAGCAACTGTTGCTAAGGGTAACAGTTCCTATTCAGTAACTGTATTCTTCTTCTTTTTTTTTTTTTTAAGAGGTTTTTGCTATAGGGCACATGAGCTCACCAAAAAGACAGAGAGAGACAGAGAGATAGAAAGCGAGAAATCGACCCCAGGGGGAATGGCCACACTGCAATCCCTTCTCCTCCTTTCTCCTCTCAGGATCTTGGGCACGCACGCACGCACCTGCGCCCAGTGTGAGTTTAAGCCACTGGGTCGGGACTCAAACTGCGGTTGATTGCATGGGAGTCCAACGACATAGCCATTACACCAACTACTAGCCTCTATTCAGTAACTGTATTCTAACCAGAGGTACAGGATGCTACGGACCATTGAACCCACAAAGAATAGAGCAATAAATCACTCAATCCAGACTACCCACTTTCTTCAAGAATTCAACATAATTTTACTGATTCATGGAAGACTCAGATTCATATTGATCAAGAATCTTAGGCAAGGGGCTGGCAGGTGGCATGGTGGCTGGAGGCATCAGACTCCCACATGGCAGACTATGGTTCAAGTCCCAAACCTGGCGGCTTGCTTTCTCACTTTCCCTCTTCTCTCTGTCTTACTCTTTCTGGTCAAATTGAAAATGATAATGATAAAGTTAAATAAAATAATTTAAAAATTATTTTAATAATCTTAGGCAAAATTCAGCATCGAAGGACTCTGTTATTGGGATAGGTGAACAACTGTAAGACCTTTGCTGGTCACACCGATTACAATGTCATTACAGTGTTACTCAATTTTGTGTTACACATGTACTATACAAAAGTTCTGAACACAAATGGAATTCTATTCCCAATCCGTAACTTGGGCTAGATCCCTTTCATAATGTTTCTCTCAATAGTTTACATTTGCCATCTCAAACACTAGCTATAAGTGCTGCACTGCTAGTCATTGGGGGACAAGAATCTGGGAGGACATAGCTGGAGAATTGCCTCTCTTAACCCATTTAAGTATTTCCAAACACATGTTTATTCTTTACTTGGTGCTGTAATATTTTTTTCCTTAGAGAGATTTTCTTTTCTTTTCTTTCTTTCTTTTTTTTTTTTTCTTTTTCTTTTTCTTTTTTTTTTTCTATAGGGTACGTGCACTTGCTGGAGAGACAGAGAAAGAGAAAGCAAGAAATCACTCCCCAGGTGGGGATGGCCACACCACAATCCCTTCTCCTCCATTCTCCTCTTAGGATTTTGGGCACCCATGCACATGCACCCAGTATGAATTTTAAGCCCCCAGGTCCAAAACTCAAACCATGGTCGACTATGTGGGAGTCTAGCAATGTAACCATTACACCATCAGCTGGTCCTGTTATTGTAATTTTATTAGTAATTCTCTGTGTTTTGTTTTGCATAGTCTATCAAATCAAATTAAAAAAATTTTCTCAGTGAGATCATCTACTTTCACAATTTGCCATGGTCAGTTTGCAGCAAAAAATTAAAAGGGGGTATGTTAGAGACAACCCTCTGTGATAGTGGCCCAGATCTGCTGGCAAATGACTTGAGTGGACCAGCACACCTGACCTTCAAGTATGGGAGACTGCACAGTTTCCTGTAAAACCCGTTTCCCAGAGAAGCAAGCCAAATACCACTGGGTTAATGTGTCCTGTGTTCTACATAGTTACTAGTTCTTACACAAGTTACTAGTTCTTTGTGTTTTCTAGTAAATCTATTTTTTTTTTTAAGAGAAGTTTTTACTAAAGGGTGCATGCCCTCGCCAGACAGACAGGAGAGACAGAGAGATAGAAAGCGAGAAATCATCCCCTGAGGGGATGGCCACACCACAATCCCTTCTCCTCCAGTCTCCTCTTGGGATTTTGGGCATGCACGCATACATGCCCAGCCTTAGCCTTAAGCCGCTGGGTCTGGGACTCAGACTGTGGTTGACCACGTGGGAGTTCAGCGACACAACCATTAATGCCACCTGCTGGTCCCTCTAGTAAATCTAGTAAATTTTTTTTTTTTCTAATTTTTTTTCTTTATTTTTCTTTACACCAGAGAGGGACAGAGAGAGAGAAAGTGAGAAAGCAAGCCACCAGGCCCAGGACTCGAACCGCAGTCAGCCATGTGGGAGCCCAGCGCCCTTAACCACCACGCCACCTGTTGGCCTTGCCCTCTAGTAAATCTTAAACTTCCTTCTTAAAGGTGTTCTTGCTGTGGGGAAATTCTGCCGTTTGTACGTTTATCTTTTCCCATCTACTGTACACTGGCAGAATTTTCCATCATAAATACATATGATAAAATTTACTGAGTAAGGTCACCTATTTAAAGAATGTAATCCACGTGATATAGAGAGGGCTTATTGTAGTTCTCTTGAATCCCTAGTCTTCCCCTCAGCTAAATTTATCTAGACTATGAGTCTTTCAATACGTGCACCTTCTGCATCCCCAAGTCCACGGTACACTTTGTATTTATTTATTTTTTAAAAGAATTATTTTATTTATTATTATCACTTTTTAATTTGACCAGAGAAAGAAAAGAGAGAGAGGAAGTGAGAAAGCAAGCTGCTAGGTCTGGGACTTGAACCGTGGTCAACCATACAGGAGCTCAGCACCTTAACCATCATGCTATCTGTTGGCCACTGCAGACAATTTTTTTAAGAGGTTTTTGCCTTAGGGTGCATGCACTCACCAGAGGGAGAGAGAGATAAAGGCAGTGAGAAAAGAAGTGGGAAATGACCCCCCAGGGAGGATGGCCACGCAGCAATCCCTTCTCCTCCATTCTCCTCCTGGGCTCTTAGGCATACACATACACTTGTGCCCGGTGTGATTTTCAAGCCACTGGATCCGGGGCTCAAACTGTAGTCGGCTATGTGGAAGTCCAGCGACGTTACTGATGCTTCATCTGCTGGCCCCTGTACTCAGTTTTAAAAATACTGAATTCTTGATGTTGACTGCTACTATCTTATGAAAAGAGGTTTCTGTGTGTTTGAATTCTGTGAGGTTTTTACTAACCCAGATTTCCTTCTCTCTCTCTCACACCCATTATGGTTCTTTCGCCACTAAAAGTGGGCTAAGGGTACAAAGAAAATTGGGACCTAAGTACTCAGCGAGGAAATGAAACATCACTGAGAATAGTCTTATACAGTAATCCCATCACACCTAGGAGACTGGACTGGGTTCTTATTTAGAATTTTGAAAGTTACCCTTTCTGTTCCTATCCAGCTGCTGACTTAAAGGAGGGTGAGGCCTGCTCTTGCGAGAGAAATCCACAGTAAAACTGGTGATGGAGGACGCTGGAGTTGAGATCAGTCTTCCTCACTTGGGAAGAGCTAAATGCACACAGGAGTGGGCCGGCCAGGCGTGTGGTGGTTAAGGCAACTGGATCCCACATGCCCGACTGTGCGGTCTGAGTTCTGGAGGTGGTGGTTTGAGAAACATGCCAGTCACATGTGTGTGCATGCCCAAAATCCCAAGAGGAGAATAAAGGGAGGAGGGATTGCAGCGAGGTCACCCCCATTCCCCCACCTGCCTCCTCATCCCAGAGAGTGCTTTCTCACTTCCTCTCTCTTCTCTCTGGTGAATGCACACACCCTACAGCAAATTTTAAAAGTAAATAAAAAATAAATGCTCACAGGAGTGCAGCAGAAAGTCAGGCATCTACTGCCAGAGGGTCCAGAGAGGAGCAAGGGCTTTCTCTGCCAAGGGTCCTTCTCCAGGAGGTACTCTGAGCTCTCAGCTGTGGATGAAGGCTTCACCTACTTCCCCAGCCCATTCTCCATTGCACACTTGTATCCAAGGATCAAGAAGCCGGACCAGCTCAGGTGACCACCTGTGTCTAACAAGCATAAATTTAGAGCTCTGAACACCTCAGAAGTGCACTATATTTGCCACTTCTCAGGGACTCGCATGCATTGGTTCTGGCCATTGTTTTTTTTTTCTCCAACAGTTATGAGCAACACAACACTTTAAACAGTAAAGGTCATAGGTTGTAAAGTTAAAAGGAACAGATCTTTTTTCCCTACACTATGAATTCCTCATTTTCTAGTCAAATATCTAGTGTTAGAGACCAGCAGATGGCGTAACGGCTATGTCACTGGACTCCCATGTAGTCGACTGCGGTTCGGGTTCTGGACCTGGTGGCTTAAACTCCCTCTGGGTGCATGTGTGTGTGTGCTCAAGATCCCGAGAGGAGAATGGAGGAGAAGGGATTGTGGCGTGGCCATTCCCCCTTGCGGGTGATGTCTCGCTTTCTGTCTCTCTGTCTTTCTGGCGAGCACACACGGCCTATAGCAAAAACCTCTCCAAAAAAAAGAAAGAAAGAAAATCTAGTGTATCCACAAATAAGCCTTAAAAGTTCCTTTACGGAGCAGGGAGAGCATTTTGTACTCTGGGCTTCACTTCTTGTATTTAAGTGCTTTCTCATATACTCAATTTCTTTTCAAAGGTTTAGAGTTCATCAGAACAAATTCAATTAGATCAGGTCGTGCTTTTCAAGGACTGGCCTATGAGTTTCCTTACTTTAAGCAATATTTGGTCCAGGTAACACTCAGCAGAAGCAGAGAACTTGGGGCTGCCTGACCAACTCTAGATAGGCTCCAGTCATTTATTTGATTCTTTACATGTTCACATTTGTTGTCTTTGGCTGTTTTAACACACTGCGTCTCTTTTTGTTGAAATGTGAAAGTTCACCATTTTTAAGAATTTTAATTTTGAATGTGAGTAATATTTCAACCTGGCCAGTGTGTTCTGCTTTTTCACAGTTAATTGAAAACAGAGCAGAACTCTGGGATTACTTTAATACAAACAATGTATTATTCAGGATTTTCCTCTAATGAGAGAAACCTCCTTGACCCTTACACAGCACAATACGATCTTTCCAACTCCTGGTTCATGACCATCCTCAAGGTGGTACAGAACCCCCAGGGCCATCCTGAGGAAAAGGAAGCAGAGCACTTCACACAGTAGGCCCTGTGTGAGACACCTGGGTACAGAAAGGAAAACAAGGGCCCTGCCATGGAGGACCTCAATATTTCTTGTGTGGGATGAACGGATACTTGACTAACTGACAAATACACTATGACCCAGCTGTGTTGGACATACATAACAGTGAAAGAATGTAAAAAGTGCTGGGAAATCACAGAGCAAGGGATTTGTTCTTGTGAAAAGCAGAAAGGAAGAGGGTTGAAGAAGACATTATAGAGTGTGTGAGTTTCAAAAAGGGGTTTGGAATGAGGGTTAACTAGGCAGAGATGCCTGAAAAGAAGGCTCCAGTTAGTCAAAACAGCACATAATTAAGTAAATACATAGCATGGAGTAAGGACAGGGGTGGAAATGATGAGTAACATGTGGGCGCTAGAGAGGTGAGAGCAAAATGTGACATGGTCGGCACTGGAGCAGCTGGGAGCAGAACACAGAAGGCCCAGGACACCACCTTGGGAGGGTCATATTTGCTCCTACTGGCCCTGTGTCCACAGAGGCTTTCAAGTCCTTTTAGATTAGATGGACACTATCTCTTGGCCCTTTGTCTCTAGAACTGAGCCACTAGTCTTTTACTGGCTCCATTATTTCTTCTGGTTTTCTTTTTTTTTTTTTTAAAGAATTATTTATTATTATTGTTAATATTATTTTTTTTAATTTTTTTATTTTTTGGAGAGGTTTTCGCTATAGGGCGCATGCGCTCGCCAGACAGACAGAGAGAGACAGAGAGACAGAAAGCGAGAAATCACCCCCCAGGGGGGATGGTCACGCCGCAATCCCTTCTCCTCCATTCTCCTCTCGGGATCTTGGGCATGTACGCACACGCGCCCGGCGTGAGTTTTAAGCCACCGGGTCCGGGACGCAAACCGCGGTTGACTACATGGGAGGGAGTCCAGCGACATAGCCATTACACTAACTGCTGGTCCCTGTTAATATTATTTTTCACATGAGTTTTGCCAGAGAGTCTGAGAGAGGGAGAGTGAAAAAGCAAGCTGCCAGGTCTGGGACTCAAACCATGACCAGCCATGTGGGAATTCCAGCACCTTAACCACTATGCCACCTGCTGGCCCACATATTTCTTCTGGTTTTTCTGATCCCCTTAGCTCTACACAGATTCTCATATTTGTTTCAGGTTTCTAGGCTCTGAAGACGGTCGGCATTTGGAGGTGATTGATCTTTTTTTGGAAAGGATTTTTATATGCTCCCTCTGGCCATATAAACAGCATTGGTCTGCTCTCCACTCAAGGGAGTAGGACTAGCTATTGGCTATTTTTGAACTTCATGCTTAGTTCTTCAGCATTTGTAGTCTCCACTGAATGGGTGTCAGTGCTAGTTAGTGATCTTCCTGTTCAACCAAAGGTTGCCTCACTGGATAAGGACACAGCTGAGACCAAAATGCAGATCTCCGGACTCCCAGTCCAGTGCTCCAGCTTCTGGCTCTGTTTAGCCAGTTATGGGGCAGACAGAAAGTACTTGGCTGCCTGGAACCCAGCAGGCCATAATTAAGAGCTAGGACTAAAGGAGGGTTGCGTTCCTGGAATGGAGTTCTGTTGTGACTGCAGCCAGAAAGCATAACTTTGTCTTTTGATATCTTGCTTTCTTCTGTAACAGAAGGAGCGCTTTCTTAATCTTTCAGTTACAGCTGAGATTAGGGTTTGGGATGTTGTGAGGGTTTCTGTTGCTGTTCTACAGTAGTTTTGTGATGGGTGAGGGACATCAGATCTATATCCAAGTTGTGGAATCTTGACTTTGGGAGGAAGCCTGCAGGTGATCTGTGGTGACAGGCAGTCTCCTGTGGTGGACTGGGCATGGGAGACTCTCTAGATTTAGAGGACTGGGGTTTCCTTTTAGAACGGAGCTCCCTGTCTTTGAAAATGTTCAGGCTGAGAAAGGATGTTCCAGCAGAGGGGACTCTGCTCTAATAATAGGGCTTTCTGCCCAGAAAGAGGGGCCAGTTGGGGAGACACCGTGGTTTCCAGCTCCTGCACAGATTCTTTCCTAATACCGGCTCGGTGGAGCCCGCACGGCTGCTGTGCAGTGTGAAGCATCGTGAATGTCAAAGATCTCCAGTTGGGAAAACGTCACTGATTAAAACCACTGCATTCACTGCTTACCTGCTCAGCGCCACGCACTTTACATACCCAGTCATCTTATTTCATACCCAGAATTGTGGCAAGTACGTTGAATGACCATGACCTTTACTATCTTTACTTCTCAGATGAGGAAACAAGAGGCTTCTGATTTTGTCTGCGGTCTTCCAGGTATCTCTGGATCAAATTTAGGTTAATCAAGTCCGATTTTTTTTTTACTTTTTAATTTCTGCTTATCAGATTCCAAGATGTTTCCATTTTTATTTCTCTTCAGCTCTAGTTTCTATCTTATTCAAAAAAGGAGCGACTTTGGAGTTCTGGTTCCACGGCCCTACTTTGGGAACAGAGAGTAGCAGCCACCTCTCACGACCCTGGCTGGAGTGGGGTGGCCTGGCTGAGCCATGGGCGGGGCCTTATATGGGCGTGTTCAGAGGGCGTGGTCTGTCTGTAGGCGTGTCTATAGGCGGGGTCTCCTGTGGGCGGGGCTGGCGGCTACGTAAGGGCCGGAAGTTGCCCGATGGGCAGAGAAGAACTGGGCGCCGAGTTCCTGTCCAGTGTCTTGCGGCCCCAGGGCTGTGGCCTTGTCGTTGTACGCCAAAACTCTCCTATCCGCCGCGTTCTCGCCGCCACAGCCTCCAGGGAGCATGATGCCCCGCCTGCTGCTGCGCGCCTGGCCCCGGAGCCCTGCTGTAGCCTCGGGAGCCCAGTGTCGGCCCCTGAGCGCCGGCTCCGGGCCTGACCAGTACCTGCAGCGCAGCGTTGTGCCCACCATGCACTACCAGGACAGCCTGCCCAGGTGAGCCCGCCGCCGCCCCTGCCGCCGGCTCTCAGCCCAAGGTCGGCCCCCCTAACAGCGGTCACTCATGACTTCTGAACCCGCTTTTGTCCCCTCACCCCTGCCTTGCAGGCTGCCACACCCCCGAGTCTGGAAGTCCTGTGTCTTTCGGGATCTCCAGGCACAGGGACCTCAGAGCCCTAAATGCTCTTCTAGAACCTCTCGTTGTGCTCTCAGATTATCCATCTTGAGCTCTTCTCAGGTGGCCTCTCCCTTAAGTTAACTTCCAGCCAGATGTCCTGAGTCGCTCAGTTTCTCCGTAAAATGTCCAAGGTGTGTACACCAACACCACGTGAACCCCTCCAAGAGGGGGTCCCTGGAGTACTTTAATGACTGCTCACATTCCTGCCCAGAACAGTTACCTTCCTTAAACTTCTCCCAACAGCCACCTTCCTACCCTTGTAACTCAGGCCTCTCAGCGCCACTCCCCATTCTTCCAGGACTCTGCCCTCAGTCCCCACAAGCCTGCCCCTCACTGTTCACCCTTAACTTCAATTTACCATCTCCCATTTATTGCTTCTATGAGAGACTAACACCCCCAACAAGGGCTTTACATCACCATCCCCTGCCAGTCCCAGCAGTCTGTTTCCTGGGCAAAACCCTATAGATCAGAGAGGTCCTGGAACACAAACCAGGCCCTTCCCATGTGTCAAGTTGTGTTATTGCTGATTCTAATTTTTTTTGTCTTGTTTTGGAGTTTTTGTTTTGTTTTGTTTTTGTTTGTTTGTTTGTTTTTTTAGAGATTTTTGTTATAGGGCGCATGCACTCCCCAGAGAGACAGACCAAGACAGAAAAGCAAGAAATCATTCCCCAGGGGGATGGCCTTCCTGCAATTCCTTCTCCTCCATTCTCCTCTCGGAATCGTGGGTACATAAGCACTTGCGCTCAGCTTGAGTTTAAGCCGCTGGGTCTGAGACTCGAACCACAATTGACTATGTGGGAGTCCAGCAACATAACCATTACATAATCTGTTAGTATCTGTTTTTTCTTTTTAAAGACAGGATCTTTTATCTCCTGATCCTCCTGCCTTAGACTCTCAACTGAGATCACAGACATGTGCCACCACACCTGACTCTTTTTTAGACAGGGTCTTGCTTTGTTGTTCAAACCATCCTTGGGCTAGTGATTCTTTTGCCTCAGCTTCCAGAATCACTGGGATTGTAGGCTCATGCCACTAAGCCAAGTTCTTAGGTTGGATCAGGGATCAAATCTGGGCCTCCCATGTGGTCCCAGTCTTCAGAGCAGACTTCTTAGCAGTGTGCCACTTAAGTGGGCCCCTTCTTTTTTTTTTTTTTTAAGAATTATTTATATGGGTCCCGCAGATGGCATGGTGGTTAAGAGCACTGGACTCCTGTATGGCCGACTGCGGTTTGTGTCCTGGAACTGGCAGCTTGCTTTCTCACTTTCTCTCTCTCTCTCTCACTTTGTCTCTCTCTGGTCAAATTAAACAAACAAACAAATAAATAAATAAATAATTCTTTTTTTAAAAGAATTATTTTATTTAACTTTATTTATTATTATTTTAAAATTTGCTATAGAGCATAGGTGCTCACCAGAGAGAGTTAGAGAGAGTGAGAGAAAGCAAGCTGACAGGTCTAGGATTCGAACCATGGTTGGCCATATGGGGGTCCAGCACCTTTAACCACCATGCCACTTGCTGGCCCCCCCCAAGTAGGCCCCTTCTTAACATTTTGAGTCTAGTCTTTACCTGGAAACTTTTCACCCCCCTCCCCAGGCCCTCTTCAATAGCCTTTTCAGGTTTCTTGTCCTAAAATATCCTCACTTACCCATATTGCACCTTGCACCTTGCAACTTCAGCTTCATCTCACCCTCAGGTATCACCACCCTCAATACTCTTCCCAATTGCTTTTTTTTTTTTTTTTTTTTTTGCCAGAGGGCCCTCATGCTCCCTGGAGAGAGACAGAAAGAAAAGGTGAAAAAGCATTGTGCCATGAAAAATGGTCATGCCACAGTCCCTTCTCCTCCATCTCTCTCTCCTTTCAGGATTTTGGGCATTCATGCGCATGCACTTGGTGTGTGTGTGTTTTTAAAGTATTATTTTATTTAACTTTAATTATTTATTTTAATTTGAACAGAGAAGAACAAAGCGAGAGAGAGAGAGAAAGAAAGTGAGAAAGTAAGCTTCCAGGTCCAGGATTCAAACCACGGTTGGCCATGTGGGAGTCAGTACGCATAACCACCACACTACCTGCCAGCTTTCCTGGTGTGTTTTTCAAGTCACTGGGTCCAGGGCTTGAACTGCACAGTTAGCCACGTGGGATCTAGCCACCTTAATCACAGCATCACATTTTGTTTTTAATGCGAGGGAGCACACGCAGGAGAAAGAGAGAGCGAGAACCCCCACCCCCACTGGGACCCGTTCATGCTGCAGTCCTTTTTCTTCCGATTTTCCATCCTGTCAGGATCCTGAGTGGTACATGCTAGGGGCCAGTACTGGAACCCTGGTCGACAATGTGCGATCTGGCTTCCTCTTTGGAGTGCCTTCCCATGTGGTAGGGGACTAGCTCCCAATAGTATCATGTTCAAATTAGATCTAAGGTCTCCCCAGAATCTTATCCCCTTCACTATAGGCTACCCCGCCTTCTGAAACACTTCACTCACAACCTACTTCCCCTATGAAAGCAGCCCTAGTAAATCTTCCTCTCCTCTTCTCTCAGTTGATGTTTTCTTAAATCTGGCTTCTAGATTTCCCAGCCTTTATCCATGTTGCAAAGTCTCCTCCAAAATTTTTACTGTAAAGAAGTTCTCTAATCAGTAACCATTTAGTTCCTAGAGCTGAATTCCAAAGTTGTCCCAAAGACCCTTCTCACTTTCTTTCTTACTGAACTGCCATCAGGGATCCCCTAGTCCAGAGTTGGAGGCCAGTGTTCCTTCTCCATGAATAGAACAAACATTGTATTGCAGCCATCGCCCCCCCCCCTTGCTGGGTTACTGTTTTACTGCTATTTAGATACCACTTTGCCCAGCATCGTCACTGCCCACCTTACCCTCTCAGTAAGACTCTCCAAAAGTGGTTATGGAATTACTGTGTCAGGCCAGCAGATGATGTGGTGGTTAAGGTGGCTGACTGTGTGTCCGAATCCCAGACCTGAAGGCTTGAAAAACACACTGAGCACATGTGCATGAGAATTGATTGCAGTGTGACCATGCCCCATGGGGAATGCTTTGTCAATATCTCCTCTTTCTCTCCAGTGAGCACACACGCTCTTCAGGGGGGGAAAAAAAATTAATGTGTTCAAACAGCTAATACCAACGAAAATGAGTTTATCTAAATTTGGCAGGAGGGAGAGAGTAAGAAAAGGATCTTTGTGCCTGTGGATAAGTCTGGAAAATGCCTTCTCTTTCTCAGCCTGTGTCTCAGCTGAACCAGTATGTGGGGGAAAGGTGAGGATGATAGAACCTGTCTTCTCTTGCCAAGCCCAGAGTCAGATAGTCACTGCCTTTCAGGCTGACTTGGGCCCTATCCAAGTTTAAGATCAGAGGGAATTGCTGCATTATATAGACTTTGTTCATGTTTAACCTTAAGCAACCAACTTCCTTCTGGCCTCTATTGACTTTGTCTATAAATTGGAAGTCAAATGAGAGCTGAAATCCTTTTAACTCTGAGATTCTAGAGTCAAATGTATTATGTTTGTTACTCAGGTTGATGTCACACTTAAAATCTGGTAGAACTTGGTTTCAGATTCTGGATCTGTGTAACTCTCTGTCTATAACATTATGCAATTCAGTTAACTTCTTTGAGCAGCAGTTCTTACCTGTGAAATAATGACAATATAGTTCTTAGGGTTATTTTGAGGATGGACTGAAATAAGGTGTCAAAGATAGGAAACAATTTGTGTATTTATGTTGGATGGTCCGGGCGGTCTTACTCTCTCCTTCTTCCTGTTTCTATCTTAACACTTTTAACCAAGTGGCCCTGGAATCTCTTGGGCACCATTGCACTGTCATTTCCTTGGTGTGTGTGATTTGTTTGTTTAATTGCCAAAGGCCTATGTGCTTGCCAGAGTGGTGGGGAAGCACCTTCAATCGATGTGGTCACACTGCAATCCTTTCCCCACCATTTCTCCATCCTGCTCAGGATCCTGAGCAAATGCTCAGGATGTGGGCATATATACACATGCACTCAACATGTTTTTCAAGCCACTGGATCTGAAATTCAAACCATGGCTGGCCATGTGGGCTGTGATTGTCTTAACCACTAGGCCATAGGGCCAGCCCTCACATCCTTGTTTTTAAATGTAATTTTTTTCCTTCACTCTTTGTGTGTGTGTGTGTGTGTGTGTGTGTGTGTGTGTGGTAAAATATGCATAACATTTACCATTTTAACTGTTTTAGATATATAGTTCAGTTAGGCGTTATATTTAAGGGTTATATTTAACTTCAGAATATAATGTTGCAAGTCTTAAGGAGACAAAGGACGGATCAGCCTGACCTCATTCACACGGCTAATTTGATAAATACTTACTGATATTGGAGACCAGTCAGTCATGGTGAGGAACTGCAGTATAGTGAGGGAGATTTGACAGGTAGACATGTAGTTGTGATGTTGTAGTCAAATCAGCGAGAAATAAGAGGATATCTAGATGTAGCCAAATTGTTGGAGTTTTATTGCCAGCAGTTGTGGGAGGACTCGTGCGTGTCTCTCTAAGACTCCCACAGCCCCGAGTGAAAGGAGAGGGATACTTATAAAGGCAAAAATCACAATCA
Source organism: Tupaia tana (assembly GCA_026018925.1). NCBI lineage: Eukaryota > Metazoa > Chordata > Mammalia > Scandentia > Tupaiidae > Tupaia > Tupaia tana. The sequence continues at coordinate 24,094,052 of JAKSZU010000004.1, forward strand.
TTTCTGGGTCGATGTGGCGATTACAGTGGAAAATGGGGAGGGGGTGGAGAGGAAAGGGAGTTGGGTTCCCATGTGAAAGCAGTTACAGAGGCCAGGTCAGACAGGTTAATAATTCCTTAGGGCACTCTACACCTTTGTGTAATGTTCCCATGGCTCCAAGCGGGGGTCTGGTGACTGGTGGTCACAATGCTAAGGAACATCTAAACAAAAAGGTTTCAGGCTAGTTAGCAAATACAGTAAGACTGTTAATCACTTTGTCTACTCTGGGTAAAAGGAGGAAGCAAGTATAATATAAAGTTCAAAGATGGAGGTGCTTCTGCTTCATTCCCCACTGGTTTTAAGAAAATGAATCAAATCATTGATTCATCTATGGACAGTGGCTGGTATCTTCTCTACCTGCTGAGGGTGTAGGGAGCCTCTGTATTTGTATATAGGGGGGTTAAGCTTACAAGGAGTACCATACCCTGATGTCCCCAACACTGTGGCTTCACAGTCCCAGAAAAGGCAGAAGTAATCGTTATTAGTAAGACAGTAAGTATATTCTTTTCATTGGCCTTGGCAAAAGTAAAATTCATCTAACATAAGTCCTTTATCCCAATTATTATCTAAATAGTCCCAACTTTCAGTTCTCCATTTTTAGAAAGGTGACGTTATCTCAAGTAAACCACAGAGGTCTACCTGAAAGAAATGGGTCCCTCGAATGAGTCTGTGTTATTTAGTTCTCTTCCATCTCCGTTCTAGGTTCCCCGTTACCAGTCAGTTCCCTCTGTCCTTTCGATAAATTGAGTAACAGGATAATCAGGAAACATGGGACAGTCTTAGCTTGAGAGGACCCTGGGAATCTGTATCTGTCATGTAGACTTCTCTGCCTTAATTTTTTTTTAAATAATTCTTTTGTTTAACTTTATTTATTACCTCTATTATTATTTTTCAGTTTGATCAGACAGACAGAGAAAGAGAAAGCAAGAAAGCAAGCCACCAGGTCTAGGACTTGAACCGTGGTGGGCCATGTGGGAGTCCAGTGCCTTTAACCACCACACTACCTGCTCGCCCCCTCTGCCTTTGAGAGTGGTGCAGCCAGACTAGGATGCTGTTGACCTTGACGGCAGTCGGAGTGGTGAAGATGACAGTGTAGAGTCCCTTCCAGGTTGTAGTTAGTCCCAGGGGCGTAAATTTCTTGATCCACACTGAGTCTCCCAGTTGGAATGGATGGACAAGGTCCGAGCTGGGGACAGGCAGAGCGTCTTGAACATGGCAGTGAATGGCTTTCTGTAAAAGCTTGAGTAGAGTACAGTTATGGATTTCGGCTTTCACCTTCTCTCTCAATCTCAGGAAGAGAGGAGGTCTTACAAACATAATTTCATAAGGGAACATCCCTCCTGGTATGCAGTGCCTGTAACCCGCTGGAGACCATGGGAGAGCAGAGTGACCCGGTTTTCGCCACAGGCAACTCAAACCTAGGTATTAGTTCGTGAAGTAGCTTTTTGGTGACAGTAATAGCTGTCTTTGATTATGTGGGGAAAGCTTCAACCCATCCTGAGAAAGTGTCAATATAGACTAGCAGGTATCTGTACCCTTGTGCTAGGGATTTTATTTCTGTGAAATCTATTTCCCAATGTTCCCCAGGAGTTTTTTTTCCTCTAACCAACTCAGTAAACTTTGTTTTTCCCGGGTAGGTAAACTGGTATATCTGCTTTCTGACGACTCGTCCAAGGGCCTTGGGAACTATTGGCCCGCCATCTGGTAACAGCAACCATCCTTTGGGTCCTCCAGTAGCCTGCTGTTTGTGGGCCAGTTTTTCCTCCTGAGTATAGGAGGTCGAGGATGGGAGGACTGAGTCTGGGGCAGCTACAAGAACTTTTCAGTGTTGGTATGGATGTCTCCCCTCCGGCCAGGTCTCATAATTTTTTTTTTCTTGCCACATGGTTGGCCAACCTGTTTCTTACTATTTTTTAATTTTTTTATGAGTATACTTTTAGAAATAACCTCTGATCCAGACAAAAAGTAATCTTAGTCACTTTAAGGGTTACCTGAGGCTTGTCCAGTGAGATTGCCAGATGTCCAAGGGGAGCAGTTGGGGTCTTGGGCCCATTAATCCTCAGTTTTAAGGGCCAGCACGGACTTTAGAATTCCTGAGCGCCCTTCAGAGCTCAGTGCATTCTGTCTCTAGTGACCAGCTCCACACTGGGGACAAGGCTCCAGTGGGGGAGATGAAGATGCCAGTTACGGGCATTGTTCAGTGCCTGGACTGCCCACATTGGAAACAGTTTCTTTCAAGGCAGAGCTCTGATCGGAGCTGTTTCTGGATCCTTCCCTGGAAGAAGTTCCCAGCCTTCAGGATTTACCTTGAGTGACTACTAGGTGAGATTTAAGTGAGAATTAAATCAAAGATTAAGGTGCCTTGCCAATTTATTATAATATTTTTTTGAGTTATTTAAGAACTTTTTTTAGTATCTGTTATGAATTGTAAGAGATCCTGCACTAAGAAGTGAAACTAAGTTCCAATAGATCCTGCAAGGAGCAGCTGAGTGCCAAATTGTTAATTTTTAAATTTACATGCATTGCATTGGCTACTTAGCATGCAGTTCTGTCAAATAATTCCCTGCCTTTGGTTCATTTTGGCTTGACAGTTCAGAAAACCAGTTCGTTTTCTCCATAGAAAATGGAGATTTTTTTATTCAGTTAAATGATTAGATTTTTAGAAACCCGAACTTGTAAGAGTACGTCCTCTTTCCATTCTCTTTGTGAATTTCTTTAAGGACATACATAACGTTGTTAGGATTATAGCCATTTGCAAAAAGCTTTTAGAAAAGTGCCAAACAAAGCACTTATCCATGGATAATAAGGCTTGAACCAACCATAGCTAATGTTCTGACAAGAATTTACAACTGACAAAGGAATTTGGTTATATATCAGTTTAACATAATAACCTACAACATGACTGACAAATATCTTGCCATCAATTTTTGGGAATCTTTAATTATTTTGGAACATAGTACATATATAGACATACAAGTACATAACATGTTCCTACATATAGCTTAAATATAATGCCAAGAAAATTGGAATTACTTAATTTGACAATGCTTTCCATTTGTATTCAGCATATAAAGAATAAGCCTGATTAGCGTAACGTTTTCCTTTTGGATGTTTCAGGGAGACTGGATTCCTGCCTGCAGTGGACTGATATGCACAGCAATGCCCCTCCTAGCTTTAGGCTCATAAGATACTGTTTCACCCGGAATGGGCAGGCCATTGCAAGCAGCTGTCCTACCACTGGGGTTGATGACTGGCCCACCCCAGAGGGTTATTTTCTGCCCAGACATTTGGAAAGCGAAACTGCAATTTTGCCAGATAAGGATCTTTCTGATAAGGATCTTTTCTCCTTGAATTGTTTGTTTTGTTTTGTTTTGTTTTCCCCCTGAAGGAGATATTCTTCAGTGGGGGGGGGGGGGGGGGGGGCAAGTAACAAGGATTCTAGGATAGGGAAGAGCCTTATGTCTCTGGCTGTCACAAAATCCACATTAATAGCTCTCTGATTTTCTTGGGCATCTGGATCAATTGGTGTATATTCTCGATAAGCTTCACATAGACACTCCAGAAAAGCAGCAGAGGATTCCTGGGGGTCCTTAACCTTGGTTTCCTTTGACAAATTGGTAGGCTTACAGGCAGCTGCTCGAATTCCTGCCAGCAAGGTGGGCAAACAGCGGCTAGTGCTTCTCTTCCCCGGTGGGATTTGGGTCCCAGTCTGGACTGGAGGAGGGAAAGGTTCTGTCTTATCTCAGTTTTCTTCCAGTGTTCATTCCTCTGGTGTCAGTTAGGTTTTCTGAGCTTCCCCCCAACCCTTTCCCTCTCCTCCGCTGTGAAGAAGGTCACCAAAAGCCGTTGGCAATCATCCCAAGTTGGCTGATGAATGTAGAAAACAGATTCTAATAAACCAATGAGGGCCTGAGGTTTTTCTGAAAAAGGGAGGATTTTGAGCCTCCCAATTGTAGAGATCTCTGGTAGAAAGGGGGACATACACCAAGAAGGGGTGACCTCTTGGCCCCTCCTCTGTCAGAGGAACCTCTCTTAAAGGCAAAAGTGCCCCTGCTGAGTTGGGGTTGGGAGTTCTCCCTTGCATCCCCCGTCTCCTGGGATCTGCTCCAGGTTTGTGGTGGTGAGGAAGGAGCAGAGGAGGCAGCCTCTTGTTGGCCTCTGTCACCCTCTTCTGGATGGTGCCTATTGAGATTGTTAAGCAGGAGGAAGATCTTACTCCTTGAACTCTGGTTGTAGAACAGGAGGGTTTTGTTCTGTTTTCTAAGGGCTTTTTTTATTTTGTTTTTTAAAGAATGATTTAAGTTTGTTTGTTTATTTATTTAAATTTGACCAGAGAGGGACAGAGAGAGAGAGAGAAAGTGAGAAAGCAAGCCACCAGGTCCAGGACTTGAACCGCAGTCAGCCATGTGAGAGTGCAGTGCCCTTAACCACCACTCCACCTCCTGGCCCCTCTAAGGGGGTTTTGAAAGAGCTGTTCTGGCCTCCCATGATTTCTTAAAGGCAAGTATGCTCTTTGGTATTTTCAAGGAAGACTTCTGCCCCTCTTAGAGCACAAGTGAAATGCCAGAGGGCTGAGGCAGCAGAAAAAGCTTGAAAGGAGGGACATCGAGGAGGCGGCTGCGATGCGCCCGTGAGAGTACAAGGGAGGACAGTGCTCTCAACCAGGTGGAGGTGAACCAGGAGAAGGCTGACTAGGGCCCTGGGAAGCTTCTCCCGATAGTGTCCTGAGTCCCAGATGAACTTAGTGGGGATATTGGGCGATGGCAGAGGAAGTGGGTAAGGACAAGAGTCTTATAAAGTCCTGTCAAGAATCCAGTGGGCACGTCTATCCACATTGCCTGCCGATAAGGAATGCAGTCCATATGGTACAATATGAGGCCACAAAGAATCTACAGAAACTCCTTCCCTAGGACTTTCTCTGTGATCTCTCAAGAAATGAAGGACCCAGCTTCTGAGGACAGAGGGGCCTGCCCATCATGAAAGAGGAGTAGCCCTGCCCCACCTTTCTCCCAAGATGGTGACTAACAAGGTTAGAAAAACAAGGGATGGGTGCCACCTCTGAGGAGGTGACCATTCAGGTGTCTGCCTGGCCATGACCCTCGCAGGAATTTAGGAGCCTCTTAGCATTGGCTGCTGGATATAACCCTCCTGGTTGGACTGGGCACACAGGGTTGGATGGAATTCCCCAGTGCCCAGCACAGCCCTAAGCTGTATGAGGTCACCCTGGAAATGCAGGTGTGGACCCACGCAGCCTCTGTAGCCAAGGCTGTTGAGCCATAATCACAGTCACACACTCATTCCTCACTCACACAAGAGGTTAAGAACATTCCCTCCTGCCAATTATAAAATTAAGAGGAGAAAAACAAAAAGATCAAACTTGGAATTTTCCCTGATAGACGAGGTCAGTAATCCACTGATTGATATCCTCAAACGAGGAGGACAAAGGGTAGAAGTGATATCTTCTGAAAGAATGCGAAGAAAATAGTTAAAGCAACAGAAGAGACAAACCCGTAAGAGAGTCCACCTGACCCCAGGCTCCTGCGCCTGGGAGCCAGGAGAAATAAGCCCACTATGCCACTCTAGTCCCCAGGTTCAAAAGAACCAACCTGGCCACAGGGTCTTGCATCTGGGGGCCAAGAAGGATCAGCCCATTATTCCCCTCTCTAGTCCCAAGGTTTTCGCTTCTGGTGACCAGGAGGAAACAGCCCAGTAGGTCACTCTAGTCTCCAGATTTCTGCGTCTAGAGATTAGGAGGAAGCAGGCTCTATTTTTCTCTAGTCCCAGGGTTACTGGGGACTAGGAGGGAACAGGCTACGAGCTTTCACTTAGCCTTCTGATTCCAGCAACGTCTTGGTGGAATCGGAGTCCCTTAACTGTCCAGTCAGCCCTGACTCCCCTCATCGGAGGCATCTTTTTCGCCAACCATGTACTCACCAATTGACCAGTCCCAAAGAAGACATGAAAGGAGACAAGATCACAGGAAGAAAGACACTCCCTGAGGTCTTTTCTAATTTCACTAGCACTCCACAATTTTTGAAGATACCGACTGGTGCCTCCCTCCTGGTTGTCAGTAATCCTGAAAGGTGGCTCTGGGTCCTGGAGAGGCCCAGGTGGCACCTCCCCTAGAGTACCTTCAGGTATTTGGCAGCTGACCCCGGTGAGGCTGCACTCCTTGGATACCTCATCCAAGTATGGGTAGGCACGAACTCGCTGGGGCCTCCAAATGTTGTAATCAAATCAGCGAGAAATAGGAGGACATCCAGACGTAGCCACTTAGAGTTTTATTGCAGTGGTTGCAGGAAGACTTGTGTCTCTCAAAGACCCCACAGCCCCAAGTGAAAAATCACAATCATTTCTGGGTCAATGTGGCGATTACAATGGAAAATGAAGAGGGGGTGGAGAAGAAAGGGAGTTGGGTTCCCATGTGAAAGCAGTTACAGAGGCCAGGTCAAGCAGGTTAATAATTTCTTTTTTTTTTTTTTTTTTTTTTTGGAGAGGTTTTCGAGGTTTTCGCTATAGGGCGCGTGCGCTCGCCAGACAGAGAGAGACATAGAGACAGAAAGTGAGAAATCACCCCCCAGGGGGGATGGTCACGCCGCAATCCCTTCTCCTCCATTCTCCTCTCGGGATCTTGGGCACGCACGCACACGCGCCCGGCGTGAGGTTTTAAGCCACCGGGTCCGGGATGCTAACCGCAGTCGACTACGTGGGAGTCCAGCGACATAGCCATTACGCTAACTGCTGGTTCCCAAGCAGGTTAATAATTTCTAAGGTTAATAATTTCTCTCCAGACCTTTGTTTAATGATCCCCATGGCTCCAAGCAGGGGTCTGGTGATTGATGGTTACATTACTAAAGAACGTGTAAACAAAAAGGGTTCAGACTAGTTAGCAAATACAGTAAGACTGTTAATCACTCTGTCCACTCTGAGCAAAAAGGAAAGCAAGTATAACAAAATTTAAAGATGTAGGTGCTTCTGCTTTAATGATATAAATGGTAAGTGGGGGAGGGGTGGTTTGCCATAGGGTACATGCGCTTGCTAGAGACAGACAGTGAGAGGGAAAGTGAGATGGCTATGCCACAATCCCTTCTTGTCCTGGGATTTTAGATACACACACACACACACACACACACGCACACACCTGGCATGATTTTCAAGTCACCAGGTCTGAGACTCAAACCCTGGTTGACCATGTGGGAATCCAGCACCTTAACCGCCATACCTGTCAGCTCCAGGAAGCAATATCTTTAATTTTTTTAAGAGAAATTTTTGCTATAGGGTGTGTGTGCTCATTGGAAAGACAGAGAGAGAAAGAGAAAAATCACCTCCAGGGGTGATGGCCATGCCACAATCCCTTCTCCTCCATTCTCCTCTTGGGATTTTGGGCACACATGCACACATGCCTGGCATATTTCAAGCTGCCAGATCTGAGACTTGAACCACGGTTGGCCATGTGTGAGTCTAGTGCTTTAACCACTATGACACCTGCTAGCCTCAAGAAGCAGTATCTTAATGATCATTAAAAGGGGCCAGCTAGTGGCATAGTAGTTAAGGTAGCTGAGTCCCACATGGCTGACTGTGTAGTTTGAGTCCTAGACCTGCCATCTTGAAAAAACATATATGGACGTGTGTGTGCATGCCCAAAATCCCAAGAGGAGAATGGGGAACAGATTGTGATGTGGTCATCATTCCTGGGGAGTGCTTTCTTCTTCTCTCTGTCTCTGTCTCTCTCTGGCAAGTGCACGCACACTATAGCAAATTAAAAAAGAACGAAAATATAAAACAGGAATCCAACCTTATTTTTTTTTAGAGAGAGATTTTTGCTATAGGGTGAGAAATCACCCCCCAGGGGAGATGGCCATGCCACAATCCCTCCTTCTCCATTCTCCTCTTGGGATTTTGGGCACACATGCACATGCACTTGGCATGAGTTTTAAGCCACCAGGTCTAGGACTCAAACCGTGGGTGACTATGTGGGAGTCCAATGATGTAACCATTATACCATCTGCTGGTCCCTCAACTTGATTTAAAAAAAAAATATTTTTAGGGACCAGCAGTTGGCATAATGGCTATGTGGCTGGACTTCCATGTAGTTGACCGCGGTTCGAGTCCCAGACCTGGTAGCTTAAACTCACACTGGGCGTGTGTGCATGCATGCCCAAGATCTCGAGAGGAGAATGGAGAAGGGATTGTGGTGTGGCCATCCCCCCTGGGGGGTGATTTCTCGCTTTCTATCTCTCTGTCTCTCTTTCTGGCGAGTGCACACGCCCTATAGCAAAAACCTCTCAGACAAAAAAAAAAAAATCTTTAATTGCCAGAGGGCATGTGCACGCCCTAGAGAAAAGAGTGCGAATGAGTGAGACAGCAGCACCCCCTAGTAGGTGTGGTCATGCCACGCTTCCCCGACCTCCAATTGTTTATCCTGTCAGACTCTGGGCACACAGGCACACATGCCCAGCTTGTCTTTTGAGCCCCTGGGGCCAGAACTTGAACAGTATTGAGTCAGATGGGATCTGGCTCCGGAAGCACTGTGCTTAACTGCTGCACCACAGGGCCTGGTTTTCAGTCCCAGCTCACTTCTTACTAGCTTTGTGACCATGTCATTTAACTTTAAAATGGGAATGATAATACATTGGGTGTAGTTAGAATTAAATACCTTGGAGTAAAAGCACTTAGTACCGAGCCTGGCTCTTAGTAAATACATAGTAGCTATTCACAAATGTTATCAGTGCTTTAAGCAGACATTTGTTACCTGTGAAGAATGTACCAGAGAGAACGGTGGTTTGTGTCTAATGTAGGAGGTGTCAAAATAGGAGGGACACTGGAAGCCAGAGTGTAGCTAACTCGAGATATCTAGGTATCTGCACATGTCCAGTTAGTGTGCAGTATACTCAGTGTTCATTATGTGTCAGGCACCTTGCTGAGTTTTTTATGCATATCAGTTCATTTAAGCCTCATAGTGGCCCAATGAGTTTTATTTAATAAATGAAGATAGAGGGGCCAAAGAGGTAAGAAATTTAAGAAATTTGCTCAAGATCACTTAAAAGAGTTACCATTGATAGTTACATTAGTGAATCTATCATTTCTGATTTCTCAGTTGCTTCCCATCATTGGTGTTTTGGGGAGGAAATTACCCAGTAATCAGTTTATTTATTTGGCTTGTGAAGCTAATTTACCTCATCTACATAGTGTCAGCCTTACACTGACCTTCTTTCTCCCCAGGCTGCCTATTCCCAAACTTGAAGACACCATTAGAAGATACCTCAGTGCACAGAAGCCCCTCTTGAATGATGCGCAGTTCAGGTAAATGCTGAGAACCCTGAGTGACCGTGGTTGGGTGGTTCAAGAGAGGTGGGCAAGTAGGGGCGGACCAGCTTCAGAAGTGTCTTGTGACTTGAACCTGGACTCTAGTTTATATATTTTCAAGTTTAGGAAGTAGATTTTCTTTTCTTTTAATTTAATTTTATTTATTATTATAACCTTGTTTATATTACATTGAATCACATATAACTTTACAGTGTATTACATTTCTTTTTCCAGAAGGAATACTATGCATATCAGTCAATACAAAGACATTAAAATCCCCATCATCATCAAATAGCTTTTCATTATTTTTTTTCCAGATTATTATTATTAAGGAAATAGATTTTCATTCACAAAAGACTGACCAAGCCCTGAGGTGAGAGCCCTTCTAACCAGATTGTACAGGAGACGGTTTCTAAGCCAGAATGCCAGACTTGTACTTTATCTTGGCAGGTGGACCTGGAGGCTAGCTGGTACTGGCCATTTGCAGAGGACATACACTCTTAGTAGGGAGGTCCATCGAGGAGACCATATGACAGGCCAGAAGTGTGGTTGCTGAGCATGTTTCTAGGTTGGATAGTATGTCCCTAAATTTATGCCCTTTTTAGAACCTCAGTCAGTAAATGACTTCATTTGGAAATAGGGTTGTTGTAAATATAATCATAATAGTTAAGAGGAGGTCTTACTGGATTAGGGAAGGGGGTCCTTAATCCAATTTGACTTGTAAGCGATCCAGAGACAGCTGGGTGAGAACAGAGGCAGAGATTGGAGTCATGTGCCGACAAGCCAAGGAATACCAAGGACTGCTTGCACTGCCAGAAGCTAAGAGAAAGGCATGGGACACGTTCTCCCCTAGAGTCTTCGGAGAGAGGATGGTCCTGTCGAAACCTTGATTTTGAACGTCCAGCCTCCAGAAGTGTGAGAGAATAAATTTCTGTTGTTTTACTTATTTATTTTTTTGGAGAGATTTTTGCTATAGGGCGTGTGCACTCACCAAAGAGATAGAGACAGACAGAAAATGAGAAATCACCCCACAGGGAGGATGGTTATACCATAGTTCCTTCTCCTCCATGCTCCTCTCAGGATTTGGGGTACACACACACATGTACCTGGCATGAGTTTCAAGCCTCTGGGTCCAGGACTTGAACTGCAGTTGGCCATGTGGGAGTCCAGCTATGTAACCATTATGCCATCTGCTGGTCCCAAATTTCTGTTGTTTGAAACCACCCAGTTTGTGGTACTTAGTTATGGAAGTCCTAGAAAACTAATTCAATATGGAATTGGAAAAATAACACCAGATATTGTAAAAAAACTGGACAGCGTTGAGCTCTCATAGCCTAGTGTATACCTCTTTTTCATGACAAATTAATTTGTAAAGATAACTGGCATTGTCATTAGAATCACAGAGTCCTTCACTGGACATGGATGAGAAACAGATGAATTGTTAATAATCTAGTCCTCTGCTTTTACATATTTCTTATTCGTCACTTGAAGCTTCTCTTGATGTGGTAATGAATTAATACCTACTAGTTATTCAGTGAGTATTGTGTTTTAGACTATCCTAAATCCTTAGTTTTATAAATACTTTTTAATCTCATAGGTGACACTATCTCTATTTTACACATCAAGAAACTGAGACCTAGAGAGAATAACTTGTCCAAGGTCACATAGTTTGAAAGTGACAGGACTAGGATTCAAACCTTGCTCCTTTTGACTCCAAAACTCATGTTCTTTTCTTCATGCCAACTGTCTCCTAGAGTATAGATTGTTTTGTGAGGTGGTGACTGATCTTCCTGATGAATTAGCATAAGATGATATCCTAGATATATCCTAGATTTATCCATTTCAGGTCAATTCCTGTTCTTCTGATCAGAGGTACTTTCTGATCTCATCCCCAGGTTCTATGGATTTACTGTTGGGAACCCAAAGTTCTCTGTATGAATTCTTGGCAATGAACCAAAAAATCATATATTTCTGGGGCCAACAGATGGCATAGTGGTTAAGGGCACTGGACTCCCACAGGGCCAACTGTGGTTTGGGTCCTGGGCCTAGCTGCTTGCTTTCTGGCTTGCTCTCGCTCTCGCTCTCTCTCTCTCTCTCTCGCTCTATCTCTCTCTCTCCCCCTCGCTCCATCCCTCTCTGTTCAATTTTTTTTTTTTTTTTTTTTGAGAGGTTTTTGCCATAGGGCTTGTGCACTCACCAGAAAGACAGAGAGACAGAAAGCGAGAAATCACCCCCCAGGGGGGATGGCCACACCACAATCCCTTCTCCTCCATTCTCCTCTTGGAATTTTGGGCACACACGCACACGTGCCCAATGTGTTTAAGCCACCGGGTCCAGGACTCAAACAGCAGTTGACTACATGGGAGTCCAGCAATATAGCCATTATGCCATCTGCTGGTCCCTCTCTGTTCAAATTAAATAAGTAAATAAAGTTAAATAAAATAATTCTTTAAAAAATCATGTATTCCCTACTGTGGTTTGATCCTATCTTTCCTTGACCATTTCAGGAAAACAGAACAATTTTGCAAGAGTTTTGAAAATGGGATTGGAAAAGAACTGCATAAGCAGTTGGTTGCTCAGGACAAGCAGAATAAACATACAAGCTACATCTCAGGTAGGTAGTTGGGCTGAGGGCATGATTTTTTTCCCAGAACCCTCCATAATGGAACATCAAGCATCTTCTTTCCTGTTGTGATCTCAAAAATATTAATTTTGATGAGGTCAGCATTGAAGTAACGTCTCATCTTCTCTTCCTGAGGTAAATACTAAGGCTAAGAATGAGTTCCTCCTTCCTAAGCTGTTGACTGGAGTCCGTGCTCAAGAGCAATGGCTTGCCTTCTGGTAGGTGGGATCAGAACCTTTAATTAGGTTCTGTCTGAAAGGATGCAGGATTAAGTCCTATGTCCTGTGAGTATCATTCTAGGTTCCCCGCAGTCTGGCCTAGCTGCCCTCTCAAGCTTCAGCTCTCACCCTCATTATTCCCTCAGCCTGTTTGTCCGTCATCTCTGTGTCTGCCTCCATGTTGTTCTCACTACCTGGCAAATTTTTCCTTTAAGGACCAGGTAGAGATCCAGCCACAGTGGTATGCACTGCTAAGATGCACTGTTCCACAGGCTGGGACCACCTGGGAGGCCTGGGTTCAATTCCTGATCCAACATAAAGACCAGGTGCAGTGGTACAGAAGCGAGGCAGGAGGATCATGAGGTTGAGGCTGGCCTGGGAAACATAGTGAGACCATCTCTTGGGTTGTCGGGAGAGTCATGATACATTTTTGCATAGAAAAACACAGAAAAATACGTCATGACTTTCCTGATGACCTAATTAAAAACAAACAAAAAAAGCCATTCGTGCACACCTGTAGTCCCAGCTGGGAGACTAAGGCAGGAGGACAGTGACTTGTGAAACCCTGCCTTTCAAAAAAAGATCTGGGACCAACAGTTAGTGTAATGGCTATGTCGCTGAACTCCCAAGTAGCCGACAGTGGTTCGAGTCCCGGACCCCGTGGCTTAAACTCACGCTGGGCACAAGGGGTCGGGGGGGCGTGCCCAAGATCCTGAGAGGAGAATGGAGGAGAAGGGATTGCCGTGTGGCCATCCCTCCTGGGGGGTGATTTCTCACTTTCTCTCTCTGTCTCTGTCTTTCTGGTGAGCGCACGCGCCCTATAGCAAAAACCTCTCAAAACAAAATTTTTTTTAGAAAGATTCAGATGGGGTGTTTTTTTTTGTGAAATCTTTTCTGTCCTTTTCCTCCTTCACTCAGAATTGGTTTCTTCTACCTCGGTGCCTACAGCATGTCTTTTGATTTGACTTCATTTATATTTTTATCAAGGATATTCAAGCACATAGTTTAAATAAGCAAATAGTTCTATTTGGCTTGTTACGGAAAATAGCCATTTATTTCCTGGCCCTCCCTTAATTTCTCACTTTTAACTCTTGTCTTCTTTCTTTTTCTTCCTTTTTATTTATTTATTTATTTTTTTAGGTTTTTGCCATGAGGCAAAAAGAGAGACAGAGAGAGGGAACATAAGAAATCACCCCCCCCCCCCCAGTGGGGATGGCCACACTGTAGCCCCTTCTCCATTCTCCTCTTGAGATTTTGGGCATGCTTGCACAGGTGCCTGGTGTGATTTTCAAACCACTGGGTCCAGAGCTCAAATTGGGGTATCCCTAAAGTATGCACTTACGTGACTACATCTTACGTTTTTTAGTTGCGATAATTATCTACTGACATCTCATTGTAGATTAGAGTTCAGTAGCCATTTCTGTCCCCACCACATGTATGCGTATCCATGCACACTTCCTGTCCCCTCATTTTACCAGGACAGTTATTCGCAATTTCGGTTAACTTAGTATCTAGTGTTTACACTGTTAACGGTCATGTAAATACATTATCAGTTAAGTTGTGTAGTATATTGGGATGTTTGTCCTTTCCTATACAAACTTGTTTTCTGTGAAGTTAATGATTTCATCCTTTATTTAGTTTCCTATGTGCTTAATTTATCCCCAAGCTCTTCCTAAGCTATCTAAACCTCCCCTCAATACATGAAAGCACACTAGACCTTTTATCAGTTTTGGTCTTCTTGAGGAAGTCTCTTCCAGAACTTCTGACTAGCTCTGGTCTAGATTTGTAAACCTCTTGGCCTACTTAGAAGCTGTTTTCTTGGGATCTTTCATCACTATCTGGGACATCTCTTCATTTCTCATGTTGGGATTCCTATTTCTTTTTTTTCTTTTTAGAGTTTTTTTTTGTTGTTGTTATAGGGCACGTGCGCTTGCCAGACCGACAGAGACAGACAGAGGGACAGAAAGTGAGAAATCACCCCCCAGGGGGGATGGCCACACCGCAATCCCTTCTCCATTCTCCTCTCTGGATCTTGGGCACACACGCACACGCAGCCGGCGTGAGTTTTAAGCCACCGGGCCCGGGATGCGAACCGCGGTCGACTATGTGGGAGTCCAGCAACACAGCCATTACGCTAACTGCTGGTCCCAGGATTCCTATTTCTTATATTCCATATTATCTTTTTTCTTGGCTTCTTCCTTATTTTGGTAGAGCACATACTCTCTTTGTTGTCTGGAAGCAGAACATATAAAGCAAAGATCTAAGACTGCTCTCATCCTTCATTGATAATTTGTTTGACCAGGTTGGAAATCATTTTCCCATGGATTTCAAAGTCTTTTGCTCCATTGTCTTTGAGCGTCCAGTGTTGCTGTTGATAAATCTAATGTTATTCGGAGTCTTGATCCTTTGTTGCTTCTGTCTCTAGAAGCTTTTAGAGTCTTCATTTTGTCTCCAATGTTCTGAAATTCCAGATAATGTGTTTTGGTATGGTTCCATTCATATCCATTTTGCTAAGACTAAGTCCTTTGAATCTGGAAATTTGTGTCCTTCAGTTTCTGGGATATATATATATATATATATATGATTTCCTACTCCATTTTTTTCTGTTTCTTTTTCTGGAACTCATTCAGATGTAAAATTTCTGGATGTGATCCTCTAATATTGTTACCTTTTTACTTATATTTGACATCTATTATTTGTTCTCTTACCTGGGAGATTTAATCTTCCAACCCTTCTATTGAATTTCTAATTTCCACTTTTCTGTTTTCTTCATTTATAAGATCTCTTGTTCTTAGTATGTTCTTTTCTTTTTCTTCTTCTTTTTTTTGAGAGATTTTTGCTATAGGATGTTGCACTTGCTGGAGAGATAGAAAGCGAGGAATCACCCCCCAGGTGGGTGCCTATACCACAATCTCTTCTCCTCCATCTTTTTTTTTTTTGGAGAGGTTTTTTTGCTATAGGGCGCATGTGCTCGCCAGACAGACAGAGAGAGAGAGACATAGAGATAAAAAGTGAGAAATCACCTCCCAGGGGGATGGTCATGCCGCAATCCTTTCTCCTCCATTCTCCTCTTGGGATCTTGGGCACGCACGCACTCGCGCCCGGTGTGAGTTTTAAGCCACCGGGTCTGGGACGCGAACTGCAGTCGACTACGTGGGAGTCCAGCAACATAGCCATTACACTAACTGCTGGTTCCTTCTCCTCCATCTTCATCTCGGGATCTTGGGCAAGCACAGACACACACAGCGTGAGTATTATGCCGCCAGGTCCAGGACTCAAACTGTGGTTGACTATGTGAGTCCAGTTACATAACCATTATGCCACCTGTTGGTCCTAGGGATAAACAATTTTTTAAAAGAAGAACATATTGGGGCCAGCATATGGCATAATGCTTCTTTCCTGTTTGTTTTGTATTCTTTTCTTTGTTGGGTGCCTTGTAATCCTCCTCTGTTGTCTTAGATTTGCGTGAGAGATTAAGAGTCTATTGGAAGAAAGCTCTGTGAATGATGGTGGTAGTTACAGGCTTCACTGTCATGTGATCTGCCTAAACTCTTTACTCAGGTTGCTCCTATTGGTAGTGTCTTTGGGTTAGAATCCTCAGGGAAGGATTTTCCAATAAGATAACAAAAGGTTGCTAGTGTCGTAGAACAGGGTAAAAGAAGAAGGTTTGAGATCTCAGCTGTGACGTCTGTCTCCTAGTTTTACTTTTTCTAGAGAATGAAACTATCAGTAAGTCTTCCACCAGTGTGGGGAGGGAATCTTGGTGTGGTGGTGGTGATCTAAGTAAATTGTCTTTCTATGGATATATTTAGGCTGCCAGTTACCAAGCCCTCTGGGTTCTACAGTATAAATCATGTTATTTCTTGGCTTTTTCTCCTGCCAGCTTACGATTAGCTTTCTTGAGTCTGTTTTAGTCATTACCAGTCGCCTGCTTTCCAACTTCTAGTATTTCCTCTTTCCTCCCTGTTCTCTTCACATTATTAGATTAAGTCTCTTTTACTAAAGGGGGAGTCTGAGGCATGAGTCTATGTCTTCTTTCATCAGATGGATCTCACTCACCAATACTTCTCTTCTCTTATCATTTTGGTGCATTGTATTTTGTTTTAATTCTGTTTTCTCCTTCATTAGAGTTTTTCCAAATCAGAGACCATGTTCTGTGGCTCTCTAACTTCCCTAGACCTGGGCCTTGTACAGCATTGATTCTCAAGGAATGAAATAGAATGAATATTTGTAGAATTTGTTTATGTTTGCTAATACCACTAGGAACATTTCTTGAAGATACCTACTCTGATAAATATTGCTTCTGGAATTCTTACAGGCAAAAACTTCACAGAATGTACAGGGCTAGTTTGCCTTGTCCACTGCACTACAGTTACTCAACCTGCTTTTTGAGCACATCTTTTTTTTTTGCGAGAGAAATTTTTGTTAGAAGGTGCGTGTGCTTGCCAGAGAGACAGAAACAGAAAGTGAGAAATCACCCCCTCAGGGGGATGGCCACACTGCAATCCCTTCTCTGTTCTCCTCTCAGGACTTGGGGTGCACACACACCAGGCATGAATTTTTTTAAAAAGAATTCTTTTATTGAACTTGAATTAACTAATTAATTTTAATTCAACCAGAGACGGACAGAGTAAAAGAGAGAGAGGGAAACCAAGAGAGTGAAAAACCAAGAGAGTAAGAAACCAAGCTGCCATGTCTGGGAATCAAACTGCAGTCAGCCCTGTGGGAGTCCAGCATCCTTAACCACCACACCACCTGCTGGCCCCCCTGGCACGAATTTTTTTTTTTTTTTCCTTTGGAGAGGTTTTTGCTATAGGGCGTGTGCGCTCGCCAGACAGACAGAGAGAGATATAGAGACAGAAAGCGAGAAATCACCCCCCCAAGGGGATGGTCACGCCGCAGTCCCTTCTCCTCCATTCTCCTCTCGGGATCTTGGGCATGCACACACACGCCCCCAGCATGAGTTTTAAGCCACCGGGTCCAGGACGCGAACCGCGGTCGACTACGTGGGAGTTCAGCGACATAGCCTTATGCTAACTGCTGGTTCCCCTGGCACGAATTTTAAACCACCAGGTTCAGGACTTGAACTGCAGTTGACTACGTGGGAGTCCAGCAATGTAACCACTACACCCATCTGCTGGTCCTAAGCACTTCTTAAACATAATCCTCCATAGAAGAACAGAGAAAACTTCTGCCCTTGTTCTAGGGAGCCCGCAAGTATGAATATTGCCCTTGAAAGGAGATGAAGTGAGAGAAACCAAAGGAGACGGGGAGGGAATGAGCTATTTTGTTCCAGCATGAATGTAAGTGAGGTGTTACTGTGCTTTATTCCTTTATGAACCAAGATAGGAAGCAGACCGAGGAAGGAAAAGTGATTACTATACATCAGGGAAATGTAGATCAAATACCCAGATATACCACCTCACACTTAACAGAATGGCTCTAATCAAAAAGACAAGTGTTGCTGAGGATGTGGAGAAATCAGAACCTTCAACTGCAGCTGATGAGAATGATGTATCCAGTTTGGAAAACATGCAGGCTGTTCCTAAAAAGGTTAAACAGAGACTTAATACATGACCTAGTAATTCTACACTTAGCTAGATCCACAAGAGAATTAAGAACATATGTCCAGAAGCCAGTAGATGATGTAATGGTTGCATCACTGGACTCCCACATAGTCGTCCATGGTTGAGTCCTCGACTTGGCAGCTTAAAGCTCACGCTGGGCAGGTGTGCGTGCATGTCCAAGATCCCAAGAGGATAATGGAGCTTCTAACTCAGACTTTGGCCCCACGTGTGTGAGTTGATATGATGGAAGTCAAAGTGAAAAAATAAATAACAGGAAGGAATACAAAGGCATCACAAGAAAAAAAGAGATTCCATAAAAACAGTGACTCTGGTTCTTCAAAGACATTCCCAAGAAAAGTTGTTAAGGAAGGTGGACCTAAAATCACATCAAAGAACTTTGAGAAAAGTGCCACAAAACCTGGGAAAAAGGGTGTAAAGCAGTTCAAGAATATGTAACAAGGGGACAAAGCACCTAAGAACAAATTCCAACGGGCAAATAAATTCAACAAGAAGAGAAAATTCCGGTCAGTCAAAGTGATGGATGACTCAGTGGCCAAGAAACCCAAATGGGATGATTTCAAAAAGAAGAAGAAAGAATTGAAGCAGAGCAGGCAACTTAATGAAAAAACCAACTATGACATTGTCACTCAGTCCAAGCAGATCTGGGAGATTTTAAGACTGTGACAAAGAAAAAAGAGTGAAGTTGGTGAATGACTTACAGAAATTGATTCAAGGAAAAATTAAAACTATCACATTTGCACACGATTCAACTCGGGTGATCCAGTGTTACATTCAGTATGGTAATGAAGAACAGAGAAAACAGGCCTTTGAAGAATTGCGAGGTGATTTGGTTGAATTAAGTAAAGCCAAATATTCCAGAAATATTAAGAAATTTCTCATGTATGGAAGTAAACCACAGATTGCAGAGATAATCAGAAGTTTAAAAGGCCACATGCAGAAGATGCTGCGACATGCAGAAGCATCGGCCGTTGTGGAATACGCTTACAATGACAAAGCCATCCTGGAACAGAGGAACATGCTGACAGAGGAGCTCTACGGGAACACGTTTCAACTTTACAAGTCAGCAGATCACCCAACTCTGGACAAAGTGTTCGAGGCAAAGCCTGAAAAATTAGAGCTCATTATGGATGAAATGAAGCAGATTCTAACTCCAATGGCCCAGAAGGAAGCTGTGATTAAGCAGTCATTGGTGCATAAAGTATTCTTGGACTTCTTTACCTATGCATCCCCAAAACTCAGATCAGAACTGATTGAAGCCATCCGTGAAGCAGTGATATAACTGGCACACACACATGATGGCACCAGAGTGGCCATGAACTGCCCGTGGCATGGTACGCCCAAGGACAGGAAAGTAATTGTAAAAACAATGAAGACTTTTGTAGAAAAGGTGGCTAATGGCCAATACTCCCATTTGGTTTTACTGGCAGCATTTGACTGTATTGACGATACTAAGCTTGTGAAGCAGATAATCGTATCAGAAATGATCAGTTCTTTACCTAACATAGTAGCTGACAAATGTGGAAGAAAGGTCCTGTTATATCTACTAAGCCCCAGAGATCCTGCACACACAGTCTGAGAAATCATTGAAGTTCTGCAGAAAAGAGATGGAAATGCACACAGTAAGAAAGGCACCGAAATCTGCCGACGTGAGCTGTTAGAATCCATTTCTCCAGCTTTGTTAAGCTACCTACAAGGACATGTCCAAGACATGGTGCTAGATAAGTCTGCCTGTGTGTTGGTGGCCGACATTCTGGGATCTGCCACCAGGGTCATCCAGCCTGCTATGGACGCCATAGCCAGCTTGGCAGCAGCAGAACTGCACCCTGGAGGCTGGGACGAAGAGCTTCATGTTGCAGAACGTCCTGCAAGACATCTAGTACTGAAGTGGTTAATAGAACAAGATGAAAAGATGAAAGAAAATGGAAGAGAAGGTTGTTTTGCAAAAACACTTGTAGAGCATGTGGGTATGAAGAACCTGAAGTCCTGGGCGAGTATAAACCAAGGTGCCATTATTCTTTCTAGCCTTCTCCAGAGTCCTGACCAGGAAGTTGCAAACAAAGTCAAAGCTGGACTGAAAAGCCTGATTCCCACATTGGAAAGAAACAAAAATCCTAGCAAAGGAATAGAAATTCTGCTTGAAAAACTGACTGCATAGGTAGTTACAGTTAAGATCAAGAAGGAGGGGCCATAGGACCAGCAGGTGGCGTGGTGGTTAAGGCGCTGGACATTCCCACATTGCCGACCAGGGTTCGAGTCCTGAATCTGGTGGCTTGCTTTCTCACTTCCTTTCTCTCTCACTCTCACCCTCTGTCTCTCTCTGGTCAAATTAAGAAATAAATGAATGAATAAAAAATAAATAAATAAAATAAATAATTATATAAAAAAAAAGGAGGGGCCAGTGGTGTGGTGGTTAGGATGGTGGCCTTCCATGTGACTGACCGTGGTTCGAGTCCCAGACTCAGTGGGTTGAAAATCATGCCAGGCACGTGTGCATGTGTGCGTGCATACCCCAAGTCCCGAGAGGGCAAGGGTGGAGAAGGGACTGTGATGTGGTCACTCCCCTGCGGGGGGTGAGTTCTTACTTTCCCTCTCTTTTTTCATCTCTTTCCTGTGAGTGCACAGGCTCTATGGCAAAAACCTAACAAAAAGAACAAGAAGGAATCATTTTTCCTCTTTTCTGTTTTTTCCCAGAGCAAAAAAGAAGGGCTAGGGTCTACCTTTCTGGTAATTTGGGTGCTCTGCCTATGTTTTTCTTGACTATGTTTAGATTCTTGTGTAAGAATCTATTTATAAAGTTGTTTCTACAATTTAAAAAAGAAAAAGAAAAAAGAGGAGAATGGAGAAGGGATTGTGGTATGGCCCTCCCCCTGGGGGGTGATTTCTTGCTTTCTGTCTTTCTGGCAAGTGCATGTGCCCTATAGCAAAAGTCTCTCTAAAACAAACAAACAAAAAATGTATGTCCACACAAAAACTTGAACATGAATGTGCATAGCAATGTACTTCATAATAGCTACAAAGTATAAACAACCCAATGTCTATTACCTGATGGGTGAATAAATAAAATGTAGAGTATCCATATAATGGAACATTATTTAGTAATAAAAAGAAATTAAGAACTAATGAACCTCAAAAACATTACTGTAAGTGATGGAAGCCAGATGCAAAAGACCACATATTGTATAATTCAGTTTATATGTCACAAATTATTGCAGAGCAAAAAAAACATGATAATAAGGAAATTCTATTTTTTTTAGAGCTGCATTAACTTTTAATTATTTGTTTACTTTAGGTCCCTGGTTTGATATGTACTTAAGAGCTCGAGACTCTGTCGTCTTAAACTTTAATCCATTCATGGCATTCAATCCTGACCCCAAACCTGAGTATAATGACCAGCTCACCAGGGCGACCAACATGACTGTTTCTGCCATCCGGTTTCTAAAGACACTTGGGGCTGGCCTTCTGGAGCCAGAAGTGTTCCACTTGAACCCTGCCAAAAGTGACACTAATACCTTCAAGAGACTCATACGTTTTGTGCCTTCCTCTCTGTCCTGGTACGGTGCCTACTTAGTCAATGCATATCCCTTGGATATGTCCCAGTATTTTCGGCTTTTCAATTCAACTCGTTTACCTAAACCTGATCTGGATGAACTCTTTACTGATGACAAGGCCAGACACCTCCTCGTCCTAAGAAGAGGACATTTCTATATCTTTGATGTCTTGGATCAAAATGGAAACATTGTGAGCGCCTCAGAAATCCAGGCGCACCTAAAGTACATTCTCTCAGACAACAGCCCTGTCCCCGAGTTTCCTCTGGCATATCTGACCAGTGAGAACCGAGACGTCTGGGCAGAGCTCAGGCAGGAACTGGTGAGCAGTGGCAATGAGGAGACCCTGAGGAAAGTGGACTCTGCTGTCTTCTGCCTCTGCCTGGATGACTTCCCTATCAAGGACCTTGTCCACTTGTCCCACACCATGCTGCACAGTGATGGCACAAACCGTTGGTTCGATAAATCCTTCAACCTCATTGTAGCCAAGGATGGCACTGCTGCTATCCACTTTGAGCACTCATGGGGTGACGGTGTTGCAGTGCTCAGGTTTTTTAATGAAATATTTAAAGACAGCACTCAGTCCCCAGCTATCACTCCTCAGAGCCAGCCAGCCACTACTAACTCTTCTGTTTCTGTGCAGAAACTCAGTTTCAAGCTGAACAATACCTTAAAGACTGGCATCACTGCTGCTAAGGAGAAGTTTGATGCCACCATGAAAACCCTTAGCATCGACTACATCCAGTTTAAGAGAGGAGGCAAAGAATTCTTGAAGAAGCAGAAGCTCAGCCCGGATGCAGTGGCCCAGCTGGCCTTTCAGATGGCCTTCCTGCGGCAATATGGACAGACAGTGGCCACCTATGAGTCCTGCAGCACTGCGGCCTTCAAACATGGCCGTACAGAGACCATCCGCCCGGCCTCCATCTTCACAAAGCAATGCTCCGAGGCTTTTGTCAGGGAGCCCTCCCGGCACAGCGCTGGCGAATTACAGCAGATGATGGCCCTGTGCTCCAAGTACCACGGCCAGCTGACCAAAGAGGCAGCAATGGGTGAGGCAGGGTGGGGAGCATGTCCTTGGGGCTCATTGCCCAGTGCCTGGGTAAGCCTCAGTAATATTCCACCCCACATCTGATTGATTACTGCCCCTTCACCAGGTTTCATCGACCTGACAACTCGTAAAGTTTCCCCCTACTCTAGCAGTCTGAACAGCCAGATGAGCCATCAGGGATCACAATGTTCTTGCCTCTTAAGCAGAGCCGGGGAAAAATGTAGTTTCATCCTCATTTATCATCATGTTCATCTGTAACACAATTCCCCACTTTTAGTTATTTGTCATCAGTCTCAGTTTTTTCCACTAGTAGCTCCTCTTACTTCACCTCAGTTGTAGCATGTTAGTTCCTTGTAAATAGGTCATTTCTGAAGCTCTACTCTAAGTAGTAGCCTTTTTTGCCTTTTTGTGAAAATCTGGAAAGGACCTGGAGGATCACGTAGTCCAATTCTCTCATGTACCTAAGAAGTCCTAGAAATGAAAAAGCCTTCTCCATTTTATAGGTACAAAACTGAGACTGTCAGCCCAGTGATACAAAGCAAGTTAGTAGTAAGACCAAGATTCCAACCCTGGTCAGATACCTTTCCATTTTGTTCCACTGACTCAGTCTTCTCTTTTACACTTGGACTTTGAATTTTTACCTTAGTTTTTTAGTCCATACCTCCCCCCGCCCGACATGCATTCATCAGAGAGGAAACGGGGGGGGGGGGGGGGGGCTGTGGAAAGTGAGAGATCATCCCCCAGAGGGATGATCATGCCACAGTCCTTTCTTCATTCTTCTCTCTGGATTTCAGGCATGCATGCACATGCACCAGGTGTGTTTTTCAAGTCACTAGGTCTGGGAGTCAGAATCACTCATTTGGCCATGTAGGATCCAATCCCCTTAACATGCCACCAGCTGGCCCCATAGCTCTCTTAACTGTTTTGACTATATGACTAAACCAATTCCTAATATTTAAAACTATGCTTTCATTTCAGACTCATTTTTAGCTCAGCTACTGACAACTTTTTAAATAATATATTTTTAAAAATATTCTAGAATGAACTGTTATAAAGGTTAGTGAGTTGGGTATATGCTGGCTGAAGTAGACAGACCATTTTTTCCCTATCAAAGATGCCGTGAAGGGGATTCTGGTCATGGGTGGGAGGTCTTCCTAGGGTTCTTTTCAGTTCTGAAATTCTAAGACTCTGGTTCGATCTGTTTTTGTCTCTGACAGGCCAGGGCTTTGACCGACACTTGTTTGCTCTGCGGTACCTGGCAGCAGCCAGAGGGACTACGCTGCCTGAGCTGTACCTGGATCCTGCGTACAGGCAGATAAACCACAACATCCTGTCCACCAGCACACTGAGCAGCCCAGCTGTGCACATAGGTGGCTTTGCCCCCGTGGTCCCCGATGGCTTTGGTATTGGGTATGCTGTTCATGACAACTGGATAGGCTGCAATGTTGCCTCTTACACAGGCCGCAATGCCCGGGAGTTTCTCCATTGTTTGGAGAAGGCCTTAGAAGACATGTTTGATGCCTTAGAGGGCAAATCCATCAAAACATAGCTTCTGGGCAGGTGAAAAGCCTCTGTTTCTTCCTTCTCATGGAAATCGGGGCCTATGTAGCCAATAGGTGCTATTCTGTACTAATGAAACTTACCATGAGGTGCCTGAGCAGTCAGCGTTGCAGGTTTGAGCTTGAAAATCATGGCTTTGAAGCTAAACATTTCATTTCTGAGCATGACTAGATCACAACTAAAGATAATCAGAGACTTGAGTTCTAAGGGCATTTGATCAGATGTATTTATTTAAGCAGAAATAAAATTTGTTGCTTGGAGATGGTTTTTGTTCATTTTTCTAACCTAATTTGCTAATCCCTGTAGACCACTTTCTAACAACACTTTCAATAAGTTCATTAAATTGGCTCTTGGTTCTTCAGGTGATGGTAGGAAAAGCTCTTTCATCCTCCCCATAAACTTGCCCCTCTCTCCTGGGATATCATGTATTTAAAAGTAATTTTCATTTATCTAAGAAGTGAATTGGCTGCTACTTGTTTCTGACAGCCCTGCTGAAGCGAAGGTTCTTCCCATGGTGCTCTTTGACAGTTTTTCCAGCCAGATGAGGCTTTTTATTGGTGTGCTCATTTTAACCAGCTGAAGCTCTTGAGCACATTATGGTCTCTATATTTTGCAGTTCAGGAAAGCTCCATGGAGTGAACACAGAATTTTTCCCCCTCCAATTTGTTAGGACACTATTGTAATGTGAAAGAAAGGGCATTTTTGGTTTTGCTGTGATTTTTAAAAAGGGATTTTGTTTGTGGGTGTTTAGTTTTACTGCATTCCAGTGGCTTCCAATGTAGTACTGATATGGCTGGGATTTTAATTCTGGTTTTAGTCGGTCACAAAGCACTTTCAGTGTGTTACTTCACTTAATCCCCCTTACTGTTCATATAAACACATCTTCATGTCTTCTAAGCAGATTCTACCATCCTTCTCTCAGTGTCATTTAATGACTTCCAGCAGGACCAGGTATTCTAGTTTGGTTAGAGAGACGTTTGATGGCTGTCAATGTATGTAAACCCAACACTGTTCTCATTCATTAAGTATAATCAGGAATACCACCGTTTTCTCACTGTATGACCATAGGCAGGTTGTTTTGTCTTCATTGGTCCCTTTGTAAGAGGGGAATAATTCCATGCACATTGGGATTGTGTAAAGATCTGCTAACCTTAGGTAAAGCACATGGCACACAGTTGAAGCTTAACCTGTGTTCACTTCCAGTTTATTCTGCTTCTCTTCCATTCCTTACTGAAGTGCTGGTGCTACATGAATAGTCAGTTCCCCAGAGCCTTAGCTCTTAAGAACAAGGCTCCAGTGGAATCTAGTAGGGCTGAAAAAAAAATCCTATTGGGACCAGCAACTGGTGTAATGGCTATGTCGCTGGACTCCCATGTTGTCGACCACGGTCAAGTCCTGGACCCGGTGGCTTAAACCCATGCCAGGCGCAT
Organism: Tupaia tana; assembly: GCA_026018925.1. Taxonomy (NCBI): domain Eukaryota; kingdom Metazoa; phylum Chordata; class Mammalia; order Scandentia; family Tupaiidae; genus Tupaia; species Tupaia tana. The sequence continues at coordinate 24,119,409 of JAKSZU010000004.1, forward strand.
GTGCGTGCGTGCCCAAGATCCCGAGAGGAGAATGGAGGAGAAAGGGATTATGGCATGGCCATCCCCCCTGGGGGGTGATTTCTCGCTTTCTCTCTGTCTCTCTCTTTCTGGTGAGTGCACACACCCTATAGCAAAAACCTCTCAAAAACAAAACAAAAAAAATTCTATTTAACACTTACATTCAGAGGGAATGTACTGGACAGTACCTCTTGGGTGCACACTGGCTGTCCTCATGTGCCAGACATGTTTGAGGCTGACCAAGCCAGAGATTTGAACCTCAGTTGCCATGTAGGATCCAGCCTTTCCTGAACAGCACATTACTGCTGTGCCATAGAGCCAGCCCATCTTCCATTTCCTAAGTGGAAAATTACAATTTAGGAAAAATCCTTTTCAATCTATTTGCTGTTCCCCGCCCCCCCCCCCCCCCCTCATTTTTGCCATAGGATGTGTGTGCTTGCCAGAGTGAGTGAGAGTGAGAGGGAAAGAGAGAAATCATCCTCCAGGGGGAGGGCCATGCCACAATCCCTTCTACATTCTTCTGGGATTTGGGGCATGCATGCACATGGGCCCAGCATGATTTTCAAACTGCCAGGTCTGGGACTTAAACTACGGTCAGCCTTTTGGGGAGTCAAGTGCCTTAATTATCATGCTACCTGCTGGCCCCACCCATTTGCCTTTCTTTTTATTTTCACCCTGGGTGACCTGCAGTACAGGTAGGAATACAAAATCTCACCTCACCCCGATCTTGGAGTTCTTTAAATGTGTCATCACTTAACTAAATATGCCATTTGCTTTAGGTTTTTTTGAGTAGATACCCTTTGTGAGGCAAGGGTAGTTCCCTTCTATTCCTAGGTTATTAAGAGTTTCTTTGGATTCAAAGATAGATACTGAACTTCAGCCCTGAAATATTGATTTCTTTGACCAAAAATGAAGATTTTTGCTGACACTTCTTACTCCAGATTAATTTCTAGTGGGAAAGTTGCAAACTCAAGCCAGGCTCATCCTGAGATGGATACTGAACTTCAGCTCTGAAACATTGTTTTCCTTGACCAAAAATGAGGATTTTCTGCTGACACTTCTTACTCTAGATTCATTTTTAGAAAGGCACAAATCCAGGCTAAGCTCATCCTGAGATGGATTCTGAACTTCAGCCTGAAATATTGATTTCCTTGAACAAAAATGAAAATTTTCTGCTGACACTTTTTACTCCAGATTCATTTCTAGTGGGTAGGGTACCTCTGCCACCTTCTCTCCATTTCTGTGATTTTTTTTTTTTTAAGCTAAAGTAGTCTCTGGGCTCTGAAGCCCCTGCTTTGTTGTGTTAATTGGTACCTTTCCACATTCCACTTAGGAAAGGCACAAACCCTGAAATGGATACTGAACTTCAGCTCTGAAATATTGATTTCGTGCAGTGTGCTTTTTATAATTAAAATCTAACTTTATTATTTTTTCTCCTTTTTATTTTTTCTTCTATCCTCTTCTCTAATTCCTTTTCTTTATCTTTATTCATTGGCTACTCAGTCTCTACACAGTAAGTATCTAGACAGGTCCAAGTGAACAGCTCCCAAACATCTGAATATGATTAGGTTCAGAATATTCTTCTATTCCCACTATATCTGATACTTAAAGAGTGGAAATGGAACAGAAGAGAGATTGCAGATCACCTCCTTTGGGATGCTTCTGAATGCTCAGATTGAAGTTCAAGAATTAGGAAGAAATGCACCATCCATCAGATGACTAGATGACTAGAAATCACACAAGAAATATGGGAAAGCAAGAAAATTCCTCCCCTCCAAGGGAAAATAATAACTGCTCTTCATCCTCAGATAGTACAATGAATCTTATGGAAATGTCTGATAAATAATTTAGAATATTCAGGGACCAGCGGTTAGAGTAATGGCTATGTCGCTGAACTCCCATGTAGTTGACCACAGTTCAAGTCCCAGACCTTTAGTGGCTTAAATTCATGCCAGGCGTGTGTGTGCTCACGTGCCCAAGATCCTAAGAGAATGGAGGAGAAGGGATTGCAGTGTGGCCATCCCCTCTGGGGGCTGATTTCTCACTTTCTGTCTCTTTGTCTCTCTCTGTCTTTCGGGTGAGTGCACGCACCCTACAGCAAAAATCTCTCCAAAAAAAAAATTTAGAATATTCATAATGACAAAGCTAACAGATGAAAGAGAAGAGAGACAATGAACTGCAGAGAAGGCAGGAGAAAGGAGCTGACGAGTTCCAAGAGGTGAGGAAATTTTTGCACGCTCTAAAAGAGGAAATACACACTCTAAAAAAGAATCAAATGGACCTATTAGAGATGAAGGCTGTAATTCAGGAAGTCAAAACCTCCCTTGAAAGTATTAAAAGCAGACTAGCTCATACAGAAAATCAAATCTCAGATGTAGAAGGTAGAATTGCTGGCCTAAAAAAATCCACCATGAAGACTGAGAAAATTGCAAAGAAAACTTTCCAAACCTAGAGAGGCATTCAAAAACTACACCCAAGAAATACAAAGGGCCCCAAATAGGATCAACCCAAGAAGCACTTCTCCAAGACACATTATAGCCAGATTGACCAAAACCACAAAGACAAGATACTAAAATTGGCAAGAGAGAAACGTCAAGTTGCCTACAAAGGATATACCATCAGGCTAACAGTGGGCCTCTCACTGGAAACAAGGTGGGCTAGGAAAGAATGGGAAAATATATTCAAAATGTTAAGGGAAAAGCAATTTCAACCAAGGATACTGTACCCAGCAAGATTATCCTTCATATGGGAAGACAACATTCTCAGATACACAAAACCTGAAAGAATTTATCAACACCAGATCAGATCTCCAGGAAGTTCTCAAGGGAGGGCTGTACCAGGAAAATTAAATACATACACACAGAAATAAGATTTCAAACACTAAGAAAATGGCCAACTTAATCATAGGGACAAGTCTGGAGTTGATTATTATATCCCCGAATTTAATTGGGAAGATAGAACCACAACAGAAGATAAAATACATGAGACCAAACTGGTGAAATAGAAATTTATGACTTTTGACTAAAACATTGCTGATTTTCTTCTAGGCTTTGTTTTCCAGTTGTAAGGATTTTTGTCCTGTCAAGTAGTAGTAGGTTCGTGTACCTACTATTTGAACAGAATCCTAACCTGTTTCCTGGCTTTAAGTTTTAAGCTAAGTTTTAAGCATTTCTTTGATATTTAAAGTTAAAACTGCTTTTCTTGAAATTAAAAAATATACTTAAAAATAGCTATTTAATGAGCATAGTAAGCAATATAGCATCAGTCAGGTGCTACCTTATAGTATATTCATTCTATTCAGAATTTCACACCTAAAGTCAGACGTGTATTCACAGATATGTATATACCAGCTAAACTTGCTATTGAAAGTAGTTATTTGAGAAATTTTGTGAATCAATAAAATGTGGAGGAAAAAGGAATGGAAAACAGTGGTAGACACCTGAGATAGTGTGGGAGGACGGTGGGAAATGGCAGAGGGTGAGAAATAGGGATAAAATATATAGATACATATGAAGCTAGAAAGGGAAAATTATTGACAACATGTATGATTAAGCCACTATGCAGTATATTCTGGATGAGAAATCATTTTGTATGCTGTGACAATGCTCAGGGAATGAATGTATATTAAAAAATGTTTCAGAAGAAAAACATTTCTTTGGTTTGTTGTTGAATGGGTAATGCCTTTTCTGTATGATCTATTCCATTTTTTGCTCTAATTTGCTAAAGATTACTTGGGTGTCCCTACCTCCTAAAGGATTAGAAAAAAATATTTTTTAAGAATTATTTAACTGGGAACCAGCAGTTAGAGTAATGGCTATGTCGCTGGACTCCCATGTAGTCGACCGCGGTTCCCGTCCTGGACTTGGTGGCTTAAAACTCAAGCCGGGCGCGTGTTCGTGCGTGCCCAAGATCCCGAGAGGAGAATGGAGGAGAAGGGACTGCAGTGTGATCATCCCCCCTGGGGTTGATTTCTTGCTTTCTGTCTCTATGTCTCTTTCTGTCTGGCGAGCGCACACGCCTTATAGCAAAGACCTCTCCCCCCCCCCCCCAAAAAAAAAAGAATTACTTAACTTTATTTATTTAAATTTGACCAGAGAGGGACAGAGAGAGAGAGAGAGGGAGAGGGAGAGGGAGAGAAAGCTGCCAGGTCCAGGACAGGAACAGCAGTCAGCCATGTGAGTCAAGCACCTTAACCACCATGCCACCTGCTGGCCCCTAGTGTTTGTCTTTATAAGCTTACACACTGACTAGTAAAGACTAAGCTCAGGAAGGGCCCAGCTGTGGTTGTGCAGGTGGTGGGAGACGCTGTTGTGTCATACTGGAGCCATACAAGGCGGCCCTGGATTCAGATTTCACGTCTACCAGAACATGCTGGGTGTGCCTGTGATCCTGGCTGGGTGGAAGGCTAGGAGATGAGGTGGGGATTGTGGAGTGGTGAGACCTTGTCAGGGATGCCTGTCTCTCCTATGAAGTTAATAAAAAATAAAACACAAAGAACCACCTCCAGAGACTGCTTACCCAACTGATTTCCTGTACTACTTACCTCCAGGCCTACGTAGTGGACTTGACCAAGTGGGTGAGGAACTGACTGACTCTGTCCAGTGCAGAAGGGAGCTAGGGGACTGCACATGCAGGGGATCTGAAGACAGACTGTGGCTTCCAGATGTCAGGACTAAGTAGGATATCTTGATCACCCCTGAACATGGCCAGTTTTGATACCTGAGAATCCCCTTTCTAGGGCATTACAGCCAGCCTGGGAATGGGCAGATTCTTTCCCAGAAATGGGAAACAAGAATACAAATTTTTATATTTTATTTTTAAAATTTGCCAGAGGGCATGTGTGCTCAACAAAGGGAAAGTGAGAAAGAACCTTCCATGGGAGATGGTCATACTGCAACCCATTCTCTACCAACTCTCCCTCCTCTCAGGAGTTTGGACGTGCATTATGCATGTGCCCAACATGTTTCTCAAGCCACCAGGTCCAAGACTTGACTATGCAGTTGGCTACATGGGATCCAATCACCTTAACCACCAAGCCACTGGCTAGCCCCAAAGATAATAATGTTTACTCCCAAAGAATTCCAGGCTCAGTACAGCACTAGAGAAATACAGTTCCTGGTAGCAAATATTCCAGATTGTGGACTCACCAGTATGGAGGTATAAAATAAATGTCCCCTTATGACTGAACTATGTGCCCTATAACTACATTAGGCTTGAGAGACGTAAAAGGTCGCTGACTGCTGTCTTCACAACTCCAAAAGGCTGCCTGGAGGCAGAATAATACATAAGTCTGACCACAAGGGGACAGCTCATAACCAACAGGAGCTGCTATAGGGACCACAGAGGTTAACTTAGCGTAAGAACAAACTTTCATACTAACTCTCCTGGTGGCAGGGAGTACCTGATCACAAGAACGGAATAGAAACCTGAGTTCTATACTGCATAAAACACGCCAGGAGTGGCCTGCTGACCTCCGAGTCCCTTTTAGCTTTGGGCTATGAGGTGACACCACCTAACAGATGCCTGGGTTTAGTGGAGAGTGAGGCTGGTCAATGCAGTTTCGGTTCAGGACTGCTGGCCTCATGGCACCCATCCTTCCACTGCTGCCACCGGCCTTGACACTTTTAATCCTCTCAGTTGACCTGCCTGCTTCCCAAAAGCTAGAGAGCTCTCAAAAGCTGTGTGCTTCTGCGTATTTTGGAAACTGGGTCAGGCACAGGATTTCAAACCATGGGAAGGTGCCAAAAAGCAGTCCAAGACCTCTGGCATGCATTCTTCTTTATGGAAGGAGTGCTGCTACCTCCCACCAGTGTGGCCTGAACAGGGGCTTTATTGGTGTAACCCAGGAAGCTGTGACAGCCCAGCATGCGGACTGTGAAGGTCTGGTACAGCTGCCAGGAGATGAGGGATGAGGGGACCAGCCTCGGTGGGCTGCTGCTCAGGGTACTCTTGTCTCTTCTCAGTTCTTAAGGACAGGTATGCAGGAAGAGGGATTAGCACTTCACAAACTGGTGGGTGACCTCATAGATTCCCACAGACTCCTGAGTCTTTTCATCATAGTCAGTCCAGTCCTGTGAAATAAAATGACAATGTTAACCTCACAGGCAGAATGGGACAGTGTGGAGAACTGGGACTTAAAAGGCCCAACCGAGGCTCTCACTGAGATATTCATGAACATGTATGACCCTGAACAGAGCCAGACAGCTCAGGCCTGAATGCTAGCTCTTCCAGTTTTGTGACTGTGGGCAAGTCAACATCTCCAAGCCTCAGTTCTAACCTCTCTTTAAAAAAAAGACAGTAGGCTTTATGTTGAATGTTGGAAAAATAAAATGAGGTGACAAAAGCACTTAGCACAGTGCCTGGCACATGTAAAAGCTCAGTAGAGACCAGCTACTGTTACCAGGTGCTATACAAACAGAAGTCTCTGTCTTGTCTTTAAGGCCGGAGCATAAGACTTCAAAATGAAGGTAGTAACATACCCAGTAGTATATATTTCTTGGTATTCTTGGTAGTTAGGCTCCATAAAGTCACCACAAACGCTGAATTTGTGATTACTGAACTGCTGTTCTCAGGGAAAATATTTGGTTAGGTTCTTGTGAGCCTCTGGTCACAACAGACCCATTAACTTTATGTTTAAAGACACATTATTTAATATATGTGTGTACATGCACACATATATTTTGATTAACACTGCTCACAGCCAGGAGCACTGTAATCATTTGTGAGCAAAGCTTGTCTAACACGTGTTGTCTCTGTGAAGCACGTAATAGCCTTCCTGCACACACAGGACACTAAACAGCACTTCAGCCTTAGCCCTGCAGCCACTTAACCAATAGAAAACACAAAAATCCAGTAAGTTTTCCACTGATGAGCCTGGTTCACCAAAAAGATAATTCCCACCAGGTGCCCTATTGCACCTCCCCGGGCCCCCAAGTCTCTTACCTTTTCCTGTAGATTAATCTCACTAAAGACTGTCCCCGACTCTACACCCTCAGCAGCAAACCCAGCCTGCAGGGTACAGGAAAGCAGCAGTTAGTCTGGGAAGGTGGTGGCACTAGGGTGGCATCTGAGGGCTGGCTAGGGGATTTCTGGCAATGTTTTGGAATGGAGGACAGATGCAGTGGGAGCAGGTGTTCCGGATTAAAGACTGAGGTTCCAGGAATGGCAGCTGCCTTGGGGCAAGAGTGGTTCCTCCAAATTACAGCCCTAGAGCAGAAGGATGCAGGTGTAGTGTAAACCCTCTCACTACTTGTGAAGGACCCTAAGCATGTTACTTTCTTCTCTGGGCCCTTAGTTGGCTCATCTATGAAGTGGGGATGATAATCCTATCTCTTCTGCCTACAATAAAGATTGCTGTGAGGTGGAAACACTGCATAAATAAAAGGGCTGAGCACTTGGGTCTGCAATCAGACGGACCACAGTCTAAAGTACAGTTCCCCTGCTCATTGTGTGACCTCGGGCAAGTCACAAAATCGCTGAAGTTCTTTCCTTATCTGAAAAACAGGATGAATAACTTCATAGAGATACTCTGAGGATTAAATAAGGTAATGTATAAAACTGATGGGCATGGTGCCCAGCATATAGAAGGCACTTAGTAAGAGACTATTATTCTTGGTAAGGAAATTCCTAGTCCATTGTCTTTGTAGGAAGCAAAGTTGTGCTGTCACTTCATACGTTCCCGTCCCAAAGGTTCTCCATGAAGACATGCACACACACAAACCTGGGGCTGGAAATCAACTGGTTCGAGGCCCCGGCACTCAAACTCTACTATCGTCTTGAACTTCTCATTGTCTTCAGCCTAGAAAGGAAGTGTGTTGAGAAGGCAGGCCCAACAGGGCCCTCAGGATAACCCTTGACTCGGATCCTTCCTGCCAAGTGAGTTCTTACTGCCCCTGTAAGCCTAGAATGGGACCCAGGAATAACTCATCTCCTCTGAAAGAACCTGCCTTGGGTACCTGCTCCCTGAAAGATTATCTGTGACATGGAGGCTGTAAAGTGGGTGGATCTGGGGTCAGCATGCCTGGATGCGACGCTGAGCTCTGCCTCTCTTGCCCGCTGGGCCCAAGATTCCAAAACTGTTAAATGGAGGAGCTAAGGAAACTTCTACAGATTTACTGTGAGAATTTGAAATGTGTGTAAAGTGCCCAGCACAGTATCTGACATTGTGCTCAAAAAGGTAGGTAAAATTCTCAATACTAGAGCTGGCAGGTGGTGTGGTGGTTAAGGCACTAGACTCCCACATGGTCAACTACGGTTCAAATCTTGGACCTGGCAGCTTGCTTTCTTACTTTCCCTTTCTCTCTGTCACTCTATGGTCAAATTAAAATAAATAAATAAATCTTTAAAAAAAATTCTCGATACCAAAAATATGAACAACAGTTTAGGCTACAAAGTCTCCAGATGGTCCCAGCACACTTAGCCATACTGCAAGGGCAGAGGGCTGACTTAAAGCCTTTGAAATGGGATATGTGTGGAGAAATCACCTCTTGGAGGGATGTGTAGCCAGAAAATTCATGCTCACTTGACCTGTGGGCTCAAAGACCCCAAGTGCCAGGCCCACACATTCACTCTCATCCTGTAAAGTCATTTCCTGTATACCAACCATGTGTCTGGCACTAGTGAGGCACCTCTGTCATGTTTGGTTTTTGTTTGCTGGTCTATCTTCCACTGGACAATGATTTACCTAAGAGTGAGTCCTCACTTATTTTCTCTCCTTAGCTTCAGGAGCAAGCTGAGAACTTTGCACAATTCTGACATTTAAAACAAATACCAAACAAAGAACAGATGAATTCAAAACAAAGGCTCTTCTTTAAGCAAACAGACACAAAGCACATGCCCGCTCCCTCACCTTATCAGTTAGAATGTATAATTATTGGGTTGTTGGGAAAATCATGATGTATTTTTGCATAGGAAAATACGTCACAAGTTTCCCAAAAATCTAATATGTAATAAAATCAAGGCTATCAAGGATGGGATACTCCCAAGGACTGTTCCCACCCCTGGCCTCAGAGAAGCCTTGCTAGTCCCGGAGGTGTAGCCAGGACGAGCACTCTCAGAGATGCATACTGATGAGCAGTAGGCCAGCCAGTGGTGCCATCTCCCACAGCTCCCACAGCTCAGTGCTTATGTGAGACAATGCAACAGCCTGTTCATGAGTCCTTCCCTTACCAGGTACTCAGTGTGAGTAAGTGACTGAAAGAACGGAAGAACAAATAGGTACCTGAGTGACTGTCCAATGGCAGGTCACTCTGATGCAGCTGTAACTTTAGAACCCAAGCCTCCTAGCTCCCAGTCTAGATTTAACACCTTCCCTCTGTTAAAATACACTTACATTGTAAGACTTGATGGTGCTGCTTAAAATCTCTGAAACATAAAAAAAGACAAAGTTGACTTGAGCCCAGGTGCCCAGATGTGGCCCTAGGGAAGAGCAATTGCTGCACAGGCTTCAGCACCCCAGGCCTGAGTCCACCCACAGGTAATATGAGCCTGCTTTCAGGCTGGTATCAGGAAGCTGTGGGCCAGCCTGTAGAACTCAGTGTTCCTGGCAGGACCTACCGATGGAGTTTTCCCGTGCACACAGCTTGCACTTCTGGACCATGGAAGCACTGCCACGGCCTCCCTTCAGTGCCACGCTGTCCTGCAAAGAGCAAACAGAACCTCTAGTCATGTATCAGTTAGATGCAAGGGTCCGGAGGAGACCTAATCCCACTACTTACTATCCAGAGAGAACAAGCGACGGACTATGACGAGAACCCTGGGAAGGCTTCCTGAGACTGAAGAAAGGGCTTTCCCTTGATTTTGAACTTCGCCTCCTATCCTAAAGACACCTGTTGTCCCCAGTACTAATCACACTGATGCCTGCCCCCATCCCAACTCACAGAAAGAAGGTCCAAAACCCAGAGGGTCAGTTCCCCCAAATTTCTGCCCAGAGTTGTGTCTGTGTGTGTATGGAGGTGAAGGGAAAGTTACCATCAGCCGGATGTACTGCCACTTCTCCGAAACCTCACCACAGTTGCCACATTTCATCTTGGGGGAGGAAAAAGAATATTAGTCCAGCAGCTGGCTCAGCTGGGCAGACACTGGGGAAGGGTAAGAACGGCGTGAGGTAGGCTGGCTCATAACCTACCTGCTTGTTAGCAGTCTTATTTCATCCTTCTGACTAGCCCCAACAAGGACATAACCAGACTTATCTCTGGGCAAAGAACAGGCCAACTTACTCTAAGGGATGTCTAGTCTGCTTGAGAATTCAAGGCTCACATAGTATGGAAATGGCTTTGTCAGCCGCCACCACCCCCTCCCCCACCCCGTCAGCCCAAACTCTGCTTGGTTAGGAGTTTCCTTTGATTCCCACTGACCTTGTAACTCCCTGGATTAAATATTTACCACTCTGTTATTATACTTTTCTGTCTCCTTCACTGGCGATGTGCTTTTTTTTAGGTTTTTGCCATAGTGCAAGAGGGAAAGTGAGAAATCCCCCCACCACCACCACCAGGGGATGGCCATGCAGCAACCCCTTCTCCTCTATTCCCATCCTGGAAGTTTGGACACACATGCACACACACCCAGCCATGTGGCCATCCAGCCTCTTAACACCGCACCACCAGCTGGCCCCAAGTCTGAGATTCTTTTTTTTTTTAAAGAATTATTATTTTTTAAGTTTTATTTATTCATTTGTTTATTTTAATTTGATCAGAGGCAGAAGAGAAAAAGAGAGGGAAAGTGAGAAAGCAAGCTGCTAGGTTCGGGACTCAAACGGTAATCAGCCCTGTGGGAGTGTTCAGCGTCTTAGCCACCATGCCACCTGCTGGTCCCCAAGTCTGTGATTCTTGAAAGCAAAAAAAAACACTTATTCCCCAAATAAGCCCTGGCATTCTGGCTTCAAAATACTGGAAATAGAGTGGTGAGAGGTGACGTCTGGAAAAATGGGTGCAGAAGGATGCTGAGATTTAGGCTAGGAGTAAAGCCAAACAGATCGTGATTAGTGAAGGACCTCAAACTTACGGGGAGGTAAGAGGAGAATCTCTGCAGACCACGCCAACACGAAACCAAATTTATAACAAAGGGTAAATCACGCACAAAATTAAACGATTTCACAATAAGTAAAACCCAACCAAAAAGTAAAACGGAAGGAGAAATTATCACCTGAGTAAATAACCGCAAGGTCCCTTCAAATATTTCATTCAGTGTCTGTTTACAAACAACGAAATATCTAATGAAGGGCAAAAGTACAGAAGGAAGCGTTCTGAGACTGCCAATTAAGGAGTAACTAATAAACTTGAAAAAAGCTAGAACAATTTAACCAGAAAACTCTCGAATATGAATGGGTCTGTTCAAACACTTCTGAGAGCACCTACTCAATACGGAGGTCTGGACTGGAGGCTCCAGCCGGAAGCTCCGACCACGCCCCGCCCCGATGCCCCGCCCCACAGCCCTACCTTCAGGTACCACCGGAAGTCCTCGCCCACAGGTCGGAGGTTAGTGACGTTTTCCAGCGTGGCTTTGAGCTGCAGCGCGATTTTCTGAGGGAGCGCGGGCCAGAGCGACTGCGTCAGCCGCGCCTGCACCGCCCCACGCCCAGCCCCGACCGCGGCCCAGCCCCACCCCTCCGGCCACGAGCTCTGTCTCCCGGTTCTTCAGCGCGAGCCCACTCCCTTCGTGCCCTCTTGGCGCGAGCTCCTGCCTCCTGGCCACCTCCCCACTCCGTGCCCCGGTGGCGGGTCGCCGCCTCCTCACCCCCATAGTGGCCGGCTCAGCACAGAGCTGGCCGCAGCCGCCACTTTCCGGCGCGTCGTAAAGAGGGGCGGGGCCGGCGCACTGTGGGCGGGGCGTGGGCGGGGCCCGGCGAGCCTTTTCCTATTAGGTGCGCGGAAACTGCAGGCGTCCGCGGAGTCCAGGATTGATTCTCGCAGGGCGCCACTGGTACTTGCTGAGCGCCCACCTTGTGCCAGCACTAAGCGAACCACACAGCTCCAGCCCAAAATCTGCCTGTCCTTCAGTTCTCTTTCCTAGCTCTTCACTACTTTCTCTGTGAAGAGCCCTTAGACAGCGTCGATTTCCCCTGCCCAGGGGCAGCCTTACAGATTTGGGGGTGGTCTTTCTTCTCTAAACTCCTCTTGTTTTGCCCACGACTCCTGGTTTCTAACCCCGACCCCACAGGGTTGTCTCGTGGCCACATCCTCCTCACTGTGGTTCCTATGACTAGACTCTTCCCTTAAGGTGGCTCTTCTCTGGGCTCCCACCCTCTGTCATCTACTTGCTACTGAACCTTAATTTACTCGTCATCATGCTCAGGGCACACCTGACACCTTGCTGGAGTTATGGGCATTAACATTAGGAGGAATAGCCCTTTAGAGACTCCTTTTAACTCCTCTTTTTTGGGGGAGAGGTTTTTGCTATAGGGCGCGTGGCTCGCCAGAAAGTTAAGAGAAGACAGAAAATGAGAAATCATCCCCCAGGGGGGATGGCCACTCTGCAATCCCTTCTCCTCCATTCTCCTCTCGGGATCTTGGGTGCGTGTACGCACACACGCACACACACACACACATACACGCGCGCCCGGCGTGAGTTTAAGCCACCGGCTCTGGGACTGGAACCGCGATTGGCTACATGGGAGTCCAGCGACATAGCCATTACTCCAACTGCTGGTCCCAGCCCTTTAAAGACTCTTTTTTTTTTAAATTTTTAATCCTTTTTATTTTTTATTTAACATTATTCATTTATTTATTTTAATTTGACCAGAAACAGAGTGTGAGAGAGAAGGTGAGAAAGCCAGCCACCAGGTCCAGGACTTGAACCACAGTCAGCCATATGGGAGTCCAGCATCCTTAACCACCATGCCACCTGCCAGCCCCCCTTTAAAGACTCTTACAGCCTCTTAGGTCCTGTAATTTCTTTGAAATTCAGAGTTTTTATTTTTTTATTTTTTTTAATTTGTTTGTTTGTTTTGACGTCTAACAGCTTGCCTCATGCCCCAAGTCCCCTTATGTTACAGCAGGAGGTGCACTGGAGTCAGGAAATCTGGCATGTTGGGTCCTAAGGCTGCCCCTAACTGGTCCTTAATCTTTGAAGATTTACAGATTTACCTGCTGAACAAATTCCCAAACAAGTTCCCACACTATCTGTACCAACTTGGTTTCAGTCCTTAATGACAGTTGGTATTCTGATTTCAAAATATACTATTGGAAAATTTACCTGAGGCCTGACAACTTGCATCTACTTGTATTAAACTGAGGTATTTTCCCCACACTGAAATGGCTACTGAAATATATTTGTACAAGATTTCGGGACCAGCAGTTGGCGTAATGGCTATGTCGCTGGACTCCCACGTAGTCGACCGCGGTTCGCGTCCGGGACCCAGTGGCTTAAACTCACGCTGGGCGCGTGTGCATGCCCAAGATCCCAAGAGGAGAATGGAGGAGAAGGGATGGCAGCGTGGCCATCCCCCCTAGGGGGTGATTTCTCGCTGTCGCATGCACCCTATAGCAAAAACCTAAAAAAAAAAAAAGAAAGGGTTTTTTTTGTAATTGCCAGTGTGTTTGTGCTTGCTTAGAAGGGGGGAAGAGACAAAGAATCCCCTACCCTCACCCCAAGGGGCATGGTCATGAGGTAATCCTTTTTGCTTTACTTCTATTCCATCCCATCAGGATTTGGGGTATACATGCACATGTACCTAGTTTTTCAAGTAGTTGGGGCCAGGATCCAAATTGCAGTCAGCCATGTGGGATATGGATCCCTTAGCCATTCACTACAGGGCCAGCCCCAATGTATTTAAATCTCCTTTATAGTTCCTTCTTGCTTGCAAACCTTTCCTAATTTTTTTTTTTTTTTTTTTTGAGGTTTTTGCTATAGGGCGCATGCACTCACCAGAAGGACAGAGAGACAGAGAGACAGAAAGTAAGAAATCACCCCCCAGCAGGGGATGGCCACGCCGCAATCCCTTCTCCTCCATTCTCCTCTCGGGATCTTGGGCACGCACGCACACATGACCAGCGTGAGTTTAAGCCACCGGGTCAAGGACTGGAACCACGGTCAACTACATGGGAGTCTGGTGACACAGCCATTATGTTAACTGCTGGTCCCCAATTTTTTTTCCTTTTTTTAGGTTTTTGCCAGAGGGTGTGTGTGTTCACCAGAGAGAGACAGAGAGAAGGAAAGGGAGAAATCACCCCTAGGGGAAATGGCCATACCACCAACCTTTCTCCATTCTCCTCTTGGGATTTTGGGCACACACACATTTCCAGTGTGATTTTCAAGCTGCTGGGTCCAGGACTCAAACAGTAGAGTACTGTGTAGGAGTCCAGTACCTTAATCATTATGCTACCCAGTGATACCTATATACATATATATAATACATATATATATTTTTTTTTTTTTGAGAGGTTTTTGCTATAGGGTGCATGCGTTCACCAGAAAGACAGAGATAGAAAGCAAGAAATCACCCCCAGGGGGGATGGCCACACCACAATACCTTCTCTTCTATTCTCCTCTTGAGATCTTGGGCATGCATGCACACGCGCCCGGCGTGAGTTTAAGCCACCGGGTCCGGGACTAGAACTGTGGTCGACTACATGGGAGTCTAGCGACATAGCAATTACGCTAACTGCTGGTCCCTATTTTTTTTTTTTTTAAGAGATATTTTTGCCATAGGGTGCGCACTCACCAGAGGGACAGAGGTAGACAGAAAGTGAGAAATCACCCCCTGGGGAGATGGCTACACTATAATTTCTTCTTCACCATTCTCCTTTCAGGATCTTGGACATGCACACACATGCGCCTGGCTTGAGTTTTAAACCCCTGGGTTTGGGACTGAAAATGTGGTCAACTACATGGGAGTCCAGTGACATAACCATTACACCACCTGCTGGTCCTATATATATATATTTAAATATGTTTCTCCATTCTCTTGTTTCCTATAAAATGGTAGTCATAGCTAGAATATTGGATTTAGTTTTGGGGCAGTAATTCATATAGAATATTAGTCTTTTACAAAGTAGTTGAGAAAAGTTCACATTTAAGTCATTATAAAATAATAAAAATTGGATTTTATCATGTATTTATTAAAGAGGATCATTTACAGTCTATAAAAAAATATTGTCCTGATATACACAAAAAGTTCCTCATAATGGTAATTAAAAACTACTCCCACCCCCCTCAGGTCCACACCAACATGCAATCTAGATCGGTTTAATCTTGAAGTGTAATCCAATAAGACTGAAGACCAAACACTTCAGGTCCTGGACAAGATAATAAAATACTCGTAAGCCTTCTGGATCCCTAAAATGCAAGAGGGAAAACAAGGTTTAAAAAGTTGCAAAAAATCACCAAAAAATACTATTTCATAATGCTCTTTATTTACCTATCAAGATATTCCTTGTAAGTAAATCATTAACTTTCAGCATTTTGACATTTTGTGTCCATAAAGAAGGAAAAGGCTATATATTAAAGGGAGTATTATGAGGTCATTTAAATATGTTGTTTTTCTTATATTAAGATTAAAGATGATTAAGATTGTCGATCTCAATTATATATATATATTTTTTGAGAGGTTTTCGCTATAGGGCGCATGCGCTCGCCAGACAGAGAGACATAGAGACAGAAAGCGAGAAATCACCCCCCAGGGGGGATGGTCACGCCGCAATCCCTTCTCCTCCATTCTCCTCTCGGGATTTTGGGCACGCACGCATGCACACGCGCCCGGCGTGAGTTTTAAGCCACTGGGTCCAGGACGCGAACCGCGGTCGACTAGGTGGGAGTCCAGCGACATAGCCATTACGCTAACTGCTGGTTCCCGATCTCAATTATATTTTTTGTGCTTTATAAAAATTACACACACACACACACACACACACACACACACACATCTTTATTTCTTTATAAGATTTTTGCCATAGGGTGAATACAGAGAGAGAAAGAGAGGGAAAGTGAGAAATCACCCCCAAGGGGGATAGCCTGACTACAGTCCCTTCTCCTCCATCCTCCTCTCAGGATTTTGGCCATGTATATACATACACCTGGCGTCATTTTCTAGCTGCTAGGTCTGGGATTGAACCTTAGAGTCTGCCATGTGGGATCCAGCAGCCTTAACCTCCACACCACCTACTGGTCCCCACAACTATTTTTTAATGTATAGAAAAAAATAATAAAAAGAAATACTTCACGATACTAACAACAGTTGTCTAGCAAGATGCTGGGGGATTATCTACTTTTATACAGTTTTGTATTTTCTAAATTGATGCATTACTTTCAAAATGAGGAACTCATTAGTAAAGGCAGGGCCAAGAAGCTGAAGATTACTAGGCACTACAGGCTAACAACAAGGAAACTATCCAAAGGAAGGTGTTGGTACCCGACATTTATGGTAAGTGAGTTTTATCTACTTTCTAACCCTCCAAGCTCCAGTGACTTTGGTAAATTCTAAGCACGCTTTGTAGCACATACATTAATGTCTCAATGTTATAATCTGCCCTACTGACATGAATTTTTATAATGTAGATCCTAAAAAATCTCAAGTTTCATTGAAGTCAAACTTTAAGATGTGCTTCTCTGAACAGTCAACACTGAGAAAGCTGCTCAGATGCAGGGACTGCAGTTTATCCCAAGCACTTTGTTTTGGCAGATGTTATTTGCTATCCTGGCTGCCACCATGCATTATTCTGTATGTGTCACTGAGAAGGCCTTAGTACCAATGATTGCCTGAAACACCAAAAACAACGGGAGCAAGTCTTCAAAAGTGACAAGGCTGCCTGCCTCTTGCATTTGCACCAGATCTTCTCATAATGGTTCCAATTTGGTTAATGGATTCTTATGAATCTGCTCCAAAGCAGACACAACTGGACATACAATCATGTACTTACTTGGATTGATTGACATCAATAAGGGAACCAATCTTTGATGTTGTAAAAGAAATGTGTTCGTCTCCAATGACAATTTCAAGCTCCTAGAAACAAAAAAATCTAGGTTGAGCAGAATTGAAATATTCATGAAAAACAGGAGAAGGGTATATCATTCGTCACTGACCATAAACTCATTACAAATGGCTGCAGAAACAAGGGCAGTACACTGTGCTGGACATTAAACGCAGGTAAATACTGATTCAACCCTCGAGAAGCTCCTACTCTTAGAGGAAGCTGTTTCCCAAAGCTCCACCATTGTTGAGATTTGAAAGAATTCATATAATATTGTATGTACAAATTTTCACTGCTAACAGTATGGAGTAGCATGGCTGTATCTATTTTTTTTTTTTTTTGAGAGGTTTTCGCTATATGGTGTGTGCGCTCGCCAGACAGACAGAGAGAGACATAGAGACAGAAAGCGAGAAATCACCCCCCAGGGGGGATGGTCACGCTGCAATCCCTTCTCCTCCATTTCTCCTCTCGGGATCTTGGGCACACACGCACACGCACCCGGCGTGAGTTTTAAGCCACCGGGTCCGGGACATGAACCGCGGTCGACTACGTGGGAGTCCAGCGATATAGCCATTACGCTAACTGCTGGTTCCCTATATCTATGTTTTAAAAATACCAAAGGATCTAATCTTTCTGGGCAACATGGGGTAAGTATTCCAGACCTTAGTAGTGTAAATGATATGACTAGCTTGAAGATAGAACATGGACTAAAAGCTACAAGAGGAGAAACAAGGAAATCACTTAGAAGCCTACATTAGGATGGTTAACAATCATAGTGAAAATACCTTTTCTGTTGCCTCAAATATGACAGTGGCATTTACTTTTTAATTACCAAAGTGTTTTTTTTTTGCTATAGGATGCGTGCGCTCGCCAGAAAGACAGAGAGAGACAGAAAGCAAGAAATCATCCCCCAGGGGGTATGGCCATGCCACAATCCCTTCTCCTCCATTCTCCTCTCGGGATCTTGGGCATGCATACACACACAGCCAGCGTGAGTTTTAAGCCACTGGGTCCGGGACTCAAACCATGGTCAACTACATGGGAGTCCAGCGACAGCCATTACGCTAACTGCTGGTCCCCCAAAGTGGTTTTCAGAATGAATATATAATCCATGAGTTTAACTATATAAACTTAATTGCTTGTTTGCCTTTTTCTTCCATTAGACTGTTGAAATAACTATGGTCTATTTATTTTTGTATCCCCACAATGCTTTGTCAACAGTAGTTACTAAGTGAGGTGGGCAGTGAAAGATTTGAGGAGAGAGGGGTCACAAGGAGAAATTCATGGATGGGTTCTGGTGGCCAGGAGCAACACTCGCTACATCTGTTCTTCCCTATGGGATTAATGCTTCCTTAGACCACGATGAGGGTAATCTGCTTTGTGCACGTCTCTGTAACAGGAATACACACACACACACGAGTGGTTTCAATGTCATCTGCAGGGCAGTAAACCTCATCTACGTAAGATTTCTGCAATACAGGACAGTCGGTGAATACTCACCTGCCGTCCTACTCGGTCAGGAGGCGGCCACAAAGCATCATCTTCTTTGGTAATTTCACTGTCATCAATTATTCTCTTTAGTTCTTCCATCACACTTTTATGTACATAAGCCTGAAGTAAGTTAAAAAACAGAACTGAAGTTGTAATCTGAAGCACTGCTCCAACTCAATAGTGATAGAAGATAAAAATGACTGCTCCTGAAGACTGATTCCTGTCACCTCTGTAAATGGGAGGACATTCGTGAATGACCTCGGCAGGCCATGCAGAAGAACAGGGGCAGGGCAGGAATTCCCTATGACTGACTACCCCTCAGTTTCCCATCTAGTTGTTACAATCTCTTGGCACATCCTGTGCACATGGACATTCTCCTCACCCTCATACCCAACTCACGCAGAGCCCAAAACACATTTTATGAGTCCCCCCTACTATAGTTTGAGTGTTTGTGGCCCCTCCACAATTCATGTTGAAACTTAATCTGCAGTGCAACAGTATTAAGAAATAAGACCCATGGGAACCAGCAGTTAGTGTAATGGCTATGTCGCTGGACTCCCACGTAGTCGACCGCGGTTCACGTCCTGGACTCGGTGGCTTAAAACTCACGCCAGGCGCGTGTGCGTACGTGCCCAAGATCCCGAGAGGAGAATGGAGGAGAAGGGATTGTGGCGTGACCATCCCCCCTGGGTGGTGATTTCTCGCTTTCTGTCTCTATGTCTCTCTCTGTTTATCTGGCGAGCGCACGCGCCCTATAGTGAAAACCTCTCAAAAAAAAAAAAAAAAAAAAAAAAAAAAGACCCATGGATACAATTAGTGCCTTATGAAAGGGCTCAAGGGAATTAGCTGGCCCCTCTTGTGCTCTTCTGCCATGTAAGCATACCGTGTTCATCCTGCAGCAATAAGGTGCCATCTTGGAAGCAGAGATGGGGCGCTCACCAGACACTACCCTGCTAGTAGTTTGATATTGAACTTCCTAGCCTCTAGAACTGTGGAAAATAAATTTCTATTGTCTCAAATACTTTGTTACAATGGTACAAAACAGGGAACAGCAGATGGCATAATAGTTACATTGCTGGACTCCCAGGTAGTCAACCACAGTTTGAGTTCTGCCCAGTACATGTGCATGTGTGCCCACAGTCCTGAGAGGAAAAAGGGGGGAAAGGGATTGGCAGTGTGGCCATCCCCCCGGGGGATGATTTCCCGCTTTCTGTCTCTGTCTCTCTGGTGAGCACATGTATCCTATAGCAAAAATCTCTCTTAAATAAACAAACTAAACCAAACAATAACAACCAAAAACAGTAAAAAATAGATCAAGACATCCCTATACTCTGGTTATTCTTTTTTTTTTTTTTTTTTGCTTTTTTTTTTTTTTTTTGGAGAGGGTTTTCGCTATAGGGCGCGTGCGCTCGCCAGACAGAGAGAGACATAGAGACAGAAAGCGAGAAATCACCCCCCAGGGGGGATGGTCACGCCGCAATCCCTTCTCCTCCATTCTCCTCTCGGGATCTTGGGCACGCACGCACATGTGCCCGGCGTGAGTTATAAGCCACCGGGTCCGAGAAGCGAACCGCGGTCGACTACGTGGGAGTCCAGCGACATAGCCATTACGCTAACTGCTGGTTCCCTATACTCTGGTTATTCTTAACTATTCAACATACAGCATGCTTCAGAAAAGCAGAGGCATATCTTTTAAAACATGTTCTGCAAGGGCCAGCAGGTTATGTGGTAGTTAAGGACACTGGACTCCCACATAGCCGACTGTAGTTTGAGTCCCGGATCTGGCGGCTTGCTTTCTTGCTTTCTCTCTCTTTCTCTCTCTCTCTCTCTTTCTTTCTTTCTTTCTTTCTTTCTTTCTTTCTTTCTTTCTCACTCTGCCCCCTCTCTGGTCAAATTAAAATAAATAAATAAAGTTAAATAAAATAATGCTTAAAAAAAAGAGAACATTTAAAAAATATATTATGTATACTAGTCTGCATTTTAAAAAAATGTGACACTGACGTGTATGGCTAAGCATAAAACTGACTGCTAATTAAACACAAATACGTTGAGTGTTAAGACACTTTCAAATGTGACAAAGTGGTTAAAATGAAAGTTTTTTTTTTTTTTTTGAGAGAGATTTTTGCTATAGGGTGTGTACACTTGCCAGAGAGACAGAGAGGCAGAGAGACAGCAAAACATCAAGCAAAAATTCACCCCCACGGGGGGATGGCCACGCAGTAGACTACATGGGAGCCCAGCGACATAGCCATTACACCATCTGCTGGTCCCAAAGAAAGAGTAGTTCTGGGGACCAGCAGTTGGTATGATGGCTATGCCTTTGGACTCCCATGTAGTCGACTACAGTTCAAGTCCCGGACCCGTTGGCTTAAACTCATGCCAGGCACGTGTGTGTGTGTGCCCAAGATCCCGAGAGGAAAATGGAGGAGAAGGGATTGTGGTGTGGCCATCCCCCGGAGGCTGATTTCTCGCTTTCTGTCTCTCTGTTTCTCTCTATCTTTCTGGCAAACGCACGTGCCCTATAGCAAAAACCTCTCCAAAAAAAAAAAAGAAAGGGTAGTTCTGATAAAGCCTTAATGGTGTGTTAGAAACTACAGCAGAATGGAACACATAACTTTACAGAGTCCGTCATAAGTCTGAGTTCCTGCTGTATTTCTTATTACTGGGGTGACTTTGAACAAGCTCCATAATTAATATCTGGCCCTTCATTTTCTTGTCTGTAAGAGGATATGATATCCTACATCACATGAGCTTATAATCAGGGTAAAATAAGGTCATATATGCAAAATGCCTAGCATCACGCCTGGCATCTCACATGTATTAAATGATATTAACTGCTTTCCCATGCTCCTTTTCCCCATTCAGACTCAGACTAAACAACTCTCCACCGAGTGCTATGTGGCAGGGAACACATCAAGCACTTTAAGTATAAAAGAGTTACTTGTTTTTAATAAGTTTTTTCTTTATTCACAATAGAGCACTTAGGTATACACACAAGAAAGAGAGAGAGTGAGTGTGTGAGAGAGAGAGAAAGTACCCTCCACGGAGACTGATCATGCCATGGTCTCCTTCCTCAGTTATCTAGCCCTTGGATCTGGGCATTTGCCTGGTGTGTTTCAGGCTGACTGGGCTGGGGACTGGAACAATGCTAACCATGTAGAATCTGGCTTGAGCAGTGCATCACTGCTCTGAAGGTGGCTCCTAAGTTCAACATATTTAATTCTATGACAGCACTCAGGAGTGGTAGGTTTTACTTATCCCTGTTTTTGTGAATGAAGAAACAGAGACTTACCAAATTCAGTCATAAAACATGCCCACGGTCACATGGTTAGTAAGCAGATTCAGGGTTCAAACCAAAGTATACCAGACTTTGAAAAGTTACCAGTTGATTCAGCATTGTAAAAGAAAATGAAAACTAAAACAAGATTTGAGAAATAATCTAGAAACTGTCAAAAGATACATGTCTACTTCCCTATTCTTTCACTACTACTTTTAGAAAGAACAAAAATAATACAAAAGGCTGAACTATTGAATATATAGCAAATGAAAAGCTTTCAGAAGGTTCATACCTCTTTTCTGATCATGACATCATTTTTGTAATTGCTGTTGTTTGCATATCTCAATTTCCCTGTAAGGGGCAAAAAACAAAGTCAATGTACAATGAAAACACATGAATAAAGCAGCATTAGCCTAACATTATCAGCTATCGCCTAAAATGTATCCTGACTTGCTCTTCAAAGTGTCTACCATTTACTATTTACACCTTGGTGTTTCAGTAACTGTTTTTTTCAGTTTTTCATTTTAGACTACTAAATAGCCTCGCAGCCCAAAATAGCTGACACTGAGCACTTTCTTACAAAAGGCAGCTCAAGTGAAGTGAAAAAACACGGGTAGGCTCTTTCGTGACTTTGTCAAATCACGTTCCTGCATGCCAATGTCCTCAACTGAAATTAGAAATAGTAACTGAGATTAACTTACCTTCACATTGGACTACTGAGGCTCAGATGAGTTGTGAAAGCATTCTGAAAACTGTAAAATTCTGTTGATATATATTACCATGTGACTGTGCAACATTCTGATCTATTTCTGCGACAAAAAAATATTTGTGCTTTTATCCCTGGGCACATTTGGTACACAGGCCCTTTTTTGCAAGTATACATCTAACAGGCTATTTTGGGTATATAGTAGGAACAAGGGAGGAGACAAAAGGAAATAAAAGATATGATTGGGACCAGCAGTTGGCGTAATGGCTATGTCACTGGACTCCCATATAGTTGACCGCGGTTCGAGTCCCAGACATGGTCACTTTAACTCATGCCAGGTGTGTGTGTATGCCCAAGATCCCAAGAGGAGAATGGAGGAGAGGGGATTGCGGTGTGGCCATCCCCCCGGGGGTGGTGGTGGTGATTTCTCACTTCCTGTCTCTCTGGCAAACGCACGCACCCTATAGCAAAAACCTCACAAAAAATGTTAAGACACGATTTTTCCCCTATAAAATAGAAGACACACATGTGAAAAGAGTCAATTTATTCCAGCAGCTTCTACAATGTTTCTTTGCATCACGTCTCTACCCTTTCAGTTCATTCTACATACAGTGGGCAAGGTGATGTGGTAACAGATCTGATTTTAAGTTATTCTAATACTCTGATACTGTCAATGGCTTCCCACTGCCTTGTGGTTAAAATCCAAACTCAGCTAAGCTGAGCCCTTGTCTCTTTCCAATCTCACTCCTACAATATCCTCTCTTATACGGCAGGCACCAAGCAAACTAGTCAGCCCTCCGTAGCCACGGTTCCACATCCTCAGGCCCAACCAACCCTGCATATAGCTAGACCAGGTCAACTGATGAAAAGGGAAGTTCATTCCTGCCCTTCAAACTTGACCCTTGCTATTCACTCTGTACAGAGCTGGCTCCCAAAAAAAGGCAGGCTGAAGTTTATCTATTTTCCTTTCCACTTATATCTGATGCTAAGATTACATATATCTGCAGATGATTTAAAGTATATGGGAGAATGTGTGAAGGTTATATGCAAATTCCATGCCATTTTATTTAAGGGACTTTACAGATTTTGGTGAGGTAAGAGATAGGAAACCTAAAAATATAGTTAGGGTATAGGCCCAAACTAGAATCCTAAAATGGCTAAGTTTTGAGATGGAGGCAGTGGTGGCTCAGTGATTGACTTAGGCAGCATGACCTAGACCTAAACCAAAGGCTTTTTCCAGGCCCCACCACATTCCAGGAAGAAAAGATTTCTTCCTGAGAGCAGGACAAAAACCCATGTCTCACTGCGAGTGTGGTTCTCATCACCCCTGCACCCCTGGTTCCTACGTTATTGGTATCCATAGGGCAGTGTTGTAGAACAAAGCTGCCATGGATACTGAGAGATGACAGTATTTTTGCTTCAAACGTCCTATGTGCTTTTTGTTTTTCAGCTTCTTTTGTTGTTAATGCTGTACAAAATGCCTTCTTGGTCTCCTTATCAACTTTTACACATCACTGCACATCCCTCCTGAGTCTACCATGTATCAACAAAATGCCTTCTCTGACTCTCCTTAGTTTAGATGCCTCCTCTCTGCTCCCAGAACTCTCTGTCGCCTCTACCACAATACCTAATAGACTGTTCTGTCCATATGTACACAAATCTATCTTCCTCAAGGTCAGCACTTGTCAGATTCATCTTTGTGCCTTTTAGTGCATGTTTTCTGTCATCCTTGATTTTTCTTTCCTTCACTGAGTGCCACTCCCCAAATCCTATCAAAGAACAAAGTCCGATTGGTTCTGCTTCCAACAGGATTCTAAATCCTTCTTTCCACCTCCATTGTCACCCTAGTCCCAACCCACATCTCTTTTCCCTTAACAACTCTGTCTCCTAATCAGTAGCCTTGTTTTCACTCTGACCCACTATGCACCCAACAGCTAGAATACTTTTTTTTTTCCTAAAGTTTTTGCCATAGGGCATGTGTGCTTGCCAGAGAGAAACAGAGTGGGAAAGTGAGAAATCACCCTGGCTATACAGCGATTCCTTCTCCTCCATTCTCCTCTCGGGGTTTTGAGCGTGCATGCACATGCACCCTGTGACTTTCAAGCTGCCAGGTCCAGGACTCAAACTGCCCAGTTGGGAATGTGGGATCCACTGCCTTAACCACTATGCCACTTGTTGGCTTGCTAGAACAGCATCTTTTCTTGGCTTAATACTTTCCAATTGCTTCTCACTGCCCTTTGGATAAAATTTAAACTCTTTACTACGGCCTATAAAGACCTACATGGCATGGCCCCTACCTATGAGACATCATTTCCTACTATTCTCCCCATAACTCACTATCTTTTGGCCACACTGGCCACATAAAACATGCCAAGCTAACTCTTGTCCTCCAGCCTTGACACTTGCTATTCCTCTACATAGAACCTTCTTCCTCCTGAGCATCACAAGTTCCTTCTTGTCAATCAGGGTTCAATTCAAATAACCCCTTTTCAGAGAGCTCAATAAGCAGCTCATACAACTCTACCTTTTCTTTTCTTTTCTTTTCTTTTTTTTGAGTGGTTTTTGCTATAGGGCTTGTGCGCTCGCCAGAAAGTCAGAGAGACAGATGGGCGAGAAATCACCCCCACAGCCGCAATCGCTTCTCCTCCATTCTCCTCTCTTGTGAGTTTAAGCCACCGGGTCCGGG
Source organism: Tupaia tana (assembly GCA_026018925.1). Classification (NCBI taxonomy): domain Eukaryota; kingdom Metazoa; phylum Chordata; class Mammalia; order Scandentia; family Tupaiidae; genus Tupaia; species Tupaia tana. The sequence goes on from JAKSZU010000004.1 coordinate 24,144,491, forward strand.
ACTTGAACCGCGGTCGACTACAGGGGAGTCCAACGACATAGCCATTACACCAACTGATGGTCCCCCCCACACACACACCTTTTTTTATGATATTTTCCCCAGAACTAAAATACAAGTTCCATGAAATGATTGTCCATTTCCACTGCTGTACCCCCAGAATGGAACAGAGCCTGACACAAAGTGGGCGTTCAATCGACGTCCGTAGGATAAAACCATTCTGATCAAAACTGTCACTACACAGAAAGATGCCCCTGCCGTTGGATCGAAAGACCCAGGGGGAGCGCCAGTGGACACAGCATTGTTTTTCGACCCATGCAGCACAGTTCTCAGTCCCGACCTCTTCCTCCCCGCCCATTCCGAGGCCCCGGCCTCGCCACCAGCCGGCCCCAGGTCTGGATCCCACTCTAGGCGGGTGGGGGGCCGCTCTTACCGTCAGGTCTAAACTCAAACTCCAGGAACTCGTGGCCGAACTTGCCTTTGTGACCCACGTAGTAACGCAAATAAAAGTCACTCTCCATGGCTTGCAAAAAGTAACCAAGAACTTGACGAGAAAACGGCACCGCGCGCCGGGGCCTGCGCGCCACACTGACGTTTACAGCGGCGCGTAGAGGTGACGTCAGGAATATCGCCGCCAGTGGTTGACGCATACGTGTTCTCTCCCGCCCCTCCCGGGAGCCGGCGGACACTGCCACGCCCCTCCTCCCGTGGCGGGTCTAGGCTGAGGTCCTGCCACGCGTGTTCTTGCTGGGACTGGGGCGAAAGCGGTCGACGGGCAGTTGGCTTCCGCCCCGGGGTGGGCAGATTGCCCTTCCAGACCTCGGGCTGCACCCGGAGCCCTACCTCCCACCAGCCTAAGCCTGAATTTAAAGGACACCCCCGGAGCTCCCGGAAAAACGCCGCGCACGGTGGTGTGTCTAAAGTTGGCTTTGAGCAAACTTTAATACTTATTTAAGGAAAGGCGTTCTCGGTGGAGATTGGCCTTTCCTTGGCATTAACTCGTCTGTTTTTATCCTCCCGTTTATTCCTTACTGCCTTGGATGTTTACCCTTCTGTCCCGTTCCGTTCTGCTTCTCTGGCCTCTAGAATAGGCACTATTGAGTGTAAGTTAGACTTGAGTGTTAGATCTCCCACTCCTCAGACATGCCACGTACCCAGCAGTGATTCTCAGCCCTGGCTGCACGCAGGAAAACCTCTAAGCCTTTAAACCTGGGGAGGTTCTAAAAGCTACAGCTGCCTAGGCTCTACCCTAAACCAGTTGAAGTCTCAGGCATAGTCGCTGGACTCACATTGGCCGCCGTGGTTAAAGTCCTGGACCTGGTGGTATAAAACTCAAGCAAGGTGCATGTGTGCTTGCCCAAGATCCCCAGAGGAGAATGGAGAAGGGATTGCTGTGTGGCTAACTCCACCCCATCCCAGGGATGGGGAAGGAGAGGAAGGAGGGGTTTCTCACTTCTCACTGTCTCTCCAGTGAGTGCAAGCACCCTAAGGCAAAAATCTTAAAGAAACAAAAAACCAAACTTCCAATGGTGGGCTTGGCATTGGCATCTTTTTGTAAAGCTCCCTAGGTAAGTTGGGGTTGAGGAGCACTGGCTTGACCCTGTGAAGGCTTTGTAGCTGTGGGAAAAAATTTGGTCAAGTAAGCCAAGAGCAAAAGTCCTAGTTATGGAAACTTTTAGCTTCACCTAAGTTGTAGCCATAGAGAATGGTTCTGGAGACTGCTGAGATGGCATCATTAGGGCCTGGCAACTGTAATTTTCTATTATCCTGTGAATCAGGCCAGTAATCTCTGGTTCTCATTTTTTCTTTTTTTGAGAGATTTTTGCTAAAGGGAGTGTGTGCTCGCCAGAGAGATAAAAAGTGAGAAATCATCTGGAGTCAAGTATCCTTTCATGTCACTTTTGTTATTTGCCACATGTACAAATTGCTGATTCACTCATTACATTACTATTTTTTTAAAAGGTTTTTGCTTTAGGGCATGTGCACTCAATGGAGAGAGGGAAACAGACAGTGAGAAGGAAAGTGAGAAATCACCCCCTAAGGGGGAGGGCCAGGACGCAATCCCTTCTCCATTCTCCTCCTGGGATCTTGGGCATGCTCACACATGGCCCTAGCTGATTTTCAAGCAAATAACAAAAGTGACATGAAAGGATACTTGACTCCAGGCTGAAAAATAATCCGTGCTTTGGGGTATCATAGAAACACTGTGGAATAGCTGAAAAGCATGGTCTGTGTATCTGGGGTGCCTGAATTCAGCATAATTTATCAACCATCTACCATGTGTTACATGCCAGGGATACAATGGTGAGTACCACACATCCTTTACAGGGCTTGCAGAAGAGGCACTTAAGGAGCATACAATCAATTACAATGTAGAGATAAGGGTGTTTTTTGTTTTGTTTTGTTTTGTTTTTTTGTTTTTTGTTTTGTTTTGTTTTTTTTTGGAGAGGTTTTTTTCGCTATAGGGCGCGTGCGCTCGCCAGACAGACAGAGAGAGACATAGAGACAGAAAGCGAGAATCACCCCCCAGGGGGGATGGTCACGCCGCAATCCCTTCTCCTCCATTCTCCTCTCGGGATCTTGGGCACGCACGCACATGCGCCCGGCGTGAGTTTTAAGCCACCGGGTCCGGGACGCGAACCGCGGTCGACTACGTGGGAGTCCAGCGACATAGCCATTACGCTAACTGCTGGTTCCCTTGTTTTGTTTTTTTGAGAGGTTTTTGCTATAGGGTGCATGCGCTTGCCAGAAAGACAGAGAGACCGAAAGTGAGAAATCACCCCCTGGGGGGGATGGCCACACAATCTCTTCTTCTCATTCTCCTCTCAGGATCTTGGGCATGCACACACACGCATGCACGCAGCGTGAGTTAAAGCCACCGGGTTCAAGACTCAAACCATGGTCGATTACATGGGAGTGCAGTGACATAGCCATTATGCCAACTGCTGGTCTCAAGAGAAGGGTTTTCAATAGGGAAAGTACAGAGAAAATGGACGCACTGGGCAGCTCATTCAGTCCAGGGGCAAAAGGGAGTCTTGGCGAGGGAAATGTTCCACACAGAGGGCCCAGAACCATGTGGTTAGGATACAGAGTAGTGAGTGGGTAAGGATGGAGAAGAGGCTAAAGCCAAGTCACGAAGGACCTTACAAGCCATTAAAGAATTGGGTAAAACAAGAATGATGGAATTTTTAAATTAAGGTTTTTGCCATAGGGCGTGTGTGGTCACCAGACAGTGAGAAATTACACCCCAGGGGGGATGGCCATACCGCAATTCCTCCTCCACCCTCCTCTTGGGATTTTGGGCACACACACACACACACACACACACACACAGTCTGGTGTGATTTTCAAGCTGCTGGGTCTGGGACTCAAACCATGGTGGGCCATGTAGGTATCCAGTGCCTTAACTATCACACCACCTGCTGGCCCCCAAGAATATTGGATTTTAATGCATGGGAAGTACCTGAAGGGCTTTAAGCAGCCGAGTAGAAAGAGGTGAGGCTAACATGACCTAGTACATTTTAGAAAGTTCACGTGAACGGCAGTGTTCTAGGTTGTATTGCAAAATGGAAAAACTAGAAGTATGTAATTATAGTAAGTGATTGCTAAAGTAGGCCATGGCAGTGGTTACTTGAGTGGTTATTTTACACACCACAATGATGGTGACCTGTACTTGGTAGTGACAATGGAAAAGGAAAGTGGATGAATTTGGGATGGGATACCATAATTTAAGGAGTGGGCAAAGAAGACTTAGATGTGGGCAGAGAAATAGGGGGAACACCAGAGTATAGTATTATGGAAACCAAAGTAAGAGTATTCCAAGAAAAAAGTGGCCAATAGTATTAAGCACTGCTTCCAGGTCAAGGAAGATGAGGCCTGAAAGTGTTTATACGATTTATAATCAAAGACATCTTAGATGACTTTGGTAAAAACTCCCTTAACAGCATGGGAGTGATTGGCAGGGCAGAGGCATTGGGATGCAGGTAGGCAAAAATTATTGGGGACCAGCAGGTAGCGTGGTGGTTAAGGTGCTGGACACTCCTACATGGCCAACCATGGTTTGAGTCCTGGACCTGGTGGCTTGCTTTCTCACTTTCCCTCTCTCTTTCTCTGTTCAGGTTAAAATGAATGAATGAATGAATGAATAAAATGAAATAATTTTTTTTAAAAAAAGAAGAAAATAATTATTATGCAGAGAACTGATTCTCTAACCTAGTCAGAGAATAGGGAAGGCTTCCTAGAGGAGGCACTATGTAAGTGGAATACTCAATGACAAATTGAACTAACCGCATAGAGGCAGGGAAGGGAAATCTAGGCAGAGAACACCACATGTGCAGTTGATCTTTGGGGTACTAAAAATAACTGACTTTGGGCAACTCCTTCACCCATTTCCTGCCTATCAAATGGGGATGGATAATACGGATATTGTTTATCTTGCACAATTGCTGACAATGACTGAGACAATTTATGTAGGATACCTGGTACATATTAGGGACTCAATAATAGTTCATACTTCCCTCATTAAAGCATCACAATGAAACAATATTTACAGATTTAAAAAATGAATTTAATCTCTTGCTACAAACAGTGCACTGATTTTACAAATGTCCACATTTGGTTTTCCGTTCACCAAGGTGATGTCAGTACAGCTCATGAGATGCAGCATATGACCTTCAGTCCCTCTGCCTCCGGAAAAGAACCCAGCCTGCAAAGAGCACTGAGTACAGAAGCTAATGGAACTTGGAATGACCAGACAAAAAGAGCAGAAACGGTTAGCATGACCCAACATTCTAACATGCCTGACTGTTACATCAAATACAGTAACTCGGGGGTGGGGAGACAAACAGAAAATCCATTTGGGTACAACTTAACGGAGTTTGTAAACCAGTATTTGACCCCCAAATAAGTTTGTATAGAACAAAAAAACTATTTTTAAAGTACATGGTTTGTACAGGTATTTGTTTTCTCTTGTAGTTTTTGTAAAAAAGTATCAAAACCTTGTCTTTAAATATATATATATATATATATGTACATATATATATATATACACAGGTAGCTTTTTTAAAATTTTTTTTATAGCACAAAGTATTTGCAAATGCAGAGGGTTTCTGCTCACTCTCAACTGTGCACATGGTGCATAGTCTGAATGAGCAGAGCTTCCTGATTTTTTGATATTAACTGAAAATTTGAAGCTGTAATTTTTCCACCTTCATCTCAAAGTCTCCAGTACCCTAAAAATACAGAGTGAGAAGACTCCTAAACTCTATCTTCATGCATTTATGGGAAAGGAAATAATTTACTCTGAAACCGTTAGCTGAAAACTCATTTATATTCTGTGAAATGATGAGTGTGTGGCTGGAGTTGGGGGGTGAGGAGGCTTGCACTCCTATGCCCTTACCCCCTGCCCACCAGCACATGCCTGGATGATGACTGGGGTCCCCTCTTGAGATTCCCTACCTTCAAAGTTTTCCAGTTTTCTTCTCACAGTTGAGAAAATCTAAAAGGCTCTTGACATGGTATGCTTCTGTGAAAATCCCACTGCCTGTTTATTATTTTTCACAGACCATATCAAAAATCCTTGCCTCAAATGTATGAAAAGCAGTCAACATTTCCCTTTGGCCACCGGAAGGCTTGAGGCTGAATGTCATGTCTACAAAGTGCTGGTAATGCATCCTGATGGATTTTCCATGATGCAGTTGGTGCCTTGGACATAATAAATGACCAAGAAATGTTTGCTTAATTGAATCAGAAATGAAAATATAAGTATTTTATAAAGTGCTTACATCAAACCTGTCTTTCCATCCTATCTCATTTTTTTCTAAGCCCCCCCATGTCTTGAACCTTTTGTTACAGTTCTAATAAGCAGTCTGACACCTCTTCTTAATCTGTAAGACTTAGCTTAAAGTCAGTTCTATGATGAACTGACCTCCCCTTTGTGATCTAACAGTACTCTGAATAGAATCTGTTCCTTCTTATTCCCACGTATCTCCCTGTACTGCTACTACGAGCTCCTGAAGGACTGAAAATCTGTGACTTGACCTTTACATCTGCAGCGCCTGGTACTAGGAAATGGTTTTAGTGCATGATCATACCGCTCTCATACAGAGATGACTGGAGGTATCCATAGTGTTTATTGCCATAAGTTTGATCCAATTTCATTCTCTTTTTTGCCAGTTGAAGTTATAGGTTACTTCAAGCTGTTTTCTATCTAATCACACTATCGAGCATAAACAAGGTTTTAGTTTTCCCTGTTTCCAGCAGGCCATTTCTGCCAGTGCCTTTATAATTCCCCTGGAAAGACAGGCCTTGGGATGGGTGGTAGCAGTTCTGATGATGTTCATATAGCCCAAAGTAATCTCCTGGAGAAGGAAAAGACTTCCCTTAAAGAAAGAAAATATTGTCTGATACTTTTTCTGCCCTCTTGGTGTTATCTTTAGGCTTCCTTCCAGCTCAGTGGTGACTCAGTGATCTGTTCCTGGCTAGACACATATGCACGGGAGGCGAAGGTAACAGAAATGGAGCTGCGCCTCAAAGTGAGGCTTAAGGGCCTCCAAGAAGAGCAGGGGAAGGTGGAGCTGACGTCTCAGACTTCATCTTATGTACTGCCATCCAACACGTGTTTCACAATTTGTTTCTTACAGGTGGTTCTCATCGCAGTGTCTTTCAGACTGCAGCTGGCAGCACATCCATCAGACATGAAGTCTCTGGAAGGATTGTGAATTTCATCACCTTCTTGAGACCGCAGGCCATATGTTCTGTCTCCATTCACTGTTTTTTTTCTGTGAAGGCCAGGATCTGACAAAGTGTAGAAATGGCGTCTTCACCACTGTTATCGTTTAGTTCCCCAGGAAATTCAGTGTCTTCAGAGGAAGATCATGGAAAAGTTTCATGTTGTTTTTCCCTTTCATCATTTTTCTTCAGTCAAAAATAATTTACTTTCCATCCTTGAAAGAATAGTAGTAAGCGAATGAGCTCCATAGGAGTTGACCACCCGTTCTTTAAATTGTTTGATATTGGTTATTCTAGGTCAACCACATTTACCCTCTCAATGAATGTTTCAGGACTATGAATACATGCATATCACGAAGAAATTGCTGGCTTATGAAAACATTGTGCCCGAGCTCCAAAACACAGTTGTTCTCGTAGAGGTTAGGAGACCATGAGTAGCACAGAGGTAGGTCCTAGGAACAGGATGATAGAACTCTAGAATGTCTGCCTGGAAATCCAGATGGTACAGAGCTGGTAGAACATCCAGGCTTCACTGGGTTGGGGGTGGCTGGAGAGTGGGAATGGCAGGCATTGTCTTAAGAGTGTCAAGTTCCGGGATGTGAAGGTTACATACATGTCCTCTGCTTCTACTTAAGCCCAGCACTTTGGTGCCGCACCTTGTCTCTGGTCGTCTAGTGGGAATGAAGTGGCAGGATGGCAGAGTTAGCCAAAAGAACACACTTGGCTGAGAAAGCCAGTGGATATGAATTCCTTTTGGGACTGTAAAATTGTGTTTCCAACAGTAAAAAAAAAAAAGCACTTCTCCCCACCTCCCCAAGGCCCAAGAAAAGCAAGAATGTGTCCATAATGAAGAAAAAATATGCATATACCCAGTTTCTCTCTTTATTTACAAAGCAGTAAACCAAATCCCTGTGAGAACATAGATATCCAATATATTATACTATTGTGTATGCCATTTTCCCTCTCACATATGACTTCAGGTTTGGCCACTCAATGTATGCCCCAAATTAGTTCCATCCACATGAACATATGATGGTAAGAAATCTATTTATCACCTTAAAATGTCTCACCACTTAAAGGTAATGGGAACGGAGAAATAGAGATATACCAAAACCTATTCCATCATCCTTATCCTCTTCCACAGCATGTCTCAGAGGTTCAGTGCTTGGGCGGGTCCTTACTATAAACTTGGGCTGTTCTAGAAACGTCTCCACTTAGCTCTGTAAGTAAGAATAGCGCCCTCTGCATGTTACAGAAGGAACTTAGTGACTCCAAGCCAGGTGTCCTGAAGGAAAAGTGAAGAAATTACTCAAAGAGCTAAACTTGAAAACAAGGAGCAGCTGAGGTCTAGGCATGTTCTGTCTTGAGCTTCTGACACTGTGCAAAGTCTGTACGCTGACCTTAGTCACAGACGAGAAAGCCTTGGAAGCCACGGCAGCCATGGGTGAGCCGCAAGGCTCTTCCTGACTTACTGAGGTCTCAGGAATAGCCAGGCAGGAAAAGATCTGCCATTCCCACTACATGTTTGCACAAACCGTGGTAACTGTTTTCTGAGCCCAATTTCCAAAGGCTTCTCTGAGAACTGAGGATAACCCTCTAGTGGACTGTTTTAAAATAAATTTTTCTTTCTGTATGGAATAGCCATAGATGTGCCTCTTTGCTACAGACTTTTCTCTCTCACGCATACACACATAAATGCACACACACACACACACACACACACAGAGTCTGTGTGGTGGGCCAGTCATACTAAAAATAAATACTCTCGCTTCTCTAAATTATTTATAGAACTAATCTTATTTTTGAAATATGTTAATAAATAATCTAAATGGGGGGGGTTTGGAAGTTGAAGTGTTTTTTTCTTTCCTTTTTTTTTTTTTTTACTTATGTTGATGGATAGCCACAAAGCATAATCATTTTATTTACAAAAAAAACCCCAAAATCCCCAAACCTAAAAAAGCCCCCTCAAATCAGACATCCTCTGTAAATACAGTTTTTAAATGATGAGTAAAGTACTGTACCATCGGCCCCGTTTGGTTATTTACATCATGTTAGTCACTCAGCAGTAGCCAATCCATGAATTCCTCATGGGTAGTGCAACCAGTTAAAAAGTGTATAAAACATTATACATATAAAAACTCTCACATCCTTTGGATGTTTGCAGTGCATCATAACTTTGTGGTTACCTTTCTGCAACATAAATTAAAAAAAAAAGTATGCACACATGCACACACACTCACACACACACACACACACACACACACACACTCACACAGACCCATATAGATAAGCCATCCATCCAGTCATACACCATCCACAGAGTGTAGTGCATGGGACAGAATTCCAGGAGGCACGAAGGATGGTCCCATCCTCAGGGCAGTCCATCATCTTCCAGGCTTAAAGCCACTCGCTGGGGAGAGAAGCCAAATAAATCATCATTAGATCCGTAAGACTTAGCCACTATTTATCGGATATCAACACAGTACCAGACATTCTATTACTTTACAGGTATTAGCTCACATCTTCAAACTCCCAAAATAAGACTTATCACGTTTATTTTACAGATGAGAAAACAGAGACTCAGTGAGCTTCCATAACATTTGCTTGGATCATACAGCAAGTGGCTGAACCAAAATTTGATCTCAGGTCTGTGTGAACCCAGAGCTGTGGCTTTTTCCATTATTTTGTCTCTTTGTAAAGGAGGGTTGCAGAGATCTAAAATGTCTCAGTTCTCCCTTAGAGGATTTCTGGTTTGGCCAGCTTCAGTGGGTTAGCTTTTTCAAATATTAAATCCAGGCTACTAGTAGGTCATTGGGAAAGTCATGACATATTTTTCTCTGTTTCCCTATGCAAAAATGCATCATGACTTTAATGGTACCCAATGTCGACTGTCTCTAACATGGTAATCACATTAGGAAGGTAATAGGCTGTTCCCCTCCCAACTGATTAAACACAATCATCAGGCAATGCGGGTCAATTAAATTCAGCTCTTCATCCCTCCTTCCTACTTTCCAGTCATTAGATGCTAGACTCCTCTTTGCCACCAGTGGCTGACCATTCATGGTAAGTCCATTCCACTGTGGACAATGGGTTTAAATTCTTTCTTTTATTAATGTGAAATCTATTTCTTCACATTTTGATGTCCTTTGATTCTCTCTTAGAGTCAAAGAGAGTTTGACACAGTCCAACCCTTGGAATTTATAATGGGATGTGAATTCCCTTCCCTTCATTCTGAGTGGTTTTGTTTTGTTCTGTTTTTTTTTTTTTTCCTCTCTAGGATAGACACCTAACTTTCAACCAGCTTGCCCTGATGTAATCTCGTTTGCCACTCTTTCCAATTTCCTACATATTCTCCTTTGGACAGACCATAGTTTAAATATCTTTCTCATAGTGATGTGAATTTGGACTAACTACCTTTGAGCATTCATTTCATCATCTATTAAATGGGAATAATAGACCTACCTCATAGGATTTTTGGGGAATCAAATGAGATACTGCATGTAGAATGTTTACTATAGTACCAACACCCACATAGGGTCCAGGGTAGTCTAGATCAGCATAAACCAGCATAAAATAGAACCAAACCAGTATCTTCCCTCTCTGGACATTCTATGTACGATGAAAAGTAACTCCACTGCCTTTCAAGTCACGTTTGGGTTGTTTGTAGTTTTCCATGAATACCATGGCCATGCTCCACTAACACAGATATTCAAGACTATCTGATTTTAGTCCAGCCACCCTCCGACTCTAAGACAGATCTCGAGGCCAAAGATAGGGCCCAGTAGTGATGAGAGCTACTGAGAAAGGGACAGAGGAAAGAACAGGTTGCTGAGAATACAGATTTGCAGAGCTTGAAGGTTATTCACCCCATGGAAAGAACATGTGCTTTTGTGTACATACAGATTGGAGTTTAAATCCTGGTTCTGCCACTTCCTGGCTATGCCCTTAAGAGCAAGTTATTCACTTTCTATGAGTCTCAGTTTCCTCATCTGCAAAATGGGGCTAATACTATCAACTTTATAAGATTATTGTGAAGGTTAAACAAGAAAACATATATAAAACACTGAGGACAGCATCCAGCACATAGTAGGTGCTCACTAAATGTTGATGTCTTTATTCTGTTTCTCTGCAGCAGCTTATTACTCAGGCCTTCAGCTCATTAGGACTAGCTCCCCTGAGTTATTTCCTTCTCCAGAAACAATGCTACTTCATAATTCACAAAGTAAAGTACTAGTGCTATCTCACCCGAACTCAGGAGGCAGACAGAATGTTATTCTTATTTTACAAATTAAAAGTGAAACAAGCAACTCAGACCCCAGGGCTGTGGAACCGGAGTCATCTTCTTACTCCAAGCTCGTAGCTTCTTCCACTGTGTCCCCTCTGATCCTAAAAAATCAGCTAAGCAGCTGTTGGCTTGGATGGCCGAGGTGAAGGATCCTCCAGGCCATCTGCTCACCCTCCTCACTTACTCAGCTTCATTTCCCATGTCTCCCCTGCATGAAGCATTTGCTTCCGCAGCAATTTCGTCTGCCCTGTCCCACACTCCATCACTCTCTTCCACCTGCCATTTTCTTGGTCTGCAACTCACCCACATTTCCGCTTTGCCCCAGCACCCAGCTTAAATTTGCAGCCTTCCAAGACCAGAAAGCCTTTTGGGATGCGCTGCACCTACCTGGGCTCATGCCCTCACTCACCAGCCCCTCAGACTCAGAGTGGCACTGCCCTACCTTGCACTTGACGACAGGCAGCTCGGAAAGAGGGTTCTTCGGGAGTTGGTGCAGCTGTGACCTTGGTTCCCCCGGCAAGACAAAAAGCTCCTTGAGGGCAGGGGTTGGGTCTTCCAGTTCTCTGGTCTCCCCAAGACAGGGCTCTGCCCACAGTGGGCGATCAAAGCTGCTGATTGCCTGACAGGGGGATGGACTGGATGACCTCTGAGGTCACACTCAGCCCCCTGACTGCATACAATGATACCTGCTCCAGCCACTTTGTAGTCTTTGCTCCCCCAACAAGTCGTGCTCTGTGTGTGTCTAAGCCTTTGTATAAGTTTCTGTCTAGGATGCCATTTCCCTCCTCTACCTGGAAAACTGTTATTAATCTTTCAAGGACACAGTTCGTCTGTCACTTTCTCCATGAGGTATCCCCTCCCTGATTCCCCAGACAGAATGAGTAGAGCTCTCTAACTGATATCGCCATAGCATTCATTTGACAGCTATTTGTTGGGTGCCAGCCATGCCATACTAGGCACCAGGAAAAAAGTTAATCATACAGTTCTGCCCTCAAGGATCTCATGATCTAATGGGGACACCACTAAGTAAAAGACAAGTGACTACAGTGTGACAGGTACGTGATGGAGAGCGGCCCGGGAGACTATGAGAGAACAAAGAAAGCCAGGAAAGCCTCCTGGAAGAGGGGATTTCAGGGCCTCCACTATGGCTTTTAGCACCCAGATGCACAACTTTGTTAGCAACCCTGACTCCCTTACTAGGTCCTGGGGAGCAAGTACATTCCTTATTTACTTCGGAACACCTTCTCTCTAATGCGGTGCATGGCAGGTAACTGGAATACAGTGTGTGTTGAGATGAATACATTTGCATTAAAATGGCCACAGTTACTCTTCTAGGGCAAAGTGCCTGTAAACTTACTTAGCAGAAAGAAAGCCATTTGGCTCCTTTCCTGCCCGAAGAGCCTCTAAGCACAAAGTGGTCCTGATTCTCCACCCCTACCCCAAACCACCTGCCCCAGCACTTCTGTGTCCCCATGCTTGGTACATGGTAGGTTCTTGATAAATGTTTGATGAAGGAAGGGTGGATGGACGGATGCATGAATAGTAAAAAAGGAAGGAAGGCAGGAGCAAGGAAGGAAAGAAAGAAGGCAGGGTAGGAATTCTCTCAGCAAGGGATACTTACTGCAGGATAGACGTGGCCAATCTGAGCAGTCCTCCCTATATGGAGCTCATCTTCGTCCTCTTCTTCTGTTGTTTTCCTGTACACTGGGTTGTCAAAATTCATACTCTTGGTGTTCTTCCGCTTCCAGTTTCTCCAGATCAGGTAGCCGCTCATGCACAGCAGGGCTATTACCGCTGCAGGAAGGGGCATGAAGGGACATGCTTATCTTACCACTGCTACAACTTTCTCCTCTTGCTTGTTGGCTCTGCTTCTGCAAAGTTCTTGTTTTTTCCTTTTTTCTTTTTGCTCACCAGAGAGACACACACAGAGAGAGAGAAGTTCACCCCCAGAGGGGATGGCCACACCCCAATCCCTTCTCTTCCAGTCTCCTTGGGATTTTAGGCATGTACGTACTACATACATCCAGTGTGTTTTTCAAGCCTCCAGGTCCAGGATTTGAACCACACTGTTAGCCATGTGGGATCCAGCAGCTTAACTACCATGCCACCTAGTGGCCCTTGTGAGTTCTTTTTCTGCTACTCAGAAGCCTTTCTCCAGTCTTTTCTTAACTTCATTAACTGTTCATCCTTTAAGACCCAGCTCAAATGGGAAGTCCTCCCCAACGAGGCAGTGAGTTGCTCCCTCATTTGTGCTCCCGGGTCATAGGATCTTACTTATCTATCTGTGCCCCCCAACTAGACTGAGTCCTTGGAGGGCAGGGACTCTGTCTTATCTACCTCTAGGCCTAGTACTGAGCACCGAGGAGGTGCTCCGTAATGTGCAGAGTGAATGACTTTCGTCATACTGCTGCTGCTTCCCCGGATTTTTCTCTAGAATTGGAGGGTAGAGAGAGGGGCTCCATTAGAAAAGGAGCATCTCTAGAAGAGGACATGGCAGGGAAATACAGGCTCTATGTCAGAAAAAATGGACATATTAATGAATAAAGACGAGGCTGTCTCCAGCAGAGCTGGGCAGAGACAAGGCAAGGAGCGTTGTTAAGGTATTAAGTAAGCATTCATGTGGAGGCACGCTGCTACTACTACATGTATAAAGCTGAAAGGCATAAATATGGGAAAGGAATAAACCAAACTTTTATTATGAACAGCTATTTGTATGTTTGGAAAATCTTGGAGAAGTAGGTGAAAAACTATTAAAAATAATTTTAGTCCATTAAGAATCAACATAACAAATCAATAGCTGTTATTGATTTACTTACTTATTTAATAAAATTTGCCAGAGGGTGCATGTGCTCCCAGAGAAAGATGGGATATGGGGGGGAAGCAAGAAGGCATCTCCCATGGGGTATGGTCATGCTGCAGTCCCTTCTCCTCCACTTCTTCCTCTTTTTGGGATTTTGGGCATGCATATACGAGCTCTTGGCATGATTTTTAAGCCATCAGTCCAGAACTTAAACTGTGCCGTCAGCCATATGGGATCTAGTCAACTTAACTACTAGGCCATGGACTGGCCCGATAAGTTCATTTGTTTGTTTATTTATTTATAGAATTATTTATTTTATTTTATTTATTCACTCATTTACTTTGTTTTTAATTCATTTATTTAATTTGACCAGAGACAGAGAGAGAGAGAGAGAGAGAGAGAGAGAGAGAGAAAGCAAGCTGCCAAGTCTGAGACTTGAACTATGGTCAGCCATGTGGGAGTGTCCAGCGCCTTAACCACTATACCACCCACTGGTCCCCTCACTCATTTATTTTTAATTTGACAGAGAGAGACAGAGAGGAAGTGAGAAAGCAAGCCACCAGGTCTGTGACTCGAACCATGGTCAGACATGTGAGAGTGTCCTTTGCCCTAACCACCATGCCATCTGATGGTCCCCAATAGGTTTATTTTTAATCAGCAACAATCAATTAGAAAATGAAATGGAATAAAAACATGTTCATAATAGTCTAACAAAAAGAAACTTCTTAAAACACCTGGGATAATCTAACAAGAAATGTGCAAGTTCCATGTTATCTCTAAAATTCTACTAAAGTACATATAAATACTAAAATAGATGTGTCATGGTCTTGTACAATGAGCCTCAATATTTTAAAATATAAATTCTTCCCAAGTAAATTTATACATCCAAAGCAAACTCAATAAAAAAATCCATCATAATTTTTCTAGAACTGATAAACTTCTTTTTTTTTTTAACTTTTTTTAATTGAGAGAAATTTTGGCTATAGAACATGTGCACTCACTGGAAAGACAGAGAAACAGAAAGTGAGAAATCACCCCTCCCAGGTGGGATGGCCATGCAATCCCTTCTCCGTTCTCCTCTCTCTGTATTTTGGGCAGGCACACACATACCCAGCATGAGTTTTATGCTGCTGGGTCAAGGACTCAAACTGCGGCCATCTATGTGAGAGTCCAGCAATGTAACCAGTATGTCATCTGCTGGTCCTAACAAGCATATTCTAAAGTTCATCTAGTAGAGAAAAATCCTAGGTAAAATAGCTAAGAATGGGCCAGCTGCTGGTGGTGTGTTGGCTAAGATGCTGGATTCCACATGGCTGACTTCGTAGTTTGAATCCCAGATCTGGCAGCTTGAAAAAATCACACCTGGCACGTGTGCATGCATACCCAAAATCCTGAGAAAAGAATGGAGAAAGGATTACAGTGTGGCCATCCCCCTTGTGGAGTGATTTTCCATTCTGTCTCTATTTATCTCTGTCCAGTAAGCACATGTGTCCTATAGCAAAAGTAAAAAAAAAAAAAAAAAAGCTAAGAAAATGTGAGGTATACCAACAACAAATTGTGTTCCTAGGTTACAAGCATAGACAGATCATTGGTGGAAGAGAATAAACATCCTAGAGGCAGATTGAAGTGAATATGGGTATGTAGTTTATATAAAGATGACAACTCAAGTTGGAGGAAAGTAATGGTTTTGGGGAAACTAGACAGGTTTGTAGGAAAAAAAGTTATATCTCTGCTTCATACCATACTCTAAAATGAATTCCAAATTTCCAAATAGCTCAATATCTAAATACTAAAAAACATTTTAAATAGAAAAAGAAAATATTGGGAGATATTCTAATAATTTAGAGCAAGACAGGACTTCCTAGGTAAATCACAAAACTCAGAAATCATAAATCAAAAGATCTGATACTTGAAACTTAAAATTTGGGCCTGTTGGACCAGCAGGTGGCGTGATGGTTAAGGGCGCTAGACTCCCACATGGCTGACCACAGGTTCGAGTCCTGGACCCAGTGGCTTGCTTTCTCACATTCTCTCTCTCACTCTGTCCCTCTCTGGTCAAATTAAAATAAATAATTAAATAAAGTTAAATGAAATAATTCTTAAAAAAAAAAAAACTTGGGGCCTGTTTCATGGCCTAGTAGTTAAAGGAGCTGGATCAGCCAGGCGGTTTGAATCCTGGCCCCACTGGCTTGAAAAACACAAGGCACAGGGTTTGCATGTCCCAGGTCCTGATGGGATAGAGAAATAGAGAAGATACTGCTTGTACCACATTGAGGGTGCCAAGTTCTCCACCCTTCCAGTGCTCTTCCCCAGGGCCACGCTCACCGATGGGGACGATGATCCCAATGACTGCGGCAGTCACCGTTGAGCCCATCTTGCCATCTTCATTTCCATCTGCAAAACACAAGCATTTGTGCAATGATGCTTCATCACTGTGCGCTCAAGCCCTTACTAGCCCCAAGTAGTAAGAATTACCCAACTGCTTCTTGCCCTCATTTCAAAACAGTGATCCTGGCTAATAATCCAGTCTACCTCACTGCTAATCAAAGCTCCAATGAGGCAAGCAAGACAGAGGTTACCTGCATTTCACAGGTGGGGAAACTGAGCCTAAGGGGTTTGAGGACTTGCAGATAAGTGGTGCAGTTAGGACTTGAACTCGAGACTCATAGGTCAAGGCCCATACCCTTCCCACAGCATCACGGTGGTAGGTGGCTGGAGGCTAAATATGGCAGGATGAGCACTTGGGTCTTGGTGTTGCTGACTGACTCGGTCAACTGCTGCTCTGTCTCTACTGGTTTTGGTAGTCTGTGTGTCCATCCACATTATCAGTTTACTGTTCATGGTTATTAAAATGGGACACAGTGGACCAGCAGGTGGCATGGTGGTTAAAGTGCTGGATCCCATATGGCTGACTCTGTGGTTTGAGTCCCAGACCTGGTGACTTGACAATCACTCCAGGCACATGTGCATGCATGCCTAAAATCCTGAGAAGAGAACAAAGGAGAAGGGACTGCGGCATAGCCATCCACCTGGGGTGGTGGGAGGGTGAGTTCTTACTTTCTCTCTTTCTGTCTCTTTCTGGAGAGTGCACATGCCCTATAGCAAAAACCTAAAAAAAAAAAAAAAGAAAGAAAGAAAGAAAGAAAAAGAAACAACAATGACAAAAACAGGACATAGTATAATGTAGTGGAATTAGAGCACAGGCTCCTGTGTCAACTTCCTGGCTTCAAGTCCGGGTTCTATACTCACTACTGTGTGACCTTGGACAGGTAATCATATATTATAACAGGTTATGTTCTATTTCTTTATCCTTAAAATGCAGATAATGATACTCTCTACCCCCTAAGAAGATGTAAGGATTCAATGAGATATTCATACCAATATTTGAGCATAGTACCTGGCACAGTCTTGCCTAGTTCGAAGAGGGCAGAAAGTGGGGTAAGTCTTGTTTGAAGCCTACATAAACAAGGTAGGGAGAAGCACATTTTAAACTGTAGAGTGCTTGGAAATGTACTGTATTTTTAAAAGTATGCTGTGCTACCTTCCTTACCGCTATAGCTATCTTCATTAGAACAGCTGCACAGGACTCTGTGGTTTAAAAAGCAATTTCCCCTTGGATCCTCATGACAGCCCCTGAGGTGTGAAGAGGGGCCATCATCCAGGTTTGCTCTCAGGGAGAAGATGACCACCCCTTGGCAAGGGCCCACATCCCATCCTTCGTGTGTCTGATTTCCAAGTTACTCCAAGGGGACCTACTATTATGGGGGAAAAAGAACTACACTGCTTGCAACGTTTATTGTGAAGATGGGCCAGCCAGTGGCATGGTGATTAAGGCAGTTGGATCTCACATGGCTGACTATGCAGTCTGAGTCCCAGATCTGGCAGCTTGAAAAACACACCAGGTGCTTGTGCGTGCGTGCCCAAAACTCAGAAGAAGAAATGGAAGAGAAGGGATTATGGTATGGTCATCACCCCTGGGGCGGGGTGGTGCTTTCTCACCATAAAGCCCCTTTTCCCCACAAGCACATATGCCCTCTAGCAAATTACAGAGAAAATGCCCCTGTTCTCTCGCTCCAAGCCAGAATGGCAATATTAAAGCCAGGAGCATGCTGAAGGCCATGCAGAGGGGCTGGCCAGAGGCTCTGCCCCTAGACAAGAGATGCTGGAATTCACATGTTTCACCGGCCTCCCAGGCTTCAGGGATAGTGCTCAACTGTACAAACAGCTTTGCTGGCAAAACAGGCCCGATAAGAAAGGTGCTGTTGAGCTGCTTAGTTTCTAGGCCACCCATGAATGGGGAAAAAAAACTTAAAGATGGTTTTTCCTTTTAAATGAACTCCCCCTGGCAGCTAACTCAATTAAAAAGGTGTTTGCTGGTAATGAGACAGAACATTTCTAGCAGTGACAAATTACGACTCCCAGTGATTTAGTAAGTGATGAACTTAATTATTTTCATTCTAGGGTTGGGAAAGAGGTATGAGCTCCCCTCTGGGGAGCTTCCTGAGGCTGTTGGGAACTGAGATCAGGGCTTTCCAAACCCGAGAGCGCCCGTCACACACGTTAGGCGCTCCTGGGAGACAGACGCACACGTACCCAGAGCAGCAGAGGCTGTGTGCATGCACACTTCCGTTTACGCTGCCTCGTCTGTCTCTCATCACAGTCTTATGGAAGCAGGTAGGGAAAGGGTTATGCTTATTTCCAGTTTGTAGGAGAGGAAACGGAGGCTCAGAGACAGGATGTAGCTTCCTCCAGGCCCTCTATAATTTAAGGGTGCCAAAGACCCCTAAATCACAGGCTGGGATTCTACCTCCCTCTGCTTCCTCCTGGATATACAGTACTCAGCTCAGGTATGCTCTTCTCTCCCCACAGATCCCCCGACCCTGGCCTCCCTGGCACCCCTCCCCCAGGTCAGGAAAGAACGTGCAGCTCATGTCCTTACAGTGTTGGGAGTGGTTGCTGGTTGCAGGCCTCTGGGTAGATGGGCTGAGGCTGGGAGCTCTGGGGACACTAGCTGAGCTGGGGACCGCAGTTGCCAGACTCGGTGTCTCTGTGCTGTGGTTCTGGTAGGCGGGGCTGTGGATGGTGGTCCCAGGGGCTCTTGTGGTAGCAGCTACTGTCCTCATCATGGTAGAGGCTAACGTCGTAGTTGAGGTAGATTGAGGTGCTGGAGGGGAAGCACAGCAGAGGTCACTGGACAGAGAATTTGGTTGCTTTATTTGCCTAAGTTATTGCCCCTTACAAATTATACTTAGGAATCCATCCGCAAAGCCTGGCCCAAATGCCTCTTCTGTGAATCCTTCCCTTATCCTCTAGAATGGGCTATGAGCTTCTGTTTAGCTGCATCCCGAGCACTTTGATTTGATAAAGGTGAGTCATCAAAACAGTGCTATAGGGTTAGGTGTGGGGAAGACGATTATAAAAGACGGGCTGGAGGGAAAAACACAGAAATCTAGAAGGATTTTACAGTTATTGTTACACCATTGGATTTAAATTCTTACTCCACCGTAAACACCTAAAACGAAGTCCTAAATGATGCAGCAGACTTATACTCAGATAAAAGGCCTGGGCCACACATACAGTTTACATGTCTGAAGTCTTAACTATTAGTCCCAACCATATTACAAAAGGGCTTCTATGCAGTGTGATAAGAAACAGGTAGGAAGAGTCTGCATAGGAATAGAAACTGAAGCCATGAAGCTCAAGAGTTCTCAACTTGAGGTTTTCAAGGAGTTCTAGAACTCTCTAAAACTGAATTAAAAATGTTTTACATCAGGATTAGCAGATGGTATAATGATTACATTGCTGGACTCCCATGTATTTGACCACGGTTTGGGTCCCAGACTTGGTAGCTTCAAACTCGTGCTGGGTGTGTGTGTGTGTGCATGCCCAAGATCCCGAGGGGAGAAAGGACTGCGGCGTGGCCATCCCCCTTGTGGGGTGATTTCTCATTTTCTGTCTCTCTGTCTCTCTCTGTCTCTCTGGTGAGCACATGCGCCCTATAACAAAAATCTCTCTTAAAAAAATGTTTTGCATGTCTGTGTGTTTTAATTTTTTTTCATAGAGAAGAGAAGAGAGAGACTGAGATGGACCCTGGAGACATAAGCATGCAAAGATAAAAAAAAAGAGGACCCTGCAAAGGCAACAAGAAGTAGCCAAAGAAGATGGAAGAAAAGGAGGATATTGTGTTCCAGCAGCCGGGGGAGATTTCAGCAGGATGGGCACTGCCGCGGGCTACCCATCTCAGAAGCTCTGCTTACCTCTGTAGCACCTCTTCATGTCTGGGCCCAGCCACATGGTGTCAGGACAGGCACACGTGTACTTGGGAGAGTGGCTGGAGGTCTGAGGAGCAGGAAGGCACAGGTACTCGCAGCCTCCATTGGGCTGGGCACTCAGCTCACAAGCATCTGCAGCTGATGGCAGAGAAGGAGAGAGACAGTTGGGGCTGGACAGTGGGGCATGTCAGGTCTTCCTGCCTCTCCAGGATGAGGCGCTTCCTACTTGGCTTGTGCAAAAAAGCTTTCCTCACTTTTTTTCTTTTTTTTAAGAGGTTTTTGCTATAGGGCGCATGCGCTTGCCAGACAGACAGAGAGATAGAAAGCGAGAAATCACCCCCAGAGGGGATGGCCACACCGCAATCCCTTCTCCATTCTCCTCTCGGGATCTTGGGCACGCACGCACACGCACCCGGCATGAGTCTAAGCCACCGGGTCCGGGACTCGAACTGCGGTCGACTATGTGGGAGTCCAGTGACATAGCCATTATGCTAACTGCTGGTCCCTTTTTTTTCTTTTAATGACAGAGAGAGAGAGAGACAGAAAGAGACAGAAACAGAGAGAGGGAAAGAAACAAGTGTTTTGACAGGGGCTGGCTATGTTGCGGTTCTCTGGGCCCAGTCTTACAGTTAGCTATAACAGAATTGCAGGCCTATGCTACCATGATCAGCCTGTGTAGGCTGGTCTGAGAACTGAACTGGGGTCTCCCATGTGGTCCTAGCCTCGTGCAGTGGTTCCCTATGGCTTGTGCCACTGTGGCTGACCCTCCCCACCACTTTTACTGGGCACCATCCAGCACTGTGCCTGGTGTTTCTAACTGCATACATTCATTTAATCCTTTCAACAATTCTGAGAGGTGGCTATTATGTCCCAGATTGACAGATAAAGATACCGAGACTCAAAGAGCACTAATTGGCTGAAGCTATACCTGCAGGAATTTGAGATAGAATTTGAACTGAGGTCTGTTGGACTCTAAGCCCCACGTTTTCCTCCCAGGTCACACACCATCTCTCTCTCTCTCTCTCTCTCTTTCTCTCTCTCATTTAAAGTTCTAGATCTAGATTCAAGTACCAATCTCATCTTTATATCCTCCTTTGCTTTCCCACCTCCACCCTGGCAGCCAACATCTCAGTAATGATTAGAATTGGTTTATCTAAGTGGTAGGTGAGGGTACTGCCTAGTAGTAGAATACTAGCTGACTTACTATATGGGCCTAGGATGCATTAGCTTATAAACTGCAAAATGGGTACAAACAGCAAACAGGAAGCAATATGCCACAGCAGAAGGAGCTGTGGAATCAGACAGACCCAAGTTTCCATTTAGCTCTGCCATCTGCTAAGATTATTTTACCTCTCCAAGCTTCTGTACTCTCAACTGTTAAATGAGAAGAGAAATGCCTAGCCTTTGCAGGATTGGCAAAAATAGGACATTTAGATACTTATGTATACTCAGTGTTATTTCACAAAGAGCTTGAAGCAAAATGAGACAAAATATGGGATGACAAAGCACTCTACCAGCAAAAGGATTGTTGTTGTCATTTTTGGGGGTGCTGCGTTATGACATAAACACAAACACAACCTGTGTAGAGGGAACAGACATGGCAGGGGACCTGGGACCTGGGACCTGGGACCAGGAAAGGCTCACCTTTTGGCTGCTTCAGCTCATGGAAGATGACAATGTCATGTGGGTTATTGAGATTCTCAGCCAGGATGGAGATTTCCAGGCCATTGAGCCGATTTGCACTGAAAATGGCCTCGTTCTCCAGGTCTGTCCAGAAAACCTTGTCCTGCAGGGTACAGAGGCAGAGAATGAGAGGCCCCGAGTCTGAACCCATGACCTTGGGCTGAGGGCTCAGCTCTGAACAATCGCCCTGGCATCTTCCCTGAGTTAGCCTGTCTGCAGATTCATGTAGAGCTCCCGGCCTTCGCTCTGTGAGGTTCCTTCTCCTGGTTCCCTGTCAGAGAGGATTATTTGGAGATTCTGTGCTTTGGCCTGAAGGTCACAAAGCTACTCAGTAATGTGGGCTAGGTCTGTTTCGTGTGGTCCAGCAGAGAGCCAAGGTCGGGCCTCTGTAGTTATTACCATTACTGGGGCCTAGGACCAAGATTGTAGGGGATGTGAGAGCTCCTGAGGGCTGTTCCCTGCAGGGCCTCCCGCAGCCCCTACAGCCTCTGCACACTGTGTATGTGTGTATGTGTGTGTGCACGCACATGCGCATGCATGTGTGTCTCCATATCATTAGTCCAAATAGGCCCAGCTGTGCATCTATAGGCAAACCTACATTTACAACCATGCTTTCTCATACACAGATCTAGACACATAGCCAGACGCTCATCTGCACATTTGTACATACGTAAGCACTTGTCCGATCATGGCGAACATATTTACACATGCAAGCTCCAGGAGGTATAGGAATGAACACCTTTTCCCTGATGCATGTCTATCCACACATGCACTACACATACTACACATGCACATGCCACAAGTATGCACAAGCACATACACATGTGTCCAGACACACCTGTCTTTTGAAGCAAGGCTGGATTGGTGGAGCTTTGCCCACAATTTCAAAGCAGTGCTGAGTGAGGTCGTGCCAAGTCTACTGCCAGTGCCCACCACAGACCACTGTCCCCGCCTCCCTCCCTTTGGTGGCAGTTAGTTTGGGGAAGAGGTGGGTGTGTGACCTTGGTTGGTCTGGCTTCCTGATTCCCCCAGGAGAAAGGCTGTTAGGCTCAGAACACAAGAGGGTATTAACTCCTCACCTTTTGGGAGCTTCTTGAGGGCCTGGAATAGTGTCTGATTCACTTTTATGGCCCCAGGTTCAGCAAAGGTCAGTACAAGTGTGCTGAATTGGGGACCAGCAGATGGCATAGTGGTTGGACTCCCACATGGCCAAGCATGGTTTGTCCCAGACCCAGAGGCTTGAATCTCACACCAGGCACATGTGCATGTGTGCCCAAGATCCCAAGGGGAGAACGGAGAGGGGACTGCGGCATAGCCACCCTCCCCGGGGGGTGATTTCTCACTGTCTCTCTTTCTGTTTCTGTCTCTCCAGTGAGCACACACATCCTATAGCAAAAAAAACGAACAAACAAAAACACTCTGTCTTAAAAAAAAGTGTGCTGAACTGAAGAGCATCTCTCGGGTCGTTTCCTGCAGTAAATGACTTTAAGAAAATGAAATTCCTCTTCCCTTCCTCCCTGCACTGGGTTCCTCCGGTCCATGTGGTGTGGTGCTGGGCGTGAGGGTACAGCGGAAACACACAAGTCTGGAAACTCACCCACGACAAGTGCCCTGAGAGAGGGGTCTCGGGAAGAGCCCAGGAGAGGCTGCCAGGCAGGCAGCGGGGCCTCGGGTTGCAGGCGGCTCAGACTGTATAGCCAAGTCACTTGGCTCCCCCGTCCCCTTGTCTCCATCTGGACAAGTCTCAGAGTCGTCCTCTCTGAACAAGCCTTTTCTAGGCTTTAGCCTCCCAGTGGAGCCTGCCTCCCCTCACGGGGCTCACCTCAAACACAGCGATCCCAAAAGGGTGGCTCAGGAAGTCAGTGGAAAAAATCAGCATCTTCCTGTTCCCGCCACTGAAGTCAATGCTGGACAGCTGGTGCAGCTTGGAGTCCACCCAGTACAGGCGCTGGTTCAGCAAATCTTGGGGAGGGAGAAGGAAAGAGAGGAGGGGTCGAGTCATAAACCTGGGACCCCAGCCTTGGATATCTTTTCCCCTGTACCCCCACTCTGTCTACATTTCCAGGTCTCAGACTGAGGGCAGTCGTCAGGGAACAAAGGCACTAGCACCACGAAAGGACCCACGAGACGCTTGGTGTCGGGATCGGGCGCTTGGACAGACTTCCGCTCCAGGGGAGGCAGGGCTCACCCAGCGTGATTCCGTTGGGCCATTCAATGTTGTCTGACACCAGTGTTTGCCGGTCCACACCATTGAGCCCCGACTTCTCGATCTTGGCCTGGTACCCCCAGTCGGACCAATACATGAACCTGGAAGACAGAAAAACCCAATTTGGCTTCTTGGAAGGGACATGACTGGGGTGGTCAGAGCTACAAGGGATCAAACGACCCACTGAACAGTGAGCATTATGCTTCGCGGGGGCTGGAAAGACCTCAGGGCCTAGAATCAGCAAGTACTTTAGCCTTTGCCTCACTTGAGAACCCAGGGACGCCTGTACTCCCCAGGAGCCCTCCCGGTTTGCAGCAGGTGAGCCAGTCGCCCCCGTTTCTAGCAGCTCTAACTAGTGTCAGCAGGGGAAGGGCCCCTAGCAGGCCTTCTCTCTCCCAGTTTACAAAGGAAAGTGGGCGACACTCCCAACCTGGCTAGCCATTCCTGCTGCTGCCCCCCCGCCCCCCGGGGTCTGCGAGGCTGGTGGCAGTCCACTGTTACTAATTCAAGGGAGTGCAGGCGACTGTCTCCGCTCCTTTGTAAACAGTGTCCTCCAATTCTCCTGAGTGTGCAGTAGGACTCCTGCTGGGACCCTGACAGATCCACAGCGGACCAGGGTGGACCGGGCGTAACTGTGTGGTTTGGAGGACAGCTGCCACACCAGCTATGTGGGAACAGGGGACAGGGGACGGAGTTGAAGTGAGGAGTCGATGGGATGACTCAATATCTGTCGGAGTGGCTCATACTGCACTGGGAGCACCTGACCCACACTCGGTAAATGGCAGCTGTCAGTCACTTCCCGAGGCCTGGCCTCTTGCATATCCTCTTACGTGCCCTTCCCTCAGCCGTCCTCCTTGGAGAAAGAGAGTTTTCTTATCCCCGTTTAACAATGAAGGGAACAGCAGGTAATGGTGGTACACTTGACATGACATGGCTGCTAAAGGCCACTGCCACCTCAGGACATCCCACAGAGGGAGGGGTCCTGTCCTGTCCATAATCCCCAGTGCCCAAAGCTGGGGTAGGGCCCGAGCAGGACAGCCTCAGTGGTGAGGGGCCCCGAGACTGTGAAAATGGGTAGGATAGAGGTGGGCAGCTGGGAGCAGAGCAGACCCTGTGACTATGGTCCTCAGACCTTGCTAGCCATCTTGCAGGGCAGGGAGCTGACGTGTTTTATGGAAGTCTAGAGGCCAATAGAGGA
This sequence comes from Tupaia tana, assembly GCA_026018925.1. Lineage (NCBI taxonomy): Eukaryota > Metazoa > Chordata > Mammalia > Scandentia > Tupaiidae > Tupaia > Tupaia tana. The sequence goes on from JAKSZU010000004.1 coordinate 24,169,661, forward strand.
AGTGACGAGAACAAGACACTGCACTTTTTTTTTTTTTTTTTTTTAAATTGAGAGAAATTTTTGGTATAGGGTGCATGCACTTGCCAGAGAGACAGAAAGTGAGAAACCACCATCCAGGGGGATGGCCACTCCGTAATCCCTTCTCCTCTATTCTCCTCTCGGGATCTTGGGCACTCACGCACATGCGCCTGGGGTTTAAGCCACCAGATCCAGGATTCAAACTGCAGTTGACTATGTATAAGTCCAGCTATGTAACCATTATGCCATCTACTGGTCCCAAGAAAGCACACTTTCTTAGTGTGCTTTCTTGGGACCAGTAGACACCCTGTGGGAAGTAGGGAGCTCCCTATCCCTGAAACTGTGTAAGCAGCTGCCAGATGTCCACCGGCAGCAGCCTGAGGCAAGGCTCCCTGGCCTGGGGCTTTCTCCCAGGCACTTTCTAGAGCCTGCTCTGCTCTTCTGTGATTAATGAGAATGGGAGGGTCCAGGGAGAACCCGGTGGCCAATGCCCAAAGAATCCTGGTTGGGGATTAACAGGTGGAAACCCGCACACAGGACTTTTCCTCCAGGGCTGTCTGAGTGGCCCAGAGCCTTCTAGAGACCTCAAGATAGCTCTCGTGACAGACACGTGAGGACCGAAGTGCCTACGGTCAGGATATGGGATATTCAGAGTGGGGACACTTACCCTCGCAAGGGGTCAACGGCAATGGCCCGAGGTTCACTGAGGTCCTGGCTGAAAAGAGTGCATCGGCGTCTGCCGTCGACCGTGGCCACCGAGATGGTCTTATTGCCCGAGTCAGTCCAGTAGATGTGCCTGTGGACCCAGTCCACCGCCAGGCCCTCCGGCGAGTGCAGCTGCTGGTCAATGAGGACTTTCTGCTCTGCCAGGTCGCTGGCCTTGTCCATGGAGGCGCTGAAGAGAGACCAGAGCTGGCTGTGAGGCAGATGCTCCCCCACGGTTCACCTGGAGTCATCCGCACACCCTTCCCCTCTCTCTTCCCTCTGGGCCACGGCAGTGGATTTGGGAGGAACTTGGCTAATTTCCATTCAGCTACTCCCTTGGCCACCAGGGTAGGGAGATAAGCCTGACTCAGTCTTAGCCTCTGGTCTGGAAGAGCTCCTGTTAGCAGAGGACTGAAACGTGCAGCAGGGATGATACAATGGGATTATGACAAGCAGTAGAGGCTGTGGCTGCAGAGAAATGAGAACCACGTCATCCTGGGGAGTGGGAGGCGGCTTTGTAGTGGAGTCCTGGTGAACTGGTTTACCAGGACCGCGAGGGGCAGAGAGCTGCATGTGCAGATGTCCAGAGGCGAGAATGCTTTGGAACAGAGAGATGTTTGGTGGGGGGTGGGGGGAGTAGCACCAGGCATGTGGGATGTACGTGAGGCTGGAAATAAGGCAGGGACCTCACCGACCGCTCCGAGGGCCAGGCTAAGGAACCAGGATTATATCCTAGGGCAGGGTGGGTGGGGAAACTGATTGGGTTAGGACATGGTCAGACAGGCATGCTAGACCACTGTGCACCTGTGGATGGATGAATGAAAAGGGCAGGGAATGAAGACAGGAGGCTGGGAGGGGGCTGTTAGAGCGTCCGGCTGAGACGAAGGGGCCTGAGGAAGGGCTGTGCTGACGTGTTGCCAAGGGGCTGATAACTCGGTAGGCATTCAGGAGCAGCTGCAGCAGGACTTTCTGTTTCCCAAAGGCTGTTTTACCCCAAGGTTTTCATATTCCCCCATACCCTCTCTCCATGTGGTTAGTTCCACGGCTCCCACTTCCATCCATACGCTGACTCTCCATTCCCAACAACCCTCTTCAGTTCCAGACTGCAAAGCCAACCAGCTCCCCGTGGATGTCCCATGATACCTTGAACTCAACAGGCCTCAAACTGCTCACCTCCATCCCCCTCCCTTCAGTTAGACTGTCCCCAACCCCGATTTCCCACCAGTGCATCCCATCAGAGAACAGCCAGAAGCCTGAAACTCCCAAATTAACCTGGGAGTGAATTCTGACTCTTCCTCTTTTGGCTCCCTATCCAGAATGTTGTCAAGTCCTGCCTCTTTCAGGCAAAACTGCTGGACAGCTCTGCTCTAGCAGTTTCTAGGTGTGTTAAGTGTGAACTGAGTATGTCTGTGCTGGGGGAAAAGCAGGAATCTAGCTGTCAGTGAGTAGCACTTGGCATATTTGCTTCCATCTACCTATCCACTTATCCTATCTTTGCTTTGCTTTCTTTTTATTTATTAATTAATTCATTTATTTATTGGCCAGAGGGTGTATGTGTTTGCCAGAGAAAGACAGAGACACAAAGAGAGGAAGCAGGAGAAAGCACCCTCAATGGGGCATGGTCTTGCCACAATTTCTTCTCCATTTCCCCACCTTGTCAGGATTTGGAACATGCATACCCATGTGCCTGGCATGTTTATCAAGCCAGGATTTGAACTGTGGTCAGCCATGTGAGATCTGGCTCCCTTAGCCATCAGGTCATGGGGCTGCCTCCCATCATTTTTTCAACAAAGACTCATTATCAGCAGTCCTGTCAAGCAGCTCTCAGGACAAAGAAAGGACGTAGCTGACCAAAAAGGGTCCAGGCCTGCCACGAGCGGGCTGGCAGCATCTGAGCAGGACATTACAGAGAACCTCCTTGGGTGTGTAAGGAGCTTCCCAGGACCACAGTCCTATGACTGGCATCACAGACACCATGAAGGCTGGGCTGGGGCAGTGCCACCCATAAAGACTTCCCAGACTTCCGGATTGGGTCAGGGGCTTCTTCTGTTCTTTCCCACGTGATCATCACAATGGACTCACTGTTATGGGTGGAATTATCCAGGCAGGGACCAGGTCTAAATTATCTATGAGTCCCCATGGACTGACACACAGAGATGTGAGCTGCTATGAAAGTCCTCACCATAATCAGAGAACTCTTCCTTTCTGCCCCCTGGCTGAACATTTCCTGTCTTGCACTTCCCCACTAAGCCACCAGAGGTCAGACGAAGCCCAACTGGGTGGGGCTCACGCTGCTCTCCCAAAAGTGCTCTCAGCCTAAGCGAGCCCAGAGGGGTCAAGAGCCATGCAGGGCCCGGGGCTGTGACCTGTGTGAAGTGACAAAGACTATTCCCAAGGAAGGACAGGGTGAGGACCACTGTGATATAGACAGCACACAACAGAGGGGGAAGTCCTGACAGTTCCAAATCCACTGTGATCCTGCAGCTCTTCCCAAGCCCCGACTCTGTCCTGGGAACCCTAAAGACAAAGGCCACCCAAAAGGCCACCCTTCCTCTCCTCCTCTCGTCAGCTGCCCCTTACCCACAGCCCTCCAGGGAACACGCCACTGCTCACCTATAGATCTTGCGGTAGGAGAGGTCACACCAGTAGATGCGATTGGTGGCAACTTCAACATCCAGCGCCACAACATTCTTGAGCATGGGGATGAGACGTGAGTAGTCCCGCTTCACCAGGTCTATCCTCCGCACCTCGTGCCGGTTAGTGAAGATTAGGGACGGGCTCTTGCCAGCTGCCAGGCAGGGAGGTCGAGAGAGAACAGGTCAGTGCAAGAGGCAGGCAGCCTGGAGACCAAAACTCTGCACTGGTTTCCCTATGATCTCTGCCTCACAGGTTAGGAGTGGATGAAACAAGGAGTACAAGAAGCATAAGATGCAAAGCACCATGCATAACAGAAGGATTATTATTCTTTTTATTAGGTACAAACTCACCCCGATCTTTTTTTTTCCCCCTGAGAGATTTTTGTTATAGGGCACGTGTGCTTGCCACAGACACAGAAAGTGAGAAATCACCCCTGGGGGGATGGCCACACTGCAGTCCCTTCTCCATTCTCTTCTTGGGATTCTGGACACACATGCCCATGTGCCCACTGTGAGTTTCATGCCACCACATCTGGGATTTGAATCAGTTGACCATGTGGGAGTCCAGTGCCTTAACCACTATGCCACCTGCTGGCTCCCTCCCCAGTCTTTTGACTCCCCGCTTCCTTGGGCCAGCTATGAAGGTCTTCCCAAGCTCCCTGTCCAGCCTCCTCAGTCACCCCTCTAACACACCTGATTCCAGCTTGCCGGACTGCCCGTCATCACCTAGCCTTGGCAGGGCTCTGCTGCCTTGGAGCCTTTGCTCACCTTGTCCCCTCTGCCTCGAATGCATTTCTTCCCAGCAACCACCATGCCCTTCTCCACTTGGGGCCTCACTGCCATAGTCAAGAGGGGCCATCTGAGCGTGTCTTGGATGGCTCAGTATGGAGACAGACATCAGGACTGAGACTTAGGGAGGGGGTCCTAAGGAGGTTGTTGGTGTTGATGCTGCGTGTGTCTGGGAACATGGCAACGGACGAGGCTCAGAGATGAGCAGGGGCCAATCACCAAGGGTCCTCTGAGCAGGGCGATGAGTTTGCTCCTTATCCTGAGCCAACGGCAGAGATGGGGCGCGTGTGATACACAACACAGACTCTATGTGCAACACACAACTGCCCAGTATACACAAAAGCCACTTTTGGACTTAGGTTCCATTTTAGGGAGCTCATCAGTGACCTAGACGTTTCTGGATCGTATGTGAACGTCACTGTCCCACAGGCCAATGAGGGCCTGCACTGACTCCCGTCGGCTATTTTAGATGGGCCGGGCCACCAATCAGGCACTGGCGTTGTGTGAGTGGCGGCTCTTAGCTACACCTGTGCCTGGAGCTGCCAGGGCCTATTGTTTTGCCAGGCCCACTTGTTTTCCAGCTGACACTTCTGCTGGCCACCTGGTCCCTGTCACTACATCTCTGCCAGGATAATGTGCTCCTCAGGGATAGGGTGGGACCGTCAAGAGCCATGCAGGGCCTGGGGCTGTGACCTGTGTGAAGTGACAAAGACTATGCCCAAGAAAGGATGGGGTGGGGACCACTGTGATGTAGACAGCACAACACAGGGCTCGAAGCGTGGACGGGGAAGGAGGAAGGCTGGCTTCTGGGCCTAGCTCTGCCACTGACAGGCTGGCTTTCCTCACCCCGAAGTGAGGGCAAGGACACCTCACCTCCCTGAGGGCAGGAGCTAGGTTAGAGTGCATCTTAAGGTGATTTCCTTTTTTCCCTTTCTTTCTAGGGTGCATACGCTAGCCAGAGAGGGGAAAGTAAGAAATCACCCCCGGGGGGATGGTGATGCCACAATCCCTTCTCCTCCATTCTCCTCTCAGGATTTTGGGCACACGTGCACACACACCCGGTGTGATTTTCAATCCACTGGATCTGAGGCTCGAACTGTGGTCAGCCAAGTGGGAATCAGGTGCCTGAACCACCACTCTACCAGCTGGCTCTCGAGGTGATTTCTAATCACAGCTATGACTGTGACCGGGACCCCACGTGTTTATGATTTGAGTTTTCATGTAACCGTACTTTGTCACGTGTGGGTTTTGTGTATACATGCGTGATTGTGTGTTTTCCCCACTGCAAATGTATGAGGTGTTGTGTATTACATGTGAACTGTGTGGGGACAAGGACAGATTAACGTGCTGTGCTGACGTATACATTTATTGAATAGCTCACGTGGTATATTTTCGGGCTACTGGTCTACCTTTTACGTGTTGTGGTTGCTATACTGTTTAATCTATATGCTGTGTATTGTATTTGTGCATATAAACTCCAGGCTCATGTAGTCAGCTGCCTACCCAATACCTCTGTCTGGATAATCTGAATAGTTTTCTCAGACTTAACATGCCCCAAAGAGTCTTCTACTCCTCCAAAGCTGTTCTCTTACCACCTCTCATGAGTCTGTGACAGCCATCCTGGTTTTTCAGTTGGTTGACTGAAAACCTTGGCATCCTACTTGACTTTTTCTTCCCTCACATCCCACACTCTATCCATGAGCAAATCCTGCTGGCTGGCCTTCAGAATATATCCAGTCTGTCCACTCTCATGACCCCCACAGCAGACCCCTGGCCCAAGCCCCCACACCTCTCTTCTGGATTACTGCAGTAACCCAGGTGCTTTCCCTGCTTCTTCCCATGCCGTCTGCATGCTGTTCTCAACATTGCAGCCAGAGGGAGACTGTCCAAAGGGCACACCATGGGACCAGGAGATGGTGTAATGGTTACCTAACTGGACTCCCACATGGTGAACCATGGTTCGAGTTCTGGATCTGGTGGCTTGAAAGTCACACTGGAACACGTGTGTGCATGCATGCCCAAGATTTCAGAAGAAGAATGGAGGAGAGGGGACTGCAGTGTGGCCATCCCCCCAGGGGTGTGATTTCTCACTTTCCCTCTAGCTGTCTCTGTCTCTCTCTCCGGAGGGAACATGCACCCTAAGGCAAAAACCTTTCCAAGAAAAAGGCGGGGGGGACACACCATGTCCCTCTTCTACTCAGAACACTCAACTGCTTTCCCCCGACTGAGAAGACATTCCAGTCAGCCCTTACAGCGTCTAGAAGGGGCTTTGGGACCTGCCCCCGTCACCTCTCTGACTTCTCTCTTCCTAGTCTCCTTACGCCAATGGCACCAGCTTCCTCGCTGTCCCCTGCATGCGCCAGGCACACTCCTGCCTCAGAGCTTTCACACTTCCTGTGCCTTCAGCTCGACATGCTGTTCCTGCAGATGACGGCATGGCTCCTGTCCTCACTCCTCGGGTCTGCACTCAGGTGCCACCTCAGTGAGGGCTTCCCTGACCCTTCTACCTATAACCAACCCACTGCCCTCCTGGACTTCCCTACCCCAGTCCCGACTTCCTACGTCTCCTTAAACCCTCACTGCTATCTGCTACGCGCTGTAGTTTACGTAGCTGATTTCTTGTCCCTCTTGCCCACACAGAATCTCAGTCCTGGGACTGCAGACGGGGATTTGTGTCTGGCTGGCTTACTGCTGAATCTCTAATGCTTGCAATGTGAGGTGTGCGCCACGAAAAATGGAGTAAAACTCATTTATCCAGTTGGCCGAGTTATCTGGCGTGTATCTGGACATGCCACGCTGTGTGAGCTGCCCACGCTGCGTGTGGAGCCTGTGTCCGAGTGTGTGTCTGTGCGTTGTGCCTGTGGGTTTGCCCACCGTGGGCTGTACTGGGTGGCTCTATGCGGTGACTGCGTGGGTGTCAGTCGCAGGTTGTGATGTGATGCAGTCACACTCAGCAGTGTGTGCAACCTTTCTGTGTGTGTGCCTATCCACTCCTCGCACATGTGGAAGCATGCTGCTCCCTGTACCCCTCAGAGCTGTCCCCCCGCCTTCGGGGTGTCCATACCGACAGCCTTGCAGTTCTTGGTCACCGTGTCCATCTCGTAGCCCGGGTAGCACTCACACTTAAAGTAGCCCTTGTAATTGACACAGATCTGGCTGCAGGCGTCTGGATCTTCACACTCGTCAATGTCTGTGGGGAGGAGCAGGGGTCAGACCTGGTAGGAGGGTGTGCCTCTACTTGGCGGGGTGGGGGAAAGGCCTCACCGCCACAGGTCTTCTGGTCCAGGAGCCGGAAGCCTGCTGGGCATGTGCACTCAAAGCCGATTTTGAGGTCAGTGCAGATGTGGGAACAGCCGCCATTATTGTGCAGACACTCGTTCAGCCCTGCGGAGGGAGGCAGGCTCCTGAAGGCCTAGGAGCCCAGAAGGGGTGGGGCAGGGCAGGGGAGGGGCAAGGCAGGGGCTGCGCAGGGGCAAGAGCAGAAGAAAAGCCTTGGGGCAGCAGGACTCCCCAGACTGGAGGGCTCTGTGGCCTCACTGAGCCTCCACCTCATTAACGGGGACTGGGCAAGAAGAGGTTCAGCCCTTTCTCAAGGCTAGACAGGGACAGAGACGGGGGAACCCGAACTCAGGTCCCTGGCCTCAGGCCGCGGCTCTGTGGACCCCCTGGCCTGAAGTGGCGAGGCCTTGCCTGGAGGCCTAAGGTCTTTCCTTTCACAAGCTTGTTTCTTACAGTCCCTCCTTCCTGTAACCTCAGAGTTGAAGGGGCCTGCATCCAACCCTTGGGGTACCCCAAGAGTCCCTTCTGAAATGCCCCTGCTCAAACATCTCCAGCCTCAGGGAGCCAGCCCACTTTGCTCCAGAGACAGGAGATCCCCTTTGAACAGCTCTGCCCACTAGGAGTTCCCTGTAGCTTCTGCTCCCGCCCCCAGCTCCTTGTGTGGGGCAGGCCAGGGTGCAAAGTCTCCTGAGAACTTCCTTAATGCACTGACTCCCGGCCTGCTGTCGTTCAGGTATCCCGGACACGCTACATCTGCCTATGCCCCTCTCTGGACAGGGCCAGAATGAGTGGCCACCCAGGAGTCTGCACCCACAGGACGCCCTCAGCTGCACTCGTGGATCTCTAAGACTCTGGGCCTCTCTCTACATGCAGCTGTTGCTAAGCCAGTTCTCTCCTACTGTCAACTACGACGGGTGCCTTCAGTGCCTTTCTTCTCAGCACCTGTCCCTGTTCTTCCAGTTACCACAAGCCTGGCCCCAGGACTACCAGCTGCTGCAAGGGGGAGGCCAGGAGGTCATCTGGTTCTGGTTCCCCCCTCCTCCACTCCCTCACCACCTTCTCGCAGGGTCCTAGGGGAGTCAGGGAGTCCGGGACCAAGGCTCACAAGTTCTCGCAGCATCTTCTGTGCTTTAGAATCACAGCAGATTAAATCGGCAAGCCAAGGGAAGGTGCCCACCACCCCCTGCCCACCAGGCTCATGCACCGCTGCTCCAGCCAAGCCAAGCAGAGCAGAGCTGAGCTGAGCCCATGCACGCAGCTGGTCTGAGCTGCCCACGTGGGGCCATGCACAGCTTGGGGCGCCCCACCTCCAGCCTAAGCCATGCGTAGGGAATGTCCCCTTTACCCCTGGGCCTCCTCCTGTTTCCCCGGAATGTTGGCAGAACTGAAAGAACAAGACCACAGCAATTCCATAACTTGGGGGGGCCTGGACTCTAGCTAGGCTGAGCCACAGTAGCTTTGGAGTAGTCCGTTGGGGAAGTACCACCTCCAGGAATCTCTCTGGCACTCCGAGCCCTCCCTGACCTCTCCTGTGCCGTGCTGGTCCCTGGGCTCCGTCCACCCATTTGTTCTCCCATCCACCCACTGCCTCATTCACGCATCCACTCGCTTCCTTCCTCTCCGTCGGCAGAGCAGCAACTCGGCGACCTACTTACTGAGCACTCGCTGGAGTGGCATGTGTACGACAGCTCTGAAAGGGGAAAGGGGAGTGCTCAAAGGGACTCCGGCTTCTGACTGAAGAAGGCACTGGGGAAAGGACAGCAGGTCTGGACCTGTCTATCCCTGTCAGCCCTTCCCTAGAAGGCCTCTGGTCCTCCCTAACTGTCTCCAGCCTGGAGATGATTCTGCTGGGGAGCCGAGAGAGGAAGGGACGGAGAAGATGGTCCAGAGAGGCCTGAGGAGCACCTGAGGCTTCCTTCCATGAAAGGGAACAGTGTCACTTTCCCCGGCACGTGCACATACCTGCATGCACACACCCTGCATGCACACACACGTCAGCTTATGTGCAGAGGCACAGACAGGCCCGTGGACTCCACAGACACATTCACACGGACACAGGAACACACCCGGAGCTGCATGGATGCAGGCGCCCTGCCCGACCCAGAGGAGACAAGGGCATAGACACTGGCCTCTCACCAGCACAGAGAGAGAGGACTCACATGGACGCACATACGTACACACCTCTTGGGGTGTCATGCAGAAGACAAGAGAGGAAAGAGAGTTTAGTAGGTTAGTAGTCCTGGCTAACGCCTCATCTGGGTGGTGGGGGGAGCTGGGCCCAGTTCTTCCTGCTTCCCTTTTCCAGGGACTTTCCTCTGGGACTTCTCTTACAGGGCCTGGAGGTGGTCTCCTGCAAGGTCAGGTAGACCAAGTGGCCTTCACTCAGCTACTCTTGTTTCCCCAGAGAGAAATTTATTTATTTATTTTTATTTATCTATCCATTTATTTATTTTTGATCTTCCAAAGAGGAGGGACCATGCTGTTCCTGGGAGCTCTAGAGAATGAAGCTCTTCTGAGTGCCCAGGAGGGGAGATGCTGGGGAAAGCAGGGAAAAGGTCTGTCAGGTGGTAGGACAGGCTGACCTCAACTCTGTCCTGCCAGGGCTTTGCTATCCAAATCCCCCTCGACCCCAGACCTTCTGGGATAAGCAGTGGAAATGACACAGGAACCTTCCTAGAGCCCACGCTGGGTTTCTCTGGAATGTCCACCCCACCTACAGCCTAGCTCCTCTGTTCTTTCTGTCCTGGAACCCACCCTGGAGCTGCACGGCAGCTGCTTCCTCCCCTTCTTCGTGCTAGTCCGGCCTGCAAGCCTGGAGCCACCTCCCGCTGCTGCGTCTGACCTACTCCCACTCAGGCCCGGACTGCGCAGTGGCCCTGGGGTGTGCCTGCTGTTCTCCACCTCTTTCTTGCAGGGTTCTCCTGCAGGGGGCTGGAAGGCTTCAGAGGCCAGGGCCTGGGCTAAGTCAGCAGGGTAGGAACACCCAGGAAGAGAGAACATTCCAGAAAGCACACTCTCCGAGGTCTGAAGGTGAAGGACATTAGGAGGATAAGCCAAGTTTGCGAGAGGAAAGATCACTTTTGAGCAGCTAGGCTGGAAAGGAAAGACCTTAGAATTTTGAGGAGATGCAGAAAAAGAGGCCCAAAGGGCAGAAGTCCCACGTGAGGCCACAGAGTGCATGAGTCCAGAAAGAGGGTCAGAGCAGAAAGTATGAGGGCAGGGGGGCATGCGAGGGCCTTGTGCCCCGGAGCTAGGAGGGGGCGTGGCGGGAGGGTGAGTCCAGCTGTTGGACGCGGACAGTACTGTACCACACTCTTTCAGAAGCTCATCCGACCAGTCCCGGCAGTCCCTCTGAGCATCACACACTTTCCCGCCGTCCACGCACTCGCCACTCTTACATTGAAATCTGCGGGGACCCTCACAAGTTGACTCTGTCAGGCCAGATGAAAAAGTGAACAATGATTGTGAGACCTTGGGCAGGAAGGGCTGAGCTGGGCCGGGGCCCACAGGAGACGGGCTGAGCCCCTGTTCCAGCCGTAGCCCCCACAGGTCTCTAGAGAGTGGCCCAAGACAGAAAGCTGAATGCAGGGCCTGTGGACATTCTGCTCACAGACAGGATTCCAGGGGTGACCAGGAAGCCAAGCCTCACCGAGCTGGGCAGGGCCACATGGGTGACTATGATGTGATCTGACAGTACCTGGGCCCTGGAAGGGAATATTCTATAGCTCTAGAAAGGTCTTAGAGGATGGACTGACCATCTCCTGATAGGGGACTTTGCCCTGCAGACCCTGGATAGGGGAGGCTGTCCCACTGCCCAACCTTTCTATGTCCCAAGATGACCAGTGGGTAAGGCTCCCTGCTCCTGCAGTGGCAGGTGGTGGCCAAAAGGGCCATCTGAGAATCAAGGGAGCCCCCGCGGAGCAGGAGTCAGCTTGTTTAGTCTGGGAACTAGTGAAGGAAGCCACTGGGTGTCCTGGACAAATGTCGGAAGACTTCCTGTAGTGCCCTTTCATGTCGCCCGAGGCTGCTTCCAGCTTTTGTGAAATCCTTAAAATTCATTTCTGGTGGTACTAGGACCCCATAGGAGGAGAGCAAGGTGATTTAGGGGCAAGTGACGCTCTGGGGGACAATGTATCGCAGAGACAAGGGGCGCCCTCTCTGACTCTTCTCTCCAGAGCCAGGAGACAGTGCAGGGCTTTTCCTCACGGAGGACGCTGTCCCCTCGATGACCACACGCACCCTGGAGACAGCCAGCTTCGTCACTCCCGTCTGGACAGTCCTGTTCCTGGTTGCAGCGCTTGATGGCAAGGACACAAGTCCCGTCCCCACACTGGAACTCATCCCCGCGGCAGGTCCCCGATGCTGCCGGGGAAGGACAAGGGAAGGTGAGGATTAGTATGGCGCGAGGACAGCTCTCCTCTCCACCCCCATGCCTTAGCCACCCCTGGCAAGAACAGAACCAGCGGCAGAGTTTAGGAATCCTCAGAGGACACCTGTCAACGCACCTCCAGTGTACAGATGGGGAGACTGAAGCTCAGAGAGGGGGAAGGCCTTGCCCAGGGTCACACAGCACTCTGGCTGGCAGAGCCAGGACTAAAACTCAGTTCTCCTGCTTCCCCACCTGTCACTTGTCCCCGGGGCCACTCCAAAACAGACACAACGCCTTCTTTCGAGTCTTGGTACTCATTACTGAGGACCTCATCCACTCGGCAAACCCTTCCTGAGCCAGATGCTGTGCTGGGGGGTGCGGGGGTGGGGAGTGGACAGCCCAGAGACAAAAAGCCTTCTGATCTTCTAGAAGCACAGGGTGCAGGAGGGCTGAGGCCTGGGCAGAGGAGTTCGTGGCAGTGTGAGATGTGTTGTAAGAGAAGGTGGCTGGGGGCCTTAGCAGCCCAGCCGCAGGTCCCAGCCCTGCTGGGGTGGTCAGAGAAATTCGGGTCAGGCCTGAAGGGTGGGCAGGCCCAGCAGGTAGGGAAGGTGGGAGTTTCTAGTTCCTGCGTGTACAAGGTCTCTGGGCACAGGAACCAGTGGGTGGCTGCCTGGAAGGGGAGGGTTATCGGTGAGGACACTGCCTTCTTAGACCTGAGCTCCGCTGCCCTCAGTAGCCACGTGACCTCAAACAAGCCACTTCACTTCTCCCAACCTCGGTCTCCTCCTCCGTAGTAAACCAGGGTAAAACATTCAGGATAAGGCGAAAGGAAGCCTGCTCCTGGTGGACTGACGGCCAGATCCGCAGTCCCTGGGCGGGGCTGGGCGAATTGGAGGGGGCTTACGGCAGTCGGCCTCGTCCGACTTGTCCTTGCAGTCGCGGTCACCATCGCAGCGCCAGCGCAGGTGCACGCATTCGCCGCTGCGGCAGGCGAACTGGGCGGCGGCGGCGCAGGCGGCGGGCGCCGACGTGGCCCCGGGGCCCGGGCGGCCGCAGAGCACTGCTGCCTCGTCTGAACGGTCCTCGCAGTCGAACTGGCGGTCGCAGACCCAGCGCTCCGGGATGCAGGCGCCGCCGTCGCCGCCGCAGCGGAACTCGCGGGGCCCGCAGGCCGGGTCGGCACAGCCGCGCTCGTCGCTGCCATCGCCGCAGTCGTCGTCGCCATCACACACGAACACGGCGGCCAGACACGACCGATTGCCGCACTGGAACTCGTGCGGGGCGCACACTGCGCGGGACAGAGAGCCGGTCGGCCCGCTGGCCCTGCTGCAGGGGCTCCGACCCTCGCCTAGCTCCCGCTGCTGGGAGGAGCGGTGGGCCTGCGGTCAGGCACAGCCAAGGTGGGGTGGGTGGGTCCTATCTGGGCCCTGCCGTGGACACTCAGGCCAGGTGACCTTGGGCATGAGAGTAGAATTCCTGCCCCACTGCCGGCAGCTCGGTGGGACTGGAAGGGGGCTCTCCAGCCTGGGACCCTATGATGTCCCAGGACATGATCTGGACCTTTCCAGGGAACAGGGCCTGGGGCCGTCTCCTTACAGCAAAGCTATGGATAGCATAACCTGCAGGACTCAATCAAAGCCCACCCCCCACACTCCCCGCCCTGTCCCATAATGTCACCTCTGAACATCCCCACGTGGAGCCACGCCAGACCATCCGCTGGGCCCACGGCCCACATTCCCATCTAGGCATTGGCTGGAGCTGCTTGGTCTGTGCAGAACCTGCCTCTTGCCCACCACTGTCTGCACACTTTGTAAGATGCCTTCTCATCCTTCAAGGACCCAAACCCCACCTCCTTCACAACGCGCTTGGGAAAGCTCGCTCTGCCTGTCCTGTGTGTCCCCTCAGAGTCTGCTCAGTCGTCTGAGCTTCGAGTCTTCCGTCGGCCCCATGATCACAAATGGCCTCGGGATCACCCTCCTTTGTCCTGAGGGCCTGCAGAGGGTGGGTGTGTAGTAGATGGGTACCAGGCCTGGGTGTGCGGAGTACCTAAGGCATCCACAGTAATTAAGGGCATAGTTCATGGCCCTGAGGCTCACCTCCTGCCCCTGAGCTTCCCCTTCTATTGGGCTGGTCTGAGCACAGGGCAAAGGAGCACCTTCTAGATCGGCCAGCCTCACTGCCAGCTTACAGATGGGGAAACTGAGGAACAGTCAGCCTATGGTGAGACAAGAACCAGAACTCGGGTCCAAGGCATTTCCCACCTATGCTGACTCTTCCTCTCAGCTTTTGTGGTTTTTCCTCTCTCTTCCTAGAGTGTAAGCTGTGTTCAGAGCAGCAGCTTCCTGGCCATCTTCCTGCTCTCAGACTCAGGCCAAGAACAGGTCGGGGTCAGGGCATGGATGCAGCTGCAGCCACAGGTAATGTGGCAGCACCATATCTCTCCACTAGGGGGCGCCCAGAGTCCGTTTTTATGTTCTGATGTTTTAAAATGTCAATTTTCATTGTTTTTGAACATAAAATTGTGATGTCTTCAGTTTCACAATGTAGGCAGCTCCTGGCATGTGTTCTGACAGCTCTACCACATTTCTGACAGTTGCAGGTTTTTTTCCCCTTCTGGGCTTCTGGGATGTTGGGGCATTAGTGGGAAAAGCACATGCTCCTTGGTACCAGTTCCCCCAGATTATGCTGATGCCCAGATTAGCTCCCCTCCTGGCAGGAGGGCTCCCTGCCTCCTGAGCATCTGCATAGGAAATGCTTTTTAATACTGAGGTTTGAGGCTGACAGTCACTTTAAGAGCCATCATTTTAGGCCTACCGAGGCCCAGAGACTCACGTCTGGCACTCACTAATGGAAAATGCTCTGAGAGATGAGAGAAGGGAAGGTTCTTTTTCCTCTGCCCAGGTGGCTTGGCGCTCTGGTAGAGAAGCCCAGGAAGACCTTCTAACACCCCTGTCCCCTATAATTAATGGGGGGCTGCTCTGGCCCCAGCATGCTCTAGTTAGAGAGACTCAGACTCTCTGCAGGAGTGGCTGATAGCATTTATATCGGAAGAAGCATCTGATTATTGTGGGGGGACCCAAGGGGATGGGGCTAGAGAATTGTCATTGGCCAATGAGTCCCTGCAAAATTATCACAGTGGAAGAAATGAGCCACTGCCATCACGGAGGCTTTGCAACTGCTGATCCCAGCCAGGATCTCCCCCAAGCCCAGATGCTTCCTGCTTCAGACACATCAAAACTCCAGACTTAGAATCTCAGAGTGCTGTGACTCAGAAGCCTCTGGAAGAGATGGCATTTCCCCCAGGCCAGGAAGGATGGGTAGGATGCAAATATAGTGGCTGGTGCAGGGGAGTGGGAGTGAGTGCCTGGCAAAAGCCCTCCTGCATGGCCGCCTGCATCTCAGCCCAGCCTCACAGCCTAGTAGCAACGGCCAGTCTGTCTCCTCCACTGATCACGTGCTCCCAGAGGGAGGACTGTGCAGGATTCACCTCCTTGTCGCTTCCGGAGCCTGGCTCCAGGCCTGACACACAGTAGGTGCCCATCGAACTGAAATAAGTCAAGCCCTGCCAGGCTTCCCCACTGGCTCAGGCCCTGCTGGCCTGCTCCCTGGAAAGGAGATAATCCTGTGCTTGAAGCTCAGCGATGTGTAACTGGCCCAGTGACCACTTCCATCTGTCCCCGCTGAGGCTGCTGGGAATTTCTTCCCCATCCTGTGACATTTGTGCTCCAATATGAGATTTCAGCAACAGTCGTCCTTCACACCTCAGGAATCTGTCCCCCTCCTTCGGACACTGCTGGCACCCTGGCTCAGGCCACCTTCTTTTTCCAACACAGTGCCCGGTCCCCCTGCCCTCGCTTGGAGATTGTCGACTTGTGGAATGGATGAGCAGATGTCAGGCATGGTAAAGAGTTCATGGGCTCTGCTGTCCAGACCTGAATCGAAATCTCAGTTCCACTGCTCAGCCTTGGCTGCGTTTCCTCCCTTGTCTGAGCCTCAGTTTCTTTACCCATAAAATGGGGATGATAATGGCTACTTATGAGGTGGTCGTGAGGATGAAAAAAGAAAATGTCTCCGAAGTGCCTGGCCATGACTAGTGCCCTGATCAGCATCCTTTCCTCCACCTTCCAAGCCCCCAGGGAGAACCAGGATCCTTCCCAAAAGTGACTGCTGACCCCCAAGGCTGCCTGGCTAGGCATGGCAGACCCTGGATCTGACCCAGACTCACAGGTAGCACAGCCAGCCTCGTCCGCTCCACCCTCGCAGTCCTTCTCCCCGTCACAGCGCCACGATGCAGGCACACACTTGTGGCTGGCGGGTCCACAGCTCAGCTTCTCAGCAGGGCACACCTGCTTGGCTGTGGAGACAGACATCCGTGCAGGGCTTAGCCAAAGGGGACACAGGGCACGGCACCAACCAGTCCTACCACCTGGTTCCAGCCACCTGGCGCAAGGCTCTGGGAGGCCATCGGGGTCCTCCCGCCCCGTATCTCATTTCTTCATCTGAGAAGCCCCTGTCTGCATCCTAGGGCTTCCCAAATCCTCAATCTGGCTCCACCACTCCCCTGACACTCTTTCAAAGCCCCCTGGTCTCTGGCACTCAGGTCCTCCTTGCCCACCTCACCTGTCTGCACCTGCCGCCCCATCAAACCTCCCCGTTAAAGCTGCAGGGTCACACAGGAGGGTGCACATGGAGGCACTCTTTGCTGCCATTTCCCAGCTGTGTGCTGTGGGTGAGATATGTGCCAACGGGGCCTCAGTTTGCCTCTCAGATCAGCAACGCCATCATCTGAACCTGCAGGTCTGGAGGGCTTTCCAAGGCCCTAACAGCTGCACACCGCCCCCACCCCCACCCCAGTGACGGTCTGAGCCTTGCTGAGAGCGGCCACCGTGTGGAAGATCCAGCGGGACTGCAACAGCTATAATTACTGCAGCGCAATCAGAGGCTGACTCAATCAGGGGCCTGAAGCCCCAGGGTTGATTCTCAATTTGGAAGAAAGAATGAGAACCCTGTTTAAGGCTGGGGGCAGCTCTTATCCTGAGCTCCCGAACTTGCATGACAGGGCCAGAGGAAACAGATACATCGCAGACCTCCACGCCTGGCTCCCTACTTCCTTCCGGGGTGTACAAGAGGCCTGATCGCAGTGGTCTCTGGGATGTGCCAGGCACGGCAGCGTTAGATGGATGGTTCTATTTAATCTTCACAATAACCCGGCATGTGAGAATTATGTTCTGGCCTCCAGTATGGAGGCTGGATTCGAATTCTAGCTTCCACACTCCCTGGCTAAGTGACCTTGGCCAACAATCCTTATTTCTGTGTCAAGAAAGTGGGAATATGGGGCCAGCAGGTGGCATGGTGGTTAAGGCGCTGGAATTCCCATGTGGCCGACTGTGGTTCAAGCCCTGGACCTGACGGCTTGCTCTCTCTCTCTCTCTCTCTCTCTCTCTCTCTTTGGCAAAACTCATGTGAAAAAAATAAAGAAAGAAAGTGGGAATAATACTATCAATATTACTTGTCTCATAGGATCGTCAGGCTGTAAAGCACTTAGAAGAACACCCAGCTCAGTGCTCACTAGATGCTACCTGTCATTATTTCCCATGTATTATCAGATGAGGACTCTGAGTTTTTCTTTTTCTTTTTTTGGAGAGGTTTTTGCTATAGGGCACGTGCACTCGCCAGAAAGACAGAGAGAGAGAGAGAGAGAGACAGAGACAGAAAGCAAGAAATCACCCCCCAGGGGGATGCCACGCCACAATCCTTTCTCTTCCATTCTCCTCTCAGGATCTTGGGCACACACGCACATGCACCCGGCGTGAGTTTAAACCACCGGGTCCAGGACTCGCCGCTGTCGACTACATGGGAGTCCAGTGACATAGCCATTACGCCAACTGCTGGTCTCAAGGACTCTGAATTTTTAAAAAAATGTTTTAAGAGTTTTTGGCCTTAGGGCATGAGCAGTCATTTTGGGACATGGTGATAAGCACAGAGTTCTAGTCCCACAGCTGGCCGAAAGCACGGCGTGAGGATGCAGAGTGTCTGATCCCAGGGACAGGCTCAGTTCATCTCCCCCGGAAGCCAGCGGCCTCCTCATGCCTCACCCTCAGTGTTGTTTCTAGTACCAGCACGCTGTCGTCTCCTTTCACTTCCATCAGTTGGACAAGAGGCCACAAGGAAAGGGCACAGATAAGTGGGGGTGGGGAGGGTGGTCTGAGTCGAGGTCCCCGGACACTGCTGTGCCAGGGTAGAAGAGTACCTTAGACACCCATGTGTGGACCCCAGAGTGACCCACAGGAATACACTTCATGACATGTAAAGCAATCCATTGGGAATAGAGGATTCATTTTGCAGAAATTTTCCTTTACAAATAACTGCTGGGTAGAGCTCTGGAAAACACTGACCTCAAAGGCCTTTTAAAGAGGTGTACACCAGGGACCAGCAGTTAGCGTAATGGTTATGTCGCTGGACTCCCATGTAGTCGGCCGTGGTTCGCATCCCGGACCCGATGGCTTAAAATTCATGCTGGGTGCGTGTGCATGTGTGCCCAAGATCCCAAGAGGGATTGCGGCGTGGCCATCCCCCCTGGGGGGTGATTTCTCGCTTTATGTCTCTCTGTCTCTCTGTCTGTTTGGCGAGCGCACGCGCCCTATAGCAAAAACCTCTAAAAAAAAAAAAAAAAAAAGAGGTGTACATCAGGGGCTAGAGGGTGGTTTGGTGGTTAAGGTGCTGGACTCCCACATGGATGACCATGGTTTGAGTCCTGGGCCTGGAGACTTGCTTGCTTTCTTTTTCTTTCTGGTCAAATTGAATAATAATAATTAAAAAAAATAAATACTTCTAATGAATAATAATCAAAATTTTAAAAAAGGTGTACACGTTGGGCTATAATTCTGGGTGGTGAAGGGGAACTGGGAGTTGGTGGATGGGGTCCTTCGAGGGCGCCTCTATCACCATACTGCAAAGACCTCAGGGAAGCACTTTGGCTTCTGGAGCCACCAGAACACCAAGGAGCTGAGGAGACCAGTGTCTCCCAGAGGACCTTCTGGTGAAGCGGTGAGTGGCAGGTGAGGGAGCTACTGAAGTGCAGGTTCCTGAGCTACAGCTCATATGGACTAAATCCGGACCTCAAGGGCAGAGCCCGAGAATCCACATTTTCATACCTCCTGACCCCTAATCCAGGCAATTCCCACACTTCCGTTTGAGAACTTTTAGGTCAACATTCTGTATGTCTGGAAGGTCAGTCATCTCTTTTAAATTCACTCTCATAGACGTGAGACCAGTGTTTCACACCTTTGCAAGCCCCCAGGAGAACTGGATGGTGACTGGTGACCAGTTAGCACAAGCCGGGCCTCGGGGACACAGCCTGACAGGAGAGTTGGAAGGGAGCTGCAGTTACTGAGCCTCTCATGAGCTCCATGCCGGATAGTTTAAGCTTGCCCATGCCATGGTCTGAATGTCTGTGTCCCCCAAAACTCATGCTGGAATTTAATTCCCAAGGTGATGGTGTTAAGAGGCGGGGCCTTGAAGAGGTTAGTGTCCTGAGGGAGCCCCAGCCTCTTCTGCCATGTGAGGACAGAGCGAGAAGGTATCATCTAGGAAGAATGGGCCCTGACCAGACGCTGGATCTACTGATGCCTTGATCTGGACTCCCCAGCTCCTGTTGTTTATAAATTACCCGACCTGGGACCTGTAGATGGTGTAATGGTCATATCACTAGGCTCCCAAAGAGTCAATTGTGGTTTGAGTCCTGGACCCGCCGGCTTGAAGCTCATGCCAGGCACATGTGCTTGTGTGCTCAAACTCCCAGGAGGAGAGTGGAGGAGAGGGGACTGCTGCGTGGCCATCTCCCCTGGGGGTTGATTTCTCACTTCCTGTCTCTTTGGTGAGCTCACAGTCCTTATAGCAAACATCTCTTTTTAAAAAAAATGATCCAATTTAAGATATTTTGTTATAGTAGCGAGAATGGACTAAGATACACCCATGCCCTGCACCTGTAGGCCGGGAGCGCGAATTCCACGGGTACCACTCGCGGAGATCACCATGTCCATGGAATCCCTAGAGTGGAGCAGACAGCAGTCCTGCAGGTAAGTACTCCATTTTACAGAAGAGGAAACTGAGACTCAGCGAGACATAGCACCTGAGACAGAATCCAGGTTCCTCTGACCTTCCATCAAACCCCACAGGCCAAAGAATCAACTCCAAACTCTCTACCCCAAAAGTGCAGGTGACTGAATTGGCCCTTCACCTTATATATCACCTCCGCGGGCCTGGTTGTGCAGACCCCAGAACAGTAGGCAGTCGCTTGAACTCTTAATGAATATTTATACAGTTAATTGCATAACCTTTCAGCAAGGACAATGATGAAACAATCCGTCTGCTTCCTTTCTTTATAATTAATAAGACATTTGCTGTGTCCTTAAATAGACAGCTCTAATTACAGGCTCTCGAGGATTTAGCAGTGCCTGATACCAGCGCCCCCTCCCCCACACAGCCTTGGCTCTTGGCATCCAGGCCATGAGAGGTCACAGAGGTCATTTGATAAGCATCCCACGGAGCGGCAGGAGACTGAGGCCTAGGGAAGGGAATGGACCTGACTAGGGTCACATGGATGAATACCAGGTGTCCCCACTGCCTGTCTCTCCTGGAACATCATTGTCGCTTGTGATGTAGCTCTCCCCGAAAACTGGGACTTGAACCTGGCTCTCTAGGCTCCCAGGTCAGGCCTCCCCACTGCATAGCCTGGGGAAGTTGGTCTGGGTAAGTGCTGACATGGCAGTATTTCCCCAGGTGGCTCCTATTTTTACCTCTGTTTTATGAAGGAAGAAAGCCAGAGGGTAAATTGTTACAGTCTCGTGAGAGAGGGGCAGAGTTGGCTTTCTCCCTCGGGTCCAAATGCACTGCTTGTTACCGCACTGAACCACTGCCCATGAGAAAATGGACACCTCTGGGCTGGAGCGGGATCACTGAGGGATGGGGCCCACTAAGCTTCTGCTCAGGTGGATTCTGCAAGATGGCCATCCGATGTCCACTTTCAGGGTAACTGAGGCCTGTGGCCCCAGGCCCCAGGAGCAAGACCATGGGTTGTAGTCAGACAAACCTGGATATAGATTTCATTGACCAACGTGAGGTCTTCAGGTAAGTCATTCAACCTCTCTGTACCTTGGTGCCCCTCATCAGAAAATGGGGTCGAATCGTCTCCTCAAGTTGGTGGATGGTTTAAATGAGGAAACATGGAAACCCCTACGCTCAGATTCTGGAACAAACTCGGAGAAGACAGTTGTGTTTGTTTTAGTTCATGAAATGGAAAAGGCTGGTGGAGGGGCCTGGTTTCCCCTCTGGGGATGTACACCAGGCCACGTGGCCTACCACGTGCAACCCCTGCCCCAGAACAGCCTGGTGCTCTGGGCCAGAGCCCTGAGGGGTGCCTTTGGCTTGCTGTCTGAGGACCCCAGGTTCTGAGGGGCAGGCTGAGGAGCACCACTGTTTCTCCGACACGGGAACTCTCCACAGTCAGCGAGTGGGCTTGCAACTCCATCTTGGAATGGCCGAAGGCAGTGACAAATTCCTGGAGAATCCTGCCCCAGAAATCCAAATCCATTGGTACTTTCTCCAATTCATAAATGTGCAAATTAACAAAAAGGGAAATGTCTGTTGAATAAAAGAATGAATGTATCTGGCGGCTGCGCATTGATCGGGCAGGGGCAAGCTACAGCGTCAACTCACAGGAGAGTTAGCAGCAGTCAACCTCCGCATCAGGGCTGCTAGCTCCCAGGGCGCCTGCGACTCGGGCAGCGGGAACTACCAGTGTCCCGCAGTCCAGCCTGCCCCCAGAGGCCCAGATGGGACCATCCCACCATGTGGATAGGCTCAGGCAAAATGCTTCTAGCTGGGTCAGTCCCCACTTGCTGTGTGAGTCCAGAAAATCTGAGTTTCCATTTCCTGGCCTAAAATAGGAAAGTGAATAAATCCGGGAGGGAGAAAGGTTCTAAGGTACGGGAAGAAACTCCATACTCAGTAAGTAGCACCCAGAATTCCAACTTGCTCACCTTGAACCATCCTCCCCTGTCCCAGCCTCCAGCCCACATCCCTCCCAACAGATGCCTGAAGGTGGGTCAGAAGCTGTCCCCAATCAGGTGAGCTATAATTAGAGCTGAAACGCTATTTTCATTAGGCAAATGTTCTGGGCTTTCCCGCTGTGACTCCTGGCTATATCTGATAGGGACAGAACCCAGAACCAGAGTAAACAGGGTAGGAGCAGACAACATGGCTGGAGGGAGGGGGAAGGAGACACAAGAATTAGAACCTGCTCTCGTATTCCTTTCCCTCTCGGTATAGCCCCTCTCATATATATATATATATTTCTTTTTTTTTTTTAAGAGAGATTTTTGCTATAGAGCACATGTGCTTGCCGGAAAGACAGAGACAGAAAGCAAGAAATCATCCCCCAGGGGGATGGCCACATCACAATCCTTTCTCCTCCATCCATCTTGGGCATGAACGCACATGCGCCTGGTGTGAGTTTAAGTCACCAGGTCCGGAACTCGAAATGCAGTTAACCACATGGGAGTCCAGCGACATAACCATTATTCCATCTGCTGGTCCCTCACTTATATATTCTAATACCATTTTTTTTCCCCCAGAGAATTTTGTTATAGGATGTGTGCACTCGCAGGAGAGACAGACAGAAAGCGAGAAATCACCTCCCAGGAGGGATGGTCATGCCACAATCACTTCTCCTCCATTCTCTCCTTGGAATTTTGGGCACACACGTACAGCGCCCAGTGTGAGTTTCAAGCTCCTCGGTCCGAGACTCAAACTGCAATCAGCTATGTGGAAGTCCAACACCTTAACCACTATACCACCTACTGGCCCCTATATTCTAATAAACTGTTGTGCTGGGGGAGGGCTTAAAATCAAAATATAACAATAAAAATAATACCGCCATTCACTCCAACTTCAACACCTTCATTTTCTCATTTGATCCTGGTAAACGCAAGTATCAGTATTCCCATTTTAAAGGGGAATAAACCGAGGCTCAGGAAGATTGAGCAACTTGCCTGAGGTCTCACAGGTTAAAGGACCCAAACCCAACTACAATATATCAGATCCAAAATGCACTCACTATGCTTTACTGACTATAATCTTTCTTTTAGGCATGGGGAGCGGGCCCTATCCTGGGAGCTGGCACAGCCCCAGGAACCTGGTAGGCTATGGAGGTTGCTATGGCAACGCCAATTAAATGGACAGCGGGTCAGCTGCCAGGTTCTTGTTCAGTTGGGAAGCTGTGAGCAAGCCTGCTACCAGGTCCTGCTGCCCCAAATTCTGCCCAAGCCTCAAAGTCCCACTTTGGGCTACCCTCCTGCAGGGCAGCTCTTCTCACCCACTGCACAGAAGTGGGGATCCCGAGCCTTGTGCCCCAGGTGGGCACAAGCAAGGGCGGAAGAGAGCCTCAGAATACTGAGTTTAGGAACCAGAACTGTGAAGCCTTGGAGATTCTGGAACGTTAGAAATCAGGCCCAGAGTGGAAAGGTACGCAGAACCTCACAGCGCATCCCTGGGACAGCTCACAGGAGCATTGGGCTTATCTCGGGGGGTGCTGCCTCGGCTGCTGCTCCCACAGGTGCCCCGTCACATCACAGAGGGTTTGAGGGGCCTGTCTTGGTCACAGGAGGGAGACCGCCATGAACAAGTGGTTTGTCCTGATGCAAGTCTGTGTACTGCCCTGGGCCTCCAGTTCCTCAACTGTCAAATACAAGAGAGCTGGGCAGACAGGGGTGAGGCGGGAGGGCCCCTGCACAGGCAGCTTGTGCTGGAACAGGCCAAGGAAGAAAGGCAAGGGAGCACTAGACAGGGCACAGAGGGGAAGGACGGCGAGAGGGAAGATGAGAGGGATGAGCACGGGTGGGGGACCCTGCATGGGGCAGGATGGAAGACTGAAAGAGACATCAACCCAGACACAGGGCTGGGGGACAGTAGAAGCGTGTCCCTCAGGCAGCAAGACGGCCCCCAACCAGTGACCACACAAGGCTGCTTTCCCCTCCCTCCACCCAGTGTCTGGGGGTAGCTGCCAAAGCGGGGTACTGGAGCTGGCTGGCTGCAAGGGCATAAAAGCACCCCCCCGTGGCCGCAGCCTCCCTCCCCGTGTGCGCACCCCAGGCCGCACCCAAATTGGCCCTTATTGGCTGGGCAGTAGTGCAGCCTGGGGCAGCCTCAGTTTCCTTCTCTCTGAGTGGGCCCCCACCTCCTTCCCAAGGTTGCCATGAGGATGAAAGTCACAGTGGGCGTGGCAGGGCTTTGTTCCTTCCACAGCTCAGGACAAAGCACTGGGCTTCCCTCCTGCCCAGGCGCCTCCAGGACAGCATGGCGTTTGGCTAGCTGGTGAGGAAAGGATGGGGCCTGTGCACGCCTGGGGAGGGCAGGGGCAGCTGTACGAGGAAATGAGGGGCCCATTGTCTCGGGCGGGGGTCGCTTCTGCTCTCTCTTTCTCTTTCACTCACACAGAGACTGGTAGCTCTGTTGCTAGGAGACAAGGAAACCCAGTTATCACCCGCCACAGCCCTAGATGGGACTCCGGCCTCATTGTCCTGCCTCTGCCTCTGGGGCAACTGTTACCCCTAAAGAGGGGCTCCTGGGTCCTCGCCAGCCCCACCATCCTCCACGTGCTCCCCCCAAGCCTTTTGTCTCAGGCTCATGCTGCTGAAGCTCTGCCTCCAGACCACTGGGTCTTTCCCCGCCCCCTTTTCATCTCCTTTTTAATTTAACAAATGTCACGGAATGACCTGCCTGGTGTAAGTTTGCTTTGAGGATTAGGGCCTGGAAGAGAAATCACGGTGAGACAAAGCCCTGAGTGTGAGAGGCGGGCCTGGGGCTCGCTCCAGCTCTTCACCTCACCCCTGGCTGTCTCTGCCACGTCCCAGCTGGCCACGCAGGCTTGGGGCTCCTGAGCTCAGCCCACCCCAGGCAGAGGGAAGCGCTGGGGCCTCAAAGTCCTGGCTGGGTGACCTTGGGCAAATCTCTCAAGCTCTCTGGACTTCAGGCTTCCTTTACAAAGTTCAGACAGCAATAGTGCCTGCCTCCTGAGACCACTGTGGGGAGGAGAGGAATTAGCGCAGGGCTCAGCGCAGCGCCAGGCCCACGGTCACGGCTTAACAGGCACCAGCTGCCGTGAGGCCCTGGAGTCGTGCACAGGCTCCTCCAGCACAGTCGTGGGGGAGCCCAGAGGACACCTCGTGCCCCAGGTGGGCACAAACGAGGGAGGAAGAGGGCCTCAGAACGATGAGTTCAGGAGCGATGGCTCCTTCGAGCTGCTGGTGCTCTTGGAATAGGGTCTGGCCTACGAGAAGAAATGAAGAAAGCTCTGAAACAGGGAACCAGGAACTGGCACCCACACACCCCTGCTGACCGGGAGCCCTCTGACGGCACAGCATGAAGTGTCAGCTGATCACCTCACAACCAACAAGGAAGAATGGGGGAGGCCCCCCACCCAGGACTCACTGCAAGTGGCCTCGGACTCGTCGGAGCCATCGGGACACTCCTCCTCGCCGTCACACTTCCACCGCTCGGGGATGCAGTGGCCGTTGTCACAGGTGAAGTCGCTGTCCGCACAGGTCTTCTTGGCTGCAGGGCAAGGAGAAGAGCATGAGGAGCCCGGTGGGCACAGGAGGCTTGCCCAGGACACGAGGACGGGGTAATCAGAATGTGCTCACTTTGAACACAGGGCCACGTGACCTCCACGGCCTGATAAGGCCACCGAGTGTCTCACAGTGAACAGGTGTGTACAGAGCAGCACGTGATGACAGGTAACACCTTGGTGCCACTCTCCGGGTCCAGCAAGGGTAACAGGATCTGTCACCATCCTATTACACACCTCTCTTCCTTCAGAGTTCAGTTCCACCATCATCACCTCCAGGAAGCCTCCCCTGACCTAGGGCAGGTGCTTTAGCCCCTTCGGCCAGTTCTTGGGCAAATCTGCTTGACCCACTCCCCACAACCAGACCAGAAGTCAAGGACCCTTTTGCAAGCAAGAGGAAGCCTAGGATCATGACTCTTCAGAGCAGATGATGACTCGGTGACAAGGTTAACGAGTTACTTTGTGTTCAGTGGTGGAAAGAACATCTGCTGAGGAAGACACCCACATCTGTTCCCGCCCCCAGGCACATACAGCAGGCAGGGGGCGATCTCCAGGCTACCATGGGGAACTGAATCCTAGCTCTGCCTCCTCCAGTCCTGTGACCTTGGGGATGTTACTTAATCTCTGAGCCTCTGTTTTCTTATCTGTATAATGGAGAGAGAAAACCCAAAGAGCTGAGAGGAGAAGTAATGAGGAGTTCTCATTTATGAAGAGCACGCAGCAGGGATGCTGGCACGTGGCAGATGCTCAGTAAGTAGCAGCTATTGCTGTTTTCATGGTTTGAGTCTTAATTAGAAGCCAAAGAAAGCACAGGGGTGTTCTGTGCCCACGCGGAGGATGGAGCAGGCTGAGCTGGCACAGCTGTGAGCAGAGCTGGGGTAGGAATGTGGGCGCAGCCCCAGCCCAGGTCTCTGTTCCCCGCGTGCTGCTTCCTGGACGCCTGGGGCCGAGTCTTTGCTGTGCTGTTCCGCTATACGCCTTTCGAGCACTCACTGTCCCGTCCTGGCCCTCAGTTTCTTTATCAGGAAAAGGGACATGACTTGGTGATTTACAATCTTTTCAACGGGTCATTTGCCATACGCCTGTGTTCTAGATACATTTTCTTTCTTTTTTTCTTTTTTTTTGGAGAGGTTTTTGCTATAGGGCGCATGTGCTCTCCAGAAAGACAGAGAGAGACAGAGAGACAGAAAGTGAGAAATCACAACCCCCCCCCCCCAGGGGGGATGGCCACGCCGCAATCCCTTCTCTTCCATTCTCCTCTCGGGATCTTGGGCACGCACACACACGCGCCCAACGTGAGTTTAAGCCACCGGGTCTAGGACTTGAACCACAGTAAACTACATGGGAGTTCAGCGACATAGCCATTACGCCATCCGCTGCTCCCTCTAGATACATTTTCTTCATTGTCCTTAGAAGGAGCTCTCTCTGTATGTGCGGGACAAGAAGAAACGAGGATTCAGAGTCGACTGCAGATGGGCAGCCCATGGTGGGCAAAGGGGCAGGCCCAGGTAGGGGTAGGAACAGCTCTCCTGTCTCTGCCCGGGCCCCCGAGTGGCCCTCGCTGAGCCCTCCGCCAAGAGGTTATTGTCATGATAGGTTCCATCCCACCTTTTGGCACGTCACGGTCTGTAACCATCTGAAGTAAATACCATTGTGAACCACGGCACCCGGAGAAGTACCTCATGTCAACACCAGAAAACTTTCCTCCATGAGCAGCTCCGCGTCCAGAAAGAGATGTAGATGTAGGCTTTTCATCTTTTTCCTGTTTTTTTTTTTTTTTTTTTAAATAATTATTTTATTTAACTTTACTTACTTATTTACTTACATTTGACCAGAGAGGGGCAGAGTGAGAGAGAGGGAGGGAGGGAAAGGGAGAGAGCAAGCTGCCAGGTCTGGGACTCAAACCAGTCGGCCATGTTGGAGTCCAGCACCCTGAACTACCACGCCATCTGCTGGCCCTTCTTTTTCCTGTTCTAACATTCATCTCTGTGCTAGGTGTTTTACTCAGAAAACCCCATGACAAAGAGCCCCATGACAAGGTCCCCACTTGGCTCATGAGATGTTAAACTACACACCCAAGGTCACGTCTCTGGGAGGGAGCAGGGAGTCATTAAACCCACGGTCAGTGCCTGCTCTTCACCATGACTCCCCAGAACAAACGCTCAGGGGATTGGATGTGGAGGAAAGCCCCCAGAAGCCTCAGTTCAGCATTCTGTGAGCCTGTCATTCTCAGCCTCTACCGAAGACGCAGATAAGGATCGGCCCAGCCCAGTCCACTGGAGCTCAGAGCAAGAGGGTGAGCCTGGCAAAGATGCATGACGGCTGTGCTCAGAACAGCAAAGCAGCTTGAAGAAGGTGACAAAGGGGCCCTGTCACTGGGTACAGGACCGCCAGATGCCTCGGTGTTCAAGGACCCTTCCTGCCTGGCATTCTGGAAGCCCAGGGATGAGCTTGGCCTCCGAGTGCCACGCCCTGGCAGGCAGTGGGGTGAGGAGGCCAGAACAGCCAGAAACATGGTACCAGCAGTTAGCGTAATGGCTATGTCGCTGGACTACCATGTAGTCAACCGCAGTTCGCGTCCCGGACCCAGTGGCTTAAAACACGCCGGGCGCGTGTGCATGCGTGCCCAAGATCCCGAGAGGAGAACAGAGAAGGGATTGTGGAGTGGCCATCCCCCGGGGGTGATTTCTTGCTTTCTGTCTTTCTGTCTCTGTCTGTCTGTCTGGTGAGCGCATGTGCCCCATAGCAAAAACCTCTCCAAAAAAAACAAAAAAAAAAAAAAACAAAAAAACAGCCAGAAACATGAGGGCTGCTTCAAGGTCGGCCAGACCCAGGAAATGGCAGCGGCAAGGATGGGTCCTGCGATGGTGTTTCAGGGAGCAGATTTGTTCACCATCTAGATGGATCTGGACATTTTCCACCCTGGCTCTGGTCTGGCACCATTCACCCAATAACCTAGTGACTCCTTGCACCTATCCTGGTGTCCCAGAAGAGAAGAAGACTCGCAGAGATGAGGGTGGTGGGCAGTGGAAGTGACATTTCAGTGCACGTGCCACTGCCAAAGCTCGGGTGCTTTCCATAAGGCCCTCAGCCACCTCGGTGTCTCCAGGCCAACAATGCCCCAGAGAGGCAAATGCAGTGACATGCCTGTCAGGTTGCAGGGGACACGGGATGAGGCATCAGGACAGATCAGCCACACAGCACAGAGGTGCCTGCAGGGGGGGCCAGGGTCCCCTGGATAAACCTGGACCCATGACAATTTGCCTTTGCTCAAGGACTGACCAGAGCAAACTAAAGCAGCGTGGTCACTTTCAGGATTGGAATGAGATTAAACCACCATTGGGAGTGCAAGCACACGGACGAATTCAGAGTCAGAGCTGAGACTGAATTCTGGCATGGCCACCTCCTCACTGGGTGACCCAGGGCAAATGAGGCAATGGCTTTCCCATGCAGCCGTGCC
The DNA here is from genome assembly GCA_026018925.1 of Tupaia tana. Lineage (NCBI taxonomy): Eukaryota > Metazoa > Chordata > Mammalia > Scandentia > Tupaiidae > Tupaia > Tupaia tana. The sequence continues at coordinate 24,198,541 of JAKSZU010000004.1, forward strand.
ACAAGGACAAAGGCAATATGGCCCCCTAGGGGGTCCCGGTGAACACCCATTGTCGGTGTGATGAGCCCAACACCATGGCAGGCCCGGTCGTGACAGCCTGCACTGTCGGTGCACTGAGGCCATGCTGGAGCTTGGGTTCGAGCCCTGACCTACCCTAAAAGCCAGGCATGGTGGCATACACCTATAGTCCCAGCTATCAGGAGGCCAAGGCAGGAAGATGGCGACACAGCGAGACCCTGTCTTAAACAAACAAAAACGGGCCACGTCAGCCCTGCTAGGAGATGAGGCCGAGCAGCCGCTCTAAGGCTTCAGAGTCAGCCATGCGGGACCCTCATGCTCCCGGCCTTGGCTCAGGTTCTCAGGGCAATTCCCCAGCTGGGCTGGAGGCCGTGGCTCCGCTTCCAGGGATTTACGTCTCCCCATGCCAGTTTGCCCCCTGGACAATGGCCACCTCTGTGAGTGCCTGCACCCCACGCCTAGGAGTGATAGTCCAGGGGCTAGGACATCACCATCTGGCACCATGGCAACAGATGGGCTGCCACAGCCAACTCAGGATTCCAGAGGGCAGTGAGGAGGGGCCGACCCCAGGGCAAAGTGGGGGAGAGTGGGAAACCCAGGGCCAAGGCCGTGGGAGCCACGGTTTATAACAGAACAACCCGAGGAGGCTAGCGATCGTCCGTGGCCAACCTGACTCGCTTGTGGGTGGTGTGACCTTTGTAAGGTACACAACTTCTCCACGCATCTGCATTCGGGGACATAGCCTAGCCTCATAGATTAGGAAACATAGATTATTGTGAGGAGCCCATGGGCTGAGGGGTGGTGCCTGGGCCTTACAAATGGAAATGCAAAAAGGTGCGAGTCCGAGTCCGAGGTGTGCAGAGTCACAGCCCTGGTCGTGGTCCCACAGGCAACCCTTACCAACCCCAGAAGCTGGTACTGACTGGCTTCTCAGACCCCCGTCTGTGGTCTTGAGAAATCATGATCACTGAGTGTCCCCAACTTCCTCTATCCAGAGGCATCCTTCGAGACAGCACGCCTGCTCCACGTGGTCCTACACTCCCCATCCGTGTTCATCCTGCGGCTCCAGGGCGAGAGGCTGAGGGGTGTTTCCAAAGGTCAGTCAGGGCTGCCTGATGCAGCTGCCCCTTGACGGTCAGCATCCCACACATCAGGGTTGAAGCGCTCTCATTTTACAAGCCCGAAAGCCAAGGTCCAGCGAGACCAGACAGCTCAGGCTCACGCCTGCCTGTGGGAGGGCAGCATGCACCTGGGTAGCCACCCAACCAGCCCAGGGGTCGGGGGCGGGGGGAGGCTTCCTGGAGGAGGGCATTGTGGAGGAAGGGGGTGGGAGAGCGGCAAAGGGCGTTCCAGGAGGATGGCAGGGCCTGTGGCTGCAGCCTGCTGAGCGGTCACTAGGGACTGGGGAGAGGGCAAGAGGCAGGGGCCAGTTCACCCTGCCTGGCACCAAGCTGTCCCTCAGGGCCTGGCTTCCTTGAGTTCAGTCAGAGACCCATCTAGCCTTGTGCTAAGCTCGGGCCGCTGTGCTTACAGCAGCCAACAAAACCCATGGCTCCACGCTGCCAAGGCTCTCCTTGGGATTCAGTGAGGTCGTGCGACATGAACGACTGGTTCCTAGCAGAGAAGGGAGGGCGGAGGGCAGGACAGAGAGCTGGGGGCATCCACCTAAATGTGGGGTACACACAGTATTTTCTACCTTGGCGAGCCATGATGCCCAAAGTTTAGTAAAGGCCCTGAGGAGGCCTGCAATAAAGACTTCTGGTGGACGGTTTCCTCCAGAACTTCCAACTTGCTTCACCAAGGGACTCCTATTTTAGATGTCACATCTATTAATTTTCTGAAAATAAAAAAAATAATAAGTGGTCCAATGAGTCACACCCAGGAAGATGTGAAGAGGAGAAGATGAAGCCCAGAGAAGGGAAGGACTGGCCTCTTGTCACATGGCAGTCTGTCTCAGGCTAGTTCCACCATGGTGGCCATGAAAAATAGAAGAACATAGTCGAGAGAGAAGCTGAGGGGACCCACTGGGAAGACTGTGGCCCTCAGAGCAGGGACATGTCTAGAGGAGGACTGAGGATGGGGACAGGGAGGGGACAGGAAGATGAGGGTGTCAGGGATACAGGCTCTGTCCACTCTCTGGTCTCTATGGCCAGGTCTTGGGCCCCAGGGAGCATGCTCCGAGAGCACAGCAGACTCACAAGACAGCTGGATTCCAGCTCATCACTTGCTGAGCGACCTGGGCAGGCCCTTCCCCTCCCAGGGTGGTCGAGAGACTGGGAGAGCAGAGACCTTGGAGCCCAGGGCACAGAAGGGACTCGGCTGTTCCTGCTTCCTCTCCCAGGCCTGGGCCAACGCCGGGTGGCCTGGCTCCGGCCCTGCAGCCCAGCCCTAAGGCAGCTGGGCCACTTGTACCCGGGGCGGGGAGATGAAAGGGCTGCCCCCACCCCCTTACCCTTCTGCGGAGCTCGCCAGGCCCTGGCGTTGCCAAGACGACTGCTGCCAGCTGAAGGAAGATCCGGGGTGGGGGCAGGGGGCGTGCCAGCCCGCCCCTGGCCTACTAACCTGGCAGGCAGATTTAAATGACAGCCCAGGAAGCTGCTATTAAACTGTCACCCCAGTCAACAGGACGACAGACCCCAGTGTTCTCTGGCTGCAGCAACAACACAGCAGGAGTGAGAGGGGGAGGAGATGGTGGCCTGGGGCAACCTGCACCCCCTCTCTGGCCTGCCTGCAGTCCACCCTCTGCCAGAGCCACCCTCTTAGGCTGTGGCGGGTCCTGGCACAGGGCTGGAGCATGGTGCAGGGCCTGGCAAACTTCATTCTTTAATTTGAAGCAGAGGAACCCTTTATCCAAGCACGACTCTGACATATAAAGCTGGTAAAAATGGAGCTGCCCTGTAGGACGTAGGTGGGGAGACTCCATTGGCTTCTTCATCAACTCCGTGACCGCCCGCTGGGGCCACCACGAACCTCCGGGCTCCACAGCACTGGGTCCAAACCCTAACTCCTCCCTGGACCCGTGTTCCTAAAAACCCTAGTGGTAGAGACCCTGTAGGTCATTATAACACATAAAGCAGCTGCTGTGTGTCTCAGGTTCTACAAGGGACCCGGGTTCTAAGCCTGCAAAGTCTGCGAGACTCTGCTTTGCCCAGCCTAAGCCCCCGTGACAGTTACCGCTGGAGTCAGAGACGGCACTAAGCTGCCGGTGGCCCTTGATTCCATCCAAGCGCCCACAGGCCAATAACTGATGGAAGGTACAGTTTCCAGTGTCCTGGCCGCGGGATGTGATGCAGAGAGCCCATGCCTGCTGGGGGTGCGAGGCAACTCGGCTCCTGGCTCCTGGCGCTGGAGGTGGGGCCACCACCAAACATCAGTGGGTGACATTTGAGTTCACTCTCTCCCCTCCCCTTTCATCCCACCTGGGGAAAATGAGGAGTCAAAGAAGCCCCAGGTGCTGAGAAGGGGTGAAGAGTTTGAGGAGGAGGATGAAAGAATTAAGGGGTGGTGGCGAGGGCATCTTTGCTTTTAAGCTGGGAAAAGTTTCCCACAGAATTTTCTAGGCTCTCTCGTGGCCTGACCCATTCTACTAAGGAGCTATACATTTTAACCAAATCATAAGGAAAAAAGAGAAATAGAAAGAAGACAAGAAATAGAAAAAGAAAAAGAAAAAGAAAAAGAAAGAGAAAGAGAAAAAGAAAAAGAAAAAGAAAAAGAAAAAGAAAAAGAAAAAGAAAAAGAAAAAGAAAAAGAAAAAGAAAAAGAAAAAGAAAAAGAAAGAAAATCCCAAACATCAAGATGTCAAAATGAAGTAGGCAGGGTCAGGAGGACAGAGGGAGGGCGTGGGAGACAGCCATAGGCAGGTCCTCCTGAGCTGGGCTGAGGGACTCCTGGGGAGTCAGGACAGCATGATGTCCCGTGGCCATGGCAGAGGACAAGGTGTCACTCCATGAGCTGCCCATACCACGTGTCCCAGATGAGGAGCTGGGTCTCCACACCACCCTCTGGCAACCTCAGTGGGGACCGTTACAGGGAGGTGGCATGCGCTAGACAGACAGGAGCCCCAGAAAGGAGGGGCTTGAGCAGGACTTCTCGGGTGAACCCATGGCCCCTGTCCCCTGGTCCAGGGCTCTCCCTGACGTCCGCAGCCTGGGTGTCATCTGGGCCCCCAATGCTTGTTTCCTTGATCTCAGTGTCTCCCTCACATAGGGTTGGTCAGCAGGTGCTCCGAGAAAGCAAACACTTCTAACAGGCCATGTGACCCCTTCCCACTGGGGGCCTCAGTTTGCTCATGGGAGCGGATCTTTCAGGACTCCCTCCAGTTGACATTCAGGATCTGCGAACCAGTGACACGGACGGGTGGTGGTTCCTGGTGCTGCTCCAAGCCCCTCCCAAAGGGCCACCTGAGGCTTCCCATAGCCAAGTCCCTCCTACACATCCCTGCACATCCCAGCTGCTCTTGGACACTGCCTGACCCTGGCCCCCTTGTCACCAAGGCAAGCTCAAGGCCTTGCTGGGGTATGTGGGACTTCTTGTCGCCACAGGGAAGATGAGGGTCTCCAAGGGACAGGCGACAAAGGCGTCTTCCTGTCCCAGTGATTTGTGGATGCAGGAGGTATTGAACCAGTGACAGCTGAGGGGGCAGGAGGAGACGGGGAGAGGTAGGTGGGGGGGGGGGGATCAGCAGGGGTCCCAGGCTGGCGCCTGCACAGGGACCAAGCATGGTGCACGGCGTCTGCTCAGAGAAGCAGGCAGCCCCAGAGAACACGGCCACTCTGCCTATCTCCAGGCGTGGGCCACCCACACCCAGGATTGGGGCCATCCACTTGGCTCTGGGATTATAGATCCCAGCCTTACAGCCCCCTCCACTTGGACAGGGAGCACTTGACCTACCCCAGTGGGAACCCATCCTTCTCTGACCAAGGGACCTTCCTGTCTAACCATGCCAGCCCATCAGAAGCTGAGGGGTTCATGGCTCTGCCTGCCTTGAGCAGACCCTGCCTTGCCCAGCCTAAGCCCCCGTGACAGTTACCGCTGGAGTCAGAGATGGCACTAAGGCCCCACATTCCAGGCCTTGTTCTCCTTTCCACCAGCCCACTATGGAATGATCCCATCCAGCCCCACTCTGCCACCAACACATTTTGTGATGCTGGGCAGGCCTCTCTGGGCTCTCAGCCCCACTAACTGTGAGTGAGGAGCCCAGGGCTCCCAGAGCAGAGCTCTGCAGCCAGAGCCAAGGAGGACAGGCCGGGGAGGAGAGCTGAGAGCCCCCAGGGGGCAGACGCTGCCTCCCATGAGGGGAATGCTAGAGATGACTTGCCTGGGGAGGCCGGGGGCAGCGCAGTGGGTCCCTCTCCCTGCCACGGGCACTCAGGGCACTCTGGCCTCTGCGCTCAGTGTTAATGTCAGTGTGGTGCCCTCCACCCGCTAGGCAGAGGCTGCCCAGGCTGGGAAGCAGCCCTGGCTATGTGGAAATGCAGATTCTCTCACCAGTTAGGCTGGTAGGAGAAGCATTTCTCGAGAAGAGTCTCATAGGCACATCCTGGTGACAAATGGGCAGTGACACCCTGTTATTGGGAAATCCATCTCCTGGGGTGCCCCTCTGTGCTGGGCTCCTCGCCAGGGAATGTGGGGCAGGCTGCACCCAGGAGGCTGGGACGAGCTCTCCAGCCCCACACTGGCCAGCCAGGGACCCTCAGCTCACCTGTGGGCCCAGCAGAAGCCTGTGCCACAGAGGTTGCTGGTCCATCCGGTGAGAGGTTACGAATGTCGTGGTGGTTGAGGCCCTGGACCCCCACCTGGTTGACTGTGGTTTGAGTCACAGATCTTGCTTTCTCACTCTTCCTCTCTCTGTCTTTCTGTCTCTGTCTCTCTCTGGCCAAATTGAATAGTAACAATAAATAAAATAAAATAATTCTTAAAAAAAATAAAGAATATTTCCCCGAGAATGGCCTGGGGTCCTGGCCATGCTCTGCGTCCTTTGTAGAAGTCTCCTGCCTTCTCTGGGCCTTGCTCTCCTCCCCGGCATGATGGATTAGACGAGATGAGCTCTTAAGTCTCTTTCCTTTTTAGGTGTGAGGTCACCCACCACCCGGCCCAGAGTGAGCCCAACAATGGGAAGGAACTATGGCTTGGTCCCGAAGTGCTCACAGTGCACCCCGTGGTTCCAGGTCAGGGGCTGAAAATTCATCCCAGTAGCCAGAGCCCCCCTAAGGCTGTTCCATAATCAGAGAGCTGACTTTCCTTGTCCTGCCTCCCCTCTCCCCTAGAATAGACCACGTGCCTCAGCAGGGTACCAGGAACCTTCCAGCTGCCCCTCTAACTGTTCTGGCCCAACTACCGCCACCCCCTGTCTCCCGTCCCGGCTTAGCGGTCACGGACAGACCATGAGCTTTCCCACTGGGTGCCTTTACTCCACCACATGGAAACCCCTTCTTCCACCTCCACCCGGCAAGTCACCCATCTCTCCAGTCCAGCTCGAGTGTCTCTGTCGATAGTGTCAGAAAGGTCCCCCACTTCGACAAGGCAGAGATGAGTGGTCCCCAGCCTAGGGCCCTCCGAGGCCCAGAGCACCTCAGGTGGAACATCAATAAGCTCGATTCCCCACGGGTTGTTTAATTTGCCGCCATATTTTGTCAGGCTGGGCTGCGCCAACCCTGGCTGTCAGTGCCGAGAAGAGCTGCAGCCCTGCTGGACAGCACTCATTTCCCTGCCGATGGCCAGAGAAGCCACGGGGGTCCTCTGCCATCCTAGGGTGGTCTCAGTAAATCATCCCAGTAGTTCAGCAAGCTGCGGACACAGGATCAGGCCTGGGAAATGGCCAGGGAGATGGCTGGGCCCTCGGCTGCCGGAAAGCCTTGCACGAGACTTCTCTGGGGGAGTTCCACAAAGCCAGGCCTGGGTTGGGGAAGGGAACGGTATGGGCCTCTGGGGCTCTGGACACTACTGCAGGCTGCCCCAAGCTCCGTGGGGCAGCCTCGATCTCTTCATCTGGACATTGGAGGAAAAAGGATTTCAAGGGCCCACCCGGGGTATCCCCCAAGGTGAGAGTGAAAGGGACAGACAGCTGACACCCCAGGTGTGGGCCAGTGCAGTCAGCACTGGCTGCAGGAGGGGGCAGTGTGTCATCAGGAATGGCCCAGCACGTGGCTCAGCGTGGGGCTCACAGAGGGAGCAGGGCTGAAGGCAGGGCCACAGAAGCACCTCAGCTCACAAGAAGGGACCACAGGGGTGATGGGGGACAAGGAGACCGTCTGGTTGAGAACTCGGCTGAGCCCAAAAGAAATTCAGCAGGCGGGGCCTGGCTCCTGAACGGGTGTGGAGTTGAGTGACAGGTTCGAGATGCCCACCCCAGCCCTTGGCCTTGCTCCTCAGGACAGCCCTGGAAGATGAGAAAGAGGCAGGGTCACCACCTGCTTTGAGACATGAGGAAGGCAAGCCCTTAAGTGGCAATGACTGTCCCAGGGTCTCATCGTTTGAGGTGGGACCAAAACTCAGGTTTTATCCCTAATGCCAGGCAGGAAAGGAACAAATGAAAGGGGGACCTTCTTCCACAAAGTCTGGAGCCCAGCTGAGGAAAGCGCTCAGACAGAGCAGCCACCCCCCAGGACATGGCAAAATGGTCTTGACTGGAACCGAGGGTGCAGAGCCGCTGTGTGGTTAAGGACCTGGCACTCTCTGGACCTCAGTGCCCTCAGCTGCAGAACGTGGACTCCCAAGCCCTCAGCCAGAGCCTTCCTTCTCTTCAAGGGCGGGTGCTGGAGGGCCAGGAGGCAGGCCCGAAAGGGGGAGCCTCAGATCGGACCTCAAGGAAAGGGGCGACTTTGGCTGCCAACAGAGGGGGCCGGGACGCCTGCCACGAGAAATCTTGTTCGATCCAGAAGGAAAAGGTTGATTCTAAAAGCAGATAGCGAAGGCTGTGTCTGAATTCTTAGTGCATTTTTGGAAGGAAATGGGGTCCGTTCTCCAAAAGCGTAAGCGTGGCCCACAACGGCCACCCAACGGCAGGCTCCTGGGAGCTCCGGGGTGGGAGCTCTGAGAGATCCTCGCATCACAATGACCAGCCTATGGCTTACGGTGTCCAGCTTGGGGGGCAGCTCGTGGCTGGGCTAAGAGCAAGTGACTGTCGAGGTCTGGGAACAACCTGAGTGGCTACAGGAGCATTCCTTAACCTCTCGGAGCCTCAGTTTCCTCGCCTGTAAAATGGGGCTACACACCATCAGGGCTAACAACCTGGGGAGAATGAAAGCAGATTCTAGATGTTGAAATGACACAGTCAACTCTACAGCCCCTCACAGCAGGGGGGCTTCTGTCAACGCTGCGGCTTATTTCTTACCGCCACCACCATTCCCCTCGCTACGCCCCTGCCGGCTTGCCTGCTGGGACTCTGGGGGAGAGGTGAGCAGCCTTCTTGCAGAAATGGCAGAGGGCTAGTGGCAGAGGGACAAGGGACTTGGCTCAGAGGGAAGAAACTTCTGGGTCCCAGCAGGGCGCTGGGGAATGGCCAGTCCATAGGGCTCAGTGGGACGCTCAGGAGGAGTCAGAGGCAGCTGCAGCAGCACAGACCTGGAACTCGGGTCTGGAGGCCACTTGGTCTAGCCCTCGCATTTCACTGCTGAGGAAACCAGGCCAGACAAGCCTGCCCTAACCCCAGGTTGCACTCCCAACATGCGACCTTAGCAAAGCAATTACATTTCCTCCCAAGGCTTAGCCCGGAACAGAACTGCAGTTTAAGACATACAGTCATGAAATAGCCTTAGGGTCACAGAACAGAATCTCCACCTCTCAGGGGCATCCTCGAGTCTTAAATGACACAACTTAAAAGTACGGGCCGGCCGAAACGTTAGGTCCATGGCGTCACAGAAGCTTTCCCACTTTGAAACCCCAGAGGATCTTAGTCTCACAAACAGAACAGAACCCAGGCAGGAGCTTCAAGTCACATCTTACCCAGGAGCTGGCGGTGGCAAAGGCCTGCGCCTTCCCTCCCAACCCAAGCAGTTCAGGGACCCTCTGTTCCCAGCGCTGACATATGGCCACTCTACCCTCTTGAAAGCGCTCAGCCACAGGGGACTCAGTCAGCAGTGCCGGCTGGAGGCTGGACACGTTCCGTCCTCTTGAACAGGGAGGGATATAAGTTCTCGACAGGAGATCCCCACTTTGTACAAATGGATTTTTCACCCCTCCTTGTTCTTTGGCTCTGGTCGGAAAGATTCCCAGGGAAGTGGAAAGGAGCCCAGAGCTGCCACGAAATGACTTTACCAGCAGACAGGCTGGTAATAGGTTTCGGTGGGAAAAAGGAAGGAGAGGGGCGATTAATTCCAACTTGCTATGCGATAAAGGAAATTAAGGCATTATACTGAGGAGGCAGCAGCTCGACCAACCTGTGCGGAATACCAATTACTGCAACTTCTCTAAATTGCTAGGAATAAAGAGAAAACCCCAAAAGAGAGTGTGATTGTGGCCCGGGGCTCATCTGGATTAGGCTGTTTGTTTGCCCTGGCACCCTAATGATGGGAATGAGGGAAAATTCCCCGTTTCCTGGGAGACAGCTATGCTACTGCGGGGGAGGAAAGGCAGGCCCACGCGTAGCCACTGGACGGCTTGGCAAGGGCACAGGGCAGGGGGTGTCCGCAGGGGGAACCAGGTGCCAGAGCCTCTCCTGCCCAGCCCTCTCCAGGAGACACATTCTGAGCGGGGACCACCTGACTCCTGCTCAGGTGGAAGGGCTCGGGTCTTTGCCGCCTGTGGGAAGCCAAAATAAACAAGCAGGGGGCCTGTTGGGTACCAGGGACCCTGGTATGTGCTGGTAAATCTTGCAGTTAGCTAGACCTTCAGGGGGTGGCCTAGTCTCGGGGTGTTGGTCCTGGGAGGGCTGGAGCTCAGGGACCTGGCTGAGACCACTCACCACAAGGCGAGCAGTGTGGGCAGAGTTCATGGTCTCCAGCCGCAGCTGGGCACACTGGACAGACAAGCCTGTGAGAGGCGAGCAGAGGAAGAGTGGGGTCAGGTGCCTAGCAAACCCCCACTTTCCACTGGCACCCTGCCCCAGACCTCAACCACCCCAACCTCCTTAGAGTCCCTTACAGCATGACTGCCCCAATATGACAGGTCCCACCAGGGCTTGCAAGGAGGGGCAGCCACTTCTGAAAGGCCTGGCCCGTGAGCGTGGCCTGCTGCCCCAGGAGGACTCCACTCACCTGGTGTTGCCTTCACCACACATTTCCCGCTCACACAGAGCGGGGAGTCGGGTCTGTTGCCTCCTATGGCCCTTCTCTTACCAGAGGCTAGTAAAGAATCCAGAGCTTATATCCTGGCTTGGTCCCCTACCAGCTCTGGGATGTGACCTCAGGCAGGTCACCTGACTGCTCTGAGCCTGAGTTTTCCTCATCTGGAAATGTGAGGGTAAATCCTGACTTGCAGGAGAGCCGGATGACAGGTAGTATTATCGGGCGCCTAGCAGTCAGTTCTTCTCTAACTTATTTTCTCTACATATAATGTAGCAAGGTGGGGCCATCAGCTGGTGTGGAGATTAAAAGTGCTGGACTCCACACGGCCGAATGCAGTTCGAGCCCTGGACACAACAGCTTGGAAATCACACCAGGTGTGTGTGCATGCATGCTCAAAATCCTGCAAGGAGAATGGAGAAGGGGTTGTGGAGAGGCCATTCCCCCGAGGGGGTGCTTTCTCACTTTCTCTGTCTCTCTAGGGGTAGCACACACGCCCTGTGGCAAAAATCTAAAAAAGTAGAGGGACTATTCCTTGGAGAAAAAGGTCAAGACGGATGGAGCTAGCCAGGCTGCCAGCCGGGCTGTTTCAGAAGCCGCTTCCCCAGCTAATCCTAGTGATTACAAACGGGAGTGGGGTAGATCTAAGACTAGCTGCATGGTTGCACAGGCAGCGCCAGCCACAGGGAGGTCCAGCCTTAACGTGCTGCCTCCACCCCCACACTAGTCTCTCTCAAGCCTCCCAGAGGGCCAGAGTCCTAGGACGGCCTCTCCCCACCCATGGCATGGCCGAGCCTAGGGAGAGTAGTGTGGGGAGGGGAGGAAAGCGGAAGGTACCCCACCACCCATTTCTGGTGAATGCTGCGCCTGTCCAAGGTCAAGTCCATGCAAAACCTTGCTGGGAGGTCAAGGTGCCCGATGGGCGCTTCTTTATTCTTCAGGAGTTGGGAGTAGAGGGTCCCCCTCCTCCTCCGTTCTACTGGGAAAGCTTCCACGACCCCACCTGGGATTCCAACTGACTCATCCGCTATCTCTCCTACCAGTCTAGAAGCTGGTCGGAGGCAGCGCAAGGTCTGCATGGGCCAGGACCAAGGGCATGCAGAGGGCGTGTGAATGAATGAATGAACACGCGCTGTCTTGGAGCCACAGGGATTTACAGCCTGAGATATGAACCGTATTTACCATGCAGCACTCTACATAGATGTGAGTGTGCTCAGAAAGACGTGCAAACGCTCAGGCGTGTGCACACAGCACACGGGTGTGTAGATGGGCACATGTGCACACAGGGAGACATACTCGATGTGCACCACATATGAATGCACTCAGGCACAAGGCCTGGCTGTGCACATGCGGCGGCACACATACTCACACATGCACAGGTGGCTTCATATGATGCTCACTCACACTGCAGACAAATATGCATAAATTTTCCTGCCTCTCCCGTGACAGCCAGATGGTGGGATTCTCCCACAGGGCTACCATTTAATGCTCTAATTAATTAAAAAAAAAAAAAAAAAAAAAAAAAAAAAAAAAACCTAGGTACCCAAAGCCTGAGTTTGTTCCAAACGTCCTCAGCATGGCCAATGGAGGGAAGATAAGGAGGCTGAGGAGGGAAGCAGGACCCAAGGAGAGGGGGTCCCACTGTACCCAGGAGAGGCTATGCCCCTCCCCTGGTGGGGCAAGGGGAAGGGCCAGAACATGGGGCCTAATTCTGGCTCGAGAAGTACCTCCACAACCCAGGCCAGCACCCCTGGCAGGGTGGCTTGGCTCTGTCTGCACTCCTCAGGAGACGGAAGCTCAGTCCCTGTGGAGGCTGCCGGGTCTCCCATTGGATTGCATTGCAGTGAGGTGTTGACGGACACAGGCTGCATGTGCGAATCCGAACACACCTTTACTGAGCCCTACTGTGTGCTGAGCATGCTGTGTGGTGCTGTGGGAAGAAACTGAAAGGACCAGGAGGTGCACGAAGCTCTGAGCTGCTTTGCAAGGCAGGGATGAGGTAGAGAGCAGAGGGGTGGGTGCAGAGAGCTTGCACTGCTCTGAGTCCTCGCATACATGTCTCCAGTGAGGGGGAATTCACGACGCCTCCAGGTAGTCCACTCCAAGAGGCCCAGTTAGCTCACTCAGGTCTCCTGGGGAGCCCTGCCTCGTTCTCTGGGCCACAGGGTCCCAGAGGTTCAGGCTAGCAGAAACCACACATCACTCACCCTTCAGGCCTCTCCTCTACCTTGCCATGGGCATAGTCTTACACCCGAATGTTTGGGAAAATGCAGCAATAAATTTACCGCCTCACTTATGAGTAATGTGCTGTCAGGAGCTCTGCGTAAGCAGAGGGCTGAATTAACAAGGCTTAATTAACATTAATGTTGTGACAGATCTCAACCAGAGTCGGGAAATCCCCCATCTCTGCCGCCCAGGCCCTTGCCTGCTGCTTCCCGGCTCATGGGGGAGGTGAGAGGCCCAGGGAGGGCTCTCGGAGCTGCTGACAGACGGCACTGGGGCTGCTCTTCCTCAGGATTAGGAAGGATCAGAGGCTCGCAGATCAGCACCGAAAGCCAGGAGCTTCTGCAACTTCAGTTCCGAAGGAGCTCTCAGACTAAGTCCTTGCTTGGTGCAGGGGCTAACACATAGGCCTCGGACTGTAAGACACCAAGGTTGGAATCCTGCTACTGCCACTCACATGCTGTGTGAGCTTGGGTGAATGTCCCCGTCTCTCTGTGCCTCACCATCTCCAACAGCAAATGGACAGGACAGGGCTGGCCCCGCAGTGCAGTGGTTAAGCACCGTGTATAGGAAAGTGGATTCCATCATGGCCAACCGCGGTTTGAATCCCAGCCCCAGCAGCTTGAAAAACATACTCAGCATGTGTGTGCATGCTCAAAATCCTGATGGGTTGGAGAAATGAAGGAAACAGGAATATGGCATGATCTCACCCATTAGACGGTGCTCTCTCTCTTTCTCCCTCTCTGGCAATCACATGTGGTCTCTGGCAATAAAATAATTATATTTTATTATTAAATTATTAAAGAAACACTTTATTTAACTTTATTTATTTAAATTTAACCAGAGAGGGACAGAGTGAGAGAAAGAGAGAGAGAGAGAGAGAGAGAGAACATGAGAAAGCAAGCCGCCAAGTCTGGGACTCAAACCACGGTCAACCATGTGGGAGTCCAATGCCTCAACTATCACACCACCTGCCAGCCCCACAATAAAAACATTAAAAAAAAAAGAATGTGATTTTTAAAAAAGAAGACAAATCCCACAGGGCTGTTAAAGAATCCACGAAGTCATGCATGGAGAGCAGAGGGGCGAGGTTACTGTGATTCCTGGGTGCTGTGCTCATTATCTCATTTAATCCTCCCAACCTGTTGAGGCAGGGACTGCCATAACCCCATTATGCAGATGAGGAGGCCATGCAAGGTTGGGGGGGGGTGGTTTGACTGACTCACATGCTGTGTGACCCTGGTGGGTGACCTCCTCACACAGTAGATGGTCAGTAAGGGGACCATAGCCACTTACCACACACACTAACAAGAGCCCCCAAAGGCCCAGAGGCTGGGTGAGGGGAAGGTCAGGCCATGGGGACACTCTGAATGGGCACAGGGCCTGGTGGTGATGTCTGTGGGATGAATCCATGAATAACAGAGAGTGGGGTGAAGCCTGCTCTTTGACTGCGTGTCTCCCCAGAGTGGTCCAGCTGCCTGCTTGTCAGCCAGAGCCTTTCCCGAGCCAAACCCCAGAGTCCCAGCCTGGGTCAGGGGCTCCAAGGAAGAGATACTGTAGATGTGGTGGGAGGTGCACCCTCTGCTCTCGGGATTGATCCCACCTCCTCCTGCTCTGGTTTTCCCCAGGGCAGCCCACTCAGCCCTGGCCCAGGGCAGGCGCAAGGCAATTCATCATTAGGACTGCCATGTTAGTGTTAATGCAGAGGGCGCCACTGACCAGAACCACCTTCAGGCAGCAGCAGGCAGAGGTCAGTCCCGCCCAGCGATGCCAACCCGTCACTAGAGAAGATGGCAGCCCGCACTCCTCAGACCCCCAGTGGGTTCCCTGCACACACTGAGGACAGTGGCCTGTCCTGTCAGCTCAGGGGCCTTGGCTCCACCCAGAGCACACCACAAGCTGGCCTCCAGGGCCCAGGAGGAGACCTGGGTCCAGGCCCTCCCATCTTACTGAAGGGGCTACCCCCCCTTGGAATCCTGGTGTCAAGGATCTGCTGGAACAATGTGGGAAGGAGGGAGGACACGGGCTGGGGCAGGGGCAGATTCCACCTCCAGAAGAGCCTTGGGGGGGCCCCCTCAGCCCAGCCTCTCCAGTCACGTCCCAGGTCCCCTCAACCCTGCCACAATCCCCTGCTCTGGGAGGCCTTCCCAAGCCACCACCTGCCTCCCACCTCTGACACAGACGTTTACTAGCTATACAACATGGAGGGAGCCTCTCGTTACCCTCTGCCTCGCATTTCTCCTTGTGGAGTGTGTGTGAGGACTAAATGAGATACCACCTGGCACGGAGCGAAGGCTCAGAACCTGACCGCAGGGATTACCAGCAACTGGGGATTACTCAGGGGCCACTGAGGAACTGGGCAGGCTCGCAGGTACTGCTGGTCTCTACAGGGCTGCTCTGAAGCAGCCGGATCACCCAGGGGCTCTATGAGGCCCCCGTGGGGGCCCATGAGGACTATTAGGACAAAGGCAGAAAGAACTTTCTGGGAAGCTTAGAAAGAATCACCTTATGAAGGAGTGAGTCTCCATCCCAGGAGGTGTGCAAGCAGGGACCTACTCAACGAGCATTCATGTGAGGAGCTCTTTTTTGGGCGCTGGGGGGCCTGCTCACCCAGGTACTGTGTCAGAGCCTGGAGGAGATACGGCAGTCCCTTTGTCATGAAAGAGGGCTTGAGAAACCCCCAGGCGAGCGCAGTAAGGGGCTGAGCTCTGGCCTGGAAGCCAGGTTGGGCCCTACCTGCTCTGAGCACCGGACGCCCTCTGTGACCCTGAAGACCTCCCTCCCCTGGCCCACCCTGTCTTTAGCTCAGAGCCAGCCCCCAGAGCCCCTGCCCACCCCCAGTGCCCCATGAGAGGTGGGCAGCAGGTGTCCTTGACGTGAGGGCCTGCTGACAGCAGGGCACGGAGGACAGAGGAGGAAGGGGAGCTGTCGCTGCCTGAGCAGGGCAAGGGCACGGCCAGTCCCAGACAGGTGGCAGCTCACCCTCTGCCCACTTTCCTGCCCCACAGCACCACCCCCCCAACAGCTCCTGGGGAGCTGGCTCCAAGGAGGCCCCACAGCCAGACCACCAGCTGCTTCCCCCTCCCCACACAAACCCTGGCCACAAAGCACCCTCCCCCAGCTCTGCCCGCCTGCGGTGACAGCCTCTTGGCACCAGCTCTCCCCTTCCCTCCATCTGTCAGGAATCGGTGCAGACAGACTGTGAGAAACCACAGAGGAAGTGGCGGGGCTGCTCGGACCCTTCCCCTCCCCCTGCCTCCCTAGCACTCTCTCCACCTCACTCCACCCCACCTCAGGCTCTCCCTGCTCCTGTGTCTCTCTCTTCCCTTCCATCTGTCTCCATCTTTTCCTACTGATGAAGACATTGACAGTGGGCATGGAGAGGGGAATAGGACCAGCCCACCAATGACCCCTGACTCAGTCACCACACGCCTCAAACTCAGCATGGCCACCCTGGTCTCCTTTCTCCCCACCCAGTAGGGAGTCAGGTCCTACGAGCTCACGACCTTGATGGGTGCAGTTGTTCCTGTGGGCCCACTTCCCAAGGGCTATCAGGAGTCTAAAGGCAACGCGTGCAAAGGGCTTTGGCAGTGGGAAAGGCCTTGCCCGAGGCAAATGGCCCGAGTCCCAACTTCTTCCCATTTCCTGTGGGACTAGGACCTCAGAACTGCCCTCCTCCAGGGCTCATGAGGACAGAATGGGACACGGACAGACAGAAAAATGCCTGGAAGAGCACACATGGCAGCAGGAACCCGAGGCAGGGCCCTCGTGGTATGAGTCCCACCATATTTATGTGTGGTGGAGAGGGCAGAGAAGATGAAACCAAGGGCCAGAGAGGGCAGGTGCTTGGCTGAGCTGGAGGCGGAATCCGGCAGTGGCCAGGTTGGGCCCTGTCCACACAGCACCCACCAGTGTGCTTCCCCGGCTCGCCCACTCCTTCTAATAGGCCGTTTTCCCCTTGATTTGTCCCTAAACATGGGGGAAAATCTACTTCCATCTTTAAGTGAGCTGTGCCCTGAGGGCAGTAGCGTTCGTGGTAATGCAGAAGGCTTGCAACGACTTGGGACAGCAGGACTCAGCAGGACTGGGGACAGCAGCGGCCAGGGTTTGGGGGGAGGGCAGGTATGCTGCTCAAATGCTCCAGTTTTTCCAGGACTGAGGGTTTCCTGAGACGTGGGGCTTTGCATTTTCAAGCGAGGATGGTTCCAAGCAGCCCAGGGTGAGTTGGCTGCCCGATGCGTGGGTGAGTACTTGGCAAAGCCAACACGCTGGACAGATGTAGGGCAGGGCATTTTTACTGAAAAGAGAACAAAGCTCCTTCTCACCTTCGCCCTCTGAGGCTTGACCCAGGGCTCCAGAGGCCTGGGGAGAGGAAGTTCTAGCCTAGCCGTCGTTCAGGGCCCTTCAGGGCCAGATCTGAGTGCACCCACAGGACAGAAATGCCCAAGGTAACCGGGAGGGATCTTGATCCTCCACTCCCTTCACAGGGAAGGAGCTGGGCTTCAGAGAAGGTCATAGGTTGACCTAAGGGCCCGTGCTCCTAGGGCAGGGTCTGCTCTTCCATCTACAGGTCTCCCCCAGGTCCGGTCAGGCCACCTGACAGAGTAAACCCTCAGTGAATGTTGGCGTTAGGACTCAAAGGCCCGGTCTACACTAGCCACCCTGCTGGGGTGCACAGAAACATCGTGGCCAGACATATGCACCAAGATAAGCTGGCACCTCAGCAAGGGCAGGAGGGCACCGGGCACGTGCGATGCCCAGAGGCACTCCATCGCTCCTTCCACTGCCTTCTTCCTCAGGCCCTAGCTGTCAGTATGGACCAGACTCCTAAGATGGAGGAAACGCAGGGATGGGGGAGCCCGGAGAAACCTCTGACCCCCCCCAGGGGGAGGCTTCCTGGAAATGGTGACATTAGGAGTAAAAGGGGGACAAGCAGATGTGGGGACTTCCACAGGCCAAGGGAACTGCCTGTGAAGGGGCTGAAGCTTCCTCTTCGGGCATGGCTGCAGCAGTCCTGGGCAGGAGCGGGTGGGTGGGTGTTGGGCCCTGAAAGGCTCAGAACCTCAGTTAAGAAGACTTGATCCTGTGAGGGTGCATGTCGCTGCAGAGTGCTGAGCAAGGGAAAGCCAGAGCTTTGCATCTTTGGAGAATGGATTAGAGGGAGAGAATGGAGATTGGGTAGGCGCTGCCATGTGGTCCAGGAAGGCATGGCATGGCATGGCAGTGGGGCGGGAGAGGCCTGCACTGACAGGTAGGCCGAGGGTGAAATCTGACTTGAGGATCGTTAAAGGTGAGGCTTCAGGAAAGGGCAGCAGGGCCATGCTGACTCCCAGGGTCCTGACCGAGGTCCAGGCAATGCCTGTGGTGTGGACAGGTCCATGGGGGCAGAGGAGATCCCCCCACAGCCCCCGATGTCTGTGTGCTACGCCACAGGTCACCACAGGAGCAGGCTTGCGACCCATGAGCCCAAGCTGTCTACAGAGATGTCACCATTACTTCCAGGAATGGCATCTCTGTCCTTACCCTCCCTCCTCACAGCCCTGGGAGCAAGCCATGGTTATTACAGGGGGGCAGCCACCATCTGTAGAGCCTGTGAATGTGCACCGCGCCAGCCCCATGGGGGAGTCAGAGGCAGCCACGCCCCACCCCGCAAGCCCACACTGCAAGTCAGCTGGGCTTCCCCGAGCCTGGGGGGCTGGGGCAGGAATCCTATAGGAGGGGACACTGAGCAGTTTGGGGGTGAAGGTAGGGAGCAGTCTCTATAAGCAGAGGCCCCAGAAACAGATGGGCAGAGAGCTAGGGTGGACAGCACAGACTTTCTAACAGGAGGAGCAACCAGGGGCAGAATAGGAGCCTCCCTGTCCCAGGAGGTGGTGGGCACTGCAGCCCAGCCCACCAGAGCTGCTGGGGCAACTCCTGCACTGGGATAGGGGCGAGGAGGCTGCTTTGGCCAAGTGAGGATGCGGCCTCAGCCCCAAGAGCCACCGCTCACTCATTCATTCACTCAACACACGCTCATGTGGGCCAGCTCTGTGCCAGGCCTGGACAGCAGGCACCGGGGATGGCTGGGGGGAAGCAGAGAAGCCTCCTCTCTCAGTCTTCCCCAAGCCCGGAGTCCATCCCTTCAGCCCTGGCTGCCCACATTCTGTGTCACAGGTCTGTGTCCTGCCCTCTAAGGGACAGAGCACCCTTACCTACTTGGGCATATTTGGGGTACGGGGGTGAGGGCTGGGCAGGGCCAGACACAGTGCAACCCCCTCCCGTACCCCACACCTCCCAGAGGTCCCTGAGGCTCTGGGCTCATTTGCTAACGAGGCCCCTAGAAGGATTTTCCCTAATTAAACTGGGCCAGTATGCTACTGCCTGGGACCACAGGGTTGAACGGACGAAGGGGCCTTTCTGGGGGCTCCCTGACTCCTCGCACTTCACCCAGCAATGCAGCAGCCCAGCATGAGAGGGGACCCCTGAAGGGCAGACGGGAGATGGAGGTTGAAAGAAGCCCACAACCTTGAGTTAAGCATTGAGCACACACCAGGCTCGGCACCTGGGTCCTTCAGACCCTCACTCACGTAATCATTCCACGTCCGCCTTGAAAGGCAGGAGCTGTCGGCTCCATTTCACAGATGAGGCAGTGCTCAGAGAGGTAAGGCGTGGACCTGACCCTGGCAGCCTGCTGGAGGCCTCGCTGCTGTCTCCAGATGAGGCGGGGACCCTGGGCTTTTCCGAGTCACAGCGCCCAACCGTCTATGCCCCCAGCAGAGGCTTGGAGTCAGGGCTGGGGTGGAATTTCACTGCCCAAAGTGACTCAAACTATTGATTTGATCCTAGCTTCCTCCCAGTATGGAAGGGGAGACTGAGCCCCAGACAGCGGCAGGGACTCACCCAGGTCACATAATGAGTAGGTGACAAGGTGAGGTTACCTGGTTCCTGGGGGTGGGGCTGAGACCCTGGTGGAAACTGTAGATCAGTTCATTGTAGGTCAGTTAACCAACAACAGTGACAAGGGTTCAGGCCTCTGTTCCCAGAGGAGCGACTTCAGCACAGACTCTGCAAGGAGGAGAGGCCAAAAGCCCAAGGGGGGAGGGGGGAGGCACCTGGGAAGAGGAGGTGGCTGAGAGAACAGGGTGGGGCACCTCTCTGCCCTGTCTTGGTCCAACTCAGTGTTGTAGGAAGAACTGGTGGGCCTCACACGCTAAGGGCCGAGGAGTTTTCTAGTTCTTTGCACAGGCTAGGAATGCTTTATTCCAGAGCAGGAGTCCGGGGTTCAGGGGCCAGGGACTTGCCCCAGCTTCCCGGCCAGGAAGCAGAAGGGCTGTAGTTGCAACCCTGGTTTGGCATTGCACCACTGGCCCCTGCCCTGGAGAGTCGGGCGGGACAGAGGAGAGGGAGCCAAAGAGCATCGTGCAGGCAGCTGGTACGAAGTAGTATGCGGTCTGCTCTGGCTGGCTCACAGGTATTAAGAATCAGCCCAGTCAGAGCTCAGCAAAAATAAATAGGTGGAAAAACCCTGAGTAGAGGTAGGCCCTGCTAATGAACAGCTGGTTTTCCAGATTTGTGCATATGTTGAGGCCACACCCCTGTAAGGGTTGGGGCAGGAACCCCGGGGTTGATTTCACAGTCCCTGCCCCATCTTTTGCCTGGGCCTCCAGGGCCTCAAGGAATAGGGGGATCCCCCTGGAGCCCCCATACCTGAGGCTTGGCCATGGTAGGCACACTGGGGCTGAGAAGGGCCTGGAGATGCCCCACTCCCAATCAGCAGAGACACAGGAGGGACAAGGACCTGACAAATGGCTGCTCAGCAAGGTGGGAGCAGAGGTGTTCCCAGGCCACAGCCGTCTGTAGCAACTACAGTGCACAGGGTGGGGGCCAGACAGAACGCTGCAGGCCGTGGCTTGGGGAGAAGAGGCAACCACGGCAGGGGGGCAGGCTGGGAACAGAGACTGCTGGCAACTCTCCAGCCACCAATAATTCCCCATCACAACAGCCCAGCAGGGGGCTTTGGCTTGGTCTGGGCCGCCTTGGCGGGTGTGTGAGGAAGAGCGTCACCTTGGCCCCATAGACTTCATGTGTCCGGAATGGTCACCCCCCTCCGGGTACAGAAGGAATTGGCCCTTCCCTCAAGCACACACCCGAGCACACGCACACGCGCCCATGCCCAGTCGAGAAAAGGCTCCGAGAGCGCAGGGGCAACAGATGGCAGCTCGTGGCCTAGGATGTGGGGGAGGAAGGGGGAAAGTGCCAGCTTGAACGTCCCTGGATGCAGGCCACCAGGACACCCCACCTTTGGCTTCCAGCTCTTAAGCTGGAAGCATAACCTGGGCCTGAGGAGCCTTCCTGCCTCTCATCAGCTGCCAAGTCCCTGATGTCAACCTGGACCCACTGGTAAACCAAGGCCCCTCGTGGAGGACTAACCATGCCGGGCCAGTGGTTAACCAGCTCCCCCAGGCCGCCCAGGAAGCAGCCATGCGGGGGCCCCCAGTGCCGACGGGAGCAGGGCCAGATGATTCCTACCAGCCCTCTCAAGTCAGGAGGTGCCGTTCTCCCAGGAGTGCTCCCAGCCGGCTGCTGACCTGCCTCTCTCCTGCCACTATTCCAGCAGCTGCCCTCTTGTGTCCTTGGTCGGGCAGAGGAAGCTGCGGATGGTTCCTGCCACGCGGCCATTCCGTGCTGGAACCACAGGCTGGGAAGGGGAGTGGGAATGCTCGTTTTCAGGCCAGCTCCGGACAACGCGCATTACATCAACTGGCGCACCTAACGATATGGGCTCCCTGCCCCGGTTTCAGAATGCCTCATGGGCAGATGGGCCCGACTCATTTTTCCCCATCACTGCACTGCCTCCAACCCAATCAGGATTGGGGAAAGGGAGAAGGGAAAGCGGCCCAAGGAACCCAGCCTTAGGGCTGAATTCTGGAAATAGACCCTAAAAGTCCAGCTGCCCTCTCTCTACCTACCCAGAACCTGGCCCACCAAGTCAGCTATACTCCTCCCAACCCTCATCAGGCAGTAAGGGATGCCAGGGGTCCAGGCCTCCAACCCCAGGCCAGCTCTGAGCCCAGCCACGGGCAGAAGGAATCAGCTTAGCATGCCTCAAGGAATAGGGGGATCCCCCTGGAGCCCCCATACCTGAGGCTTGGCCATGGTAGGCACGCTGGGGCTGAGAAGGGCCTGGAGATGCCCCACTCCCAATCAGCAGAGACACAGGAGGGGCAAGGACCTGGCAAATGGCTGCTCAGCGGTGCAAGTAGATGAAGGACCAATGAATGAAGGGGAAATGAAGTTCAGAGAGGGGCAGCTACTTTCTGAAAGTCACACAGCAAGCCAGGGGTGGAGACAGACAATCGTTCTAATGCTATGAAGGTGACAGATTCTGCTGATATTTTGAGAAGAATGAAGGAAGAGTTTTGTTCTCTTCTGTGTTTTTGTTGTCGTTGCTGTTGTTTACCCCTGTGGGGGTGGGAAGTCCTTGGGACCGGAACAGTTGTCATTTCTCCTTGCTTTGCTTTATATGACCTGGATATGGCTACTTTGTCTATCTAAATGGGGCCAGGACGAGGTGGCCTTGTGCTCAGACGAGAGGGAGGTCCTTCAGGATGCCTGCCTCACTGAAAAGGGGGCCATGGGAGCACCGAGGGGATGCTGTTATGAGATGGGAAGAGTCTCCTCTCTGGAGAGCACTGTGGCATCGATGAAAATGCACGCGCTAAGTGCTTCCTTTCCCGAGAGTAGATCTTGTGGGAAGAGTCAGACAAATGTGCAAATGTAGCGCATGGATGTCCGCCTTAGCATCATATAGAGAAGGGAAAAATGGAAGCAACTAAACACGTCTGTCGGGAGACCATGCCATGGCATCCACATAATGGAATACGATCTAGCTCATTAAAACGATCTCCATTGACTGGAAAGCCATAGATGATACGAGGAGAAAACAACTGGTATAACATGACCTTCTTTCTTTTTTTTTTTTGGAAGAGGTTTTTGCTATAGGGCGCGTGCGTTCACCAGAAAGACAGAGAGAGACAGAGAGACAGAAAGCGAGAAATCACCCCACAGGAGGGATGGCCACACCGCAGTCTTTTCTCTTCCATTCTCCTCTCGGGATCTTGGGCACGCATGCACATGTGCCCGGAGTGAGTTTAAGCCACCGGGTCTGGGACTCGAACTGCAGTCAACTACATGGGAGTCCAGCGACATAGCCATTACGCTAACTGCTGGTCCCAACATGACCTTATTTTTGAGAAAAAACATAAAACATGTATGCAGCCGGCTGTGGCACAGTGGTTAAGGCAGCTGGATCCCACGTGATAGACTATGCAGTTTGAGTTCCAGACCTGGTGGTTTGAAAATATATGCACCCAGGTCTGTGTGCATATATGCCCAAAATCCTGAGAGGAGAGTGGGAGAGAAGGGATGGTGGTGTGGCCATCTCCCGGGGAGGTGCTTTCTCTCTCTTGTGCATGCACCCTATAGCAAATTTTAAAAAGGAGAAGAAAAGACAAAAAGTGTGTTCCTGCACACCAGCTCACAGGCAGAGAACCCTCTGGAAGTTTACGTTGCTGACGTAGAGACAGCACCAAGGGTGACTGCTAACTTTGCCCTTTTGCTTTTCTTTATCATCCATGTTGCTGTTGTTTTAAGTGTATCTATTTCCTTCTTCCACAAGTGAGAGAGACAGTGGGAGAGAGAGACAGAGACAGGCACCTTAGTAGGGTCCCGACACAGTGACCCACTCCCAGCGGCAATCTCCTGGATTCTGGCCTGCGTGTGCCTGGGGTGCTCAGGGAGGCCTCCAGTGAGAACTGGAACCTTCCCAGGGGGCTCAGCCTATCTGGTGTGCCACCATCTGGCCCCTCATGTGTGTTTTTTATTCTAAGTATGAGATTACTTTCATACAATTAGAGAAAGTTATTTCCATTGAAAAAAATTAATAAAGTCAACGGAAGCGAGTTTGGGCTCTAGAAATACAGATAACTATGCAAGTCCTAAGCCCTCCCGAGCCTCAATTTCCTGGTCAGGAAAATGGACTAATAACTTCTATACAGGCCGCCTCTCAGGCACTTCCCACTGAGGCGCAAACTGGAAAAGGCCATCCCGTGGTTACGAAAGGCTGAGAGAGCCAGAAACGGAAATTGTCCTGTGTGTCTAGAATCAAGTTCCTGTAGCACCTCATGGCCAGTGACCCGGGGGATGGTGGATATAAGACTCCTCCCATGGACTCCTAGGTGCCAGTCCCCAGGGGAGGTGAGGCTTTGGGTTGTCTGTTCATATTCCATGGGGAAGCACGTGGAGGCAGTGTGGGGTCATTGTATCTACAGGGACCTGGGACTCCATAGCCCTGGGCTCAAGAGAGACTCTCCCAGCCATTCCAAGGGGCCTGCCAGTACGCAGGGTTCTGCACCCCCACAGAACCCAGGACTGGCTCTCCCAGTCCATGGGCAGCAGGACTGGGACCCCTAGAGACCCAGATGTCAGATGAGGTGCGGCAGGTGAGGGGTCACAGCCAGGGCTGAGCGGGCTTCCCCTCAAGGCCCTTACCTCCCCACCCCCAGTCACTCCAGCTGAGGGGCAAGTCCCGGGGTCTGTGACACATGGCAGCTTGTGGGAGGAAGTAGGGTGAGCAGAACCAGTAATGAAAACCACTGCCCCGGGCCCAGCTGATGCTCGAGGACACCCCAGGGGCTGGTGCTGCTCAGGAGGAAGCTGGCACACCCAGCAGCAGGGCTGGCAAAGGATGCCTGGGGTGTGTAGGAAGGGAGGCTGCGGCAACCCCGCACCACACACGCTGCTGCCTTGACTCGGATGTGTGAATGCGTGGCTCTTTCTTCCACCTGCATCAGACTCTGCAGCCAGACAGGTGTGGCCCAGTCCTGCCAGACAGGCAGGTTGGCCGGGGCGAGCGACTTCAGCTCTGGAGCCTGGGATCTTTCCTCTGTGAAAGGCAGTCACGACTCTCCGAGACAGGGCTGAAAAAGTCTCGCAAGAGAAGGCCCCAGCAGGAGTACACTCATTAACTCCTACTAAGGCCAGCATTATCACTTTAGATGACTTCCCAGCAATTCATGGGTGTGGAGGCAGGATCCCGTAGGGGCAGCTGGGCTCCCGAGCCTCTCAGCATCGAAGCCCAAAGCTCTTCTGGACTGCAAGAGGCCTGTCTGCCCCGTAGCCTGAGAACCCCGTGTTCCTTAATCCAGCAGGGAACAGGGAGAGTGGGTGTGGTGGGAGGGTGGCAGTGGGCAGGAGGTGGGAGCACACACTATTCTAGTCTCTTCTAGGAGTCAGGGACACCCTAGTTCTGGGAATGGGTCCCTGCTGACGCCTGGGGCCTCAGTTTTACCGTCTGAAGCCCGAGGCTGGAAAAGTTCACGTTTGCAGGGTGACCGCTAATCTGCCTAGGCGTGAAGAGGCTGCCAGGCCCTGCCTGACTGCAGATGGTAAACGGGGAATGATGCTGGGGCTGGCATCCTCTGAGGTCACCAGACCAGCAACATCATCAGGTCCTCAGTGTCCCCTTCTGTGTAGATGGGAGAGTAATCACCACCTCCCAGGTCACGGCCAAGAGAAGCCTTTGGAAACTGTGGAGGTTCATACCCATGGGAGGCTGGAGAAAGGGGGCGTTAAGGTCGACTCTGAGAATAGGGTCCCTTTCTAGGCCCACTCTGTAGGCCGGAAACCCATCTCTCAGGCACTGATGGGCACTGTGGCCACGACCTGACTTCCCGTATGCCCTCGAAGCGTGGACCCTCTGACCCCACCAGGATAGCAAAGCTCAGAGAGGTGCAGAGTGAGGAAGGGCCTGGGCACCAGACAAGATGGATGATCATGACTCCATCACATAAGAGCCATGACATCGGCCAAGTCACCTCTCTCTGAGCCTCAGTTTCATCGTCTTTAAAACGGGAATAATAAGAAAATAGCCCTTCTGGAGCTGTGAGTAGCAAAGCTAAAGAATGCAAATTTCCCAACACGGTCTTGGGCACTGGGTAAGCTGCCAATACCTCACATTAATAATTCCCTCGGGGGAGCGATTTATTTTAGAATCCCTAGTGCCCGGCACGGAGCTAGCAGAGCACACAGTGTGGAGAAGGATCTGAGATGGAGAGAAGAACCAGGATGCATTGTTGGAGCTTAGGGCTGGAGGGCTGAACCAGGAAAGGCAACTCTTCTAGGGGAAGTGGCATCTCTGCCAGGCCTCGGAGGCTGGGTGATCTGCATGTGTGGGTATTTTGGGGGCAGGTGTTACCAGCACGGCTTAGATCTGAAGTCCCAAAACACAGCCTGACTGTCCCACAGGCCCCAGGACTGGGTTCCTGGGGGGCAAAATGGGCCTGAGTGCTCTCTGCTAAGCCTGAGTCCCAGAGAGTATTGGCTTGGTTACATCCCTCCAGGTCACCTGCTCCCTCAACCCTCTGGGTTCTACCATCCTCACCCTCTCCCTGGAGCCTCTCCAGCTTCACCTGTTATCACCATGTCCCCAAAGAAGCCAAACTGTCAGATCAGCTGCCTGCAGACGACTGGGGAGTTAGTAGCCACCAGGCCGGAGACCAACTGCACCCTGGCCCCCTAGCAGGCCTAAGGACCGGAGGGCCTACCAGAAGGGCCATGGCAGAGCCTTTAGCAAACCTTGCCAAGGCCTGCTGCGACCAGCCCCAGGAGCACAGATGTGGGCCTAGAGGAAGGGGAAGCTGCGGGCCTGCTGGGCAGAGGGTGGGACTATAGGGTTTCCTCTCCTTCCCAGGCACACAGGAGGAACAGGGTGGGGAGCCAGACAGGACAGAAACCAGCCTCAGGACATGCACACAGTCAGAGGAAACCATCCCTGCCCCTCCAAGGGCCCCAGGCCACTCATTCATCCAGACCTACCAGGCTTGTTTGACTCATTCCTTCCCTTGGCATCTCTCTGCCACCTCCAGGTCCACCTCAGGCTGAGTGGCCTCAGGGCCAGCTCCGGTGTGGCTGGCCAGCTCACTGGCTCAGCAAGCACAGGCAGCAGGACCCTCAGACGACATCTGGCTGAGCAGCTGGGGGCAGGGGACAGGGGCCAAGGTGGCCTGGAGACGCCCTCTGCACCCAGGTACCTAGAGACCTCAGAGTTGCCATCGAACACCTACTGCTTATTGGGTCTGCTGTCTCATTTAATCCTCTCATTTCTGGGAAAAAGGGACTATTAATTCTCCCAAAGCCATTCAGCCAGGAGGTGACAGCTGGGATATAAAATCAGCATCCCACTGAGTTGTGATATTGACAGGGTTCTCCCAAAATCCCTTATCTCAACTCTTATATCTCAGCCTGTGACAGACAAGTAGCAGGGAAGGCTTCCTAGTGGAGGTGACACCTGTACGAATCTCCTAAGATGACAAAAAGAATACAGCCATTGAGGGAGCAGAAAGAGTCCCTGGCAGGCAGGTCAGCCCATGCCAAGGCCTAGAGGGGAGTGGTAGGAAGGGGGACTGTGACAGACCCACAGTTAGGTGTCACAGGTTCATAGGAAGAGGCAGGGAGAGGTTGGAGGACAGCGTGCCACGGAAGTTGTCACAGAGGGCCAAATGACAGGATTTGACTGACTTCATTCTCTCAGTTTTTGGGACTCCCAGGAGTTGCCTGTTCAGATGAGACCAAGGTTCAGAGAGGAGCAGCACTGTCAGATGACTTTGCCTGGAAAGGAGATGAAGCTGGGCATGGGGTCAGGGGTTCAAACCCAGGCCACACGTCGGAAGCCAGATCTGCTGCAGGACCAGCTGGGAGCTGTGGCTGAGTCTTCATTATGTACAAGGTCGCTTCCCAGTAGGCCTGTGTACTCCCGCAGCCTGGCCTTGCCCAGCTAATGAACTCCTGGCTGTGGGAGACCTCACTGCGGCCACTCTTTATTAAACCTGGGATGGAGGGATGATGGGGCTGGGAGGATAGGGAGCCAGAGGAGCCTGATCAGGGAAGAAGGCTAAGAGCAAAAACCGTCTACCAGCCTTTCCACAAGAGAAGCATAGAATTCTTCCCGGGGGCTAGTGGGGGCAGGGGGAAGGGGTTTAAGGTGTCACCTTGAGGGACCAGCAATTGGCTAAAGGCTATGTCGCTGGACTCCCATGTAGCCGACCGTGGTTCTAGTCCTGGACTCGGTGGCTTAAACTCACACCGGGCACATATGCATGCGTGCTCAAGATCCCAAGAGGAAAATGGAGAAGGGATTGTGGCATGGCCATCCTCCCTGGGGGATGATTTCTCACTTGCTTTTTTCTGTCTCTCTGTCTCTTTCTGTCTTTCTGGCGAGCACATGCACCCTATAGCAAAAACCTCTCCAAAAAAAAAAAAAAAAGTCACCTTGAGCTGGGGAAACAGAGGACCAGGAGGACTTGCCTGAGGTGACCAGTTAGTAGCTGAGACAGCACATGTTCCGTACTTGGGCATTCATACCCCAGCAATGTCACTAAAAATCACACACCTTTGGCCAATTACTTAACCCCTCTATGCTTTTAAAAAATGGGAATATTGGGGTGTTGGAAAAGTCATGTGTATTTCTTCTGTTCTATACCAAAATGTGTCAGTTTGCTGACAGCCCAATAGTTCGTAGCTCGTAGGTTTGCCTCTGTCTAGAATAGGGGACACAAGGAGGCACATACGGAATCCCAGCACAAGGCCTGGCCACAGCAAGTGCCCAGCTGAGTGCTACTTACTGGTGGTCACTGTTACTCTGGGCCTGGCCAGAGATCAGCATCCCCACCTCTGCCCCCAGACGCTAGGGAGCAACAGGAAGCTGAGGCTAAGGGGCCAGCTGGCCTACGTGACCTAGGCCCACAGCCTGGAATCCCACCCAGTTTCCTTGGCTGGGCCACCCCTGGGCTTCCTTGAGCTGTCCCTCCGGCTTCCAGCCCCTTCCTCTACTTTGAAGGTCCTTTGAGCTGAGAACTGAAGCTGCAGGAGCTCGTCCCTTCCCCATCCTGTCACCTCCCTCTGTGACTCCAAAGGGCCAAGTCCTACTCCCTGCGGATGAGGACCAAGACTTAGAAAGCCTTCGTTTGCATTCTAGCGCCAACCCTGAGGAGCTATGTGACTTTGGGGGAGTCACTTTACCTCTCTGAGCCTCAGTGTCCTCTACAATGGGAGACCATCCCACCCATTTCTAAACGGTAAGCCCTGAGGAATGGTGCTATTGATAGTTGTCATCTTTCCAGACCTTGCTCAGCTATCTCCTCCTCCAGGAGCCTTCCAGCTTTGGGCATTCATGGCCTGCCTTCTGGCCTTTTCGAAAGCTTGAACCGATGTGTGCCTCACACCAACTTTAGTTATAAACTCCGACCCCCAGTCTGCAGGTCTAGAAAGGTGCAGAGGCAGGCAGTTCAGGCCTTCTTAGAGGGTGGAGAGCCAAAGAAGGTAGTCGGGTGTGAGGCCAGAAGGCTTCTCAGGGAGGTGCCAGCAGCCTTGTGGGAAAGAATAGTTAAAGGAAACTCAGCCTGGGCAGGTGGCCCAGAATTGGGGAAACCCTCAGATGGGGAAGGAAAGGAGAGCAAAGAGCATTTTCAGGCACCTGACCCCAACACCAAACCCCAACCCATTTCTTCTGTTTCCCTTTGTGGCTATTAGGACTTCCTTCCTTCCTTCCTTCCTTCCTTCCTTCCTTCCTTCCTTCCTTCCTTCTTTTCTTTCTCTTCCCCTCTCTCTCTCTCTCTCTCTCTCTCTCTCTCTCCCTCCCTCCCTTCCTTCCTTCAAGTTTCTTCCTTCCTTTTTTTATTCACTACAGAGAGCACATGCACATGAGAGAGAGAGAGAAGCACCCTTAACAGAGTCTTGCCACACCAGATCTTTCCCAAGCTCGTCAGCTCATAAGAATCTTGGGTGCAAACATATGCACCCAGTGTGTTTTCAGGTGGCCCCAGGGACCTGAACCCGTGGCTGGCCAGGTGACTTCCAGCAATGCAGTTGGATTTGCTACAGAATTTGTCATCAGGCTGGACCTAGGAGCCCATTCCTACAGACGTTGGAGGTAGAAACACTCATCCATTCCCTTCTCACCAGCCATCTGTGAAGACTTTCTACACACATAACCAGTATGGAGGGTCAGCGACCCTCCGTGGGTGCAGATAAGCTTGGAAAAATTAAGACATGCATGACCAATATTTGGTACCATTAGCAAAGCGACCACCCTTTCCACTCCAAGCTCTTGACAACATGTGCTCTTGTTCAGTAACTCTGTGCTTGTGACTCCACCCCACCCATCTCAGCATCAAAGCACGGGCCCAGATGCCCATCAGAACTCTCCTGTCCCCACCTGGGGTCACCCAGACATTAGTCTACTTCACTCCACCATCTGGCCCAAAGTCTCTCACGCAGATGAAAGGTGACAGCCTCACATTTACAGTACGGCTTTCGGCACCTAGATCACACTCCTGGGTCCTTCCTCACTACGCGCTTCACTGTGGCAGTGGTGCCTCTGAGCTGGGAGGCAGGCAGGGATCCTGACCATATCCTGTCATCTGGAGGCTTTGGGCAAATCACTCAACTTCAACAAGCCAGCATCCTTATCCACAAATGAGGCTGATGAGAAAAACTTCTGCTCTTCATGGACACCCTCACAGACCTGTTAAAAAGAGCTAGGGAGATGGGAACCAGCAGTTAGCGTAATGGCTATGTCGCTGGACTCCCACGTAGTCGACCGCGGTTCGCGTCTCGGACCCGGTGGCTTACAACTCACGCCGGGCACGTGTGCATGCATGCCCAAGATCCCGAGAGGAGAATGGAGGAGAAGGGATTGCGGCGTGACCATCCACCCTGGGGGGTGATTTCTCGCTTTCTGTCTCTATGTCTCTCTCTGTCTGTCTGGCGAGCGCACGCGCCCTATAGCGAAAAAAACCTCTCAAAAAAAAAAAAAAAAAAAAAAGAGCTAGGGAGAAAAGGTACAACCAGCCCAGAACCCACAGAGTGTGCTAACCTGCCCAGGCTCAGCAACTCCCACTGCAAAGGTACTACTGAAGAACAGCTCCCAGGGACCAGCAGTTGGCGTAATGGCTATGTCGCTGGACTCCCATGTAGTCGACTGTGGTTCGAGTCCCGGACCTGGTGGCTTAAACCCACACCGGGCGCACGTGCGTGCATGCCCAAGATCCCAAGAGGAGAATGGAGAAGAAGGGATTGCGGCGTGGCCATCCCCCCTGTGGGGTGATTTCTCACTTTCTGTCTTTCTGTCTTTCTGGTGAGTGCGTGCACCCTATAGCAAAAACCTTTAAAAAAAAAAAAAAACAGCTCCCAGTGACAAGCCTCGTGATACTGGGTCATCAGAAAAGTCAGGATGCATTTTTGCATAGAAAAACGACCCATCATGACTTCTTCAACAATCCAATATTTCACCCAGGCATAGTCATTTTTATAACTTCGACAGCACTGGGAAATGGTCCGAGTCACGATTAGGTAAGAACTGTGGAGTTTGGGGGCTAGCAGGTGGGGTAGTGATTAAGGTGCTGGACTCCCACAAGGCCAATGACAGTTTGAGTCTGGACATGGTGGCTTGAAAAATCACACCAAGTGCGTACACATGAGTGCCCAAAACCCCAGAAGAGAGAAGGGACTGTGGCATACCCGTCCTCCCCGAGGAGTGATTTCTCACTTTCTCTCTCATTATCTTTGTCTCTCTCTCTCCAGCAAGTGCAAGCTTCCTATGGCAAAAACATTAAAACAAACAAACAAACAAAAAACACCGAAACTGTGGAGTCAGATGCTGTGGAGCAAGTCTACTTAACGTCTCTGTGCCCTGGTCTTTTCAGTCTGAGATATAGGACTGTTGTGAAAACTAAAGGAATTTACGTAAAATAAGCTCTTAGTACACGTGGTGGTCAGCACATGCTAGTCTCACCACTTCCAGTGGCATCTGTAGAATGGGTCTTTGGAACAGTCCCGCGAGGTTACCAGGGCACGAAGTATTACCCCAAGTAGTCAGGTGAGGAAACCGAGGCAGGAGCGAGTGATATGCTCAAGTCACAGAGTCAACTCTGGATTAGGCCTGAGAGCGGGCGGTGAGGCTGACTGGCAAACAGAAAGCTCAAGGACTCAGCAGAGACGTGCCTGTCCAACTGTCCCTCTACCTGCACACTGTGTGGCTCTGCCCCTGTTGCCTTCCTGCTTCCCTATAGTCCCCGGTTAGCGCGGGGTGGCCTGTTTTCTAGGGTGACACCCAGCAGACGCACAGTAAGAATGGATAAATATCAGCCTGAGTCTTTGTTTCCAGAAGAGCCCTGTATTTCTGTTCCTGGAACTACATTCTTTCTACCGGGCAACTGCCTGCTAACTAGCTTCCGGTCCCGGAGACACCTTCAACACCCCCCACCCCCCCACACACCCTGAGAAGAACGTTAACATCAATTGCGCCTGGGGTTGTGCAAACACCTGTTCAACAAAGGCAGCCTGACACTTGTACACGCTGAGGCTTCACGAAGCATGGCCTCGGGTTCCTCCAGCCCCTTCCAGGAATCAAAACGTTCCTCCTGGTTCCCTCCTTCCTGATATGCTCCATGACTCATACACGGGCCGGGCTAGCAGGAGAGCATGATCTGCTAACCAGAATGGCTCAAAAAAACGTCTTCACCATGACTCCGCAGAAAAACAACCAGAGACGGCGCCCAGGCCTTGCTACCACCCGGAGGTAGAGCGTGGGGGGTGTGACCCGGGCGGGGCCCCTGAACCTAAGCCGCCCCGCCCGCCCCCCCCCCCCCCAAATACTGCACACCCGCCCACTCCACGATTGGCCACTCCAGCCTAGGGGGCCTATGGGGTGGTCCTTGCCCAGCCAATCAGGGGTCCCGGGGAGCCCATTCATTCACAAAACCATGCAGGCAGAGGAGCGCGGTGTCGCCCCGGAGCTGCGTGGAACTTTGAAACACGCGCGCGTCCCGCCGGGCCAGAGCACGAGTCTGGGAGGGCCAGATCGCTGGAAACTAGACGCGTGCTGGGCCTGCCGCGTCCCCGCCCACAGTTCCGGCCCAGTAGCCCCGGCGTGGCGCACCCTCCTCTGGCTCAGCGCCCCAGGCTCCGCCCCCAGCCCCTATAGGACAAGCCGGCAGCCCAGCTCCCGCCGCCGGGTAGCTAGGAGCCACCCGGCCCCCAGGGAGGAGGCGCCCGGGCGGTTTCCCGGCGAAGGGTTCTGAGGCTAGGCCTGTGCAGGTGTCTCCGCGGCGGCTGCAGCCACGTGCGCGCAGAGCATGGCGCCCCCCACCGTTTTCTCCCTGCCGGGTCCCAGCCCACCACTCACGGCAGTCGTCCTCGTCGCTGTTGTCCGAACAGTCGTCGTCTTCGTCGCATCTCCACACCGAAGGGATGCAACGCTCGTTCCGGCACCGGAACTGGTCCTCTTCACACTCCTTGACCGGCCCTGCGGAAGGGATGGGGAGAGAGGTTGAGCTGAATCGGCGGACTCGGGCCTCCCTCCGCACCGTGCAGCTCTGGCCTCGGGGCAGGGTCTGCTAGGATGCAGGAAAGAGGGCGATGCTGGAGACCCGGGGGGGTTCGAGCAACCTCGATTCGGGGACAGGGCAGCACGGAAAGGGTTCTTCGGATGGCGGGCCATTCGGCGGCACGGCAAGACCAGGCACATATTCACGGTCGATGTCACACCGCTTGGGTATATGGGTATATTCTAACACATTCACCCGCACACGCGGCGCACAGAGATCTATGCAGACACAGCCCACTGGGAGCCCCTGAACACGCGCGACACATGCACTAGACGCCGCGGGCACAGCCCCCTCGCTGATAGCCCCTTCTCCGTGGCGCGCTGGGGTCCCCGGAAATGCATTGTCAAGTGGGGAAGCCGCGGGGCTCCACTCACCACCGCGGCGAAGCGCGCGTGTCAAATAACCCCAACGGCGAGAATCAGCTCTCCCGAAACCAGGAACGACCACCCCCCACACGCAAAGTTCCCGGCCGGCCAAGCCTCCCTTGTGCCCATCCCCCAAAAAGCGGGTGCCGGGAGGGCAGAACCCCTAACACAGGGAGCCGCGGGGACGCAGGGCAAATTCAGGGTAGCTGAGTCTGGTGGAGTCGGTCCTGCCCCGGCGCCCCGGGGCTCGGGAGACCCGCCGCAGCCCGTCCCCCGCCCCGGCCGCCGGGTCGCGCTTTGTTGGCGGCTCGGGCGGCACAGAGCCCGGCCGGGGACCCGCTGCACGCACCTTGGCCGCCACGCAGCGGATCCGCCGCCTCCGCGAGATGCTGGAGTCGCAGTAACAGCAGCAGCAGCGCCAGCGGCCGGAGCGCGCCCCACTCGGGGCGGCCCATGGCGGGCCCTGGGCTCCGGCCGCCGCGCCCTGCGCACCGCGCGCAGCTACCGCCGCCGCGCCTCAGCCCGCCGAGTCCTTGCCGCGGCGCAGGGGCTGCCGCTGCCCCCGCCGCCGCCGCCGCCGCTGCCGCCCGCCCCGGCTCCTCGGCTGCATTTCAAGCAGGTTCGGTGACGCTCGGCGGCGGGGCGGGCTCAGGCTGGGCGCGCGGCCCCGGCCCTGGGCGGCCGCCGCCGGCGCGCGCGCTCCCTCCCGCTACCGCCTCCGCCCCACGCTGCTCCAGCTGCCGCCTCCTCTCCCTCCTCCCTCCTGTCCTTGATCCACTCCTCCTTCAGCCGGCGCTCCACCACCCGCAAAGGGTCAGCTAGCGTGCTGAGCGCTGCAGATGTGGGAATGAGCAGAGACCGCTGCTCCTGCAGGTAGCAGGTGCACGGGAAGCAGCAAGCACAGTGGGCTTCCTGGAAGAGGTGACAGGCAGATCAGAGACTGAGGAATGCCTAGGAGTGAGTCTGGGTGGGAGGAGAATGCGGTTAGAAGGTGCAAAGGCCTATGCAATGTAGGCGGAGGTGCAGGAGAAGGAGGGCAGGGTCTGGGACACGAACATGTGCGCCATCAGGGAGCTGGGGGCACAGAGCAGGACCTCTGCACCTGTCACTAGGTCTGGCTTGGATATTACAGATCCATGTAGCAGGTTTCTGTGCCCATGTGGATCTGTGTGTGTTACACGCCCATGTGATAATGGGCCGGGATGGGGGAGACAGGTGGCTTGGGCCTGGCACACAGATTGTTTATTAATTCTCATTCGGTATTCTCCACGGACCAGGGGAAGGGACAGACAATTGGAGGGGACTGGTCTGGACGACGAAGTGATCCTTGCTGTGTTGTTGGAAAAAGGCCAGAACTGTGGAGGCCTCTAGGGGGTGTATACCTAGAGCCTCTATCTGCCCCCTCTTTTTGTTTTAAATAGAATTATTTTTATTTAACTTTATTTATTTATTTATTTTAATTTGACCAGAATTCTGTCTCTGTGTTTAGTTGCGCCTCCTCTGGAGTGTCACAGCCCCACCAACTACAGCAGGGTACAGGGTGTTGGATGAAAAGGGAGTAGGGCCTGCACTAGAGTTAAGCCACCAGCTCTTTTTTTTTACTTTTTTGTTTTTTGAAAGATTTTTGCTATAGGACACATGTGCCTGCCAGAGAGACAGAGACAGAAAGCGAGAAATCCTCCCCCCCAGGGATGGCCATCTGCAGTCCCTCAGGATTTGGGGCACACATACACACGGTCCCCAACGTGTTTCAAGCTACAGGGCCCAGGACCGAGCTGCAGTGGACTACCTGGGAGTCCAGCGACATAACCATTATACCATCTGCTGACCCCCAGCTGCCAGCTTTTGAGCCTGGTCCAGAACATTCTTCAGAAGAGGTTTGAGGGTGTTAGTCACTAAAAGGGACCAACTCACAGGTGCCAAGGCCCAGTGTTAGGTTTACTCGCCTGCCCGCCTTCTTGGCCTGTTCCTCTCCAGCCTAAGCGTGGGAGCTGTCGACCCTAGGCCTGGAAGCCATCTGTCTCCTGAGCAGTCTCCTGAGCCCTACTGCTTTTCTCAAAGGGCAGCCCCAGGGACCAGCAGTTGGCGTAATGGCTATGTCACTGGACTCCCATGTAGTCGACCGCGGTTCAAGTCTTGGACCCAGTGGTTTAAACTCATATTAGGTGTGTGTGTGTGCGTGTGCCCAAGATCCCGAGAGGAGAATGGAGGAGAGGGAATTGCTACATGGCCACCCCCCTGGGGGGTGATTTCTTGCTTTTTCTCTCTTTGTCTCTCCGTCTTTCTGGCAAGTGCACACACCCTATAGCAAAAACCTCTCTCAAAAAAGAAAAAAAAAAAAGGGCAGCCCGTCACAGTGGCTGTGGCCACCCGATTAGAAAGGGGCGTAGCCCCCAGATAACCCAGCAGGAGGCTCCTCTACCTCCCTTCCTCTCCCTGCTCATTCATTCAGCAGCATATTCTGGCTGTGTTCTGTGCCAGCTCTGTGCTGGGCCTGGGGGTGCCATGCTGAATCAGACAGGCCAGCCCCAGGGAGGTCCCTGACTGGGGGAGACACAGACCATCAAGAGCCAGACAATGAACTGTAGGCTTACTTTAACCAAAACTTGTGCAGCATCTCCCTCCTGCTAGGTGCCAGGCACAGTTCCAGGCTCCAGGATACAATGTAGAAATAGCTGGGCCCCTCCCTGCTCTCCCGCAGCTTTTATCTTAGTTGGGAGAGACAAACACAAAAGCAGGAAACAAAAAAGATGATTTCAGATCATCATAACTGCTACAGAAAAAATAAGACGGTGACCTGAGAGCAAGGAGGGTAACTTTAGAGAAGGTGATCAGGTAATACCCCTCTGAGGAGGTGACATTGCACTGAATAGCAAGAAGGAGCCTGACCACTTGAAGATCAGGTGGAAGGGCATTCCTGGCAGAGGGAACAGCAGTGCAGAGGCCTCAAGGTAGGCTGAAGCCTTGTGACAAGGGGAGAGTAGGGACACCAGTAAGGCTGGAGGGACTCAGCAAGACTCCAGTCACGTGAGGACTTTGTAAGCTACAGAAAGGAATGGGTTTTGTGCCAAGCCCAGTGACACTGGCTATGACAGCCACAGTCCTGGGGCTGTAGAACCCAGGATGAAAGGCTCTGCCCCTCACCCTCACCCCTGTAGCTCCGTCCTCCAGCTCAGCCCTCCTCCTCCACTCTGTGGCCTTAGGAAAGTTGATCTCATCTCTGAATCTCAATTTCTCATCTGTGAAATGGAAGAGATGGGGAATTTCTGAGGTTCATTCCAGCTGTAAGGTTATTATGTGTTCAGAGACAGCAGGTGGGAAGATTAAGAACATGGGTCCCGGGGCCAGCAAATGGCATAGCAGTTATGTTGCTGGACTCCCACATGGCCGACTGCAGTTTGAGTCCCAGATCCAGTGGCTTCAAAGTCATACCAGGCATGTGTGTGTACATGTCCAAGATCCCGGGAGGAGAATGGAGGAGAAGGGATTGCAGCGTGGCCATCCCCCCAGGGAGTGATTTCTCACTTTCCCTCTCACTGTGTCTGTCTCTTTCTCTCTCTCCCTGGCACTTTACCTATCAAAATAAAAAAAAAATTAAAAAAATAAAAAGATGTATCTTTGGATCACACTGTCACATTGCTTGGGCTTGAGTATGTTTCTTGCCTTCCTAGCTATGACACAGAAATAGATAGCATTCCACCTGCTGTCAGCATTGCATGCTCCCTAAGCCTCCATGTCTGGCTTCCAGAGTCACTGGAGACCCACCATCCCATCCTCTGCACACTGCTCCCTCACTCTGCCCACCAAGGATGCAGCTTCAGATGTTGGCCAGGCTGTATGCTCTGCCTAAAACACTCTTGCATGGGCTGACTTCTATTCATCGTTTGGGCCTCTGCTCAAATATCTCCTCCTCTGGGAAGCCTTCCAGCCTCCTCTACAGAGATCTGCCCCATTCGTGTGGACTCCTGCAATACTGTGTCCCAATGTCTCCGATCACACTGGCTGTCGTTGGTTCCTCCATTCAGTGGGGGAGCTCCTTGGGTC
This sequence comes from Tupaia tana, assembly GCA_026018925.1. Lineage (NCBI taxonomy): Eukaryota > Metazoa > Chordata > Mammalia > Scandentia > Tupaiidae > Tupaia > Tupaia tana. The sequence goes on from JAKSZU010000004.1 coordinate 24,235,837, forward strand.
AGAAACTGGATCATCATGGTTCATCCAGTGATGGCTTGTTAAAGGAAAGTTTGATCAAATACGCTCTCTCCAGGCAGGGCCAGGCCTCTGCACGCACCTCATCCAGCCTGCTCTGGCTGGCCCTGTGCTAGGCGAGGGACATCGATGAGCAAGACTCCGTCCCTGCCCTTCAGGCTCTCTGGTCTGGGGATAGAGATAGCCTGGGACAGACAGTGACAGTACAGGGGGACAAGAGAGGAAGCCGCTCAGGAGCATCAGATTCTCACCCCAAGGCCATGTCACCTGTCCAGCCAGGGTCAGAGAGAAGCAGCCCCAAGCCAGTCACAACTCTCCCACTGTCCACTCCCTTCCCTGGACAGAGAGTGGCCCATCCTTCCTGCTACATGTGAGCTTTTTGCTCATTTCTCCTGGCCGCTGTATCTCTGCACTGTGTCTCTGTCTCTGTCTCACTCTCTGAGTAGTCAGAGCGTCTTGTCTCATAAAAGAGAGATTCTAATTCGTCTTGTGAATTTATAAGTCACTTGCTACCCATAGACCTGGAGCACATTGCTTGAACTCTGTGCCTGAATTTGCTCATCTATAAAATGGGGATGACAATATGATGTAATAGTATCAATTAGCTATTCCTTCATAAAAAAATTATCCTAAGACATGGCAGCTTAAAACAACAACAAATGTTGGTTATCTTTCATGGTGGCTGTGGCTCAGGAATTTGAGAGAGGCTTAATTGGATGGTTCTCACTCTAGATCTCTCGTCTTTTTTTTTTTTCCTTTAAAGTTCATTTATTTATTTACATAAGAGGGTCCCCATGCTGTGATCCACCCCCAAGCTCAGAAGACCCAGACCATGGGCACACATGCACCTGGCACTCTTAGGAGATCCAGGACACAAATCCAGGATCCCTCCTGGGTAGGCCTCACTCCACCACTGCCCAGCCTCAGCCTGTCTTCTTCCAGTGAAGGTGCTGGCCACACTGCAGCCCTTGGGAGGTGGAAGGGGGCTGGAGTTCTGGCTCGGCTCACTCATGCGGCTGGCGAGGTCGTCTTGGACGCTGGCACAGGGACTGAGTGTTTTCCCACATGGGTCTCTCCCCAGGCCTCCTTGAATGTCCTCATGACATGGCAGCTGGCTCTCCCCAGAGCAACTGATCTAAGAGAAAGGAAGAAACACCAAGAAGTCCCGATGTCTTATGTGACCTAACCATGGAAGTCATGCTCCTGCACTTCTGCACTATCCTATCAATTACACAGGCCAGCCGAATTCTGTGTGGGAGGGTCCTATATAAGAAGGGGACCCCCCCAGGAGCCCCAGCATCTCCAGGGACTGCCTTGGAGGCTGGCTGCCATAGTATCTCATAGGATTTGTGAGGATGGCATAAATTAGTATACTCTTAGGTTTTGGCACATAGCACACACCATACCAATGTTTGCTATTGTCATTGCTGTTTCTGACACTTAGTAGGTAAGCTTTCAAGGATTATTTACAATTAGCATTAATGTTATTGCTATCAGTGAAGAGCCCTTCACTGGAGAGGAGACCCAAGGAACTGAGAGGATGAAGGTGGTTCAGGGCTTCATAGAAGAGCTTAGCAAGCCAGCTGTGGGTTCTCGCCTCTGGGCCATGGTTCTCAGAAGAGCTGGGGTCACAACTGCCCCTCCACTGCCTTATTGCAGGACACGGAGCTGGTCCCTCTCCCTGTCTGGGCTTGGGATCCCCATCCTTAACCTGATGAGTTGGACCAGGACCATATTTTCATGACGGCCATTCTCATCCCACTTGAATGATTTTTTTCCACCTACCTCCTCTACTGTCACCCAAGTATTTTCCTTAAACCTTTTCACTTAATAAATTTAGCTTCATCCTAAGTGATAATCTCCATGAAATTACAGGTTTGATATGCTAATTGTATTTTTCCAATACATATTAAAATAGATGCGTGGCTATTCAGGTAAACAACGAGCCTCTGTCCATGCAGATGCCAGATGCATCGCCTTTAGCTTCTCTAGAGCTGCCTGCTCGGAGCCCCCCGCCCCCGCCCCAACTCCCAGCACTCCCCCACCCGCCCATGTTTTCTGAAGATGACAGAGGCAGGAGCCCTGAGCACTCTGCACATGAAGAAGTGTTCTTCAAGGTGACTTGGGGGTGGCCCAGGCCCTGGTGCTAAGTACCTGAGTCTTAGGACCTTCAAGAAGAGGCTGAGCAGTTTCTGCTTGCTTTTGCTTTGCATTAGTTTCTATTTTATTTTATTTTATTTTTAATTTTATCATCAAACTTTTACTCGTACCTAGTTTTAAAAATCAAATTATTTTGCAAGGCTTTTTATGAAAAACTAGTTGTTCACACCTACTTCCATTTTCCTTTCCCCATGGTCAACCGCTGTCAACTCTTAGTGGGATCTTCTGGTATTTACCTTCATGTCGTCAAAACATACTTCTTTCTATTTCTTGATCATTCAGTGTTAGGCACTATTCCATGAATTTCCACCATGAAGATGTGAATTTAGCTCTTTAAAACATACCCCAGTAATCCCAAACACACATCACACATATACACATTATTCTGCAAACTCTTGCCCACTCTTCCAATATGCTTGTGCTCCTGTGCTTTGATAGTGTTTATTTTTTAATTTAAAAAAATGTTTTTAATATGACAGAGGGCACATGCACTTGCCTGAGAGAGACAGAGAGAAAGGGAAAGTAAGAAAGCACCTCACAGGGATTAGCCATGCAGCAATCCCCTCTCCTCCATTTCTCCCTCCTTTTGGGATTTAGGGCACACACACATGTGCCTGGAGTGTTTCTCAAGCTGCTGAGTCCAGAACTCAAACCATGTGGTCAGTCATGTGGGATCCAGCCACCTTAACCACCAGACCACAGGCTGGCCCTTAAAATTATATTTTTAAAAAGAATTATTTAAAATAGAATTAAAATATTTAATTTTATTTATTTATTCATTTATTTTCATTTGAACAGAGAGAGAGGCAGCGAGAAAGCAAGCCACCAGGTCTGAGACTTGAACCATGGTCGGCCATATAGAAGTGTCCAATGCCTTAACCACCACGCCACCTGCCTTAAAATTAATTTTAAACATGATAAAGTACACACACATATCACACGGTTTACCATCTTAACAATATTTAATGTACAGTCCAGTGGCATTAAGTACATTCACATTGTTGTGTAGCCACCCCCACCTTCCAGCTCCAGAATCCTTTATTCTCTACCATTCAACTATAACGCCGCCTTCCTTCTATCCCCAGCCCCCAGCAACCACCATTCCACTTCCTGTCTCTATGAATTTGACTCCTCTAGGTACCTTATTCCTATGAGTGGACTCATAAAGTATTTGCCCTTTTACAACTAGCTTGTTTTGTTTAGCACAATGTTTTCAAGGTTTATCATGTTGTAGGATGTGCCAGAATTTGCACATACCACTGCACTTGACCTTTAGGTTGGACTGGAGTTGGACCCCAGGCCTTGCATACCATCTTAGCCTATAGAACCCAACACCTCCGCAGCATGCACTGCCACACTACCACACTTGGCCCTCTTTTTAAGAATGAATAATATTCCGCTGTATGTATATGTCACACTTTGTTTCTCTCATGTTGGTTCCGTATGAATAACGGTGTGCAAATACTTCAGATCCCTGTTTTCCATTCTTTTGAATATACCAGAAGTGGAATTGCTGGGACATATCATAACTCTAGTTTTAAGTTTTTGAGAAATCTCCATACTGTTTTCCACAGTAGCTAAACCATTTTACATCCCACCAACAATGCACAAGTGTTCTAATTTCTCCACAACTTCAGCAGCACTTGTTATTTGGAGGGGGGGGGGGGTTGTTTATTTATTTATTTTTATTAAATTGTAATAGCTATCTTTATAGGTATAAGGTCATTTTCTCAATGTAGTTTTTTTTTTTGGGGGGGGGTGGGTGGAGCAGTTTTTACTATAGGGCATGTGCGCTCGCCAGAAAGACAGAGAGAGACAGACAGAAAGCGAGAAATCACTCCCCAGGGGGAATGAGCATGCCGCAATCCCTTCTCCTCCAGTTTCCTTTCAGGATCATGGGCACACATGCACATGTGCCCAGCATGAGTTTAAGCCACTGGAACCAGGACTCGAACTGCGGTCAACTACATGGGAGCCCAGCGACATAGCCATTACACCAACTGTTGGGCCCATCAGCATAGTTTTAACTTCCGTTTCTTTAATGATGTCGAACAGCTTTACATCGGCTTATTGGCCATTTGTATATCTTCTTTTGAGAAGTGTCTACTCAGCACTTTGCACATTTCTGTAACTAGGTTGTTTGTTTTATAGTTGGACTATAGGAACTCATACATTCTGGATATGAACCCCTTATTGGAGATGTGATTTGCAAATATTTTCTCCCATTTTGTGAGTAGCCCTTTTCATTCTGTTGATTCTGTACCTTGATATACAGACTTACACGTTTGATGTAGTCTAATTTATCTATTTTTTTCTTTTTTTTTTTCTTGTGTGCTTTTGGTGTCATATCCTAAAAAGATTTCTATGGGATCATAACAAAGTAAATGCTATTCACAGTGTGCTGTGATTAATATTTATTCCTGCACAACTTTGTTTTCCCTAGAATTAATAATTGATAGTTTTGTTCTATTGGTTTTTTTTTCTTGCATAGATTTCTATGTATTCATCCATTATTCCTCCCCCTAACTTTCTCTCATTTGTGTAAATCTTCTCCTAATCCAATCACCTGCATTACGTATTCTACCAACTTACTTTTCTCGGTGAAGTACCTGCAGATATGTGATTGCTCCATCCTGTACTGCGTGATAACGAGGCCAGCTTCTCAGCTGTCCTGTGGAACCTCCCTGCACTGTCATCTGGAGATTGCTCTGCACTTTCTCTTGTGCTGGACTCCTCACTTCCTCTTTCTAGAACTACTACTTTATTAAGGGGAACGGCTATCCATGGCCTTATAAAAGGAAGTATTTGAGTAAAATTTTGTAAGACCTTTCTTTTTCTTTCTTTTTTTTTTTTTTTTTGAGAGATTTTTGCTATAGGGCGCGTGCGCTCACCAGACAGACAGAGAGAGACATAGAGACAGAAAGCGAGAAATCACCCCCCAGGGGGGATGGTCACGCTGCAATCCCTTCTCCTCCATTCTCCTCTCGGGATCTTGGGCATGCACGCACACGTGCCCGGCGTGAGTTTTAAGCCACCGGGTCCGGGACGCGAACCGTGGTCGACTATGTGGGAGTCCAGCGACATAGCCATTACGCTAACTTCTGGTTCCCGAGACCTTTCATTTTTAAAGTGCCTGATATTTAATTGACAATTTATTAGGTATAAAATTCTATAGAGTACCTTCAGTTTGAACTGGGAGTTGAGTCTGGGCCTTCCATGTGGTCCCAGTCTATAGAGTACAGCACCTTAGGAACATGCACGTCCACTATACCACTTTTTAAGGATTAATACTATTCTATTATATATCTATTTCACATTTTGTTTCTTCATTCATCCATCAGTGGGCACTTGTGTTGGTTTCACATTTTAAATGTTGTGAATAATGCTGGTATGAACAGGGGTGTGCAAATACCTTAAATCCCCGATTTCCATTCTTTTGAATATACTAGAAATAGAATTGCTGGAACATGTCATAACTCTAGTTTTAATTTTTTGAGAAATCACCATACTGTTTTCCATAGTAGCTGAATCATTTTAGAACCCCTTCAACAATGCACAAGTGTTAGAAATAATTTTCCTTCTGAGTTTTAATGGCTTTGCTCCATTGCCTTCTAGTTTCTGTTGAAAAGTGCCCAACACCATTTGATTTCTTAAATAGTTATAATGGGGAAGCTGTTTTTTCTCTTTAGAAGCTTGTAGGTTTCCATGTCCTTAGTGCATTTGAAGTGAATCTATGTCCATTTGTTGTGCTAGGCATACGGTGAGTCTCCTCCTTATGGAAATTCATCACTTTCAGTTTGGAGAAATTTCCTGGGACTACTTCTATAATGTTCTATTTTCTTTTTCTGTAACTTCCGAGTTATTCAAATATTGGCCCTCTTGGAATGAACCTCTGTGCTTAGATTTTTTTCATCCATTTTCCACCTCTTTTTGCTCCCCATTCTGGAAAATTTCATCTTTGCAGAGGTTTTTGTTATTTTTCCCAAGAGCCTTTTATTTATTCATTGACTGCTCCCTTTTTAAAAATATAATATCTTGTTCTCTTTTCATAGGTGCAATATTTTCTCATATTTCTTTGAGGATGGTAGTAATGTTTTGTTGCTGCTTCTGTTGAAGTGTTTATCACCATGCCTAGTCTTTGTTTCCTGTAGGTTAATTTCTTATCCGATTATTGAAAACCTAGCCACAGACTGCAGGAATATATTACAGTACAAATAACAAGCAAAGCATCACTACCCAGAATGCACAAAGAATTATTATCAATCAATAAGAAAACAACTCAATTTAAAAAGAGCAAAAGTATTTCATGGCAGACTAAATATGAATGGAAAATAAACCTGAAGAAAAGATGCTTAACCTTACAGAAATAAGGAAAATGCTAATTAAAGCAAGTGAGATTTTTCCCAGAGAAAAGAAGTCTGACAAGTATTGGTAAAGTGTGAATCAATAGGAATTCTTTTTTTAAAAAATGTTTTAAATAATTGCCAGAGGGCACATATACTCACCAGAGAGAGACCAAGAGCCAGAGAAAAAGGGAGAGGGAGAAACACTCTCCCAGGAGAGCATGGTCTTGCTGCAATCCCTTCTCCTCCATTTCTCCGTCTTGTCAGGATCTTGGACATGCACGCACACACACCTGGCATGTTTTTAAAGCCACCAAGGCTGGAACTTAAATCACAGTCAGCCATGTGGTTCTGGCTCCCTCAATCATTAGGCTTCGAGGTCAGCCCAACAGGAATTCCTATATACTTGTAATGAAGTGCAAGATACTATAACTGCTTTGGAATATTGTGATTTTTATTACTAAGTAATAAATAGTAAACCCTAAAGAAACTTGCACACAAATACCTGGAGACATATACAAAGATATTCTGGACAATGCAGTTTATAATGGCAAAACCACCCTCATGCAGGAGAATGAATTAATTGTGGCATCTTCATATAATGAAATCTGATACAGCGGTGTAAGAGAATGACACATGCAACCAACCATGAAAGAAACACGTGCTGAGAAAAGCCACGGCAGAAGATGACATGCAACAGGACCCAACTCTTATAAGGCTCAAAAACAAGCACACATAAACAATATTGTTTAGATTTTTATGTTTGCAGTACAGATTTGTTTTTTAATTGAGGAAATGAGTCAAAGAAAATTAAAATAGTGGTTATTTTTGTAGGAAAGTCAGGGGAATTGGATAGGGAGGAAGCCCACAGCATTAGTCAGACTCTCAGTTCAAGTTGATTTAAAAGCGTTCATTATTTTTATTCTATATATCCAGGGTGGCCTTGTATCTGGTGTTCCCTGGACAATCTTGGTTTGTATGTTGTCTCAACATCATTATTTATTGCAACCCTTTCCTTTTTTTAGAAAGCTCTTGATTTGAATAATAAATGATATGACTAGCCTATTTATTTCTTACAAAAGGCAACATGTGTCTCTTTCATGTATATCTATTATTACATACATTATACAGTTTTGAATGCTGGGGCCGCAGCCTGGCTATAGTCTCATGGGATGTCTGTGGTTTGGCCCTGGCATCTTTCTGAGACTTGTCCTCGGGACTTCAGATGAACTGAGCCCTGTGGAACTCAGTCCTCAGACCCCCTCTGGCCACTCTGACGTCCCTATGCCCTGGTCCTTACACCCACCTTGCCCAGGGCTCCACCCTGTCCTCTTCTTCACCTATTACTCTGTGTGAGGATCTCTCTCAGGGGTCCCTAAAACCTCACTCATCATCCAGCCCCCATCCCCCCAGGTCACTGCTACCCCTTTGTGCCAGGCCCTGTGCTGTGCAAGATTGGAGACTTGGCCTGGGCCTTGCCCTTGAGGAACTGTCAAGGGTCAGGCAGAGACTGTGACAACCCAGTGGACAGGGCTGTGACACAGCCCAGACTGGGGCACCACAGAGGAGAGGATGTAGCCCAACCCACGTGCCCAGGGAAGGTTGCTGGAACTGAGCTGTGGGAGTCGGATGGGACTGAGAAGGATGAGAAAGTGGGGAGAGTGCTCCAGGAGAGAGGACATGTGGAGAGCAAGGGCAGGGGCCAGCAGAGAGAGCAGGCTGGGTTGGGGAGCACGGCACACACAGACCAGTCTACTTAGCGCACAGAGCACAGAGCAGCACGTGGCAGAAGTGGGCTGGAAAGGGCTCCCCCGGGCTCTGAATGCCAAGCCTAGGGTCTGACACCGTATTGTGGGGGCAGGGAGAAGGCACTCCAAGAATGAAAACGAAGCAAGCACTATCAGGCCAGGGTGAATTGTATTGGATGGGTCAGAGGAAATTGAGGAGAGAGGAGACAGAGCAAGTGAGAAAGTTTCTTATCCTGCTTCATCCTGGAAGCCCACTCCCCTGACAGCCTCCTCTCCTTGTCCTGCAGCCGCCACCCACACCCCTCTGCGTACACGCTCTGCACAGGTGGCCGTGGCAGAATGCTCTGTGGTCTTGTGTGCAGGTGCTGCTGCGGGACCTCCTGGTTCCATGTGTCCTGCCTCTGTAACTCTGGGCAGGCAGGTGGCTCCATCGCTCTGTGTCCAGTCCCCTGCTCTGTAGCCTCACTGAGGCTTAACTGAACCACCGAGGGCCTGGTGCATAGGGCGCCACCAGAGTTCTCAGGGCGGACACCACCTCCTCCTCTCCCAAAACAGAGGAGACTACCTGAGAGGGAAGAAGCAGGAGAAAGGACAGGAAGGTATGACGGCCAAGGCCAGCCTGTGGCCCCACAGCCCAGCACGGGGCTGGATGTGTTCCCACCAGCTGTACGAGGACTTTGGTATGTTTGCTGCTGTATCTTCCTTTTCTACGGCAGTGACTCAATAAATCTTTGCTTAATGAATGTATGAATAAATGGAATTTCATGACTTCCAGGCAATCTGCTGAGAAATAGAGCCTTGAGGTCTCTTTCCCTGACCTTGCTTGGGGTGGGTGTGGCGGGTGGAAAGTGCAGTCCCTGACACATTCACCTTTACGTTTTTGGGTCCTCGTTGATCTTCACATCACCCCTGCAGGTGAAGCATCGTCACCTCTACAGCCGAAGACAAAGTTGAAACACAGAAAACGTGAAGCCTGCCCAAGGTCGAGCTGCCAGTACATTTGCGAGGACTTCAAAAAGTTTATGGAAAAAATGAAATTAAAATACACATTAATTTTGGTGCAAATTTTTTTTTTCATAATATGCATTTCCATGAACTTTTTAAAAGACTCCCTCATACAACCATCCTCAAGACTCCTGACTTCTACTGTTCAAATACAGAATCCCAGGACATCCGAGCTGAGACACCCTGCGAGGATATGGGATATGGGATTTCAGTCACAGAATCCTTTCTTCAAATAAAATTATATGTGAAGCCTTCAAATATACAATCCATTGACAAGGAATCTATTCATTAGGCTAGTCTAAGCCATGCTGAGGTAAACTGAAATCTCAGTGGTGGAAGAATAAGAGTTTCTTTCTTACACAGATGCAAGGGTTGGGGGGCTTCTCTGAGCATCTCTGGTCCATGTGTTGACTCAGGGATCCAAGTTTTTCCCATCTGTAGGACCGTCTTCAACATGTTATCCATGTGAGTGGCAGAGAAAAAAGCAAGGAGTGTCACTCTAGGCTGTTTAGGCTGGGCCTGGGGACAGCATACATCACTTCTGCTACTTCAGTAAGGACAAGTTAGGTCCAGCCTTGGTGGCACGAGCAGGAAGGCCTCACTATGCAGAGACTGGGGCTGCAGGGGAGGCCCGGGTGAGGTTTCTGGCCCAACCTAAAAACATGCAGGGCATGGCAGTGCATGGTCCCAGATGACTGGGAGGCTGGGACAGCAGGATGACAACAAAGCAAGGCCCAATCCGGAATACCCCTCTTTGTCTCTGACTCTCCCGCCACCCCATTATAAAAAATAAAATAAAATAAAAAACGACAAAATGACATGGCTTTTATCACCTTGGCAAGTTACACTGGGAAATGCAGTCTTCTTGTGGGTCCTGGAGGAAGAAATGATACCGGGGAGCCTGTAGACACATTGAATGCTTTTTTGAAGGGTAGGGGGAGTCCCAGAGCTTTGCACCCAATCCCCCTTCCAAACTGAGGACCACAGTGTGAGAATCTTTCCTCAATCCCAGCAGCCTGGAGGCTGAGGCCCAGTGAGGGGCAGGATTTGTCCAAGCTCATTCCGAGAAACCTCGGAGACGCTTCTCAGAGTCCAAGGGAGGGCCTGGCCAGGAGCAGCTCTAGACTTTCTCTAAACCCGAGCTCAGTCTGCACATGCTGTCTTGCCTGGTTTTCTCAAAGCCAACCAGCCTGGCATAGAGGTTTCTTGGTTTTAAGCCTTTCCCGTCGTAATCTCCTAAACCCTTGGCGCCAGTTGTAGCCAGTTCTCCTGCAGCACCCAGGATAGCCTGTGATGCTTCGGTCAGGGATTTAGGAGTGTGGGGCACACAGGAACCTGCCAGGGACACAGCTTCTACCCGGTAACCAACCACAGCCTGATTGACCCCAGAGACAGTGGGTGGGATACGGGGAACAGCAGCCACTGCCATTCCCCCACGCTTACACTGTGACATGGAGCTCCTCTGCCACCTCGGAGAGGAGGTGGCCTCCCAGAGCTGGAAAGGACAGGTTGTCTCCAGTGACATCTGCCCTGCTGCCTGCCCTTACCCAAAGAAAGACCACCCCTCCTGGGGTCTGCCTGTTCCTGTCACCTCCCCAGGTGTTGGGCGAGGGCCGAGGGACATAACTTTGGAAGGCTGGGTCATTCTAGGCAGATCCCTTCGCCCCTCTGAGCCTCTGTCTTCACACCTTTAGGATGGGCCCCAGGATCCCTACCTGGGTTGGAGGGGAGAGGATCAGGTGAGATGATTACCCGAAGTAGAGCATGCTGTCAGCCCTGTCAGTGCTGTCGGGGCGGGACCAGGGCGAGGTCTGGGGCACTTGGGGTGAAGCTTCTTCCTGCATCTGAATTTGCACTCAGCAAATATTGCTAAATGCTGCTTGAGTCTTCCAGGGTCAAGGCTGTCAAGGATGCCTGGACCAATGGCTTGGGAGCAGGGGCTTGCTGGGCTGGAGGTGGTCTGAAAGCACAAGTGGCAGGAAGAAAACAGAAAGCAGACAACAGCCCAAGGACCCTCCTCCGTGAGGACCACCCTCCCCCTCACGAGCCCACAGAGGACCACATATTTTCCCTTCCGGCAGGAGCGCCAGCGGGAGGTGCTGGCCTGGTTTCCTAGGCCCTGCTCTCGGGCCTCCTCGCCTGTCTCCAGGGGATGCCCTTCCTGGCCTCAGGCCAGAGCTGGCCCAGCCCACTCCGAGCACTGACTCCAGCCCAGGCAGAGGGTGGTAGCTCCACGTGACCCTGCTGCTGGGCGGTGGTGCGCGTTTCTGCATGACTGCACACTTGGACGCGTGTTCAGGTGTGCAGGAGCTGCCCGCGCCTGTGTGTGACAGTGCCTGGAAGTATGCTGGGAGTGTGCGTGAGTGCGTGTGTTTCTGTCAACTCACAGATGTTCCCTTATTGCTTGATAAGGCAATGCCAGGCTGGAGCCTTCAGCCCCCCAAGACCTTTTGGCAGAAAAACTGCCTAGGGGCTGCTCAGGAAGAGCCTGCTCTGAGAGGTCTTTCGCCCCTCTCCCTGCTCCATCCTAGTCGGCACAATCGCTCAGTCCTCATCCAACCCAGGCCTCTCCCTCCCCTTTCTATCCCACCAGGACTCCATGACTGTCTCCCAAGGGGTCCCCCACCCCTAGGCTGGGTGCGCATACTTCCTCGACTACTCCCACAGCCTCCCTTCTGATCTTTCTGCCTCTACTCTGGCACCCCCACAGTCCTTCCTCCTGCCGAGCCTGAGGGTTATTGTAAACCCAGACTGTCCACCCCAACTCACCATAGCCCCCTCACCCTCGGACCCTTGGCCTAGCATGCCAGACCCGCCTCAGCTTGGGGTTTGCTACCCATCCCCACCCCAGCTCCTGAGTCCCTAAGTCTGGGACTCCCCGTTTGCCATGCCCTCTCACTCTCCATGCCTTCTTACACCCCTGGGCCTTTGCACATGCTGTGCCCCATCCTTTCACGCGTTCTTTGTTTGATGTCTGAGGTTTGGTGCTCCAGGTACTGCTCTACACAGAGAGACACCAAAGCAAACCAAAAGGACAAAGGCCCCTCCTCATGGAGCGAACATCCAGTGGGGGAGCCGGAAAATAAACCAGTCAATAAATCTGAGTGTGTCAGATAATGGGAAGGATGGGGCTCAAAAAGAAAGTGGGGACCGGGGACTGAAGTGCTGCAGTGAGGACACCAGACTTAAAAGAGGGCAGCCAGGGAAGATCTCACTGGAGCCAGCTTGGGACCCTCTCACCTTGGGAGAAGCCTGTGCCCCCGGGAATCAAGGAGCTGGCTCTGGCCATTCCATTAGGGTGTTAGGGTCCTGAGAGCCTAAGTGTTCATTCCCTCCTGACCTATTGGACTCCAGGCAGGGGGCAGCTTGACTCCAAGACTGGGCCTCGGCCCTGGCACCTCACTCTCAAGAACTCCTTGACTCTGGCCAGGCTATGTTCTCCTGGGTCAGGAGCTCCTGGGCAGAGGCAGCAGGCGGCAGGTCAGTGTGTCTGGAGCTGGTCAGGGAGAGCACACTAGGCAGAAAGATGGCCAAGCAGTGGCCTGGTGTGGGGAGGGACACAGAGGATGCAGGGCAGAGCCTGCCATGGGCCCCCCTGCCATTCCCAGCCAAGGCTGGCCACGGAGTGAAGTTGCTGGCCAAGTTGCACAGTCCGCTCTGTGTTTATGAACGATTTGTCCCACACATCATGCCCACAGCTCGGAATCAGGCCTCTGAGGGGCTCCTCTGTGGTTCTGCCTGTGTTTAGGCAACTGGGCCCAGAGTGTTTCAGGCTGGTTGTGCCTGAGCCTTGGAGATGGGTGGTTCAGATGCTATTTGCAGACAGCTTCTGGGGGTTGGGCCCAATTCTTTGTCCCTGGGCCCAGAGTAAGCTCAGCCCCCAATCGGCAGGTGTGGAAATCGAGGCCCCAGGTTAAACAGGGAGTCTGTGGCGGAGAACCCAGGACTGCTTGTCTCACTGGAACACTTTCCACTGTCTCATTTAGCTCAGGATTTTGTCAACAAGGCCTCCCAGCCAAGAGAAAGGTGTTCCTTGCTCCCCACCAATGGGGAAGGACAGAGGGAGGGGCAAACGATGGTGGGGGGGCGTGGGCAGAACTTGATTGAAAAGTGGCCTCTTGCTCAAAAATATGCATGATGGAGCTGGGGAAAATAAAGGGTCCTTGCCCTCCCTGGGCCCCTGGCAGGAACTCTGATGGGCACAGTCCCTCTCAGTCCCTCAGGGAGTTTCATTGCTGTTTGAAATAAACATGAACCACAGTTGTTTGGATGGCCATAAAAAGTCACATCTATGGAAAAAGTTTGGGAGAAAAAAAGCCAAAAGTGGTCACCTTTCAGAACTGGGACTGAGCTCTCCCCTGGGCATGCAGACAGAGGCTAGAATGTTCTTGGTGATGACACCAGGCCTGGGGCCCGAGTCTGAACCACAGGCAACTGATCCGTCTATTCATGCACTCCTCCCACAATCATCCATTTAGTACAGGTTAGTGTCAGGCTCCGTGCCAGGCACAGGGGTGCAGGGCTGAGTGAAGAGACATGGTCCCCACCCTCATGTCTGGGAGTTTACAGGCTAGTGCGGAAAAGTGTCAGGTCTGAAGGACTTTGAAGGAAATGAAGTGTATGGTGGGGCACTGCAGTTAGGTGCTCAGCAAGGCCTCCCCTGAGAGGGGACATCTGAGCAGAGGCCCAAGTGGGGAGAGAGGAAGGGAGCCTCCGACAATGCAGGAAGAGCATCCAGCCATGGGGGGCCATCAGTGCAAACACCCAGGTTTGCATCGCCCCATGTCCTCCCTGTGGCCTCCATCCCAGTCCCGGAGGTTGACCCCCAGGACCCTCCTGCCTTCACCACCTCAATCCCCTCAGCCCTGCTGCCAGATGGAGCTGGTGGGTCCGAGTGTCTTGCAGCCTTGCGAAAGACAACCACAGCTGTCTGTGGGGATCCCTTTGGCTTAGGGCTTCATTTTCCCAGTGTGTGGTGCTTCTAACCTGAGGGTACACAGGGTGACTTTAGGAGGTACATGGACAAACATCTTATTTTCACAGTCATGTATTTGTTTTAAGATGTATTTAGAAAAAAGCAATAAGCACGTCAGACCTGGTATTACTGCCAAGGACACACGGAGAAAAGGCTTTGTTTATTTTGATTCAAAATAAAAGAATACGCACACGTAGAAAGAGAATGTTAACATCTGTTGATTCTTGGAGGAGAGAAATATGGTGTTCATTTTTCTATTCTTTCATCTTTTCTATGCAATGGAGAAACTTCAGAGTACAAAGTTGGTTAGAGAGAGACCCCAGATCCTTGAATCTCCTTTTAAAGGGGTTCATCCTTGTGTCGTTCTGGTAGCAGAGAGCAGGCTTTGGAGCCCAACCACCTTGGTGTGCTTAAAGCCATAGTTTAATCTGCCTCAATTTCCTCATCTACAAAGCAGAGATGACAGTACCCGCTCCCCTGGGAGGTTGTGTTGAGTTCATACACGTGCGTTGTTGAAAAGGTGCCTCACCTGAGGCAGGTGCTCCCCCAAATCCAGCTGTGCTGTGGGTGGCCCCTTCCTCAGAGAGCTCTCAGGAGGGTCAGTCATATGGCCAAGGAGGAAGGCTTCACGGCATCTGGTGATGGCCTTGCACCGTGAAGGAGTTCGCCTCTTGCCACCTCCTCTGTCTACACACACACACATGCTCACACGCGCACACACACACACACACACACGCACACACACACCAGCCGACTCTGCACAGATTGCATTTTTGTAAATCAATCCGATTTATCAGTACTTGTACTGAGCTGTTAATTTTTTATTTCAATTTTTAAAATGTAATAACACTATTTTGTTTTCACTGTTCATTTTTAAGATGAAAGCCTAGCTGAGGCAAGTCACATGCTGGTTTTCCATTTGCAGAAATCATGAAAAGTCTGCTTTTAAAATAAAGTTCAAGAAGTGAGCCAGTCTCTGACCTATCTTCACAGTATTTCTGTAAATTTAAAACTGGTTAAAATAAAAGTTTATTTTTAAAAATCCCCAAGTTCAATTAAAGAAAGAAAGAAAGAAAAGCTTGCTTTAGAGGAGAGCAAGTTGATGAAGGGGAAAGTATGAAGTAAATACTGGCTCTGGAGGTTTGCAAGCGCAAGTGGGGGAATTGCATCTCTGGGAACCAGGTTCAGCCGTTTTCCCCAAGCCCTGAGCGACTGTGTGCACAGGAGAGCACCCTGGGAAGCAGAGAAAGGAGGAATTAGGGGTGACCAGGCCCATAGCTCTATATGGGTGGCAGTGGCCTGGGGGGGTGTCCCCTCTCAATGGTTTAATGACAGGCGAAGGAAACACCAATACTAGTGACAGTGGGACATAGTTCTCACTCCCAGGCCTTCCCAGAGCCCATGAGAGCCAGAAGGCCAGAGCTGTGGGTGAAGGCCATTGACGGGAGCTGTGGTCTCTGTAGAGGGTGAAGGCCATTGACCGGAGCTGTGGTCTCTGTAGAGGAAGCCCGGCCCCGCAGGGAGGGTGCCAGGGAAGGAACCCCCTGGCCTGTTCTCCTCCCAGCTCTGAGCTCCTGCTGCTGCATCTCTTGGCAGAACCAACTAGAAGCTGTTGGCCAGGGGAGCTCATGGGATGGCCCCCATGGAGCAGGCAGAGGGCCAAGGTGATCCACAGGAGTGATTGGGGAGTGTCCAGTGCCCTGCTGGGGGTAGGAGGGCTACCGCCAGGCTCAGCAGACATGTGGGAAGACTCCTGTGGTCTCACCTACTGGGTCATACTTACACTTGCCTTTCTGAGCCTTGGTTTCCTGCCTGTCCCCTGAGGCAGTCCCCGCTCCTTCCCAGGAGTGCGGTGGTGCTGAAGGAGTGCGGAGTGTGCAGGCCCTGAGCACACGGGAGGCTTGCAGCTGCCACAGCACATCAGTTCCCCTTTCTGAGAGAGGACAGGGCCCTCCCACCTCCTCCCTGCCACCGGTGGGCTCCCATGCTCCGCCCCCTCAGCCAGCAATGTCCCAGAGCAGGTTGCAGCTAGTCCTGCCACCACAGGATTGTCTGCACCAGGACACCACCTAATGCTGGGTGCTCCCATTGTTCAACTCTCACCATGTCTGTCCCACCTCGTCCATGGTACAGACGGGCCCGAAGTCTAGAGCTGGGAACAGCAGGCCCAAACCACAGGACAAGTTAGTAGCAGGTCAGTGGGACTGACAGAGGCCTAGTTGGCTGGGACATAGGCAGGGAGGCCCTTTCTCTGGAACTGGCCTGATTTTCTGGCCTAAGGGTTCTCCCTGGGAGAGGAGAGAATCTTGGTCAAGGCTTTTGGCTGTCTATAATTTTCCAACCTAATTAAACACTTGCAAATCCATTTGCTACCTAATGATACAGACGGAGCCCTGGGGAATTTTTGGAGGAGGAAAAAAAGAAACAATCATTCAAATTGAAGGAATAAATAAACACAGCCCTGCAGGAGTGCAGGTGTCAAGGGGAGTTCTGGTGATTTCAACTTCAAAACATCTTTATCAGAACCTCCTCCCTATCCACCCACCCTTTTCCTCCCAGCCCCCACCCCATCCTTTATGGATAGTCCATGGCCTCTTGGTGTCAAGTAAAGAGATTGCAGAAGTACCTTCAAGTCTCCCTTCCACATGACTTTCTGGGCCCAAGAGGAAAAGCCTGGGTTCCAGCGACCAGCTGTGTGTCCTTGGGATCACGCCTGCCCTCTCTGGGCTTCAGTCTTTCCCACCTGTATAAAGGAATAATGGTCCCTCTCCTGTTGCCTCATCCTGCAGTTAGGGGAAAACACCTGACCACCCCAGTCATTTTCTCTCTCTCTCTCGTCATTTTCTTTTTCTTCTTCTACCTTATTTGCTTTTTTAGAGAGAGATTTTTGCTGTAGGGTGCATATACTTGCCAGAGAGACAGGAAAAGACAAAGAGAAAGCAATAAATCACCCCCCAAGGTGGTTGGCCACACTGCAGTCCCTTTTCCCCCATTTTCCTCTTGGGATTTGGGGCACTCACGAACTCATGCCTGGCATAAGTTTCAAGCCACCAGGTCTGGGACTTGAACCATAGTTGATCACATGAGAGTCCAGCGCCTTAACCTCCACGTCACTTGCTGGCTCCGTCTCCCCATCTTTCGAGAGCCCCATCATGCTCCAGCCACACTGGGCTTCCTGCCGTTCCCTGAGTCTACCACATGGGCTGGGGACAGTTAGATTTGGCTGTGTAACAAACCACCTTCCAGATGTAGTAATTAGGTTAAGACATTTATCGGTCAGCGGGCAGTTGGGGTCTCACTGGGTTTATTGCTGCACTTGAATGAGGGCTTCCCTTCTGTGAAAGGTTGATTATAAAATCAGCCCCAATCCCCATGTCCTCCCACAGCTGTGCCCTTTGCAAAGTGACCTCAGAGTTCTTCCTATATAGGGGGAGAAGCTCTTCTCTTACCTCTCAGCCAGGGCTAACCTTATGACTTGCTTTGACCTCATCAATGCAGCAGCTGTGATGATGGGCCGTCCCTGAGCCTCAGCCCTAAGAGGCCTTGCATGCTTCTGGTTTCTGCCTTGAAGCCCTGTCACTGCTGCTATGAGAACAACCTGGGCTTGTCTGCTGGCAGTGAGAGGCCCCATGCAGAGACTCAGCCACCCCAATGTAGGCCGATCTAGACCTGAGATTCCCCAGTCAACTATAATGAGCACCTGCCTCAGTTTACCCAAGACTGAGGAATTTCCTGGACGTGAGTCTTTCAGTGCTGTGATTGGGACAGTCCCAGGCAGTAGATGGCCTACCAGCTGGCTCAGGTGCAGAAAAAAGCCCAGCTGACAGTAGGAGAACTGCCTACTGGCCTATATATACTTAACATTTTAAAGGAACTACTGCATTTGGAAGGTGGCGGTTACACAGCAAAACCTAACTGATACACCTTCTCCATACCTGTGTGAGAAAACCAGGAGTTGCTGCCCATAACCATGCAGGCTGGGCATCGCACAATGGCAGAGCGAGCCAGTCACGAGACCGCCTTGTAAATCATACCTCTTAAAACTGGGATAGAAGCCCTGGATAAACTCATTAAGGTGCCAGTTGAAATGACACTTCCTCTGTGAAGCCTTTCCTGACTTCCCTGAGTATAATTTGTTAGGCGAAAAGGAACCTTCTGTGCTAAAAAGAGCACTGGTTTTAGAGTCAGACAGGTCTGGTTCAAAGGCCCCGCAACTTACACCTTAGGCAAGTCTTTTTTTTTTTTAAGAGGTCTTTGCCTTAAGGCATGTGCACTTTGGGGGCTGGGGGGGAGTATAGCAAGAGGAAAGTGAGAAATCATCCCCTAGGGGGGATGGTCACTCTGCAACCCCTTCCTCATTCTCCTGGGATCTTGGACACGCACACTCATGCACCCAGTGTGACTTTCAAGCTGCCGGGTCCAGGACCCGAACTGCCGTCGGCCACGTGGGAGTCCAGTGACAAACCATTACACCGTTTGCTGGTCCTAGGCAAGTCATTTTTAATGTTATCTGGAAGTTTGGAATGATGACAACTGCCATTCTTTAGGATTACTGTGTGGACGGTGTTTGGCAAACAGCTCGTGCTAAGTCCGCCTGTGTCTCGTGAAAGTGGCGCGCAAGCATCGCCCCTATGCAGTTCTGAACTGCCTCTGCTTAGCTCCTCATGCTATTGTTTCTTCCCTGGGCTCTTGGACTTCCTTTCCCCCCAATCTCAGGGACCCCCTCACTCATCTCCTGCCCTCAAGGCCCACTCTGTTCTATACATTGAAACCAAAGGGACTTACCTTTATAAAAATTTTTTAAAAACTATTGTACATGGGGCCAGCAGGTGGCACAGTGGTTAAGGTGCCAGGCTCTCACATGGCCTACTGTGGTTCGAGACCTGCCTGGCAGCTTGCTTTCTTGCTTTCCCTTTCTCTCTCTCTGGTCAATGAAAATAATAATAATAATAATAATAATAATGATAAATTGAATTAAAAAAATAAATCTTAAAAAAATTCTTGTACAGTACAATTGACTTTTCACCTTTGAGGAAACTTTCTATGAATTCTAACACCAGTGTCACAGCCTGTATCCACTACCACAATCAGGATACAAACAGTTCCATCCCCCGAAGGATCATTCTTTTCAAAATATGTCTTTTTTTATTTTAAAATTTTGGAATAGATACAACATATACTTTTTTTTTTTTTTGGATTGGTTTTCGCTATAGGGCACGTGCGCTCGCCAGACAGACAGAGAGAGACATAGAGACAGAAAGCGAGAAATCACCCCCTGGGGGGATGGTCACGCCGCAATCCCTTCTCCTCCATTCTCCTCTCGGGATCTTGGGCACACACGCACACGTGCCCGGCGTGAGTTTTAAGCCACCGGGTCCAGGACGCCAACCACGGTCGACTACGTGGGAGTCCAGCGACATAGCCATTACGCTAACTGCTGGTTCCCAATAATACATATACTTTGTGGGGAAAAAAAACACTTAAAAGTATGAAAGTTGCTCAGTGAAAACTTTGTCTCCTACAGCTAATTGCTCCCCAGATGCAATCTGTAGTTTCTAGAATTTCCTTCCAGAGCTATTTTATGCATATATAAGCAAAAATACGTAGAACTATCTCATACATCCTCATTTTATACAACTGAAACTGCACCCTGGATTTCTAATGCTTTTTTTTATTCACTGGAGAGACAGAGAGAAGGAAAGTGAGAAATCAACCCCTGGGGGCACTGGCACACAGACACCAGGTCTGGGACTCAACCCACACTGTCAGCCATGTGAGATCCAGTTCCCTTAACCTCCACGCCATCTGCTGGCCCACATTCTTTTCTTTCTTTTATACTTTTTTGTACTTAATATATTTTGGAGCTTGCATCCTATCAGTAATAATTCTTGGCTACACACATGGTACATACCATACCATATGCCAGGCACCAATCTAAATGCCTTAAGTGCATTTATTCACTTAATTTTCAGTACACTGTGTTGAGGTTGGTGACATTATTTTTTTGTTGCTGTTGTTATTACCAATAATTGCTATTCTTATTACCAAACCCATTTTAAAGTAAGAGAACTGAGGCACAGAGAGGATTAGGTAAAGTAACTGATTCAAGATTACACAGTCAGTAAGTGGCAGAGCTAGGATTAGGACTCAGGCATTGTGGCTCCAGAGTCTGTGTTCTGAGCGGCCATGCAAAACACTTAGGTGTTCTTCAAGCAGCCCCAAGGAATTCCATTACTGTATATCAAGACACAGTAATTTATTAACTGGCCTCTTCTAGATGGCTATTATTTGCCACTGTGAGCAAGGCTGTGCTGGGTATCTCTGTCATCCGTCTTTCTGGACATGCGGAAGTGTATCTGTTGAATTAATTCCTAGAAGCTGAGTGCCTGGGTCGTAGGGTGAGTACAGTTATATGTTTGATAAATATCGCTGGATTGTCTTCCCAAGAGTTGATCAATTTATATTCCCATCAATAAGACAGGAGAGCTCACCGCCCAAGACAGGATATTATAAAAATTTTGATCTATGCCATCTAATAGGGAAATGGTAACAATGTAGTTATATTGACGTTTCTCTCACTATAATAGGACGTGGACATCTTTTCATCTTTTAGAAGTCACTTCCTGTGAACCGTCTGTGCTTTTATTTATATATATAATCATTTATTTTTGCTTTCCTTCAATTTTATGGTGTCCCCCCCGTCTGATGTAATTAATTTAGCATGGTTATATTCTTTTTTTTTTTTTTTTTTTTTTTTTGGTGCCTTCTGGGTTTGATTCATTCTGAGGAAGGCCCTCCCCTTTCTCAACTAAAAACAACAAAACAATTACCGATGTTTGCTTCAATATGTTCATGGTTTTGTTTATTTATCTGTAAATCTTTGACCCATCCTAAATAAATGTGGCTGTAAGAAGTGATAGGTAGGGACCAGCTGGTGGCATGGTGGTTAAGGCGGCTGGATCCCATAGGCTAACTTTGCAAATTGAGTCCTGGGCCCGGCAGCTTGAAAACATGCTGGTGCAGTTGTGGTCATTTCTCTCTGGAAGGAGTGCTTTCTCGCTTTCTCTCTCTCTCTTACTCTCTCCAGCGAGCACAGGTGTCCTACAGCAAAAATTAAAAAGCAAAACAAAAAAAGAGGTAATATGTGGTTCCAACCTACTTGTTTTCCAGTTACTTCAACATCATTATTAAGTAATTAATTTTTACCCACTCATTTGAGATGCAGCTAAATTCTCATATGTGATTTTTAAAGAATTATTTATTTAATTCCAGTTATTATTATTATTATTATTATTATTATTATTTGACCAGAGAGATACAGAAAGAGAGAGAAAGGAAAAGCGAAAAAGCAAGCTGCAAGGTCCAGGACTCGAACCACGGTCAGCCATGTGAGAATCCAGCGCCCATATCCACCATGCCACCTGCCAGCCCCATCAATTCTCATATGTGTTTGTGTTGACTCCTGGATTCTTTATTTCTTGTATCATCTCTAGCTACCCTTTTTGTTTTTATCGTGGTGTAATTTACATATTATAAAATGCATAGATTTTAAGTGTTTGGTGTGGTTAGTTTTGGCAACTATGCAGATCTGCAACTACTCTAAACAAGACAGAACATTTCCGTCATCCCAAAATGTGCCCTTTTGCCCCTTCCCAGACAGTCTCTACTCCTGCCATCCCAGAGGTAATGACTGAGGGTTTCTTTTTTGGGGGAAGAAGTTTCTGCTATAGGACGCGTGTGCTCGCCAGAAAAACAGAGAGACAGAAAGCGAGAAATCACCCCCCCAGAGGGAATGGCCACACTGCAATCCCTTCTCCTCCTTTCTCCTCTCGGGATCTTGGGCACACACACACACGTGCCCGGCATGAGTTTAAGCCACTGGGTCCGGGACGCAAACCATGGTCAACTACATGGGAGTCCAGCGACATAGCCATTACGCTAACTGCTGGTCCTAGTTTGTTTGTTTTTTTTAATCATAGATTTGTTTTGCTTGTTCTAAAATTTCACCAGGTTGTTCTAGGTATCTCTACTCTGTTCCCTTCTGTTGCTGCACAGAAATCCATTCTATGCATATTCGATAATTGTTTAATCAGTCTCCTATCAGAAGACACTGTATTATTTCAAATTTTAGACAACTATGAATAAAGCAGTTATAAACATTCTTATACAAATCTATTGTAAATATATTTTTTCTATTGTGTGAATTTGCCACGTTGGAGGGTAGGTGTATGTTAGTCTTATAAGAAGCTATGACTTTTTTTCAAAAATTGTTGTACAATTTTATATTTCTATCAAAAAGGTATAAGAATTCTAGTTGCTCTGCAACCTAATTTATATTTGCTTTTGTCAGTCTTTTCAATTTTAATTATGTTGGTGGGTGTGAAGTTTTATCATAATATGGATTAATTGTATTGGGTCATCTGAAAAGTCACGATGCATTTTTGCATAGAAAAACATGAAAAATATGTCATGACTTTTCCAATGACCCGATATTTACATGACTTGCTATTTGCATAACCTTTTTTGTGAAGTGTCTGTCCAAATCTCTGGCTCATTTTAAGAATTAGATTGTTTGTGTGTGCGCTTTATTGCCAGAGGGCATGGCACTCTGCAGAGAGAGAGAGAGAGAGAGAGAGAGAGAGAGAGAGAGAGAGAGTGAGAAACAGAGAGCGAATCGCCCAATGAGAGGTAGTCACACTGCAGTCCTTTTTCTTCCATTTCTCCATCCCATCAGGATTTGGGGTATGCATACACACATGCGTGGTGTGTTTTTTAAGCCACCAGGCCAGAATTTGAACCACACTTGGCCATATGGAATCCAGCTGCCAATACATAACACCTAGCCACTGCACTACGAGGTCAGTTCTGTGTTTTTTTTTTTTTTTTCTTTTCTTTTTTTGGGAGGTTTTTGCTATAGGCGTGTGCACTCGCCACAAAGACAGAGAGAGACAGAGAGCAGAAAGTGAGAAATCACCCCCCAGGGGAGATGGCCACACCGCAATCCCTTCTCCTCCATTCTCCTTTAGGGATATTGGGCATGCACGCACATGCGCCTGGAGTGAGTTTAAGCTGCTGGGTCTGGGACTTGAACTGCGGTCTACTACATGGGAGTCCACAGACATAGCCATTACTCTAACTGCTGGTCCCACAATTCTGTGTTTTTTATTATTGAGTTATAGGATTTCTTCTTTATATATCCTGGATACCAATTCTTTGTCTCGTGTGTGTGTGTGTGTGTGTGTGTGTGTGTGTGTGTATGTGTACTATTTTTGCAAGTTATTTCTGCCATTCTATAGCATCATTTTCTCAGTGATGTCTTGATGGCAGAAGTCTTTAATTTCAAAGTCTAATTTATTGATTTTCTAATGGTTATTTTATGTCTAGTTCTTCAATAAATTTTTGCGTATCTTGAAGTCTCAAAAATACGCTCTTACATTTTCTTCCAGAAGCTTTATGATTATGGCCTTATTATTTCAGTCTATGATCCCTATCAAGTGAATGTTTCTGTATGGAGTAAGGTAAAAAACTAAGTTTAATATTTTCTCATACAGTTGTTCTAATGCCATCTGCTTAAAAACAAGTTCCTTTCCCAATGAATTGTTTTGATGTCCTTGAAACTCAGTGGACCGTATACATGAGGTCTATTGCTAAACTTTATGTGCTGTTCCTTTGTTCTGTTTTTGTATACTTACATTGATACCGCATTGTCTTTTTTTTTCTGTTACATGTTTTTGTTGTTGTTTTTGTTTTTAATTTAATTTTATTATTATTATTATTTACATTTTCCCCCACATTTTATTGATTCACAAAATACCTTAAACTAAAACTATGGACAAAGCTAGAATCTAGTTACAAGTGCACTGTAATTTTCTTCTGAAACATTTTAAATTAATTAATTAATTTTCATTCATTCTCTGAACATTGTCACAGCATACAAAAGGTGATTTCTCATATAAAATATACTGCATAGTGGCTTAATCATACATGTTATCGTCATTAATTTTCTATTTCTTGTTTCATATATATATATATATATATATATATATATATATTTTTTTTTTTTTTTAACCCCTATTTCTCACCCTCTGCCATTTCTCACCCTCCTCCCACACTATCTTAGGTGTCTATAGTTGTTCTCCATTCCTTTTTACCCCCACATTTTATTGATTCAAAAAATTTCTCAAGTAATCTAACTACTTTCAATAGCAAGTTTAGCTGGTATGTACATATCAGTGAATATATGTCTGACTTTAGGTGTGAAACTCTGAGTAGAATGAATACACTATAAGGTAACACCTAGCTGATGCTATAAAGCTTACTATGGTCATTAAAAAGGTATTTTTAAATATATCTTTAATTTCAAGAAAAGCAGTTTTAGCCTTAAAAAATCAAGGAAATACTAAGGAACTTTACTTAAAGCCAGGAAACAAGTTAGGATTCTGTTCAAATAGTAGGTACATGAACCTACCGGCAGCTTAAAACAGGACAAAAATCCTTAAAACTGGAAAACAAAACCTAGAAGAAAATCAGCAATGTTTTAGTCAAAAGTCATAAAATGCTATTTCACCAGTTCGGTCTCATGTACTTAATTTATCTTCTGTTGTGGTCTGATCTTCCTGATTAAATTCTGGGATATAATATTCAACTCCAGACGTGTCTCTATGAGTAAATTGGTCGTTTTCTTAGTTTTTTAACTCTTGTTTTAAAAATTATTTATTTAATTTTATTCGTTCATTTTATTTTAATTTGACCAGAGAGATACACACAGAGACAGAGAGAAAGAGGGATAATGAGAAAGCAAGCCACCAGGTCCAGGACTCAAACCATGGTCAGCCATGTGGGAGTGTCCAGCGCCTTAACCACCACACCACCTGCTGGTCGCCAGTTTTGAACTCTTATTTCCATGTGTCTGTATTTAATTTTCCTGGTATAGCACTCGCTTGAGAACTTCTTGGAGATCTGGTCTGGTGTTGGTAAATTCTTTCAGGTTTTGTTTATCTGAGAATATTCTTGTCTTTTCTTCCCATATGAAGGATAATCTTGCTGGGTAGAGTATTCTTGGTTGAAATTGCTTTTCCCTTAACACTTTGAATATATTTTCCCATTCTTTCCTTGCTCACATTGTTTCTGATGAGAGATCCACTGTTAGCCTGATGAGATATCTTTTGTAGGTAATTTGCCATTTCTCTCTTGCCAATCTTAGTATCTTGTCTTTGTGGTTTTGGTCAGTCTGGCTATAATGTGTCTTGGAGAAGATCTTCTTGGGTTGATTCTATTTGGGATCCTTTGTATTTCTTGGGACAGGATCTTTGAGTGCCTCTCGAGGTTTGGAAAGTTTTCTTGCAGGATTTCATGGAATAGGTTGTCAATGCCCTTATGAGTCTTTTCACCTTCTAGGATAAATAAACATTCATTTATCTGGATGTTTGGACGTTTGATGGTATCTAGTATTTCTCATATGTTATTCTCAATTTTTTGGGGGGAGGGGCCATTTTCTCAGTCTTCATGGTGGATTTTTCTAGGCCAGCAATTCCCTCTTCTATAGCTGAAATTCGATTTTCTGTCTGCTTTTAATATTTTCAAGGGAGATTTTGGCTTCTTGTATTATAGCCTTCATCTCTAACAGATCCATTTGATTCTTTTTTTAGAGTGTGTATTTCCTCTTTTAGATCTTGCAAGAATTTCCTCACCTCCTGGAACTCGTTGGCTCTCTTCTCCTACCTCTTCTGCAGTTCATTGTCTCTCTTCTCTTCCATATCTGTTAGCTTTGTCATTACAAATATTCTAAAATCCTTATCAGACATTTCCATGAGTTTCATTATACTGTCTAAGGATGAAGAGGTGTTATTCTTTTCCCTTGGAGGAGAGTATTATCTTGCTTTCCCATATTTCTTGTGATCCTGTGGTGATTTCTAGTCATCTGACAGATGGTGCGTTTCTTCCTAATTTCTGAAGTTCAGTCTGGACATTCAGAGGCGAGCCGAATGAAGTGGTCTGCAATCTTGCTTCTGTCTTGTTTTCACTCTTTGTGCATCAGATTCAGGGTGAAGAGAGAAATAGTCTGACCCTAATCATATTTGGATGATTGGAAACTGTTCACTTGGACCTGTCTAGACACTTAGTGCATAGAGGCTGATCAGAAAATGAATAGAGATAAAGAAAAAAGGAGAAGAATTAAGAAAAGGAACAAAGAAGAAAAAATAAAATGAAAAAGAAAAAAATAGGATAAAATATAATAAGATTATAATTTTAAAAAGCAATAAGATTATAATTTTAAAAAGTCTGGAGGGGGAAGTCTCAGCAGAAAATCTTCATTTTTGGTCAAGGAAACCAATATTTCACAGCTGAAGTACAGTATCCATATCAGGATAGGCCTGGCTTCACTGGTGTCTTTCCTAAATGAAGTGAGGGAAGGCACCAAACAACAGAATAAAGAAGCGTCTTAAGAGCCCAGAGAATATTTTACCTTAAAAAAATTTTTTTTTAAAAATTTAAAGTCACAGGGAGACACAGTGAGTCAGAGAGAGACAGACAGAAATAGAGAGAAAGAGACACAGAGCTATCCCTACCCACTAAAAATGAGTCTGGAGGGGGAAGTCTCAGCAGAAAATCTTCATTTTTGGTCAAGGAAACCAACGTTTCACAGCTGAAGTACAGTATCCATATCAGGATAGGACTGGCTTTGCTGGTGCCTTTCCTAAATTGATGCCACATTGTCTTAATTATTGTAGCTTTATGTTAAGTCTTGAAATCAGGCAGTGTTAGTTCTTCAAACTTGTTCCTCATTCGCAAGATTGTTTTAGCTATTCCAGACTCTTAAATTCTCTTGTAAGTTTTAGAATCTGTTTGCCTACTTCTTCCAAAAGAAATGTACTGTGATTGTGATAGAGATTGTGTTGAATCTATCAATCATTGGGGAAGAATGACATCTTAGCTGAATCAAGTATCCCAATCCATATTGTATCTCTCCATTCATTAAGATCTTTTGTCATTTCTCTTAGCCATATTTTGTAGTTTTTAAATATACATTTACACATATTTTAGTAGATATTTCTAGTATTTGATGTTTTCTGATGACAGTGTTGAGTGGTATTTTAGATTTTCATTTTCCAATGATTTTTTTCTAGTACATAGAAATAAAAGTAATTTTTGTAAACTCATATCCTGCAACCTTGCTAATTTTACTTATTATAGCAGTCTTTGAAGGGTTTATGAGGTTTCTCTAGTCAACAGTAAGTCATCTGTAAATTCAAGCATTTAAACTTATTCTAATACTTAGATCTTTTATTTCTTTTCTCTATTTTTGAGAGATTTTTGCTATGAATGCATGCATTTGCTGGAGAGACAGAGAGAAAGAGACAGAGAGACAGAAAGTGAGAAATTCCTCCCCCCCCCCCCCCCCCAGAGGGATGGCCACACTACAATTCCTTCTCCTCCATTCTCCTGTTGGGGTTTTGGGTATACATGCACATGTGCCCAGTGTGAGTTTCAAGCTGTCAGGTCCAAGACTCAAATCATGGTTGGCCATGTGGGAGTTCAGAGCCATAACCACTATACCACCTGCTGTCCTTTATTTCTTTTTCTTTCTTTTTTTTTTTTCTTTAGGAGAGGTTTTTGCTATAGGGCGTGTGCGCTCGCCAGACAGACAGAGAGAGACAGAGAGACAGAAAGCGAGAAATCACCCACCAAGGGGGATGGCCACACTGCAATCCCTTCTCCTCCATTCTCCTCTTGGGATCTTGGGCATGCACACACATGTGCCTGGCGTGAGTTTAAGCCACTGGGTCCGGGACTTGAACCGCGGTCGACTACATGGGAGTCCAGTGACATAGCCGTTATGATAACTGCTGGTCCCTATTTCTTTTTCTTACTTTACTAAATTGTCTCAAACTTTCAGTTCAATCAAACAGAAGCAATGAGAGTGACCAGTCTTTCTTTGTTGTTGAACTTAGAAAAATGGTCTCAATGTTTCACAACTAAGCATGATATTAGCTAAGATAACCTTTATTAGATTGAAATAGTTCCCTTCTATTTCTAGTTTGCCAATAGCTTTTATAATGAATAGATTTTAAATTTTGCCAAATGAGTTTCTGTATCTATTGAAACGATCATGTGAATTTTCTCCTTTATTTTGCTAATATTGATCGATATCTTAATATCAAGTTACATTTGTACTTCATAACACACTCCACTTGTTTTTGATGTATTATTCTTTTTATACATTGATGGATTCAGTCTGATAACATTTTGTTAGGGGTTTTCAAATCCACATTCATGAAGGATATTGGTTTGCATTTTCTTTTCTTGTGTATCTTAGTTGGGTTTTGGCATAAGAATTATTCTGGTCTCATAAAATGAGTTAGGAAGTGTCTATATCACGTTCTCTATAGATGACAAAAACCAATGCTCATTGCTTTATTTTTTCCTTAGAGAGATTTTTGCTATGGGTATGTGTGCTTGCTGGAGAGACAGAGAGAGACAGAGAGACAGAAAGTGAGAAATCACTCGCCTCCAAAGGGGATGGCCACGCTGCCATCCCTTTTCTTCCATTCTTCTCTGGGGATTTTGGGAATCCACACACCTGCACCTAGCATGAGTTTTAAGCCACCTGGTCCAGGACTTGAACTGCTGTCGACTACATGGGAGTCCAGTGACATAACCATTATGCCATCTGCTGGTCCCTCATTACTAATTTTTAAATTTAAAATTTTTAAAAGAATTATTTATTAATTTTATTTATAATAATTATTCAGTTTGACCAGAGAGAGACAGAGAGAGAAAGAGAGAAAGCAAGCTGCCAGATCCAGGACTTGAACCACAGTTGGCCATGTCAGAGTCCAGCACCTTAACCACCCTGCCACCTGCTGGTCCCCATTGCTGATTTTTAAAACTCTGATTCCTGAAAGCGTTTAGAGTTCTTTTGATATAGAATTGGTATTAATTCCTCCTTAAATGTTTGATGGAATTCACTCACAAAGACCATCTGGGCCTGGAGTATTCTCTTTGGGAAGGATTTTTTATTACTAATTATATTTCTTTAATAGATATATGACTATTTGAGTTCTCTATTTCTTTTGTCAGTTTTGCTAAAGTTGCATTTTAAGGGAACTTACTCATTTCATCTCAGTTTTACATGAATTGTGTATAATATTCCCTAGTTATTCTGATATGTGTTTCAAGAGAATTTTAGAATCTTCCAATTTCTCCATGACAGTGTTTCCACTCAATTCCTCTATTTCTTAGACATCAGATAGACCATTTATGCTAATCTTTCTTGTAATTAAATGTGATTCCATGATGAAATTGCAGGCAGTGGTGTGTGAAGGGAAGTGATATGTTATCTTCTGGGACTGACCTATAAAATCCTCTGATGCTTGGTCATTCCTGTTTATCAGCTTGAGGCAAATGAGCTCAGTTATCTTGGAAACCATATGTTGAAAACAGCGGAGACACAAGATTAAAGAAATCTGATTGGGAGAGGTGTAATGGAAACAGAGAGAGAGAGGAAGAGAAAGGTCCACCAATCAGGAATATCTATTTTGGACTTCATGTAAGCTAAAAATAAATATCTATTATGTTCTAGACATTATACACTTGGAGAAGAAGCCTACTTTTATATATATTGACTCATTCGAAAATTTATACATTAATTTAGGGAGGGCGGATTTTATTAAAATACTGTTTTCCCATCCAAGAACAGGCTGTCTCTGTTCTTATTTTTTTCTTATTTTAGATGTCATGTATCACTACATTTTTTATGTAGATCTTTCATGTTTCTTATTAAATATATTGCAAGATATTTTGTCTTTTCTGAGACTTTAGTAGACAAACTATTTCATTTAACTTTTTTCCTAGCTCACTGTCATATATATGAATGCCATTTACTTTTACAGTTTAATTTTTACCCATTTATTCTACTGAATTATCTTATTTGTAGCCATTGTTTTTTGAGTCTTTTGCATATATAATCATATCATATTCAAGGAGTACTTTTATCTTTCTTCCTAATATCTATATCCCTTCTTTCTTGTGAAATTATAGTGGCTAATATCTCCAGAGTAATGTTAAATGAGACTGGTGAGAGGGGACATCCTTGTCTTGCTCATGAATTCATAGGGAATGCTTCAAGTTGTTCATCATTATGAAGACTGACGGCATTTGCCCTGTTACATAATATCCCCCTTAAAGAAGTACCCACCTGTTTCTATTTTATCAAGAAGCTTTCAAAAATCAAAAATGGATGTTGATTTTTTTAAAGAATTATTTCATTTAACTTCATTTATTTATTTATTTATTTGACCAGAAAAGAACCAAATGAGAGAGAGAGAGAGGGAAAGTGAGAAGGCAAGTCATCAATTCTGGGACTCAAACCATGATCAGCCATGGGGGAGTCCAACACCCTTAACCATCACACCACCTGCCAGCCCTTTGGTGTTGATTTTATCAAATACTTTTTCAGTATCTATACAAAAAATAACATGAATTTTCACTCTTTTGATCTATTGGGTTGTTGAAAAAGTTATGACACATTTTTGCATAGGAAAACATAGAAACAATACATTATGACATTTCTGACAACCCAATATTAATGATGAAATAAATACTACATTATTGATTTTAACCTACATTGATAGATTTTATAAACTGAACCATCCTTGCATTCCTGGCATACCTACCCAAAGATTACTTTCAGCTGTATTCTATTTTGTTAATGTGCTTCTGGATTCTAAACTGTATTAATACAAATCTTATCTTAGGATAGTTGTATCCTCAATCTTCATGTGAGACTGATTCATTGTTTTCTCTTTTACGCTTTGTTTTATTTTGCTATCAATAATAAAGTGCCTTTATGAAAATAACAAGAAACTCTTTTCTCTATGCTTTGGGACAGTTTACTTAGCGTTGGAGATATCAAGTCCCAAGAGGCTAAGAAGAACTCACCTGTGAGTGTTTAGTGTATAGTGGTTTGGGGGAAAAGCTCTTTTAACAATGTCCTTTGTTTATTCTATGCTATTTGGTCCTTTCATCTTTCAGAAAAGGCAAATCTGATCCTGTCACATATTTGGTTAGATTCTTACACCTCCAGTGACTGTAACTCAGGGTAAACTAATAGGTGACAAAGGGAAGTTTCCCTAGTTAGCAATACTGTAGGTAACAAATATGAAGGAATGACAGAATGAGACTATCTCCATTTTGCAAGACCTAATTAAATAATGAGATAATCAATTCAGTCAATGTTCTTTAACAACTGCTAATATCGTAAAATGAGGAAACCAGATAGTTTATTTCCTCCCGATGAAGTTCACAGTACTACCTATGAACTATTTTTATCAAAACATCAGCATAAATATGATCAGGCCTTTAGAATTCATAGAAAATACAGGGGCGGTGGTCTTCAAAAAGTTCATGGAAAATGCATATGAAAAAAACTGCATGGATTACAATGTGTTTTTTTGCACCAAAATAAGAGATTTAGAAAAGCTAGCAAGCAAATGCAATATGTGGACTTTATTTGGATCTGTATTCAAGCACACTGCTAAACAAACAAACAAAAAAGGCATACAGCTGTTGGGATCGGAACTTGGACAAAGTAAGGAATTCTGATCAATTTTTGAGGTGTTATAATACTATCGTATTGGTTTGTTTGTACTACCACAAGATACACAGACTGGCTGCCTTACACTACAAAAATTTATTTTCTTACAGTTCTGAAGGCTAAGATCAAAGTGCCTTCAGGGTTAGTTTCTTTCTTTTCTTTTTCTTTCTCTTTTTTTCTTTTTTTTAAGGTTTTGCCATAGAGCACATGTGTTGCCAGAGAGAGGCAGAGATAGTGAGAGGGAAAATCAGAAATCAGCCCCAGAAGGGATGGCCAGGCCACAATCCCTTCTCCTCCATTCTCCTCCTGGGATTTTGGGCATGCGAGCAAACATATCAGGCGTGATTTTCAAGTTGCCAGGTCTGTGACTCAAACTGCAGTCAGTCATGTGGGAGTCCAGTACCTTAACCACTACACTACCTACTGGCCCCCAGGGTTAGTTTCTTTCTTCTCTCTTTTATTTTTTTAAAGAGATTTTTGCCTTAGAGTGTGTGTGCTTGTGGGTGGGGGGGATGAGAGAGAGACACACAGGGACAGTGAGAGGGAAAGTGAGAAATCATCCCCAGGGGGAATGGTCACACTATAATCCCTTCTCCATTCTCCTCCTGGGATTTTGGCCACACATGCACACACACCCGGCATGATTCTCAAGCCACTGGGTCCAGGACCCAAACGGAGGTTGGCCATGTGGGAGTCCAGTGACCTAACCGCTACACCACCTGCTGGTCCCAAGGGTTAGTTTCTTCAGAGGTCTCTCTCCTTGTCTTCTTGTCTCCTTGTCCATTTTTTCCCTTGGTCTTCACATGCTCTTCCCTTTGGGCCAAGCCACCTACTGGCTTAAAATGAACTATTTTAAGTGACAAGCTATCTGGAGTTTGCTTTTAAATAATGGGGGCAGGGGAGGCTGTGGGGTGGAAAGAGGGTGGAAGTAAAAATGAAACAAGCTTGGCCATCAGCAGATTGTTGAAGCTGGGAGATGGGTACATGGGACATAATTATTCTCTTCTTTTCACTATGTATGTATTTGAAGATTTCTCTTTCCTTCCTTCCTTTCTTTCTTTCTTTCTTTCTTTTCTTCTTTTCTTTTTTTTTTTTTTCTTTTTTTTTTTTTTTTTTTTTTTTTGTAATTTTACCAGAGGACTTGCTGAAGAGCTATAAAGGGAAAGTGAGAAAGCACCAACCATAGGGTATGATCACACCACAATCCCTTCTCCTCCATTTCTCCTTGTTGGATTTTGGGCATGCATGTGCATGTGCCCCGTGTGTCTCTTAAGCTGCTGGGTCAGAGACTTGTAACACGTAAGTGGCCACGTGAGATCCACCACACCACCACCTAGCCCTGTATTTGGAAATTTCCATTAAAAAAAAACATTAAAAAAAAAAAAAAGAACCCTCAGTGGCTCCCTGTCACCCACTGAGAAAACCTCAAATGCTGGCCTGGGGCTCCTTCCTTCTACCTCAGCTCTCACCCCGTTTTCAGCCGACAGTTTCTTCCACACTTCCTGCAGTTCCCAACAGAACAGGCTGGTCCTCATCTCTCCAGCCTGTTCATGTTCTTTCTGCTTGTCTTCTTCTTCTGAAGTGTCCCCTCCTCCAAGAAGTCTTTCCTGATCTCCAGGCTGGGAGGCTTCCCTCCTCTGAGCTCCCAAAGCCCCTGTGTGCTCTCCTGTCCTAACGCTGAGCCATCTGGGTAGTCCCCCTGCACCTGCACCCACAACAAGTTCCCGGAGGAGCGACTCATCTGGGTGGGCGAGTGGGGCCTCTGGAGCCCAGTAAGTGTGTAAGTGAGGGGAGCAGGGATGATCAGGCGGGCTCCAGCCTCCACAGGAGGTCATCACCCTTGTGGTAAAGAGCAAGCTTTTACTGCAGCCCTGAGGACAGGCACTGAGAGCTGCGGGTGCTGTCAGAGGAACATTGGAATACGCAGTTCGGGAAGGAAGAGGCTGTCCTCTGCCTCCTTTTGGCCAGCACATCCCATTCCCACCCTACCTCTACCCAGGGATAGGGAGACTCTGGCCTGGTGCCAAGACCTGGTTTCCAGAGCCACGTCTTATGCACAGGTGTGGACAGGTTCCCAAGCCTCTCCTGCGCTCCTTGGGCCCCTCTCCAGCCTGATCCCCTCCTGCACAGACGAGGACGCTGTCACCTGCCCACTTTTGAGCTGGGACCCTTAGGCAGGTGACTCAGACTCTGAGCTTGGATGTCACCTTACACAGTGAAGATGAACGGTAACGCCAGCCCCATGGGTCCGGCATGTGCATGCTCTCTGAACTTTGCTCCTTCTCCTAAAGAAGGAAAGCCCCTCCTAGATCGAGGCTCTCGGCCGGCTGCCCCCTTCATTAGCTGTATGGCCAGGCGTAAGTCCTCTCCCACTGCCAGCCTCAGTGTTCCCTTCTGCCCAGTGGGCGTTTCTGGGGCTCGGCCATCACTGTGTTCTTCTCTTGTGCCTGGGCCTGGGCAGTGGGAGGTACCCAAGGGCACTGGGCCTGCTCTTCCCTGACGCAGTGGGGGGCTGCCTGCTGGAACGGAGATTTCTGCAGAACCTCAGGCCAAGGGCCAGGAGTCAACTGTGAACTGCAGAAAGATGTCCTCGGTGACCTCCTTTGGCAGCTCCCAGGTGACCCAAGTGTGACCCCCTGAAGCTTCCTGCAGCTGTGGTGGTCCCGGCTCCCTGTAGGCCACGAGGAGTCCCTGTCCTCTATGGCCTCCCCCAGAATCTCTTGCCTGCCCTGTCCAGAGGACCAAGGTAGAATGCTCAGCCTAGCTGCTGCCCACTTGGGGACCCCTACCAGGACCTCCATCCCACCAGGCCCAGTGTGTGGCCTTCTGCAATCCTTTGCTGAGGCTTTCGGGCTCACCTTTGCAGCTACCATTGCCCTCTCAAGACCATGGTGTTCCCTTTCGAAGACTGCTCACAAGCTTCTCTCCTCCACCTCCTCTAGGAAGTCTCCCCTATTGTTCTCTCCTCGATGATCTTGCCCTCCTCTGTGCACCTCGCTCCCTGTGCCTCCGTTGCTAGACAGTGAGGGCCATGAGGGCAGGGACGAGGCCTGACTCGGGGCAGTTTGGGCCTGAACGGGGCTTAAGTTGCCCCTCAGCCACCTTTAAGCATTTTGACCTCTCTGAGCCTCAGTGTCTCGCCTGTGCCGTGGGAATAACAGCAACGATCTGTTCCAGATTGACTGCCTGGAGGGAGCTGTACTTCTTGAATGCAAGCCAACACTTAACCAGCCAAGATGTGGGTTCAGAGCCCGGAGCCTAGCTCTGGATATTAATCTGTTAATTCCCACCCTGTCACAGAGCTTTACCGTTGCACTCTGCAAAATCCCCCGATCACCTTAATCTTCCCCGGTCCTCACTTTTTTTCTCAAAAATAGGACCAGAGAGGGAAGGAGGCTGGCCTTGGGTCCTGCAGGATTTGGGAGGGCCTGGAGGGAAGTACTGAGTCTGGGAGCCCCTCACCACCCGCTGCTGCAGAGAGCCAGAGTGGAGGGGCTTCTAAGCTGTATCCTCAGATGCCCTAACCGGAAGGAATGTGCTCTGTCACTTACAAGCACCCACAGCCTGTCCTGGGCATGGGGAGTCTGGGGATGTGGCTCAGGAAGCCCCCACATGGCCAGAGAGAAGGCCACACCCTCGTACCACTGAGGGACACCCAGGGGCTGTTGGCTCAGAGGCCCTGACCCAAGCTGGTGCTGAGGAAGGCTTCCCCCCCCAGGCCGGAGGGATGCTGGCGCTGGGATCTAGAGGATGACTACGATCACCAGGTGCAGGGAAAGATGAGTGAGGCCATGAGCACCACTGAGGGCAGGGCCTGGAGATCTGTGTCCCACACAGGCCCCGCAGTCAGAAAGCCAATGCTCTCCCATTGTCACTGGAAATTCATAATGCTATTTGGACAGCCCTACGTTTTCATTTTGTGCTGGGATCCACAAATTATGTGCCCTTCTTACTTGGAGTAGGGGTGACCTCATCACCAAAGGGATTGGGGTCAGGACGTATCACAGGGACCCTGTGTGACCTAGTAAGCCCTCATCCCTTCAGGGACTCAGTTTCTCCATATGGTCAGTGAGGGGGGCAATTAAATGGTGGGATTTAAAAGACTGAGAACGGGGTGTAAGAGGAGGGTAGGAAAATTCAGCCTGGAGACCGGTTCCTTGCCCATTTTCTCTCTCATGCACCATCCAGTCCCTCCCGGTCCCCCCACCCCCAGGAGCTAATCGGATTACAGACTCCCATGGAATGTGCCACGGGGCAGTAGGTTTCTCGTTCTCCCTGCAAACACCCTGTTTCCGTTGTTCCAGGGTCTCCTTCCTCGGATGAGTTGGTCGCCACTCTGGAGGAACTCTAATCCCTAGCAGGTTGGTGGGATAGTGATCCGCCCTTCCCCTTCCCCAGCCGACCCCACCACAGAATGGCAAGCTCTTTAAAGACCCCCCTGTCTCTAGGTACAATATGGTGGTCTGAGCCCTCCCAGCTGGGAGGCTGATCTGAGCAAGCTTTGGATAAAATGCCCCCTTCCTTGATTTAAGCCAACCCGGAGTCCCCAGACTGCCCTTGTAGGGCCTGACACACCACAGACTCCCCAGGGTAGTCACGTGGTGGCCGGGAGAACAGGGGCTCCCCTCCCACCCTTCTCCATCTTGCCGTCACTCAGGATGCTGCGCCCTCCCAGGAGAAAGGGTGCTGGACTGAGGTTGGAGTGTTTGTTCCCAGGTGGGCTAGTCCCTCCGAATGAGCTCCTGTCAGGCACCCCTCCCCCAGCTGCCCCATCTAGCTCCAGTGACCTGGCCTTCCCTCTGAGGTCTCTAGCCTTGGGGTGGTGACAGCGCCCAGATTGGCTAGCCTGGGTGCTGCACTATCCCTTGCTGGCGTCCCTTCACCTGCTTAGATGCCTGTAATCGTCCTTTGTCATCCTCTCCTCCATTACCCAGTGTGCATGCACCACTCAAGTCTTTCCAGGGCTCTGGGTGAGACACCCCATAGCCCCACCAACCCTCACCCACCAAAAACCATCCACCCCTCTCAGTTACACTCCAATCTCCCTTCTCCTGTCTCCCCCATTTGTCCTCAGACACCCTGACAGCTCCTAGCTGGTCTCTCCACTGGTTTCCCCTAACTCTGGCTTCCACAAGTAGCCACAGTGGGTCCTTCAAATGCAGCTCTTCAACACATACACACACACATGTGCACACACACACATACACACATTTTATTTTTTCAGACAGGGTCTCACTATATTGCAATCCTCCTGCCTTAGCCACCATACTTAGGTTTTTTTTTTTTTTTTAGAGGTTTTCTCTATAGGGCACGTGCGCTCGCCAAACAGACAGAGACAGAGAGAGACAGAGAGACAGAAAGTGAGAAATCACCTCCTGGGGGGATGGCCACGCCGCAATCCCTTCTCCTCCATTCTCCTCTTGGGATCTTGGGCATACACGCACACGCACCCGGCGTGAATTTTAAGCCACCGGGTCTGGGACATGAACCGCGGTCGACTACGTGGGAGTCCAGCAACATAGCCATTACGCTAACTGCTGGTTCCCACCGTGCTTAGTTTTTAAAATAGGCCAGGAATCAAGCCTAGGCCACCCACAAGGGTGGCAGAACACAGCATCTTACCAGAGCACCCTACTGATGCTGGGCCCAAAGATTTTTTTTTTTTTTTTTTTTTTTTTTTTTTTTTTTTTTTTTTGTCATAGGGTGCATGTGCACGCCAGAGAGACAGGGAGACAGAGAAAATACAAGAAATCATCCCTCAGTGGGGATGGCCAATACTGCAATCTCTTTTCCTCCATTCTCCTCTAGCATGAGTTTCAAGACACTGGGTCCAGGACTCGAACTGCAGCTAGTCGTGTGGGAGTCCAGCACCTTAACCACTATACCACCTGCTGGCCTCCAAAGAAATACTTTTAATAGTAACATTTTAATCATCAGGGTCAACCAGTGACATGGTGGTTAGGTGGCTGGACCCCACATGGCATACTGCGTGATTGGCACTCCGCAGCTTAAGAAACACACTGGGAGCTTTTGCGTGCCTACCCCAAATCCTGACAGGACAGAGAAAGGGAAGAAAAGGGATCGCGGCATGACCATGCCCCATTAGAGGGTGTTTTCTCTCTCTCCCTCTTTCTCTTTCTGGTGAGCACACATTCCCTCTGGCAATCACTCACTCACTCATTCACTCACTAAAAGTTATGTAAAATCCTTGGTGAGATCCTGAAACAGAACAAGGGAAAAACTGAGGAGTTATGAACGTAATGTGGACTTTAGTTAATAATAATGTATTAACAAAGGTTCCTTGATTCTTTTTTTTTTTTTTTTTTTTTTGGAGAGATTTTTGCTATAAGGTGCGTGTGCTTGCCGGAAAGACAGAGACTGACAGAGAGACAGAAAGTGCGAAATCACCCCTCTGGGGGGATAGCCACGCTGCAATTCCTTCTCCTCCATTCTCTTGGGATCTTGGGCACACATGCACACATGCCCGGTGTGAGTTTAAGCCACCGGGTCCGGGACTCAAACTGCGGTTGACTACATGGGAGTCCAGCGACATAGCCATTACGCTAACTGCTGGTCCCCAAAGGTTCCTTGATTCTGACAAGTATACCCACACTAAGGCATTAACAATGGGGAAAATTGGGCCTATGAGAACTTTCTATGCTATTTTTGCAATTTCTATGAAAATGTACCACTCTTCTAAAACATAAAGCTAAACCAAACAAAACTCATGACTAGAACAAATCTCATAAGGCATTAGTGGCCTCAGCGACTGTCCAGGTTCCCTTTAGTCTCCCTCCTCTCTTCCCTAAGCTCCTCCCACTCCCGCAGTATCTGCTAGCCACGTTTCTAGAATGCACCATAACTTTCGATTCTGCAAGATGTTGCAAGCTATGTTCCTCTTGCTGACTTGACCTCCCCTCCCTCTCTGATGAACACTTCCTACTCCAGGGAAATGCCAGGTAAAGGAGACTTCCTCCAGGAGCTCTCGGCAGCTCCTCTGGCCACCAGGCCACCCTGTCACCCTCTTTAGTACAGAAGAGGAAAATGTCTTGGCAATCCCAGAGAAGGCTGGTTTAGGCCCAGGCTCTGGGACCTACCAAAGGCGCCTCCCCAGACTTCTCAGGGAGTGGTGTAGAAACTGATGTGGGGCCTGTATGAGCGTCTTGTGACACTCTGACAGATTACCACAGACTGCGGGGTTTCACACAACGGAAATATGTCTGTCTCAGAGTGTCGGAGGCCAGAAACCCGAAACAGAAGTGTGACAGAGCCACGTCCCCTCTGGAGGCTCTGTATGCATGTGCAAGCGTGCCCTCGATCCTGAGAGAAAAATGGAGAAGTCATTGCAACATGGCCATCCTCCCTGGGGGGTGATTCTCACTTTCCCTCTCTATGTTTTTCTGTCTCTCTCGTGAGTGTGAATGCCCTATGGCAAAAACCTAACAAATAAAAAGAAGATGTCATTGGATTTAGGGCCCACTCGAATAATCCATGATGATCTCTTCATCTCAAAATCCTTAATTACAGGGCCAGCAGGTGGTGTGGTGGTTAAGTTGCTGGACTCCCACATGGCCAGCTTCCGTTCAGAAAGCGGGTTGCTTTCTCCTCCTCCACTCCCAACCCCCACATCTCTGTCGCTCTTGGGTAAGCACACATGCCCTATAGCAAATTCAAAAGAAATAATAATAAATTAAATTAGAGTAATTATTTTTTAAAAAATCCTTGGAAACAGCAGGTGGCATGGTGTTTAAGGCACTGGCTAACCATGGTTCAAGTCCTGGACCTAGCAACTTTCTCTCTCTCTCTGGTGAGCACACATGTTCTATAGTAAATTTTTTAAAAATTTTAAATGAAATTAATTTTAGAAATCCTTAATTACATCTACAAAGACCCTCTTTCCAAGTAAGGTAACACTAGCAGGTTCTGGGGAGCAGACCACACACGTCTCTGTTTGGGGGCAGGCAATTATGCAGGCCCTGTAGAGCCCACTATGGCTGGCTCCAAAGGCCCCCTCCTGACTCTCCTGGCAGGCCAGTTCCTCTTTTCCATGGGTTGGTCCTTGTTTCTCCCTGAGTCAGGGGGGCTCGAGGACTAGGCTCCAAAGGCCGTGATGCAACAAAAGCAGTCTCCAGTCACTGTTCGGGACTCAGGATCGCCCTGCTGCGCCCTGTCACAGGTGGGGTTGTCTGGGAGGGACCCTGAGTTGAACTGACACCGGGGAAGGAGGAGTAGGAGCAGGACTGGGTGAAGGGAGGAGCTGATCTGGGAAGTGGGCCCATCAGAGCTTTGCCCAGCCGGGACCCACACGGCCCATCTAAGTTACCCGGCGGTAGGTCAGGACGTCTGGCCCTTCATATCCCAGCCATGACCAGTCACTGGAGTGTCCCTCTGTGCAATGGGGACAGGACAGCCTCCATCATCTAGACCAGAAGGCTTAACTGAAAAGCCCAGAGCACGCCCAGCTGCCATCCACGGCAACCCCGAGGGGGCAGTCTAGTTGTCTGCCCTTTCCAGAGGGAGGAGCCAGAGCAAGAAATACCCCAAGGTCACCGGGCTGGTAAGGACAGAGACGTAGCCCAGGTGTGCTGTGACAGCTGCCTGGGCCCAGAGCCTGCTGTACCTCCCTCTGTGCCCGGCTCTCCACGCTGGCTTGTCTGTGGCCTGTGCCCTGTCCTTCTCTCTCCCAGCCATTTCCCATTGGCCGTCCCCCTGCTCCATCTCTTGGGCAGGCTCTCCTCCCTAGGGGACCTCCGGGCTGCCTGGCTTCCCTGCCGTCCCACCACTTGTGTGGCAGTGCACAAGAAAAGGAATTTCCTCAGGGGAAAAGATGGCAGGTCACCCTGGGCTGGGGGATGGCATTAGCAACAGGATGCCAGGCAACTGTGGCCAGGTGATTCCACACACACCAGAGACCTGGGGTCCCACATGGCCCTGAGAGGCCTCAGAGCCGCTGGGCGTTGCCAGCACCGGGATGTGGGCTCAGTGGAGCTGGGCATGGACCTCCCCTAGACCTCAGCCGAAAATGCAAGCCCTTCTCACCCCCTTGGACTGATTATGTTGATTCATGGGGAAAACAGGCAGGCACCATCCACACTCCAGGCCCAGCTTTTCCTCACCTCCTGAGAGGGCTGCACTGTTGTCCCCCAGGGGAGAACGCTGACCTGTCTGCAGCCCCCTACCTGCCCCAGCCCCAGCGAAGGGTGGCTGCCATCCCACATCGGACCCCTAAGACCAGCCTCTATTTTTCCCCTAATGTTTCCTCAGACAGCAACCACATCCCTCTCGGGAGTCCCCACCCCCCACAGGGGCATTCCTAACCCACCCTCACTTCCTTCTGGAGGTCTCTCCCCCCTCCAGTTTACTGCTCTGGGCTCCACACCCCAATTCCTGGAGCGCAGGCAGGCACTTCAGTGCTTAGTGGGCTTATGAGGAGGACCCTCCTCCTGTCCCCTCAGGCTGGCAACTGCATACTTTCAGCTGGAGAGGAAAGGAAATTGTCCCACAGGCTCAGGAGCCCCGAACTTCCCCCTAGCCTCCTCATGGTGATCAGCCTGGAGCTCATCCCTGCCTTGCAGAAAGTGGTTTCAATAATTTATTTGAACGTTATCACAAAGCCACTCCTGGCTCGGCAGGAAGTGGGAGGGAAGGAAGCTGTGGCAGGAATGACAAGCAGGGTAGGCAGCCTCACCTGCTGCCCGGAGGAGAGGGGGGCTGACAACAGCGTTGCTGGGGTGGGGCCTCTGGTCCCCAGCCTGTCCTTCCCTTTCCTGAGGCTCTTCTGTGAAAATGGGCAAAGGAGCACCTGCCCTGTTCCTCCCTGGAGAGGTCAAGATAAAGCGACCCCACAGGCCCAGGCCCAGGGGTCCCAGTCAGGCAGGGCCTTTGCCTCCCCTCCCACCAGCCTGCTGGCCAGGCACTCCCAGCCGTACCCCGGACCTGCTCCCTCCTCCCTTCTTTCCTTCTGCAATGCCAAGCATGAGTGTGAACATTCTGGCATAGCTCTGAGCAACACAAGTCCCTATTCTTTAAACAAAAATATTAATTATTACTATTATTATTATTTAATTTGCTATAGGTCATGTGCACTCATGAGAGAAAGAGAAAGGGAGAGAGTAAACTGCCAGATCCAGGACTCGAATTGCGGTTGGCCATAAGGGAGTCCAGGAACCCAACCGTCTCACACCACCTGCTGGCCCTATTCTTATGGGGCTCTGACATTCTGAGTGGAGAGCAGACAATGATTTACTTAGTAAGATAATTTAATGAGAAACTAAAACAGAGATGGGATAGGGTGACCTAGTAGGTAAGGCCTCAGCTGCAGGTCTGCCAGGGAGAGGAGGCTGAGCCGAGATTGGAAGGAGGAGATGCGGGATGAGAGTGTCCAGCAGATGGGGAGGCAACAGCAGATCGAGAAACAGAAAGACATGGAGAGGCAGGCGGGGGTGGGGGGCTATTCAGGGCCTTGTAGGCCTAGTAAGGAGTTTGACTTCTATTCTAAGGGAAAGGAAGTCAGTAGAGGATTTAAGGTGGAAGACTGAGACCCAGCCTCTGCTAACATGTCTGTGGAGTAAATGAACGAATGAGAGAAGGAGGAAGTGAATCGGTGATTGCACGAATGGGTCCAGTCATGTGGACGTGGCAGTGATGTCCTCACCGGTACAGCAAATATGATGGTGACTGAATCTTCACACAGCCCCTTGATCGTTTTTGCAGAAAGCACTCCTAGAAGTGGGAATACTTAGGATGCTTGGAACATGGGATGGCACTCCGCGTCGTGGAGCAAGCCAAGAGAGGATGCAGAGCAGGACACTTCTGTCAGAAGGCAGCGAGGCCCAGGGCAAGGAGGAGGTGACGCTCATGCAGACAGACAAATCGCGGCTGGGGTGGTCCCTCCCCTGGCCCCTTAGGCAGGCACATCTTCACTCTTCCCTGGGCCCTGGGATGTGGCCACTCCGGATGGTCTCATTTCAGGAAGCAAACCCTGCATCTCCAAGGGCCTCCCCTGTCATCATCCTCTGCATCGTGTCATTCCTCGTCACCCCCACACCTCACTCCTGCTCTCCTTCCAGCCCTTGGTCACTCAGGACTTGGAGCTTCAGGAGAGGTGAGAGGCTGGGTGCCAGCACGAGGAGGGGCCTCCTCCAGAAAACCAGAGCCTTCTCCTCTCAGGGCCACGCCTGTCAGAGGAGACCGACAGTGGCCGTCCCACTGGCCCAGGGCTTTGTTCCTCCATCTCTCTCCCCCTGTGCCTGAAGCCACCAAGGAGCAGGTGCTGGGGACCTGAGGCCGAAGGGTCTGGATAGCTGAGGGCAGAGTCCCAGGCAGACCCCAAGCCTGGACTGCGGCCATGGCCTCCTGTCCAGCTCTGGGTCTGCAATGAACGACCAGAGTCTGCGGTTAGCCTCTTGACTCTGCTGAGTATGAGCCTCTGTTCCCTCATCTGTAAAATGGGAATAAT
This sequence comes from Tupaia tana, assembly GCA_026018925.1. Lineage (NCBI taxonomy): Eukaryota > Metazoa > Chordata > Mammalia > Scandentia > Tupaiidae > Tupaia > Tupaia tana. The sequence continues at coordinate 24,279,137 of JAKSZU010000004.1, forward strand.
GATCATCCCTCCCTCCTGGAGTTAAGATAATACCTAAGTAAATAAGAAGAAACGACATGCAGTGTTGTCATAACAGCTAACCCTTTGAAAACACTATGCACTGGGTACTGCTTGAAGTGCAGTTGAAACAGCAATGCAAACGGCATGGCAGGAACCCTGGTACTCAGTAGGTGCTTTATAAGTGGTGAACGACCTGAACGAATGCAATGAGCGTTCCAGGTTCTGAAGACAAGTGGTCCACTCGCAGGTGACTTGCACCAGGCCTGCCGTGTGCCAGGCCCAGGGCTGGGTGTTGTGGATCCTATCTTTCCTTCCCGCTCAGATGGCAGGGATGCATTCAGGCTGTCAAAGGCGGAATATGAAGAGTGAAGCCTGGGGCTGCTGTAATACTTGTCATTATTGTTTTAACCTGTCTTCCCATGGTGACCAGCTTTCCAACTGACCACATCGTCTGATGATGGCTGGGCCTCAAGCGTGCTGCCTTGGATATAGCAGGTGAGGAGGAGGGTCCAATTTGCTCTGAATACGGTTCACTGACAGCCCAGCGCACACTCTGATCAAATATTTAGGTCCTCAAGAGCTCCGTCTGCAATATTAATGTGGCAAGCCAGAGGCCTTGACTACAGCCACGCCGAGGGCTAAGGCTTCAATAATGAACAAGGGCCTCACCCCAGAAACGTGAGCCATCCTGGCCCTTGAGCAGGACACAGATACCACAGGAAAACACTGGAGATGCCCCCCACCCTCTCCCCACACGCGCATACACGCAGAATCATTCCATCGCAGTCATCGACGTGGTATCTGGTAATGGGCAGCTGGAGATATTTTTAAGTTTGTCTAATATTACAAACCTTTCTAGAAATCTGGATGATGGAAGTAATAAAAAATGTAGAAAAAGTTTGTATTTAAGAATAGTTATTGGGACCAGCAATTAGCGTAATGGCTATGTTGCTCGACTCTCATGTAGTCAACCGCGGCAAGTCCCTGACCCAGTGGCTTAAATTCATGCTGGTTGCGTGTGCGTGCGTGCCCAAGATCCCGAGAGGAGAATGGAGGAGAAGGGGTTGCGGCGTGGCCATCCCCCCAGGGGGTGATTTCTCACTTTCTGTCTCTCTGTCTCTGTCTTTCTAGCGAGCGCAAGTGCTCTATAGCAAAAACCTTTCAAAAAATATAAATAAGAATAATTATATATGGGTCAGCAGGTTGGTGTGGCAGTTAAGGCACTGGAGCCTGTGTGGTCAATTGTGTGGTTCAAGTCCCAGAACTGGAGGCTTGAAAAACATGCTGAGCATGTGTGTGATACCCAAAATCTCAACAGGAGACTGCAAGAGAAGGGATTGCAGTGCGAACATTCTCCCTAGAGAGTGATTTCTCACTTCCCTTTTCCTCTCTCTCTTTCTCTCTCTCCAGAGAGCACATGTGCCCTATGGCAAAACTCTTTTCTTAAAAAAATGTAGTCACTTATTATTCACAACAATGAAAAGTTTGAGCTACCCCAAATCCTAAAATGTAAGAAATCAATTAGAGAAATGATTGTGAATACAACTGGCAGAGTATTTTTTTGGGGGGGGGGATTTTTGCTATAGGGTCCATGTGCTCGCTGGAGAGACAGAGATAAACAAAGACAGAAAGCAAGAAATCACCTCCCAGGGAGGTTGGCCTGAAATCCCTTCTCTTCCATTCTCCTCTCGGGATTTTGGACATGCGTGCACATGCATGCACATGCACCTGAGATGAGTTTTAAGCCACTGGGTCCAGGACTTGAACCGTAGTTGACTACATGGGAGTCTAGTGACATAACATTGTGCCAACTTCTGGTCCCTGGCAGAGTATTTTTTTTTAACCTTTTCTTTTTCATTTTTCTTTAAAATTTTTTTATTATTTATAAATTTAATTGCTATACATCATTTCAATTGTGAAGAGACTTTATCCAGCACGATATACACCTCAGTCCAGCCCAATTGAGAATACTATACACATCCTCCTCAACAAATAATAAACCATATCTGTGTCCCACAAGTGTCTTACCTCTCTATTTTTCCCCCCAATTCCCTTTCCTGTGCTCTTCCCCTCCCACACTCTTTCCACTTTGTCTCTAGTGCTGACAGAGTATTTTATAGCCATATTACAAAATCATATTAAAGAAATGAACATTCTGATTTAATTAGGTAAAAGGCAGGATACAAAATGTTATCTCCAATACTAACACAATTGTTAAGGCAACTGTTTAAACATAGGCAAATTTCTTCATCTCTTGGGGTCTCCATTTCCTCATCTGAAAAAAATAGGTGCAACACCTATGACATGGCTTGTGAAAAAACAATGAGATGGTGTCTGGCAGGCAGTGGGCATGCAGTTCGCGGTACTTACGTGAATTTTAACCAAGGCCACAAGACACTATCCTGAAATAGTCATGATAACCCGCGTGTAAGTAGTAAGACTATGAGTAACTAACTTTCTTCTTTTTTGCTTTCCTTACTGTCTGCAACATGGTGGCCTACCGATACAGTGAGAACATTTCTAGCTACTTTTTAAAATTCATTTGACAAGTGTTTATTGAGCGTTTAGAATGTGCCAAGCAATGTTCTAAGCTTTGAGATAATGAAGAGGGATAAGAAGACAAAAATCCCTGCCTCTGCTGAGTTCAAGCCAGGGACAATGCACAATAGCCATTGAGTGAGTCCATTATGTAACGGCAACTGCAGAAGAAAGCAGAGCAGGTTAAGAAGATTGGACGCGCCTGGGGAAGGCAGGTTCAGTTTTAAAGCGGGTGATGAATGGACCTTGCAGAAATCCACGTAAGATAGCCAGGGGTGGCTGGAGGTGGGGGCACCGACAGCCAGGAGGCCAGTGAGGTGGAAGTGGCATTAGGAAGGGTGGCAGGGTTGGGGGAGGAGGGGAGGTTCAGGGGCCAGGGCCAGGTCAGATGGGGCCTGCGGGCCACAGTCAAGATTTTGATGTTTGCCCGAGTGAGCTGGAGCCACACAGGGTTCTGAGCCCAGGAGGGGCATGATCTGACCTGGTTTTAAATAGGCTCATTCCAGGCCGCTGAGCTGAAAGAGACTGCAGGGGACAAGGCAGATGTGGGGAGACTAGAGGGGCAGCTGCTGCGACTATCCAGGCCTAGGTGGCAGGGCTGAGGCCAGGGCGGGAGATGTGGTCTGATACTGGAACCTGAGGGAAGAGCCCTCAGATCTGACAGATGGGTGCTGGGGGGTGGGGGGGAATCTTCTAGGATGATCCCAAGGTTTCTGGCCTGAGCAACTGGAGAAAAAAAGCTGTCCCTGCAGATGGACTAAAAGATGAGAAAGGAAATAAGTATATTTAAAAATAAAACAGGGCACAGAGAGAGAAGCGTTTGATGTTCAAGACTCCAGGGGCAGGGGAGCCAGGGGAGGACGGACACGGTGCGTGTGGATGGGGGCAGGGGGCGGCAGGCGGGCCCTGGTGAATAATGGAGGAGGCTGAGCCTTTGATGAAGGGAAGCTGCCAGCAGTTTAATGCTGGGCCCCTCTGGGACTCCCAGGGGCACCTTCCCGTCCACCCCCACCAGGTGGGCTTCCTCTATGCCAGCAGGAATGGCGCTGACGATTCTAGAGGCAAGAGCCTCTCTAAAACAGATTTCACCCAGCTAGGACTTCCCACTACAGCTTCCCTGCCAGCTGGCCCCTTGGTCTGTGCCCTCACACCTTGGGGACAGAGACAGCAGGGTGGGAGACAGGAGGGGAGATTCCCACTTCAGGGTGAAGGAAGTCAACCTCCGCTACTGCTCCTGCTGCCCACCTACCACCCTATCCTCCAGGCCCACCCAGGCTTCCTGGAGGCTGTGCAAGGCCAGAGGTCTTTCTGCCCCTGATGTGAGGCCCCGTGGGGTATAGACCAGAGAGGGTCTGAGAGGAGCACCAGGCTTCAGGGAGGAAGCTTGAAATAACTCTTTTGTTTTGCCATTAGCTTGCAAATTAAACTGCACCCTCCAAATGCCATCCATCCCCCCTCCACCCTGTCCATTCCCTACTCACTGATCCATCTATCCATGTATCCAAGACCCATCTGATTGTCCATCTGTTCCCCTAATCACACTCCCCGCAACTGAACAGATCTGAATACTGGCTTTGCCGCCTCCTGGCCTCGTGTCTGGGATATGCGTGCCCTCTCTGAGTCTGAGTCTGCCTCCCCTGGAAGTGGGGTTACACGTCCATATCTACCTCACGGTGGTGATGGAGCAGCATGGGACACTCTGTGGAGCACCCAGCGTGCCTGCTTCCCATCCTCTCCGAGTCAGGAGAGCCACTTCCACTGTGGCCCTGCCCTGTCCCCCAGCACCTCCCTGCTCCTCGTTAACCTGCCCGCGAGCAAGGAAGGGAAGGAGACCAGCCAGGAAAGCACCCTAGCGGAACCAGAGCTGGTGCCAGCAGCCGCTGCTGCCTCCTCCTCCTCCTTCTTCTAGAACGTTCCACCCTGGAGCTTGCAAAGCTCTGCCCTGTGCAGGGGCAGGAGGAGAGCACCACGGGCTGAGTACAGGAATGCCGTTTTAGGTAGCAGTTCCCAGGCGAGGGGAGGATATTTACTGAACTGTTCCTGGCAAGGAAAGCTGCTTTGTTCCTGCACAATGCTCTACCAGTGCAAGCGTTGTTATAATTGTGATGGCTTCTGTTTGCTTAATCCTCAGAGTAAAAACATAGAGTGGGAGAGGCTTGCACTCATTCTAGAGAGGAGGAAACTGTCAGAACTAGCAGCGGGCAGCGGCACTTGGGTCCTTTAGCCACCTCACCCACCTCCACCCATGCATCTGTAGTCATCTCTCCAGAGTGGAGCCCCCACCTGGCTATCCTCAGGAGGCCTGGCGGGGAGAGGGGCTCAGCCCAGGCCGGGTACCATGATACTGTGGTGCCGCAAGCCTGCCCCACTGCCACACATTCTCCTTACTAGGCAGCCCCAACTCTACCTGCCCAGAATGAAGATTGCACCTTACAAATGTCACTCGTCTGGAGGCAGCGGCTCCCCCTGGACTGCCTCCTGCCTGAGCTCATGAAAAGCAATTTACCATGTGTCAAATGACCGCGGGAGATGGGGAAGGCCCCCTGTGCTGCCCTGGGCATCTGGTGAGACTATAGGACTCCAGGCAGGGCTACTCACAGCATTTGATTAAAGCTGAGAGGGGAAGTGCCCACAGCCCGCTGAGCTGAGAACCCGAGCCCCTGAACAGCCTGAGACTTCAAAGGGCCAGAGCCTTAGCTCTGTCACACCTGCAGGCAGGGCACCCTCCCCAGGTGCCTTAGCTCTAATGGTCGAGCCCCAGAGCAGTGCTTCTGATGCCTTCCCAGAGCCATCCCTGGCCCCCATGGGGTGCCCTGCAGTGCCCAGCTCTGAGGAAGGTAGATGGATTGGCTAGAGTGACCTTGAGTGTTAAATTAAGGATTTCAGACTGGATGTGACAGAGAAGGGAAAGGGAGTGGGCAAGGTCTACGCAAGCCTGCTGAGGACCTAGATAGGTTTGGGAAGCAGTTGGGGAAATTCTCTAATGTGGACGAGGAATGGGTTACTGAGGGAAGGAGGAAATGATATGTTCGAGGTTGGCATCAAATACTCAAATGAGCCTGTTTGGTGTTCTCTGTGAAAAAAAAAAAAAAACCCTATTCAAACATCCTTCTACCTATCCACCTATGCACCCACCCAAACCATCCACCCATCCATCCACTCATCCATCCATCTATCCACCCACCCATACACCTATCCACCTACCCACCCATCCACCTACTCACCCATCCACCCATTCACCTAACCACCTATTCATCCATCCACCTACCCACCCATCCACCCATCCACCTACCTACCCATCCACCCATTCACCTACCCACCTATTCATCTATCCACTTACCCACTCATCCATCTACCTACCCACCCATCCATTCATCTACTTACCTACCTATCTATCCACTCATCCATCCACCCATTCACCCATCTGTCCATCTACTCACCCATCCATCCATCCATTCACCCATCCGTCCATCCACTCACCCATCCATCCATCCATTCACCCATCCGTCCATCCACTCACCCATCCATCCATCCATTCACCCATCCGTCCATCCACTCACCCATCCATCCATCCATTCATTCCATACAGAGCCTGTGACTAACCGCGATAGTAACTTTCAGGCCCACACTCTAACTGGGAGCCATGAGCTGTGCTAAGTCATACACAAATTCTTAGCCTGGATACTCTCAACAGCCCCTTGAAGCAGATTTCACTATCCATTTACAAACGAGGCCCTGAAGCCAGGAGATTAAATAGTTCATCCAAAGTCACAGCACTCAAGTGGTGGGGTGAGGACTTGAATCCAAGCCTCAGTAAACCTGAAGTCTGTGCTCCCAGCTCCTTCTGCTGCCTAACAAGTGACTGGGCTTTAGGGAGAAGCAGCACACATGTGGGCATGTTCATCTGTATGTTTGATGCCACGTGCTGAGGGCCCTGCCTGCCCCACGGCAGGGTCAAGGGACTAGGGTTCCTGGTGTGTGTGGGTGCTCCCATGGGAACCCAGCCTTGCTCTGAGAATGACTCTGGGCATACTGTAGCGTGAAGTGGTTGTTCAAGCAGTAGGATTTACTGTTTCCCGGGTTGAAAGGAGGCAGATGCAGCGCATTAAAAATGACAGTGAGCAGTGTGAATTATCAGGCGCGGCTGCTTAGGTTTACGCACTTTGTCCATAATTCTTGCTCTGTTCTGGTGTGATCAGAAATGAAATATGTCTGGGCTGGGCCTGCTACCTTGTGTGGGCCCGGCGTCTTCCGGCTTATTTATCCTTCCTAATCCACTTGGCAACTTACGGGGCCCGCCAAAAAGCCGCCTACCACACGCCTCCTGGATTTCTTCAGCTGAGGATCATCCCTCCTCCCTTTCCACTGCACAGAAGACAGAGACAGTGAGAGTTCTCCTGTCAGCGGTGCTGGGAAGCAGGCTGGAGCTACACACAGCAAACTCTGACCCAGCCCCTCTGTGGTCAGTTCCCTCCGTGCCTAAGAGCAGGGAGATAAACTCTCCGAGTGAATGTCAGTGCCTCTGCATCTCCATTTCTCACCCACGACTGAACCTGATGCACAAACCAACTCCAGTTGTCTGGCACAGCTGCCTGGAACAGAGTACTTACATTGATTCAAAGGCACCTGAGGTTCGTGGGGGAGAGATGTGTTTTTGATTAATAATGTCTGCCATGGTCATGAGGTGGCAGGAGTGATGCTCTACACACCATGTATTAGTTGTCCGTAGTAGATTCCTTTAGGAGCCTTCCAGCTCTGACATAGTGGCCTCTGTTGTACCTTATCTGTGTAATAAAGACGATAATTAATATTTTCCTATTTGTAAACTTGGGGGTTAATCAGGAGAATCAGTCTTCCGTTGTGTTCCTATAGCATTTTATATACTGGTAGCTGGCACAGGCCAGTGCTAGACTGGCACCTGATTTATCTCTGGGTCCCTGGCAGCCAGCATGACTGGCAGAGACTGGGCTCCTGTGAATACTTGATGAATAGCTGGATAGAGGGGTGAATATAGGGACAAATGAAAGAAAGAATGAATGACTAATGGATACGTTTCAACCTCACAGGGTGTTAGTGAAGATTAACTCCATGTTGTTAAAGGTCATGGGAATGGAGAAGGGAAATGGAATGTGAAAGATAAGATGTCCAGAGTGTTCAGGGTGTTCAGAGTGATGAACAGGAGGGACAAGGACGAGAGGCCAGGATGTGGAGGGAATGTGCGTGGGCCTGTACCCCGCCTGAGAGATAAGCAGGCCTAGGCTTCAAAAGAGGGCCGTCGAGGGTGTGGGGGCTGCCTCCACCTCCGTGCTCTGGGGACTGGGCATTGGCACTGGTGGTTTTGGTTTTGCTTAGCAAAATACGACTGTCCTTGTTGCTTCATCTGATGATCTGTGTAATACGTTCTTCTCGTGCAAACGTTCACGCAGAATAGCGCAATCGCACAGAAAAGCCATCGCCCCCAATCCCACCACTGTGAGGTAATCACCGGTAAGATTTAGGTGAGCCTTTTCAGACATCTCTCTGTGCGCTTAAATATGTATGTACATGCATATACATTACATACGAGTACAAAGCTGTGAAAACGAGACACTGCTCCACACACTGTGCCGTAACCTAATTTTGTCACTCAGGAGCACGTTCAAATGTATTCATCTGTATTGCCATTTTAAAGGTGAACACATTCAGCTCGGAGATGAGAGGCGCTTGTTCACATGTCCACCCTCTGGGTTCTTCTTCTCCCTCTCTCTCCCTCCTTTCTTCCTGTCCTTCCTCCCTCCCTCCTTTCCTTCCTCCGTTCCTCCTTCCCTCCCTTCCTTTCAAAGGAGTGAATTCACTGGAAGCGCAAAGATGGACTTTTAAGTCCTGCCGTAGTGTATGTAAATGGACTTTATTTCATTTTTAGGTTTTTGCCATAGGGTGCATGCTCTTGCAGGAGAGAGATAGAGAGGGAAAATGAGAAATCATCCCCCAGGAGGATGGCCACACTGCATTCCCTTCTCCATTCTCCGCTCAGGATTTTGAGCACGCACGTACACGCTCCCTGAGTAATTTTCAAGCTGCAGGGTCCAGGAGTCGAAGGGCAATGGACCATGTGGGTGTCCAGCACCTTAACCACCACACCACCTCCTGGCCCCAATGAATGACTCTTACATGACGCTTTTATTTGACCCCATACCTTTAAGCAGTCTGAATGAACCAGATCGTGCTGCTATGCTGGGTCTGTGTCTTTTCTCTTCCTCCGAAGAGCCCAGAGCACAGTTGAGAGTGCAGCAGTGCATCCCTATGACTTGTTCGGCAGGTGTGAAGCAAGCAGAGGCCTGAAATGTGCTTTGCAGTGGGGCTTAGAATTCTGGCCCCCTGCCATTGCCGAGGAAAGAACAGCCCCCAGCTGGCCTGGGGTTCCCAGGACTGGGATTGGAGAATATAGCTCCGAGCCACTGCGGCCAACCCACAGACTTGTAAGAGACATTCATGCATCACTGAGATTCTGTGTTGTTCGTTCTGCGGCAGTAGCGGACGGGTGTATCAAAGACGTTGCTCAGTCACTCGAGCTCTCTGGGTCTCAGCTCCTTCATCCGAACAACAGGGATAGTAATGACCTACCTAACAGGGCTGTTCCATGGGTCAAATGGGTTTCTATTGGGTGGCTGGAAAAGTCATGATGCAGTTTGCATAGGAAAACATAGAAAAATACGTCATGACTTTTTCGATGACCCGATAGCTGCACAGTTGGTAGAGAGCCCTCAGTTAATAGTAGCTGTTATTAATGCATGACCTTCACGTGATGATTTTCAAATTGCACACTCCGTAAGTGGGCTCCGACAGTGAGGTATTGCGTCACCACTAGACATTTCTTTTGACGGGATAGACTAGAATGTTATCACAATATTTTGCAATTAGGAAGGGTAAATATCACTTTGCGGGGCTGTTGTTTCAGAGTGTGAGTATAAACAATTTTTTTTTCTGTGGCTTGCAGTAGAAATAAAATGAGGGCTGGCCCGATAGTGCAGTGGTTAAGCCCTGTGCGTTGGGAGCTGGGTCCTGCATGATCAACTGCAGTTTGAGTCTTGGCCAGAGAGGCTTGAAAAACACACTGGGTACCTGTGTGCATGTCCAGAATCCTGATGAGGTGGAGAAATGGAGGAAGGGGATTTCAGAGTGGCATGCCTTGTTGTTGGGGTGGTTCTCTTTCTCTGTCTCTCGCTCTGTTGGTCTTTCTGGCAATTAAAAGAGAAAAAAAAGTTGAAAAGCCTCTGCCTGAGTGTAGCCAAACTGTTTCCTTCCTGGTTCCTGGTCCTTGAGGAGGAGGCAGGAGCGGGGGTGGGAGGGGATACCAAGGTCAAGTATTGAGGTCTCATCTTTCACAAAATCCTCACTTGTCTCCTCCGGCACATAGAAAGCACTTCAACAGCAGCCATATTATCATTATTACTGTGTTACTTCCAGTGTCTTCCTAGTTCTCACTTCATTCGTTCATTTGTTTGCTCATTCAACAAGGACTTACTGAGGGCAGAGTGACCGGGACATAAAGATGACCAGGTGTGGCCCCTGTCTATCCAGAGGCTGGTTTACGTATGTCCTAGGACATGTGACCCCGAAGACTCCGATAGCCCCAGACTGGCAGCACACTTCATCTCAAGCACCAGTAGCCTGGAGTGCTGGGTTGAGAAGGATTCTGAGTTCGAATCTAGACTTCGTACAGAAAACCTTGAGTAATTAGAGATGTTGGCTCAGGCAAGGGCAGGGCGGGTGGTGGTGGTGGTCAGGGGTGTTTCACCTATTTGCTGTCCTCGATCCAGCTTAAACTTGTGACTCACAGGGACTGAGCCCCAGACAGGGGAAGGGACATGCCCCAGATCCGAACTGGCATTTGGGTTGGGATTTTTTTTTTTTTTTTTTCCACATGTGCTTGCCAGACAGAGAGAAGGAGATAGTAGGAAGGGAAGTAAGAAATCATCCCCCAGGGGAGATGGCCATGCCACAATCCCTCCTCCTCCGTTCTCAGCTCTCAGGGTTTGGGGCATGCACACACACATGCCCGGCATGTTTTTCAAGCTGGCAGGCCTGGGACTCGAACTGTGGAGATTCAGTACCTTAACTGCCACACCACCTGCTGGCCCTGGGCTAGGACTTCTAATCTGGTCTGGGGCTCCTGCTGCCTTTCCCCCTGCCCTGGTGTCAGAGGAGCCAGTCAGCATTTTCCAGGGAGCAGTTGGAGTGTCTCCCCTCTGTACCCACACTTTTGGAGTTCAGTAGCTCACACCAGGCTGAATTGGGCTTGGGAACATTGGAGGCAAAATGTGGCCCTGTGGAGAGCAGCCGCTTGAGTGGCGCTTTTGGGGATGATGAATGTGTTTGTTTGGATCTGAATGAGACAGAATCAGCAGATACAGTCTTGCACTGGAAACCGAAGGGGTGGGGAACTCTTCCTTTTTTCCCTTGAAAAAGCATGATTTTTATATTGCAATTAAACAGCCCTTTGGGCCGATTTCGCTTCTCTACTGCTGACATTGAAAAATGCCAAACAAAGATAGCAGCTCGCTCTCCTTGAGATGTGCCTCTCGGGACGGGGAAACAGCATCACTGTCTCTCAGGAAAACGGGGTGAGAGACGCCACAGCTCTTGTGGCGAGGGCTGAGAAATACAGCTTCCCACCTGTGTAGACATGGTCCCAGGCATTTGAGGAAGCCCAGCCTGGCTGTCCCCATGAGAGGCCACCAGCCCATGCCACAAGTGACCCATTCCACCTGGAACCCAGGAGTGACACTATTTGCTAGGGACTCCAGAGTCTGTGTGTCTTAGACTGCCACCCATGGCCCGAAGTTCCAAGGCCTAGAACCGGCAAGCAGTCCTCCTCGTCATTTCCGTCCCTCACACTGAGGTCGGTGAGGTTTACCCAGCCTCTCAGTCCCCTTCTGTCTCCAGGGAGTCTCAGGACAGTCAGATGCAAGGCCACGCCTCCCACTTCAGAAATCGAGGCAGAACAGATGCTCTCCTCTTCCGTCCCTGAAAGGCTGGGACGTGGGTTCAGCTCAGAACTCTGCTGGGCCCCTGAGTCCTGAAGGAGGGATACAAAGCAGAAAGGACCATCCAAGATGGTGGCAAGAAAGTAAGCCATGGTGGTTAAGAGTGGGGGCTCCAGAGATCAGCAGATGGTATAATGGTTACATCGCTGGACTCCCACATAATTGACCACAGTTCAAGTCCTGGACCTGGCAGCTTAAAACTCACTCTGGGTGCGTGTGCATGTGTGCCCAAGATCCTGAGAGGAGAATGGAGGAGAAGGGACTGTGGCATGGCCATCAACCCTGGGGTGGGAAGTGATTTCTTATTTGCGGTCTTTCTATCTCTCAGGCAAGCACATGCGCCCTATAGCGAAAATCTCTCTCTTTAAAAAAGAAAAAAAGAGTGGGGGCTCCAAAACTAGCCAGAGAGATGTGCTCCTGGCTCTCCCATTTACTGGCTATTAATCCTGACCAATGTGTTGCCTTTTTTTTCTTTGCTGTAGGGTGCATGTGCCTAGCAGAAAGAGATAAAGAAAGGGAAAGTAAGAAATCACCCCCTAGGGGAGGATGCCACAGTCCCTTCTCCCGCATTCTCTTCTTGGAATTTTAGGTCTGCATGGACATGCACCCAACGTGATTTTTCAAGCCACCAGGTCCAGGACTAGAACCGAGTTCGGCCATGGGAGATCCATATGGTTAGCACCCTAACCAGCACACCACCTGCTGGCCCTGTTTTGCCTTTCCATGCGTCTGTTTCCCCATTTGTCAATACTGGGAAAGCATCTAGCACGTGTCCGGCCCTGTGAAGGCTCAGTGAGATCAGCTGTTGCTGTTTTTAGTGACACTGACAACCGCAGAGGCCTGTAGGAGGAGGACATTCTGTGGGACTCCCTGCCGTGTGCCAGGCAGGGGCACCTTCAGCAGACTGATTCTGGGGCACAGTTGTAGCTGGTCCTCAGCAGCCTGGCCGCCCTTAGCACAAACCAGTATCCTTTCAACAAGCCCCTTTCTGCCGAAGTTGGTTACGTCTGTTTTTGTTGTCCTTAACCAAGGACCCTGACCAGTACACACCATAATGCATTCAGAGAACGGTGCAGAGGAAGCTCCAGAATCAATTTGTGTGGTCAGAGCGCCGTGGATTAAGAATGTAATATCCGTTATCTGTCTGATCCTCCCAGGAGGGACAGAGTGCCTTCTGTTTTTTACTTGCTCAATAAGTACTTGCAGATTCACAAATGAGATAAGAGGCACGAGGGCTCTCCGTGAATCATGAAGAATTTTGCCATCAGAGGGTCATCTTTCAGCATAACCTAACGGAAACCCTAGCAGACCTCAGTTCAAATCTTGTCTCCATCACGTTCTTTGGACAGATTATTCCTACCCCCAGCCTTGGTTTCCCTTTTGATGAAGTTGGAAGAATAACATGCAGAGATTTCCCTAAGAGAATGCTATAAGCCACCACACTGGTGGTGCTGGTTGGCAGGACAATGGCTGACCTCACTGAAGAATGTTCTAGTTCTTTCAGCAGTCAGGTCATGAAAAGGACACTGGGACTTGAGGGCAAATACCTTGCCTGGGGCCTGGGGGCAAGAGAGAACTGCGTTGGGCAAGGGGCCTCCCCGACTTCTGCCAGGGTGGAAGTGCAGCCTCTGCGTGGGTCTTGGCTTTAGGTGTGCTCAGTGGTCAGTTCCAGGACTGATGTTTTCCCTGAGGTTCAACAGCAGCTCGTCTGGGCTTCTTGTAAAGAGATGGGATAGATAGGCTCCTGCTAGCTAAACAAAGCAGAGCAGTTAGCCAGACGGTCCAGACTGGAATCCCAGCAACACCACTGTGCGTTGCTATGTGACCTTAGGCAAGTTAATGCACCTCTCTGCACCATCATTTGTCTATCTATTTCTCATAGGGTTTGGTGAGGATTAAGTATTTAATATTGAGACTTAACAAATGGTAGTAATTAGTGTTACCTTATTGCTCAGTTTATTTCGTCAGTCCCTTTGCAAGCGCTCCCTTCACCTTCTCCCCCAGATTGCCATCTAACCAGAGGGAAGGAAAGTCACTTGGGCAGTTCAGCCAACTACCGGCCTTGGTCCACTCTAGGCTCAAGGGAGAGGCCTTCTTGGGGTTCGCTGGTATCCAGAGCAAACCGCAGGCTGGCTGTGGTGTCAAAGACGGCGCCTGGAGCACAGACGGTGAGGGCTCCCCAAGTGAGAGCTACGGTTATTATTATTTTGGGCACAAGGGCCTCATTCAGAAAGTGGATGAGTTTAATTACAGGGAAATTGTGAATAATGCGATCCTTTCATTTCTGTTACTGTGACTTTCAGACACCTGCTCCATTCAGGGGGAAAAAAACAGGTTTAAATTGAAAGATGCGTCTTCTGCAGTCCTTAATCACCACCTCTTTGAAGTTTGTGGTACAGAACGTCTTTCACCAAGCGACAGGCCAGATCTGAGGTGGGGACGTAGAGCCCCTGATGTGTTGGCTGGATTAGGAACAGGGTCAATGAAACTTAATGGAGTATTTCACATCCTTCAAAGTGACATCTGTGGAAAGTTTAAAGTCACATGAATATGCTTCTGTTAAAATGCTGAGTGAGAAAAACAGGATATGAAATTGTATAGCCAGATAATCCCAACTGCCTAAAAACGGGCAAAACGGCTTACGTAAAAAAGACTGACACTTCGCTTCTGTCCAAGATGGAGCAGCAGGGACCAGACTGACCTTCCCCCCTGACAACGACTACAACACCAGACTAAATAGAAGCCACAATGGATCAGACACTGAGCCACAGGCAGTGCAAGACAACGACCCTTGGAGAGAAGACAGAGGAATGAGCCTTTGCTCTGACGCCCGCCTACCTGCCTGCAGGGAGTTTCAGGTTGCAGGGCAGAGAGAGGAACCCAGGTAGAGCCTGGTCTTCTGAGTTGAGGAGACATAGGGATAGTCTTGGGAACTAGGGCGCTAGAATTCACAGGACAAAGTATCTGAGACGAGGGAGCTGCCCAGAGAGAAAGTTCTGGTGATTCTCAGAGAGCCCCCTTATGCTTTCGTAGATTAGGGTGTATGAGTATGGAGACTACCTGAGTCTGGCAAGAGCCACCCAAAAGGCACACAGACAACAGTGTCTGGAGCTCACACACACAAGAAATAGATTGTGTTCCATTAGTTGTAGAGGCAAAATTCTTAACCAAATTTTTTTCCAGCGGAATCTAATATAGAAAGGATACTACACAGCCCAGGCATGGTGGTAAGGCAGTAGCACAATGCTCTGTGCTGCTGGATGGCTTATGGAAGATTGGGATTCGGTTCCCAGATCCACCTGTGTACACCAGGTATGCACATACCTGTGATCCTAGCTGGCTGGGAAAGGCTCAGAGAGAAATCCTCTTGAAGGCATGTCTCTCTCTCTCTCTTTCTCTTTCAAGAAACAAAGAAAGAACCACAAAGACAAAAGAAGATAGTCCATCATGACCGAATGGGATTTAGTCCAGAAATATAGGATTAGCTTAATATTTTAAAACAAGTCAGAATAATGAGTCATAGTTTCAGACAAAAAAAATAAAAAAATATATGATCATCTTAATGAACAACAAAATATTGTTGATAAAATACAATCTTCATTCATGATAAAAATTATTCTCAGCAGACTAAAGGATAGAAGGGAATTTTCTGAACTTGGTAAAAGGCATGTAGAAAAACGCATTAGCTGATAACATACTTAATGGTGAAAGACTGAATGTTTTCTTCTTAAGATCAAAGAACAAGACAAGGAGAGTCTCTATATCACTTCTATTTAATATTATACTGAAGGCTCTAGCTAATGCAATAAGGCAAGAAAAAATATTAAATGCTTATAGATTGGAAAAGGAGAAGTAAAATTCTTTATTCACATATGACAAAATCATCTATGCAGAAAAGTATATAGAGCCTACAAAAAATAATAAGAGAGTTTAATGAGAATATAAAGTCAATATGTAGTGCAGCCACATGCACTGCTAAGATGCTGTGCTCTCCAGGCTGGGACCACGGTCGGAGGTCTGAGTTCCATTCTCAGTCGGACCTAAAGACTGGACTTGGTGCTGTGTGCTTGAAATCTCAGTGACTCAGGAAGGCTGAAGCAGAAAGATCCTGGGCTCCAGGCTGCCCTGGACAACATAGACAGACTATGTCTAAAAAGGAGCTGAGAGCTCTTACCTCACACCATATACAAAATTCAACTTGAAAAGTATCATATCCTTAAATGTAAGAACTAACATGCTAAAAATTCCAGAAGAAAGCATAAGAGGAAACCTTAATAACCTTAGGTCTGGCAAAGATTTCTTAAATTTAATACTAAAACTACAAATTAAAAAGAAAAAAAATCAGTAAGTTGAATCTCATCAAAATAATAAAGGTTTATTTTTCAAAAGAATCTGTTAAGAAAGTGAAAGAGCAAGCCACATACAGAGAAAATATCTGTAAAACATATATGGGCATAGTGATGATTGACGCACAACTTTGTGAAAATATTTAAAACCACTAGGTTATTTTCTTATAAAGAATTATTTAAGTTGATTTATTATTATTATTTTTTTCAATTTGACCAGAGAGACACACAGAGAGAAGGGAAAGTGAGAAAGCAAGCTGCTGGGTCTGAGATTCGACCATGTGGGAGTTTAATGCCTTAACCACCATACCACCTGCCAGCCCTTAAATTATATATTTTAAAGGGGTTAAATGTATAGTATATGCATTATATTTTGATAAACTATAAACAAAAACAACACATATCCAACAAAAGACTTGTATTTAGACCATGCGAAGAACTCTGTGATCCAGTAAATGATAAACTCAATTTAAAAAATTAGGGTCTGGCAGGTGGTGTGGTGATTAAGGTGCTGGACTCCCACATGGCCAGCTGCAGTTTGAGTCCCAGACATGGTGGCTTGAGAATCACATGGGCATGTGTGACCAAAATCCCAAGAGGAGAATGGAAGAGAGGGATTGCAGCTTGGCCATCTCCCCAAGTGGTGATTTCTCACTTTCCTCTCTCTGTCTTTCTCTGTGTCTCTGGCAAGCACACATGCCCGATGTGGGGGGGGGACTTAAAAAAATTGAGCAAAAGATTTGAATGGACACTTCATTATTCATTTACAAATGGCAAGTGAGCACATTATGGGAGGTTCCAGATCGCTGGTCATTAGGAACATGCAAATTAAACCATGGGGAGCTACCATTCCATACCCACTGGGATGACTCCAACTTGTGTCCCGTTATGTTGGCTCCCAGGCAGTGCAGTCAGTCTGGCTCCCCAGTGCCCAGCATCTGAAGGAAGCTGCTGTGATTTCAGGCACCCTCAATATCCACTAGCCGTTTGGGCGAGACAGTGTCTGGATCCAGGCAAAGGTAGGGGAGAAGAGGGAGTAGCAAGCGACTTGGGTGAGATGAGGAAGGGGGAGGATGATACTTGCAGTGCCATCAGGGGAGCTCGGCAGTTGTCTGAGTCTGTCCAGGCTGTTACAACAAAATACGATAGACTAGGTCATTTACAAACTGTACAAATCTATTACTCACAGTTCTGGAGGCTGGGAAGTCCAAGATCAAGGCACTCGCAGATTCATTATCTGGTGAGGGCCTGTTCCTTGTGAGTGTCTTCTCACCGTGTTTTCACATGCTGGAAGGGGCGAGGAGGCTCATGGGAGCCTCTTTCAGAATCCCATTCACAAGGGTGGAGCCCTCATGCTGTAATCACTTTCCAAAGACCTCCACCTCCTAACACTATCACTTTGGGTATTAGGTTGCAACATGTGGATTTTGGGGGACACAAACATTTAAACCATAGCAGGGGCCAAAGGAGGATGGGTATAGTATAAGCAGGAAGCAGTCAGTGTGAGGTCCTGAATGTGGACAGGGACTAGGAAGAGTGAAGTGGGCAGATCTGAGAACTCAGCAGGCAGTATCCACGGGACTTGGTGAGTTGGATTTGAGTAGGCGGGGGACAGAGAGGAGTAAGGACCAGCTAGGGGGTGGGTCATGCTTGTCACTGCGGCAGGAAATAAGAGCAGCAGGTACACGGAAGAACCAGCTTCCACTTTGCAAATGCGCAGTTTAGGTGTCCCTAGGCATCCTGGCACCTGTTCCGAGGGCCACTGGTTGTGTGTGTCCAAGGGTCAGAGAGTCCTGGCCTGAGAAGACCATGTGGGGCCAGCAGAGGGGAATGTCTGGAAGCTTTGAAAGTGGAGATGTGACTCTGGGGACAGAGGAGAGCGAAGATGGGGCCAGGTGCCCGGGGGTACCTGTGCTAAGGGAGGACCAGGCTCTTGAAAAGGAAAATGAAACTGAGTGGCCTGTCTCCCTGCCAGCGCCTTCCTGGCTGTGACTTGAGACGGCAGAAGGAGAGAAAGGGGGTGGGGGAGGACTCTGGCCCTGAAATTGGAGGAGACAGGCCCTCACTGAGGTGCCAGACAAAAGTGCCCATTCCAGGGAACCAAGCAACCTGGTCCCCTAATGTCCCAATCTGATTTTTTTAAAAAAGAAATTGGGCCAAGTTCAGATCCATAGTCCATCAGCCCTCTGCTTTTTCTTTACCAGGCCCTTGTCACCAGGTGGCAGCCAGTGTTGGGTACACCGGGGAATGCGTCACACAGGGCTCCTGCCCTCGCGTGGCACACAGGTTAAAGAGGACCAGCAACGCCTGGCACTACTCTCTGAAATGGCCACCTCCAGACCCTTTCCTTCTCTTCCCAGCTTTTCATCTTTGCAATGCAGGTGCCACTCGGTGCTTGGCCCTGACCCTCCTGTCCTCACTCTCCCCTGTCCCCAAGGCTACGTCACCACCATCAAAGGTTCCAGATGCTCCCTCTGCTGACCTCACACTGCCTGCTCAGGCCAGGAACCCTCTGACCCTCAGACATACACAGCCAGAGGCCCCCTGGACACATGCCAGGATGCCCGGGGCACCTGAACTGCCTATTTTCAAAGTGGAAGCTGGCGCTTTGCACCACCCACACCTCTTTGTAGTTTCTGCCTCTGCAAATAGAGTCATTCCGGCCCCCGGCTGGTCCTCACCCCCCTCTCTCCTTCTCCCAGTACATCCAGTCACTTAGAGAGTCCCATCCGTGCTGCCTGCCAAGTTCTTCTCACGTCTAGCTACTTTTTTCTCTCCTTAGTTCTTGGCCCTCGTGTCTGACTGGCTCCTTTCTCTCCTTACCTACTCTGCTTTGGTCTTAAACTTTTCTAACGTACAGCAGACAGATTTTTCGTTGCAAATGACGTAAACCTAGCTCAAGTTGGCTTAAGCTCAAGATTGAATTTATTGGCTTATATAACGAAAAGGTCCAGAGGATCCCTTCAGACATGGCTGGATCCAGGAGATCAGGCCACATCGAGAGGACCGGTTCACTCTTCTTTCCTTTTGTCTCCGTCAGCTCGTCAGGTACCCTCCCTCTGGGGGTTGGCCTCATTTCTCCCACATCAAGGCCAGCAGGAAGCGATTTCTCCTCCCTGTCGGTCTAACTCGTCCGGGAGTTGTTTCATCGACTGCCTCTGGCTTGCATGGCCATCCCTCAACTAGTCAGTGGGCACAGGTGTGGTGGTCCTAACGGGGCACGCCTGGGACATGTGCTCCCCCTGAGGTTGGGCATGGGGCCAGCACCACCTAAACCACATGTGTGCAAGGAGGGAAGGAAGGTCTTGCCAGGAAAATTTGTGTTTCTGTCAGGGTGGGTAGAATGGCCATGAAACTGGCATCGCGAGAAAGGGCCTTGCACGGGAAAGCACGAGCAGGAGCTGTGGAAGCCTTAATTGCAGTCATTTACACGATGCGCTTTCTATTTCTGCCCAGCTTCCACGCTGCACAGTCGCCACCACCCGTGTCTGCAAGGGGTGTGGGATTAACTTTGCTGCACGTAGATTTAATTACAGCACTCGGCTCTGCTCCTGTGACACTGATCCGCACAGTGCACTCCTAGCAAGCCTGCCTGCTCTCGCTCTGAAATAGCTAGAGAAGCCCTCCCTCCAGGCCCGCAGTGCCCTGTGTCCCCCGACTCCACTAGACAGTTGGGAGCTAACCTTGGAGCTGACTTTAGGATGAACCTGATGCACACCGCCAAGTCTGCCCTGGCCCTAGGGAGGTCACTAAATGTGGGTGTCATGAGGGGCAGGTCTTGAGGTTTTGACACTTCTCCTGCCCTGCAGATCCCCTGAGAGCAAGGAGCCTAACGGGGGACAGGTTGAGTAGTGCCATGAAATGGCCCTGGTGAATTCTCATAGACCCCCCCCTGGAATCCCTTCCAATTGGCATCTCTCCATGTCCCCCCCCAGTATTAGCTCTCCCCTTCCTTGATAAACAACTGACCAGTTATCTTGGAAAACGTTCTGGGTGGGAGCTTTTCAAGGGCCTCTCTCCAACGTCCTGGGCCTGGTCAAGGGTTTAGGTGCAGAAGGACTTGTCTGAGCACAATTTATTGAAGACTCTGACTGTCTGGACTTGGGGAAGACGAGGAAAAGCAGGGATACTCCTTTTGAGCGGATAAAGGACAATTCCTGGATGATCCTCATGGACAAGTCCAAAGAAGTCGGCTGTCCTGGGGCGCCCCCTGCTGGCCATATTTACAAACAGCATCCAGCAGCGCTCATCTTTCCACTGCGGACATTGGCTCAGAGGGGCGAACCTTCCAGGAGGGCCACACATCCCTCGTGGGCATGGGCAGGTGGCAGCAGGGGAGAGGTCGGACCTGCAGCTCTGACAGCACCGAACCCCAGTACACTCAAATGTGTCAAAGCCTTGGCCTGCCACAAAATGATGGTACTCGTTCCAGCCCGTAGCCTGTTGATTAAGGGGTTTAGATCCCACAGGGCCAGTGCACGGTTCAAGTTCCAGACCTGACAGCTCGAAAAACACGCTGTGCATGTGTGCATGTGTGTCCAAAGTCCTGAGAGGAGAGGAAGGGAGGAGAAAGGACTGTGGCATGACCTGCACCACGGCGGGCAGGGGTGCTCTCTCACTTTCCCTTTCGTTGACACGCCCTCTGGACACTTTTTTAAAAAAACTTTAAACTAAACAACAAAATAATTATGCACTCTGAGAAAATCTCTTCATTCTGCCAAGATGCTTTTTGCCCACCTATAAAACGGAGTTAAAAATATTTGCAGACGTCACAGGGTTGTCTGAGACAGATGGTCCCAGAGGTGTGGGATTTCCAACATGCCTGTGCGTGTTACTCCAGGTGGTGTATGTACAAGTGTCCTGTAAAAGTCACACACATCTTAGACGAGTTGGCTGTGGCTCAGGCAAGCAAATGTATGAGCAAATTGTCCTGTGGCACCAGCCGGGAGGGGGACGGGGTTGTTGCGAATTCCCCTCCCTTAGCTCAGCCTGCAGTTCTGGGAAGAGGGTGCATGTGCACGCGTGTGTGTGTGTGTGTGTGTGTGTGTGTCCACTAGCAGTAAGTGACTGGCAGTCACTCTTCCAGGTGCTGTGAGCTTTTCCCTATGACATCCCTATGACATACTCTGACCTACAGGAGTGGACTCGGAGGGGCCTGGGTGGCAGAAGTCTGTCCATGTGTCCATCCTAATCCAGTGGGACACTGTCCCCCATTTATACCTTCTTACCATTTCTCTGCCCACCCTGCCCCCAGCCTCGTCCCTCCCAGCACGCCTCATCGACCTCATGGGATCCACCCACACCACGACCTCCTGGCCAACTCTATGCCCAAGCCTGATTGCCCCAGCGCTGCAGCAGGGAAATCTGGTTCCTGTCACAGCTTTCTGTATCTCACTCCTCTGGTAAGACCCATCCTTCTCCATAACCAAAGGGATCAGGCCCAGGCTGTCTGTGATCTGTCCTCCCTCCCTGCCCTCCTCTACACATGTACAGTGACCCTGGCTGCTGGCTGCCAGGCCAGGGCTCTCCCTGGCACCTGCCCTCCCACTGCTTAGACTCAGCTCCGAGAACAGAAATATAATGAGCAACACGTAAATCATTTCACATCTGCTGGTAGTCATATTTTTAAAAAGTAAAAACAAAAAAGATGAAACTGATTTACTAATATTTTTAGTAAATGCATTATTTTCAAAATATTACCATTCAACCTGTAATTAATGTGAAAATTATTAAGATAATGTACATCTGTTGGTACTAAATCTTTGAAATCCAGTGTATATGTAACTCAATTCAAACCAGCCACATTTCAAGTTATCAATAAGCACACATAGTGGCCATCTTATCAAACAGCAGAGCTCTAAAACCTTTGCTGGCAGGACCAGCAGTTGGCTTAATGGCTATGTCGCTGGACGCCCACGTAATTGACCACGGTTTTAGTCCCGGACCCAGTGGCTTAAACTCATGCTAAGCGCGTGTGCACGCGTGCCCAAGATCCCAAGAGGAGAATGGAGGAGAAAGGATTGCGGCATGACCATCCCCCCGGGGTTGGGGGGTGATTTCTCACTTTCTGTCTCTCTGTCTCTGTCTTTCTGGCGAGTACACGCGCCCTATAGCAAAAACTTCTCCAAAATAAATAAATACAATAAAATACAATAAAACTTCGCTGGCTGTTCCAGCCCCAGCCAGTGTCTCCTTTCCCCCTGCAGATAGTTTGGGGTGCTCTCTGGTTGTTCTAATGTGTCCATGAGGGTGATTCAGCTGTGGTCCAAAATCCCAGCCTGTCTGCAGACCTATAGCGTCTTCTTAGGCCTTTAAGGGCTATGTGGGGAATGTTTTGTAAAGCTACATCTATTCAATTTTAAAGAAAGACTGTTCCAGGACCAGCAGTTAGTGCAATGGCTATGTTGCTGGACTCCCATGTAGTTGAACGTGGTTCGAGTCCCGGACCCGGTGGCTTAAACTCATGCCGGGCACGTCAGTGTGCATGCCTAAAATCCCGAGAGGAGAATAGAGGAGATGGGATTGCGGCATGGCCATTTTCCCTGGGGGGTGATTTCTCCCTTTCTGTCTCTCTGTCTCTTTCTGTCTTTCTGGCGAGCACACACGCCCTATAGCAAAAACCTCTCCAAAAAGGAAAAAAAAAAAAAAAAAAAAGAAAGACTGTTCTATATTCTTGAAATTAGTTCCTTCCCAGAACTGAGCAAGAATAGAGGATTTTTTTTTAAGGGCAGAATGAAAAAGTGGTAACCCTATGAACCTGAGATATTAAAAAAGGAAAACAAAAAAACACATGCTAGTGTGTGAAACCCAGGAATTGGGAGCACTTGGGCCCCACTGGCTGCCTAAACCCGATGGCATTGCCCCCTGGAGGTCCCACCACTGCCTTGGAAGAGTCCAGAGTCCAGGAGACCTGCCAGCCTTCAAGACCCAGGAGGGCCCTTACTGGCGTCATATTCATCATTCTCCAGTAAGAGCACGTTGCTGTGCCCCTCTCGTGAACCCTTCCCAGGGCCAAGCTGCCTCACACCTGGCCTAGTTCGTGAGGTTCCCTGGGCCTCTCACTGACAAACCCTTCCTCATCCTTCTCTCAGCTTAGCTGGAATGTTACCTCTTCCAGGAAGCCCTCTGACTCCCAATCAGAGTCAGCCCCTCCTCAGGGTTCTGCAGTCCAGGGATTCCCGTGGACAGACAGTTCAGTCTGTCATGACTGCCTGCAGCCGCCTCTGTCACCTCACAGAGCATGAGCCACTCTGAGGACGGGCCCTGACCCCAGTGCCTGCCCAGGGCTCATATCCAAGAAGGACCTCATGGGAGGAGTGTGGATGGAGGATGCAGATGGTCCCTGGGAGCCCGGTTACAATGGCGTCTGCTGAGAGCTCCCTGGATGGACACATCTGCAGGAGCTGTGCAGAGGTGGGCTTCGTGTGGACGGCCTCTGGAGTCATTTATTCACGTGGAAGCATGAGTGCAGTGGGCACTGGGGCCTCTGCTGGACCCACAGCAGTGATCAGAACTGGGGCTTTCGGCCTTCCTGTCCTCCCCTGCCCCTACTTCTGTCCATAGTGATTTCATCCTGCTGTAGGGCGGAATAATCCACAGATAATAAAGTTGACCAACTTAACACAGCTTGAGACGTTTTAACCAAGTGCAACCAGTACCCTACCAAGTAAGGAGCCTCTTGGTCATCCCAGAAAATCCCCACAGGGCTCTCTGTAGTCTTTCTCTGGTTCTCTCTCTATCATGGTAGTTTTGCCTTTTCAGAAAATCATAGGAAGGGAACCCTACAGTCTGTAGCCTTCTGAGGCTGGCTCCTGTCACTTAGCAGATGCTTTGGAGGTTCCTGGGTGCTGTTGCCGAGCAGCGTCCGCTGTAAGGGTGTGTGCCACCATCTGCTTCCAATCCCCAGTGGAGGATTTAAGAGAAAACAATCAAAGATCCTAAAGAGCTGTGTGGATAATGTGGTTCTGGGAGGGAAAAAGGTGGAAGGAGCCCCTTCACAGGGGACAGCCAGGAAGGCTCCCTCTAACTGGGTCACTGTCCCTGCTTCCCAGTGGGACTGTGGAAAGGGTCTTTTCCTGGCTGCACGCCCAGACCTGATCAGAAGCTTTCCCCAAAGTCTTTTGGCCAGCACATTTGTTTAATCTTCTCTGCGTGGATGTTCTTTTCCTCAATGGACAGGTATCACAGGTTATTAAAAAGCTACGTTCACTGTCCTGAATTACGCCTGCCCCTCCTGAGCCATGCAGAGAAAATGGGGAGTCAGCTGAGCCAGCCCACACATGCGGACTCTTGCTTGTCCAGACAGGAGGCAGCTGCCAGGGTCTCGTCTTTGTCATCTGGGAGTTGAGACCGTGCAGAGGACACAGGAGGCTGGGAGGAGACGTGGAGCCCTGGCTGGGCTGGCTGGGCTTTCAACAATTGTCTTGGCCTCTTGGGGCCTCAGCTCCTGGGGTCTGAGTAAGAGGAGACTCCTAGGACCAACAGTTGGCGTAATGGCTATGTTGCTGGACTCTCAGGTAGTTGATCGCTGTTTGAGTCCCGGACCTGGTGGTTTAAACTCACACCAGGTGCATGTGCGTGCGTGCCCAAGATCCCAAGAGGAGAATGGAGGAGAAGGGATTGTGGCTTGGCCGTCCCCATGGGAAGTGATTTCTCGCTTTCTGTCTCTCTCTCAAAAAAAAAAACAAAAACAAAAAAAAAAAACAACTCTCCAAAATAAAAAAGGGGACTCCCACAGTTCTTGAAGAGTTGTGGGAAAAACTGGAACCTGGAAGACCTGAGTTCAAGTTGCTTAGTTCCTCTGAACTCAGTTTCTTCATCTGTAAAATGGAGGATCATCCTATGTTCTGTAGGCAGAACAACTGGGGAGTCACCCCATGTTGTCTGCTCGGTGGGGAAGCACGGGTCCTGCCTGTTACTCCTGCTTTCTCTCTGTGTCTCTGTCTCTCTCTCTCTCTCTCTCTTTTTTTAGAGGTTTTTGCTATAGGGTGCACGCGCTCACCAGAAAGACAGAGAGAGACAGAAAGTTAGAAATCACCCCCCAGGGAGGATGGTCACGCCGCAATCCCTTCTCCTCCATTCTCCTCTTGGAATATTGGGCACGCACGCACACGCTCCTGGCGTGAGTTTAAGCCACCAGGTCCAGGACTTGAACTGCAGTCGACTACATGAGAGTTCAACAACATAGCCGTTATGCTAACTGCTGGTCCCATCTCTCTCTCTCTCTTTTTTTTTTTTAACAGAATCTCATGTTGATCTCCTCCTGCCTCAGCCTCCCACCTGGGACTACATGTGTGCATCACCATGCCCAGCTCGTTTCCAGAAAGGCTTTCACTGTTGACCAGGCCAGTCTTGAGCTGGCCACTCACCTGTTTTAGCCTCCCTGAGTCACTGGGATTATAGGGCCTGCCACCACGCCTAGCCTTCAGGGTAGCTCAGGAAATGAACCTGCGTCTCCCACATGGTCCGGCCTAAGGAGCCCAGCATCTAGGCAGCACATGCCACCTTGGCCAGGCTTACGCCTCTTTTCTGAGTGTCATTAAAATGGTCATGGTATCTACCCTGCATGCATTGACTGAGGGCTTCCAGGCTTGGATCCCTGCAGGAAGTAGCACATCAATATTCTTAAAGTCAAATGTCTAGATTAATGCTCTGTAAGTAGAATGGCCCCTCCACTGGTTCTTCTTGCCTACATCTCAACTCCCCTCCCCTTCCCTGACCAAGTGAGCTACTTAACCTATGCTTGGACTTTCTCATCCATAAAGGAGGGAGAATAGTAGTGCCCTCCCAGGGCTGTGGTCCAGATTAAACAAGACACAAAACAAGGCAAAGGACAGATGAGAGGGTTTCCGACATTGCCTTGCACAATGTAAGTACTCAGGATCAGCTCGCTGTGATGATGGTGGTGATGACGAAGCTGATGATGGGTTTGTCCACTGGCAGCCTAACCAGATCCAAGATGGCGCCTGCCCTATCATGCAGCTACCTACACCTGAGCAACCGGGTGGTGCTGGAAGACCCCCACCATCCACCCTGCAGCTACGCCTACACTGGCAGCTCGCACAGTCCTCACACACACTGCCCATCTCTACTGGGAATGGGGGGGTCTCGATGATGAAATGAGCCCCTCCAAACTCAAAAGTACTTTCTCATGCATTCTGAAAGATAAAACTCAAGTAAAAATCCACATCACGAATGTTTTATTCCCTTAGTGGCACGCTCCCCTTGGTTCTGGGTCAACATTGGGACTTCCTTTCTTTTAAATGTATACCTGACTTTCCTTTCAACTCTATTTTTTATTACATCATGTTTCTTTTTTTTTTTTTTTTTGGAGAGGTTTTTGCTATAGGGCATGTGCGCTTGCCAGACAGAGAGAGACAGAGAGACAAAAAGCAAGAAATCACCCCCCAGGGGGAATGGCCACACCACAATCCCTTCTCATCCATTCTCCTCTCGGGATCTTGGGCACGCATGCACATGCGCCCGGCGTGAGTTTAAGCCACTGGGTCCGGGACTCAAACAGCGGTCAACTACATGGGAGTCCAGCTACATAGCCATTACGCAAACTGCTGGTCCCAATTATACCATGTTTCTTGTTACTCCATACTTTTAAAATATATATTCAATGCACTTTGCAAATGGTTAAACTTTATTTGCTCTTAAGTAAAGGCCTCCCTCCCCTGGGGATCCTAAAACAATTTCTGGAAAGCTGATGAGGCTGGATCTTGAGCTACACTCATGAATAAAAGAGACCCTGTTAAACTAGTGTTTTGAGGACTGAGGTGGAATCGTTTCTGCACCCTGGGAGTGTCTCTTTTTTTGCTGCACACATGCAATAACACACTTGCAGGAAATGTCTCTTTCGTAGGCAATATCTGGCATACAGAAGGTCCTAGGAAGGGGTCAGCCAGAGGGCATAGTGATTAAGGCAGCTGGATCCCACATGCCTGACTGCCTGGTTCAAGTCCCAGACTCAGCAGCTTGAAAAATCACACTGGGCATGTGTGCGTGTATGCGTGCATGCCCCAAATCCCGAGAATGGAGGAGAAAGGATTGCGGCATGGCCATCCTCCCTGGGGAGCGATTTCTCACTTTCCCTCTCCCTCTGTTTGTCTTTCTTTGACAAGTGCCCATGCCCTATAGCAAAAATAAGTAAATAAATGATTAAATAGATAAAAATGTAAAAATCCTAGGAGATGTGAGGAATAATTATTTATTCATCATCGCCTTCATGGAAGCCCTCACAGGCATTACCCCCCTCTTCCTACAGCAGTCCTGAGTCATGGGAGTTACTCTCCTCACCTCACAGTAAACAGACCCAAAGGTAGAACCCGAGTCACCGAGTTACACTGCTGGGAGGTGTGGATGAGGCAGGGTGAGATGCAAGAGAATACATCTGTGTGGAAATGAATGGGGAAGCTGTTACTCTCTCCCCACCTGCCACGTGACTTTCCATTTTATGTCTTGACCCCCGTACCAAACCTTCTACATGCCACTACATCAATAGATTTCTTAATGTGGAGTGTTCTTTGATCTTTTTCGCATGCAATTTGGTGTTTTGACGTGCGCATGCCCTCTGTGCATCCGTCACTACCATCAAGAGAGTGAAGGTTTTTATAATCCCCGAGTCTCCCCATGCCCTTGTGGAATCGCTTCCCCTGGGCCCCTCCCTAGTATCACTCTCCCGGCACCCCTGCCTCCGGGCAGCCACTGATCTATCTACTTTCTGTCGCTGTAGATTAGTTTGCACGTTCTAGAGTTTGAAATGTTCTCTTGTTGTGTCTGGCTGCTTTCACACAGATAATTATTGTGAGATTCATCCCCAGTGTTGTGTGCATCCATGGTTCATTTCTTGGAATCCTCCTTGAATTCCTGTCGTAAGCCCTACTTGGTCAGGGCCTAGGAGGCTGCTGATACACAGCTAGGTTTGGTTTGCTAATAGTTTACTTAGGACTTATGCCTCTGTGTTTCTTAGTGAGGGTGACAAACCCAAAATTGGACCCAGAACAGACCAAACAGACAGATTAAAAAAAGCAGCTTTGAAAAAACCTGGTGGAAACTCCCACCATAGAGGGACCAGCAACTGCCTCTGCCCAGGGAACAGAGCGGACAGACTCACGCTGAATTAACTGACCTATCTTGGTTTGGGCCTTTCTTTTAAATGAAAAAACAAACAAACAAACAAAAAACCACTTTATTAATTACAGAGTTAGAATCAAAAGGATGAAAAGCCAAATACTATTACAGAATCCTTGAAAAAGGCAGACCCAATTCAAGACAAGCTGGGGGAAAAATCCACAATGCAGTCATCATAGCGGAGCCGAGATGCGGGATTTTTATAACAACTGACAGACGTTCTTCCTGGTCATCACATCTGAGAAAAAAATGGAGTCCTCTGGGCAGGCTCCTAAGCAAGGAGGGGGAGATAGGAGGGGGCCAGGTTGACGGGACTTGGTGGGAGGTGAGGGGGCAGAGGCAGAGCAGGGAGCCCAAACCAGGGAAGGATAAGAGAGGAAGGAGGAGAAGAAAGAGGGAGAGAAAGGCGGGCAGAGGAAAGGATGGGGACAGAGAAGGACGGTAGTCTTTCTTTTTTTTTTTTTTCTTTTTTTTTTGAAGAGGTTTTTGCTATAGGGCGTGTGTGCTCGCCAGACAGACAGAGAAAGACAGAGAGATAGAAAGCAGGAAATCACCCCCCAGGGGGGATGGCCACGCCGCAATCCCTTCTCCTCCATTCTCCTCCCGGGATCTTGGGCACGCACGCACACACGCCCGGCGTGAGTTTAAGCCACCGGGTCCAGGACTCGAACCGCGGTTGACTACGTGGGAGTCCAGCGACATAGCCATTACGCTAACTGCTGGTCCCCAGGACGGTAGTCTTTCTAAAAAACATAGAACAAGATCCAGTTCACAGGCTCTCTGAACCCGTAAGCGAAGTGAGGGCACCTGAGCAGCTCTGGGGCCTGCGGGCATGGGTGTGAGAAGGTGTCTGCCGTGGGCTGTATTGTGTCACCCCAAAAGCTAGGCCGAGGTCCCAGTCCCCAGAACCTGTGAATGTGACCTTATTTGGAAGCTGGGTCTTTGCAGATGTAACTAAGTTAAGTGAGGTTGTGCTGGAATGGGGTGGGCCTCGTTATGATAGGGAAGGTTAGACACGGACACCCGGAGAGGGAAATGCCGTGAGAAGGTACAGGGCACATGGGCCTGGGGAGGGGCCCTCTGGGGATGAGGCGAAGGTACTGGGGTGCCCACAAGCCAGGGAGCATCGGGGACTGCCAGCCGCCAGCGTGAGCTGGAAGAGCAAGGGAGGAAGCTCTCCTAGAGTCTTTGGAGAGAGCAGGGCCCTCAGCACCACGATTTCAGACTTCCAGCTTCCAGGCTACGAGAACGTTCCTTTCTGTTGCCGAAAGCCTCCCAGTTTGTGGTGATTTGTTACGGAGCTCTAGGAAATGAACACAGGGTTTCTATCAAAATAAAGCATCTGCAGTCCCCCATGGGCCAAATTGTGTCTCGAAATATTCATATAGCAAAGTACTAATGCCCAGTACCACCGAGTACGAGAGAAGGTAAACATGAAGCTAAGGTGGAATGAGGTCCGATGGGTGGCCCTAATCGAATAGGACTCGTGTCCTTATAAGAGGAGGAGATTAGGACCAGGTAAGGACACAGAGAGAAAATAGCCATCTGCGAGCCAAGGAACAAGGCCTTAGGAAAAAAACAACCCTGCCGCCATCTTGGCCTTGGCCTTCTGGCCTCTAGAACTCTGAGGAAACACGTTCCTGTGTTTAAGCCATCCGGTCTGCGGTGCTTTATGGCAGCCTTAGCCAACTAACACACACCCTCTCCCGAGTCCTAACGTTCACCAGCCCTGACTGGTGGGAGGACAGCTGACTGACCTGAGTGGTTGCCGTGGGGTGGAGGGAAGCCAACACCTCGGGCTGCAGGCTCTACCTGGCACCTGCTCAGCTCCAGGAGCACAGAGTCCTCCTCCAGAGCCCCAAGGGAAGCAGCCCATGGGGACCGTGAATGTCCTGCTTCCCCAGGCCACGCCTGTGCCGGGCGCCCCTGTAGGTGGCCCAACCTGGAGCCTCCCGTGCATAGCGTTGGACATGCCTGGCCACCAACCGATATGAGGGCTGGAGCTGGTGCTCCCCGCAGGGCAGGGTAATGATGGTGACTGCTGGGCTTCCACGCCGCCACCGCGGGTGAGAGGCTTCAATTCTCTGCCTAGCCCTTCATTTTCTGCCAGGCCTGGGACTCATCGCTCAGACTGTCTGCTGTCGAGTGGAGCCAGGCTTCTGAGAAGCACGTCAGAGCAGAAAGATCCAGCCTTCTTGTGTGGTATTTGGTTTTATTTTGTTTGTTTTTAACAGATAAGAGGGAAAGGGATTTGTCCAAGATCACCCAGCTACTAGGGGTTCAAATTGAATCCCAAACATCAGGCTCCTGGAGCTGAGAAAGCCTTTGGTAGACTCAGCACATGCTTACCTGTGAGTTCTTATACGATGTAGTGAAGTCACTCTTTTTTATTTTGCCTAACAGTCATATTAACATTCAGGTTTTTTTTTTCTTTCAAATTTTAAAAGCGCTTCATATTTTAAAAGCATGTTATTTATTACAGTAAAATCTAGTTCATGTCTCTGTTAATAAAACTGTGATTTAACAAAGAGCTTTTATTACAAAAATAAATTTCAGTAATAACTGTTCAACCAGACGCTTTGCAATTAAAAATAAAACTGCACAGTAAAGAGAAATGCAATCACAATAAACAACGTCGCTCCCTCTCTCCGCCCTCTAACTGCCTGGCTCAACACATCACTACTGGGTTTCAAACCATTTGCTGGCGTTTTCTGTTTAGTACTGTTCTGTTCTCCAAATAATTGGACAATTTCATATTTTTAGCTCAGGACTGACTCTCTAACGGATGGTCACATGTCCTTTCTGTCCTGAGCAATCAGCTCTACCAAGAAAATGAGGAGACAGTGACTCCCGCCCTTGCCACCCTGTCAAAGGCAGTAACCTCACTGCTTCCGAGCCGTTAGGACTCGGCCACTCTGTCTCTTTGTTTAATGTAATCCTGAAGTTTGATCTTGTCACTACCTAACATGAGAGGTCAGGATGTAAGAACCCCGTTGTATTCGACTTGGCCCGCTACAGGAAGAAATTACAGACGGGGAGCATGGACAGCAGACATTATCCCATGGTTCAGGAGGCTGGAAGTCCAAGATCAGGGTGTGAGTGGCACTGGGTTCAGGAGAGGGCTCTTTTCCAGGTTGCAAATGGCCACCTTCTCACTGTGTCTTCACTAGCAAAGAGCTCACCGTGTCTCTTCTTATAAAGGCACTAATCCCACCATACGATCCCATCCTCATGACCTCATCTAATCCTAACCACCTCTCAAAGTCCCCGTCTCTAAATACCTCACACTGGGGTAGGGCTTCAACATACAAATGGGAAGGACACCATTCAGGCCCTGTCACCCATCTACCTAAAATGGTGGAATGGTTATTTGCACAGGGCTCATGTATAAATTGCACTTGGGATTCTATGAGTGGGAATACATTTTCCTCTTGCATATCTCCCATGTAAAAACTTCTTCCTCTAAGCACCCTTTGCTGTGCTGATAAGGACAGTTAAAAAGGAATGAGCTGTGTTGAGATCCCATTAGTGAAAAGTAAATGGAAGGGTTAATTGCTGTTCACAGCTCTGGAACTGCTCTTTTCAGCTACGGAGGGTCTGGACTACCCCAATAGAGACCCCAGGGATCTCTGATAATTTCCCCTTGATTATCGTTGGATTAATTCCTCACCCCTCTAACCTTTCTGTAGCTTATGGGTGAAATAGCTCTTAAAGAAGTAAAGACATTAGGCAAATGCTTTGATCTGAAATGCAGATAATACACATCCCACAGACTCTCTTTTGTGGGATTTTTCTATACATATTGACACAGCTAATCTTTGCTTCTGCAGCATGCACATAAATATTATCCAAGATGACTGGCATATGGTTCTGTTATGTGTCTTTTAAGAAAATCTCTAACCGAATCCAATATTTCCCATGTGGCACCTGACTCACTGTGGGCGTGGGATATTTATAGAGCAGTAATAATGATATTTGAAAACACCGTAATGTCTAAAGGCTCCACTTCCCTGCGAATTTCATCTAGAAGGCTGCATTTTGCACACATAAGCTCTTACCAGCCATTCACAGTGATCGCCGGAATGCTGAGCATTGCTGGGACTCACAAAATGGCTGTGTTAAGCATGATTGCCCCTGAACCTTTCAGAAGGAAAGTCACCTTCGCACGGAGATGGAAATATTGGCAAGTAAACCTTGTGCCTAACGTGGCATTCGAATGCTGGTCTTTTGCCCTTCAGTAGAATTACTTTCAATGCATTTCTCCGTAGTAACCTCAGTAGAGCCTCAGGCTCCATATGGTACTTGATGAAACCGTAAAGTCAAAGAATCATAGAATCAGAGGATCAGTTGCCACGAGTGAGTTTAGTTACCTTTTTAACCAAACACTCTTTTTTTCTTTTTTCTTTTAGAGAGCCGGGGGGTTGGGGAGCATGGAAAGTGGTAGATCACTCCCCAGGAAGATGGTCATGCTGCAGTCTCTTCTACTCCATTCTCCTCTCGGGATTCTGGGCACACACATACATGCACCCAGAGTGATTTTCAAGCTGCTGGGCCCAGGACTCAAACCTTGAAGTCAGCCATGTGAGATCTAGTCACCTTAACTACAACCTCCCCTGTTGGCCCAATGCTCCTTGTTTTTTAAACCATGGAGGACATAGGTTTGGTGACAAAGGTAGAACTAGGGTCTTTCTGTTCCTATCCCATTACTTAGTCCTGTACCCTGGCTTGTTCCTACAGCTAACATGATACTGAGTCTCACTGGAGTCAGTCCCATTCTATTTAAATCAATGTTACTAAAAAGCCCACTGTGATAACAGCTCCCACTTTTTTTTTTTAAGAATTTTAAAAATTTAATTAAATTTATTTATTCATTTATTTTATTTTAATTTGACCAGAGAGGAACAGACAGAGAGAGAGAGAAAGTGAGAAAGCAAGCTGCCAGGTCGGGACTCGAACTGCAGTCAGCCATGTGGGAGTCCAGCTCTTCAATCACCATGCCACCTGCTGGCCCTGCAGCTCACACTTTTAAGTGTCCACAATGCATAGGTCCTCTACCAGGTCCAGTTGCATCACCTGATTTATTTTTTACCAGGACCTTGTGAGGTCAGCCCTTATCATCCCTATTTTACATGTGGAAAAACTAAGGCTCATAGAGGGTAAGTGTCCTGCTCAAAGGCCCACATTAGTAAGTGGTCAAGTCAGGATTTGAACCTGGGACTGTCTAATCCTGCAGTCCATACTCCTGCCATCAGAGTTTGGAAGGAATAGAAGATAAAGTTGGAGATATCTATGAGGGGACTTCAAAAAGATCATGGAAAATGGAATTAAAGCATGAGTTTATTTTGGCACAAACAATTGGAAATCCATGCATAATTTTTCTTATAATATGTATTTTCCATGAACTTTTTGACAGTCCCCCTACCCCCCAATACATGAGCAGGAGACCTTCTACTGGTTTGGCCAGAGGCACAGACAAGGGATTTTCACATTCCAGCCTGAGTTCCATCACGAGTTAGTCAATGACCACTCGCCAGAGGTAAATGAGGCATGGCCCCTGCCTTGGAGAACACTGGCTAGGTGGGAGAAAGAAACCTGAACAAATGAGAGGACAGAGGGACACCAAGAGCTACAACCTTAACCTTAACCTTACAACCTTAACCCTACAACCCTGTTGAAGACAGCCCTGGAAGGTGATGATGTAGGACCTGGGTCTGCAAAAATGGAAGAGACTTGGCCAGTGGAAGAGGGGTCCTGGGGAGGGAGATAGGGCTTTCAGGCAGAGGGCCCTGCATGTTTCAGGGCAGTGAGGCGAGCAGGGTAGAGTGGGGAGGACCTTCGCTGGAACGGTTGCAGAGACCAGACCACAGAGGGCCACGGGTGCTGCCCAGGTGGGTGGGGAGGGAGGGGCGTCTGACCTTGAGCCCATAACTAGTTCAACACAGAGGAAGACCTGGGGGAGGAGGGCAGGCTGGGGGCAGGCTTTGCGTGGAGGCTAGTGTGGGAGCCCAGAGCAAAGGTGACTGTGGCCTGAACCAGGGTGATGATGACTGTGGGAACAGAGAAAAGAAGTCCTGTTCAGAAGAGACTGGGGCCCACCACACTGTGACATGAAGGTAACGCCAGTGTCCTGCAAGGCTGGGAGTCATGTGGCCTAACATGGGTTTGAAGTCACTAACACCAACCAAAAAAGCAGCACGTGCCAAGGGGAGTGATCTTAAGAGCAGCCATGAGGCTAGCTGCAAGCCAGCAAGGCAAGCTAAGGGAGCCCACCACAAGTTCAGGCCCTGCTGCAGGTCCTGACTGGAAACCAGACCCCGCAGGAGAGCCCAGGGAGAGGCTCGGAATCCCTGCGTGCATGGGAGTCAGGGAAGGCCTCTGTCTCTGACGGCTCCTCTGTTTCTCATCTCTGCTGTCTCTGGAATGCCATACAGTTGATCTTTTAAAAAAGATCTTGGGGGGACCAGCAGTTAGAGTAATGGCTGTCGCTGGACTCTCACGTAGTTGACAGCAGTTCGCGTCCCGGATCCGGTGGCTTAAAACTCACGCCAGGCGCGTGTGCTTGCGTGCCCAAGATCCTGAGAGGAGAACGGAGGAGAAGGGATTGCGGCGTGGCCATCCCCCCAGGGGGTGATTTCTCAATTTCTGTCTCTCTGTCTCTCTCTGTCTGTCTGGCGAGCGCACGCGCCCTATAGTGAAAACCTCTCAAAAAAAAAAAAAGAAAGAAAGGTCTTGGGGACCAGCAGATGGTGTGGCAGTTTACTGGACTTCCACTGTGGCATACCACAGTTTGAATCCTGGACTTGGTGGATTCAAAATCACACCAGGTTTGTGTGCATGCATGCCCAAGATCCCGGTAGGAGAATGGAGGAGAAAGAATTGTGGTGTGGCCATTTCTACTGGGGAGAGGTGGTTTCTCGTTTTCTCTCTGTCTCTCCAGCATGCACACACACCCTATGGCAAAAATCTCTCGAAAAAGAAAGAAAGAAGTTCTCAGAGAATTGCTGCTATGGGGTTTAGACCCTTGGCACAGGTGAGCCCCTAAACACCCAGCAAAGGGCCCGTCTTCCAGCTACTGTCAGAATGCCCCATTCTGCAGAAAGAGGCCCGGAGCTGTGCCTGTGTTGTGGCAGCATCTCTGCCGGCTGGCCACGCATGCACCTGCCTGCTGGCTCTGCTGCTGACAGATCCACTCTGGGGGCAGTGGGAGCCTGACAGTCCAGGAGAGCTGGCGTTTGCTGTAGGGGTGCCTCCTCCTCTCCTGCCGGCCACCCAGTGCTGGTGCATGTACACTTCCATCTGTGTGGGCGTCACTCATTTCTAATGCAGCCTGTCAGGTGCTTTTGCTGAGGGGGAGTGAGACGTGGGTCTGGATGCGGTGCCGATTCATTGTTGCGGCAGGAGATGGCTGAGATGTGTGAGGGTGACTGCGTGCACTCCGGCTGGCCGCCTTCGGGAAAGGACCAAGCTGGTGGAAACGAACCATCACTCTGACTTAGGAAAAGGTGTCTTGAGGCCTTTCACTTCTTTTTGGCATCAGTCCTTGAGTCTTAAGTCTTATGCTATTATTCATTCAAAACCAATTTAATTTTAAAGTATTGACCCGTTGTCATTTGACTCTAGTTGAGTTTGAGGAGTTGGCCGGTACTTTCTAGCTATCTTGCATTGCATACTACTATTTTTTCTTTTTAGAAGGATGGGTTTAATGTTCAGACTTGATCTGACTGCCGTGCCCACTACAATTAGGGATAATTATCACGTCTTGCTGAGAAATCGCAGAGGATGTAGGCTATGCAGAAGACAAACTGACAAACAAGGGCCCCCCCAGTAGATTTAGAACCCCACTAGTTGTATTCAGATTTCAGCAAGGTGTGGAATTCTCTCATGCTGTGTGTGGGGAGGGGTGGCAGGAGGAATGGGAGTTCACTGAAATTAATTCTAAAGAGAAAGAAAGCTCTTTCTGAATAGTTCAGTAATCTATAAGGAGGTAAGAAAAGGAATAAATGGGAATAAGTGAGGTGAGAAAAGGTGACATGGTGGTTAAGGTGCTGGATTCCCACATTACTGAACTCGGTTCAAGTCCCAGATCTGGTGACTTGAAAAACACACCAGGCACATGTGTGTGTGTCCCCAG
Source organism: Tupaia tana (assembly GCA_026018925.1). NCBI lineage: Eukaryota > Metazoa > Chordata > Mammalia > Scandentia > Tupaiidae > Tupaia > Tupaia tana. Next base: position 24,315,313 of record JAKSZU010000004.1, read on the forward strand.
AATCTGGAGAGGAGAATGGAGGAGAAGGGATTGTGGTGCAGCCATCCCCCCCAGGGGGTGATTTCTTACTTTCCCGCTCTGTCTCTCTCCCTATGGCAAAAACCTTAAAGAAGAAAAAGAAAAAGGGGGACCAGCAGATGGCATAATGGTTACCTCACCGGACTCCTGCATGGCTGACCGTGGTTTGAGTCCTAGACCTAGTGGCTTCAAACTCATGCCGGACACACATGTGTGCATGCCCAAGATCCCGAGAGGAGAATGGAGGAGAAGGGATTGCGATGTGGCCATCCCCCCAGGGGGTGATTTCTCACTTTCTGTCTCTGTCTCTGGCAAGCGCACACACCCTATAGCAAAACAAACAAACAAACAAAAAAAACAACAAAAAAAAGCTCTTAAAACAAAAAAGAGGAATAAACAAATAAAAGGGAAAAAAAAAAAAAAAAACCCTGAAAATGAGACTTCGTAATGTATTTACTAAAAGAATGCCAGTTTTTCAACAAATGCTACAACTAACTGTCAGAGTGACAAGCCCCTGGTTCTCATTCCTTAATACAGCAAAATTCAGATCAGATGCCCACTCTTTGCCAGATCCCAAGCATGCTAATCTTTTAAAAGAATTAAAAACCCCTTAATGTAAAATTCTGCTGCTATACTTGTTACAATTACTGAAGGATAAAACTTTTTTTTTTTTTTTTTTTTTTAAGAGAAATTTTTGCTATAGGGAAATTTTTGCATGTACTTGCCAGGGAGAGAGTGAGAGAGAGAAATCAAGACATCACCCCCCAGGGGGGATGGCCACACCACAATCCCTTCTCCATTCTCCTCTCAGGACTTTGGGCATGCACGCACATGTGCCTCGCACGGGTTTCTTGAACGTCAGTCAACCATGTGAGAGCCAGCTGTGTAACTATTATCCCATCCACTGGTCTCAACAATTTTTAAAAAAAGTTTATCCATTTATTTTTTTCTGAGAGAGAAAGGAAAAAAAGACAGGCACCTGGACAGAGTCTTATAACACTGAGATTCTTCTGCCTAGCTTTCTAGCCAGCCAGGGTCATAGGATGTCTCTGTGCCCGGCATACACAGGTCAGTGGGGGATCCAACTTTGGGCCCTCCATGTGACCCCAACATGGCAGGGCTGTGCCCTGCGGCCTGTATCACTACAGCTGAACCACAATTTTGTTTTTGTTTGTTTTTAGGAGCATTCGATTTGTAAAGGTTGGTATGCTTTCTTACTCAATGATTCAGATCCTGGAATAGACCCTGAGAAGGACAAACAGTTTTTGAAATACAGTGGAGGAATTTATTACAAACGAATCACAGCATTCGAGATGCTGTGCATTTCTGATGTGAGCCATGTGGTCTTGAGAACCAGGGTTAAGAGAGGACTTGTGCCCAGACCTACGGAGGTGAGAGGGCCTGGGTAAGGAACTGTAGGAAGAGGAGGAGATGAGTGGTGGAGACACAGATGGATCAGGTAGAAATAAGAATGGCTCCACGTAGACAAAGTTGACACGTAGCCTCCAGAGCCTCCCACAAGCAGCAGACTGACCTCAGTCCCAACCCCCACAGTGGAGCCTGACTGTCAGTTCCTCGCCGCGCAACCTTGAACGTGTTACTCAGTGTCCATGTGCCTCCCTTTCCCCTCTGCAAAGTGGAGCCCTTCATTATAGGCTTGTTATGAGAACTCAGTGAATTAAGCCACGTGAAGTGCTTGGACCAGCGCTCAGTTAATGTTAGCTATTATTATTCAGAAGAGCTGGGTGGACGTGTTTCGTCTTTTACCTATGCGTGTCCAGGTCACCTCCCCTCATGCTGGTCCCTTGGAGCTGGTGTACCCTGAGCACAGGAGGCACAGGCGGGCCAGGGGGGTGAGACAAAGCTCGGGACCATGCTCAGAGATGATGAGTAGCACTGGTGACCATGTGGAGAAGGGGTGCTGGCCAGTGTGGGGACAGCCAGACTGTCCCCGTGGTAACTTCGCGTGACCTTGGCTGCTTAGCCTCCCTGGTACTTGCTCCCTGTTCTTCTAGTAAGTTCCTTTTATGCTGCCTTAGCCAGAGGCAACCAAGAACTCCAAGGAGAGCCATGCCTGATGCTCTCAAATGCCACTGCCCTCTAGAAGCCATGGAAGGGGTCACTGCCCTCTGGGATCTAGTGAGAGGGGGTCAGCTTAGAAGTTAGGCCTGAAGTCCATGCAGTATCGAGAATGACCCAGAGCCACCCAGCAAGACCCAAGGCAGAAATCCTTGGGAGGTCTCAGCCACGTATCCAGAAGGACTGGGAGCATCATGACAGATCCCTTAGGAGGCAAGACGGGAGAAACGTGCGTGTACCTCTGCACTTGGAGATGGCAGGGGCTGGAAGGCCAGCGGGTAGGGAGATGAGCAAATATTTACCCAGGAACCTAAACCACAGTCTTTCTGGTCTGTAATCCTCTCTGATTGTATTTCTGCCAACTGTTTTCCTTGTAGGGAACATGCATTTTTTTCCCTTCAAGTGGGGCAAGGGTGTGTTTATCAGCTTGTTGTAAATTACATGGTAAACACTGATCCCCCTGGTCGAGGCAGTTACTGAATCTCTTTGTTAGATTAATAAGATTACAACAATCTGGGCAGACTTTCAAGTGTTTATTTTTAAAACCTGACTTCAGAGGGCGATGGGAACATAGAACCAGGTCCTCCTGGATTCCCGTTATTCAGATAAGGCCCATTCCTGTTCCAAGTGCGTTCGTCCACTTTCTAGAAGAAAAAATGGTCATTCATCTCAAGGTTTGGCAGTTCACAGTCACCCATGCCGCATCCTGCTTCCTGGTCAACATGCTAACGCTATTGTCATACCTGCATGGTTGTTGGCCTTGCCCAACAGACGCTCGGTGGTTCTGAAAGTTGTAATCCTTAGGGTGAACCATGCTCTGTCTCCTTTGAAAGCAGATGGACTGCCCTTCCATTTGTTACTCTGAGCACTTCAGCAAAATTTTACTGGAAGTGGAATTCTGTAATGCAAATCCTATTTTCCTGCTGACTTGTGTTATTACATTATAGACGGTACAGCCCCTTGGCAAACACCGGTCACCTCTGCCCTTGGTGGTGCCAAGGAAGGGGCTGTGGGGTGCAGTGAGGCACAGCCAAGGTGGGGGTTAGGCGTGGTTCTTGCTCATCTTTAGCGTTTGCTCACATCTCCCCGGACTCACTGGGCTGCACTGTGGAGCGAGTGCTGTGAGGTCGTGGGGGAATAGAAAGATGACTCAGTCCGTCCCTGCTGTCTCTAGCCGGGACCTGGAAATTCCACGCACCTCCCACGCGCTCCTGAGCCCAGTCTGCTTTCGTCTCTTGTCCTACTGTGACCTCCCCAGGTATCCACCCCACCTACTCTCCTCCCCTCCGACCTACAGCCTCAGACGCTCAGCTCCTCGGTCTGACACTGAGCTCCCTGAGACCCTGAGCCTCATGTCCTCTGGTCCTCATTGTCCAGTCCAGTTCCTTCCATCTGTCTGCTCTTCCCTGACCCACGGCTGGTCTCTCTCCTGGAACTCCTCCTGAGCCGTAGGCTGGGTTGCAGCCCCCCGACTTGGTCACAGCGTTTTCCGTTAGTTTTAGACTTGACCATCTGCCTGTCTGATTCTCCTAGAAGGCGATGAGCTCTTTGAGGGCCTTTAAAATTCTTTCTTGGAGAGATTTTCGCTATAGGGCGCGTGCGCTCGCCAGACAGACAGAGAGAGACAGAGAGATAGAAAGCGAGAAATCACCCCCCAGGGGGGATGGTCACGCCGCAATCCCTTCTCCTCCATTCTCCTCTCGGGATCTTGGGCATGCACACACACTCGCCCGGTGTGAGTTTTAAGCCACCGGGTCCGGGACGCGAACCGCGGTCGACTACGCGGGAGTCCAGCGACATAGCCATACGCTAACTGCTGGTTCCCTAAAATTCATTTTTATATCTGTTTTGCTGAGCTTAGGATATACCAAGTATTGGGAATTCAGTAATGTTGAATGAATGAACAGACGAATGAACAAAAAAGTGAATGAATATGCTAATAGAGATGCAATTAATAATTAGTTTTATTCAAAGGGCTTTTCAGTTTACAAGAATTTCACACTCGTATTGGTTCATATGATCCTCCAGCCACGTTAGAACAGTAGTTAGCATTGCCTGAATTTCACAAAGATGTAAAATGGTAACAATCGTGGCTACGTGCTCTGTTCATCCTAGAACGAGTCTTACGGTCGGGGAAACTGAGTTTCAGAAGCTGCTCTAAAGCCTGGGCCAGGATTGGAACTCACATCCCGAGGCTCAGAAACCTTTGTCCAATCCCTAGGACAGTGTTGGCAGGCAGAACAATAGAGCCAATGCCAGCCCAAGATAGGCCTTAAAGGTTGAAGTGAAGAAGGGGAAGTGGGGGCAGGCAGGCCAGGTGGACCTGGGACCTGAGGGGCAGTGTGGGTGTGGGTGTGGGTGTGGGTGGGGAGTGGGAAGTGGGAGTGGTCAATGCCAGTGACCAGGAGGGACCACGCATCACAGGCCCGGCATGCTCCGGGGCAAAGGCGCTTCATTTTGTCCCTGGCAGTCCCGAGGTGGCTGGTTGAGTGGGCGGTGAATACTGCAGGGCCTTTGAAGTATTCTTACACCAGTGGAAGGAAAATCTGGAAGCAAGAAAACCAGTCACAGGCTGTGGCAGTAATTTGGAGAAGCCAAAAGTTGACCTAACGTGGGTTGTAGGGCAGGAACTTCAGAAGGGGAAACAGGCGCATGAGATGTTGGAAACATTGCCCATACTTTGCCCGCCCTCTCTCTCTCCTTGGGCCAAACACATTTCTCCACTGAAAACACTTGCCATCCTTTGCTGGTTTTGGCCTCTGCTCCCTGGTACTTAGGTCACCTCTGCCTCCGGGGCTTTTCTCTCCTCCCACCCCACCCATCTGGAGAATACCTGTCCATCCTTCAAAACCTTGCTCATCTGTAACGCGTAGGAAAAGTCTTTGCCAGCTGCAAGTACCGTGAGTTAATGGTCTCACCAGCGGGTGCACACTTGGCCATCAATGCCAGGGCAGTGTGTTTACACACCTGCCTCTCCCGGCAGCAGAGGCGGCAGACAGCAGACTCCCCGATGATTGGGACCATGTTCATCTTTGTGTTCCTGCGCTTAGGAGTAACGCCCCCGACGCATGGCGAGCAAAAGAATGAATGAACACATGCATGACTGAGAAAATGAATCACTGAGTGAGTCGAAGACGTGATTCTCCACCCTCTTTCCAGTCATTGGGTGATGCCCAATAAGAATGAGTGACATTTGTCATTCTTGCTTAGATGATGTACTTTGTTTTAAAAAATGCCTTCAAATTAAGCTTCGTTTTTTAAAGATTAATGAGCATCTCACGGAGCACGTTTGAAATAGCAAAAATGTGTAAACAGTGCTTGGATAGGAGGGAAAAGAAAGAGGGGGAGAGAGAGAGAGGGGAAGCATGATACAGGGCCACTGAGCTACAGTTGCTATTTTCCCCATAATTGAGGAAAACAAGTACCCCAGGCCTGGGAGCTGAGAGACCCTGGGAGATGAAAGGTTAAAAGTGACCTCAACGTGTTCACTTTGCCTCTTCCCATTATCTCACAAGAGGAGCCAATGGGAAAAGGCTTTGAAAATTATAGGAATGCCAAGAAAAAAAAATATTATTCTGCCTAGTTGGTAACATATTGCCTTGTGAATTAAGTGCTAGCTTCCAAAGCTTCTTCCAAAAGAAAAGGATGATTTTAATATTAAATGTATTCCTTTCACTTACTAGGACATACATTAATTAGAGAGAAAATTGTTTTCCAAGATATAAAATGAAATCTCTTAATAAGCACAAATCTTTACAGAAAAGTCAGAAGTACGTGGAGACTAGCAGCTTAACCTTAAATGTGAAGCCATCTGTGATTGTAGAAGAAGAATTTTTGCTAACTTGAGGTGGCACACTGTTGTGAAATGCAAAATTAAACACCACTAAACATTATTATGGTTTCAAAAAGTAGTTACAGGCTTCAACAAGCACACTTTTATCACAAGAACACACGATCTGAAGCCAAAATAGTGTAGTTTAATGTGCCAAAAATCTGCTCACCCCGTACATTGTTAGAAAGAGCAGTAGGAAGAGACATCTAAAATTTGCTGTTATTTCATTCGACCGCAGCCAACATCTCCTATCTTCTTTGGCAAGAGGCCACTTTTCTATGCTGTATTTTGCACACAGAAATCTGCATAGAGTGATTTGCATACCAAAACCACATTTGTAAAAGAAACTGCATAGAAGCCAGAGAGCAATGGGGTTGCTACTGCTGGCTGCTATAAACATAACACCCCTGGCTGAGTCCCCCACAGGGTTATATACTTTTTGATGCATTAAAAATTAAAGCCACTGGGGCCAGCAGGTGGTATGGTGGTTAGGACACCAGGCTCCCACATGGCCGACTACAGTTCAAGTCCTGGGCCTGGCAGCTTGAAACTCATGCCGGGCACATGTGTGTGCATGCCCAAAATCTTGACAGGGGAATGGAAGAGAAGGGATTGCAGTATGGCTATCCTCCCTGGGAGTGATTTCTCACTTTCTCTGTCTCTGGAGAGTAGACATGCCCTATGGAAAAAAAAAAAAGAAAGAAAGAAAGAAAGAAAGAAAGAAAGGAAGGAAGGAAGGAAGGAAGGAAGGAAGGAAGGAAGGAAGAAAGAAAGAAAGAAAGATAGATTAAAGCCACTGGGCCAGCAGGTGGCATGAAGGTTAAGGTGGCTGGGTCCTACATGACCGAATCTGAGGTTTGAGTCCCGGACCTGGTAGCTTGAAAATCGTACCAGGAGCATGTGCATGTGTGCCCAAAATTCAGAGAGGAGGGACCAGCAGTTAGCGTAATGGCTATGTTGCTGGACTCCCATGTAGTCGACCGCGGTTCGAGTCCTGGACCCCGTGGCTTAAACTCATGCCGGGCGCATGTGCGTGCGTGCCCAAGATCCCGAGAGGAGAATGGAGGAGAAGGGATTGCGGCATGGCCATCCCCTCTGGGGGGTGATTTCTCACTTTCTATCTCTCTGTCTCTCTCTGTCTGTCTGGCGAGTGCACGCGCCCTATAGCAAAAACCTCTCCAAAAAAAAAAAAAAAATTCAGAAAGGAGAAGAGATTGTGGCGTGACCATCCCCCTGGGGGAATCGTTTCTCACTTTCCCTTCCTCTCTCTCTGTTTCTCCCCAGCAATCACATGTGCCCTATAGCATTAAAAAAAAAAAAAAAAATTAAAGCCACTATATCATGCATATACCCAAGAACAACCACGACAAAAACAATAATAGCAACATATGCTAAATCTTTCCATGCTAATGCCCTGTCAACCTTTTTTTTTTTTTTTTTTTTTTTTTTTACTAGGAGGTTGGTAATAATAAGTGCCATAATAGGGACCAGCAGTTGGCGTAATGGTTATGTCGCTGGACTCCCATGTAGTTGACCATGGTTCAAGTCCCAGACCCAGTGGCTTGAACTCACGCTGGGCGTGTGTATGTATAACCAAGATTCCGAGAGGAGAATGGAGGAGAACGGATTGCAGTGTGGCCATCCCTCCTGGGGGGTGATTTCTCACTTTCTGTCTCTCTGTCTTTCTGGCAAGCACACGTACCCTACAGCAAAAACCTCTCCAAAAAATAAAAATAATTAAAAAACAAGTGTTATAATATACATACATACATATATATATATATATATATATATATATATATATACACACATATATATATGTTAAAATAATTATTTTTAAATTATTTATTCATTACTATTATAATTATTAAAATTGTGACTGGAGAGACAGAAAAAGAGAGGGAGGGAAAGTGGGAAAGTAAGACACCAGGTCTGGGACTCAAACCACGGTCAGCCATGTGGGAGTCCAGTGCCTTAACCACCATGCCACCTATGCTATAATATACTTATCTTTTATATACCATGTGTTTTACAAAGACTATTGCCTAATTGCACAGTTTTCAAGGTAGATGCTGTGGTTCCCATTTTACATGTGAGGAAATTGAGGCATGGTAAGAGAAAATGACTTGTTAAAGCCATGCAAGCCAGGATTGGCTGGTGAAGCCAGAGTTAGCAGCATGGTCTGACTGCTCGGCCCTTTCAGCCATCCCTGCCCTAACTGCCTCTTGTCCCCCAGTTTTGCTGCACATCAGTGTTCCACCCTCCCTGGACTCAGCTTCAACTCTTCCAGTCTGGGGGAAGAGGAAGACATTGAAGAAGCTGTACGCCTGAAGGGCCAGAGTGACTCCATTTTTTTTTATGGGGCGACTCCATTTTATTAAACCCATCTTGCTGAGAATCTGTGCCATTTCAAGGAGGCAAGCTGATCACGTAGGAGAAGGTCGTAAACCATCATCCCACTGGGGCTGGCCAATGATAAAAAAAAAAAAAGAAATACCAGAGACCTGAAGTAACTTTCTTGCCAATCAGTAAAAGACAACTATGCTTCATGAAATCTACAGCCAATGTATAGCCGCCTGAGTGCATTCCTCAGCACCCCTCGACCTCCTCCCCACTAACAGCCAAATAAAAACCCAGCCCAACTAACACCGGGGGCTCTCAACTCTGACCCGCTGTGTTGGTGACGATTGGGAGTCCTGGCTCAAGCCGAAATAAGAGCGACCCTTGCGTGCTTGCATCGGAATCGGCTCCTTTCAGGAATTTCATGACTGGGGCACAACATGCCAATTCGGTTTCCTATTATTTTTTTTCTGACCAGAGCCTGGATGCAGGAGAGCCACTGCCTCAAGGCTCAGCGCAGGTGCCCACCATGGGGTGAATGGGCACTGGCCTGTGATTCCGAGGGTGTCTGGGAGAGAGCCACACTGGTCACTGCACAGACTGTACATGGTAGTTGAGATGCGCTGGAACCTCCCCGCTCAGTGCCCAAGCGCCAGCACCACTTCAGTGCCAGCCCAGCTGTATTCTTGGAAACACAGAATGGTTTTGTGTGTGCTTAATTATAATACTACTTACAGAGAATTTTATCAGCAGCACATCAGATGCTTGATGCTTTTCTTAAGGAAAAAAATGGTAGTGGCTCTTTGAAATGTGTTCATCTGACGAATCCTTTGGATTTTTCTAGTATTCAGGATTTGAAAGAAACTGGCCATTTCTGGAAAGTCAAGGGGCAGAAAATGCAGAAATAAAAGGCTGCAGATGCCTGCAAAAAAAGGATGATAACCATTTGTGTTCTCTTCTGATGTTTATCTTTGTGTTTTTTTCTCACTTAGTTTTCTGTTATCCATGGACCTGTCATTGTCCAAAGACTCTGGGCTTTGAGACATCATTATGTATTAGTCACTGTTAGAAAGCAGGTTTTCTGACATTTTCAGTAATAAGTTCCTTTTGATATGATCTATAGTAGCTCTGCCTTATAGCAAGTTCCAGACCTAAAGCAAGGACCATGACAGCAAACTGCTTTGGAGACACAGATCTGGTTTGAATGCTGGTTTTGTCCTTACTCAACCTTTCTTAGCTTCAATGTCCTCATCTGTAAAATAAGGAAAATAATACAAGGCAGACCCTGGTTGTCTCCCTAACAGTCCTTTTCTGCTTTTTCATTGTAAACAATAAGGACAACAACGAAAAAAATCCCAATTTTGTTCAGGTCACAGTGGGCCTAATTCCAGGGCATGAGTCACTCTTCACCTAAGAACTACGTAACTACTGCCAGTGATTGGCATACGAGGTCTACATGGGACCTAATTCTGTCCATTGAGGCTAAAGGGAAATCTCTGAAGGTTCTGAGGATTTTCCCGTCTGCTGAGAGAGACACAAGAAGAGGAAGCCCATTTGCTTTTGTTCCTTCCTGCTCTGAACGCTGTTGTTGAGATAACGGTGTTTGGTGCCATGGCAGTCATTTTATGAATATGAGGGGAAATATCACTTACACATGAGGTGGTAGAGCGGAAGGATGGCAGAGCCTGGGTCTTCGGGGACAGCAGTGACCTATTAAACCACCCTATCTCCAGATGTCTTGTTAATAATAAATGTCTTTGTGGTTTAACCTGTGTGTGCTGGACGTTGTGTTATTGCAACCAGAAAACAAACAAACAAACAAACAAACAAACAAACAACAGAACCCTACTCACACCAATACCAGCCTCACATGATGGTGGTAATAAATGATACATTGTGTGTAAAGTACTTAGCATGATGCATGGCACGGTAAGTGGCTGCTGTCACGATGCGTGGCACAGTAAGTGGCTGCTATAAATGTTAGTAAAGCCATTGATCAAACCTAAGTAATGATTTAAAAGGACAAAAGTTTCAAACTGCAACATAAATAAGATGAATGGATCTGATTCAGCATGACAAAAACCTTTATATTGTCGGTAAAGGAGGTTGGGGAGACACTGAGGTGTAAACCAAGGATTACTGCAACAAATCCTCCTATCTGGGTGTAAGCCGTAACTCCACCAGAATATGAACGCTGATGAACTTGAAGGGCTTTGGTGTTTTGCCAGGTTTCATCTGCCCTCTCATAAATGGACAGCCACTGTCAGCAGCTCCAAAATGCGTGTTTGAAGCCTAGAAATGACGTGTATGTGACTTACCTTCCTTGCAAAGGGGCAGAGCTCTTTCAACCCACAGAATCTCTGCCAGAATGCCAAAATTGAATAGCATTTTCTAAAAATATGCCTTATTTCTTTATGGCAGGAAAGACAGATACACTGATATGTAAGAATATTAGTTTAGGAATATATCATCCTTAGCTATGGCCTCCATTTTAGATCACTGTGGTAACACACAGGACTACGCATAGTTTCCGGATGAGATCACCGATTTCTGCAGGAGCAGAAGGTAGGAACACAGGGAGATAAGCTGCGAGTATGACAGGATTACAAACGAGCCCTGAGGATTGACAGCACACAGACTCGTAGCCACGCACATCTAGGGTCAGGGCACCGCCATCCAATAGCTCTGTACCTCGGTGGCTATGTGCAATACGACGAGCACAATTTTATAACTAATGGCCATGAGGCTTTACAAATCCCTGAATTAGGAATCACATTCCGCTATTATAAAACAGGAATCAGACATATAGACAACAATTCATCAAGAACTGGAAACTGATCCCAGCCATGGTGGCACCAGTGGGAGGGTGCTGCTGCAAGGGGACTGAAGCCACATGAGAGGGACAAATTGGATTTCCAGTCCAACCTCGACGGGCTGGGATGGGCTGGGAGGCTGGGACAGGAGCACCACGACATGGTGAGACCCTGGCCCTCCAGCCCTCCTTCTCTCTCATTAAAAAAAAAAAAAAAAAAAAAAAAAAACGAAAATTAAAGGGTATTTCTGGTTACCCTGCAGTTAACGAAATAAAACCATATATTCCTGAACATTTTGATGAACTGAACTGAGGTTTGCTTGTGTGCTTTTCTGAACAGCCATCTGCTCCTCTTTCCTCCTTTACGACAAAGGGCAAAATTGGTGGTAGATCAACTCCTCACACTGTGAAGTGACTCTCCAAAATTAATGATCTCAGTGTCACTGGAGACGATGGCAGCACGCATTCTTTGGGGGAAATTTGCATCTTTACATCACGGTGGTTTTTTCCCTACTCGTTCGTGTGGAATTAAACGTGACTGCGCCTCAGCCAGCAGTTGACTTTCACAGCTGTGGTCACAGGACTGAGGGAGACAGAGGTAAAGGCTGTACCTTAGGAAGAGATAGCGGAGGTACCTTTTATAGCTTCATGATAGTTTATAACAGCTTTGTTGAGATCTAATTCGTATACCATGAATTTTACCCATTTGTTTATCTATTTGTTGAATTTACCAGAGGGCAAGTGCTATAGAAACAGAACTATAGAGAGGGAAAGTGAGAAAGTACCTCATGAGGAATGAACCTGCAACCCTTCTCAACGTCTCCTCCTTTGGGGACTTTGGGCACATGTGCCAGAGTATTTTTTTTTTTTTAAAGCTGCATGCTGTGCCCACTGCCATAAATCTTTTCTTTGCCAATCTCACTCCCATTTATCCTGCAGGTTTCATCATAAACATGGCTTAGATCCACACTCTTATAAGGCTCTGCTCTCCTTAGTAGCACTTTGCACAACTGTAAGTGATTTTTTCCTCCTGGACTTTAAGCTCCACAAGCAGGATTCTTGTACTAGGAGAATTCAAAAAGTTTGAGGAAAAATGAAATTAAAACAGAAGTTTAATGAAAAAAACATTTTGAAATCCATATATAGTTTTTTGTTATACGTAATTCCTTGAACTTAAAAAAATTGTTAGAGGACATGTGTTACTTGAAAGGGGTGAGAAGGGGAGAGAAACCACCCTCCATGAGGCATGGTCACGCTACAATCCTTTTTTCATTTCATCAGCATTCGGGGCTCGCATACACAGGCAGGCAGCACACTTTTCAAGCCTCTGAAGCCGGGATCCAGGCCGCAGCCAGCCATGTGGGATTCGATTCCCCACACCAAGTGCTTAACTGCTGAACTTTGGGGCAGGCCCCTCCGTGAGCTTTCTGAAGACCTCTAAAATTATTTTCATCACAACAACCCTTCTCCCTACCTCAATGTGGTAGATGTTGTTGAGCAGGGTTACAGACTGGGCAGATTTACCAAAACGCCACTAATATTTTGGATAATTCACTACTGAAATTCTCAAAATATGCTAAAACAGACAAAACACACACACATAAATCTAGTGATAATTATATTGTTATACCCTGTCTAGTCACTCACTTACCACCCAAATAGATGCGAGAAAACACGACAAAGTCGTCTACATGATATTGAAATTTCCTTTCAAACAGTTCTTTGCTCATGATTTTTAAAACGATTGATCCTTAGGATCACACAAAACAAGCGTACTATAATCGAACAACTGCCTATCAAATGTGATCTTCTGACTTTAGTAATTATTCTTGCATCTCAAAGGCTCAAAAGAAATGCTTTCTAAAGACACACTTGTGCAGCAAGGAAAAATACTCATAACATTAATACCTTGATTCTTTCCAGTTTTCATTAGGTGGTATTAACATGTAAATATGGCCTTTGTTTTTCAAGATTTTACCTACTCCCTTTATTCCCTTCTTAAAAAGCAGATCAATAGATGAGATTACAGCTCTCTATCAGGAAATTAATTTCATATACTTCAGAAAGCTTCTTTAATCACCACCTGGGGGGAAAGATAAATAGCCTGAACCAGCTTCCTTAGCTGTAGAAACTAAAGATTAGAGGAAAAATAGAGAAAATGTGATAGAATGAATAGAGCCTCTTGTTGAGACTGCAAACACACACACACACACACACACACACACACACACTTAAAGAACTGTTCTTATGATCAGTGCTTTCAAGTTAGGACTGAGGCACTGACCTGGTGTGAGAAATGACTTAAATATTAGATTAACTGTTAAGTATTTTAGTTTGACTACTTTTAAGCATCTACACTACAGGATTTCCACCATTGAGACAGACTACAAACTTTAAATTTGTGCAAAAAGATAGAAATGTTTTACAGTATATTAAACAGCAGTTTTCAAAAGTTTATTTTCCCTCATGTAGAAGGGAGAAAGACAGGCACCGTCCATAGGACGTCACGCTGTGACGCTCCCACCATGGCATACCCAGGGTGTTCGGGCTGACCTGGCACACGGACCCTTCACCGTCCCTTACAGCTCCCACACCGTGCACCGTGCCCCTCTCGCCTGCATCACCGCGGCCAGGCCACAAATGATTGTAATAATTTTTAATAATTTTACGGTTTATAAAGAGCCATTTAAGAAAAGGACAGTCATGGTTTTACCAAGGTACTGAGCTGGAGTAACGAAGAAAATTTAGACTTGATTCAGAACGAATCACTCATTAGTTATGTGACTTTGAACAAGTTACCTAGCCTCTGAGTCTCCATTTTATGTATAAAAAGGAATTTATGAATCGTTGAGCTTATATGAGGAAATTAATATAAACTGCCTAACAATAACAGATGTCTACTCTGGCTTTTAAAATTCTAATAGAGGGACCAGCAGTTAGCGTAATGGCTATGTCGCTGGACTCCCACGTAGTCGACCGCAGTTCGAGTCCCGGACTCGGTGGCTTAAACTCACGCCGGGCATGTGTGCGTGTGTGCCCAAGATCCCGAGAGGAGAATGGAGGAGAAGGGATTGTGGCATGGCCATTCCCCCTGGGGGGTGATTTCTCGCTTTCTATCTCTCTGTCTCTCTCTGTCTGTCTGGCAAGCGCACGTGCCCTATAGCAAAAAACCTCTCCAAAAAAAAAAAATTCTAATAGATACTGCGTGAGTTCACAGAGAATGCTAATTACAGGTGTAGGGGAAGAATAACCCTCATAGCTATTTAGTTGGAATGAACCTGTTACAACAGACAGATTATTTATAAGAGAAAAACAAACTGAAATTTATTAACAGCTATATTTCATAAATACATGGGAGATGCCAGAAAATGAATACTTCTCAAAAAGTGGCTTTGAACAATAAAGAATGATAATTTTTTTTTTTTTTTTTTGGAGAGGTTTTTGCTATAGGGCGCATGCACTCGCCAGACAGAGAGAGACAGAGAAACAGAAAGCAGGAAATCACCCCCCAGGGGGGATGGCCACACCGCAATCCCTTCTCCTCCATTCTCCTCTCGGGATCTTGGGCACGCACGCACACGCGCCTGGTGTGAGTTTAAGCCACCCGGTCCGGGACTTGAACTGCGGTCGACTACGTGGGAGTCCAGTGACATAGCCATTACGCTAACTGCTGGTCCCAAGAATGATAAATTTTTAAATACAGTTTAGGAAAAGGATTGAGATTTGAGGGGGAGCAACTTAAAGGAAGGCAAATAATGGGAGAGGAAAGCTAGTAAAGCTCAACATACATTCCTCTGGTACCTTCTCCAGGATGAAGATCTAAGGTGTCTTCAGTGTTCACCTTGTTCTCTCTGATAGAAGGTAGGGAACAGGGGAAAGGATACCATCTTTGTAAATCTATGCCCTGCTTTTAGGCAAATAGGAGGACAGAGAGCTTTTCTACATCTGTTTAACTGTCTTCAGTTCAATAATCTTTCATATTCTGAGGGTGGCATCTTCTAGACACCCCTGTCTACGCAAAGTAAAACATTGTATAGAAATTTAAATTGTTCTAAAGGAATGGTAACTAGGAAAACAACTTGAAATGATTCTGAACTCAGGTCATCTTTACTTAAGTTACCTTTTATTCTTTATTGTCAACTATCCAGGTCCTTATTTATCCAGACAGATATCTGCAAGCTACCAATGTTTTTTTAAAAAGATGTTATATAAGGACTGAATATAAAAGCTACAAAGCCGGGGCTGGCAAGTGGAGTAGTGATTAAGGTTGCTGGACTCCCACATGGCTGACTACGATCTGAGTCCTGGACCTGGTGACTTGCTTTCTCACTTCCCCTCTCTTTCTGTCTCTCTCTGGTCCAATTAAATAATAAGAATAAATAAAGTTAAATTAAAAAAAAAACTCTTTAAAAATAAACAAAAAACTCTACTAAGCCAAACTAAGTAAACCCATGTTCTTGACCATATTCATAACAAACTGAATCATGCCAGACAGTTCTCCTTAAATTACACTTCTCTAAACATACACAATGTGATTACAAACATTATCTGGTATTATCAACAGCACAATCATAAAATGCCATAGACCAGAACAAGTGATCTCTTACTATTTTGAAATTTATAGACTTAACAGATATTTCCTAAATTATATTACTGGTAGAAAGTACTTTAGTAAAATTGGTTGACCAAGGAAACTTTCTACATTTTGCAACACTAGATAGAAATGCATTTGCTTGAAAATTTTGCAAAAATGAATCTGCACAATTAAGTTCCACTAAAGTTGCTTATCATTCTCTTTCATGGAAAATATTTATTTTCAGCAAACTTGGATATTAACCTCCTAAGGAAAGCTGAAGTGCCTTAACAATAGATAATGATTATTTTCAATAATAGTAATATTAAAAAACAGAAGCACTAAACATAAGTTTCATTCCATCTCATTCATAAGTTCCAACTTTTCCCTCCAAGCTTTATTATTTGATCAAAACAGTTGAAACATACTTAAATCTAGACACTTTTTAACTTCTGTTAGCCACTAAATAGTTTACTATGACAGAGTTAAAACATGAACGTATTTTAAGCTTGTAGTCTAATTTAATACAAGTTGTTGAGGCATTCATGTAAGATTGTGGTAAGTTATATCATGTATCATATTGAAGTTTATTTCTTATTTGCATTTTACGAATATCTCTAATGCAAAGAATTTCAGTGATTTTATAATCTCCCAGGAAACTGGAAATGTGCCTTATAACTTCAATAAATGCTAAGAACCTCACCCTTACAAAGATGAGTGAGACATCTGCTAAATTAAGTGACTAGTATATATTATGGTTAAAGTGAGTTTTTTGTCCAAGGTCACCAAAATCATTCTTTAATATTTAACAAAAAATTGTTGGAATTGCAGGTTTTTTTTTTCCCCTTTCTTTATGTCGGGGTGGTATGGTCTTTGGATGTATGGCTGTTGAAAGCTCAGTTATACAAAAGAAATCTTTGGAGAACAGAGGCTTTTCTGTACATATTTATTCCCAGAGCCTGCCCTTCATCTCATTTTGGCTCTCCACATTGATCCAATTGTAGCACTTCCTGGAGAGGGTTATGTTCTAATCAGCAACATCGGGAAGAGAAGGGACAAAGCAAAATGAGAAAATGCAGATCTTCTCATGTCTCTTTGAAAACAGCAAATGCATTCAAAGCTACCAGCCAATGGAAGTCACAATTTAACTTTTAATAATTTTTTTTTTTTTACCTGTAATGGCCACGAACAGGAAATATGCACGGAGTCCTTCATCTAGTCCATAGGTGCACGATTTCTAAGGAGAGGAACACAGGTGCCAGAATTTCACTTTGTTCCCTGTCCCATATAATTTGCTGACCTGAAACGCCCGCTCGTAGGCTATTCAGTACTTACATTTGGATAGTCTCCATAGCAATGTAGACTCAAAGGAAAGACCACCGAGAGACACTAAACTACCTAACATTACTCCCCGTTAACATTTTTCCCTTATAATCCTTGACAAGCTACTGAGTTAGAGCAACCATACAAACTCCCTGAAGATAACGGTCCCAACCTCCGAATGAGACGTCTGCAAGCCCCCTGGACTGCCACAAAGGAGTCAGTCATCCCACGAGCGTTCGGGCTGCATCCCGCCACCTCTCTCGAACCCACGAACACCTTACACACTAGCACTGTTTGCACGCCATCCCCCACTCGAGCACAATCTGGACCCATCCGTGGCTCCAGCCGGGCACAAATCCACGCCTACTCCTGCCTCTTCAGGGATTCGGGCGCCTGAGCCACGGGAGGGCGAGGCAGCACGAGGTACACCGTGACCGAGTCGTAGCTGAACCACTGCAGGGCGGTCAGGGCGCCGATCATGAGGATGCGGGCGAACAGCCCCTTCCACACGCCCGCCAAGCCCGGCCGCTGCAGGACGCCCAGGGCCCTGCTGCCCTGCTCCTTGTTCAGCACCGACACCACGGAGTCGGCGGGGTGCGACACGACGGCGCAGAAGACGCCGGCGATGTAGCCGGCCACGAAGGTGACGCCCAGCTGCTCGGCCTTGGTGCACTGGCTCTGCGGCTTGGGCACGACGTGCTTGTAGAGCGCCTCCACCCGGCGCTCGAAGCAGGCGAACTTCATCACGGTGTAGGGGATCTGGCGCATCCACAGCGGCGCCACGCCCTTGTAGAAGGCCCGCAGGCCCTCCTCGCCGTACGTGCGCGGGGCGGCGGCCCGCAGCGTGCTGGCGTAGCCCGGCTGCGTCTGCACGCGCACCTTCACCGCCTCCATGGGCGCCAGGGCCAGGTCGGCGAAGAACTCGGCGCTGGCCGAGGCCGCCAGGTACAGGCCGGTTCTCCACGCGTACGCCCGCTCCTCGCCCAGCAGCTGCGCGTAGCGGATCTTGAAGACCTCGTAGAGGCCGAACTTGAAGAAGCCCTGCAGGGAGTAGCCCAGGAAGGTGGGCGCCCAGCCGCGGGCCAGGCCGCGCAGCCCGTCGTCGCGCAGCGTCATGCCGAAGCCGCTCAGGATGCCCTTGTACTTGCCGGGCTCCACCTGCATGCGGCACTTGACCAGGTCCTGGGGCACGATGGCCGTGTGTGTCAGCCCACAGCTCCGCATGCCGCCCAGGCCGCACAGCAGCAGGTACCTGGCCGAGCCGTACTCCACGTTGTGCTCCTCCACCGCCAGCCCCGCCCAGGGCCTGCAGCGGCCACGGCCCGCGCTGCTCGCCTGCAGGGCTCGGCGACTATCGGCCGCGCACATGGCGGGGCTGTGCGGCCCGCAGTGGCCTCAGCCTGCCGCCGCCTGCCCGGCCGCACTCCCTGCAGGTGCTTGGCAGGCACCAGGTGTGAAGCTCCCATGAGCCTCTAACCAACGGTCCCCCCGCAGGGTGCCCTCAGCCACTCCCCCAGCCCGGCACCTGCGCTCGCGTCTGCGCAGTCGGGATCCCTCTGGTACCAACGTTGAGCCCAAGAAGTCGAGTAAGCAGTGTCGCCCTGCCCCTCGCCCTCCGGAGCCCCTTGGGCACCTCCTGCACATCTTCTGGGGATGCAAGGACCCCGCCTCTCACCCTTCCTTGGCCGGAAGTCGCTGGTCCCAGATCTCACCTTGGGCGGTGGGCAGGACTTTCCATACCCTAGTGGTTCCCATCCAACTCGGTTGCCTAGTTTTCTACAAAGATTCTAAAAAAATAAACGAGCAAATACAAACATGAGTACACACAAGAATAAGCGAGGAGGTAGATGAGGAGGTCGCTAAGGGGGCTGAGGGTCGCCATGCACCGTGGCCTTCCTGAGAGACCCTTCTGAGTCCCCACCCACTGAGCCTGCCCAGCGTAATGGCCATTTCCATGGCAATGGTGTTCTACGGAGGGAATGGCCAGAGAGCCAGGAACCTAACTGGTACCCCAACTTCCGGCTTTACAGGGTAACAGCCTTTCCCGGCAAATGGGGTGACATCCTCCCCAACCCTCACTCCACCCGGTTCCCTCTGGTGGTTGTAGTGAGGACTAGGAACGTGGAAGTGCTCACTAAATGGCACGTGGCTGAGGTTGGGATAGTTTTTACTCATCAGGTATTTTTTCATTGCTGAATCCCTGGCATGATTTTGGAGAACAGGGAAGGGAGTCAGAAGCCCTGTCTTCCCTTAGGGAACTTGCAGTCTCCTGAGCGGAGAACTGAGGGACTCCAGGTGTAAATCAGTAGCACACAGCCATTCATTCATTCACTCACTGTATGCTGGGGCCTTTGCCGGCTTATGTGTCTACCCCTCTTGTGTACTTCCAAACAAGGGGGCTTTATTTTAAGTCAGTATTGTGATCGGTATTATAACAAATTTGAATAACGTTCAGGATGAAAATGAGGCAGCAACTAATCCTGCCTGGTGAGGTACAAGACTTCGCAGAGGAGGCGGCAGCACAGTTGGTTGCGAGGGCTAAACAGGAGTAGGCCGTGTAAAGAATGGGAGGTAATTCCATGTTACAGGAAACATGAGTGCATGACCTTTGAGGAGAGGTAACTCTCAACCTGCTGGAAACCAGCAAGAGCTGAGTTCTAGAAAAATAAAACAGGATCAAATTAGGAAGGCCTTAGTGTCTTGTTCAGGACTTTGGTTTTGACCCTACAAGGCAGGCCAATGTTTCTCACAAGTGTCATCCACAGGCCACCTGTATCAGAGTCACCTGGAGTGCTTTATTAAAAATCCCACTCACACTCCAGAGCCTCTAAATGAGATTCTCTGAGGGTAGGGATCTGTGATCTTATTAAGCTCCTAGGCAGATTTTTCACTGAACCTCAGTTAAATTGGAAAACCAGTGTGTGGATTAGAGGAAATCAAAAGATTTTTTTTAAAGGTTTTATGATCAAGAATTCAACTCTTGTATCCTGAACTGGGTGTGTATAAAGCCCTGAAATATAATTGAGCTGTACAGTTAATATTGGTACATATTACATACTTTATGTATTATGAAGATAGTTTAAGTCATCAGAAAAGTCATGATGTGTTTTCATATTAAAAACATAGAAAAATATGTCATGACTTTTCTGACGACCTAATATAAAAAGAGAGGTGTTCAAGACTAAGTAAGTAAACAAACAGGGGCTGAGCACTAAGAGGAAGAGAGGGTGGCTGGCTACTTACTATGAACAGATGCAGTTACTCCCTACTCACTAGATGGCTGCCTTTCACAAGACAATCTTCCTCAAGATAAGTCTAGGCTCGCAGTCTCCCTTAGGTGGTCACACATCCTGCTGAACGGCCAATGAATTGTTTCAGATAACTTCTGCTAATGGACCTTTATCTAATCCTATCCCTGTCCCCATCTCTGTAAGGCTCTTTCTGTTATCTTTGTCCAATAAAAGCTTTCAGAACAACTTACATGCATGGTAACCCTTGTAGTAGTATAAAAGACCTAGTTTTTCAAGGTGGGTGGACAAGTTGTCATTTCCATCAAGCTGAGCATACTCCCAGGGAGGATGGCCATGCTGTAATCTCTTCGTCTTCATTCTCCTCTTGGGATCTTGGGGATGCATGCACACATGCCCGGCGTGAGTTTCAGGTCACCAGGTCTGGGACTTGAACCATAGTCAGCCATGAGGGAGTCCAGCAACATAACCATTATGCCCAGTTACATCATAATTTTAAAAGTTGGCTAGTAGTATAAAATTCTAGTCACAAACTAGGGCTGATGGCCAGAGAAAGAACAGAGGCAGATACAGGTTTTCTTAATCAACAGGTCTGCTTTTGACCTATTGTCCTGATTGTAGTCTTCCACCAGGAACTTCAGTATCAAAGAGAAAAGTTCCTCAAATCACAAGAGAACAGTGAAGTGTTAAAATATCTCATGTTGACCAAAATATGACTTCCCAGAGTTGCTGGGAATATTGGTTGACTTTAAAAAGGTCTGTGGCCAAAGAAGTTGGAGGAACATTTCACACTGAACGTGTATTCTCAACGGAGGAGATATCATTCCCGAGGGGGTGAAATGGTTCTTAGGGGACAAAAATCTTACTACAGTGGCTTGTGGCCTTCCAACAAAATCTTATTCCTTGTATGTAATTTCTGGAGACGGGAGAAGGAAAAGTGACAATTAGAAAAAAAGCAACAACCTAAGAAAACTTCTGGGGGGCATGAGAGTGTTGCTATTATGACTACATGGGAGTCCAGCGACATAGCCACTACGCTAACTGCCGGTCCCAATTATCTCAATATTTTATTCATAATAGCAACACTCTCATTATTCCACTTTTTACATACTTAGGCCCATCATGTTTTTGTCCTCTCCAGTTACACAAATACATATCCTTGCAGATGTCCTTCTCCCTGTTTTTGTGTCTGGTCTTGCACTTTCTCTGTCTGTGCATGTCATGTTACAGAACCAGGTACAAAATATGTCTGCTATAAAACTTCCCATTATTGGGAACCAGCAGTTAGCGTAATGGCTATGTCGCTGGACTCCCATGTAGTCGATCGTGGTTCGTGTCCTGGACCCGGTGGCTTAAAACTCACGCCGGTCGCGTGTGCGTGCGTGCCCAAGATCCCGAGAGGAGAATGGAGGAGAAGGGATTGCGGTGTGGCCATCCCCCCTGGGGGGTGATTTCTTGCTTTCTACCTCTCTGTCTCTCTCTGTCTGTCTGGTGAGCGCACGCACCCTATAGCGAAAACCTCTCCAAAAAAAAAAAAAAAAAAAAAAAAAACTTCCCATTATTAATTCCCCTCCCTTGTGTTTTTCTGGTGACTGCAGTGTTGGAGTAGTCTGCCAGATATCCATTAGTGTATCATCTGAGCTGGTGAACTGTCATTTTTTGAATGTTACAGGAAATATTTTGAATGAGACTGTAGACACGCTGCTAACTGCGTTTATGTATCACCCCATGGTAAAGCATTCTACCCAGTATTTGCGGGATATTGGTCAACTCACTTCTCCATGAGAATAAACTGAAGCAGTTGCCTAAATTATTTTCTCAGCTTTACCATATACAGTGAACTTAAGCAGGTAACTTCATCTCTCTTTGTGAATCTGTTTTTTTCTTAACAGTTTGGATACTACTGTTTTGGATATGTTATTTTATTTTAAAAGCATATTAAGGACACTGAAATTGATACATTGAAGTTCTTAGGAACGTAATGGGAAGGGGGAACTCAATATTTATTTATTTATTTATTTATTTATTTATTTATTTATTTATTTTAAGTTTTTGCCCTAGGTCATGTGCATTCACCAGAGAGACAGAGACACAGAGAGGAAAAGTGAGAAATCATCCCCCAGGGGCAATGGCCATGCCACAATCCATTCTCTTCCATTCTCCTCTTCAGATTTCATATACTGGGCCAGGACTTGAACTGTGGTTGGCTATGTGGGACTTCAGTGTCTTAATCAACATGCCACCTGCTGCCCCAGGAACTCGATATTTATTAAACACTACTCCGTGTTAGTACTATGATCTCTTTCTGCTCACACTTCTTGACACCAAATATGTGGGTTTTTCCCACACCAACAACCAATCTCCAACTCTCCAGACACCAAGCTGGCATCTCACAATTCAATCCAATTTTAACACTAACTACTTAAATTTAGCATCAGACTCCACAGGTTAAAGGCTCAATCCCAGAAAACCACCCCCACTTTAGATACCAATTACAAGTCTGGGCCTCTGACACTTCCAACCTATTGATTAGAAACTGGGGGTTCCCACAGTCCTCACCTCCTATTTCATAATTTGCTAGAAGAGCTCACAAAACTCAGGAAAACACTCTATTTACATTTACTGTTTATTAGAAATTACATGATTCAGGAATAGTCAAATGGAAGAGACACACAGGCAAGATATAGGGGAAGGGGGTGGAACTTCCATCCGCTCTCTACGTTGACACCTTCTCAGCACATCAATGTGTTCACTAACCCAGGAATTCTCAGGAGTTCTCTGTTTAGAGGTTTTCCCTGGGGTTTCATTACTCAGACACAATTGAGTAAATAATTGGTCATTGGTGATTAACTCAATCTCTAGCCTTTCTGCTCTCCCTAGAGGATGGGGTGGGCCTGGAAGTTCCATGCCTTGGTGTTTCTGGTGACCAGCCCCCATTCTGAAGCTATCAGGGGACCCCACCAAGGGTCATCTCATTAGCATACAAAAACACAATTGTCACCATTAAGATCCCAAGCTTCACAGAAGCTCCTATCGAGCACTGAGAACTAAGGCCAAGGTAAGGAAAGACGATTCCTATCACTCAATCACAAAGGTTTGAGGCACTCTGTCTGAGGAACCAGGACAAAGACCAGGTATGTTGACCTTGTCATTATATCACAGTGTCACAGTCAGACACTGCAATATAGTGGGAAAAAGTCACACAACTTTGGGCAGAAATTAATTCTGAGTTCTGCCCCCCTCACCCCCCAGCTGTGTGGTAAGTTATTCAGCCTTTTTCAGTGCTTATCTCTTTTTTCTTTTATTTTTAAATCTGTAATTTGGGTTAATTATAACTACCTTTTAGGGTTGCTAGAAGGCAAGAAAATATGCATAAAGTGCTTTGGGGCCTTGGGAAAGTTAGGACCCAATAGCTCAGTGCCCTGTACCTTAACAAGCATTTCACACGCATCGATTCCACACTAGCCTCCTTTTCTGGTCGTTGGTTGTCACAGAACTCATGCTTCTGTGATGCCGCAGGCTCTGCCCGTCCCCTCCACTGGAGTGAGCGATTCCATTAACGAAATTCCTACTGACCTTGATGACTGGAGACGAGAATTGAAGAAGTCGTAACTGGCAGAGATGTGAACTCTGCTGATGCCCCAGGATATGTCAAGGTATAAAATAGGTAGGGCAGAGATTGCTCCCCTGGACCAAGGGAGGGACAGGACGGGCAACCGGGGAGTCCTGCCTCCCTTTCCAAACGGACCCTTCCAATCTGGTGCTTTATTCAATTAAATTCCAGCTACAGTGGACTCTTCCTGGTTTACCCTGGACTTTCTGAATTTTAACACTGAGAGTTCAGTGTCCCTGAAACCCTCTCAACCCAGGCACATCAGGACAGTTGGTCACTGAACTTCCAGGAACCTGAGCTATGCCATGCCCTCCAGCCCTGGCAGCTGGCTGCTCTATAGAGTCAGGCAGGCAGGGTCCAAATCCTGGATTATTCCACCTCCAGCTATGAAATAAATGTTTAAGGATTATATAGCTTTCCTGAACCTCAGTTTCTTCATCTGTAAAATAGGTCATATTCTTTCTTAAATTTGTAATGTACTTCATATTATTAAATTAAATGATATCACAATGCTTGCAATGTTGGAAGCCCTCAATGAATGTTAATTTTTTTTCTTCTCAACTTCCTTATACGTAAGAGGAGTTTTAGGGCTAGCAGGTGATGCAGAAGTTAAGGCAGCTGGATCCCACATGGCCTACTGTGTGGTTAGAGTCCCTGATCTGATAGCTTGAAAAACATGCTAGGGGCATGTGTCCGAGTGCCCAAAATCCCAAGAGGAGAATGGAGGAGAAGGGATCGCAGTGTGGCCATCCCTCACTTTCTCTCTCTATCTTGGTCTGGCAAGCATGTGCGCCGTAAGAAAAAAAAGGTTTTATTATCTCCTGGGGTACTGTGTGTCCCAGATTCCTGAATCCTAAATTCTCAGGGAAGGGAGGTGGACAGTAGGCCACTGGACAGTAGGGGGCACTGTTGTCCCTATTCCATTCTTTCTGCCCACTTCTCTGCACATCCCTCACTCCCCATTTCACACCAAAGTAATAAAGCTTTAGTAAGCCACTGACAAAGAATGGCCAAACTGGAAACACACACTTGGTTTTAACTTCCAAGTATGTCCCACATGCTCACAACAATCTTAAGGATGCATCTGGGCTGTTTCACATCTTGTACATCTAATTTATAATCCTCCTTATTCCAGGAGGTTTATGAGGTGCCAGGGGGTCAAATGTTTATTCCTAGCATTATTCGACCCCAATCAACTAATTATTTTGATGAGTTGTATACTTTTCCCCCTCTTTGCTTGACCAGATTGGAAACAATGATAGGCATTCAACTGGGTTTTATTTGTAAAACTCTGACAGATTGGGAATTACGGAGTTCCATAAACTGTCTCTTAAAATAAATATCCCTGATTTATGTGGCATGTTAAAGAGGGAAAAAAACAACAACCCCCAAACTGATTAACCAAAATAAGTTTAACCATGTTTAGAGAAAATGTTGTGGAAGGTAATAATCTCTATATATTTAGGACCCTGTTCATAACTAATCACGCTCCTTTTTTCATTTAAGGGATTATTTATGCTCCTAGTGGCAGTAATTGTTGACCCGGGTGGGTTCTAGAGGAGAAGAAAGGAATTAATCAAATATATTTAAAATTAAATTTCCAGAATTCTTACCAATACTTAATGTCCAAGGACTCCATTTAACAAACAGCATGCAACTAATCACCCCATGTCCTCTGGTCAGGCTCTCATGCATGTATGATGGATTCTGTGTCTCTGACACACTGTGACTTTACTATATAATGACACCCTTCTTTCTTTTCTAGTTTACACAGTAGTTTGCCGGTAATTTATTCTTAATAAGAAAAATGTAAAAATATTCTTATAGAAATAACATCAATAGTTTGAAGATTCAAAATGCAAAATAGAATTTTATTAGATTCTTCAGTTGATAGTTGGTATAGTCTAGTAGTCAGAGACTTCTGATTCTTTTTTTTTAAAGAATTATTTTATTCAACTTTATTTATCCATTTATTTATTTTAATTTGACCAGAGAGTGATAGCATGAGAGAGAGAGAGAGAGAAAGAGCATGAGAAAGCAAGCCGCCAGGTCTGGGACTCGAACCGTGGTCAGCCATGTAGGAGTCCAGCACCCTTAACCACCATGGCACCTGCTGGTCCCAAGACTTCCAATTCTAAAGCATGAGACTTCATTTTGATTCCATCAGAAAGGCCCTACCTGGGGGACCAGCAGTTGGCGTAATGGCTATGTCGCTGGACTCCCATGTAGTCCACCATGGTTTGAGTCCTGGACCCGGTGGCTTAAACTCACTCTGGGCTCATGGGTGCGTATGCGTGTGTGCCCAAGATCCCAAGAGGGGAAAGGAGGTGAAGGGATTGTGGTGTGGCCATCCCCCCGGGGGGTGATTTCTCACTTCCTGTCTCTCTCTTTCTGGCAAGCACACGTACCCTATAGCAAAAACCTCTCCATCAATCAATCAATCAATCAATCAATCCCTACCTGGCAAAGAGTAGAGACATATGCTAGTGAAGGCCATCTTACCAACATGATGAAGAGACATATGAAAGTGGTGTCTCCCGCATGCAGACGTGGTAACAGCTTGAATTTGAGCTGCTGTTGAAAGTGAAGGGAGGCTCCACTGGTGTTGCTGGACAGAAGTAGCAATGCAATGCAGGATGTATACATAATGCTCAGTTTTCTGGTGGCCACATTAAATAGGTAAAAAGCACATCTAAAATGTTATTTAACTCAATATATCCAAGATATTATTTTAATATGAAATCTACATAAAATTATGGAGTTTTTGTTTGTTTATTTAGTTTTCCTATAGGGCAAGTGTGCTGGCTGGAGACAGGCAGGGAAAACGAGAAATCACCACCCAGGGGGATGGCTATACCATCCTCTCTGGGGTTTGGGCATGCACGCACACACCGCTGGCATGATTTTCAAGCCTTCAGGTCTGGGATTTAAACTGCACAGTCAGCCATGGGATCCAGCTGCCTTAACCTCCATGCTACCTGCTAGCCCTTATGGAGATGTTTTACATTCTTTCTTTTCATACTATGTCTGGAATCAGGTGTATATTGTACACATTCAGCACATCTTAATTTGTACTGGCCACACTTCAAGTGATCCATAGCCACAAAGGGTAATAGCTACAGTACCGGATAGCCTGGGTTTCAGTGTGCTTGGAGAGTATGATGCCATCCGGAAAGGCTGTGCACCTGAATGAAATCTCGTGGTTGGAGGTAGCCTTAGGAAAGTCAGAGACACTATGTCTTCCTCCTTATTTAGTTTCCCCTGCTCCTTCTTCCTCCTGGATACCAACTACTGCGTGCTGTTTGCCAGATCCTAGACACTATGCTGGGCATTGCAAACACATTAACTCACTAATCGTGCAAGAATGATAGATTCCGACCTTATAGTGAAAGTAAGTGAAAAAAACTAAATGATGGATGGCACTATAGCAGAGTGGTCAAGAGCTCAGACTTGAGGGCCAGGCAGTGGCCCAGTGGTAATGCAACTGGACCCACATGGGAAAGGTCCTGGGTTCATATCTCAGGACCTCCCTGAGCCCCCTTGGCTGCAAGTGTACCTGTGGTCTGAGCTGGCTAGACTGGGGTGGATCATGGTGTGGGGACCCTGTAGGGGTGGCTATCTCTCTCAAAGAGGTAAGTAACTTTTTTACAAAAGGTTTTAGACTTTGAGGTTATTCATAAGTGCTTTTGTTACTTTCTATATACCTCTGGTAAGGCATTTCTTTCTTTTTTTTGGAGAGGTTTTTGCTATTGGGCACATGCACTCGCCAGACAGACAGAGAGATACAGAGAGACAGAAAGCAAAAAATCACCCCCCGGGGGGATGGCCACGCCACAATCCCTTCTCCTCCATTCTCCTCTTGGGATCTTGGGCACGCACACACACGCGCCTGGCGTGAGTTTAAGCCACTGGGTCCGGGACGCGAACCGTGGTTGACTACGTGGGAGTCCAGCGACATAGCCATTACGCTAACTGCTGGTCCCTAGCTTCAGCGTTCTCATTTGTCAAGTGGACACAATAAAAGTACCTCACTTACAGATGTTGTTCTGAGATTCAACCTCAGAAGGTTCAAATGAGGCTATGCCTGCAGAGCCATAGGCACCTATTAAATATTAATATCACTAACAAGTAATTGTGACACACTTTGGAATTTGCAATACATTGTACAAATATTACTACTACATCTGAGGCTCAAAGAAGTTAAATGACATAGCCAAGGTAAAACAGCTACTACATGATCACGTTCTCTCCCAGTTTGCCTGCCTTTGGAGCCATATTTCTTGACGTCTGTTTTCAATTACATTATGGATTGAATTTGTATAGTTTCTGTGACACAAAATGGAAATGTCTCTTGAAAGATAAATTCCTGATATCTGCTTGCCATTTTCATAATCAATTTCAGAAAAATGGTTCCATTACAATTTTTTTTTTTTAATAAATTCACTGTTCTAAGAAACTAGACAAGGATGGGACAGAAAAAGGAAGATTAAACTTAATTTTCTTTGTTCCTTTGCTCCTTTTGACTCTGATTTTACTAGGGAGCAGTACCCTTGCGTAATAGGCATTTAATACATGCATGTTGTGCTAAGCCAAGTTTGCACTTTATCAAAGGACAGAGACATTAAAGACATTAAAGGTCGTATAGGTTGTCCTCCCTATTAGCAAGGAGCTAAAGTTGATCCCCCCCATTCTGTTTGTCAGATAAATGGTCCTGAAGCCCAACTGATAGACCGCATGAATTAGGGAGATGGTAAGTTTGACATGGCAGGAGAGGGAGGCAGGACTCACTCACACACTATTTATTGAATGTCTATTTGGTGCTAGACATAAAGGAAAGTAAGTTAGCCACGGCCCTTACAGAGGCTGACAGAAGCATCAAGAAAGGAGAGAGGAACTACAGGAGCTGGATGTGATGGATGGATGGGGTTGAGGGGAGGAAGACAGACCAATTTATCTCCAGTGGGTGTGGCACAGCAGAGGACCCTGAGAGAACAGAAATGCTAAGGCTGGATTTTAAAGCACTCTGCTATACGATGTGTCATGTAAACCCTCCCCTCCACCTCCTCTCTGAAATCTTCAATAAAGTTTTCATTGCTCACTGGAGAGAGCCTGAAGACGGGGGAGAGACCAGATATCTGGGTTATCGCTGCGGGGAGGAAAGATGCTATAGGCAAAAAAGTCTCCTTTCTCTCTCTGCTACCAGTGAGGAAACATCATGGGGCACGCATTTATAATGATTATAAATGATACCCCCGTGCACTGCATAATCCAGGGCTTTAAAAATGAATATGAATTAAACAGTACCAATAGCAAGCATATTAACCAAAGAGAAGAGGAAACTTGGGGGCCCTGAGAGGAGAGAGGCCATATCTGAAGCTGGCAGATAGGACCACCGAGCAGTTCCTTTGTGATTCATCCGCAAGTGTAACTTGGCATTTTTAAAAAATTCTTACCTTCAGTGATGTAGACTTTCTTTCTTCCGTTTTTTTTTTTTGTTTGTTTGTTTGTTTTTTTTTGCTACAGGGTGCATGTGCTTGCTAGGGAGAGACAGAAAGAGGGAAAGTGAGAAATTACCCCCCAGGGGAATGGCCATGCAGTAATCCCTTCTTCATTCTCCTCCTGGCATTCTGGGCATGCACCCATATGCACCTGGCATGATTTTCAAACCGCCAAGTCCAGAACTTGAACCACAGTTGGCCATGGAGTCCGGTGCCTTAAGAACCACACCACCTGCTGGCCCCTAAAAAAGTGTTCCCCCCCCCCCCCCCCCCTTATTTTGTTAGAAGGCGTGGAACACTTGCCAGAGAGAGACAGAAAGACAGAGAGGGAGTGGGAGAAAACATCCCCTATGGGGCACAGTCACTCCGCAACCCCTTCTCCATTTCTCCCTCCTGTCAGGATTTGGGGCATACTTGCACACGCACCATGTGTGTTTTTTAAGTTAGCAGATCCAAAACTGGACTGCATGGTCAGTCATGTGGGCTCTGTCTGCCTTAACCCGTAGGTCAGAGGCCAGTTCAGATGCAGACTTTTTTTTTTTAACATAAATGTCCTAAGGTGTAGGTGCAGGGAAGAAAGTGGTCTACTATATTCTTAACTGCTCCCATTCTTTTTTTTTTTTTTTTTTACATTCAGTTTTCCAATTTTGTATCTTCTCACTGTCTTTTAAAATAACAATGTAAAGAAATGTATTTTTTTTAAAGTGGCAGTCTAAAAAGTAATCAGCCATCAACCTAAATAAACTATCAATTTGCCTGACTCTCCAAGAGTACACTAAGTTCTGTTGAAATTTACCTATGCTAACTAAAATTCTAGGGGAAAGAAAGAAATAAACTAGAGCTTCTCTTCAACTTGTTTACCATATACACCCTGGGGCTTCTGCATCTTATAATGTTACTGATTAAAAAGATATATAGTTGTTTATTAATGTTCTCAAGGCACTATGCAAATTCATATCACCTTGGGTATATTTTGCCTCTGAAGCTATAAAGTGAATATAGAAGCATTTTGTAGTTAACAAGGATAAAATATTTTAACTCAAATAGCTAGCTTTGAATAGGATTTTCCTGTAAATCATTAATGAGAATATGAAGCGAGCTTGGGTGGTCAGGCCTGAAAGTAAACAAGAGTAGTTTTCTTTTTTAAGTCTTATTATCTGATGTCACCTGATGTTCAAATTTAAATTTGATAATGCAGAAAATGACCTTACAATTTGCCGTATGATAAAACAATACAGCTGATGCCCCAAATATTTTGACAGCACTATGGAAACTATCATTTTTAAGTACCATTTTCAAACGACAAGTGAAAAAACTAGGCATTTTGACTTGGGTAGAGTCAGAAAAAGAGCTTGCCTGTCCTTTATCTAAGGGACTATATGTTTTACATTAAAAATTAACAGAGGGTTTTAGAGCAAAGCAGAGACAAATCTAGAACTTTAAAAATGATATAAAGCTCCCAGTGAAATTCCTGAAGGGCCAAATAATTCAGGAAGCCTACGTTTCCCCTCTTATGAAGATGAGGAGGACCAGCCCATGGCCTGCATCTACATGACCCACCATGAGGTTTGAGTCTGGGACTCAACTGCTTGAAAAACATACCACACATGTGTACATGTGTGCCCAAAATCCCAAAAGGAGGGAGAGATGGGGAAGGGACTGTGGTATGACCATGCACCATGAGGATGCTTTCTAACCTCCCACCCACCTCTCTCTCTGTCTCTCTCTATCTAGAGAGTGCTTGCACCCTCTGGCAAATTAAAACATAAATAAATAAAAGGCCAGCCAGGTGGTGTGGTGGTTAAGACAGCTGATCCCACCTGGTAGACTTCCAGCCCCTGATTTGGCGGCTTGAAAAACATATCCGGCATATACATCATGCATGCCGAAATCCCTGAAAGGAGAATGGAAGAGAAGGAATTGCAGTGTGTCCATCTCTTGGGGGGGTGCTTTGTCTCTCTTTCTCCCCCTCCCCCCGCCCCCATGAGTGCACAAGCTATTAAAAAAAAAAAAAGATGAGGAATATGACTAGCTCTGGTGACAGTCAGTAGTGAGCTGAACTGTATGTTGGAGGCAGGAAATGACCAATGGTGGGTTTGGATCCCCAGCCTGTCAACCTGACACTTGCCAGGCATCCAAGATTGGAAGGGATAGGGAACCAGGGTCTTAGTAGATGGAACCCTGTTGAAAATGATTTTCTCTCTCTGGCTGTCTCTCATGCATACAAATGCTCCCTATCACAAATAAAATAAAACATCTTAAAAGGTAAGGACTATAATTTATTTATCTATTTATTTATTTATTTATTTATTTATTGGAGAGGTTTTTGCTATAGGGTGCATGCGCTCACCAGAAAGACAGAGAGAGACAGAGAGACAGTAAGCAAGAAATCACCCCCCAGGGGGGACAGCCACGCCACAATCCCTTCTCCTCCATTCTCCTTTCGGGATCTTGGGCACACACGCACACGCGCCCGGTGTGAGTTTAAGCCACCGGGTCCGGGACTCGAACCGCGGTCAACTACGTGGGAGTCCAGCGACATAGCCACTATGCTAACTGCTGGTCCCCCCTAGGACTATAATTTTTAAAAGCAGAAGAAAACTTTCCAGCTTTCCATTGTCTAATAAGCCTTAGAAGGGCAACATTTCCTATTCAGGCAGCTGGTTAAAAAATGCCAAATACAGCTGCAGTCGGAGACTCAGGAAAATCAAGGTAGACCCCAGGACAAGGGTTCAAACCTCCAACCACCAGGAAGAGAGCATTTTAAAGAAAGGGCACTGAAAACCACATTTTTGTCTGGTTCGTTTTCTGAGAGATTTTTGTTGCAGGGCACATGCACTTGCTGGAGAGACAGAAACAGAAACCGAGAAATCAGCCATGGGGGGACGGCACGCCACAATTCCTTCTCCTCTATTCCCCTTTTGGGATTTTGGACATGCACACACGTGCGCCCTGTGAGTTTCAAGTCACCTTGTCTGGGACTTGAACCGTGGGCAACCGTGTGAGTCCAGCATCTTAACCACTACGCCACCTGCTAGCTCCATAAAACATGTTTTACACAACGTGACTGGCTTCAATGTGACCGTTCCTGAAATTATAAGCTTCTCAGTTTAGGTACTAGTGTCCCTAGTTTCCCCTTTCCCTTTTTTTGGACCTTAAGAAAAAATTTTAAAACTTCAGCTATCACACACTCCTATTAAAAAAATAATGTGAATTAATTTAGTTGTGTCCTTAGGTTAACTTTATGAGGTTTATGCCAGCTTTTAAGTGTCCCAAGACTTAGGTTGCTTTAAATTCATGGTAAAGTTAAGCAATGATATAGGCTAGAACTCGAATACTCTATTTCACTTTAAGACATTTTAAAAAGGCTTTACTTTGGAAGACATCAGCAGCAATCTGCCACTTTCCAGTAATGCATTCCTATACCAACACTTTTAAAAAATGAAAATTACTGTAACGGTCTATCCTTGAGTTTACTGCCCTGAACTCTTGAGAATATTCCAAAAGCACCACTGTGAACGGATGCTTCTCCGTAGGGGAGAAACAAGAAAATCAGCGGACTCAGCAGCTCTGGGAAGGAGAACTGCAGTTTGCTCCTTGCAAGACTTTTCTACTGCAATGGGTTTACTGAGAACTGCAGTCCTCTGGAGCTTTAAATCTGTGGACCGTTGAGCATTGCCGCGCCTTTTTTGAAGTTACATAATGCCTTCTGTCTATGGAGTGGCGGGAAAACAAAGTTTGAAAAATTAAATGCTTAAGATTTCACATAACCCAGGTGAGATACATGCAATACCATTACAAGAAGAATTTATACAACCCAGTCCTTTGCATCTGATTATCTGAGGCACAGAAACTCCTCATTTTGCACCCCGAAAACGGAGGGAAAATGCAAGAGTCTTGCTGCAGTTCCTGGGACCTACTGGGAGCCACTTTGTTACAAGTGTATCCAATGTCCCCAGCACCACGGACTTCTGGGGCGCCGCTCATCCCTGCTCCATTTGCTCTGTAGCTCCCAGAGGTGGTGGTTGTGCTATGAAGGCAGACCCTGCCAAGCTGGCCGACAAGATGCTGCGCACCCCTAAGTGCTCCAGGTGCCGGAACCATGGTTTCCTGGTGCCAGTCAAGGGCCACGCGGGGAAGTGCCGCTGGAAGCAGTGCATTTGCGAGAAGTGCTACCTGATCACCGAGCGCCAGAAGATCATGGCAGCGCAGAAGGTACTCAAGAGGCAGGGCTCCGAGGAGGAGCAGGAGCAGGAGGTGGCTCTGTGTGTCCAGGGGCCTGCGCTGGCCTCCGGGGCTGCAGCTGCTGTCCCGAGTTCGAGCCTCCGCCCGCCACTTCCGCCGGTCGCTGCAGGAGAAGCGCAGCCTGGCCCCGAGGGTTGTGCTGCTGTCTACTTCCCTGAAAGGCCACCACGGGGCCCAAGCCCGGGCCCCAGCGCCTTCCAGCCTATTCTGGCCGGCCGCGGCCACGTGGCGCCAAGCGAACGGGCCGCGCTGGTGATGCCCAGTTCGGTGGGGCCACAGCTTGGCTTGGAGGCCGCAGGCGGGGGATGCCCTGGCCGCCTGGATCTGCGCAGGCCTGTGCGGCCCGTGCCCAGCCCGCCGTTCGCCGACTTCGGTAAGATTCCCAGGCCCAGCCATGGGCACTTGTCCCAGTTGCAGCCTCAGCGCTACCTGTGTGGTGGTCCAGGCCAGCCCAGGTTGCCGGGGATGGGCCGCGGGGTGAGGGCTGGGGTGGGGGAAATAATTTCCAAGGTATCCTTACTTTGAGAAACCTTTCTCCGGAGAGGGACTTAGATTTGGGTACCTATTTGCGAAAAGGAAAGAAGATCGAAAGGAATGGGTGATCCAGAGGAAAAAGATCGGAAGGAATGGGTGATCCAGAGGGTTTTTCACATTTAGGTGCAGTTTTTGCTTTTCCACTTTGCAACAAAAAGATGGCCCCCAGCCAGCTTAGCATTGTCCCCTCCTTGGCGCGCAAGGCTAGGGAAGCCCTCCCACTGCGCTTGCGCGGCTCTTTTCTCCCTTTTTTGGGCGGGAAGGCCCTCCCCCATCTTCTCTGCGGGCGGGTAGCTAAACTATGACTGCGCCTGCGCACCCTGCCCTGTCTGCAGTCTGAGACCCCTCCTTTCAGTAGTTCCCCAGCTCAATGCGCCTGCGCGCCACTTCCCGCCCTTTTGTCCGTTTGGAGGCTCCTCCCCCAGTGCGTCCATGCAGTTGGGCTTGCTCAATCGGCGCCTGCGCTCCCTTCCCGCACTTTCTGCTCCCTGGAAGCTCCTCCCCTCGACCGCGCTCTGGCCCAGTGCGCCTGCGCGTCGCTTCCCGCCCTTTCCTTGCGCGTGGGTAGAAATGGGACAAATCTGTACCTAAGAAGAGAACAGCAGTTGGTCAACTGAGGTTTTTTTTTTTTTCTTTTTCTTCCCACACCTTCTGCGTGAATTGCGTTATTTGTTCCCTATGTCATCGTGCTTGGGTTTTTTGTTTTTGTTTTTAATTTGTCATAGGGCATGTGGGCTTATCAGAGAGAAGAGAAGAGAAAGCATCCCCTCTTTGGGTGTCCTGACGCTGCATTCCCTTCTCCATTGGTCCCTTCTGTTGGGCGTGGATTCACTGAGGCTGCTAGTCCTCGGAGCTTACAGTGAGAGTGTATTCCCTGCATGTTTTTCTTTTCTTTCTTTCTTTTTTTTTTTTTTTTTTCCATAAGACACATTTGCTTGCTGGTAAGAGACTGAGGAGAGAGAGCAAAGAAAAGTGAGAAATCATGCTCCAGGGTGATGGGCCTCCTGCAATCCCTTCTCTAGTCTCCCCTTGGGATTTTGGGGCACACACACACCCAGTGTGTGTTTTTCAGGCAGCCAGCCCTGGACTCTAACTGCACAGTCAGTCATGGGGGATCCAGCACCCTAACCACCTGCTGGCCACACTGCATGCTTTTCAAGCCATGGGGTCAGCCATGTGGGATCCAGCTCTCTCAACATCAGGGCATGGAGCAGCCTTGCTTTCAGTAGTTTCAAGTCACCTGTAGACCTGAGACTTTCAAAAACAGCTCTTTGGGTGTTGACTGGTGGTCTCGGTGTGTGGCAATGTGGGAGGAAGGGCATAGGGCTCAGAGGGGTGGTCTGGAGGTGGCTCACCCTGTGACCTTGGGCAGGCACCTTCTTTGTGTGACAGTCCTTCTCTATGTTGAGGAAGTTGGTTTGCATGCTCCCTGAATGTCATTTCTGCCACCCGGGACTTTCTAGGAAAATCTAGGTCCCTAGGGAACTGGCTGTCTGATGGCAGACCAAGACAGACCCCAAACAGCCATCCTAGGAGAAGGCCACCCTTTTGAGGACAAAGGGTGCCTTTTCCCCCCCTCTCCAAACAGGGACTGAACGCTTACAGCATGACAGACACTAGTGATGATGTCATGGAGGAGTCACATAGTTTGCCCAATGATCTTGTCCTTGTGCGAGGGACAGCATTTATTTAAAAATTCCACAAATCAGGCTAGCAGGTGGCGTGGTGGTTGAGGTGCTGGACTCTCACATGGCCAACTGCAGCTTGAGTCCCTGACCTGGTGGCTTGCTTTCTCACCCCCACACCCCTCCGTGAGTACATATGCAAATTTAAAGTAAAATAATAAGATAATAAATACAATTAAATAAATAAATCTTTTTTTAATGCACAAATTGGTGTACAGATCTCTAAGAATTAATGACTTAACTGTTTTAAAGAAGAGGAGGAGATGAGTATTGTGAACTTAAGGAGCCACACTGGGTTTAGGAGAAAAAGCCTTTCCAGCAGAGGGAATAGTGTCTGCAGAGGCCTTGAGAAGGATGAGAAGCGAGAAACTGCCAGGTTCTAGCTTGATGAGGCTGTCATGATGGCAGGGTGGCAGGAAACAGCCTGTATAGGGCTTCACAGTTATGCTAGGTTGTGCTGTTTCTAAGAACAGTGGGATGTGGTCGAAGGAGTAAAAATCAGTGAGGTCAGAACCATAATGGAGGTGGGAGTTTTGGGTAAGTGAATATGTTTATTACTCTGCTCCCCTGGGATGGTAATATGCTATTCCTTTCCCTAGCTCCATGTTTCTAATATTACACTTCCCTTGTGGCTTACCTTTTTCAGGGTTCCCTCTGAACATCAACTCGGATTGTGTGATGGGATCTGACTACCTGGAGAGAGAGCCTTCGAAGCTGTACCCTGGCTGCCCCAGCATGCACTCCTACCGCCCATATCCACTGGGCTACCAGGATGCTTCCCCGACCTCGGGGATCCCCCTGCAGAGGGGCTTCAGGCATGTCTCCTACAGCCATTACCATGGCACTGGCTTGGTGAGTCCCATCTGATGACTTTTCAGGTTCCTCCTTATCCCAGCTGTCTTTGCTGCTTTTGTGGATCCTCCGCCCTACAGAGCCAGTTGTCATAAATGGTATTCTCACTCTGTGTGAGGCACTGGCCAGGTATGGTGTGTGCTTCTGGGATGCACGTGTGTAGACAAGTCTGTACCACTTAGCCTAGGCTATGGCATGCACATTTCAGAGCTGTGGGCTGAAAGACTCTAGAAGCTCATGGATGACTGACCGCTAGCCTTGACTCATGAGATGCTGATAAGGGCCCTTCATTTTCTGCACATAGAGAGAGAATATCACTTTCCTGGAGCCACAAAGTTAAGGGCAGAGCCAAGACCAGTCTATACCTGCTCACAGGTATAGACTGCAGTGGGCTTTCAGGAGGAGGAGGCATTGAAGCTGAGTCATGAGAAATACGAAAACCTTTACCCCAGCACTTAGAAAATATTGTTGAAAGAATGAATGAAATTTAATCTTTTTATAAGATTAAAAGGTCAGTCATTAACGAGCACTGTCTTTAAGGCTGAAGTATGATAATCGTCAGGTCAGCCCTGTTGTGTGGTGCTACCAAGTTTTGTGGCCTTGATTACCAGCTCCTTCCAGACTAGGATGCTTAAAAGCCCTCTTGACCACCTCTGAGGGCCACTAGAACTACAGTACAACGAGAGGCCAGGTGACCAGTCCAGACTTTGGTTCCATAAAGCTGGATCTGTGGGGGAGATTGGATCAAATCCAGAGCAAGTTCATGGAGATTCGACTACCATTACCATTACTTCCTCCCTCAGAGCTAAAACCCTAACTGTGGGTATCTAAGATGTTTCCCTGGGAGGAATGACGGGAGAGCAGAGCTGTGTTTAGTATGGAGGGGGATTAAGAAGAAAGGTGAACATTGATAATTTACAAAACAAAAGTTATCAACCAAAGAACATGGAGCCAGTCCCTTGGGGGTGGAGCTGTGTCCAGGCAGGTTGGAGATGGGGCAGCTTCAGCTCTGGCAGCATCTCTTCTGTCTGCTTTCGATATTGTGAAGTTTTACTTAAATATATGGTTCTCAACTGACTGAAAGGGGAAAGTTTGAGGACCACTGATCTGATTAATTTCCAGGGTATGCTGCTGACCTTCCAGATAGGTCTTATTATCCCATTTTGGAGTTGAAGAAAAAGACTCAGAGAAGTTAAGTTTTTAATCACAGGTCACAAAACTGTTAAATGGCCGACTGGGATTAAAATGATGCAGCCGGTTGGTGACAGACAGGGCCAGGATTATACCTTGTTTGCCCTGACTCAGGGCAAAGTGTGTCTCTGCTTAGAGGTGGAGCATGCACGCCTCGTGACTCTCACTACCTTGTCTTCCCCACCTGAAATGTGTGCACTGCCTCTGGCCACCCCATTGCAGCTCAGCCCAGAGACAGTGAGCCGTCTCCAGCCTCCGCACAAAGAGGAGGCTCTGGCCAAGTGCAGCATGCACCGTCTGCTCACCCAGAAGCTTGGAGCCTGCTGTCCAGGGCAGGGCTCTGATTGACAGGCCCGCCAGACAGCCTTTGTTAAGAGTGTGATTTCAGTCGGTTTATCTGGGCCTGAGCTGCCACCACAGGCCCCAGGCAGGAGCTGTGATCCAGGGACAGACTTGGCTGAGGAGCTTGGAATTAAAGCACTAATAATCCCCCCTTCCACCCCCTTCACGTCTGGAGAGAGGATCAGGCATCTATTTGTGAGGCTGTTTCAAATCCAAGAGCCTATGAATTACTTTCATCCTTGTCTGTTGCCCCTGCCTAGTCTTTGGGGTATTTCCCAGAGATGACATCTCCCTTCCTCTTCCTGTCCCTCTCCACCTGCTGCTGCCTTGCTCCCTCTCTCCTTTTCTTCACAAAGATGCACAAGCTCTGGAGTTGGAAAGACCTTGAGTATAATCCACCCTCCACCATTTGCTAGCCATTTGACCTGGGAAGTTTCCTGGCCTCCAAGGACCGTACTCAGGCTCGGAGCTTGTAAAGTGGGGGTAGGAGAACTATCTCATAGGGCGGCTGAACAGATCAAATAAGGAGTGATGCATGGGTCTGGCACATAGTAGGCACTTAACAAGTGGACTTCCCTTTTCCGTCATCACATAAAGTTAGGAGATGCTGGATTATTCACTATGTGGAATTTCTCAAACTCAGTAGACTAATCACAGTTTTCAGAGAACTCAGAAATATCTTGTAGGACACGAGGGTTTCCTGAAACACAGCTTGAGAAGAGATGCCCTACAGTGTCTATACAGAGAAATAAATAATGGGAACCACATCCAAAATTGATCGTTATTTCTCATAACATGCCCGTTTTTCCCAGTTCAGCTCTGAGCTGCATAGTCATCCCCATCCAGACCCTTGTGCTGTGGGGTGGGTTCACTTCTATCTACTGAAGAAGGAATGGAAAATAGAGTGGTGGTGTGTGAAGTCACCCAGAGTCCCTTCC
Source organism: Tupaia tana (assembly GCA_026018925.1). Lineage (NCBI taxonomy): Eukaryota > Metazoa > Chordata > Mammalia > Scandentia > Tupaiidae > Tupaia > Tupaia tana. The sequence goes on from JAKSZU010000004.1 coordinate 24,354,436, forward strand.
CTCATTATCAGCTATACCACACCCAGGTTGCTGGTGTTTGCTCCCAAAGGCCCCTGACACTGAGTTGGGGTCATTACGTGTGCCAGCCAGGGCACCCCTGTGGGGTTGGGATGTACTTGGACCCTTCCCCAGTGCAGAGCGGCACAGCATGGCAGTCAGCTGAGTGGGCTGTGGAGTCACACACGCTTGGCTCAAGCTCATCTTTGCTACTTAGCAGCTCTGTGGCTCTGGACCTGTAGCTTTACCTTATTTAACCTGTTTCCTATCATTACAACAAAGCTGGTACCAAAACCTTCCTCCTAGAGTCATAAGGACCTAAACGTATACAGAAGGTCCCAGTGTTACTGCTGGTTGTTCCCAGCACTATCTGGGCTATCTTAGTGCCTATATTCCTTCTTGGCAGCCACTTGGCAGGTGTTTGCTGAACACCCGTTCCCTAGTGCACTGTGCCAAAGTGTTTTGGACCATGGGTGAATCTACCCAAGTGGAGCTCCCCATTTGACTGACCAATCTGGCTAACTGTCTATGCCGTGTGTGCCGTGCAGGTGCCAGAACCGGTGGGAGACTTCCAGCCAAGCTTCTACCCGCCGCCACCACCGCCTCCGCAGCCCCAGTTTCTTCCGCCAGGCTATCTTGCTGCACTCCACCTCCTCCCACCGCCACCTCCACCACCACCACCACCGACTTTCTCGCTGACTGTCCTGTCTGATACTGACAAGGAAAATACTGGTAAGCTCTAAGCTCTAGTCTTCCAGCTTCTGGGACAGCCAGGAAGGCTTTCTGGAGGCAGCTGGGGCCGATCTGAGTGGGTGTGGCAAGAAGGGACACGAGCATAGGATTTAGAATGTGCAGGAACCTGAGATAAGCTCTTTCTTACACCCTCCCCTAGCTTTGTAAGCAAGCAGCTAAAGGAGTGGGGATGAGATTCTCAGGTAAGGAAATTGAGACCTTGGGAAGTTCTTGTAGAAATAAATGGCAGAGCTGGAATTGGAGCAGTTTTCTGTCTGGATCCAAGTCCAGTGCTTACCTCTTACCTGATCACTTGCGGGTGCATGTGTGGAGGACAGCATACAGGTGGTGTGTCTGGATGACACAGGGGCCAGGCCTCTGGTTGGGGTGGGACATCTCTGCTCAAGGAAGCCCCAAATGCTGAGCCCGAGGCAGTGTCAGGAACCACTTTGGGATTGGTGGGCTGGTTCCTCTGCCCCAGGCCCCTCTGGAGAGATAACCAGACCAGGAGTTAGAGACTTCATCCTTTACGGCTTGGCCACTGGTGTACTGGGCAGTCTTAATTACAGTGGGTCCCCTTACAGGGTTACTATGAGGGTTGACTGAAGTTTTCGATGTGAAAATAGACGGCCCATGCAGCTTTAAAGGTTCTGGGACTTTTTTCCATTCGCTCTTTCCCTGAGGGGAAGGCTAGCAAACTCAACAGGTCTTTAAAATAACTGTCAGAACCGTCTGGTAAGCTAGGTGAGTCTGGTGACATCATTCCATTTTACTGAAGAGGAAACTAAAGTCTGTTGCACACTTAGTGTGTGTGATACCCGATCTGTTACCTAGAGAAGTGGTATAGTGTGCCTGGAAGCACACTGGCCCTGGTGCTGTGTGGCCTGGGTATGAGTCCTGGCCCCGGTGCTTACTAGCTCTGTGGCCTCAGGCAAGCTAATTGGTTCCTTGGTGCTTCTGTTTCAGCATCTACAAAAATGCACTAACAACAGCCCCTACCTTGCGATTATTCTGGATTAAACATAGCCTGAATTAATGAAAGTATTAGTGAAAGGTAGCTGTCGCCTATTTTCTCACTCATGCTGCCATTGCAAGGTTGAGGTGGTTTCATTTGACAGAGGGGAAGCTGAGATTCAGAGCTGCTGGGTTTCTCACTTCCTGCCACCCAGCTGGTATGGAGCAGAGTAGGAGTTAGAACTTGAGTCCGTGGGAACCAGCAGTTAGCGTAATGGCTATGTCGCTGGACTCCCACGTAGTTGACCGTGGTTCGCGTCCTGCACCCGGTGGCTTAAAACTCACGCCGGGCGCGTATGCGTGCATGCCCAAGATCCCGAGAGGAGAATGGAGGAGAAGGGATTGCACGTGACCATCCCCCCTGGGGGGTGATTTCTCGCTTTCTGTCTCTATGTCTCTCTCTGTCTGTCTGGCGAGCGCACGTGCCCTATAGTGAAAAACCTCTCCAAAAAAAAAAGAACTTGAGTCCGTGTCATGTGGCCAGGCCCTGAACTGTAGTCTCCTGATGCCAGCAAACTAGAGGCATACCCATACTTCAGAGGGGCTGGAGTGATGAGAAAGCCTTATAGGAAAGCTGCATCTGAGAACAGGTAATTTGCCCTCTTTCTAAATCCATCTGCCCTTTGTCCTTCACAGATGACCAGGATGCGGAGATGCCCTCTGAGCCCAGCCAGCCGTCCTCTCAGGAGCAGTCTGACTAATCCCTAGCCCGCCCTCCAGGCCAGCAAAGTGGGGTGTTGAGGGGGGTGACAGCGATAATTTTCTGGTCTGTGTTTAGTGGTGTGTGGGGAGGAAGGATATTGATAGGCGTAAGATGGCAGTTAATTCCCATTTCAAGATAGGAGGAAGGAGGGTGATTTCTAAAGTTCTTTAACCCTGAGTTGTAGGATTGAAGAGGAACGTGAAGGAAGATGTTACCAGGGGAGGGCCTGGGCTCTGAGGAGTAGGGGCTGGTGGAAGCTCACGTTTAGAAATGAATTGAACCGTCCCTGGGTGTGCTGCCGTTTATTGTACTAGCCCCGAAGATGGACTCTGATTTCCTCAGGCCTGTTCAGGACAGGAGGCACCATCTATTTCAGCCTTCCGCTCCCTTCGCCTGGTCCCTGCAGGGCTAGGAGCACGAGACATTTCGCTTTCAGCCCTTCTGTGTGTGACTGGGGCCAGCAGCCAGACCAGAGGTGTTGACAGCAGGTTCTGCAGCGCCCTGTTTTGCTGCTCGGTCTCCCACCGTCTTCCTGGCCACTGCCCTCGCCCCTTCCCCAGGGGGGTTACTAGTAAGCATCCTGACCACCAGGGCCAGTTCACTCTCCTCCGTAAAGTTTAAGCCATTATAGGCATCATTTCTGTTTTTTTCTTTAAAGAATCTATTCATGTTTGATTACTTGATGTTTATATAGTGACTGCCAACTTTTAAAAGTAGGCTGTCGGTAAACACTGATGCCGTTCCCAGAGAATAGAATGGTGCTTTCAAGCGCCCGTGACATCAGAAATTTCTTCTCTGGGGACAGTTAACTGTTGAAATAAAATGAGCAGTGGAAATCCTTGTGCAAGATTTATTCTCTCTTTAAACTTTGTAGAAGACAGCAGTCTGGGTAGGGGAGTTGGGGGGCCTGGGTGGGTGGCCTGCTGGCCTCTAATATGCGCTTACTTAGCAGGGCCCTTCCTAGTCTACTTTCCCCTCCCTTTACCTTAGTTGCTAAGGGAGAAGGTCGGGCTAGACTAGTAGATTTATTTTTTTAGTGTTGCTATTACTTTAAGCAATGGAGCCCTTTTGGGAAAATTGTGTGTAGAGATACAAAATGTAAAAGATTTATTTTCCCTTCTGCTTTCATAGTCCTGCAGAGGGACTTTTTTTTTTTTTTTTTGGTTTTGGTTTTGTTTTAAGTTTTTCATTATTTTTGCCATAGAGCTCATGAGGTCGCTGGAGAGACACAGACACAGTGATAAGGAAAGTGAGAAATCACCTCCCAGGGGGATGGTCATGCTGCAATCCCTTCTCCATTCTTCTCCTGGGATTTTGGGCATGAATGCACACACACACACACACACACACACACACACCATGATTTTCAAGCCAGCAGGTCTGGGACTTGAACCATGGTCAGCCATGTGGGAATCCAGTGCCTTAACCACCATGTCATCTGCTGGCCTGAGGGACATGGTTTTATAAAAGAGAACTTGATCCCATTCTGTTGTTTCAGGGTCCTGGGCTTATATCCTTCGTCTCTTGGAATCCCCAGCTCTGCCCATGAGGAGCATAAAGTCTAGTGGGAGAGACAAATAATCTAATGGGATTTGTTCTAGAACAGAGAAGTAGATGGGCCGTGGGGTTAGTCAGAGAAAGCCTTCAGGAGGAGTCAGGACCTTAGTTGCATCTTAAAGTACAAAAATGAGTTAGATGAGTAAGAATGATGGGTACTCCTAGTAGGGGTGCAGAAAGGTAGGTGACCTGAAGCAAAAGCTTCCAGGGTGAGGAGTGGCATCCTGTTCTCCGTCCAGGGAAATGCTGGTTCCTGGGAGAAGAGGCTGACCTACTTCTGTGTTGTCTGTGGGCAAGGGTGTCCAAGCATCTTTGGTCCTAGAACAGGTGGCAGGACACGGAGGAGTGATAATCTAACCATTCTGTCAACCTCAGTGTGAAGGCTAGGGGTCCAGGACCCAGGCCCGCTCTGCTGGAAGGCACAGAGCAGGTGCTGTCATGGGGATTTTTGGCTACTGCTTTATAGACACTAAGTGTTTTTAGCGGGCAAGCCAGGCGTGCTGAAGCCAGAGGCTTGATGCAGTGATCTTGACGAGCTTGGGTTGCGGCTGAAGCGGGCAGTCACCCCAGTGCCGGCCCTGCCCCGGGGTCAGCATCTTTCCTGGTGCCTTGGGGGTGCCTGCTGGGCTGAAAACAACTGGGGGACAAGGGCCTACCCCAGTGCTACCCCCGGCCTACTGGTTTTCAGGGCGAGAGACCTGCCTCTGATGTGGATCCCAAGTTGGGAGCGCCCCCAGCTGGTCCTCTCCTTTTTCTCTGGGCTTTCACCCTGGTGGGTCATTGGGCCCCTCCTCCAGGCTGGCCTCCAGTCACAGCAGCACGAGCACTGAGACGCCAGGTCTGATGCCACTACCTTGCACGCCTCCGTGGCTCTTACTGCTCTTAGAATTTACAAGCGGACCTTCCTGCCACCTCACCGGCTTCCCTGTCCCAGTGGCCCAGCCTAAGTCCTAGAGGGGTAGGGTCAGGCAGAAAAGACTGGGAAGTGGAGAAATGGGCGGCCAGGAGCAACAGGTCTCGGTTTCAAAGGGCCTGCCAGGGTTTGGCTAAAAACGGGAGGATAAGGTAGGAAGCGGCCCGCAGTCCCTGACTGGATGCACTGGCAGTGTGCGGCCAGGAGAGGGCGCGCCCGCCGCAGGTGCGCGCGGATCGGCGTGGGGGCGGGGCCTGTTGCCTAGCGACCTCTTTGTCTCGGAGTCGCAGCCTGCCGCGTTGCGGAAGTAGGTTTCTGCAGCGCGCGGGTTGACGCGCCCCCTGGAGAGTCAGGATTTCCCGGAAATGAAGATTACGAAGATTTAAACTGTACTGTGATCGTCAACCTCTCAGCCAGTCGTCTGCGCAGCCCCTTCTGTGAAAGCCAAGCCCTCCTGTCTTCAGATCGCAGCCCCCGTGTCCCATAGCTATGCATGAGGAGGCTTGGCCCCGATGCCCTCCAGCTTCACCTAGCCATCCATTCCCCTTTCGGATTAGTTCTGGCTTCCTCTTCTTCAGAAAACCAGCCCAGAACCTCTCTGCCGGGAGTAGGTGGCCCCTCGGTCCTCCCCAGGCACTCGATGCCGATGATCTCTGAGTAGTTGTCCCTCCTGCAAGTCTGTGAGCTTCCTGGAGGCAGTGCCAGGTCTCATTTGTCTCTGTGTCCCCAGCTCCCAGTGTGGAGTTTGGCATTGGTTAGCCCAGTAGTTACCCAGTGTCTGTAGCCTGAATGGATGAATTTCTGGGCATCTCATGGACTTTGGGGTGGAGGATTGGGTCGCCTTGCCTTGGGCCCCCACTGCAGCATTTAGCTGCACACTTTCGCTCCAAGTGCAGAGACCTCACACAGGACTCCGGGAACACAGCCCTCACTGAAACTATCAGAAGCTTCACACACTGCATCCCGCCCTCATGTACTCCTCCAGCACCATGTGAAGGGTATATTCCCATCCCTGTTGTATAAAGTAAAGCCCAGCAAAGACAGAGATGGTCACCACAAGCACACACAGCTCCATGTGGAAGTGGGCCGAAGTCACAGAAAGGGCGACATACATCCCTGGGCACCAGATGTAGAGTTATCCATTTTGCCCTGAGTTACCACCCTGAGACTTTGAGCACGGAACACATGAATGCACCCAAGTTTCTGGGTAAATTCCAGCACAGCATAGGGAGAACAGTCTAAAGCCATTTGCCTCCCTGTACCACCCTCCATTCCACTGAGCAGGTGCACTTCTGGATTTTGGCTCCTCAAACCCCTCTGGACAGAAGCCCTCCTACCATGACGTTCTGTTTTTATAGAGTGGATGGGGCTGTTCTGCACCAAAACGCACACCTCTGAGCCCAGGGCAGCAGTGCGATCCTCTCCTCGCAGCCCTGTGGATTCTCACAGCTCCTTTCACTTGGCCACTGTGGTCCTGGTGGGCCTGGGCCTAGACCCTCTTGCTAAGCAGCTTCTCGGAGACCCTAGAAGAGCCAAGGCTACACCTCTTCTTAGCCAAAGCCAGGATCTTTGGATCCTGCTCTTCCTCCTTGCTTCTTGCTAGCTGTGTGTTCTCAGGCACATCACGTGACCTCACCAAGCCTCCCTTGCCGTCGGTAACATTGGTGCAGGAGCGTGCTGAGGATGGAGGGGCTCTTGCACGCTGTATCTCCTCCGATGCCTCCTCTTGGGGCACAGTGTACGGTACCTGTGTGATTGGGTGGTTGAAGGCAGTGTCCTCTCTCAGACCTGTCAGGAGGCCCACAGCTGTGGCTCTTCACTTCCTGGTGCTTCCGTATGGCAGGCACTGCGTTGAGCACTTTCCACAAACTGTGAGTCCTCCCAGTGACTCCTCACAGCAGGCACAGTAGTGCTCATCTCACAGGTGGCAAAACTGAGGCCTACAGAGGTTAGTTCTAGGCTTCGGTCTTAGTGTCTGTAAGTGGTGGAGTTGGGTTAAATTTGAGTTCTACCCAAGTCTAGAGTAAGTTTCTAACTGCCCTGTTCTCTCCTGATTGTCAGAGAAGGGGAATGTGAATCTTGGAGACTCGATATCCCCGACACCTGCCAACCAACTACAGTCCACCCAGCCCTTACTGGGTTTTAATAAGTGTGGACAAGCCAGCAACAACAAAAAGACCAACTCTTTATTCATATGTAACTTAGGAAATCATTTTAATTTTGACTAGAATAATTTCTTTTCATGTCATTTCTTTATCTCTAAGCTTTTTGTTTAAAAATAATTATGGGACCCGGCAAGTGGCATGGGGGTTAATGACTTAGACTCCCACATGGCCAACTGTGGTTCAAGTCCTGGACCTGGCAGCTTGAAAATCATGCCAGGCACATGTGCATGTGTGCCCAAAATTCCAAGAGGAGAATGTATTATGGTGTGGTTATCCTCTTGGGGATAATTTCTCATTTTCCCTCATTCTGGCAAGCGCATGTGCCCCACAGCAAAAACCTAAATATATATATATATATATATATATATATATACATATATATATATATATATAATGAATATAAGTAATACATCAAAATGGGGAACAATTGAAAAGTGTAAGCCAGGGAAGATTTTTTTCCCCTGTCTGTATTCCCCATTTTCATTTTTCTCCCTCAGAGACTTTCTTTCCTTTTTTCTCTTTTTTTCTTTTTAAAATTTTTTGTTAAAGGTCATGTGTGCTTACCAGAGAGACAGAGAAATAAAGAGAAAGTGAGAAATCACCCCCCCAGGGGGCATGGCCACATCTCAATCCCTTCTTCTTTATTCTTCTCTTGGGATTTTGGGCATGCAAGCACACACACCCAGTGTGATTTTCAAGCCACTGGGTCTGAGACTTGAACTGCATAGGTCAGCTATGTAGGATCCAGTGCCTTAGTCACCATGCCACCTGCTGGCACAACTCCCCCTCCTTTTTGTGTCTCCTTCCAGAGATAATTTGTACATGTACAAGCTTTATTAAAAGTTACACTTTAATTTTGAAATAACTACAGATTCAAGGGCCAGCAGGTGGAGTGGTGGTTGGAGGCACTGGATTTTCACATGGCCAACCACCGTTTACGTCCTGTACCTGGCAGTTTTCTCACCTTCTCTTTCTCTCTCTCTCTGTCTGGTCAAATTAAAAAATAATAATGACAAATGGAGTTAAATAAATAAGTCTTTTTAAGAAATCAAAAGGAATAACTACAGATTCATATGCAGTTCTAGAAAACATTACAGATAAATACCATGTATTGTTTTCCCAGTTTCCCTCAATGGTAAGATTGTGCAAAACTATAATAGTGAATTGATTTTTATGTAAGGTATGTGGTATTGGTTAAGTTTTTTAGAGAGAGTTTTTTTTTTTTTTTTTTTTTTTTTTTTTTTTTTTCCTATAGGGTACATGTGCTTGCTGGAGAGACAGAAAGTGAGAAATCACCCCCCACCCTGCCCCGAGGGGATGGCCACACCACAGTCTCTTTTCTTCCATTCTCCTCTCAGGATTTTGGGCACGTATGCACACACGTCCAGTTTGAGTTTCATGCTGCCAGGTCTGGGTCTTGAACTGCAGTCAGCCATGTGGGAGCAACGTAACCATTAGCAATCTGCTGGCTTAGTTTGTTTGTTTTTTTCTTTCTTTTTTGCCTGTGGTATCCAATTGCTCCAGGACCATATATTTCTCCACTGAATTGTTTTTGCATCTTTGTCAAAAATCAGTTGGGCATATTTATGTGGGTCTATTTCTGGGTTCTATTCTGTTCCATTAATCTGTGTTTTTCATTTTGTTTTGTTTTGGTTTGTTTATTGTATGAAAGAGAATGAGAGATGGAGACACAGCACCCCCAATGGGGTCTCAAACGCCACAACCCGCCCCAGCCTCAGCCAGCCCAGATCATGGGCACTGTGTGCCTGGTGCAAACCAGTAACCTTCCCATGTAGGTCTGCCTCACAGAGCATTGCATGTTACTGCACCTGGTCCCTGTTTTTAAACCCACCTACTGTTTTTACTAAGCAGAGCACATAATCCACACTATCCTGCAGGTTATCCTGCTCATTAGCAGCAGCTTGGAGTTTCTGTGCCTTTTTCTACATCTCATGGATCCCTCTGTCAGGCTGACAAAGCCTGTGAACCCTTCTCAGGGTATTCTTTAAGTGGATAAAGTAAAACCCATGAGGTTACAGAAGAAACCAGTTAGGTTTCATACACTTGTCAAAACAGAAATACACCTGTGGTGTAGTAGTACGGGTACTTCTTGACTAACATTAAATAACAAGATCTAGTAGTGGGTTTAATTGCTATTAATAGTTTCAAAGTAGTGATGTAATTGATCTTTTGAGAAACCTGCAACCGTAAAGTGATATGAGAATGTCTATGATTTCCATGAGTGGCCAAGTCACAACTAATTCTACTGGGGTTTGTGGACTACATTCATAATCGAAGAAAACACTGAGTTGTAGTTAGAAGTTAATAAAAATCAAGATGCGATTTTTAAATCATTTATTTTACTCATCCAAGTTGACAGGGCCCTTAATTCTCTCCAGGAACCCAGTTTTGAACTTCTGTATTCACACTTGGAGATGATCATATCATCTTCATTCTTGTTATCAGCTGTGTAGTATTTCATTACATTGATGCACCTTCATTTATTTAACCAATCTCCTACTAAGAGACACTTAGGTTATTTCCAATCTTTTGCTTTCACTGCTAACTTACATTTCTTGAAGATTTCTCCTGCTAAGATTTCCTTCTCAAGCAAGGCCACCAGGCTGGCCCTCTGCATTGAGAGAGACCCTTGACAGTGATACATAATGAGCAGGCTCTAGCCTCAGCACTCCTTCCTTCTGGAGCTGTCCACCTTCCACACCATGATGTCCTTTGCATCTCTTGCCTAGCCCAGGCCTGGGGATTCCATGCCAGCCTTGGTGAGCAAGCGAGCAAGCAAGTGAGTGATCGGGTAGGCAGGCCAGAGAATGTTCCCTAAGCTCCGCAGCATCCCGTGAGCAGATGTAAAACTCCTCTGTGCCTTTGTGCTACATTTTATTAACAGCAGATTGCAAGATGCTAACATTTTATCATGTCAGCTCTTGCATTTGAGCTAGCGCAGGCATTGGCCTGCGAGTAATTAGCTGCTGGGTGGTGTCTTTTCTTCATCTTTTTTCTCTCTTTAAATTGGAATCAGAAAATCTGTTTTCTTTCTTCTTCGTAGTAGTAGATGCAGTTCATGGAACACTCTGTGTGGACTTGGCTGTTTTTCCACATTCATGGGCAATTAATTTCCAGCTATAATCCAGTTACCCAGCAAACATGGAGTTGCCTCCCAATGTTGTCAACCATTTGCTGGAATAATTTCCCCCTAGGTCCCCTCTTGGGAAAACAAGAGATCATAACACCTCATCTGATGTGTGGAACATACCTGGCTTTGAAACCCTGGCCATTTCGATGTTCAATCTTTAATTAAGTCAGTATTTTCTACATCTGGCTCTTGGATTCCCACCTCCCCAGTTTGGAGTGAGTTTTTTACGACCATGGCATATTCACATCAGTCATGGAGTGATGTCAGCCACCATCTGTAACATCAGACACAGCCCGCGTTCCATCCACAGGGTTAATAGCATTTATTGGGCACCTACAATGTGTCGGGCCTTGCACTGGGCTCTTAGGCTGAGATGGACGTTCCCCTCACACATCCCTGCGTGAGCTCCCTAAGATCCAGATCTGAGTACTATTCAACACAATACCCTTCTCTGGCCCCCTCTGCTCTGGGACAAAGCCCAATTCCACGGGCTGGTCTCTAAAGCCTCTCACAACCCCAGCCCACCTGACCCCACTTTGTCCCCATTGCACTAGAATTTCCCAAAATGCTTCCAAGCTTTGCTCCTGCAACACTCTCTACCTAGATCCCTTTCCTCTCCAGGCTGCACCATGACTCCCCAGGAAGCTCAGCCTTTTCTCACTGCTAGGTGTGCCCTGTGCTTCTCTCCCCGAGACATCATTGCACTTGCCTCCTCCGTGGGTTCCTTACAGGTGAGGATCACGTCCGACCCACTCACTGAGATCACCAGTGGCAATATGGTGGCCGAATCCAGAGGTCAATTCTCTGTCCTCGACTCCCTCAACCTCTTAAAGTGTGTTACAAATTCCAGACTTTCAGGATAACACTCTCGTCAGGTTCTTGCCTCATAAGCTGCTACTTCTTTATCTCTTGCTGTTCTTCCTCCCTGCCTGCCTGTCCTCTGAATGTTGGTGTCCCCAGGTGGATCCTGGACTCTCCCTTCTTTTTGTCCCTAATCTTTATCTGGGATTGCTCTTCACAGCCAGGTCCTTACACTCCATCTAGAGTGTGGCAACGGCTAGACTGGGCCCTGGACTTGTGTCGTCTTTGCTGTCTCAGCCTCTCTAACATATGTCTGAAAGGCGTCCTGGCAGGGGAGGTTCCGGTAGGAAACAAGCCAAATTAGAAGGTCTGAGAGTTTTAGTAAGGGTCCTACTCTTGGGGTTGTAGGGGGGGTTAAGGTACCCAACAAGGGGTGCTGAGGCACTCAGAGACAAGCAGCCATAGGCATTCATTGCCACCTGGAAGGCTGAAGGGACAAGGGGAGAAAACGGTCTTCTGAGTCGAGAGCAAGCTGGCATCCATGGAGGAGGTCCTTCCTGGCAGGGGCTGTGGTCATAAAGGGGTAAAGCTGTAGCCAAAAATAGTAGCTCAGGGGGGCCAGCAGGTGGAGTGTTAGTTAAAGTGCTGGACTCCCACGTGGCTGACTGTGTGGCTCAAGTCCTGGACCTGGCACTTAAAAATGACAGCAGGTATGTGTGCATTCATGCCCAAAATCCAGAGAGAGATTGCAACATGACCATTGCCCCAGGGGGTGATCTCCCACTTTCCCACTCTCCGTCTCTGGTGAGCACACGTGCCCTATGGCAAGAAATCTTAAGAAAAAAAAAAGTAGCTCAGGGCACTACCTTGCTTCCCCTTCCACCCTCCGATCTGCTAGTCTCCTCTTTGGGCCACTTCCAAATGGAACCTAGAGGACAAAGAGCCTGGGTGGTGTCATTGCCATTCCCTGGCTCAGCCTCTTGCAGCAAAGAACAGGGTGGAGAAGAGTGAAGAATCGTTTGTGGAGGGTCAAACAGTAACTATGACAGTCCACCCTTTGCTACTTGCGTCTGTCTTCACCCTCTCTCAGAGCAAGACATTCTCATCTCCACGAAGCAGGGAGGGACCCACAGCCCATCAGCCACTAAATTGCGATGGAGTGAGGTCAGAGCAGTCTCGCTCCCACCCAGAGCCTGAACTAGACAGTGGTGGATGGCAGGAGAGGGCAGGAAGACAGAAATGAATGTGGTGGCTGTAGTACCAGGCCTGTGGCCGAGGGAGAGGCAGAGGGCAATGGGCGTCGCTTCTCTCCTCTAGCACCATTCTAGGGTCCTCTCACACCCTTTGAGCACCTTGGCCACTGGTAGTTTGATACCTGAAGGGTGACCCAGTTCTTCACTTGCCAGTTCTGCGTCGTTGGTCATCCTGTTTTATTACTTGCTGCAGTTTCCCGTTGACTGTTGAGAGAGAAGCACGTCTTGCCACTCTCAGCAGAGGCCCAGGGTCCAGGCCGAGTTCTCTTTTCTTCACTGTGCCGCAGCGCTCACTTGCCCCCTGGCAATTAAGGTCACTTTCTCAGTTGAGGAGTCCAAGGAGCTCTGAATGGCCAACAAGTAGCCCCAGTTTCTTTTCTTTTCTTTCTTTTTAGAGGTTTTTGCCTTAGGGCACGTGTCCTTGCCAGAGAGACAGACAGACAGACAGAGACTGTGAAAGAGAAAGTGAGAAATCACTGCCCAGGGGGCATGACCATGCCTCAATCCCTTCTTCCTTCTCCTGGGATCCTGGGCATGCACACACATACGCCTGGCATGAGTTTTAAGCCACCGGGTCCAGGTCTCGAATTGTAGTCAGTCATGTGAAAGTCCAGTGATGTAACCACTACGCCATCTGCTGACCCCCTCCTCACCCAGTTTCTAACTTAATGGAATCATGGCTGTGTTTCCTGGTGGAAGCCTTTGAGAAATAAGGCCTGCTGAGCCCAAACTTACTGTCTCTGTTTACATTCCTCAGAAGCAGATCCCAAAATGAGTTTCTTGTACAAGTGATTTATTAAAGAAGTGCTCCCAGGGGAATCCAGTAAGGGAAGGGTGAGGAGCCAGGGAAGGACCAAGCTCACACAAGTCTCAGCCTTAGCCTGAGCTCACAGGGGAGCTCTGGAGTGTAAGTCGCGCCTCCGCCTCCGGGTTGTGTGGGCCGTGGGCATGAAGCAAGAACGCTGGCTTTGCTTTGAGACTCTCACCCCTCAGTCACTGGGCAGGGGCTGCCCAGGGGGAGGTAAATTCCCAGGCACTTCCAGCTGCCTGAGCCAGTGGGCCAGGCGGGCTCCGGCAGTCCATGTGATGTTCTCTGATAAAGAGCCTCAGATGTGGCTGTTAGAAGCAAAAACACACCAAACCAGGAAAAGCCAAAAATTGAAAGAAAAAAAAGGAAGAAGCTGAGGAAATCTGGGCAGAGCTCCAACATTGCCAGCATTGTCTGTTAAGTTGCAGAGATGGGAAACAAAAACTCCTTACGCGGGTTACTGAGGTAGAAGGGTGAGTGGGCCGTGGCGATGGCTACACAGCTCTGAATATACGAAAAGTGATTGAGCTGTACACTTTAAACAGGCAAATTATACGGCATGTAAATTAGGTCTCGATAAAGAGGACATTAAACAAAACAAGAAAAAAGAGTGGGGACACTCTTGCTGGGAGATAGCACCATATACTGGCCGCTGGTCCTGACACACACAGATCCCCAACCTCACAGGGACTGTCTTGGCCGGTGCTGAGATGCCGCCTTCAGCAGCCCATGTGACCATCCCTCAGGCTCGCTGCGAGGCACCAGGCCCTTGCTTCTCTCACCAAGAATCGGGTTCCTGTGTGAGCTGAGACGGTGTGGCCATGGATAAGGCATTCAGTATGGCTGCGGATGGTAGTCCTGGCAGAAGTATCCAGCAGAGAAGCCGGATCTATACCAGACTCCATGAAGATTAATTGCTACGCCCCTGCCTCATGTGGAAAACACCTAGTGTAATCAGAGTGCCATCATTGTGGTTTCCTGAAAACCCTGCCATCTGGGTACCATCAGCAGTCTTGGCCCGTGCTCTTGGCAAACCGGGCACTTGGTAGCAGTAGCCAGTTCAGCTTCGGTGTGAGGCAGTCTCTGTTGTCGAGACAGAAAAGCCTCAAACCCTGTAATTACAGAATAGATATCTGTGTTGCCCCAAAATTTATATGTTCAAGTCCTACCCCCTCCTCCCCCCACACACAGTGTCTGTATTTGTAGATGTGGCCAGGATTACTCCAAGAAAGTAATTAAAGTTAAATGAGGTGGGGAGGGGGCCCAGATCAGAGAGATTAGCGTAATAAGAAAAGATATTAGACAGTTCTCTTTCTCTCAGCCCCCATGCGCACAAAGAATAGGTCATGTGAGTGTTCAGTGAGATGGGAGCCAAGAGAAGAGGCCTCAGAATGAACCCCATCTTTCTAGCCCCTTGACCTTCTAGGCTCTTCTAGCCTCCAGAATGTAAGTAACAAATTTCTGTTTTTTTTTTTTTTTTTTTTTTTTTGAGAGGTTTTTGCTATAGGGCGTATGCACTCACCAGACAGAGACAGAGAGACAGAAAGCAAGAAATCACCCCGCAGGGGGGATGGCCACACCGCAATCCCTTCTTCTCCATTCTCCTCTTGGGATCTTGGGCATGCACGCACACGTGCCCGGCATGAGTTTAAGCCACTGGGTCCAGTACTTGAACCGCGGTCGACTACGTGGGAGTCCAGCGACATAGCCATTACGCTAACTGCTGGTCCCCAAATTTCTGTTGTTTAAGCCACCCAACCTGTGGTGTTTTGTTAGGGCAGCCTGGACAGACAAGGACACCTGCTGTCACAGTCACTTAGGTCCGGAAGTGACCACCAAACAAGGATAGACTGGCTGGGGACAGAGATGGGTGGACATCCACAGGCTACGTCATCTTGCTCACCTCATTGCTGGGAGCCCCCTCTAAACCCTCTGGCATTCACGTGACATGACGATCTTCCTATACTGTGTCTATTTGGAGAGGTCCAGTCACGTCCTGACCTCATCACTGCTTTTCCAACCTTGTTCTTTCCCAATCCGAGTGGCCCTCTAACCCGTGAGCCCCTGCCCATCAGTCAGTGTAGACCCATTCCTCAGGCTCTCTCTCCATCCACTGAAGTGGGCAGTCAGGTGCCAGCTGAGGTCTGCCCACAGGACAGACGCCTTTCACCACTGGCCTTCAGGGCAGCCCCTGAGCGGAGCTGTAATGCAGCCTCTGTCCATTCTGGTGAGTGCTGGCTCACCACACATGCCCGCGTGTGAGCGGGGCTTCTCACGGCCTCTCTTGTGTTAACCAGTCAGAGGGAATTTCCAGCAAGAGAAGGCGAATCAGCGGGAGCGGTTCCACGTGACTTAGTGTGCCTTCTGCTCTGGCCGGGCTTCTGCCCAGCACCCGTTCCCTGCGAGTGCCACAGCGCTGCTGCTCGCTCCAGTGTTCTGATTTTGAGGAGCGGATCAGCCCCGTGTGCTGCTGTTGCTGCGTAACAAATACTACAGACTCTGGCTTAAAACACCCATTTATTAGCATACGGTTTCTGTGGGTCAGAAACCAGGAATAGTGTAACTCTGGGTTCACCAGACTGAAATCAAGTTCTCAACCGAGGCAGCCATCGCGTCTGAGGCTAGAAGTCCCCTTCCTGATTCTTTCGGGTTGGTAACAGAATTCAGTTCTTCGCTTTTGCAGGATTGATGTCCCTGTTTTCTTGCCAGCTACAGTTGGGAATCACTCTTCCCTCCTCGAGGCCTCCCTCTGGCTCATGATGTGGCCTTCTCAACCCGGGAGCCTCTTAAAGCCGACAGGGCAGTCTCTCATGTCTGCTGTGGGGTCTGATATGATGCAGTCATAGGAGTGATTATGCATCATGTTTAGACTCGGGGCAGGGGCTTACATAGGCCATGTACACCCCAGGGATCAGGGCTCTCAAGACCGTTTTAGAGTTCTGCCTATGCACCCGGTTTGTAAGAGCAATTTCATCATCATACAGGATCCCAGCTGAAGGGGACTTAACAAAGGAGTGAATAAGACGACCCGGCAAGGAGCAGGCGTAGGGCAGTACATAGACAGCTCCCTTAGCGTCCCTAGGCCTGAAGGCGTGAGGCGATGGGGCAGCCGGTGGCATCTGCGAGGAGAGCATCATGGAGAGAAGCTGGCTATGAGGAAGCAGTGGCCTCTCACCAAGGGACGTTCTTCAGGAAGGGCTGAGAGGAGAGATGCTCTCCCTCCTTCCACCTTTCCGTCTCCTGCTGGGCTCCTCAATGGTGAGCCCAACCAGAGCCAGAGAGCCAGGAAGCCCCTTGATACCGTCTACACAGGTCAATCTCCTGGGGCACACGGCAGGGGAGGAGAGAGGAAAGGGGACTGGAGTCGGGGTGGGTGAGTAACAGGCAGACACCCAGCTAGCAGTTCAGCCATTTGGTATCCCCCGGCCATGGGGTCAGTCCCTATGAGAGCCCAAGAGCCAGAATGAGCTGCCTTTTCAATGTAGAGACACTAGCTGCTGGGAGAGGAGCGTATGCTGAGCGCTGAACCCCCAGAAGTCTGGTACGATTCTATGGGGACACGCCAGCCCACCCCACCCCATCTTTGCCCAGACGCGCCAAGTTCACTGGGTTCACTGGGTCTTAAGGCCCAAGTGGCAGGGCAGCTTGAACCTATGCAGAGCTTTTCTTTGGGCCCATCCCAAACTGGCAGGCTTACCAGTTCTCCAGTCAATGGGTCAGAGCCCCCAGATGTGTATGAGCCTCCAAAATCCAAAGAGGTCCCTTCGGCACCGTGCCTCTTGTCTAGCAGCTTCTGGCACAAGTGCAGCCACACGGCTTTCGGTCTAGAGGTGTTCCAGATTCTGTCTCCTGCCCTCGGCTCCTACTAGAAGCCAGGAAGCCGAGGAGGCCAGGAGATGCTGTCTTTGGGGTCAGTCCCCTGGACACAGAGCGGGTGGAGAATGGATCTGTGTGAGATGCAAAGGGAGGGGAACTGGCCCTGCATCTCAGACCTGCCATGGCAAAAGTGCTCACTTTTATCAACTACCATGGCCTCCCGCCTAGTGACAGCACTGGCCTTCTCACTGGCCTCCTCGCCTCCTCTCTCACCCTCACCCCAGTTCCACTCCATGCTCCAGCAATAGCTGGAGTGAGCCTATAAAATAGGAGCCAAATCAGGCCACAAATCTTCCAGTGGCCCCATTGTTCTTCTAAGAAACCAGTGGTTTATTTGAACTCTTGGCCTCTCAGTCTTAGGTTCTGGACTATCTGGCCCTCAGCCAGGTTGGTACATGAGACATTCTCATCATTGGCCCATTTGTGGCCCACTTTTATTTTTTTCTACTTATTTTAAAATTATTTTTTAAAAGAGAGACTGCTATAGGGCACATGTGCTCACCAGAGAGACAGAAATCACCCCCTGGGAGGATGGCCGCACTGCAATCCCCTCTCCTCCATTCTCTTCTAGGGATCTTGGGCATGCACACACATGTGCCCAGTGTGAATTTTAACTGCCAGGTCTCAGACTCGAACCGCTGTCGACTCTATGGGAGTCCAACAATGTAACTGTTATGCCATCTGCTGGTCCCTGCTACTCTTAGCAATGTGGTAAGTGCTATGAATTCATCACTCCAAACAAAAGCTGAGCCTTTGACAGTATCCTACATCAGCCATCTGGTTCTTCATCCTCTCCTGCCTCACCCACAGTATCCAGCATCCTGAATCCTGGGGCCTCTTGTTTTGCTTTTTTTGATTTCATCACATCCATGTATATTCATAAAAACTTTTAAAAAGTCTGTTCAGGCCGTAGTCCTGGGGGTCGAACTTTTCCCTCACTGTGACATTGCTGACACTCATCTATGCTGCTGTGTTGTCGTGGACAGCTGTTTTACCTGCTGTATAATATTCCCATGGGCCAGCCCAGGCCATGCTCCTTTCTTAGAAGTGTGGGGGCAGCAGAGCTCTGGACCCATCCCCCTTGTTCTTCAGAAAGAGAAACAGGTCTAGGGAGGTGAGTGCTTCCCTAAGGCGCACAGCCAAGCTTGGAGAGCAGCCTCCTCGCTTCCACGAGCTTCAGGCTTTTTTTAGGACAGGGAATGAAGAGTGAGATGCCAGGCACAAGGGACGCTACACTTTCCTGCTTCCGTGGCCTGGAAAGCATGGATGGTGTGGTGAGGGGAGCACCAGCTTTGGCGCTAGGAGACCTGAGTGCTGATTCTCAGCTTCCACACAAACCAGCTGTGGGGTGTGGACAAGCCAGCTCCCCTCACTCAGCCTCGGTTTCCTTCTCTGCTGACGGGTGTCATAGCAAGGCCCTCTCCTGGGATGTGGGGAGACTCCAGCTCCTGCAGAGTGGAGGAGGGGGTCACTCCTGGTGGGGGGACAGGATGTGAAGGGGACACTGGGGTGGGGCCAGGGAGCTGTGGAGAGGATTCGTGGCCTCTCTCTGTGTGAGGCCACTCGAGGGTGACCACAGCGCACAGAAGGGCAGGGGCAGGAGCAGGCTTGGGTGGCCACCCGGCTCGCTAACAGCCCTCTGCCTAGCAGGTCCACAACTCTTCACCGCGGGAACATGTGTTTGCCACCGCAGGCCTTGAATGTCTTGTAAAACTTGCAATTTGTTCAAAAGAATCAAACAGCATGAAAGGGGATGCACAGCCTTCATCCAGGGCTGGTGGATGGGAGCGGCTCCAAGGCTGGTTTCCATTTAAACCAGATTTGGAGGCGTGTGTTCCCTCAGAGCTCTGGGTCGGGAGGCCCTGCCCGGGCACAGGCCGTGTGCCTGGCTGTGGCCCTGGTGGAGGACCGGGGACCTCGCATCCCCCTCCTTGGAGTGGGGGTAACGGTGGGATTGTTCCATGCAGTGTAGGACGGACGGATGTGAGGTGCTAGAGCAGTGCCTGGTAGGTCAGGTGTCAGGAGGACCCGCCCCTATGCTCACAGGAGGCAGATAGAGTGCGGACTGTGACCCCAGAGGGCAACACCAGGACAGGGGCCCCAGGGGGCTTCTGCCATCTGGGGAGGCAGGGAAGGTTTCCTGGACAGAGATGGGTCTTGGAAGAAAAAGGGGCACATGTAAAGGCTCTGAGAGGGCAAAGGGGATTTCATGTTTGAGGAACCAGAAATTTCCTGGGGCTAAGAGGGCCAGGGGTCAGGCCATGGAGGATTATGGGCTGTCCTTTGCAGGATGACCAAACCAGCCTGGCGCACCAGGAAAGACTTCACCAAGGAAAGGACTTAAGCTTGGAGTTGAAGGACGAGACGGGTGAGCATCGTGACGAGGGTGTTCCAGGCAGAAGGAACGGCATGTGCAAAGGTCTGGAGTCTGGGGAGCACCAGGCATGGTGTGGGATGGGCTTGGTGTGTGGGGCCTGGCTGGGCGGCTTTTCTTCCTTGTCTGTGCATCAGAAGGGCCACGAGGCTGGGACATGCCTCCAGCTCACCCTCAGTCTGCTGGTGACCTGTTTGGCAGTGCTGGAGGGGCCAGCAAGCCAGGAGCTGGGCTGTGGGGAAGGAGTGGAGGCAGTGAGCAGAGAGGGGAGTGGTTCATCATGGACCCTGAAGCCTGGGCTGGAGGGAGGCCCAGTGCGGGTGAGAGTCCAGGGAAGCCTGCTCAGAAGTGCCCTCCCCAGGGCCAGCCAGCACACGATTATGCCCCCTTCCCAGCACCCCTGTAACCACTCCCTGGGCATGTGTCACACCTGCCTGGCCTCTCAAGGTCTCCCGTTTCTCCCCTGGGTGGAGTGGGGATTAGTGCTTTCTGAGGTTCTTTCTGCTCTAGTCGTTCCTGACAATTCGGTTTGGTTGTGGTCAGGGGCTTGTCCAAGGTCACACTGCGAATCCACTCCCCCGAGTAGCCTCCTGCTGCCTGTCAGGACTCCAGCGTGTCCCCTTCCTCTGGCACTTCAAGCATCCCACCCAGCTAAGTGGCCAGTGGGGAAAGCCAAAGAAATGGCCACTAGGGGGCACCAAGACCCAACCCAACCGGCACCTCTGAGCGGAGCCCTCTTCACTAAATTGTGAAAGGGACATTAGGGACAGTGGAAACTTGAAAGTTTGTCATGGGCTGGGGCCTCTCCTGTCTTTGAGAGAAGACAGGAGACTCCAGCTCAAGTGCCGAAGAAGACTAGGCCAGCCCTGCCAGGATGCTCTGCCAGTTTCCCCACTGGTCAGGGCAGAGAGCTGCCCTTCCTCAGATGAGAATGAGGAAGGGGTTGGGCCGGGAGGGGCTCACTAGGGCCTGGGCCTCCCTGCCCCACCCCACAGTGCCCCTGCACCTGGCCCTACCCACCCACCCACTCCCGTTTGAGGCCTCCTTAGTGCTCCCGATGTGAAGCTGTCTCCTCCCTCTGCTCTGCAGGGCTTTGGCGCTGACTGAGCACAAGGAAACAGAGGCACAGGGAACTGAATGCTTTTGATCTCACCTGGCTGAGAAGCTCTGCACCTGGGGGTCTGTGCTCTGGGCCTGGGGGCCAGGGTGGGCTAGGTTTTCCCCGGCTTGTTGTTGAGTACCTGAGCTGCAAATACGTGAACCTGCCCAGTAGAAGGCACCCCCGCCCCCACCCCAGAGGAAGCACTGAGCCCAGTGGCAGCCCTGGTGCAGGGGCTTCCAGCGGTGAAGGTAGCTTGTCCAGGGAAGGTCCCACCTTGCCTCCCAGCTCTGAAGTCACCCATTCATCTCTTTTCCCTCCATTCAACAAGCATCAAAGACTTCGATTCTATGCAGGGCCCTACTGTACCCAGAGGGCTCTGGGAAGATTGGCTCCTGGCCGGGAGAACCCACCAGAGTGGACAACGAAGTGCAGTGTGGGTGACTGGTCAGAGCGGGGAAGTGTTCCTGCTGGCAGGAACAGCATGGACCAAGGCCTGACAGCCAGAGGTAGAACAGTGGCGGGAGGGGGGCCAGGGTCGATGTGGAGGGTCCCAGCGTCACCAAGGCCTTTGAGCTCCAGCCTGGGGCTAGGCCGTCTGGGCATCTTCCCCTGCTCTGCAGCTGTCCTTTTACTTGAAGGGTTTGTTGGCTGGGGACCCCCATGGCTGATGAACTCTGAGCCCAACTCTTGCAGGAGCCTTGGCACCCCAAAATACCACCCCTAGTGTTTAGCTGTCCCAGTGGAATGCAGGTTGAGAAGGGAGAAGTGTAGATGGGAGCTGAGGCTGCAGAAATAGGCTGGGGGGGGGGCGGGGGTAGGGACAGGAGGCCGTGGGGGTGGGGGAGGCGGGAGTAGCCGATTGGTCTCAGAGAAGAGGCTCCTGCCCTTTGAGAACTGAACCGCGGCATCAAAGGCTGCTTAGACGCCTGCGGAATAAGGTGGAATATTATGGAAATTGTCTCCCCTGCTTTGTGGCCTGGGAATTCACGGTCATTGAGAAGAATTTCCCCCGGCCCCATAGTTCTCCTTCTTTTTGAAAGTAAAGCTTTTGGAATAAATATAAATTATGGTCATGCTTTTTTTCCCTGAACTCAACTGGCTTTACCAACCATAATGTAAATGGACTGGACTGTTACAAAACTGTTTTTCCAGCGTTGAAAGATAGAGCAGACCCCCTCCTCGGGACTCAGTGTGTGACGCCCCAATTGTCATCTTTCCTGTGACCATCGCTTGTCACCGGTGCTGAGCTGGCCTGGCAGCGGAGGGCTTAGAAGGCTGGCTCCTGTCCTGACTTGCCATACAAGAGTCGTGGGCAAGACCCCTGAGCTTTGGGGCCTTCGCTGCCCACAGGAGTTCATCACACCTACTGATGGTCCATTTGTTTTTCTCCAAGTAATCTGAACACATTGTTTTGAAAAAACAGTGCTACAGGCCGAGAAAGAGCCAACAGTCCCTAAATTATTACGGTCTCAACCAGCCCCAGCCCCACTTCCACTCTGCAGAGGCAGCTACACCCACGTCCTTACTGTGGCTTATTCCGTGTTCACCTTCACACTCCAGCAGAATGTGTCATGGGGCCGTTCTTCCGCTCCTCTCCCCCAGAAACTTCCACAGGCTTCCTGGGCTCCCGTGACTCCCTCTTCCTCAGTCTCTCACAGTCATTGCACATAAATGTCGCCGAATCGCTGTCTGGACTTACGTGATCACAACTGTGTAAACTTTCATTAATCCAAGTACTGTACCCGGATTAGTCTTTTTCTTCACACGTTTACCATTTGCAAAAACTAGTAATTGAATTGTTTTGTCAATTGTGTCTAATCGTCTGTGTTCCTACTGCTAATTCTTCCCAAGCCCTTCTGATAGCCACATACCCACCCTAGTTCCCAACTCCATGGGACTGGCCCAGCCCTGTGTCTCCCTGGCCCTGCAGCCCAGCTGTCTGCTTGGACTTCTCCCTGCCTCTCTCCTGCACTGGAGTCCTTGTTTGCCAAAGCTCAGCGGAGCTTGTCCTCTGGTAACTTTTTGAAAATTAGTTCACAGAAAATGCTTTTTTTCAAAATTTCTCAAAATGTATGAAAATAACTTTATTCTACACACACCTTGATTAATAGTTTAACTAGGTTTCTAGCACCCCTCCTCCCCACTCATGTATTGAGATTTGTTTGTAAAAGTATTAAGAGGAAACTGAAGGGCCGATTTAGTAGCACAGCGGTGATGTTCCACTCTGGAGGAGTCCCACGAGGTGACCACGGCTAGAATCCCCGGCCTGGTCAGCCTGAAACGCACCTGGCACACACGAGTGCCCAAGAGCCAGTGGACTGGAGACCTGGAGAAAGGGGACCCTGTGGAAGATGCTCTTTCTCATCTCTGTCTCTCTCAGGAGCTCACATACATGATCTATCAGAACAGAAAATGAACTGTACAGGAAAAAAAAAGGAAATGTAATACCTTTGTGGTGTAAAAAGGTGGGGCCTTGGAGTGGTGAAGTGATTAGGGGTGGGCCCCTGTAATTGAGTTCTGGTGGGTTTCTAAGGAAGGGAAGGCGCCCAGAACAGGAACACTGGTCGACACAGCCACTCTGCTCTGGCTCCCATGATGTGACTAGACTCTGAGACACCCTGAGAGGTGGCCCCGGGTGTTGGACCTTCGAAATGTGAGCTGAATAAGCCTCTATTTTTATAATTGTTCGGCTTCAGGCATTTTCTGTTATTAGCAATAGAATGGACAAAAACACTGGGCATGGTATTTCAGATTGAAAATTGTCTTACTCAGACTTTCTTAAAGGATTTTTTTTTTTTTTTCTGGAGAGGTTTTTGCTATAGGGCGCGTGCGCTTGCCAGACAGACAGAGAGACATAGAGACAGAAAGCGAGAAATCACCCCCCAGGGGGGATGGTCACGCTGCAATCCCTTCTCCTCCTTTCTCCTCTCGGGATCTTGGGCACGCACGCACACGCGCCCGGCGTGAATTTTAAGCCACCGGGTCCGGGACGCGAACCACGGTCGACTACGTGGGAGTCCAGCGACATAGCCATTACGCTAACTGCTGGTTCCCCTTAAAGGATTTTGCTCTATAGTGTTCTATCTTAGGATGTAGCTCTGAGAAATCTGGTGACATTCTGATTCCATATCCTTTTTTTTTTTATTTTGGAGAGATTCTTGCTCTAGGGCACATGCACTCACTGGCGAGACAGAGAGAGACAGAAAGACAGAAAGTGAGAAATCACCCCGCAGGGGTATAGCCACGCCACAGTCCCTTCTCCATTCTCCTCTCGGGACCTTGGGCATGCACGTACACATACCGGCATGAGTTTCAAGCTGCCAGGTCCCGACTTGATCTACAGTCGCTTGTGTGGGAGTCCAGTGGTGTAACCATAACGCCATCTGCTGGTCCCTGATTCCGTGTCTGTGTGGGGCTTTCTTCCTTTTTCTCCTTCTGCGTCTCTTTTTAGGATCACTCTGAAGTTTCCCAATGCCATTCCTTGGCGCGGGTGTTTTTCCGTCTGTAGCACTGGGCACCGAGTGAGCCCTTTCAGGCTGGAGGCTCATGTCTTTCAGTTTAGAACATTTTTCTCATTGTTTCTTGGATGATTTCCCTTCTTTTTCTCTGTTTTTGGAACTTTTATTAGTCAAATGTTGGCATTCTGGATTGATATTCAAACCCTCTCATTTATTTGTCTTCTGTTTTCCATTTTCGGGTCTTTTTGCCTACTCTCTGAGCAACTTTCTTGATGTTACCTTTCAGATTTTCTATGGAAGGTGTAATTTCAGTTTGCTTTTTTATTTGGTTTGGTTTTGCTCTGCACCTGCATTAACAACCTCCAGGTTGTTTTCATTCACCTGTTTGTGCCTGAGGAACCTTGGCAGGTGACTCATATCAAGAGTAGAGGCCCTAAAACGCCCACGGGACTCTCCATGCACCTGACCGCTGGGCGGGGGAGGGTGCGGCTTGTTGACTGGGCTTCATTGGGGTAATCTGGTGGCAAGCCAGCTTTTGGGGGGCAGGCTCAAAATGCCTGTTTCTTTAACAAATTTCTTTTAATAGTTTTATTTTTTTAAGATTTTTTTAAACTATTTATTTATCTATTTATTTTAATTTGACTGGGTATGGGGAGGGAGAGAGAGAGAGAAAGAGAGAAAGAAACTTGCCAGGTCTGGGACTCAAACCGTAGTCAGCCATGTGGGAGTCCAGTACCCTTAACCACCATGCCACCTGCCAGCCCCTCAAAATGCTCATTTCTAAGGCCAGTTTTTCCAGAGAAGAATCTCTACCCTTCTGTCCTGTGGTGGGAGAGGTGGGACAGTAGTGCAGCCGTGTGGATGGTTCTGGGTAACTCACCCTCTCTTGGACTTCTGGGGGAGGGTGTGAGAGCTGGGGGGCGGGCTAGCTGCCTGATGTTCAGGGCATAATATGGGGTCTAACAACTCTATGCTGACTTTCAACCAGCCCCTCCTGTTTTTATTCCAACCTTGCCCTCCCTTCCTCAACACCTGGCACCTCTGTGTTCCTGTGCTCCGTGGGAGACTTCCAGCAGGGCTCCCTGGGTGACTGGAGCGGCCCCTGCCCCGCCAGTTCAGCTCCCACTGCCATCAGCTGCCATGTCCCGTGAGTTCCTCTCCTGTTCTCACGGTTCTTACTTCCTACGGTCACCTTAATGGAGCTTCGGAAGGAGATGAGATCAATGCTTACATCCAGCCCTCTATTTTAGTTACACTGCCTGCATCAGGCGGTTTGGGGAAGCCAAAGAAACATCATCATGATAACAGCTAATATTTACCCAGCACTTGCTCCATTCCAAAGCCCTCTTAAGCAAGTTACAATGTATTATCTCACTGTCCCCTAGGAGGGAAGCTACAGATGTGAAAGCAGCGGTGTCTGGTCCAAGGGCACCCAGTGGAACCATCCAGACTCCTTGTGGGAGTCAGAGCCCCAGGGCACCCTGGCCTCCTTTGCTCCCCATGCCCACTCCATTTGACTGAAGTACCTTCTGGGTTCTGCTCACCCCGTGTGTACGCTCTCACTTCCACACCTTGCACAGGCTGTTCCCCTGTGGAAGGAACAAAAGACACTGGGAAAACTTGCTTTTAAAAATAAAAATGACCAGGACCAGCAGTCAGTGTAATGGTTACATTGCTGGACTCCCACATAGTCGACCCCAGTTCAAGTCCAGCCCCAACAGCTTCAAACTCATGCCAAGTATGTGTGCATGAGTGCCCAAGATCCCGAGAGGAGAGGATCCCAAGAGGAGAAGGGATTGTGGCATGGTCATCCCCTTGAGGGGAGATTGCTTGCTTTCTGTCTCTTCAGTGAGTGCATGCACTCTATAGCAAAAATCTCTCTTAAAAATAAATAACCTAGGCTTCCAGGGCACCAGCAAAAGTTTGCAACTCGCCTCCCCTCCCACCAGCCATTGCGACTCCAACAGCAGCTCTCTGTGGTGTTACTTCTGGTTTCTCTAGAGCTGTGATCCTTTCTTCTAGTGATTCCCGTCTGTATAAAAGGTTGCTTCAGCCATGCCAGGAATGCACACCTGTCCCGCCCCTTCCGTTTTTCATTTACGAAGGCTTGTTTTTCTATAATTAGTGCCTAACCCGTTAGTTTTCCATCTCTGAGGTGAGACAACTGCCTACCCATGAGAAATGCAGCACAGTGAGGAGAACAGCTGAGACTGTCACTGAACTCGACTGCATGCACTCTGCCATGTCGTAAAGGGACGGAAAGCAACTACAGATGCCGGACAGGGTGGGAGGAGGAGGGGAAATGGCTCAAACCGTGGTCAAATTCATGGGAGTCCAGTGACATAACCATTACTCCATCTGCTGGCTCCCCTTCTGAGGGGGTCTACAACCTCCAGCTCAGCTCTGGGGCATGCTCTGTAAGAGGGAAGGGGCAGGATAAACTAAAGCCAATTCAGAGGAACAACCAGGAGGAAAAATAGGGAGAAAAATATATATACAAGAAACAAGAAATGGAAATTATTTGTTGATAACATGTATCATCAAGTGACTTTACAGTGTATTCTGGCTAGAAAATTGTATTTTGTATGTTGTGATGTTCAGTGAAAGTATGTAAAATAAATAAATTTTTAAAAATAACTTTAAAAAAGAGGTTTATAAGCAACAAGTTCAGCACACAGCCTCTATTTTTTTTTTTAAAATGGCTTTATTGAGATACAACTTACATGCCACACAATCACCCATTCAAAGTGTATAATTCAAGGGACTGCCCTGTAGCCTAGTGGTTAAGGGAGCCAGATCCCACACAGCCAACAGTAGTTCAAATCCTGACCCCAGCAGCTTGAACAACAGGTCAGGCATGTGTATATACATGCCCCAAATCCCTACAGGATGGAGAAATGGGGGAGAAGGGGTTGCACCCCCTGTTGGAAGGTGCTTCTCCCTCCTTCTCCTGCCCCACTGCTCCCACCCCATCTCTTCATGGTGAGTACACATACCCTCTGGCAATTTAGAAAAACAAAAGAAAAATAGGAAAAAAAAGTGTACAATTCAATACTTTTTAGTACAGTCATAGATTGGAGCAACCTCATCACAATTGCTTTTAGAACACTTTCATTACTCCAAAAAAGAAGCCCCATACTCCTTAACAGTTACTCCCCATTTCCCTTAAGCTCCCACTTCTGGGCAACTACTCACCTCTCTGTTTCTATAGACCTGTCTGTTCTGACATTTCATGTAGATGGTATACACTATGTGGTTGTTACTGTTTTTAACGGTCGTAGCATGTACTCACATTTCACTTCTTTTTACTGCTGGATTATATTCTGCTGTGTGGATATACCACATTTTGTTTGTCTAATTATTAACTGGTGAACGCTTGGGGAAACCATCCAGTCTTTAACCATTGAGTGTGATGTTGGCTGTATGTTTTTTGTAGGTGGTCTTCATCAGGTTAAAGAAGATCTCTTATTCTTAGTTTGTTGAGTGTTTTTTTAATCATGAATGTATTGGATTTTGTCAAATGCTTTTCTGAGTCTAATGAGATGATCATGTGTTTTAGTTCTTTATCCTATCGATATGGTACAGTAATCGATTTTTGGATGTTAAACCAATCTTGCATTCCTGGGATAAATACTGTTTAGTCATGGTGAATAATCCTTCTTATATATTGCTATGTTTGGTTTGCTAGTATTCTGTGATTTTTGACTCTATATCCATAAGGTATATTAATAGTTAGTTTTCTTGTTATGTCTTTGGGTATGAAGGTAACACTAGCCTTACAGAATTAGTTGGAAAGTATTTCATTCTATATTTTGGAAGAGTTTGTAACAAACTGGTATTAATTCTTTGAACGTTTGGTAGAATTTACCAGTGAAGCTATCTGTACCTGGGCTGTGTGTGTGTATGTGTGTGCGTGCTTGCACGTGTGCATGTGTATGTATGTTGAATATTTGGGGGAATTATTACTAACTCAATATTTTTGTTTGTTATGGTGTA
Source organism: Tupaia tana (assembly GCA_026018925.1). Classification (NCBI taxonomy): domain Eukaryota; kingdom Metazoa; phylum Chordata; class Mammalia; order Scandentia; family Tupaiidae; genus Tupaia; species Tupaia tana. The sequence goes on from JAKSZU010000004.1 coordinate 24,382,336, forward strand.
TTCGATCTCCTCTTTCTCCTGGGTTCTAGGGAAAGAAGATAGAAACCATGTCCTGGGCTTAGCCACCTGATAAGTCTCTTTCTTCTTCCCTAAGCAACAATTTCAAGCCTCAATTTTCTTACCTGTCAAGTGAGAGGACCAGGATTTATAGCTGCTAAGGTTTTCTTCAGCCTTTATTGGGAGGTTCTAGCATTTTATAACTAGTGTTAATATAAGTATCATTTATTAAATCTCTGCTGTATATCTGGCCCTTTCAGATTGCCGAGAGTGCAGGAAATCAGTCCACAACTCCAGTTGTGTCTTTCCACAGTGTCAAGGCTTTATTCGCATCAGGTGGCCTAGCACTCACGCGAGCAGAGCAGGGAGCAGGACTGGGAGATCTGAGTCTGCCCGAGGCCGGTACCTGCCCACACCACGAGGGGGCTCTACTCTGAGAATCCACCCCGGCCCATCAGCGGGATGGAGCCGTCAGCATGATCCTGTGTTGACTTCTCTCCTCCACAATGAGGTGCCACCAAAGGTTCCGGGCCAGACATCCCTCAAGCCGCTGCCAAGAGGCCAGTCTGGTTCACTTGGTCAGAGTTCCAGGGCCTCCAGGTCTTCGCGGGAGAGCTGCAAAGTGAGTGCTCGGGCACAGCAACTGCTCCGGTTTATGCAGGGAAACGGCCAGAAAGTGAAGGGCATAGGGCTTTCTGCGTCCCAGCTTATATGGCCCTCACCAACCAAGGCCTTGCCCTGCGCCTTACCAATGTGGTTATCAGCTTGTCGTGGCTTGTGGCGATAGCAGCTCACCGAGTGGTTCAGGCAGGCCGTTTACACAGGTCTACAGAAGCAGTCAAGGTGTTTACGAACGTCCAGGAAAGCAGGCAGGTACACATGTCTTCAGAGTGTGTTCTGAAGACTGTGGTGTTGCATGCTTAGCACAGGAGGCCGTTTTGAGCAGTGCTCCATACACAGGAGTCGTAGCCTATTTATATAATTACCAACAAGGCAGAGATTTTTGTCCCTGTTTTACAGATTAGGAAACTAAGGCTGAAAAGACCTGACCAGTGAGGCCTCTGCGTAGACCAAGGTAGCATGGGCTGGTGGGAGCAGGGGCCGAGGAGTCCTGAGAACAGATTCACCACCACGTTGCCATGTGTCCCTGGACAAGTCAGTCCACCTCCCTGGGCCTGCTTCCCCATCTGTAACATGGAGGTCGGCTTAGAGTGAGAGACTGCTCAGAGCATTGGTCTAAATGGGCTGGGAGTACTGATAGATTTCTTGAGCATCCGCTATATAGAGAGCCTTCACTCTCTTGCTCCATTTACTCTGCCCACCATCCTATAGAGTGGAACCCGAGGCTCAGTGAGGGGACCTGCCCAAGCCCCATTCTGAGTATGCCCGAGCAGGTTTCAGAGCCCAACTCTGGAGACTCTGGACCCACTCTGGGCCTGGCCACCTTTGGAGAACCACAAGCTTCCCAAGCTTCAGTTTCTCCATCAGTGAAAATAGAGCAGCGTGTGCACATTGCACTCCGGGCCTCTCTGGGGAGCGGATCCACCTCACAGAGCGAGGCTCCATGGAGACGGCTGCACAACACGCTGTGCCTTGCTTGGTGAGGGACAGTGCGCAGGCCCCAGGGAGCTGTGCTCCCGGCCGCCCACCCGTGTGGGACTTGTAGACATCCCCCTGGGGCCACCCTCGACTTCCCAGCCTTTGCTTTCCAGCCACCGTCATGCCGGGCCCACCTTGGGCTGCTCGCAGGCCGGTAGTGGAAGTGTGATTGACAGATGAGGGTAAAATGCCCGCTCCGGTGAAAATACCAGCTCACCCGGCACAGCCCTTCACGGTTTGCAAAGCTGATCTCGGGTTTCATTAGCCTGCTTTTTTCCCCAGGAGCCCAGGGGAGTAGGTTTCTACTCTGCAGATGAGGAAATTGAGGCCCAGAGTGTGAAGCAGTTTCCCACAAGTCAGCGGTAGAGGTGGATTGAAAACTAGGGTTGACCTCCAATCCTGGGGTCACATCTCACTGCAGGAGTTTGGGGCTCAGAGTTTGGTCCTGGGTGTGGGCTTTACAGTGGGAGAACACGAGTCCCAAACCTGGAGCAGCTGTGTGTGATCCTGGGCCGGCTATTGGATTTTTCTTGCCCATGCTCCCATCTGTACAATGGGGGTGAGGGCAGAACCTTTCCCATAGGGCCTTGTGAAGGTTAAACCGTTACAGTGTGTAAAGCCCGTGCCTGGCCCCTGGTGAGCGGTTGCCATGATGGACTTTTGGACAGGTGTTGCCAGCCTGCTCTGGGCACTGGGGCCTCCTGAGGAGCCTTAAACACAGAAGTCTGGCCTCCTCGGAGAGGCTGATTCTGTTGCTCAGAGGCTGGGGCTGCCAGGTGACCCTGAGGTGCAGCTAGCAGAGATTGCTCTCATTTAAGTGGGTCCTTGTGTAGAGGGGACACTGAGCCTCTGGGAGGCAGTGTTGTGCAGGCCCTCTGGACTCCTGTTCCCGCCTTCTCTGAGGGAGGGCTGCCCCCACATGGTTTGTTCCACGGTGCTGTCCCTGGAAGGGACCCTGCTCCTCTTTGGGACTTAATCCTCTTCCTATGAATAGTAACTACGCCCTCTACTCACGTGCTGTGGGCAATGGAGATGGTGGCCCTGTTGGGGCCAGTCAGTTTCCCCATCTGTGAAGTGAGGTCGTTAGGGAAACATGGCCCCAGCTGTGACCTGGCCGCCTCTAAGACTGGAGGTCAACACGCCACTGGCTCAGGCCTGCAGTCCCCGAGTCAGCGCTGACCTTTCTCTGCAGCCTCAGACCCGGGTTCTTTCTCGTAACTTGCAGCCTCATTGGGAAACGTGAGACAGTGAAAACCAATGGCCCCCAGTGTGGCCACCACTTCCTTCTGTCCCAGGCTGCCTGGGTACAGGATCTGCCAGCCCTGAACTGCTGAGAAAACATGTAGGCAGTAACCCAAGCCTTCGCCACCTGCTTCCTCTACAAACGCGCAATTAATCACCTGGGCGCCCTGCCCTCTGCCCAGCCTCAGGGGTGCTGCTGGGTGGCCGTGTGCAGGAGCGAGGGAGCTGCTGTCAGAGTCTCAGTGGGCCTGAGAGGCGCTTAGAAGCTTTACAGCCCAGCACTTGATCGGGTGACAGGACTGCTTCACAGTTTCTGTCCACTCCTGCTTGCATACTCCCAGGGATAGGGAGCTTGCTTTTATCCCAAAGCAGTCCATTCTGCTTCAAAGGGCTTTGCCTTCCCTAAGTCTGAGATTAGCCCTCAGCCCCTCCCACCCCGATCTAACCTGCTGGGGGGTCTCCTGACACACAGCTCCCTCTCTCCAGGGCACCCTGTGGAGCTCCTGGACCCATCCCTAGTGCCCTCAGGTAGGGGTTATCAGCTCACTGCCTGTCCTGGCCCTGTTCTGCGTGTATTCTTGTTTGTCACTGGCAGATTAACTCAAAAAAGCATTCATTAAACCCTAGCTGTGTGCTAGGCCCTCTGCTGGCAGTGGGAATGCAGGGAGACTAATGTCCCTGCTGTGACAAGACAATAAAGATGAACTTGGGTCCCAGACCCACCTCCAACGAGGCCTCAGCCTGGAGGAGTTGAGCTGGACCTCTGTACCTGCCCGGGCAGCCAGGCACACGAGAAAATTCTGGCCCAGACAGACTGACCGCTCATTCCTTCCTGGAAGATGTCAAACATACACAAAAGGATAGGGCACAGCACTCTGACCCTGGAGAAGAGTGGATGGAGCCCCTCCAGCTTTGGTGTTTTTGACTTTCAGTGACACCAATTTCCACACTCTTCAAATTATGTTGAAGCCTAGGCTGCCCCAGTTCCTCTTCCCTAAAAATAACCCAACCCGCTCCAAGTCCAGCTCTGCGGCCTGCACTCCCTGGGCCTATGTGAGCTCAGACAGCCCCAGCCTCCCTGTACGGACGGGCAGGGCACCTGGTGCGGGCTGCCTTGTGGCTGCCTCAGGCAGGTTCCCCTATTCCCTCCTGGCCCAGCCCTTGTGCAGGGCCCGGGTGTGCACCCTGGGCCCAGGGCCCGTGGGAGCACGCCGAGTGCTTTGGCTTTGCAGCTGCAGGGCTGACAGGCTGGCAGTGCCTTCCTGGTTCTCGTTCCATCTGCATTTCCCCCAGAGACACGACCACTTAGAAACCTATAAATCCCTGGCAGAGCTGCGGGCCGGGCGAGTATATAAATCAGGACTTGTAAAAGTGTAATGGTCCCCTCCGGACAGCAGAGAGGGCCTGTGCCAGAAGCCCTCAGGCAGCTCCCTGGACCCGAGTGTCGGAGTGTGATGTGGATCGGCAGGGTGGGGCGGGCCAGGAGCTGGTGCCACAGGTCTGCTCTGAATCCCAGTTCTGCGGAGCCAGCAGGCCTCGGGCAACTGGCTCTCCAAGCCTCCGTTCTTCTGTGAAACGGGGTGACGATGCTCACCTCGCAGGGTGCCGCCACACAGCCACACCAGTTCTCTGGGCGCTGTCGAACGTGGGGGCATCACTCTTCAGGTGGACTGAAAGGGCCGGGTGGGCAGAATGCGGGCACTGACCTGCCACCTGCTCTGCAGCTCTGGGTGAGTCGTATCCCTCTCTGCCCATGCGCCCCTTGGACGGGTGGGCCAAGTTCAGTGTCTGTGGCCCTGCTCTGCGCAGGTGTCCTCGTGTCCTCAGTCTTCGTGTCCTCGCTTGTGTCCCTGGCCCTGCTGGCGGGTTTAACACATGGCACTGAATCGTGCCATTGCCTGGTGCCGTTCTAGGGGGGCAGTTGCAGTGACAAGGGCAAATCGGTGCATGCCTTGGGGCGCATGTTCTAGGGGGAGCTTCACCAGGCTAGTTCCGACCCAGCGGTGGGGTGTCCCGAGGTCGCTGCCCTGGCCTCCCCTTGCTGGACCCCCCCTCTGTTCTCCACTCCTGGCTGGAGTAGGAGGTGGACAGAGGCTGGAAGGCGGCACAGGAGCTGGTTTCCGTTCTGACGTCGGAGTGGGGCTGGCAGCCTCAACGGCCCTCTCAGCCTTGAGCATTGGGGTCCCGCGATAACTCACTGGGGTGCCAAGGGCCAGCAGGAATTGGGGAGCCCCTGGAGGGTGAGACCAGACATGGAGGCCCACCTGTGTCCCACATGGAGCGGACCCGGGCTCTGGCCATGCAGGGCAGGAGGTGAGGTCCTGAGGCCTGACATTTTCCCAGACCTCCGGGAGTGGGGAGGGGGCGGGATGAGGGTGGGGCTCTTCCACCAGGATGCTCCTGAGTCTCTTTCCAGCCCTCCCTGCCCTTTACCACCATGCTCTGGGCTTCCCCAGCACCCACTGCACCTCTCTGGGCCACAGGGAACCAGGGAGAGAGGAAGCAGGGAGCAGGGAAACAGTAGAGGCCGCCGCCATCCTCACCTTGACACACGGGCATGTAAGGGGCTTCCTCACGTTGTTGAGGCAGGAGGAGGAGAAAATGGAGGAAGGGAGAAAAGGGATGAACTGGGATTCATTCGACTGAGGAAGGCAGGAATTGGGAGGGAGGAGTGGAAGGGGCAGACAGGTGAGCCAGAGGGGACGTGGCAAACAACGAGGGAGACGGCGGAGTGGGCCTAACGCAGAGATGAAGGCTCCCGGGGAGGGTGCGGCGGGTGACCTCAGCCTGGCCTAGACACAGGCCAGGTGGCAAGGGCAGCCTGGAGAGGCAGGACTGGAAGGGCCACGTGGCCACCTGGCAGGCCTGTGCATATCCCTCTGCCCTGGTCCCACTGGGGGCCCCTGGAAAGGCTAGTTCCCTTGCTCAGTAGGCCCCCGGGGCCCCCAGGCCCATTGGGAAACACCAGTCCCCCCTAACCCGCCCGCCCTGTGTGTGCAGGGACAGTCCCACCTCCCTGCCAGTTAGGGGTGTAATCCCTGTGCCCCTGTAACGGTGGCATGGCTCCCATGTACTCCTGGCTGCGGGGGGCCTGGCGCAGAGACAGAGCCCAGAAAGTGGCTGGGCTCCTGGCCCTTTTTAAATAAGGGATGCAGAAAGCACTGGCCGGGCAGTGGCTCGGGTCCAGGCTCAGCTGGCCCTGCCAGGGAGACCTTCTGAGCTGTGCTCACCTAGGTGAGGAGGGACGCCCTGCTCAGCAGGGCTAGGAGGAGTCACGGCTGCAGCTCACGGTCGCTGTGACAGTGACAGTGACAACTTACCCGCATCCAGGCTCTGGGTGCCGCCCTCATCCCCCGCGCCTGCCCATCTTTCCTGTCTCTGTCTCTTTGTTTCTCTCTGCCTCCGTCTCCTTCCCTCCCTCTCTGCTCTGAAATTAAATGGGCTCCAACTGCCAGCTCCCCGTGTGTTCTGCTCGCGGCTCAGCCCTTTTCATTATTAATAGAAATATGTCCTCATTGTACAGTGCAATGCTGCTTATCTGGAGTGGATTAAGCACTTACGATGTCATGCAGCATTGATTCCTGAGCATCCCTGTAGAAGGAGTTCTGCCACAGCCTAATTAGTTCCAGAAAATCGATGGGAGGTGGGTGAGGGGCGAGGGGTGAGAGGACCCTGGCTGGGAGTTGGGAGCCCTGATGTGCTGTGTGAGCCTGGGTTAGTCCCTCCCCAGGAGGTCAGGGCTGAGGACGGTGGGAAGGGGCTGTGGGTGGGAGCATGGGTTCGAGCCTGGGTTCAAATCCTAGCTCTACCACTTGTTGGCAGTGTCACGTGGACTAGGTAATGCCACCGTCTCTTGATTGCTTTATTTTTGAGAGATTTTTGCTACAGAGCGCATGCACTTGCCAGAGAGACAAAGAGAGAGACGGAAACTGAGAAAACCCCCCCGGGAGATGGCCACAGTGCAGAAAACACTGGCCGGGGCAGTGGCTCAGGTCCAGGCTCGACTGGCCCTGCCAGGGGGACCTTCTGAGCTATGCTCACCTAGGTGAGGGGGGACGCCCTGAAGAGTCTGGAGCATGCTCAGCAGAGCTGCAGCTCACAGTCGCTGTGACAGTGACAGTGACAACTTACCCGGTCCCTCCCGCATCCAAGCTCTGGGTGCCACCTTCATCCCCGCGCATGCCCGTCTTTCCCCTGTCTCTGCAATCCCTTCTCCATTCACCTCTTGGGGTTTTGGGAACACACGCACACACCTGGCATGAGTTTAAGCTGCCGGGTCCAGGACTCAAACTGCAGTCGGCTACACGGGAGTCCAGCAACCTAACCGTGATGCCACCTGCTGGTCCCTGCCTCTTGGTTACTGTGCCTATTCAGTGGGGTGTGTATCAGTCAGGGTCAGGCAGGAAACAGTGGCCCTTTCAGACTGGGAGAGTGGAGGAGAGTTAAAGAATGAGGACAGGGGGTTGGGCCAACAAGGGACAGTGCAGTGCCAACTTTGGGAACAACTTCCCAGCCCCCACCGCATGCCTGAAGGGGGGCATGCAGGGAGGTGTCACCCCAACCTGGGGAGTGGGCTATGTGGGGCGGCCTGCTTGACTGGAGCCAAGACCTTTGGAGGAGGTCACAGCTTCCCTGGGAGGACATCACAGGCTTCTCACTGCTGGTCAGCCAGGAGCCCAAGGGCAGGTTTCTAAAGGCCGTCCATCCACACAGGATGGCCCTGGCCACAGTGGGCTGAAGGGGCACCTGGGGGCCAGCAGGGTGGGGCACGACAACCTCCCCACTGGGCCCCAAGAGCCAGTGAGCAGATTCACAGGAAGTAGCCACAGGCCTGGCCCGGAGCAGCCGCCCAGGTCAGGCATGATGGAGGCAGCCCTGGACACTGGGAGGGACCAGGCACACGTCACAGGTTCTGCCACGGCCTGGCTGGGTGGCCTCGCTATGAAGGGGTGGCGAGATCCTTCCGCCTTGCTGTGCCGACCTAGCCTGGCCGGGGAGTGCAGAGGCGGCCCTCTGACCTGGGTTTGAAGGGGCTACAAAGGTCCCACCTGGGGTTGTCCAGGAGTGAGGGGCAGCGCCTGGCACACGGTGGGTGTGCAGTAAACACAGCCTCCCTGACATGGTTTCACTTCGGCAGTGAGGAGCAGGATTGTCCTTGACCTTTCTACCTCATCACCATCAGGGTGACACAGCAAGACGCAGGACACTGGTCAGGTGACCTGCGTGGGCCTGGGCCATGTGCCTGGTCCTCGAGCTGCAAGCTGGAGACGGCCAGGGCAGAGGTAAGTGTGTGTGACCCTCGGTGCTGCCCCTGGCCGCCTCTCCTGGCCTCAGCTGCTCAGGCCCAGGGAGACCAAGTCTCTCTGCACCCCGAGTCTGTCTCTGGCCCTCACCCTCCGAGGCCACTCAGGCTGTGTCCCAGGAATGAGGGTTCCTGCATACAGAGTCCAGGCCCAGGATCGAGTCTTCCACCAACTGAGAAGTCAGTGTGGCAGGCAGCGGGGTGGGCCGGACTCTGCGGCCTGGGGTGCTGTGGAGCCCGCCAGCCTTGGTTTGCTCATCGGTGGGAAGAGACCTACCTTTCAGGGCTGTCCCGGGACTAGTGCTGGAGTCTGTGAGGACCAAGGCACGCGGCAAGGGGGTTGTGACGCCAGCTCCCATGCCTGTGGTCAGATCCCAGGGCCTTTCTGGTCCCCACGTGGGGTCCTGGCTGCAGGACACCCAGCTCCTCCGAGGTTCTCAGTCTCAGCAGCTAGGCTGAGTCACAGAGAACAGGCCCACAAGTCTCATTTCCAGTTTTTTAATGTTTTTCTTGTAAAACCAAAAATATAAAACTGGCAGGGGAATGGGAAACACGTCTGTACATTTTATATACACGAGGTCTGTGATTCTGAAACCACGGGGCTGAGAAACGGGAAGACAGCAAGGGAATGTCACAGGTCACGGGCCCGGTGGGCACTCTGCACTCGCTCCCAGCTGGTGCCGGGCGGCCTCTGCACCCCCGCTGCACCCCGCGTCTGCGGCTCGGCTGCTCTGGAGCGCGGAGGGTGGGAGCAGGTGGCAGATGGGCTAAGTGCCGTGTCTGCGATGCGCAGGCAGTGCGGGGCCATCTTCAGGTGTCCGTGTAGATGGAGGGGATGTGACTCAGGCAGTGGTCGAAGGCCCCATTGGGGAAGAAGCCACAGTCCTCGGGGCCACTGGACACCACGTCTTCAGATGGCTGTGGTGGCAGTGCTGGGGGGCACGGTGCCTCTGCCAGGGCCTCATAGCCTGTGGGTGGGCGGGAGACGGTCAGGGTTAGAGGAAGCAGGGGCTGTGCCTTGTCGTCCCCAGATCCCGTCCTGCCTGCCTGGAGTCCCGGCTCACAATGCCCCCTTGGCGGGGCTGGGGTCCTGGGGCCCAGGGCAGCTGGGGAGGCAGGCACAGCTGGCTTGGGACGGAATGTTGGGGCGGTAGGGAGGAGTGGGTGTGAGTATAGTAGCTCTTGCCCTCAAGGTCTGGTCTTCTTGGGGGAACCTAGCTCACCTTCTCCTTTCAGTTTTCTCTTCCCCACAGAAAAGAACCACATCTACGAGGTCCTTGTTAAGTGCTCATTTAAGCCTCAGTTCACTTCGGCTTCCCAGCAGCCCACGAGGTGAGATTCAGGATCTCACTCGAGAGTTGGGAAGACAGACTCAGGAGAGCAAGACACTGTCCGTAAGTGGGGGAGCTGGGGCCTGAACCCCAGTCCATCTGGTTCCAGGGACACCTGGCTGTTCTGCTGTCTCCAGGGTGGGGTCACCACTCAGAGGCCCTTGGAGGGGTCGTCTTGCCCAGCCCCTGCCCTGAGGGCTTTGTTCCCAAGCTGCATCACGAGTCTGTGTGCTCTAAGGCTTCTGTCTCCCCATCTACTGCACCATTTGGGGCCCTACCACCCCATCAGCTTGTCAGTCCAGGTTCAATCCCATGTGTCTGTCCTGGTCTTGGCAGAGGTCGTGTGACAGCAGACAGGCTGCTGAGTGGGCCTGGAATGGACGCTGAGGGGAGGGAGGTTGGAAGAACCTCTCCACTATGGTGGGGGTGGGCACGACACTGCCTCCCGCTCCTCAGAGCTGTCCATTTCAGTCTCCACGGCTCAACAGGGGCCTCCTGGCTGGACTGGACACAGGGTGGAGGGGAGAATGGGCTGCTAACTGAGCACGAGCCTGTATGCACACAACATGTCTATTGTGCATGCACGTGGTGCGTGTCCACCCAGGTGTGTGGACTGTACTCGAACACAAAGGTGCATACAACACTCACTGAAATAGCCCAGTGTACCGCGATGTAGACAGTGCCCGCGTCCACACATGTCTGTGGTCACAGACCAGAGTCACAGGGTGGGTGACAATGTGAACACACTTGGGTGCACGTACAGCATGTGCGTATGCGCGCACGTGTGCAGACAGGAGAGCTCCTCATATCCTCCCAGGGGCTCACGCTGCCCAAAACCGCCTGGACCTGCCTTATGTAAACATGCATACTCATACACATTTCATAAACACGCGAAGAACATGCCCACAACATGGGAGCAGGTATGTAAACATGAACACACAGACTCGCACACGGATGTACCCATAGGTTTGGGTGTGCCTGTCCGAGGCCCTGCTGCTTGCCCCATGTCCTGTCCTTCCACCCCGGGCCACACCCACCCCCTGGAGCTGGTTAGGGCACTTCTGGGCCAGGACGTCAGGTTGCCTTGTGATGGGGCCCTGGTACGCTCCAGCTAGACCTGGCCTCAAGGTTGGTCAGGGTTGGGCCCAGCTTAGGAACTTCAGGGAAGTTCTAACCCCCCTGATGGCTATGCTCTGACCAGACCTGGCCCTGCTGGTCTGAACCTGACGCCACCTTGGGCTGTGGAGAATCCTCCCCTCTCATTGGGCTTCTCACCCCAGTCAGGGCATGGCATTACACGGGGAAGGGCCCACGAAGAACACCAAGCACAGAGGTACATACAGGTCCCTGTGGAGGCTCTCGGGCCCACCTGGAGGCTCTGGCCCTTCCCAGCTGCCGTCTCTGTTGAAGGAGGTCAGCGTTTGTTTCAGTGCCCCATTTGCCCTGGGTCTACAGCTGAGGGCCTACACACAGGCAGGGCTCTACAAGGACTCGGTGAGGTATCAGCCAGTCCATGAGCCCCAGTCTGGCCCCATCTTCAGAACCCACCAGAGTTCAGACCCACGTACGCCATGGGAGGCCATGGGACCCTGACCTTCCAACCAGGCAGGGGGTACCGCCCAGTTCTCGGAGCCTCTGTTTCCACCTCTGCCATGTGGGGTGGCCCTACTGTATAGGGCTGACCAAAGATGCAGAACCACGTGTGGACAGCCCCCAGCACGGGACTGGCCTTGTCAGGGCTCACCTGTGGCAGGTTCAGGGGCTCACCTGTGGCAGGTATAGGGGCACTGAGGCTGTGGTAGCCGTTGGGCCGCAGTGGGTTGAACCCGTGGGCCTCCCCAGCCAGTCCGTCACTGCCAGCTGTGGGTCCGGCTGTCCGGTAGCAGTCGCCATAGGAGAAGCAGTTCTGGATGGAGTGGAAGCTGCCCTGGTAGCCTGCAGGTGGGGGTGGCAGAGGCTGCGTGAGCGAAGGCCAAGGCCCAGGGCGGAGGGGACCATCCCCACTGCACTGTTCAGCTCCTGTACGGGCTTCTGTGTGGGGCTGCCCCTGGTCACCTGTGGTGGACTTTGTGTTTCGAGGGGAGGACACTGGCCTGCCCACTCCTCGACCCTCAGATCTGCCAGCATCTCGCAGCCTGGCCTTCGGTGCCTGCCTTCTCTGAGAACCCGCCTGCCTCCCCCAGGCTGGTGTCCTGGTCTCTGTGGGCCCCTGGGTGGGAGTTGGTGTGCATGGACAGGCCGCCTGGCAAGAGCTCACCTTGGGGGCTGGGCAGAGGAGGGGGAGGAGGGCTCTGGAAGGGCGGGTAGGACGGCTTGTTGGGGAGCACGGAGAAGGGCTGGCCCCCTGGAGAGTGGCTCTGGGAGGACGCTGGCAGTGGCGGTGGCCCGAGCCCCTTCAGTGGGCTGACCATGGGTGAGAGGAGGCCAGGCCCCAACCTGGAGAGAACAGAAATGACTGTCAGCAAGAGGGGCTCTGGGGGAGGAGGGCCAGGGCACGGCTGCACTGGCTGCTCCCCTCCAACTCGTGGAACCACTCTAACTTGCAACAGTGCAGTTGGGAGAAAGAGATTTTTATTTCTGGTAATGTTCACGGTCAAGTTAAAATTTTAAATCCTGGGAACCAGCAGTTAGCGTAATGGCTATGTCGCTGGACTCCCACGTAGTCGACCGCGGTTCGCGTCCTGGACCCGGTGGCTTAAAACTCATGCCGGGCGCGTGTGCGTGTGTGCCCAAGATCCCGAGAGGAGAATGGAGGAGAAGGGATTGCGGCGTGACCATCCCCCCTGGGGGGTGATTTCTCACTTTCTGTCTCTATGTCTCTCTCTCTCTGTCTGGCGAGCGCACGCGCCCTATAGCAAAAAACCTCTCCAAAAAAAAAAAAAAAAAAAAAATTTTAAATCCTGTAGGCTTCAGAGGATGGCCTGCACAGAGCAGCCGTGGCGAGCTCCGCCTTTGGAGTCAGCAGGGCTGTGTTCGAATGCCCGTTGCCCTCACTGGCCAAGTGACTTCGGGCAAACTGCTCCATGTCTGAGCCGTGCTTTCCTTGAAGGGTGGCTGTGCCCACACTGCAGCTCTCAGTTCTGAGGAGTAAGTACCAGCTGCCCCTGCTCTTAGGGTGCCCAATCCTCTTAGCTCTGTGTGCGCCACCCTGGCGGCCTGGAGGATGGGCCCTGGGACAGCCTGCACTGACAGCCTGGGCATTCCTTAGCAGAGCACCCCACAGCACTGCGCCAGCTCACTGAGCCCCTCCTCACCCCAGGCCCCACGAGACAGCGAAGGTTCAGAGAGGTTGCCCAAGCTACTCCCGGCCACACAGCACTGGACCCTCGTGGGTGACAGTGAGAGCAAAATTAAAGCAGCGCAGATAGACGGTATCTGACGCCTGCCGAGCCACTCTGTCATCACCATCCGGAAGGAAGGCTGCAAAGCGAGCCCTGCAGTCCGAGTTCCCGCTGGCCTCTTCCTCCTGCCTGGGCACTGTGAGGGACCTTCTCCCATTCCATCCCTGGCTAGCGCTCCTCCTGTGACGGGCTCACCAGCTGCCTCCACAGGAGGCTGAGCAGAGGAGCCCAGGCTGCTCTCAGAAGTGCACGGTCCGGTCAGACTGTTGCAGGGGAGCATTGCGCGGGCCTCCACCTGGACTGAACGTTCCTCCTCGTGCTGCCCTCTAAGCTCGGGGCCCTGTCCACAGGCGCCAGCGTGACTCTGGGGTCGGCTGGGCCTGGGCTCGAGACTGGGCCCTCACAGCCCGCAGGACATTTACCCGCCCTGCAGGACGAGGGCGAACAGAGCTCCGCGCCTCTGGTTTGTTTGGATCTGCAGGTGTGTCGGATCATGCTCCTTAAAACACAGCCAATTCAGTGTCACAGCGCCAGGTGACCCGTCCAAACTGTCCAGCTAGGCCCACCCTCGGAGACGTGAGGTGTTAGTAAGGTTCCTCTCTGAGGGAAGCAGGGCTATCTGGAAATGGATAGTGGGGGTTTGCGGAGAAGGCGAGGGTTCCAGGTCTGCAGCTCTGCTTCATCTGACCTGGCAGGGCGCCCTGCTGTCCCTGCTCCTCCATGCACTAATGTCACTCATGTGTCTGAGACCCTCTTCCTGGTGAGTCACCGAGGGCCGAGGGAGGCGAGCCTCCGTGCTGGGTGCCTGGCCCAGCCACTAACACATGTAGGTCCGCATCACCTTTTGAAGATCACAAACTGAGTCCTTAGCAAGTCTCCACGAATTGAGTATCTTTACTGTCATTATCACTGTCCCTAGGCCTGTCTCACAGGCCATCAGGTGGGCAGGATCTCCTCTGTGCGCCATGAACTGGGAAAGGCTGTGCACACCACTGCGTCCTCCTCACCAGCGCTCCTGCTGCAGCCGGGCAGAGGCTCGGCCTCCTTCGGCATGGTGCCTGCCTTCTCCCCATCCCCATCTGGTTCCCCGTCGGTCCCCTCCTCTGGGAGCTCCTACAGGGAGGGCCGGGTCTCAGCCCTCTGGGTCACCCAGTGCTGGGGCTGGCACATGGCAAACACCTGACAATGCCAACAGCACGCGCTATCATCTCAGCTGCAGAACCCGGAGAGGGACAGCACCGCAGAACGAAGGAGCCAGATGGGAGGGGAAAGCATGCATTTGCAAAGTTTGTTTTTCCTGTCTCAGCCCTGCCATAAATTCACATTTGCCACCTTCACAGCCAGTGAAATGAAACAGAACAGGACTCTGTCTGCAGCAGAGCCCAGGGCTGGGGTTACGCTGCTCCACCTGAACCCCCGACAAGGGAGAAAGAGCACCTGGGGCTCCTCTTCTGAGTCACGCAGAGGATTCCTAAATCAAATATTTTTGCTTCAATTGGAACCTATAAAAATTAATATAAAACCTCACTGGCCTGGCAGACTGAGGGCTTCATACCTCGCATGGGGCTGGGGAAAAAAAATGCCCGATTCTGCGTCTTCTCTGAGCCAGGGTAAACACATTTGGTCATGAAGCCAGGCCCTCTTAGCATATTTCTGAGTGAATCAGATAATTCTGTCAAGCTATTTAAACGTCCCAGCAAACCACTGGGGAGCCGCGAGTGGCCGTGCCCTGTTGACTTTGGCAGGAAGGGGAGGCTGAGGGCCATGGTCTCCCCTCTTCTGAGGAGTGGAAAAGAAACCCATTCAGGCTGGGCCTGGTGTGGGACCAGAGGAGCCTGCCCGGGTGCCTGCCTCGCTGGTTGGGCCCTCGAGGTCCTGCTCCTGCAGGCGGGGTGGGCAGGCGGCCTGGGGGTCCCATCCTGTCAACACTTGGCCTTGCACCGCAGGGATTCTGCCGGGCACTTATGCAGGCGCAGGCAGGTGGTGAGTGAGGCGGCTGCACCGTGCACCGCCGAGCAGGGAAAGGCCCCCGTGGTTTATTTTCCTTTGGACAGAGGTGCTGGGCCGGCTGCTGGGTGAGCAGGTGGCCTGGTGACCCGCTACCTGGTGACGCACACACTGGCAGGCACGTGTAGCTGACCCTGGCCTCCTTAGAGGAGGGTACCTTAATGCCCTCCACAGAGGGAGACGCTGAGGCTGGGAAGGCCTGGTTTTCTGGGGCCGCTTTTGCCCCCCATTCGGGTTGCCTCCGTGACTCTCTGCTCACCACAGCCAGTCCTCCCCGGCTCGGGGATGGCCCCTCTGCACCCGGGGCTGCACCAGATGCCCCTCCTTCCTGCGCCGGTCCTGTGTTCCGGCTGTTCCTCCTCCCCACCCAGACCCAGCCCCGGCTCAGGCTGCCATACCACACCCCACAGTCCAGCTCCACAGTGCAGGCTGAGCGTGTCCTCATCCCCAAAGCTGACCATATCCCTGCTCCACACCCTTCAAGACAGGCCTAGTAACTGGGCCCCGGTGACCTCGCTCCCAGGTGCATCTCTCAGGAGGCACCAGGCTGTTTCACGCCTGCCTGCACCTTGCTGTTCCCTCTTCCCAACCTCTTCACCAGCTCACTCCAACTTCACCTTGGGGGCCTGCCTTAGCATCACCTCCTCCAGGAAGTCTTCCCTGACACCCTCCTCTCAGCCTTACTCGCTGGGTTCTCTCCTTGGCCCTTGAGGCATCCCTCCCTTACTGCCCCCTTGTGGTCAGTCTCCGCATGTCTGTCAGTCTCCCTCTGCATTGTGACCTCTCCAGCCTGCAGTGGTCAGTGTCCCCAGTGGGGGCCCAGGCCCACTCTCGGGCTCAATAACTGGACACTGATGGAAAGGATGAAGAAAAGGCCCTGTCAGGAGCAGTGGATGAGGAGTTGGCATGGGAGCCAGGCTGGCCCCTGGGAAGGACGGCCCGAGGTCCAGGCCTCAAGGAACAAGTCTGATCGTGTCTCCTGCCTATAAGCAAAATTGGCAGGGCCGGAAGTGAGGCCCGTGAGGCCCCTTTGTTCATTTGCAAAGAAAACAAATTTCAGCAGCATTAGGGGTCAACAATGAACACAGTCACGTTTCCAGCCAAGGAAGTGGCCACAATGAGAACCACTGGGATGCAGGAAGGTTCTGCCCCTCTGCAATGTCCTGCAGTGAAGGCTCCAGCAGACCGGGTGACAGTCATAGCTGCAGCGGCCAGAGAGGGCGCGAGGTTTGAGCTGGCACCACGGCATGGGCAGGGGGCAGTCTGCTCACCAAGTGCACGGCTGAGCCGAGGGGAAACAATGAGGCTCCCGGGGAGGCCTGGGGTGGCAGCCCCTTCCCAGAATCCCCCAGTGGCGGGGAGGGGGCACGTGCAGTGAGGCACCTACAGAACCATGCACAGAGGGTGTTTAGAGTACTGTAAACCGTAAGTGCCCCATCCGGGTTGGCCATTTCCATTACTGGTAACCACCAGACAGTGTGTGGGGCACCTGCCCTCGCCAGCCTCCCCCGCAGATGCCCACTTCCTGAGAAGAGGCCGGCTTGGTGTACATACCCATCCCTGGTTCTCTCAGCGGTGGGCAGAGGGGACAGATGGTGGTGGGAACCGGTGCTGGCCTCCAGTGGGTGGTGCCCGGAAGGGACATCGTGTGTGGGGTGCAGGATGCCTGATGCCAGCCCGTTATGGGGGGCGACGGAGCCAGGATACACACCTGCAGGGAAGCAGATATCATTGGACCTTGGCCACTCCCTAGAGACGGCTGTGGACGGCACAGGAGAGAGACAGGAAGGAAAAGGAAAGGCTGTACTAACAGAGGTTCAGGGGCCCGAAGGCGGGAGGGCATGGCCCCACTCTGCTTCGTTCAGGCCAGAGAGCTGAGGGTGGCCCGAGAGCAGGAGCCCTGGGTGGGCAGGGCCTCCGTGTATGCGCACTGGGGCTGGGGCCCGTTGCAGCAGGCTGCTCCAGATCTCTGCAGGCTGTTCTGCAGAACCTCAGCAGCTCACGGGGACCCTGGAATGGAGAGGAGCTCGAGAAGTGGGTAGTACCTCGGGGCGTGGCGGTGCCTGACTGGCAGCGAGCTGCTGGAGGCTAACCGCAGCCTGCCTTTGGAGGACTACCGCCCCAGGGTGTGTCAGCAGAGCCCATGTCCACTGTGAAGGGGGACGACTTACTGGCCGGGTGGCAGGCTGGTCTAGGACAGGCTGGCTGGATGGCTACATAGGCTGTACACGGCACCAGGGGCCCCAGGGAAGAGGGGAACTCATTGCGTTCTAGTATTAGATTGCAGCCTTCAAAAGACAGCTGCAGTGGGGGAACAGCAGTTAGCGTCATGGCTGTCGCTGGACTCCCACATAGTTGACGGTGGTTTGCGTCCCGGACCCGGTGGCTTAAAACTCACGCTGGGCGTGTGTGCATGCCCAAGATTCCAAGAGGAGAATGGAGGAGAAAGGATTGCAGCATGGCCATCCCCCCCTGGGGGGTAATTTCTCACTTTCTATCTCTTTGTCTCTGTCTGGTGAGCGCACGCGCCCTATAGCAAAAAAAAAAAAAAAAAAAAAAAAAAAAAAAAAAAAAAAAAAAAGACAGCTGCAGGGGGATTCCTCTGATTACCTTTTACCCCCAAGGGCCCACCCTTTTTATTTTTTTTTAAAGAGAGATTTTTGCTATAGGGTGTGTGTGCTCACGAGAGATGCACAGAGAAAGTGAGAAATCACCCCCCCCGGGGGCACGGCACACTGAAATCTCTCTTCATTCTCCTCATGGAATTTTGGCCATGGCCCCAGCATGAGCTTCAAGCTAGGTCCGGGACTCCAACCATGGCTGGCCATGTGGGAGTTCAGCACCTTCACCACCGTGCTACCTGCTGGCCCCGGGTCTATCTTTACTAAGAAGAAATCAGTGGGGGACACTAGGTCAGAGTCAGGTGTTGCTCTTGGGGCCCAACCACGGGTTCTGGCGTTATTGCGGCCAGTCATCCCGAACGCCTTCATCAAGGACCCCTAATCTGGGATTGGAGCTTGAGAGGGACAGAGTAAGGGCTGTTTTTGACATTCCCTATTTTATTAAGAAAAATGGGCTAATTTTACATCTCCCTCTCTCTCTTTTTTTGCCATAGGGTGTGTGGGCTTGCCAGAGAGAGACAGACACAGGAAGGGGGAAAGTGAGCAGTCACCCCCTGGGGGAACGGTCACACCATAATCCTTTCTCCTCGATTCTCTTCTCGGAATTTTGGGCACACATGCACCTGGCAAGATTTTCAAGGTACTGGGTCCAGGACTCGAACTGTGGCCAGCCATGTGGGAGTCCGGTGCCTTCACCACCATGCCTCCTGCTGGCCCTGTGCATCTCCTCTTTAATCTGGCTATGTTAATTTGAACAGAAACTGACATTTCCCTAGAAACCAAAGTATCAAGTTGGTGCCAAGTAAGGACTCGGGGGTGGGGGACTGTGTCCACTCTGGGCAGTGTCCACGCTGGGCCATCAGCTTCATTTTGATGATCACACTTGTTACCCCAGATCCAGACCCAGAGCTCTCAACCACCTCATAGGGACCAATCTGAGACCACGCCAGGCTCCCTTCGTGAACGGGTTGAGGAACTTCTGCCTTCCCAGCAAGTTGGGGTTCCCCGGCTAGCTCATCCCAGGTGGACCCCTCTGGCCCAGGCCTACAATCGAGGAGGCTGCTACAAGGGACTGAGCAGGGCTGTGGGTCTTACGTGGCATGGCAGGGAGCAAAATGAGGGAAACTGCAGGGAGTGGTGGGGACCGTGGCAAAGGGGAGGGGATATGCCCCAAAAGGCCATTACGTTGAAACTCGGGGGAGAACCCATCTCCACTGTGCCTACGAGACCAGTCTGCAACCCCTGGCTTGGAGTTAGAACAGCCGGCACCGTATGTGCATTAGATGAAATTCTACTCTTACAACAATAATTACCGCTAACGAAGAACGCACCATGCGCCAAGCTCTTTCTCCATGTTATCGAGTTGACCGATCTCAACAACCGTTGGTGGGGGAAACAGTATGATCCTATTTTAAGAAACCAAATCTTAACAAGTTAAATGACTTGTTGGGAGCCACGCAGCAGGCAGCTGGTCATGCCTGTCTTCTCAAGTCCATCTGCAGCCAGGCCCCAGAGATGCTTGGGGGTGCAGCTCAGGCTCTGGTCTGCATGTCCTCCAGGGGCCTTGCCTCTGGGCCAGGCTCTGCTGCTGGCTGGGAGACCCTGGGACTCTGGTGGGCTCTCAGGCACTCTCCAGCTCTTGGCCTCCGTCCTTACCCCCTCTGCCTCTAGGACCCCCACAGTAATGCCTGCTCGTCCATCCACTGTCTCCCACGGGCTCGATCCTCCCTGGCCTGGCCGGGAAGACACCCGAGGGGATTTCTGTGGCAGGAGCCCGGCGAGGCGCACTCACTGCACCACTCACCACGCTCCTCAGCACCTCCTTGTCGCCATCTTGAACCAATATGGGGACCCAAGAGCTGGGAAGGCCTGGAACCCTGATAAATCTCACTCCCTCTCCTGCCACACTGACCTTCTGCTTCTCACATCCTCAGTGCCCATCACGTCACAATGGGCCTGCTAAGGACGGCCTGCCCGATCAGCTCCTGAGGGTTTCCTACCCACAGAGCTGGTCCCTCCGCGGGAGGAGCCTCAGGGAACGCCCTGTAACTAAGCAACGGAAATCTGTGTGGCCTTCTCCACCTCCACCCTTGCCCCCACCAATGGCTGGACTCTTCTAGCCCTTGAGTCTGTCCCCTGCCTGGGCCCGGGTCCCCGACTATACCGTCCCCCGAGGACACATAGTGGGTGGCTGTGAGTGTGAACAGAGGATGTTGAACACATGAACTGAAGTGGACAGGGATAAGAAACTACCTGATTGTGAGGGCCAGTGGGAGTAGGGACTACACGGGGCTTGCAGGCCTCACCCCAGAACACACCCCTTTGGGCAGCAAAGCAGGGTCATCTCTCAAACAGCCATGAAGGCCTGACCTCCAGCCCCAACACCTGTTTCCCGCTGAGCCTTGTGTATCTGCCATGCGGCTTGTGGAAGACCTGGCCACAAAACCTGAGGGAGTCCAGGACCTCCGGGGGTGCCTGGCTGGTCTTTCCCTCCCTGCTGCACTGGAAGCAGCTCAGAGCTGGGACAGCACGGGCCTGGGACACAGCAGGCGCTCAGCTAGTAGTGGCAGGGAGGCAGATGGCTGCGTGGTCAGGCACACGCACAGCCAGAGAGCCCGGGTTCAAATCCTGCCTCTGCCACTTACTGTGGACAGAGGGACCTTGTGAGGCTGAGGAGAGGACCCTGGCAGTCGACACGCACGTGTGTAGGTCTGAGAGTGCCCCCACATACTCAGTAACTGGCATTATTATGGAGGGGATGAGTAACTGCTCTTCTCGGTCCCCGTGAGCAATGATAATGCAAACTCACCATCGGTCACAGAGGCTCGTAATAAGCACACCCACGATTACGTTTGTCCTCATAGTAGTCTGGGAGGGAAACCGAGGCTCGGAGTGGGGAGGACATTGCCTCAGGCCTTTGTTATTCAGCCCAGCACAGGTTTCACCCCACCCCCCACCCCCCCACCTTCCACCCCCCTCCCCGGCCTGGACCGAATGAAATGATGTCTGTAACCTGACTGATGCCCAAGGGGTGGTTACTGCTGCCCCTTCCTCCCGGGACAAGCCCTGGGCTGGCGTCTAGAACAGGCTTCCAACCTGGCCCTCGTACTGACTTCTCGGAACCCTTGGGGAAGTCCACCCCCTGCCCAGGCCCGAATCCTCTCAGGGTAAAAATGAGGAGCTATAGCACCCCTGCCCTGGGACGGGGCGTGACCTCTGCGCTGGGGGTAACTTTGCGAATCAACTGCAGCCTCTTTCCTGCCGAGTCAGGAAGCAGCCCCAGAACCCTTCATCACCAGCTGTGGGAGCCGCACTGAGACACAGCCCTTCGTCCCTGGGCTGGGTCACCTACGGTCCCTTCTAGCCCCGCCTTTGAGCCATTCTGACCCTGTGAGACGCGGCCCGCAGCTGAGGGGCTCCCTAGCTGGAGGGAGGAGGGCGTAGCCCCCATCCCGCGGGTTTCCTCGCCAGTGTGGGCCTTAGCTCAGACCCCTGTGAAGGGGACGCAAGAGGAACCTTCTCTTCCTGAGGCTGTGGTAAGTCTTCAATATATTGCTAAAGCTGCAACTTCAACATTGAGGGGAAAGAATGATAAGTTATAAAGTAAAAAATGTCTACGATGGTTGGGATAATTCCCGAAATCCCAGGGGGTGGGCAGAGCTTTGGGTTCTGACGCTTCAGGGGGCTTGGGTAGAGCGTAGCATCGTCAGCTGGAGTCCCTGCCCCCGGCCTGTAGCTGTTGGAGGGATGGACAGGCCGCCTCGGCTGGGCCAGAGGCTCTGAGCGTGTGGCTGGGTGGGCCTGAGGGGGTCCCGTCTCTGGGCCAGAGCTCGGCGATGAGCTGTAAATGGCTCTAGCTGTGCTGCCTACTCTCTGGGCGCCTGTTTCCCCTCCTAAGCAGGAGTCACGGTGGGGAACAAATGGGACTTCAAGTCGAGGCCGAGAAAGGACGGCCCTTGAAGAAGTTCCTCCCTGCAGATGAGCCAGCAGCATGGCATCTGGAAGGGCCTGGGCCTCATGCCCAGGGGCCTGCAGCCTCTCCAGGGCCACACGTTCCCTGCCCAGCTCTGCACGTGTGCCCGTGCTGGGTGCTGGCGACTCCAGGGTGCAGACTCTAGGCCTGCTCTTGAGGAGCACACGGCCTGGTGGGGAGGTGGACGGGGAATGGAGCGACAGCCCGGAGTGCTCAGTGCTGAGGCTGGGGGAGCCCAGAGGAAGACTTCCTGGAGGAGGGGACGAGGAGGCAGGCTCTGAAGGAAAGGCAGAAGCTTAGTGAAAGGAGGGGGAGAGGAGGCTGGCAAGGTGTGGACAGCGGCTCAGCTCAGCGAGAGGGGTCAGGCAGTGCTCAGGGAACTGCACCTGGGGTGCCAAGCTTGGGCACGGGCCCAGGACCTGTGAGGCCACGAGGCCATGCCGAGAGGGGCCTGGCTGCATCCCATGGACAGGAGTGTAAGAGACGTCTGCCTGGTTAGATGGCTGTGAGAAGGGATGGCTTGAAGGTAGAAGGCAGAGGCAGAGGCAGAGGTGGCATGGCCCAGGGGAGTGGGTGCCCTGGCGGCCCAGGAGCATCACCGCCCTCCTCTGGGGATGGCTGCAGAGAAAGCCCCTACCCCGGCTGCGCCTTGGCCCTGCCTTCCCACACACGTACCTGGGAGCAGCTCCTGGCCCAGGGCACAGCCGCCCTTCCCGTCACTGGCAGCCAGCTGTGTGGACGCATGGAGCTGATGCAGGGCCAGGCACTCGGTCAGGACGTCGGCCTCGGGATCGGGGCACACGTGCACCTGTGGAGTGATCAGAGAGGGTGCGCGTGAGAGACTACCTGCCCCTGGGGAAGAGGCTCCTCCTTGCTGTGCCTCAGTTTCCTCATCTGAAAAGTGGGACTAACTGTGGACACTGTGAAGATGGTGTCAGTCTGGGGCCTCTGAGGAGCAGATGACAAGTAGATGGGACTCAACATGTCAGAATTTTAACAGGGGACGTGTGTGTGGGAGCAAAAAAAGACAAAATGGGGAGGCTGGGAGAGCCCATGGATGCCAGGGAAGGAGGAAGAGACTGGGTGGAAGCTCCTAGCTGCGAGGCAGGGTCCGGCGTCTGCCTCGGCATCCCTGCCAGCCTGCCACAGTGAGCCACGGCCGCAGCACAGCGGAGGGGGCAGAGAAGTGCTGCCACACGGTGAGTGAAACACAGTGGTCACCCACCCTCCGGGCTGTCTTCCTTCGTGGTACCAAGCACAGCAGAAATCTTTTAGGACGAGGCTGAAGAGCTGGGCTCAAGCGCATTCTCTGTCTTCTCACTCCCTGCGTGACACTGGACGAATAACCTCTCTGGGTCTCACCTACCCTGCCCGGGTGTGAGGGGGAATGGACGAAGGGTGAGAGCTCTGACGGGCTGTCACAGGCTGCCTGCGCCTCGCATGGTCCCATGAGAGGGCAAGGATCTGTAGGCAGACTTGGGGTCTTCTGGCTAAGAGTAAGTCGAGCTGAGACTCGTGTGGGTACGCGCCCAGAGCCCAGGCAAATATCCGGCCAACAGCCCCGGGCCGTCCACAAAGGCTGTCACCGGAGAAGGTCTTGGCCTCTCCAGAAAGAGCCAGAATGGGAAAGGGCTGGGCCCTTGGCTGAGGAGGGGGCGGGCACCTGCATGGGGGAGGCTGCCTCCTGTGGAAACCCCGAAGCTTTCCTCTCAGACCTGGAGGCCCGGAGATTTTACGAAGGACAAAACAGACGCAGAGAGGCGAGAGCCGTGTCCCATGTCACAGGGCAGCTGAGAGTCAGCCCCCAGGGCTTTTCCACCCTCCTGGGCCAGAAGGGGAGGACGGCTCGGGGATGGCAGGCCTAGCCTGGAGAAGGGCTCGCGCTCCCTGACCCAGCAGCTGTTTTCCATGTAAATTAAGTTTCTGGCAAAAGAAGGCCAAGGCATGTTCTCGCAGACCGCAATGTCGCTCGGATTAGGAGCAGCAGGAGAGGAGAATTAAGGAAGAAAAGCATTTCTAATTCTCTCTGAAACGCGGCAGGGCTGCCAAGGAGTTGTCATAATACAAGGGCTGCTTTACCCAGAAAGATACATCATCCCCGATGGCCCTAATGGGTGCTCAGCGATGGGAAGTGTGCAGATCTGCGGCCCCACACCCCCGGGGCTCAGCGAGCCAAGCACAGGGCCTGGGAAAACCAGGGCAGGACTCGGGGCCTTGGGCACCGGTCCACTCGGGACAGAAACTCCCTGTGCGGAGCCCCGCCTACTGCGGACTCGGCTGTCCCCTGTCCCTGCTCGGCCCCTCGGCCTGAAAGCAGTGGAAAGTGCTCCAGCCCTGGGGACAGATGGGTCTGGGATGGGCCCCCGCTTCTGTCACTCCCAGGCTACATGACTCTGAGCCTCAGTTTCCACCTCTCTAAAGGGGGAATAAACTGCCCACTCCTGGGGTTCTGGTGAGGCTTGAGCGAGATGTGGAATAGGTTCAGAGCCACAGAGGCGCCTGGGTTAGCGCTCAGCCCTCCCTTCTCAGGGTGAACACAGGGTAGTGTCTTCACCGGGGAGCTCGGTTTGAACGCCTTGACCATGGCCCTCCTCTGCTCTACACTCCCTGCGTCTGTGGGACAGAGCACAGCCGAGCCTCGCAGTCCCTTCCTGCCACCTTTCCCCAAGGCCTACTAACGCCAGCACCCTGACTCGGTATACCCCCAGATCCTGGGTCTAGAGCGGACTGGGGCCTTAGCTCTGCCCTGTCCATGGCTGTGTCCGCAGTGCATGGAGCAGCGCTGGGAACGCAGCAGGACAAGTTAACGGGGCTCCTCCCGCCCTGTCCTGCTGGTGTCCCCAAACTGGGTCCTGCTATTTCTCTTCATCCCACACCCTCCCTGGCACTCAGGTATCCCCAGTTCCATGGCCCTGTGGTCCTCTGAGATCTGGGTAAGCCCAGCCTGGGAGGCTCTGTTCCAAGTCGTCAACTGTCCCTCCGCCTAAATCAGAAGCCTCCTCCTCCTCAGATTCTGTGTGCTGGTGAGGGGCACCACCATCCAGCCTGGCCCCCGGAAGGTGGCGGGGCCCCCGCTGCTCCCGCTGCCTGGCCCTCGCCATCTCTCCTTCTCCCTTCTTGTGGCCTCCTTGCCTCTGCGTTCCTTCCAGCCACCCTGACTCTCTCTCCACATGGTCCCCAGACATCTGTCAGACCGATGTGCCTGTTCTCTGCGTAAGGCCTCTCAGTGTCACCTACTGTGCGCAGGGCAGAGCTCTGAGCCTGGGGGTGCCCTGCCCACGCGCCCTGCTCCTACTGTGCGGGCCATCCCGAGACCTAGGAGTGCCTGCCGGTGCCCAGCACAGTGGGCTTCCACCTGACGTGGCCCAGTGCCACCTGCCCTCTGGGGCACATGCCTGCCCTGAGTCCACCTCCCCAGCACTCACCCCTGCCTCAAGACCGAGAGAACACACGCCAGCTTGTTTCGAGCCTCGAGGTTTGTGCCAGGTACGTTTCTAACCCCTAACACGTCCTTGCTCCTCAGACCTCATGACAGGCCTTGGCCCCTCTGACTGAGGACCCCGATGCACAAAGACACGAAGGGCCATGCCCAGGGCTGCAGGGCTAGAGCGGGGAGCCCCGTGGTTGGCTACGGCTGCACTCCGTCATCCTGGGATCAGTGCTCCCACCGAGACCGGCTAAGGGCCCGCTGTGTGCCCTGACCACTCTGCTTACCTCTGTTGCTGTCCTTACTGTGCAACAGAGAACCATCTTCTGGCCCCTCACCCGCCAGGCCATGGCCAGTGGGACTAGGGTTTCACATTTCTGCACAGGGCCGGACATCAGTGTCTGATGCTCCAGCCATGGCGAGGGGCAGCGGATAGAGCTGCTGGGCAGTCTGCAGGTGGGTACATGTGGCTGGCAGGGGCAAGGAGGACAGGGCTCTGGGCCAGCAGGCACACTCAGGGATGGAGTGGGGAAGGCAGATGGGAGGGTGGATGGAAAGACACTGGCATTCTGGGGGGTTGTAGACGGTGAGCACAGGCAAGAGCGTGGACAGCAGCCTTGATGTCGGGTGGGGTGCTGGGAAGCTGGGGCAGGGTATCTGCAGAGATGGGCCTGGCACAGAGCACCGTCTTACCTTCTTACGCACCTGCTGCTCTTTGGCTGAGTGGGCCTTCACGTGCTTGCGGAGGGAGCTGGGGTCTGTGTAGCGCTTGGAGCAGCCGGGGATCTGACAGGCGTATGGCTTCTGCAACGTCAGAGCACAGGCCGTGAGCAGGGCAGGGCAGGCCAGGAGGACCCTGACTCAGCTAGCCCTGCCCTCCAGTGTGGGGAAGGTGCTGGGCCGGGCATCTCCATCCACCACCAGACGGGACCTCGGGTGAGCTGCCTCTCTGAGTCTCACTCTTCTCTGCAAAACGGGGCCGACTGAGTCCTAAGGGCTCTTCCAGCTCTGACGCTGGCTCTGAGAAATACATTTCTTTAAATCCCATAGCTGCAGAGCAGCAGCAGGTGGGCCAGGAAGGAAGCAGGATGGCCGCCTGGGAGAGCAGGGGACGAGGGGCACGGAGGGGAATGCGAGGCGGGGGGAGCGGACAGGGCAGGCTGGGAGGGCCCGGCCTCACCTTGCAGGTAGGTCTTGCGTGCACAGGCTACTCTCTGGGCCACAAGAAGCCCAGATCCTCTCCCAATGCAGAGGCCAAAGGGGACTGGATCACAGAGGACAGGCCTGGGGCTGTGTCCCATGTGGGAGGGACACATCCCCTTCCTATGACCCCCCCCCCCCCAGTTCATCTAGAACACAAGAGGTGGGCCCCACGTCTATCCCCACGGCCTCTCCCTGGATTATTGCCCTCTGGGGCTCCGATCTTCCCCTCACAGTCAGAGGAGGATCAGGCCATGCCCTCGGCTTCCACAGACCTCAGGGCTCCATGTGTCCTCAGAATACAGGCCACCTCCGGGCACCGAAGGCCCTTTGAGGTTTGGGCGCTGATGGGTCTTACCCTCCTGCCCCCACCAGCCCCACCCATGGGCCCTCCTCGCCTCTCTCGCCTGGCCCACCTGCCCTCCTCTCCGAATCCTCCTCGAATCCTCCTTCTCCTGCACAGGCCTGACTTCCCACTAGTGGCACTGTCCACCCGGCGCTGCTGGGTTTGTTCCGTGTCCCTCTCCTCTGCTGGGTGAGGGACCTGTCTGATCCACCCCGGGTCTCTGGGTGACCCAGGGCAGGTGACCTGTGGCTCTCACTGAATTCTGACCTATCTCAAGGGGCACCCACAAGACCCTGCCTGGGGACTGCAGCTACTAGAGTATGAGGTCACAAGCTCCCCAGTTTGAATGCATTGACTGGTCTGACCCTTCAGGAGCCTCTGCCCTCCTGGGGCTGTGGGACACAGGACAATGTCCATCAGACACACCCACATGGAAATACCCCCAAACCTCAGGCAGCTGTGCCCATGACCTGGAACCTCCTGGGGGTGGGGAGGAAGCGGAGACATGACCATACCTTGGTGCTGCCACGGAGAGTTGCCAGGTTAAAGAAACGGAGGAGAGCAAAAAGAGAGAGACAGAGCAGTGAGAAGGATGCCCAGGCCGAGGGGACACGGGGCAGCGGATGGAGGGCCTGCCTGGGACTGCCCACCCTCCCGCCAAGGGCCCTGCCCTGCCCCGGCTCTAAGGCCCCGTCCCTTGGGGAAGCGGATACAAATCCACACGCTTTTGTCCAAAAGCAAACAAACAGAGCTTCGTGTCTGCAGGAGGCAAGGCCCATCTCTGTGTTTGTTTTTCCAGGGCTTGACGCGTATAGAACATTCCTCAGGCCCAGCTCCCCCGTGAGCCCGCAGGAAACCCCGTGGCCGGCCCAAGCCAGCAGCCAAACCCCAGGCTCCAGAGCCAGGGCCGCCTCGTTCTGATAACAGGGATGCACCTCCCTATGCCCCTCAGTGCCCCTTCTGCCCTGTGCTGAGGAGGCCCGACCGCGGAGAGCTCCCTGGGCAGCGCTTCGGTGAGCACGGGCCACCTGCCATCCCCTGGTCTCTCGGCCACCACGTGGGCATCATCCCAGCCCGCAGGCATCTTGCCCGAGGTCTGGCAGGGAGTGAGAGTGTGCACACAGCACTGTGCTAGAACCCCCTCGTCTGTGGGCCAAGGCGAGACTCATCCTGCTGGGAAACCGAGGAGAGCAGTTTGTTTAAGTCTGCACGGGGAGTCCGGGGTTGTCAGGGCTAAGTCCCACGTGTGCTCCTGGGAGGGAGGAACGGGAGGCACGGTGCCCCGGCTTCACACTGCCACCTGAGCCTCCCCCACCCACTGTCTCGGTGGTGTGTCACTCTCAGGAGCTGGAAGCCCAGACAGCAAGGGGCTCTCAGAGCTCTGGGACAGGAGCTTTCCTCTCTGGTCCGTTCAGAGACACTTTCCAGTCCGCAGAGAATCCATGCTCTCTGAGGCCAGAGGGGAGCTGGGGATGCGGCTGGGTGCTCTGTGGGGCCTCCGCGGAGCATGGGTGCTGGGAGAGCAACCCAACACTGTGGAGTCCCCTGTGGAGTTTGCTGGGGAGCTGGGTGTCAGCGGGGTGTCAGGCTTGAGGGCTCACCTCCCAGGTTTTGGGGACCCCTGGAGAAACTGAGGCCTAAGAGATCCATCCCCCTGTGGGCTCATGCCGGCCTGGCCTGGCCTGGCCTGCCCCAGCCTCGGAGCTCAGCTCGCACAAGTGGGCCCAGAGGCCTGTTGCTTTGGGCCCGGGTCCAGAAATGCAGTCAGGAGGGAAGAAGGGGACAAGTCACAGAGGTGACCAGACAGGCCCCGGGAGACGCTCCTTGGGGTGTGAGGCTGGGGGGTCGGGGGTGGGGGGAGAGGGTGCAAGAGGCCTGGCGCTGTCGGTGCTGCCTGTGGCCTCGGGGACATAACTAGGGGACATAACCAGCTGTGCCTCCCCGGGGCTGGAGAGGGAACGAAGGGTCAGAACCACTCCTCACGCCCTGTCCCAGACTGGCTTTTGACGGTGATGACGGGGACGGGTAGGGAGGCGAGCTCCGGTTGAGGACAGGGCTCTCCTTGGCACCCCAGTTCTGCCCGCTCAGCTCCACCTCCCCCTCCCCAGGGTGGCTGCCACAAGGCTTTGCCAGCCGGGAACAGTAGACTTGGGTTTGCATCCAGCTCACTTAGCCTCCACTGAGGACGAGGGACTCCACCTGAGTGTCAGTGTTGGGTTGTCACCAGGATTAAACCAGGGGAGGGTGGGTGTGAGATGGGCAGAACTTCCAGCCCAGGGCCTGGCCCAAACCAACAGTTCCCTCCGGTTCCTGCACCTGCCCGTTTCCGGGGTCTCAATTTTCTGAGCTGTGTCCTGTCAGCTCTCACCTGTCTTTTCAAGGCCTCTGGCTTACCCTAGGCAGGTCAGCCACCTTCGGGCCTCCGTTTCCTCATCTGTGTGTTTGGATAGGCTAAGCTGACGTACACTCAGGTCTCCCAGCCCCTCCCCCCCCACACCAACCTGGGTACCCCAAACATCTGCAGGAAGAGCAGAGAAGACCTGGGGGCCACACACAGTCTGGCCATAGACCTGTCTCCTGCTGCACGGGGCTGGGGCCCTCCCAGGGCCTGTGTCCCCTCACTAGGGGCTGAAACTGCCATGAGGCCCAGGTCTGCACCAGCTGTGCCGCCACCCAGCTGTGCGACCGTGAGCAGGCACTGCCTTCCTGGAACCCACTTCCCCTCCCTGTCAAAGGGCTCAGTGAGCCTCAAGGGCAGGGTGGTATGGGGTGCAGGTCTCAGGAAATGCTACTAACCTCTGAAGTCTACATGCACAAGGTGATGCGTGGGCCACCCCTGGCACAGTTGCTGGTGACCCGATGGTGCACAAACAAGGGAAGGGAGAAGAAGGGAGTCCAGGTCACTGCGGCACTGCCCACCTCCACTCACCCACAGTGCCCGAGGGACAAAGCACAGCCCTGGAGGGCGTCTGGCCCATCTCCCTGCAGGGAGCACCCTGCTCGGAGTAGGCTGCTGGGCCCTAGGGAGAGGGTGCAGGAGGGTGAGCCCACTGTCTCCATGGGGCTATGCAAGGACGCTGGTGTCCAGGTGGGTACCCGTGGGCCAAAGCAGCGGTTCTCAACTGGGGGGCGTGAGTGGTACCCCTCCCTCCTGGAGGACATCTGGCAATGTCTGGAGACATTTTTGGTTGTCGTGACAGGTGATGGAAAACTGGCTCCAGTCTAGTTTGTGGACAGAGGCCGGGGAATCACGGGACACCCCCCACGCATGGCACCCCTGCCAGAGATGAGCTGTCCCAAAGTTGGCAGAGCTAAAAGGCCAAGGGCGGGTCTCCACACAGATGGGACGCTGCCCCCACCCGGTCGTCAGGCTCTGCCCTCGGGGCCTACCGTGTCGAGGTGGGTGCGCTGGTGCTTGGCGCGGTCGCTGGAGTTGCTGAAGGCCTTCTGACAGCCGGGGTGCTGGCACAGGTATGGCTTCTCGCCCGTGTGGCTTCGCAGGTGGATCTTGAGGTTCTCCAGCCGCGAGAAGGCTTTGCTGCAGCCTTCGAACTGTGGGAGAGGCCAAGAGGCACGCTCAGCCCTGCGGCTGCCACCTCACCTGCAGACACACCCCAGGGAGCCCAGCTGGAGCCCGAGGCCTGGATCTGGGTCAACCTCTGCCCCAGCCCTTGTGTGTCTGACTTCCTTTCTCCAAACTTGAGCCTCTGCGGCTCCCGCTCGGGCTGAAGTGAGGGCACCACGGGGTGGGATGCTCAGTGTCCGTCTCATGCAACACCAACCTGGCTGCCATCAGCACGTGAGCCAAGCTGTAGTGAAGCTGCCTCGATTTACCAAGTGGCCCTGCAGCTGTCCAGTGCCCACCACGTTCCACCACGTGCTGGCTAGTGGGGGTGTCGTGAGCACAGCACACATGTCATGCCCACTGGAGCACGTATGTGGATGGACAGCAACAGCACATCAGTGGGGAGAGAGGAAAAGGTAGTGTGGGGGCCCGTGTTCCCCAGGCCCTGCTCCTTGCCCTGGGCTGTCTCTGTCCTGCAGCCTGGGCCAGCGTCAGCTCTCTCCTGAGAGCCCTCTAATTTCTAACTCCTCCTGTTCCATCTCCACAGTTGTCCAGACGTCGCCGATGCAGCAGGGGGACCCCACTGCTTTCTGCTGAAAGCCCTACACGCCTGACCCCCAAACACCTTCCTGCCTCTTCACACCCACCCCGTACTCTAGAACATCAGTAGTCAGCCAGCAAGTCCCAGCTCTGCCGTTAAGTCTCCCAGGAAGGAATGTTCTCTCTTGCCCGCCATCCAGCTCCCTTGGCTGCACAGCCCAGCTCCAGTGCTGGAGTGCAGGGCAGCGGGCCACAGGCCCTGGGGCTTGGTGCTGACTGCCCGTTCCTGCTGCTCCCAGCCTGACCCTGCTCCAGTGGGCAATGCTCGGCCATGTGTGTGCATGGGCAGAGGAGGAGCCCACGCCAGCTGGCACCTCTACAGCCCGGCATGCTGCTGGCTCTTTAACCAAAAGACGTGTGAAGGGCCCCCACCTCAGAGGTGGAGGCTTCGGTGGTGAAGTGACCTGCTCGCAGTCACAGGACAGTGATGGGCAAAGACAGGGCTCAAATCTGATGCCAAGGCTGGAGGGGCTCTGCCATGCCCACGGCCTTACCAGGGGCCAGTGGGGGAGGAGGTGCCCTTCGAGGAGACCAGAGCAGGCAGGCTCCCTTCCCCACCCCCACCCAACCAGCGTTCAACCTGTGAGCACAGAACCAGATTAGGACCCAGGCAGCAGGTGGCCCGGGATAAAGAGGGCAGTCGCACTCCCTGAGGGCTAGAGCCCCGCCAGCCTGTGGTCCCCACCCCTCCCTCTCGGGCTCATCTGCAGGGAGAGGGAGGAGATGCTGGTTCCGTGTACTAACACGGGGCCACATTCAGAACACACGGCGCTCTCTTTTCTGAGCTGGGCCTGCCCAACTTTGTTAGCAAGTTCATGGAGGGGATGTGCCTGCAGAGGACCGTGGCAGGACGGTGCCCCCGGTCCAGGGCAGTCCAGCATATCTGGTGTATTTGGGTGTGTGGGCTGTTCATCCAGACAGACTAACTTTGGCCCAGGCCAGGTGACACTAAGATGCAGAGAGAACCCAGGTACGGGCCCCAGCTTCCTGGAGTGCAGAGCCCGTGCAGGAAACAGAGACACACACACGCACGCCCCGCCACGTGGCACGCAGTTGAGCAGTCACAGAGGGTACATGGGGCTGTGGCCACAGAGAAGGTGCCTATGTCTCAGAGGGGTCCATGCTGTGCCACGCCTGGAGAGACCGGAAGGAAGGGTGGCGGATGACGGCAGTTACGCCGACGGTCACTTCATTCAATCCCTGGTCCTGCACCTTGGGCCATGCCAGAATAGCCAGAGGCTGGTGGGCCAAGGGCGGGCAGGCCCCGAGCACGCAGTGGGAAGGGGCAGATACCCAGCGAGGTCGTCGCAGCTGGTGCGGGATGCCTGCTGGGTTGGGCTGGGGTCTCGGGGCGCAGAGCCAGAGAGTAGGTTCAAATGCTAAAGCTCCCGAGTCCTGAGGGAAGAGCCCTGAGGGGGAGGGGGGTCTCATACCCGCTCTAAGGACACCCTGGTGCTGCTGGTGACACGGGGAACTGGGAGAGGAAATGGAGGAGGCTGTTGAGGCCTCCCGGAGGCGAGGGTGGCCGAGGCCTCCCCAGGGAGAAGGCTGGGGCAGAACTGCAGGACAGGTGCGAGGACAGGGGCCCAGAGACGATGATGGTCCAGGCGCGCTGCCTCCTCGCCTCTCCCCTGAGGGCCCAGCCACAACCGCCGGTCCAGGCTCCGCTGGGGCTGCTCCAAGGCGAGCGGCCCACAGCTGGGCTTCAGAGGCTGTTCCGCTTCCTACTTCCAGATGTGCCTTTCCCATGCATCAAAACCAGAAGGAAATCCTGTTTGGGAGTAAACGGGCCGCAAGCCGCCTCCTTACTCCCTGCGGCGGCCTTGGCCAAGTTTGCCCCAATGAGGATGGAGGAGTCCTGTGCAGTGTGGCTCCTCTAGCCTCCAGCTGTCCGTCTGTCCTCAGCTGTGCAGGGAGGAGGAGAGGGCTGCGGCGGGGCAGCAACAACGCCCGAGCTGCATCGCGACCCCAACTCTGGAGCTTGGCCAATTCCCCCTGTGTGTTCCCGTCCGGGCCAACCCTCCATGGCAGTGCAGTTGCCCTGCTCTCCCTACCTTTGTTCCCATGTGCCCCTCCTGGGACACCTTCCCCTCCAACTGCCGGACAGTTTAATTCATGATTCTCCAAAGTCCAGGACCTGCAGCTTGGTGTTCACCAACCACCTCTCCAGTTCGCCTACACCCCACTGTCCTAAACCTGTGGGGCGTTT
Organism: Tupaia tana; assembly: GCA_026018925.1. Lineage (NCBI taxonomy): Eukaryota > Metazoa > Chordata > Mammalia > Scandentia > Tupaiidae > Tupaia > Tupaia tana. The sequence goes on from JAKSZU010000004.1 coordinate 24,415,096, forward strand.
CCATACCCTCAGGCCTTTGGGCCAGTCCCTGGGCCTGGAATGCCTTTCCTCATTGGCTCATGTAGCAAACGTTTGTCACTTAGGCACCACCTCCTCCGAGACGCCTTCCTACCCTCTTCTCCATTCCCCCCCAGCTTGGGTTTGGAAGGTTTTCACTGCAGGCACTGCCATCTTGGGTCAAAGAGTGGGTTAGAAAGGTGATTCTGTCACCCCACCTCACCTGGCAGTGGAGGGTCTGGACGGGGAAGACAGCCCTGATCTAGGCAAGGCAGTGCCGCCTCTGCCTGTTCCTCTGGTGAATGAGACGGTGGTCAGAGCTCAGAGCCGTGCGGTGAGATGGTGGCTGTCTGAGGACACGGCCGTCTGAAGGGCAGGGGAGGGGTATGTTTGCCGCTGCTCTGGCCCGAAGTCCCTTCCCAAGCCGAGCCGCTGGGGAGCCCTTTGGAAGCCAGAACTACCTCTGGTGAGAGCGTGGCAGCCTTTTGGGATGGGAATGGCTTAGTGCAGCCCCACTACCATCGTGCTGTGGGGGTAGAGACGCTGCCAGACGGAAGCACGGGTCCTGTTGGGGCAGAGATGGAGCCAGCAGGTGCACTCCTGGCTTGGGGCCTTGGTTTCCCTGAGCAAGTAGAGGATGGTTCGAGAGCAATGGACCATGGCCTGAGGATCCCACAGCATTTGCACTTGAGAGACCCCTGCTGGGGTGGGGCCCTCCCGACACCCCTCCTCCCACACCCCACCTCTCAGGCTCTAGAGCAGATTTTACCCGGGACAGATACCTGCCCCTGCTGCTGACATCCAGGTATACAGCCTGCAGGGCGGAGCCGAGACCCACTGCCAGGGCTGGGTATCTGCGCACAGGGGGTGGGGCGCCGAGCCTGCGCTAAGCCATAGGCAGAGCCATGTCTCTTCTAAGCGGCGACATCAGTCTGCAACCCAAGGTGGGGATGTCGGACGAGCCCATGGCTCTGAAAGTCGCTTGTGCACCCCGTCCATCCACCCCAACCTCCCCACCTGCCCCCACCACTCCTATCATATGTCCGTCTGTCCCCCATCCCACTTGCTCCTTGGAGTCACACACTCATCCTCTGGTCTCCCGGCACTCTGAGTGCTCATCTGCCCGCACTTGCTGTCCCCGTGCCTGGTAGTGAGGTAGGAGGCGGGGGTTGCAGGCAAAGACTGCGGAGACCCCTAAATCCCAACAGCAGGGTGTGCTCTGAGCCCTAAGGAGGAGCTGACCTGGGGGCAGCTGGGGAGCCACAAAAGCCTTCGTAGAGGGGCCGAGCCCTGTCTAGCAGCACAGAGGGTGGCAGGAGAGGTGTTTCCGGTAGAGGGTAAAGCGTGGATGAAGGCAGGAGCTGGGAGGGGCGGGCTGAGCCAATGAAGGGGAGCACGGGGAGGAGAGGTGGAAGTGGAGAGTTGGGGTTGCCTTCACTCACCCACATGGGGTGGTGGTTCATTCTGAGCAGGCGAATCAGGAGTTTTGATCCCAACAGAGCTCACAGAAAGCACCGGTGCAATGACAGACACGGCCAGCAGATGGCAAGGCCCGAGACTATTTCCTGGGAGACCATGATGGCACTGGCTGGACAGGTCTAGCCCCTGACCTGTCCCCTTCTGCCCAAATGCTCCAGCCAGGAGCCTGGACCCTCCTCCCTGGCCCCTGCATTTAACCAGCCACCAACCCAGGGACGTATCACTGCTTACACATCCTTGCTCCCTCCTCTTCTCATCACCCTGTGCCCCTGTCCCCACCCCAGCAGCTTACCTGGGTGACTGCACCGGCCACCTCCTACCTCCCTCTCTGGCCCTCCCAACTCACTCCCATATGGGATCCATAATGAAGACCAGCCCATCTGTCCCTCCCTGCTCACACCCTGAATGGCTCACCAGTACCTCGGCACAAACAAGTCCTCGCCCTGCGATCTGGCAATGTGATCTGGCCCTTGGTAGCATCTGCAGCCTTCCCCGCCCCCACCCCCAGTGCATTTCAAATCTGGGCACAACTCTGGTCTCTCTGCTTCCCAACTGCTGATGTTCACTGAGTTCAATTCCCCACCAGGGCTGGGCCCGTGGTGGGTCTCTCTGAACCACCAGGTGTAGGCAGCTTCCTGTGGCCCAGACCCTGATGCCACCCGTGTCCACCCAGAGAACTACAGGGCACCTCTTGTTCAGGGTGGATCTGAAACCACTGGCTCAGACAACAAACACACGACAGCTCGATCTGGCCAGAACAAAGGTGCACACAGCAAGAGAGACCACATGTGACTGCTGTGGGGTGAGGAAAGGCACAGAGGACGTCTAAGAGTCTTGAAAAATGTAAGAATTGGGGATTAGGTTTTTCTTATTTACCTTAAAATGCACAGATGTTAAAATATATCCTAAGATGACACTGGGTTGAATTCAGATGACGTAAGTGATTGAGTGACACTCTTAGATGCTTTCCATGGCTGGGTACTTAATTTAATCAAGACAATAGGGTCTGCCGGTAAAGCTACTCCCCAGCTCCCCTCTGCAGATGGGGAGACTGAGGCCCAGAAAGACATCACAGAGCCAGCAGGTTGCAGGGCTGGGATCTGACCTCGGTCTGGCTGATGTGTTTACCTGTGTCCCTAACCACTCTGGCCACTGCCTCAGGGACGCCTACAGAAAGTGTCCAAATCAGGCCGTCACTCAGGACCGTTACTGTGATTGAGCCATGCCATCCTGGGGTCTGTCCCAAGCAAAGCCAGGCCCAGCCCCTGCCACAGAGCAGACGCCGGGAGAGGGTGCCCTCTGTGGGCTGCACTGCGTGAAGGGGCCAGCTCCCTGGCGGATCCGCGGAGCGCTCTTGAAAGGCCCAGTTTGCACATGTGGGGAGTGTTACAAAGAAGATTAAAATAATGGGGGAAAATACCCCGGGAACCGTGAAGCCCTAGACCATCTGGAATTTTATAGCAACAGGCAGGAGAAAATCAGAACCTAATTGAAAAAAGTCCACTGCAATCCATTACCACTGCATGCAGCTCACAGGAGAGAGGGCCGGAGATGAAAGACGGAGCCATCCCAGGAGCCAGCGAGGGGTGGCATTGTCCCCTCAGGCCAAGCCCAAGGACCCTTCAAACTGGTTTGGGCAGGAGGAAGGCTGGAGCCCAGGACGCACGAGGCACTGGGTCCTACGTGAGCATCTGCAGGGCAGGTCCGCCCCCTCCACAGGTTCGCCCTCTACAGGCCGAGGCCGTGCATGTCATCACGTAGGGAGCCAGAACGGTGCCTCGTCCCCTCGTTGACATCTGGGATTGACGGCCCCGTTCCAGCTGTGAGCTGTGTGGCAACGTGCTGAAAACGAAAGGCCATGACGTCGCACACACAGAGGTTTGTGCTGGGTCCCGACCACCGAGAGCCATGAATGTGGGCAAGTCACGTCCCTCCTCCGTCCTCGTTTTTCTCCTCTCTAAAATGGGGCCACTGTAATTCGCTGTAGGAAGTAAATAAAAGGCTGTGCCCAGCACAGGGCCTGGCAAGCAGTTGGGGCGGAATGAACGTCAAGCGTCCTCCCTGCAGCTGGCATGGCCCAGGGTGGAGGGAGGCCCAGTTTCTCATGCACTAAGAATCTGGACACAGAGTACAGAGGAGTTTGGGGGAGCAGGGCACGAGGCAGGGCAGGGGAGGAAATGCCTCCAGTTCTGGCATTTGCCAGGGACTTGCTTCTAAACAAACACATTTCTGGTTTAAGGGTAAAATATATTGGGTTACAAGAGTCTGGCAGGGCATTCAGAGATCAACTTCTCATTTCTGTACAAACTTTCAAGTTACTTTACAGCAAGGATCTGGATGGGAGAAGCACGCAAGGCCAGACCCTTCTCAGCGATGTCAAATAACTTTAAAGGCCAGCTGTCTGGGAGCTGAGGCCCGCTCCTCACCCCTGCACCCAGGGGCAGGGGGATTCTGCCATCCCCCTTGGGGTTTCCACAGAGTGTCCTCAGAGCCTCCGGCTTCCCAGTCCTCTGGGGGAGGTCGAGGCAAAAGGGAAGGGACTGATGTGGAAGAGAGCCCTTGCCCACAAGGCCTCGAGGGCCGCTGTAGCTCTGGCGTGTGGTGCCACTGCATAGATAAGAGGACAGGTGTGCAGGACAGGCGGTGACCCTCAGAGCAGCATCACGCTCTGTGTACTTGGGACTGGGACAGCTGTCCCTGAACCCTATCTCCTCAGTCCATGAGGCAGGTACGGCAACCCCAGTGGTACAGAACAGGCCCGGGGAGTTTCAGTTCTGTGTGGAGTCTCACAGCTCACGAGGGACAGAGTGTGGGTTCCCCTTCAGTGCCGAGCTCAGGGCCCTGGGCACGCTCCTGTCCCAGGTGGCCACGATCGGGATGCCATGAGATGCGAGGCTGGTGTGGACTGTCCGCTCACCGGGCCTCTCACACCATCTGGAGAGGCTGGCAGGCCTCAGAAAGCGTAGGGACACATGGAGGAATGGGGAGCAGCACCTAGGGGCCACACGGACAGCCCCAACCCCAGAGCTGTCAGGATGTGCCTGTCCTCGGGAAGGGGGTGACACGGCTGGTGGGGTGGGGGCTGCAGACCCCTGACCCTCCCTCCCCAGGTACACGTGGACAATGTAGGCTGGGCCCTTCATCAGCAAGAAGTCCCTGTCTGGGCAGGAAATGGGCTCCTGTTCTCCGTATTTGAGGGGGCCCTGGAAAGGCGGTCGTCAGCAAAGGCCAAGAAAGTCAGACCACCCTTCCAGAGGTGTGTGGCTCCCCAAAGGTGGAGGAGAGGGTCTGAGTCTGCTTCCCTGGGACCCAAGTGGATCGCTGAAGCCCGGGAGTGCCCAGTGCTGCTGGGCTGCGGCTAGACACCGTGTTGGAGGTAGGAGAGGCTCGGCCGGGGCCACAGAGCAGACGGCCCAGGGATGCCGACACACACACGCACGCACACATGCACACGCACACGCACTTGCACGCACACAGGCACGCAGCGAGCTGGCAGCCACAGGCCCTGACGCTAACAGCTCTCCTGACCAAGCCACACTCAAAGACACAGAGCCCCAGGCCAACGCATAGAGGCTCACACACACCAAGACCCAGAACCTTCTCTCCTACACATGCACACCCTAAACACACCACACCACATACCACACATAACCCCGATACATCATGCCACACCATACACACATGCCACACACATACCATGTGAACATACACATTAACACGACATCCCTACCCACGCCGCACGACTCATGTCAGAGAGACACACGGCCAGCACACGCCCACTCACACATGTACCCAAGAAGCCCAAGCCCAGACCCCACCATATGCACAAACTAACTTACATGCTGAAATGTGGCCCAGGCACAACTCGGCACACGGACAAGCTGGCCCACACCTAGGACAAAGCAGCCTCGTCGGGGCTCGTGGGCACCGGGAGGGAGACCCTCCACCCAGAGGCTACAGCCAGGTGAGGCTTCCAAGAGGTCCGTGGACAAAGACGTGAGCCCCTGGCAGCGGCACCCACTGCGCAGCCGGACCTGGGGCTGTCACGCTCCCGCGTGGCTCCCTGTGCCTCAGAGGCGGCAGTGAGACTGCAGCTACAGGGCCCAAGTCCAGCTGCCTCCTGACTCGCCCCCGCGCCGACTGGCCAGGCTCTGGGAGGGCACACACGGCCCCCAGGCACCCCGACAAGGCCTGGCCACATATGACCCCTGAGGCCACCTCATGCACTTTCCCGCTCCCTGTGCGTGCGCCACTCCTTCCTCCTCCAGGCCTCTGCCCACGCCCTGTACCCTGCTCACCACGCCCCCTCCCCCATCTGGCCCTCCTCTGCCCACCCCGGCCTGTCTCCCTCCTGCCCTCTCTGCCTCGGTGTCCCAGCCTGCTGGGCCAAGACTCCCCGTCTCCCAGCTCACCCCCCCACAGGGCCTCGCTAGGTACCAGCCAGGCTCTAGAAGGGAGAGGGGGCGCAGGCACAGGACAGCCAGGTCACAGCTGCCCGCCTCCACGTCAGACCGCGGGGCACAACATCTGCTCCCCATGCTGAGGGCCTTTTTTTTTTTTTTTTTTTTTTTGTTATCAGGCACATAACATTCACAAGAGAAAGACGGAGAAAAGCGAGAATCACCCCCAAGGGGGATGGCCATACCACAGTCTCTTCTCCATTCTCCTCAGAATTTTGAGCACACATGTGCACATGCTCAGAGTGATTTTTTTTTTAAAGAATTATTTTATTTAACTTTATTTTAACTTGACCAGAGAGTGACAGAGAGAGAGAGAGAGAGAGAGAGAGAGATAGCAAGACACCAGGTTGGGGACTCAGACTGCAGTTGGCCATGTGGAAGTTCAGTGCCCCTAACCACCATGCCACTTGCTGGCCCCCAAACCAGAGAGAGTTTTCAAGTGGCTGGGTCCAGGACTTGAACCGTGCAGTCAGCCATATGGGATCCAGTACTCTAACCTCCAAGTCACCCACTAGCCCACGGAGGGAACCTTTGTAGGTGAGTATAATGTCTGACCACATCCCACAGGGCAAGGCTGCTGAGTCCCAGGAAGAGGGACCACAGTGTATAGAGGGTCCTTGGCGACCTCCAGCCTCCACTGTCCCTGCAGACACACTCGCTCCATGGCCTGGGAGGACGTCCCTCCCACCAGAACAGCCCAGGGCTCAGGGCTGATTCCTCCTCTTCCCAGCCCACATGGATTTCAGGGTTCTCACCACGAAATAAAGTGACACTTCTGGCCTCGAGCCTGTGAGGGACCCCAGATGTGGCCTGGACACTGGGCACAGGACAGAGCCTTTTGGACTCCTCTTCCAAATCCCAAGCAGAAACAGCAGGGAAGGGAAGTGATGGTCTTCAGACCTAGTGGTCTGAAGCCCTGGTCCCAGCCCTGGCCCTGCCCCAAGGCTGCTGTGTGACCTTAGTCCAGTAACCTGCCTCCTCTGGGCTTTACCCCCAGGGTCACCTGAACCATCAGGGCCTGGCTGTCCAGGATGGGGCAGGGATGAATTCCCAGGTGACAGCTGGATTCATATGACACACATGGGGCCAGCAGGTGGTGTGGGGGTTAAAGACGCTGGATTCTCACATAGCCAGCTGCGGTTTGAGTCCCGGACCTGGTGGCTTGCTTTCTCCCTTTCCCTTTCTCTGTCTCTCTAGTCTAAGTAAAAAATAATAATAACAAATGGAACTAAATAAATAATTTTTTGAGAGGTTTTTGTGATAGGGCGTGTGCACTTGCCAGAAAGACAGGGAGAGACAGAAAGCGAGAAATCACCCCCCGGAGGGATGGCCACGCCGCAATTCCTTCTTCTCCATTCTCCTCTCGGGATCTTGGGCACATACGCACACACGCCCGGTGTGAGTTTTAAGTTACCAGGTCTGGGGACTCAAACTGCGGTCGGCTACATGGGAGTACAGTGACATAGCCATTACGCTAACTGCTGGTCCCAATAAATAGTTCTTAAAAAAGAAAAAAAAAATTAGAAAAAAATATGACACACACACCCAGGGCTGCCTGGGGAGGGAAGAGACCACGGATGTCCACTCATCACCTGAAAGGAAGCCTGCTGCTAGGTCACCGGGAATCGTCACTAATGGATGACACGCGAGGTGCCCTGTCTGAGTTGTGGGTGGTTGTGGGAGCAGGAAAGTGCACGAGGTGGCCTGCCCAGTGCACATCCCAGTGCACATCCGAGGCGCAGATCTCACTAGAAAAGCTCTGTGTGAGGGGGCAGCTGGGGCCGAGGAGAACAGGGTCGGGGGACCAGAGAGGACATAAGGCCTGGGCCGATGGCGGGTGAGGAGTCCCAGAGAGCACCGTGCTTGGCCACGGGTGGGATTCTGCTGGAGAGATGGGGCGCTCAGGTCAGGAAAAGGGTCTGCTCATCGGGGCTGCATGAAGGGTGCCACGTGGCTCCCAGGGTCACCCTCAGGGGTCAGCCGACGGTGCTGGACCAGGGGGCCTGCTCCTGGGGCCTGGTGGTCTAAACAGATCAGGCTGGAGATGACTGTCCAGTCACCTGCTTCTCCCGCGCCCCAGCTGTGGACTTCAGGCTCAGAGCTCACACACAGCACTGACTGTCCCCTCATGGAGACATGGACAAAGACGAAGGGGGGACAAGTGTCATGGAAGGGCACCTCGGAGCAGCTGTGCAGCGTGCTGTGCACTGCCCTGCCTGATCTTCAGGAACCGGGATGGGAGGGGGTGCAGAACGTCTCCCTAGATGAGGAGACAAGGGGCCCCTGAGAGACATGGGGAGTGAGGCCTGAGGAGCAAGGGTGGCATCATGAATGGGGCCCGGGCCGAGGAGCAAGCCCAGGGTGCTGACAGCAGAGCCCGCTCCCTTGCTCCTACGTGGCATTGAATCAGAGTGCGAGCGGTCTATGGATGTAGGACACAGGGCCACGGGAAAGGAATGACTAGAAATAAGAACTGGTGATGTTCCCACGTCACCAGAAAACAAACCTAGCAATCTCAGCCAACACGACAGCCTCGGCTTCCCTTAAAGCCCCGAATCTCCCAACACGGATCGGAGAGCTCTGGAAGGGTCTGGGGGAGAAGTCTGGTGGAGCCCAGCGGTCTGAAAGGAAGGCATGGCTGCTGCTGGCTAGGCAGGCTGTCCCCCTCTTGGGAGCTGTCCCTCTCTCAGGCAGGGGTCACAACCGCAGAACAGGCCCCGTGAACTGAGGGAGGTAGAGCAGAGGGGCCGCAGGAGGCATGCCGTGTGTGGTACCCACACCACTGAGAACTGCGGTGGCAGGCGGAGCGTCCCAGGGAGCGGGCCCAGCCCTGAAACCCGGCTCTGCAGCGCTGCCACGCCAACTCAGGGTGCCTGGAACTCATCAGCGTTATGTCAGGACTAATGAAAAATTAAAACGTTTAGCTTTGGCTCCCAAAGTGAAGGAGGACAGACGAGAGGATGCCGTCGTGCTGGGCTCCTCCACTATGACTTGGGCACCAGAGATTTACAAAAACAAGTCACTGCCATGCACCGGGGCCCAGCCAGGTTCTAGCCTGGGGATGCCAGAGCGGATGAAGACTGAGAGGACTCTGTAGCTCCGGTCAGGGGGAAGCAGGCTGGAAGCCCAGGTGTGGCCTAGAAGGCCTTCCGGCTGCTCACGCGCCAGGGCAGCGCCAGGTATACGCCCCCCTGCCACTCTCCTCTCTGGTCCCCCTGCCTCTGCTCTGGCCATTGGGCCCAGATGCATCATTTCCCCTGCAGCCCACCCCACCACTGAAAACCCACCTAAGGCTCCCTACTTTCTTCAGGGCACAACCCGCACCCCTGGGCCCGGCATTCCAGCCTCTGGCCCTCTGACCTCTGTGGACCTTCTGTCCATGGCTGGCCCGAACTTGCCGTTTTCTTCCGTGACTTCGGCTGCACTGATTACTTGCCTTTCGGAACTTCCTACCCTGTGCTTTTCCATGTGCTGGTTCCACAGTATGGAATTCCAGGTCTCAGGACTCAGCTCCAAGGCTGGCAGAGGTTCTGGGCTTTGGGGCCTGTCCTGAGCTGACTCTTCTCTGGGTCCGCCCCAGCCCCGGGGTAGAGCAGGGTGGCTGGGCTGGCTGGAGTGGGCACCCGAGGCTTACACACTGTCGGGACTGGCCGGACATCTGAGGCTTTGTGTGACAGGTGAGGACACCACGGCAGCCCAGGAAGGGTTTCCTGTGTCTACCCCCACCTCAGCTCCGGCACAGGGCAGGCCCTGGATCCTTAGGACAGGCTTTCTGTCCCCGTGGGCTTGTTCAGGGGACAGAGAGCCCTACAGTCACCTAGGCTTGGGTTCTAATCCCCACTCCTCTCCAACTCTGTGCTGGGCACACATCACCCAACCTCTCTGATCTTGCGCTTGTGCATGTGTGTTATGAAGGCGGTAACGGCAGCAGAGGAGGGCGATGGAGGTCGGCCCAGACGGCTGCACACGCCCACTGCCACCTGCAACCCTCTGTGCAGATGCAGACGCTGAGGGCCATAACTCCAGAAGACAGGGAGTGGGTGAGTGTGGGTGAGTGTGTATGTATGTGTGTGTGTATGTGTGTGTAGGGGGGGGCGGGTAAGAGGCTCCCCCAGAACCCAGTCTGGGTAGAGTTCATGAAATCTGACTTGTCTGGGAGCATAACGAAGTAGACTGCAGTTCACTCGGTCAGCCGGGAGCCATTCATTCACTGCCTCACTCACTCACTCGCTCAGCTAACCACACATAGCTAGGAGCAGCCACAACCCAGAGGTACAGTCAGTGCAGAAAGCAGGGACCCACAGCGAGGGCGGCATGATGGCATTTTAGTAGAGTATAATTATCATTCATGTAGAGAGAAGCCTAGAAACAGGGTTCCAAAATGTTAAACAGTGGTTATGCCTAGTGGTGTAGTTAGGCGTAACGTTTCCTTTTTCCTTCATCTTCTTTGTTTCTTTCTTTTCTCTTTCCTCCTTCCCTCCCTCCCTCCCTCCCTCCCTCCCTCCCTCCCTCCCTCCCTTCCTTCCTTCCTTCCTTCCTTCCTTCCTTCCTTCCTTCTCTTTCTCTCACCCTCCCTCTCATTCAGAGAGATTTTTGCTGTAGGGCATGTGCACTCTCCAGAGACACAGAGAGATAGAGACAGAGAGAGAGAAAAAGTGAGAAATCACCTCCTGGGGGGATGTCCACACAACAACCCCTTCTCTTGGGGTTTTGGGGGCACATGCACCCGGCATAAGTTTCAAACCTCTGGGTCAGGGACTCAAACTGCAGTTGGCCATGTGAGAGTCCAGTGCCATAACCATTACACCACCTGCTAGTCCCGCTACTTCTTTATATATTACATGATGCTGTTTGTGGAAGTGGACATCACAGCAGGGAGTACAACGCTTTCACAGACCGATCCAGGTTGCAGAACCAGACTTCTTTCTTAGTTCCAGGTGTGACTCAGGTGAGTTGTGGTGAGTTGTCGTTGGCAACCGGATCCTGGATGTCCCTGCCCTCAATGTGGGGCCAGAAAGATCTGAGTCCGAGCTCAGCTAAACATTTGATCCTGCCCTGGGTGACATGGACAAAGGCCTGCATAAAAATCTGCATAGAAATCTGGGGACAACACTGCGACTCCCAGAGGGCATTTGAGGATTAAGGAAGGCACGAATGGGATGAAGCTCCCGATGGTGACAGCTGTGTGCCTGCAGCGGGGAGCCCGAGGCCCACCCACTGGCAGTGCTGAAGGACACGGATGCCTCCTCATGGGGTGACATCACCATGCTCCTGTCTCACACGTGGTGACCAGTGATGACTGAGGAGCTCGGGGAGATGGAATGGCCAGTTTAATTAACTGGTGCTGACAGACAGGCTCGCTCCTAAGGCAGCGGAGCCACAGACAGGAAAGCCCAACCACAAACCTACACGGGGAGGGTGAGGGCCACGTTTCCCTGCCCGGCCACAAGTGCGGCCGCAGAGCCCTGGGGAGGAGGGCACCCTCAGCGCAGCTACAGCCTCAGCAGAGGGTGCGGACGCACCCTGAGCCCCTGGACGGGGAACAGCCTCTGCATCAGGAAGACCAGGTTTAAGCCCAGCTCTGTTTACCATCTCCTCCTCAGGCAGCCGCTCAGCCTCTGTGGCCCCAGGGTTGACAGTGAGCACTCCTGGCCTGCTGCTCGTCGTAAGGATGAGATGAGAGAGAGCCCCGCACCACCAACATGCCACCTATGCTGTCCCATGCCACCTCCCCTGTCCCATGCCACCTCCCCTGTTCCGTGCCACCTCCCCTGCCCCGTGCCACTTCCCCTGCCCCGTGCCACCTATGCTGCCCCGTGCCACCTATACTGCTCCGTGGCACCTACATGCTGCACCTCCACGCCTGTGTCCCTCTACCCAGAATGCCCTTCTCCTGTCCTTTCCTGGCTAAGTCCTGCTCGTCCTTCAAGCATCGGTTCATGTCTTTCGGCCAGGCCCTTCCCTCCGTCACCACCCCTGGGGCAGCATGTTATACAGAGGCCCACGCCTCCTCACCGCTCTGGGGTGGGAATCAGACACAAGACTCCTGAGGCCATCTTGGTCCTGCCTGGCCTTTTGCTCAGGGCCCAGCAGTGCACTGGACCCCCAGCGAGGGCCTGGGCATGTCTGCTGCCGGCAGCCATCTGCCCCGTCAGCTGCCCTCGTCCCTTCTCACCGCTGGTCAGGGGAAAGGCTCCCTTCCTTTAAAATCACAGTCAAAAGAGATGGTGGGGGAGTCTGCCCACTTTACGGACGGGAGCCTGGGGCTGAGGAAGGACACAGAGCTGGCTCAAGGCCACCCAGCACGTCAGTGGCGACACCAAGACAGGTAGCCAGATCTCTGACTCCCAGCCTCATGCGCTCTGGCCTTTGGTCTCACACCAAGAGGAAGAGCACCCGCAGTGGCTTCAGCTCAACATGGGCTGGAGGTCGGTAAAGCAGTGGATCTGCCTGGGCACTCCCAGCTCCTCATCGACATGAATCCAGCCCAATTCCTCGGGCTCGAGCTCCACTCCACTGCCCACCGCAGGCTCTGGCCTTGGATGGATGGAGGCGTTCTCATCTCTGTAAGGTCCCATTTCTCAGGCCTTGACCCAGCAAAACTCTCCCAGCACACGTGGTCCCTGCCCCTTCCCACCCCAGAACTTCGCCAACAGCCCAGCTCTCTGTGCGCTGTGTGCAGCCCCGTTCAACCTGGGACCATCAAGGGCCAGGCTCTCCAACGTATCTGCTAACTGCGACAGGGGTTGTCATCATCTTTGGGATGACGGTATATTCTGGAACACAGACTCGGTGAATCAGGCTCAGATCGAGTCTGACAAATTCTATTTCCCTGCCTCTCCCTTCAAGTTGGGCCAAGCCTGGCTGTCAGGAATCATCACAGCAGAAAGGCAATAATTTCTTATTCGAAATATGGTTCTTAACATCTATTTCCATTTCATTCGTGCGGTCAGGAGCAGCCCAAAGAGGTCCAGCCAAGGCTCTCTCTGGGAGCGGGTAGCAGGGAGGACTTTTGTTTTCGTGTCTGTGCTTTATGGTGTCGCCCATATTTTCTACAATAAGCATATAAAACTTGACAAATGTTTATACTTCCAACCCCCAGCACAGACTCCCCTAGCTCCTCTCCCTCCTCCCTGCTGGGCTGCCTCTTCCTGCTGCTTCTGCAGGGCGGTTTCTGCTGCAGACAGGTGCCTTCTCTCCTTCCTGCTGCCGAGCCCTACCCACCCTGGATGCTGCTCGCTTTCCCTTCTCAGCAGCTCCACACTGTAAGGGTGACTGGCCCAGGTCCCCCCAGGGGTCGCTGGCAGAGATCCAAGTCTGTTTCCCACCACAGCACTCCCCTGCGTGGTCCTCAGTTTCTCCAACTGTCCCACAGAGGGGAGGGATAGAAGAGGCTCTCACAGGTCCCTCTAGCTCTGGCTTGCTGCACCCGTGTGTGCGCCAGGGCATCTCAAGGTGGAGTTCAGCTGGGTGAGTTCTGAGGAACCGCGGCCACACCAGCACAGGCCCCGACCTTTCCAACGACAGGAAACCAGGCCGTGGGCAGCGCAGGTGAGTGCGTACCTGCTGGGCCTGCGGCATGCTCCACGGCAATCACGGGCGGAAGAGGGCCTCTCAGAGAGGGAAGGGGAGAAGGGCCACACGTGGTATGCGGACACCTGCTCTAGCTTTGGCTCATCCTGTGACAGCGCTATCACACCAGTGTTTCTCCAGCCCAGGTCTCTACACTCTGCCCTGCTGCCTTCAGCTACAACCAGAACCCCGGGTCTGGCTTTTGGGCACAGTCACGTAGGAGCTCTGAAGCGGCTGAGGCGCAAGGTAAGGGTGACAGACGGGCTCCATCCCGTGAAGGCAAAGCAGGGGAAGGTTGAGGGTGGGCCAGATTTTCTTGAGACTGTCATGCCGGGCGTCTGTTCTCCTGTGGTTGTCCCTAAGCCTCTAGTAAAGTCATTGTTTTTCTTTTCACAGCTCTGTTGAGAGCTAATTCACGTAACCATAACATCCACCCGTGGAAAGCATACAATGTGGTGGTTTGGACTATGTTCACGGTGTTGCACCACCATCACCACCATCAATTTTACACGTTTCATTACCCCCACAAGAAACCCACACCTATAGCACCCGCCACCCCCTAGTCCTTCCTCTCCCGAATCCCATGAAACCACTAATTTACTTTTGACTTCTACAGATTTGTCTGTTCTTTTTGGGGAGGAAGTTTTTGCTATAGGGCACCTGCACTCACCAGAGAGACAGAGAGACAGAAAGCAAGAAATCACCCCCGGGGGATGGCCACGCCGCAATCCCTTCTCCTCCATTCTCCTCTCGGGATCTTGGGCACGCACGCACACGCGCCCGGCGTGAGTTTAAGCCACCGGTCTGGGACTCTAACCGCAGTAGACTACATGGGAGTCCAGCGACATAGCCATTACGCTGACTGCTGGTCCCCAAATATGTCAAGTATTTTAATCCCCACCATTCTGTGAGGCAGGTATTGTTGTTGTCATCCCCATGGTACAGGTGAGCAGAGTCACAGAGCAGTACCTGCTCAGGTCACCCATTTAGGAGGCGGCATAGGGAATCTAGGGGCTTCAGGGAAGGTCATACCTCACCCTCAGGCCAGCCTACCCACAGGAAAGCAGTGCCTCCTGGGGGTAACAAGGGGTGGCAGCAATAGAGAGCCCTTACAGGGATACAACTCTCCCTACAGGAGTCTGGGCCACTGGATAAGCCCACCTCATGAGGTCTGGGCTCTCCCTGGCTGATCTCAAGGGGTCTGGATTCAACTCCATTCAGAAAGGACTCAGGTTCTTTAGAGGCATGCATGTTCAAATTGGGTGGAAAAGCAATTTTCTCGCACAAGAGATTCCAGACTCTGGCCCAGGAGCCGACGCACAGCAAGTCATGGATGATGATGTCAGCACCAGAGGGAGCCCGGCCCATTAACACATTAGCAGTGAGGATCCTTGGCTGGGCTAGAGGAGGTGCTAGTGGGAACTGTGGCCCAGAGGCAACCTGCCCCCGGGCCTCAGAGGGTTGGATGTAACTGTGCAGAGCGAGAATGGAGACTCAGGCGGAGCTAGGCACAACTTGCCCTCTGACATCTCAGTTCTGGGCACCTATCCAAGGCTCGAGCTGGAGACCAGACGAGCTTTCTGCAAGAAGATAGTTACCAGAATATTCTTGTTATGAAACATGAACAGCAGAGGATCTGTTCAACAGCGGGGAGCCGAGTCCGCTGTTATGCAGCACAATGACAGACCAAAATACTACTGTGAGAAATGGTGGCCACGAGTGCCAGGGGATAAAGGGACATTCCCTAGCCATGATACTAAATTTGGCCCACTAATTATTATTCATCCTCAGTAAGATGAGGCATAACGGGGATTCAACCTTCTCACACTCACACTCCAGCAATGACTGCCCAAGTCACCCCGAGATCTCCCTCTCACTGCAGGCACCACGCCAAGTCCTGTGGCATCTACTGACAGAAACAGGCCCAGATGAGATGATTCCCCCATGGGGCTCTGGTGGCATCTGCTCTCTTCTACTCATTTGCAGAATTTCTAACATGATTATGCCATGTTCATACAAAGAAACTCGAGACACTTGGCCCTCAGCATTGTTGAGAAGCCTCGGGAAGTTATGGGCAGTGCTTTGGGGCCTGGGTGACCCAGGCACACTCAGCACCCTGTGCCCGGGATGGAGGCTCCTTGCAGAAGTGGGAGAAACACCGGGTCTAGGACACTCCCGCCTTCCCATCTCTCCTCTGTCAAATGGGGTAACAATCCCGGGCCTGATGGCTCCCCTGGCTGCTGGGGGGATCAGAGCTCAGAGCCTGCACCCTGCCAGAGGCAGCCTGAAGCCCTGGGGGACAGCAAGAAGCCTCATGAAGGGACTGCCTTTCTCAGGAGACCCTGTGAGGGCTTCAGAGAGCATGGCTGGCAGTGAGGCCCTATGGGGGCTTCTCTGCTGTTCCTGAGCTTGCATCCTGGCCTGCTCCCTTCTCCTTCCTGCTTCCCCGCCAACATCTGGGCCCATGTCATGACCCAAGCCCACTTTCCTCAGTGGGTGTCCCTGGGTGTGTCTGCTGATCTCTTTCCTTCAGGCCTCTGCAGAACCAGCCGGCTGCCTGGAGTGGCCTTTGACATCAGAGTTCTCCCCACCAGGTGGCCTCTGGGCCCTGCTCAATCTCATTGCTCCAGGAAGTCTTCACAGGTGCCCCTCCAGCACCATGTGGGCCTCAGTTCCAAGAGGGAGTGGGGACTTTGGGCTCCTAGACTGGAAGCACAGCCTGGCCGATGTGTGTGAGCTCTGCACCCACCCCCACCACACACACTGCAGCCCTGTACCCACACCTCCACATTCAGCACAAACACACACATTGTATGTCCTGCACCTATACCCCCACATGCTGCATATCTTACCCCCATATCCCTACACCCAGCACGCACATACTGCATGCCCTGCACCCACACCCTTACACTCAACACACACGCATACACACTGCACACCCTGCATCCACATACACATGCTGCACAACCTGCACCCACATACACATGCTGCACACCCTGCACCCACATACACATGCTGCACACCCTGCACCCACACCTCCAACATACACACTACATATCCTACCCCCACATCCCCACACTCAACACATGTGCACACTACATGCTCTGCACCCATGGCCCCACCCAATACACACACTACAGGCCCTGCACCCACATCCCTACACTCATCACACACACACACACACACACACACACACACACACACACTGCATGCCCTACACCCATACCCCCATACCCAACCCGCACACTGCAGGTCCTGCAGCCACACCTTCATACCCAACATTTACAACACATGCTCAAACCCACACCTCCCCACCCAACATATGCACACTACATGTCCTGTACCCACATCCAACATGCACACACACACATGCACACCACATGCCCTGCTCCCACACTCAACATGCCCACACAGACACTCCATATCCTACCACACCCTTACACTCAATATAAACACACACAAACACATGCTGTATACCCTACATCCACACTCCTATATCTAACATACACACACCCCCTACATCCACACTCCCATACCCAGTGCACATACATACACACTGCATGCCCTATACCCACATCTCCACACCTCACACACACACATACACTGCACACCCTACACCCACATGCCACCACACCTTATACCCACAACCCTACACCCAACACACAAACACACTGCATACCTATGCCCACACCCCTACACCCACACACATACACTACATACCTTACACCCCCACACCCAACACACACCCTTTACCCAACATACCCCTATACCCAACACACACATTGCATGCCCTATACCCACACCTCCATACCTAACATGGACACACATGGCATACCTACACCCACACATTCCCACACACAGTTGAACAAACACACTGCATACTACACCCACACCCCTACATATAACACACATACACTGCACATCTACACCCCCACACTCAACACACACACTGTACACCCTATACCCACACCCCTACACCCAATACACAAACACACTGCATACCTACGCCCACACTCCTACACCCAACACATACTGCATACCCTACACTCACACTCCTATAGCCAACATACACACACTGCATGACCTATACCCACACCCTTACACCCAACACACACATATTTCATGCCCTACATTTATACCCCTACACTCCTACACTCAATATGTGTGCACACATGCATGCACACACACACACACACACACATACACACACTGCATGACCTTCAGACTCCCATACCCAACACACACACACTGCACACCCTACATTCACACCTCTATACCCCCCACACATGCACTCTGCATGCCCATGCCCTATACCCACACTCCTATACCCAACATATACATATGCACATCCTATACCCACACCTCTATACCAACACACACCCAACACATACTTCAATTCACATCCAAACATCCCACCACACACCTGAACACACATATTCAACACTAACTCACATTCCCACACCTAATATGCATGCACATAAACAAAACAAGACTCTCAGATCCTCCAAACATGCACATGCCTTGACCACATATGCACACCTTATACATACTCTGCACATACAACATATGTCCAAACATCCAATCATAGTCTCAACCTACTTTCCCCCAATATAAGCACATGCTGTGACCATACCACAAACCCTCAGTCTCATACTCAAACACACACTCCAACATAAGCACAGTCTTGCTCATATACTGGAGTATGTCTGAGTGCGTCATGGGAGTACGTGTTGGGTGTGAAGGTACACACTTGGTATGGGATGTGTCTGACTGGGTGTAGTGTTGGGGTGCCTGGTTATATTTCCTTTGGGTGTTGATGTGTAGGGGTACATGTGGGTACCCATTGGGTGTAGTCTATCTACACTATCCACTCCCTGGCTACATCCCACTGTACTCATACCTGACTGCATTGACACCCCATCCCACACCAAAACCCACCCCACCCATCCACATTCTTGCACCCAGCCAGAAAACTCCCAACCACACCCCATCACAACCTTAAATGCACTTTTGCAACCATACACACCCTAACACACTGGAGACTTGGCACACACAGACCCAATCACACATAGACACACATACCCACTCTCTGTTATTCCTCCTCACACACACCAACTCTCAGAGACCCTCCACCCTTGCCCAAAGACATAATGCCTCTGGATCTGTCCCTTCCAGCTTCCCCAGTCACACCACACACCCAGCCTTAAACTTCTATGAGCAGAAAGCATGTCCTCACAGAAGGGAGCCTTTATCCAAGCCCCCACCCCCACCCCATGGATTCTGTGCCTGGGCCAGCTCTACACAGCCAGGCCCAGGTGGCAGGGGGACAGGCAGCCCCACCAGGCCTTCCTTCTCAGGTCCCCGGCCCACATTCCTGCCTGCTCCAGGGGTTTATTCTTCCCTTGTTCACTGATGATTAAAATACTTTTAAGCCAACCACAAAGATTGTTGTCTTTCTGTTCTTTTTTTTTCAATATATATATATATATATATATATATAAACCAACAGATGTGTTTGGGGACCCTCTGATTTTCCTCCAGGGTGATTTACATGACCACAACCAGCTCTTGGAGAAGAAAAGCAAACATTCCCGTGGTCTAATAGAAACAGTCCCCTCCACCGTCCGTCTCTCAGCCTACCCAGCTCGGCTCATTCCCAAAAATGCATGATTTTCCCAGTTGCCATGTCATCTGAGCATCCCCAAGCAAGGGGAGGAGGGCAGTCATGACAATCTCTTGACAGATGAGGAAACTGAGGCACAAAGAGACTGGATGACCATCCAAGGTCACAGGATGAGTCACAGCAGAGAGGAGCTGTAAACGTTCTCACTCGAGCTTGCTGTGGCATGGAAGGATGTTGGAGTGATTTGACACCATCAGTTTGTGCCTCAAAAAGACTACTCTGGCCACAGTATGGGGGATGGATCGATGGGGATGAGAAGAGAGGCTGTGCAGGGGTGTGTGTGTGTGTGTGTGTGTGTGTGTGTGTGTATGAGCATGTGCATGTGTGCTAGTTGCAGGTATGTGAGTATACATGCACATGGCCTTGCCCTGCCCATCATGGGGCTGTGACTATCTTGCTGGACTTTAGCAAAGACCCAAGAACCAAATCTCTGTCTGACGGGCCAGGAGACCAAGTTGCAGGGAAACAACTCAGCTGACAAGGAGAAGGTACCTCCAGGTACGGGGGCACGCTTAGCAGCAGGCCACATCTATCCTCGTCTCCCAGCCAGTGTGGATGGCTTCCTAGACAGTAGACTGGAGCTCAGCCCGCTGTGTGCACGGCCTGGGAGCAGCCAGACCAGCACCCGCAGATCTATACCCAGGGTGATCCGTTGGCTGGGGATGAAGCGTGCCCACTGGGCCACACTCAGGCCTTACCTGTGAACCATCCTAGACACACCATCATTAAAGCAGCAAGTGCCCAGGCCTCTCCGGGGGCAGGGGTTATTGCTGTGATGCTCATTGTATAATGAGGAAACAGGCACTGGACATTAGGTCACTAGCCCATCTTCACTTGGACGGCAAGTTAGAAACCCCCGAGGGGGTGAGTCCAGCGGTCTGGCTCCAGGGCTGTATTCTAGAGAAAGGCTTAGGAGGTTGAGTCCTCAGTACTACTAGATTGTCGGGAAAATCATGATGCATTTTTCCATAGAAAAACAAAGAAAAATAGGTCATGACTTACCCAATGACTTAATATATGACTGGCTAGATGCAAGAAGGCAAGGAACGGTCTGGAAAGCCTCTCATGGTCTGCAGGAACGGGGTGAAGGGCAACAGCAGGTACCCAGGTGCGGAGCGCCATACTCTGGCTAAGGCTGGCTGAGGAAGAACCCTCCCTCTGACCCCATCGGTGGGCCTTGAAACAGACACACAGAGCAGATCACACGGGCGCAATACCTGGGGCAGCTACCATGAAATATCTTGTCACTCCAATTACATTTCTGAATACCTCTCCTAATTCACTTCCTGTAAAATCAGACGGACTAGGTAAATATATATCTTTTTTTAAATGAAGCACGTTATAGTACCTAAATGGTTTTTATCAAGTTGTTTCCAGTCTCTTGAAAATTTCTGATTTCTAAATAATCCTTTATCCGTTCCATATGCCCCTCTGAAGTCATTGTTAACACAACGGCAGAAAACACGTAAATAATCTTGCCCGTTGCACGAGCCTACAACTGACTCTAGTTACTGCTGGTCAAATGGCATTAGGAGAGCCCCAAATCAAAGCAGGATGGAGCCACTAACTAGATCAGGAATGGGCCCTGGAAGATGACGGATGGGGCTGGCAGGGGCTGGCAGTGCCAGGCCCTGCAGTGGGCACTGCTTGCCAGGTTGTGAGGATGCACTCAAGGGCACACAATGTGCACACAATGTGGTCGACAGCCTGAGCTCGGGAGGGCAACAGCACCAGGGTGGTGAGGGAGGCAGAGGGACACAGCTAAAGCCTGCTGCAGGGGGAGGACCTTAGTGACCCTTCCAGGCAGCTCAAGGGCTGTGCTGAGCGTCCTCTCTGGGGTGCAGTCCCCAACCCTGTCGCTGACTGCCAAAGTGACCTTTGGAAAACAGCACTGGTGACAGCCCCCTGGAGGCCTTGGTGAGCACCCAGGATGGCTCGCCAGGGAACGAGCATTCTACCCTCTGTCTGGCCCAGCTTGGTTGCCCTTCCTGGTGTCCCACACTATTTCCAACCACCCCAAGCCCCATGCACTGCCCAGCAGGCTTCCGGTCATCCCTGAGCATGGCACCCCTCTCTTCACATTGGTCCCATGTGTCTTCCTAACAAGCTCCCCTTCCTTCTCTAAGGGCCACCTGCACAGCCAGCTGTGTCCTTGCTCCAGAGTCTGGCCTTTCCCTAGGCTCAGGGCAAGGTGGAGAAATGTCCCACTTGTGTCGGGGTGCCCAACGCCAGCCTGTGGCCTAGCCCAGAGGAGCTCTTGGTAAAGGCTGAGTGAATGAGCGATGAACGAATGCCTGCCTTTCCCTCCACTCAGGGCTGGTATGTGAGGACACGCTCAGTTTACACTTTGTTCTCGCTCGGGGGCAATCTAGATCCTGCCCAGGTGTGACCAGAAATGAGGCCAGAGCCCACCAAGCGACCACTTGCTTCCCAGCCCAGCCAGGCCCAGGGTCACAGTGCCGGATAGCCCGGAGGTGAAAACACCTGGAAGGCAGACCACAGTCTGCAGAACGCTGTCCTGGACTAGTTCGCACTGTTCCGGAAACTGAAAACCAGGAGACGCGCAAGTCCCACATTGAGGCAGGTTTGCAGTAGCTGAGATGGGATCCGACCCAGAGCTGGAAGGACCTGGAACATCTGTAGGCCTAGAAACCAAGGGCTTCTTAGAACAGTAACTCGAGGGACCAGCAGTTAGTGTAATGGCTATGTCGCTGGACTCTCATGTAGTCGATTGTGGTTCAAGTTCCGGATCCACCAGCACGTGTGCGTGCGTGCCCAAGATCCCGAGAGGAGAATGGAGGAGAAGGGATTGCGGCGTGGCCATCCCCCCAGGGGGTGATTTCTCACTCTCTGTCTCTCTTTCTGGCAAGCGCACGCACCCTATAGCAAAAATCTCTCCCCCCAAAAAAAGAAACAGTAACTCGGGGTTCTGGGGCTTTGCTGCCCTCTGATCTGTACAAACTGCATCAGCTTGGACTTTAACTTCTCTGAGGGCAGGGACCATTTTTCCTGGCAGGCCCCACCCCTCAGAGCCCAGTGGCAGAGTGGACAGGCACTGGGCCTGCTGGCTAGGGGAGATCTGGAGAGAGGCCCCAGCCCCACAGGCCACACCCCTACCTTATCATTCGTTGACCCCAGGACTGTTCTGGGATCTTGGACTCTGAGTTGTGAGGGTGCTAGGTCCCACTCTCACTTCCTCCTGTCCCTCGACTGCCAGTCAGCCCCTCAGTCCTGGTGACTGCACTGAGCTTCCCTCCACCTCCGCGGCCCCTGCCCTGATCTCACAGGGGCACTTCAGGTCGGGCTCCTACTGGTGGCCAGCCCCTGGCCGCCCCTCCCACCCTCCCTCTCACGTGTGGCTCTCCTTGTCCTGGGGTCAAGCCCACAGTGGTAATGTGGGGTGAGGGCCTAGGCCGAGTCCCCCATGGCCCCTCCTCTTGTTCATCCTCCCAGCCTGTGGCCAGCTCATCTCAGCCGCAGCTGGTCACTGGCATGCAGGGGAGAGGGCCTGCTCTCTGACACACACTCACCCACACATACACACATACACACCCACACACACATCCACACACTCACCCACACATACCCACATATACACCCACACACATCCACACACTCACCCACACATACCCACATACACACCCACACACATCCACACACTCACCCACAAATACCCACATACACACCCACACACACATCCACACTCACCCACACATACCCACATACACACCCACACACATCCACACACTCACCCACACATACCCACATACACACCCACACACATCCACACACTCACCCACACATACCCACATATACACCCACACACATCCACACACTCACCCACACATACACACATACCCACACACACATCCACACACTCACCCACACATACCCACATACACACCCACACACACATACACTCACCCACACATACCCACATGCATAACCACACATATCCACACTCATCCACACATACACACATACACACCCTCACACACAGCCACACAGTCACCCACACATACCCACATACACACCCACACACATCCACACACTCACCCGCACATACCCACATACACACCCACACACATCCACACACTCACCCACACATACCCACATACACAACCACACACATCCACACTCACCCACACATACCCACATACACAACCACACACATCCACACACTCACCCACACATACCCACATACACACCCACACACATACACACACTCACCCACACATACCCACATAACACCCACACACACATACCCACATACACACCCACACACACATCCACACACTCACCCACACATACCCACATGCACAACCACACATATCCACACTCATCCACACATACCCGCATACACACCCTCACACACATCCACACACTCATCCACACATACCCACATACACACCCACACACACATCCACACACTCACCCACACATACCCACATATACACCCACACACATCCACACACTCACCCACACATACCCACATACACACCCACACACATCCACACACTCACCCACACATGCCCAATGCACACCCACACATATCCACACTCATCCACACATACCCACATACACACCCTCACACACATCCACACACTCACCCACACATACCCACATATACACCCACACACATCCACACACTCACCCACACATACCCACATACACACCCACACAATCACACATCCACACACCCACACATACCCACATATACACCCGCACAAATCCACATGTTCACCCACACATACCCACTACTCACCCACACATACCCACATACACACCCGCACAAATCCACACATTCACCCACACATACCCACATACACACCCACACACAATCACACATCCACACACCCACACATACCCACATATACACCCGCACAAATCCACATGTTCACCCACACATACCCACTACTCACCCACACATACCCACATACACACCCGCACAAATCCACACATTCACCCACACATACCCACATACACCCCCCACACAATCACACACACCCACACACTCACCCACACATACCCACATATACACCACATACACAACCACAATATCCACACACTCACCCACACATACCCATATACCCACACAATCACACACATCCACATTCACCCATACACACCCACATATACAATCACACACATCTATACACTTACCAACACATACCCACATACATAATCACACAAATCACACATACACACATACACACCCCTGCACACAATCATACACATCCACACTCACACATACCCACAATCACACGCATCCACACATCCATACATACCCACCCACATACACACTCACACATTTACACACTCACCCACACATACCCATATACACAATCACAAACATCCACATTCACAAATATCCATACACATATACATTTTCACCATTAGGCTAAAAACTCTTCAATCTTCAACAAGGTCCAGCTCAACTCTCTCTTCCTCCGGGAAGCCCTCCCTGACTTTTCAGGCAGGATTAGGGGCCCCTCTAGATCCCCACAGCCGCACCCTAGCAATATAAAGCACACACACAGAAATACGAAGAACTTTTTCTTAAGTCAGAGGGCATGTGCACTTGCCAGAGACAGAGAAGGGAGACAGAGAAAGCACTCCCAATGGGACATGTCACACTGCAATCCTATCTCCATTTCTCCATTTTGTCAGGTTTGGGGGCATGCACATACACATGCCCAGCATGTTTTTCAAGCTACCAGGATCCAAAGTGTACAGCTGGCCATGTGGGATCCAGCTCCCTTAATGAGACCACTGGGCCATCCCAGTATAAAGAAGATGTAAGTAGGACTATCCCTGATGGGGATACAGAAAAGGACCCAACACGAAGCTGGAGAAGCTCACAGCTCACCCAAAGCCACGTGAAAGAAAGGCCAGCTCTGCCATGACCCTAGGGCAGCAGCTGAGACCGACTCGTCTCTGTCCTAGTGCGCAGGGAAGAGAAGAAAACTGAGAGGGCAGCAGGCCTGCCCAGCCCCCACTGCCAGGCCTCGGGGATGAGAGCTCACCCCCTTCTTGTGAGGGCAGAGCCCCCATGGGAGGCAGCCCTGATCAAGAGACACCTGGCTTAAATACTGAGCTGGTATCTGCTTGTTCCCAAGACCGAGCAGTCGGCCCTTCCTGCTTTCCCGGAGAACACAAGCTGCAGCAGGAGGATGGGGCATATAGCACACAGTAGGACTGCAGACAGAATCTGGATTTGTCTGGCTAGACTGAGTGTACTTAAGCATAACTGGGTTTACCAAGCCTTCGGCAAATCCTTATTGAGGGCTGTGTATCCTGTTCTAGGCACATAGTAGGTGCTTTCTAAAGGCCTTGGCTATGGCCTGCTCAGTGACTCCTCAGAACTAGCCCATGCCAGTGATGAGTCCAGGGTGTGAGCACCATCCCAGACCTGAAGACTCAGTCCTTGCAGGACCACAGCAGTATACCACACTCTGGCTTCACCCTGCCATGCCGCCTACGCTCCTGCACCCAGCCTGGCAGCCAGGTAGAGCAGCAGAGATGAGGACAGCCCCTCTATGGACACTCCAACACTGTGTACCTACTATGAGCCAGGTACTTTAGGTCTTTACAGCCACTGAGTAGTGTGTTTGGCTCCCAAAGGTAAAGTGTCTGCTACTCTTCCCAAGTCTCATTCTTCCCACTAACCAAGTTATGGATGAAGAAACTGAGGCTCAGAGAGGTGAACCATGAGCGCAAAGCCACGTGACCATCAGTAGCGAGCCAGGACTAAAACCAGGTCCCTCTTTGCACTAATCTCCCAGGGAGGTTTTAACAAGCAGCCAGGTCAGGCCGCAGCCTCAGAGGGAAGCCGAGCGGCGGGTCGGTTAAGAATATACGGCATTTATAAACGGTGCACAACTTTACAGGCCTCCAGCTATAATTTCATCATAGCCCAGGACCTGGAAAGTCTGCATAATCCTGGAAGGTGCTGGCTTTCAGCTAAAAGACCGCTGTGACTGCTAATTGGATCTTCCACCGACGCTGTAAATCAGACCAGAGTGTGGGCACCTCGATGCGATCGTTTTCTTTCAAACAGGCACTGTATGTCTTTACATTATTGTTGGCCGGCCAGGGCCTTAAATAATTTCTGTGTAGCCCAGTTCATAAATCTGCCCTCGCTCCATGGCTGGCGAGCACTGCTGGAGGGGAGCCATGCGCCCAAGGTAAACAGCTGAGCTGGCAGCTGCCTCCTGGCCACGCAGGAACTAAAGGAACAGGCCAGGGAAGCCTCAGAACATGCTGGGCTTGCAAAAGTCGAAGGGAGTCGGTGGGCCCATCGGTCACCCCAAGATGCAGGGCCAAGGGAGCTTATACCTTAGGAAGGCAAGGTGTTGGGGGGAGTCTGCCGGTAGGCAAGGCAAGTCCAGGGGGGTGCCCCAGGGAAATGGAGGGAATTCCACCTGACCAGGCTCCTAGGCTATGCAAAGGGCCAAACCCCTTGGGGCTGGCTTCACTAGCCTGATTTCAGAAACAGGGAGACTGAGGCTCATAGAGGTTATGTCCATTGTCCACAGAGCCACAGTGGGACCACAGGGATAGCTGGTTTTAAAGCCTCTTTCCATGTCACACATAAAGAGAAGACCTGGGGGCAGTCGGAGTTACAGAGACCTTGTTGCTAAACCAAAAATCCACCCACCGGGAAAGACAAGCATGTGATATCATGAGGGCAACGTGACAGAGCATCGGAACTTGGGGTGGTGCCAGAATACGACATCGCGGGAAGGAGTGAGCTTCCCAGAGATGAATGAGCAGCGACTGTGAACCTCCACTTATGAAGAAGCTGCAGAGGGGGTTCCCGCACAACGCAACTGAGACAGTCTGTGGAACGCCTGTGGGTGCCAGGCCCTGGCCAGGTAACAGAGGGCCAAGGAGAAAGGGAGCTGAGTGACAGACAGGAAATGGGGTGCCCAGAGCCCTCCCGCACAGAGGTGAGACACAGAACGGCCTAGGCGTATCAGAGAAGTGCAACCTGACCTGTAAAACAGTCAAGCCACCCCTCCTCGGGGACTCAGTGTACAGACACAACATCCCGCAGCTACACCCTCTCATCTGCTCCTAAGAGACCAGAGGGCTGGAAGCTTGGAGCCAGCACCCCAGACCACAGCTGGACTGCTGCATGGTCACACAGCAGGAGGCTGTGAGAGTCACAGCCCTGCCCTTTCTTCTGAGTCCCAGAGCAGTGCTCCATGCTACTCTGCACTGCCATTCAGTCAACAGGCAGACACTCCATCTCTTAGGCCCTGGTATACCCACGGGTATTCTGTTTTCCTCCTCCTCCTCCAACACGGCAATAACAAGTGATGAAGATGAACCTCAACCACCTGAAACCTCCACTTTCTCATTTATAAAATGGAGGTGATGATAGATTATCTGTTAGAGGATTAAATGAAACAATGCAGGTAGAAGGTCTGGCATGTGGCATGGTGGTTAAAGTGCTGGACTCCCACATGGTCAACCATAGTTTGAGTCCTAGACCTGGCCACTTGCTGTCTCACTTTTTCTCTCTCTCTCTGTCAAATTAAAAATAATAATAACGGGACTAGCAGTTGGCATAAAGGTTATGTTGCTGGACTCCCATGTGGTTGACCATGGTTCAAGTCCAAGACCCAGTGGCTTGAAATTCACGCCAGGTCCATGTGTATGCATGCCCAAAATCCTGAGAGGAGAATGGAGAAGAAGGGATTGCAGTGTGGTCATCCCCCTGGTACACGATTTCTCACTTCCTGTCTCTCTGACTCTCTCTCTCTCTGGCAAGCACACGTGCCTTATAACAAAAATCACTCCAAAAATATTAATAAATAAAACTAAACAAATAATTGTTTTTTAAAAAATGCAAGGCCAGCAGATGGCATAATGGTTATGTTGCTGGACTCCCATATAGTTGATTATGGTTTGAGTCCTGGACCTGGGGGCTTAAAACTCATGTTGGGCACGTGTACGTGAGTACCTAAAATCCTGAGAGGAGAATGGAGAAGGAACTGTGACTTGGCCATTCCCTCTAGGGGGTGACTTCTTGCTTTCTGTCTTTCCAGCAAGCACGCACACCTTATAGTAAAACAAAATCTCTCAGAAAAACAAAACAAAAACCTGCATGTGGAGCACTCTGCACCGGGAAAGAGTCACATGTCATTGTTGCAGATAACTCTTCCGCAGTATTCTGCTATATGTTATTTCCTACGATCCTTACAACAACATGTGGGGTAGTTGTTATTCTTATTGGTGACCATTTTACAGATGAGGAAACTGAGGTTCTACATCTAGGCCATTCTGCTGCACAATAATCTGATTATACATAGAACACAGCTTCTATTGCATTGCTTGGGCACAGGAGGTCTGGAAAATCTCACAGCCTAGGGAAGATACCAAAGCAGAAAGTCATACGCTAAAACTAGACTGGTGAGGGGTGAGGGTATTCTGAGGGCAGGTACTCAACTTAGCTCTCTAGTGTGTCCAGACTCAAAGACCAATCATACCACCTCCTGCTCAAAGCAGACCATACACAAGAAGAGATAAGCCAATGGAGAACCTAGAGAAACAATAAATGACAAAATTAGACCATCCCCTCTCTCTGGCCAAGGATTTCAAATTTTAAAACTATCAGACTATAGACTGATATGAATGAAATGTTTAAAAATATAACAGGATAGAATTATGAAAAATGAGCAAGTAACAAAAGACTACCAAAAACAGCCAGATTTGGAAATAACCAAATAGAATTTCTAGAAGTTAAAAATATAACTTGAAATACATTTTTTTAAGAGAGAGATTTTTGCTATAGGGCAGGTGTGCCTGCCAGAAAGAGAGAGACAGAGAGACAGAAAGCAAGAACTCACCCCCCAGGGGGTTGGCCGTGTCACAATCCATTTTCCTCCATTCTCCTCTCGGGATCTTGGGCATACATGCACACACACCTGGCATGAGTTTTAAGCTGCTCGGTCCAGGGCTTGAACCGCAGCCAACTACATGGAAGTCCAGTGATGTAACAATTATGCCATCTGGTGGTCCCAAAATACAGTTTTTAAATTAAAAATGTTTTTAAAATTTTGACTGAAATGAATCAAACAGGAGATTAGACACAGATGAAAGAGCTGAAGAGGCCCAGCTGAGGTCGCACATGCTAGACACTGCTGCTTGGAAGGCTGAGGACACACAGGAGGCCTGGGTTCAATTCCTGGACTGCCCTAAAAGCCAGGTGTAGTGGTTTACACTTGTAGTCCCAGCTACTCGGGAGGATGAGGAAGGAGGCCTGAGACACAGTGTGGCTGCCCAAACTCCCCCCAGTCCTTCCCTGACACACACAGAGAGCTGAGGAAATTTCAGAGGTCAGAGGAGAGACGATCAGCTAGAACACAGGAGATTCGAAAGGAGGAATAAGAAGGCATAATATCTCTTTAATCAAAGCCTCAAAGGAAAATAACAGAGCCTGGGAAAGAAGCAATAGTTGATGAGATAAAGGCTGAGTTTTTCAGAGGTACAAGGAGGAAAAAATAAATAAATCCACACCTACCCATGGAGCAATGAAAATTCAGAATATCAAAGCAGCAGCAGTTCTTAAAAGTTAACAGACAGAAAACACAGAGGACTCACAACACAATGACAATTAGACTAACAGGCTTCTCTACATCAAAAAGGAAGCCAGGGGTTACAGAATAACATTTTCAAAGTGCCTAGAGAAAGTAAATGCCAGCCTAGAAATAGATATTCTTAAAAGGCTTTTAAAATAATGGTGACGGACCAGCAGATGGCGTAATGTCGATGTCGCTGGACTCCCACGTAGCTGACCATGCTTCGAGTCCAGACCTAGTGGCTTAAACCTCACACCAGGCACCTGTGCATGTGTGCCCAAAACCCTGACAGGAGAATGGAGGAAGGAGAATGAAGGGGAAGGGATTGTGGCATGGCCATCCCCTCCCCCCTGGGGGAGGGTGATTTCTCGCTTTCTGTCTCTCTGGTGAGCGCACGCTCCCTATAGCAAAAATCTCTAAAAAATAAATAAGTAAACAAATAATAAAATGATGGTGAAAGAGTGGCTTACTCAAGGATGAACTTCTGGAAGAAGGAAAATTATCACAGAAGGGAGGTATAAAATGTGTTAAGAACTGATGATGTGCAAGTTAATCCAAAACACTGTTTTGTAAAAGGATAACAGTTTCTAGTGTGTGGATTTCAGAAAGGCCAGAGCTAGAACACTGTAGAACCACAGAATGTGTGAACGTGATTAGACGATACCCTAAGGTTCTTATATTGTTGGAGAGGGTGTCAAGGTACTAATGTTAGATTCTCTAAGTTAAAAATACATGACAAGGCCAGTCCTGTGGCCTAGTAATTAAGGGAGTTATATCCCAGGTGACTAACCAAAGTTCAAATCCCAGCACCAGCAACTTGAAAAATCACAACAGGTGCATGTGTGTGCCCAAAATCCAGTCAGGAAAAAGAAATTAGGAGAAGGGATTCTGGTGACTATGCCCCATTGAAGGGTGCTTTCTCCTTCCTCTTCCTCTCTCCCTCTGTCTCTCTGATGAGTACATGTGCCCTCTGCTAATTAACAAAATTTTTTTCAAGAAAAGAAGACATAAAAATCCAGGGACCAGCAGTTAGCGTAATGGCTATGTCGCTGGACTCCCACGTAGTCGACCGTGGTTTGAGTCCCGGACCCGGTGGCTTAAAACTCACGCCGGGCGCATGTGCGTGCGTGCCCAAGATCCTGAGAGGAGAATGGAGGAGAAGGGATTGTGGCGTGGTCATCCTCCCTGGGGGGTGATTTCTTGCTTTCTGTCTCTCTGTCTCTGTCTGACTGGTGAGCGCACGCGCCCTATAGCAAAAAGCTCTCAAAAAAAAAAAAAAAAAAAAAAAAAAGAAAAGAAGAAGAAAACATAAAAATCCAAAGGTAAACCAAGAGGAAGGAATTAGTATATATAACTTCCAAACCAGCAAAAGAAAAAAAATAATCTTAGTCAAAAAACAAACAGCGGAACACAAAAGCAAAAACAAGAAAAGGAAGCAGAGAGAAAGCAGAAGAAAACAAGGCTAAATGCCAGAGATCAGAATCATGTCCAAATGTATTAGTAACCATAAAAATGGAAAGCAGGCTAAACTCTAGTTAAAAAGACACTAGGTAGTGGCTATGTCGCTGGACTCCCACGTAGTCGACCGCGGTTCCAGTCTCGGACCCAGTGGCTTAAACTCACGCCGGGCGCGTGTGCGTGCATGCCCAAGATCCCGAGAGGAGAATGGGGGAAAAGGGACTGCGGTGTGGCCATCCTCCCTGGGGGGTGATTTCCTGATTTCTATCTCTCTGTCTGTCTGGCGAGCGCACGCGCCCTATAGCAAAAACCTCTCCAAAAAAAAGAAAAAAAAAAAGACACTAGGTCATTGACTAAAAGATACAGAAACATAGTAAATGGTTGTGAATACCAGATACAGAGTGGGAAGAGGGAAGGTGAAGAAGTAGAGTCTGAGGAAGGACATTAAAGAGAAAAACAGAGAGGAAAGGCATTTATGGGACAAAGAAATGGGTTATCATCCATTGAGGGATAACCTTATAGTATTGTCAACTGGACCGGTATGAAATGTACACATTAGAATTTTCACTTTACAAGCTAAGTAATGTGATTGAATGTATAAAAGAAATTTCAAAAGAAAGACACCAGGCCAGAATGATCTAAAGAAACAAAAAACAAAATAAATCAACTTTTGCTAATTATAGTAACACACCTAAAACATAAGGACATGAAAAGTTGAAAGCTAGGGACCAGCAGTTAGCGTAATGGCTATGTCGCTGGACTCTCATGTAGTCGACCGCAGTTTGAGTCCTGGACCCGGTGGCTTAAACTCACGCTGGACGTGTGTGCGTGCGTGCCCAAGATCCTGAGGGGAGAATAGAGGAGAAGGGATTGCGGTGTGGCCATCCCCACTGGGGAGTGATTTCTCACTTTCTGTCTCTCTGTCTCTCTCTGTATTTCTGGTGAGCGCACGCGCCCTATAGCAATAAATAAAGAAATAAATTTTAAAAAGTAAAAAGTTGAAAGCTAAAGTATAGAAAAAAGATATACCATGCAAGTACTATCCAAACCAAAGACGATGCAGCCATATTAATATTAGATAAAGCAGAATTTAAGCCAAATAAAATTTTAGAAATAGATTATATAATGACAAATTTTTTAATTTCTAGAAATCTAATGTTGCAATGAATTCTGATGATATTGACAGAAATGGAAGGCCTACAACCTTAACAAGAGATTTCAATATCTTTCTCTCAATTATTAATAGATTAAATGAAGAGAAATTAACAAGGCACAGAAAATTTGAATAATGCAAGACTTTTGAGCTATTAAGTAAAAGTATACACATTCTTCACAAGCATATATAGAAGATTTATAAAAAGCTACCCAATAGTAGGTATAAAGATTCTTACTATATAATAATGTCCAATTACAATAAAACTGCTTTAGAAATCTATAAGAAAAGGGAAAAATTGTCCCTAAGCTTGGAAAATTAAAGACCCACTGTGTTTATCAAAGCATCAGGTGGGGCTGTGATAGCATTTCCCATGTTAGTGGTTCTTACATGTTTTTACAGCTCTCTCCAGTCCTGTTCCGGTGAGCAGTTGACTTGATTCGAGAGGAATTTTTCTCCCTGGTGGCTAATGTTAGGAGCTGTCGAAATCAAGTTCTTCCCTGTGGCCTATTTACTTTTTGACTTAGGAAAAATTGCGTGCATGTATCTCCTCTTATTTAAAAGTTTTGGATTTAGAAGATTCAAGATTGGTGATTTAGAAGATTCGAGTGCTTACTATTTTGACAATAATTTATCATCTCCAAAATAGGAATGACAACTGTTGAGATGACAGTAAGTACAAAAGATTAAACTCGGGACCAGCAGTTAGTGTAATGGCTATGTCGCTGGACTCCCATGTAGTTGACCACCGTTCAAGTCCTGGGCCCGGTGGCTTAAACTCATGCCAGGCGCATATGCATGCGTGCCCAAGATCCCAAGAGGAGAATGAAAGAGAAGGTACTGCAGCATGGTCATCCCCGGGGGGTGATTTCTCACTTTCTGTCTGTCTCTCTGTCTGGCTGGCGAGCACATGCGCCCTATAGCAAAAACCTCTCAAAAAAAAAAAAAAAAAAGATTAAATCTCTACAGAATAATTCAATCAAATGATGGCTTTATCTTTAGAATTTGAATATGGAGGCCACAAGAATAGATGAAGTCGATAAACTAAAAACTAAATTTATATCTTCTTGGAACAACATGAAATATAGTTGGGTGTTGAAAAAAAACATATTTTAGTAGAAATTCCCCCATATTATTACTTGGAGAATGTTACCATTTTAAATATGAAGATAAAAATAAAACATTATCTTCAAGATCAGCATGCACAATAGAAGATCATGTAATTGCAGGAAATGTAGAAGAATTTCTTAAAGATTTAATTTCCAGAATATGGCTGACCTACAGGGAAGAATTTCCTTCACCAGAAGGCTCAGCTTTGACAACGACTGGGCTGGGGTTGTACATTGAGAACTGGACAGATGCTATTGGCTCAGGGGCTCATACTACATTTTCTCGATAGAGCTTGGACCTGGTCTGATGCATTTAATATTGAAAATTCAGACTCTGAATCATGGACCTCACACACTGTAAAAAAAAAAAAAATTACTGCATCAGTTGAAGCATCACTTTCAGGGAAAAGAGAACTCAAAACCCCAATAATTTCTCTGAAGGAAACAATTGAGACGTATTCTGATGATCACGAAATGTGAAATGAAATTTATCACAGGAAAATCATCTGTTTGGTGATTTTCCCTTGGCTCTCTTTGGTTTACATCAGCTAATAGAGTATAGAAATAAAGTTGGGAAAAAAGCTGGAGATTGGTATGGACCAGCTGTGACTGCTCACATTTTGAGAAAAGCAGTTGAAGAAGCAAGACACCCTGATTTACAAGGAATAACTATTTATGCTGCACAAGATTGTACAGTGTACAATTTTGCTGCTGTTATTATTCTAGTTCCTGCTAGACTTGGTGGAGAAAGAATCAACACTGAGTACTTAGAGTTTGTAAAGTTCCTAAATCTTTGAATTAAATCAACTGCAGATCAAAAATACTTGAAAACATAAACAGCACAAATAAAAATAAAGTAAAAATTACACAGTAATGTCCATTTTCCCCACTCTTACTTGACATAATATTAGAAGTTCTGTCTTGAGCAATTAGACAAGATAAATAAATTAGAGACATCTAATAGAAAGGAGGAAGTCAAATTGATGACATGACCGTACATCTAGAAAAACCTAAAGATACCACCGAAAAACTCTTAGAATTGATAAATTAATTTCATTATAGGGTAAACAATTAACATAAAAAAACCCTGGAGCGTTCTTATATACCAGTGATTAATTAGCTAAAAAAAGAAATCAAGACAGCAACCCCATTGTCAATAACTATAAAACCAAAACCCAAATCAAACCCTAGTAATAAAATTAACCAAAAATGCAAACGATCTCTACAGTGAAAACTATAAAACACTGCTGAAGAAAATGGAAGAAGACATGAAAAAAACTGAACAACATTTCATGTTCATGGATTGAAAGATTTACTACTATTAAAGTTATTACCCAAAGCAATTGACAGATTATCTGCGATCTCTATCAAAATAGCAATAGCTGGGAACCAGCAGTTAGCGTAATGGCTATGTCGCTGGACTCCCACGTAGTCGACCGCGGTTCGCGTCTCGGACCCGGTGGCTTACAACTCACGCCGGGCGCGTGTGCGTGCGTGCCCAAGATCTTGAGAGGAGAATGGAGGAGAAGGGATTGCGGCGTGACCATCCCCCCTGGGGGGTGATTTCTCGCTTTCTGTCTCTATGTCTCTCTCTGTCTGTCTGGCGAGCGCACGCGCCCTATAGCGAAAAACCTCTCCAAAAAAAAAAAAAAAAAGTAGCAATAGCTTTCTCCACAGAAAGAGAAAATAAAATTTGTAAGGAATCATAAAAGATCCATGCTGTTTTGATTACTACCGCTTTATGGTATATTTTGAAGTCAGTCAGTGTGATATCTCCAGCTTTGCTCTTTCTACACAGTGTGGTCCTGGCATAAAAACAGACACATACTCTAATGGAACAGAACAGAGACCCAAGAAATAAATCTATGTATATACAGCCAACTGATTATTGACAAAGATGAGAAGAACATCACTGGGGAAAGTATAGTTGCTTCAGTAAATAATCCTGGGAAAATTAGATATCCATGTACAAAATAAACATGTATATATCTCACTACATGAAGATATTTACTCAATATGGTTTAAAGACTTAAACATTAGGCCTGAAACTGAAATTACTATAAATAGAAAAAAATGTAGGGTAGCCATTTCAAGACATTGATCTAGGCAAAGATTTACGAGGTATGTAAGATCTCAAAAGCACAGGCAACAAGATAAAAAATAAACAAACAGAATTATATCAAACTAAAAGGTTCTCCATAGCAAAGGAAATAATCAACAGAGTGAAGAGACTACTTACAGAGTTGGAGAAAATATTTGCAAGCTATGCTGCTAACAAAAGATTAATAACCAGATGGACCAGCAGTTAGCATAATGGCTATGTCGCTGGACTGCCATGTAGTTGACCGCGGTTCGCGTCCCAGACCCGGTGGCTTAAAACTCATGCCAGGCGCGTGTGCATGCGTGCCCAAGATCCTGCTTTCTGTCTCTCTGTCTCTGTCTCTGTCTGGCTAGCGCACGTGCCCTATAGCAAAAACCTCTAAAAAAAAAAAGATTAATAACCAGAATATATAAGGAACTCAGCTTGGGATCAACAGATGGCATAACGGTTACATCACTGGACTCCCATGTAGTCGGCTGCAGTTTGAATTCTGGATCTGGCGGCTTAAAATTGACACTGAGCATGTGTGTGTGTGCCCAAAATCCTGAGAGGAGAATAGAGGAGAAGGGACTGTGATGTGGCCATCCCCTGGGGGGTGATTTCTCGTTTTCTGTCTCTCTGTGAGCACCCACATCCTATAGCAAAAATCTCTCTCAAAATAAATAAATAAATAAATAAAAATTAAAAAAAATAAACAGCTCAGCTCACATTAAAAAAATTCTGATTTTAAAAATAGGCAATCAATTTACAGACAGTTGTCAAAAAAAGACATGTAAGTAGCCAACAAATATATGGAAAAAGTGGTCAACATCACTCTTCAGGGAAATGCAAATCAAAACCACAATGAAGTGACACTTTACCCCAGTTAGAATGGCCATTATAAAAGAAAGCAAAGAATAACCAGTGCTGGTGAGGTTGTGGAGAAAGGAGGACTCCTACGCACCGTTGGTGGGAATGTAAATTAGATTAGCCATTATGGTATACAATATGATGACGCCTCAAAAAACTAAAAATAAGATGGCCTTATCCAGTAATCCCACCAAAAGGAGGGGAAAAAATATGTCAGAAAGGTATCTGCACACCTGTGTTTATTGCAGCACTGTACACAATAGCTAAGATATAGAATCAACCTAAGTGTCTATCAACAAATGAATGAATGAATAAGAAAATGTGGTATATATACAAAATGGAATAATATTCATCCATAAATAAGGTTGAAATCTTGTACCTCGAGGCAATGTGGGTGAACCTGGAAGAAATTATGCTAAGAGAGATAATCTAGGCACTAAAAGACGACTACATGTCTCACTCATTTGTGGAAGTCAGAAGATGTGATTGTGAAGAAGCTGAAACTGGGGTGATCTCATTCAATGGAAGCTAAAAGATTTTATTGCATTAAAGTGGAAAGTGGAGTGGTAGATACTAGAGGTTGGAAAAAAGAGGGTAAATTAGAAGATGGAGAGAACTTGGTGAACAGATACAAAATGAACTTGCACATAGGATATTTTAAGCCTTGAATATTGTGTTGATATTGGTTGTAAGCCAAAACAATCATATTACTTTGCTGGATTTTAAGATGACAGTTTGATTTACAAGGATCCCCATTACCGCCAATCTTTTGTAGATGTCAGCATGAAGGATTTCCCTCTCGAGATATTCCACTACCCTTCTCCTAAGGAGATGTCATTTCAAAAAATGGATCCTAGCTGTACAATAGGATTTTACTGTTGAAATATTCAGGACTTTGGTTGCATTCCTATTTCTCTAAAATCTGCCAATAACTCTACCCCTTAACTATAAGCCTTCCCGTCTTCACAGTCTTCTACCTGAGCCCTTTGGTCTCCTGGAAGATGTGATATAGCCCCCCAGAGATTGGGATCATCAGAAGCTTCAGTTTGTACTAATGACCAGAGAATGAATCTTCAGTGCTGCCTAGCTTCCTGCTGGTAATGCAACCAAATATATTTTTGGATGTATCATGATATTTAAATAGTATTTGTTAGCTGTGTTATGCATACAGTTACATAAGCAGAATTGTGAGTTAAAGTAATACCTTACCAAGTGATTTTGATTTTATAACGGCTCCTCATTTTTCTTGCTGTTGGCTTTCTGTGAGGAGTAAATATAAAGAATTGATTTTCCCCACAAATGTATAGGTTGCTTTATTAATAGCGACTGTGCTAATCAAATCAGATAAAGGCAATTATAAAATAGTAATTGTGTTTGTTTATATTTCAAAAATGAAATTTTGTAGCAACTCAACTTACTAGTTTTAAATCTAAAGATATGTACCAAGAAAGACGTCAGTAGGTACTTCTCTGTGTGATTTTAGCTCTTTGTATAAAGAGGTACATTTGTGTTTAGAAGCAGGGGGTGTCTGTAAGGTAATTCTGCCTTAAGTGTATTATGTGTTACTTAAAGTCAAGATTGTGATGTAAAAATATGAGTTTTTGGGACCAGCTGTTAGTGTAATGGCTATGTCGCTGGACTCCCACGTAGTCGACCACGGTTCGAGTCCTGGACCCGGCGGCTTAAACTCACGCCGGGCGCGTGTGCGTGCGTGCCCAAGATCCTGAGAGGAGAATGGAGTAGAAGGGATTGCGGCGTGGCCATCCCCCCTGGGGGGTGATTTCTCGCTTTCTATCTCTCTGTCTCTCTCTCTCTGTCTGGCGAGCGCACGTGCCCTATAGCAAAAACCTCTCCAAAAAAAGAAGAAAAAAAAATATGAGTTTTTATTGAGCCAAGATGATAAAATAAATGTTTTAATAAAGATGTGGAAACATTAAAAAAAAAAAAGAGCATCAGGTGGTGCAGAGGTTAAGGGCACTAGACTCCCACATGGCTGACTGTGGTTCAAATCCCGGACCTGGCAGCTTGCTTTCTCACTTTCCTTCTCTCTCTGTCACTCTCTGGTCAAATTTAAAAATAATAATAATGATTACATTAAATAAAATAATTCTTTAAAAAAAGTGCATCAGCTTAGTGGATATTTATACTACTTATTTAGAACTGAACAACAATGTTAACACTACCTATTAAAACTCCTGAGATGCAATATAAGCAGTATTAAAAGAAAATTTTATTTTGCAAATGATTATACTAGGAAAAAAAGAAAAGCTGGAAATTAATGTGCCAAGAGACCCATTTCAGAAATTGGAACAGGCAGTTATTTAAACTAAAAATGTAAAAGGAAGGACTTACTGGATCATCAAAAAAGTCATAACATATTTTTCTACGCAAAAATGTGTCATGACTTCTCTGCCAACACAATAAGATAAAAGCAGAAATTAATGTGGTAGAAATAAAGATACAATAGAGCAAACCAACAAAGCCAAGAATTAGTTCTTGAAAAGTCTGGTAAAAAAAAGAAATAAAAAAAAGAGAGAAAATACAAAAAAGACCAATTTTATAGAACTATAACTACAGATCTAGCAGAGAGTTAAAAAAACACCATGATTGATTTGATTCCAATACACTGAAAACATACACAATATGGACAAATTCCTGTGGAGAGGGAGCTAACTTTAGAAGAAACAGAAAGCCTTAATAGTTCTGTGACAAAGTAATTGGAAGGGTAGTTTAAAAATCTTCCTACTAAGGTAAAACCAGGTTTAGATAATTTTTATAGGCGAATTTTACTGATGTTCAAGAACATATCATTCCGGGACCCAGCAGTTAGCGTAATGGCTATGTTGCTGGACTCCCACGTAGTGACCGCGGTTCACGTCCCGGACCCGGTGGCTTAAAACTCACGCCGGGCGCGTGTGCGTGCGTGCCCAAGATCCCCAGAGGAGAATGGAGGAGAAGGGATTGCGGCGTGACCATCCCCCCTGGGGGGTGATTTCTCGCTTTCTGTCTCTATGACTCTCTCTTGTCTGTCTGGCGAGCGCACGCACCCTATAGTGAAAAACCTCTCCAAAAAAAAAAAAAAAAAAAGAACATATCATTCCAATCTTATACATTCTTCAAGGAAAAGAAAAAAAAATGTGGGAGGTGGGGCAGCTGATGGCATGGTGGTAAAGGTGATGGGATCCCCCATGGCCAACTGAGCAGTTTAAGTCCCAGAACCAGTGACTTGAAAACATGCCAGTCACATGTGCCCAAGATCTTGAGAGGATAATGGAAGAGAAGGGAACACAGCATGGCTTTCTCCTCTAGGGGTTGCTTTCTCAATTCCTCTTTCAGACTGTCTCTCTGGCAAGTGTGCACACCCTATAGCAATTAAAAAACAAAACAAAACAAAACAATCCTAATTCTATGAGATCAACAAAACTTTGATACCAAAATCAAATAACTATTAAAAATGATAATTATAGGCCAAGAATGAGATGAATGATGTATATAAAAGTTAACATGTTATAACAGAGCTGGATGGATACCAAGAATAGAAGAATGATTTCACATCAGAAAAGTCTACAAATATAACTAAACATATTCACAAATTAAAGTATACTATATACATGAGAACCTCAATGGATTTAAAAAGAGCATTTGATAAAATGCAATGCTTTTTAGTCTAAAATTCCTTGCAAATTAGGAATAAAAAGAAATGCCAGCCAGCTGTGGTGGTGCACACATAGCACCATCACTTGGGAGGCTGAGAGCTGTATGGGAGGAATGGTATTGATTCCTACACCATCCTGAATACACAGATTTTGCTCACCTGATCCTGGCTTACTGGGAACCCTGTCCAATCTCCCCCCAAAACTAATTCTGTCTCTCTTTCTCTCCTCCTCATCTGTGTCTCACGAAAAAAAAAAAAAAAAAAAAAAAAGAAATGCTTTGAAAAAGGCAGTGATGTCCCACTCTTACCACTATTTTCAATATATTTAAAAACTAGCTAATGGAATAAGACAAGAAAAGGAAACAGAAAATATATACATTGGGAAGGAAAAAATTAGATTGCTTTTGTTCATAGATGGGATAAAAGTGTAGAAAATCCAAAATGATCAACAAAAAAAAAATAATTGGACTAAGTGATTATAGAACATTATATGACATAGGATTAATATATCA
Organism: Tupaia tana; assembly: GCA_026018925.1. NCBI lineage: Eukaryota > Metazoa > Chordata > Mammalia > Scandentia > Tupaiidae > Tupaia > Tupaia tana. The sequence continues at coordinate 24,455,713 of JAKSZU010000004.1, forward strand.
AATACAGTTATCATTTGCGTTAACAACCCCTAAATGAAGTACTTACATATTAATATTACAAAATTATGTGCACAATCTATATGAAAAAACAAGACTCAATATTGTCAAGATGTCATTTCTTTCCAATTTGATCTATGGATTCAATGCAATGAATACCTATTGAAATCTCAGCAAGTTATTTTTTGGACATTGATAAACTGATTCTAAAGTATATATGGAGAGACCAGAAATAAAAATCAGAAAAACCAGCATGATATTGAAGGACAGGACTAGGTCATGAAAGTGTGCAGTAAAGTGTAATACTCTTCAACAAAGAAGAGGTTGGCAGTGCACATTTGCAGACCTCCCTGAGTACACTGGACTCATGATTCAGGCTGGCAGAGGCTGGGGGTAGACCATGGCATCAAAACTCTGTCAGGGGTACTCTATCTCTGTCTCTATTTCTCTATCTCTCTGAAACCAAACAAACTTAAAAATAAGTATTGAAGGAGAACAACAGTCAGAGGACTGATACTCTTCAATGTCAGGTCTTCCTATAAATCTACAGTCATCCAGAGATAACTGATAATAGCAACAAAATAGACCTAGAGAGCAGTGAAAAAAAAAACAGACCAGAAATAAACGCACATAAATAAAGTCTGTTGATCTTTGACAAAGGAACAAAAGCAGTACAAAAAGAGAAAAGATAGTCTTCTGAACTAATGGTGCTGGAACAAATGGACATCTCCATGAAAAGAATTAATCTTACATCCTTCACAAAAATTAAAAATAGATCAGAGACCTAAATGTAAAACATAAGCTATGAAACTACTAGAAGAGAACACAGGAAAAGATCTTGGTGACCTTAGGTTTGATGATGACTATGGATACAACACCAAAGGCATGATCTATGAAAGAAATATTTCATAAGCTGGATTTAATTAAAATTAAAAACTTTTCCACAAAAGACACTATGAAGAGAATGCGGAGACAAGCCACAGGCTGGGAGAAAGACCTACCTGATAAAGGACTAATATCCCAATATACTAACATCCCAAAATAAGAAAATCTGACTTAAAAACAGGCAAAAGATATGAACGGAGAGCTCAACAAATAAAGGACAATAAAATACACAAATAAGCATATGAAAAGTTCAACTTTATATGTCATTAGCGAATTGAACATTAAAATAACACTGAGATACCACTACATACCTGTAAGTTGTCAAAATGCCCCAAACACTGACAACACCAAATGCTGGAGAGGAAGTAGAGTAACAGGAACTCTCACTCACTGCTGGTGGGAATGCAAAATGGTACAGATACTTTGGAAGACACTTTTTTAAAAAACTAAACACTTTGACCCTACAATCTAGCAATTGCATACCAAATGAGCTGAAAACTTACATCCACACAAAAACACATAGATGTGTACAGCAGCTTTATTCATAACTGCCAAAACTCGGAAGTAACCAAGATTCCACTCAACTGTGAAACACCCAAATAATGGGTTATTACATAGTGTGAAAAAGAAGTGAGTTATGAAAAGGCATGGAGGAAGTCTAAATGCGAATTACTAAGTGAAAGACGCCAATCTGTATGATTCCAACTGTGTGACACTCTGGAAAAATAAAAATCATGGAGACAGTAAAAAGATCAGCAGTCATCAGGGAAGGAGGGATGAACAGGCAGCACACAGAGGATTCTTAGGACAGTGAAAATATTGGATTGTCAGAAAAGTCATGATGTATTTTTCTATGTTTATCTATGCAAAAATGCATCATGACTTTTCTGATGACCCAAAATTTGTATGAAACTATAATGGTGGTACCTGTCATTATATTTCTTAAAAATCCAAATAATGCACAACACCAAGGTGTGAACCCTGATGTAAATTATGAATTTGGGGCAATGATGTGAAGGTAGGTTCATTAATTGTAAAAATCTAACACTGGTGTGAGATGTTGATGATGGGGAGACTATATATTTGTAGGGATAAAGGATATAGAGGGAGACTTCAAAAAATTCATGGGAAAAGATGAAACTAATGTGTGAATTAATTTTGGAACAAAAAAGTCTTGGAAATCTTGCATATTTTTTGTTTGTTTTGGAGAGGTTTTCGCTATAGGGCGTGTGCACTCGCCAGAAAGACAGAGAGATAGAAAGCGAGAAATCACCCCCCAGGAGGGATGGCCACGTCGCAATCCCTTCTCCTCCATTCTCCTCTTGGGATCTTGGGCACGCACGCACACGTGCCCGGCATGAGTTTAAGCCACCGGGTCCAGGCTCGAACCGCGGTCAACTACATGGGAGTCCAGCGACATAGCCATTACGCTAACTGCTGGTCCTGAATAATTTTTTCACAATACATATTTTCCATGACCTTAGTGAAGACCCTGCACATGGGAAAAGCTAATAGAAGTGCCTACAAACAGACTCGGATGCAACCTGGTACAGGACAGGGTGGCACTGCAGATCACTGGATAAAGACGGAGCAAAGCAACGGATGATAGCCAAGTGGAAAAAATTAAATTTCCCCACCTCCTACCATATACTCGGATTCCAACAGATTACGAACTCAAAGGCCCGCTTGGTGGCACAGTGGCACTGCACTGCTCAAGCAATGGATCCATTTAGAAGATCAAGGGCAGTTCCCTGGGGTCAATCTGTGTAACCCAGGCCTGTGCCCGTCCTCCTGGCTGGCTGGAAAGATTGGGCAAGGGGTGAGACCTGTTGAGGGTGCTTATCTTTCTTTTTGTCTCTCTCACTCTCATGAAAGAAAGTTTATACGAAAATAACTCTTCAATGTGAAAGTAATATTTTATAAGAGATTTATGGTATCAAAGTAGAGAAAAGAGTTCTTACAAAAGATACACAAAGTACAAACAATGAAGGGAAAGACTAATAAATTCAACTTATTAAAACGAGCTTCTATCTAAGAAAAACACCATCGAGAAGGTGAAAATACAAGTCACTTTATCAAGAATACCTATACATCAGTAAGAAAAAAACAACCGATGAAAAGAATGGGTAAGAACCATGAAAGGCCTAACACAGAAGAAATCTGAATGGCCCGTAAACTGTGAAGACATGCTCAACCTCGTTCATAATTGGCTAAATGAAAAGACCACATGATACCATTTCATACCAGCATCTGGCAAACCATGTTTTTGAGGATGTGGATCAAAGGGACATCGATAGCCTCCAGGTGGGAGTGTAAACTGGTACAACTACAGGACCAGCAGTTACCATAATGGCTATGTCACTGGACTCCCACGTAGTCAACTGCAATTCGAGTCTTGGACCCAGTGACTTAAACTCATGCCGGGCGCGTGTGCGTGCATGCCCAAGATCCTGAGAGGAGAATGGAGGAGAAGGGATTGCGGTGTGACCATCGCCCCTGGGGGGTGATTTCTCGCTTTCTGTCTCTCTGTCTTTGTCTGTCTGGCGAGCTCACGCGCCCTATAGCAAAAAAAAAAAAAAAATCTCTCCAAAAAAAGAAACAAACAAATAAACAACAACAACGAAAAAACCCTGGTACAACCATTCTCGAAAACAATTTGACACTATTTTCATTCTCTAGCCCAGTAATTCCATTTCTGGGCCATGATCCATTGAAACTGTTCCACGGCTATGAAAAGGAACAAGAACAAGAATACTCCTGGCAGCATGGCTTGTATTAGCAGAAAACTGAAACAACTCACATGTCCACCAACAAGAAAATGATTAAAGTTTGGATTATTCAGAGTGTAACACTACACAGTAGTGAAAATGAATGAATTATAGCGACACACAATCATGAGGGTAGAATCTTAAAAACACGATATTAAGTAAAAAGAAAATAAAAAGCTGCAGAGACCACAGACTGTATGACACTATTTTTATAAAACTTTAAATCAAGCAAAATGAAATGATCCATTGTTTAAGGATATATGTGTGATGAAACCATGGTGAGAAAAGCCGAGTGTGCAAAACAGAAAATAGAGTGTTTCCAGGAATTCATGGATGCTCATTTTGTTATGCTTCATTGCTTACACATTTGCACATACTCTTTTGAATATATCGAACATGATATAATAAAAAACAATGAACATGAGTAAGGGCTCTGGGGCTAAACAGCACAAGTTCAAACCCTGGTGTTTCCATTCCAAAGGGTGACCTCTTCCTAAGCTTCCATTTCTTTATAGATAAATGGATACAACCCCTCCCTCACAGTTGTCAGGAGGTAATCCTAACTCAGTCCAGAATCTGGTGTGCATTGAGCACTGAGCAAGTGTTTGCTATTTTCATCATTACTGTTAGTTCAAAGTTTATTTATTTACCTCATTACTATTAGTTCAAAGTTTATTTATTTACCTCTTTAGAGAGAGTGAGTGAAAGATGGAGGGCAGCCCCATCCCAGTTCTCATGCCACAGTTTATCTCCAGTCATCCAGCAGGAACCTGGTGTGCACAGGGAGAGCTCAGGATGTGAACCTGGGACCTTCCCATGTGGCCCCAGCATCATGGAATGTCATGCCACTGCTGTGCCACCATGACTGGCCAATTATTACTCCTGGGTTTTCTGGAAAGTCATGACACACTTTTGCATAGAAAAATACATCCTAACTTTCCTGATGACCTAACATGAATAAAGATCAGCATAGAGCCAGCAGGTGGTGAGTGGTTAAGATACTGGATTTCACATGGCTGGCTCTGTGGTTCAAGCCCCGAACCCAACAGCTTGAAAAACATGTGGGGCTCATGTGCATGTGTGCCCAAAATCTCAGGAGGAGAGATGGAGAAGGAACTGAGGCATGATCACGCCCTTGAAGGGTGATTTCTGACTCCCCCCTCCTCTGGGGAGTGCGTGTACCCTATGGAAAAAATGTAAAAAGAAAAGAAAAAAGAAATAATCAGCCTAGCTAGGGTAGGGAGGGACTGAGGCCACACCTTGTGTCTGCCCCAGTGCTTCTCCCATGACACCTGCTGCCCTCCCTCCTGGTGCCCCCAGACCCCTGTGGGCTGCAGTGGGGTGGCTGTTTCTTCTATGTCAGAGTAGAAACTGTATCGGGGCACCATGGCCCACAGCCCACAGTCCCCACGTGGTCAGGGGGGATTTTGTTCCTGGTAGACTGAACTCCTCAGCAGGCGCTGAGCACCCTGGCCTTATGCTGAGAGCTCTCAGAGGATGGCTGGCAGTGAGCTGGCATGATAGCACGGGCACCTCTTAAACACACTAGAGCTTCTTCCTGGCCCAGGTGGGCACCATCACCTGGAACAGGGGCAAAGGAGGAGGGCCAATGGCTGCAACTCCTCTGGACTCAGAGATGCAGGTTCCAGTCCTGGCTGTGCAGGGGGCACAGGCTCCACCACCTAGGCTCAGTCTCTCGTCTGTGAAATAGCACGGCACCCAACTCTGGGACCATGCTTAGAACAGGGTCTCGCAGTGAGGGCTCGGCCACCGTGAGCTTTTATCCTTCTGGAAAGCAGTCCCAGGAGTTGTGATATCACTTCAAGGGACTATCTTCCTGAGGATTGGAACCCAGCCTGAATAGTGCATCCCAGGGCCCAGCACAAGGCCTGGTACAGAATAAAGAGCCTCAACTGCTTTCTGCCTCAGCTTCAAGGGACAAACTGGCCTCTGGTCCCACTCCAGCCTATGCACCTCTCCCCTGGGGCAGGCCCTCATTAGGAAGCCCTTCCTGGTGCAGAGCTGAGACCTGTTTCAGGAGGAGGAGCTTCTACTCCCAGCGAGCGCCCACTCTCCAGGGCCCCAGCCCAGCTCGCCCCTCTCAGTGGTACTTCATTGGGCCTCCCTGACCTGGAGGGGTGATGTCTTCCTCAGGTTCCTGGAACGCATGTTCCCAGACACACACACACAGATATGCAGGTACACGCGACCACACACAGCTATGTGGTCACAAAGCAACACTCTCACAGGAACACACACAGCGTCTTGGCCCATGGAGACACATAAAACCCAATGCTAACATGCAGGTGCACTCACGCACACACAGACATGGTGATAAGCATAGATACACACAAACACGGGCCTTCAGATGCACTTGGAATGCCAGGAGGAGGGCACTTGCTTTTCTAGAATAGGACTTGGTGAACGATACGTATCCTCTGGGGGACGGGGGGCTCAGGCTAATGCCAGAGGCCACAAGTTTCCCCGATGACTCTGCACACCTGGTATCTGAGGGGCTCTTTTATAAACAGATGCAGGATACACGTTCTGCTCGTTCTGGGTCCTACGAATTGCCATAAATTTCAAAGCAGTGACAGTCAGAGCAGCAGCTGCTGGGGGCTGGCCAGCTCGTGCAGAGCCCTGCGGCTCACTGCCCATCCTGCAGGGGCTCACCGCCCACCCTGCAGGGGCTCAACTGCCTACCCCACAGGGACTCACTGCCCACCCTGTGGGGGCTCACCGCCCAGGGCTCAAACACTTCAGGCAGCAAGACTCGGGGACTGCCTGAACCTCTGGTCTCCACTCGGCAGTCGCCCTCCCTGATCAAGCCCGGCTCAGTCTCAGTTTCCCTGGATGTCACTGGCCTTCAGTCAGCTTCCCCTGCAGCCTGCCTTCCCCTCTCCACGGCCAGCACTTCACGCATTGCCTGGCATATTCTGAGTATCTCAGTAACACTATCGGATGACTGAAGGAATCCTACCCACTCTACCCACCCTGGAAGAAGGCTTCCTCACTGCCACGTGCAGTGAACCCTCTCTCGCACTCTCCTCTGGGAGGCCACTTGTACGAGAATCCCCCTCTTAGAGTCTGTTCTGGGCCCACCTAAACACCATTCTATGGATGAAGAAATGGAAGTTTCAGAAAAGTCAAGTCACTTTACCAAAGTCACACAGCACAGTGGGCCCTTGGAGGTTGTTCTGAGAAGGAAGTTCCCCACCCCTCTTCTGACTGGGGAGGCTGGTGAGGTCCTGATGCCCCTGGGTATGGGTAAGAGAAGCAACCCCACTTGGTCCGCGTGTCCATGCCACACTCCTGGTTCCAGCCGTACCATTAGCCAGGGGCACTGTGGTCCCCGCCTGGCCCTGTGTCTCCATGGGAATTTGACAAAAGGCTGGAGAAGGAGTTCAGCCAGGGTTTGACCACAGGCCCACTGGAGGGTAGACGCATTCCTCTGCCCAAAGCTCCAACCCCGTCACAGGGACCCTCTCCACAAATGATGTGATTGCTCTAGGGCACAGAGAGCACCCTGTCTGGACCCGACATCTTGTTGGGGCTCTCATTGGACAGCCTGGCCCAGCACAGGGGGTTTTGGGGCCAAGCTGGAAAGCCGCTTGCAAGCACCATGCTCTCCAGCAGCCTATATGATCTGCAGGAGGGGTAGTAAACCCTGGGAAATGCAGGCAAAGGCACTAACTGTTCTTGGCAAAGCCTCTGGGATTAAGTTATTACCCACTAGTTACCAGAGTGAGATTGCAGTTAGTGACCCGGCATGGCTGAGCACGCCGCCCCGTGAAGTAGAGGCGCACACACACATCTGTCACACGCACCTCACAGCCCTGCCTCAGCCTGCCCGGGGGTCTCTGTAGCCCTGCATAGGAGGCCTGAGCTTTCTGATTAGGAGTCCTGCAAACCGTTTAGCCCTCTCCTCTTTCCACGTCCAGGGTCCAGGGTTGCGCGGACCTCTCTCCTGGCACACACTCGCTGTTCTCTTATCCAGCTTCTCTCCTGAGGGTTCCCCACTCTGGTTAGCACCCTCCTCTGGGATCCCATTTATTTTCCTCCAGGGCCTCCACCATGTGGGCCCCACACTAGTCTCCCTGTTGAGACTGTGTGTGTCACCAGGGCAGGACTCTTCCCTGTGTGGCCAATGTTCAGCATGAGGCAGGACTCGGTGTGGTGATGAGTAAGTGACCACACCAACGGGTGAATGAATGAATGAATGAGCGCACAGCTGCACCCAGGTCTGAAGCTGCTCTGGCTGGGGATGGCTACTAGAGCCGCTGTCCTGATGTTATGAGCTTTCACTATCCCTCCAGGACAGGAAGGCAGCCCAGCCCTCTCTCTGCTTAGAGGCACTGGGCAAGGACCGTCAGTGATAGATGGGAGAGTTCCCACAGGGCCCGGCAGTCAAAATCACTGCTCCGGCATGATCCAGTGGGTTCCCTGGGAAAGGAAACCCACGTCATCGCCCTGCACCCTGCGATTCCGATGCACTCTCACGGGAGAGAGCTCAGCTTCCTCTGCCTCTTCCCCACCTTCGCAGGTGCCCACCCCATTCCTCCCTGGCTCCAGGACACCTGCTGCTGGGCACCTCACGTGCGACACTCAGCAGGGGCCCTGCTCCCAGGTCCGTGCAGGCTCCTTTCCCAGCCCTGGGCCAGCCTCACCCTGGGAGACCTCTTCCACCAGGGCCTCCTTCCCAAAGGCTTCCCCCTCTGCTCATGTCAAACACCCACCCCCAGATTCACACACCTACAGGTGTGTGCAGGGACGAATTGGCTCCTTCCCTAGCTGTGTGACCAGGGGTAAGTTCCTTATCGTCTCTGTGCCTCATTTTCCTCATCCATGAAAGAGAGTAATACCAACCTCACAATTGAGTGTAAAATGCTCAAGTAATCCCTGACATACAGCCACGTTTACCACGATGCCCACAGTAACCTCTCCTTCCAGCCGGTTCACCAATTTACCTCCCCTTTCTCCGCACTCGTTGGGCCTCTCTGACCTTCGCTTCGCCCTTTCTCAGCTCAGACACCTCTCGCTGTCTTCGCAACCTTCTCAGCTGCTTGCCCAGCACAGCCCCATTTGCTAAGCAAATCTACAAACCAGCTTGACCTGTACATATCCCAGCCGCTGAGGGGGCAGGTGGCCACAACACACACGCACATTCACACATGCGTACACACACACGCACACACGCACACACCCACAGTCTGGGCCAGCGCGAGTGCAAGGGCTGCACTGGTACCCACCTCCCTCCACCCAAGCCACCCTGGGCCATCATGCCGTCTTCCCTCGAACATCCCCCTTGGCCCCTTAGAAACATCCTCACTGTCCTCCCGCTCTGCTCCTCCACTCCAACAAGCGCAAGGCCATTCTGCCTCAAAACCCTCCCTGACCCTAGTGCTCTTTCCCACCCCAACCTCTCCACAGCTCTCCTCAGCCACCCAGCCCCTTACCTCGCTTCCTCCTGGCCTCCTTTCCCTCCGCGCCCCATCCTGGCAGATGCTGGAACTGCCTGTGGACCACCCCCCAACTCCCCCATCTCAGAGACCAGTTCTCCAGCCCCCTGTACTTACTTTCAAGACCATCTCAAGGCTGGTGACGATCCTCTCTGGTCTGTGAGCCCCAGACTTGCACATCCCCTGTGTTACGGTTTGAGTGCCCCCTCCAACGCATGTGTGAAATGAATTCACAAATGAATGAGGGGAAAGCCTCATCTGATTGTGGTATTGAAAGGTGGGGCCTCTGGGAGGAAATCAGGATTAAGGTCCTTAGGGTGAGGCGCCATGATCGACTCCTGGGAGATTTACAAGGAGAGGGAAGGAGACCAGGGGATGCTTATGGACACGGCTGCTCTGCCCTGCTCTCCCCCGGATGTGATACCTGGGGATTCTGCAAGGCCCCCGCCAAATGGCCCCTGGACCGCCAATCTGGGAGCTGAATAAACCTCTATCTTTGGACATCACCCACTTTTGGGTATTTTCTGTTCTTAGCAACAAAACTGGTCCCAGGAGCTCTCTGGCTGGCACCTCAATACACAGTGTACCCCAAACCTCCTCTCACCTTTCTGCCCCACACTGCCAGCTTGCACCAGCGACCACTTAATGCACCCAGACCACAGACCAGAGCAGCAGCCGAGACCGTCTGCTCTAGCAGGCTCCCTGTCGCCCTCTGTAGACTGTCTCTCAGATCCAATCATTTCGCTCCTGGAATAATGTGCCCGTTTTGTTGGTTGCCCAGCTTCCCTTAGTAAAGGCAATCCTGCATGTGGGGAGTGTAGGGGACAGCAAGAAAGGCCCCCAATGCCTCCCACAAAGGAGGCAGGGTGCGGGGGACCCCTATCAGCTGGAGTGGCAGAGAGAGGCCCTGAGGAGGGGATGCCCCACTCCAGCTCTGGGCCTGGATCCAGACCACGGGCACAGAGGAAGTGAGAACCCCCCATGTGGGTGTGCTGCTGTCCCCAGGGGAGCAGAGGTAGGCTGTGGACCTGCAGGCTCCCTTGGGGACCGGGGATCCTGCCTCCCTCTTTAGAGTCTTTCTTCTGTCCTTAGACAGTCAATGGTCCCCAGTGCTGCCAAGGAATTCCTGAGTGGGGACGCAGGGATCATATGACCAGAACAGGTTTCTGTCACTGTAACCAGGGACCTGGCAGAGAGCAGCGTCACTCCTCCTTGGCCACCACTCCAGCCAGGCCGTGACCATGCTAGTGCCTCCCCCCAGGATGCCCTCCTCACCTCGTCCAAGGCCCAGGCCGACAGGTGCTCTTTCTCTAGGCCTATCGCCCTCAGCACTCCCTCAGAGGACGCATCGCACAGCGTCGCCCTGTTCTAAGAGCCACTGGGCACACTAGGTTTTGTGCTCCTTGAGGAAAGGACTGCACCACCCTCAAGTGATAGACTGAAACTTGAAGTCTGCCCAGAGCTGCTTGCCATAGCAGCCCGAAGGCAGGTCCACTGGGTGACGGGGTCCAGTTCCTTAGCTGTCATCTGTAAATGGGGAGAACAGTGGCTGCTCAGAGGGCTGTGGACAGACTGCGAATAGAGTAAGCAGTATGTACGTTAGGACACAGGGACCTTCACCGACAGTGTTCATTTGCCCTTGGCTTTCCTCAAAGCACATTAGCAAAGGTATCTGTGCAAACAAGTACTACTGTTTGCTCAAAGGCTCTGCTGCCGTCATGTTAATAATGAACTCTCACGTGTACAGCTCCTCCATTAGCTCCTGGGACTCTCACCAAGGCCTCATAAGGATTCAGCATCCCAACAAAACTGACCCCCGCCCAAAGGTGGCTGGCCTGCTTCCTTTCTCAAAAAAACAATTCTGCAAGTTGCCTTCTTCACCTCAGCTACTAGGAAGCTCCAGAAAAATGTAGAGCTCAATCATGATGACTAGATGAGCCTGGGTTTGCCATGTACTTGTGTCCTTTCCTCTAGGGAAGTGAGGCATGGACTATCCTGCCAGCTCTGGAGCCTGCAGGCCTTGCTCTCAGGCTCCCTCACTGGCCAGACACAGCGGGCACCAGGTCTAGAGTCCACGATAATTTCAGGGATCCATGAAAATGTTTCCACTTAATTTAAAATGAGAAGAGAAAAAGAACTTTTAAGTCAAGGAAAAAGGTTCAGTACTTAGTATTTTCTTCTTGGGATTTTGGGCACACACTCACATGCAGCAGGTGTATCTTTCAAGCCACCGGGTCTGGGACTTGAACTATACACTCAGCCATGTGAGATCCAGCTGCCTTAACCACACCACTGGCTGGCGCATGTTTGACTTTATACCAATGCTGTCCATAAAATATGCTTTGTCATATTTTCTTATGGAAGAAGGAGCCCAAGGCCATGGTTACAAGACCCTGCTTGCTTTGCCCATCTCACCAAGTGGGACTGGCTGCTTGATGCCCCACTTGTGTGGGCTTGCAGGGCCCAGGCCCTCTCCATGCTTCTCTCCCCTCCAGATCCAAAGAGCATGGGGCTCAGCATTTTCCCGAATGTACCAGGGCGAGTGGAGCCTTGGCAGGTGAATCTAATTAATACCCTGCATAACCACCTCAGACAGCTCGTGAAAGGCTGTGGGAAGGGGAGACCCGTGGATTTCACCAACTAGTTGTCAGGACAAACCTTCCTGGGTTCACAATGTGGAGACAATTAACGGGCTGGCGCTTTAAAGGCATGAGCCGCCAACTCCCGATAGAGGTGTTGACTGCAGGCAGCAGACCCTCTCTGTTCCCATCAACTGGAGCCTGAGCAGCCCAACTCCTCAGGACCGTACCTCGCCTTCCCCTGCACTGAGCTGGCTGAACGCAAGCAGCAACACAAACCACTGCCCTACACTGGCTTCCGACCTGCCCGAGGACATGCCCAGCTCCCTGCTCCTCCAGCCCAATGTCCTCATCAGGGTGATGGAGCAATGGTCCCAAAGACAAGGGTCACCATGAGGACAATATAGGTGACCAGCAGGGGAAAAAACCAAGCAGATGGAGCAGGATCATCACCCCCACTGACCAGATAAGTAAAATGAGGCCAGAATGAGAGAACAGCATGCTCAACTGAGGTCAAGATGAACAGGGGGTCAGGCAAAGCTTCAGGGTGCCAAAATCCTTGAGGGCAGGGCCCAGGTCTTCCTGAGAGTGCTTATGCCTGCAAGCTTACCTGGAGTCGAGTCCCAGCTCCACATGGACCACTGTGGGGAACCCCACCCCAGCGCTGTCTCTGCCCCAGTGTTGCACCGCAGACTCCCTCCTGCCTCACCTGACTCCTTCACCCAGTCTCAGGGCTGGGGCTCCAGGGAGCTGCACCAGACTCCTCCCTTCCTTTGCCCCACAGACTTCCCCTAACCAGTGAGGTCAGCTAGCTTCATAGAAGTCAAGGAGTGGGCGGGACCAGCAGTTGGCGTAATGACTATGTCACTGGACTCCCCTGTAGTTGACTGCGGTTCGAGTCCTGGACCCGGTGGCTTAAACTCACACCAGGCATGTGTGTGCATGTCCAAGATACCAAGAGGAGAGTGGAAGAGAAGGGATTGCAGTGTGGCCATTCCCTCAGGGAGTGATTTCTCGCTTTCTGTCTCTCTGTCTGTCTCTGTCTGTGGCGAGTGCACACACCCTATAGCAAAATCCTCTCCAAAAAAAAAAAAAAAAAAAGTTAGAAGTCAGGGAGTGGGCATGGGAGGCATGGGAGCACCTGGGGCTCGTGGTGCCGATCCCCAAGACAGGAAACCTCTCTGGGACAGGTAAAGTGGAGGATCAGCATCTGGTCCACAAAAAGCCCACATCGCAGGTGACTTCTCTCGAGGGTCTGCAATAACTAATGAAAGTGCTGTGTGAGGGTCCTCTGGGGTGAGTGAGCACAATGGAAAGGCAGAGCGATAGCTCATGCTCCATTACAGAAAATCCCTCTGACACAGAGGAATTTGGAGGGATCTGGAGCAGTGGGCGCCCCGGGATTACAATCCCAGTTCCTAACCTTTGTGAGCCTCAGATTCCTCACCAGTAAAATGGGTCAGCAATGCCAACAGCAAGAGTCACTGATGAACGAATGAGGCTAACTCCGGCATCGGGAGGAGAGCCCATTCTGACGAACGCCTCTTTCCTTCCTTCTCTCCTTTTAAGGACCCCGTCTGGGGTAGCTGAAGCATTGCCCCCGCTGCATTCCTGGCTGTTTTAGTCCTTCTGTCGTCACTTAATGCTCTTGCCCCACTTCCGTGGCCCTGGTCATAAAATAGGATCCGTAGAGACTAAATTAACGATAAACAGTGGCAGCTGCAGTGACCAACCACTGAGCATCTGCTACGTGGAGGATTCGCTTGTAAAGTTCTTTCCAAGCCCTGGGAACATTGTGGGAGCCTGGGCACGAAGGCCTCCTCTCTGGGCCTCAGCTTCCAAGTTTGTAAACAGGATTATGCCAGATGGTTTCTAAGTGTTTGTCTGAGTCTACACCTGACAAGACTGTGGGCAGGGAGCAAAGTCTTCCCTTGACTAGGATATTGCAAATGAAGAGGGAGGGAGCCAGGAGGCCTGGGATGGGGCAGGGAAAGCTGAGCATGTCCGGGCTGCCTGCTGGCTGGGCTCTCAGGGAGACTACCCAGCTGGCCCAACCCAGAAATGCCTCCTGGACGGCGACAGTGTAGTCTCCAACGCCGTCCTGAAAGCTGCTGCCAACTCCCCACTTCACAGGACACGACTGCCTGGCCCTTCCAGCACACTCTAGCCCCTCTGTAGCACCACGGCACTCTCCCTCTTTCCAGTTAATCCCTTTCATTTCACAGACACCTGATGTCCACCTACTATGTGCCAGGAATTGGGCAAGGCATGGGATACGGGACAGCAGGGAACAAAACATAGCATCCAGGCTCCATGAGTTCACATGTGAGTGGAGGGAAGAGATCACGGGTACCATGATGTCACGTGGGATAAGGGGCAGACAATGCTGAAGGTGCTACTTAAGACAGGTGATCAGGGAAGGCAGAGGAGGAGGTGACGTGGCAGCCAAGGCCTAAGTGAACAGACATCAGGCTGGAGCAAGAGCATTCCAAGCGGAAAACAGCCATGCAGAGCCTGAGGTGGGAATGAATTTAGGACCTCGAGGAATGTCCAGGAGGCCAGCACTGCTGGAGCACAGCATGAGACAAGAATGTGCACACACTGGGGCTCAGCAGGAGCCCCACACCACCCTGTTCCTTGCCCTCTATCTCCCGGCTTCTCCTCCTCGGGCTTTGCCAGGAATGTGGAAAGACAACTATGGACGTCTGAATATCTGAGTTCACAGGATCTTAGGGATCCTGGGATCCAAGTATTCCATTTTATAGATGAGAAAAATCGAGACCTTAGAGGAGAGGAGTGACTTGCCCAGAGCCAGAGGCAGTGTGAGTGCAGAGCTGAGGAGGGAACTGACTCTGAGCCCCTGGCTGCACCGTCTCCACCTAGGCTGAAGTAGGGCCGTAAGACCTCAGAGGGCTGCAGACTTCATCTAGTCAAAGTCCTCATCACACACAGAGAAACTGAGGCCCCTGTGCCACCCCGCGGCTGGATCCCACAAGACTGACTGCGGTTTGAGTCTCATACCTGGTGGCTTGAAAAACAGGCCTGATGTGTGTGCATGCCCCAAATCCCAGAAGCATGGAGAATTGGAGAAGAGACTGTGGCATGACCAACCCCCGTGGGGGGTGTTTTCTTCCTTTCCCTTTCTGTCTCTCTCTCTGGCAAAAAGAAACAAAAAATTCCTGAGAACCAGAGGGTTCCACGTAAGGCAAGAAAAGGACAGGAGTGAGCAGAGCAAGTGAAGAACTAGTGCTGGTGCCGGCCTGTAAGTCTGCACGAGCCAGCTGCCCCGACTGCCATCCACAGCCATTAGTCAGTACGCTTTCCACTGCAGAGGAAGTGTCAAGTCTGAAACCCACTGCTGCTTACAGTCTCCCTGGAGCCCATTGGGCAGTGCATCATGAACCAGAGCCTGCAGAGAAAAGGTGATTCTGACATGTGTGGACTGCACACACCACCAGCTGCCTCCCGTGGGGTGACCTCCTGCAGGTTGTCTCTCCACCCTGGGCCTTGGGGCGCCATCTATCAATGGTGGGCAGGGATGGGAGGGCACTGGATGAGATACTGCACCCTGGAGGTTTCTCCCACACCGCACACAACACGAAGAATTTGGGCAATGCGTGGAAGCCCTCAATGCAGGGCCTGGCACAGCCCCCAACAGATGGCTCTTCCCCTTCTCCCTCTCTATCAGGGCACTGGCCAAGAGACAAGGGGGCTGAGCTTCGGTTTTCTGCGCTCTTCAATGCACCAAATCATCTCTACAGGCCTCACTTTCCACATCTGCAACAGCAAAAGCATAAACAGAGGTATAGTGGGATGTGTGGCCCAAGGAGTTGCCTTCTCTTGTCCTGCACGGTGTGGGGAGAAGGAATGGAAGCAGGGGATACTAAGGAATGTCTGAAGCACATCAGATTTTCTTCTTGGAGCCAACTTCTTTTTTTTTTTGGAGAGGTTTTTCGCTATAGGGCGCGTGCGCTCACCAGACAGACAGAGAGAGACAGAGAGACAGAAAGCGAGAAATCACCCCCCAGGGGGGATGGTCACGCCGCAATCCCTTCTCCTCCATTCTCCTCTCAGGATCTTGGGCACGCAGGCACACGCGCCCGGTGTGAGTTTTAAGCCACCGGGTCTGGGACGCGAACTGTGGTCGACTACGTGGGAGTCCAGCGACATAGCCATTACGCTAACTGCTGGTTCCCGTGGAGCCAACTTCTTGAGTCCCAATTACTGGAATGTTCATTGGCGACTAAGCCTGGTCAGAAATGACCCCACAGGCCAAACTGTCTCCCCAAACTTGGGAGTTCAGCAGATGATGGGCAATTCAGACTCATGGTTAAATGGGGGCAATGGGAAGATCATGAGGTGGGTATTCAGGGACATGAGGGGAGTGTCCACGGAACTTCTACTCTGTGGAATTCAGCACTCCCACTGAAAAAGAAGGATCCTGCCACTGCCCTGTGTATCCCCAAACACAAGAACAAACCATCGAAATGCTGCATCTTCCAGAGCTCTGCCCAGGGTCAGGCCATGCTCCAGGAATATGCAAATGTTGCTCTGAGCTAGAAAATCCTATGCTTTCTGGATCTGATAAAATGGAGGTGCTGTTAGATGGTCCCCTGTTGCATGGACACTGGACACTAGCCTTGTTCTGTGCCCAGCAGAGACCTCCTGATGATGGCCCCAGAAATGCACACACAGCTCTGCACAGACCTCCAGTGTTCCATGCCCAGGGATGCACAGCCCAGGACCGCAGTATCCCTCTGCTCACTGAGTTTCTGCCCTCAGCATGGCAGGCTTACGGAAGGAGGCCGGTCAAGCGGGCAAGAGCAGATGGCCTTCCAGAAGGCAGCTGCCTCGCAGCCGTGTGGAAACTGCCACTTGTAAGGGCATAGAGTCTCGGCGATCGACTCTCGTATCATCGCCCACGTCAGAAGAATGCATGGTGAGCAGGCGGAGTGCGCAATTCGGCCCTAATCACTTACAGACCACGTAGGCCCCAGTCCTGGCAGTGGAGGAAGATTTATTGTGGGGACAGACGGAAAACAAAGAACAGTTGTGCAAACTTTACGGAGCCACATTATGGGGAATGTCTTGCCCATTTCCCACTGGTAAATTTGCTGTACGCCGTTTCCGAAGTGAGTTGAGCTCTGTTACCTAACGGTGTGCAGACACTGTGCCCAGCACAGCTTGCAGGGCTGACCTGGCCAGGCCCAAAGGCACCAGGCACTGGCTGGCAGCCAAGCCCTCCTATCTGGGGTACAGTCCCCTTGGACTGCTCTGGTAAACCTGAGGCAAAAGAGTTCAGATCTGAATTGATCTGCCTCTGGGGCCTCACTGTCCTCATCTACCGACTGTCACCTCCCTCCCAGGTACCCGCCACACTACCAACACGCTGAATGTTAACTCTAACCGTGCCACTCCCCTGCTTAGAACACTTCCATGGCTCTCTACACTGCCCTTGGAGTAGATTCAATTTCTTATACTGTTAGGTCATCGGGAAAGTTATGATGTATTTTTCTATGTTCTTCTATGCAAAAAATGCATCCTGACTTTTCTAATGACCCAATAGATTTTGAGGCCCTTTATGGCCTAATTCCAGTTGTCATCCCTACACCCAACCCGTGTGTGCATAACTCACTCCTGGCTCAAGAAGATACCTATGCTACCCTGAAGGTCAAAATTGCTACATCTCAAAATTTGCAGGACCAGCATTTGGCCTAATGGCTATGTCGCTGGACTCCCATGTAGTCCACAGCAGTTCAAATCCCAGACCCGGTGGCTTAAACTCACGCTGAGTGCATATGCATGTGTGCCCAAGATCCTGAGAGAATAGAGGAGAAGGGATTGCAGCATGGTCATCCCCCCTGGGGGTTGATTTCTCACTTTCTGTCTCTGTCTTTCTGGTGAGTGCATGCGTCCTATAGCAAAAACCTCTCAAAAAAAAAAAAAAAAAAAAAAAAAAACCTTCTGCATTTGCTAATACCTTTTCTCATGGTCTGTACCTGGTAAAGCTCCTACCTACCTGCCAAAGCCCAGCCATCATGACATCCTGGGGAAGCCTTCTCCCACCTCCGTGTGTCTGCAGCATCTGGCTAATTCCCTGGCCACCAGACCATTCCTTATCTGACACTGCACCCCTTGCTTCTAGCACCACACCTGGCACAGTGTGGGGGCCAATAAAGATGTGCTGAAAGGCTGGCTTGGGGGAGGGGGAAACGATCCAGATGAGCCCAAGACTCTCTCTCCTGAAGGAGTGGAACAGGTAAGGACTCGACAGTCTGCCAGCACTCCACGCATCCCAGGTCTTAATGTGTCCAAGATGACCATGACCTGAGAGTCATCTGACCCATCGCCCATTTCGCAGAGGAAGAAGAGCCTGAAATCTGTCACTGCAGCTGTCTAAGTGAGGGACATGAAGTCGGTTCTGGCTAACCCATCTGCCATCCAGTGGAGACAGAGCTGATGAATACTCAGTCTTGCAGTTCACCAGTTCCAGGGTGTCTCAGAAAATACGGTCTGGACATATTTTTTAGAGTCACTGTTGATTTTATCTGACTTTCTTATTCCAATAAAAGAATCATTTCAATTCCCTTTACATTAAATTCAAAAGCTTTTTTCCTTTTATTAGTTTAAATTCAATTCAGAGGGTTGTGTTATTTTGTCCTTAATTTTTTTCATATTCCATAAAGTAGTGTTGAACTCACAAAGCTTGGTCAGCATTCCTGCTCTCTCAAATTCGGTGCTCCTAGAAATTCTCGTCTCTGTGAGAACTTGGGTTTGATGACTTCAAAAAAGGGAATTAAAAAAAAAAAAAAGGAACAGAGTTTCTCGTTTTCAAGTCCTTAATATGTGCCAGGTTTGAGGCATGAGCTCCATGTAAGTGATCTCATTTAACTCTCACAACACAGATAAGAAACTGAGGCTCCAAGAGGACACCTGACTTATTTGGGACTGGGATTTAAACCCCAGTGGCTATTCTACATACTTGACCACTGGTCCACCCTGGTCACCAGTTCCTGCCTCAGAATCTTTTAAATACTTGCTCTAGGGTGTGTATGATGGCTGACAAGAGACAGAGAGGGAGACAGAGAGAGTGAGAAAGCACCCTTCTGCAGGGATTACCATGCTGCAATTCCTTCTTCTTCATTTTCCTCTTGGGATCCTGGGCACGTGTGCGCGCATGCAAACACACACACACACACACACACACACACACACACACAAACTGATGTGTTTTTCAAGTCACAGGGTCTAAGACTTGAACCACATAGTCAGTCATATGGGACTTGGCCACTTTAACCACCAAGCCACCTGGCTGGCCCATGGCTCAGAATTTTTTTTAAGTTTATTTATTTATGTCATGTAAGAGAGAGAGACAAGCGGCCCCAATAGGGTCTGACACTGTGATTCCCCCTAAGCCACCTGAGCCAGCCAGGATCAGGGGCACCATGCACCTAGCATACACAGGTAGACTGGGGAACTGAACCTGCAATCTTCTGTATGGACCTGGCATCTCCTGCATAGTGTGTTACTGCTGCGCCACTGAGCCAGCCTGGCTCAGAAATTTTTTTTTTTTTTTTTTTTTGGAGAAGTTTTTGCTATAAGGTGCATGCGCTTGCCAGAGAGACAAAGAGAGAGAGAGAGACAGAAAGCAAGAAATCACCCCCCAGGAGGATGGCCACGCTGCAATCCTTTCTCCTCCATTCTTCTATCAGGATCTTGGGCACGCACGCACATGTGCCCGGCATGAGTTTAAGCCACCAGATCCGGGATTCGAACTGCAGTCTACTACATGGGAGTTCAACGACATAGCCATTATGCCAACTGCTGGTCCCCTGGCTCAGAATCTTAACAAGATGGGATAGAGATGCAGTGGGGCTGGAATGAAGATGAACAGCAGTGCAGATGGATTGGGAAAGAGGCAGGGAAGAAGGAGGTCCAGAAGAGCTGCGGGAAGAGGCCTGCAAGCCGGGGTCTGCCTGTGGAGCATGTGACAAACAAGTAGTCCCATTCCTGGTGGAGAACCTACCTGGAAGGAACACACCTGCGAGGGGACCTCGTGTACTCAGAGGTTTAGCTGCAGGCAGGGGCACTGGACTGGAGTCAGGAGCTCAGCTGGAGCCCAGTGTCACCAAGAGAGACAACACCCCTCTGCACAGTGCTCTACAGTTCATGGAGCATCCGCCCCCCACAGAGACTCTTCCGGGATGAGCATCGCAATCTCACTTCACAGACACACAGACTGAGGCCCAGGAGTGAAGTGCCCTGTCCATGACTGCACAGCTGGTGGGCAGCACAGCTGGACAGGTCCCCAGCTCCATCTATCTCCAGTGCCTCTGCTTGTCCCTTGGAGACTCGGTCTCTCTTCCGCACAGCAGTGGAGGCCTGAGGGCTCTGGCCTGATCACAAGGCCAGGATACTGGATAGACACTGGCTTCTAAGAAGCCTCTCCTTATTCAGCCCCCTGAGTTTCATTTTTAAAAACTGGACGAGGGAGCAAAGCATCCCGGTAAGTGAAGATCTGAGGAGCTGGAACTTGGGCTCAGAGGAGGAAAGGGCATTAGCATGTATTGTGCTCCTGCTGAAGACAGTCTGCTACAACCTCCGAGTGCTAAGCACGATCCCATTCCACAGCGCAGGAAACTGAGGCTTAGCACAGCCAAGTGGCCCATCCAAGACTGGTCATGGAGCCAATCCATGGCAGAGTGGGCACTTACAGGTGCCTTCTCTGTTCCTTTGGAGACATTCGTGACTGTATGACCACTATCCATTTTACACTCGCCCCTTTCTCTTTTCCTAAAGCAAACTGTCCAGAATGGTCAGAACCATCTGTTATACACGGACTGCATGCCCCCGTCTAATATCTCATTGAAGCCTCAAACTAGTCCTACGACCTCCACTTTACAGGTAAGGAAACTGAGGCTTATACCAGGCAAGTTCAACTTGTACCCAATCCCAGGTAGTAAACCCAGGCTCCACATTTAGGCTTTCTTGCAGAAAACCTTCAAGCACCAGAGCAGAAAGTGGACATGACAATCCTTAAGGTCCCCCTAATGTTGTGGCTTTTCAGGAAGCTGCTCAGGAGGACAGTGTCCAGGCAACCTCACACAGCCTTGGAGCAGCAGGGGCGGTTGACCGCAGAGACTCTGCCCCAGGAAGCAGGCTCGGCCTCTCTGCTAGCAAGGCCAAGCCAGGAGCCAAAGGGCACACTGTCCCCAAGACCAGGAAATAGTTGTACACAGGGCAACACAGGCTGGAAGCAGGAGGCATCGAGGAGAAGGGAGCTTAGGAGGGGGAACCAGACTGGGTGGTGAAGGATAGGTAAGAGTCTGCCAGGTTGGAAAAGACATTCCAGACCCAGAGGGTCGAAGAACCTGGAGAATGCAAAGACTCTAGGAGTCTGGGAGGAGAGGAAGCTCAAAGGCAGAGAAAGACATGAAGTAGGCACCCCGGGGCTCCTGTTGACTCAGTGGGGACACTGGATCCCAATGCCCCCCTTGGGCTTTAACTTTTCCATCTTATAATGAGATGACATGAGATCTGATGTGACCTCAGGAGGGATCATTAACGGGACACTTCTGGATGCCAACTGGCAGGCTGCCTTTGCTCCCCCCACCCCAGTTTTTCTACCAGACCCTTTCCCACCCTGAAATGAGGTGAGGCTTTGCCCCCCCATGCCAAAGATGGTGGACTTGGCAACTTGGGCTAGTAGGACTGGCTGGGCTCTGGGCTCATTTACAGCAAGATTCTGCAGGGTGGCCAGGGGAGTTTGAAACATGTTCCATTTTGCAGTTTTTTAATTTGACCAGAAACTTCACACTCTGGGAAGGAAACTTTTTTTCAGGTGATTTGCTTTCTTTAGAAGAGGTGAGATGTCCCACTTCTCAACATACGCACTGCCCTCTCCTCCAAGACAGAACAAAGGACCCATCAAAGCAGCAGGCAACAGGCTCACAAAATAACTGGGGTGCTGATTTCCTGAGGAAAAAGCTCCCTCAGTTTCCTCATGGGGTGGATTGTGTGACCCAGGGCCCAGCCAGGAGCACACAAGGGGATCAGTGACAGCTTGCTGAATGAGTTTCAGGTCTGGGCATGTTCTCCATATTTGCAAACAGGCTAATGATTTTCTGCCTGGGAGGTGGCTTAGGGTGGTGGCTAGCTCACAGTCTTTAAGGGGTTGAAACTTGGGTTCACATCTGATTCCACAATACACTTGGGGCCTGAACTTGAACCTGAACTGGATTGCCCTTGCCCCGTCTACATGGAACATGAAGTGGAGATAACAATTACGGCCTCCAGGAATGTTCTGAGGGCTGAGATCATGCACGTGGAAGCCTGACACAAATTGAAAAGCACCCAGCGAGTGTTTCCATGATGTTCCCGTCCCCCTTGACTGACTCGGACAAAATTAAACACCCAGGCCTCAAATCCTGGCTTCTGGCTCCTCTCCCTCCCTCTGCCGTCCAGCAATAATATCGCAGGATTCAAGGGCAGCATTCTTCCCACGACGCCAGAAGTCTCGCATCACCTCATCTTCATCTCTGGACCCCAGCTCCCAGCACGAAGCCTGGCACACAGGACGGTCTGCCCCTTGGATGAGGCAAGTGTTTTGGGGCAAAAACTCTCCCCTCGTTTGAGAACCAGTTTCCCACAGTCTAAACCTTCCCCATCTTTTGGTTCTTAGACCCTTCAGAAAACTTTCTCTGTCCACTGACACCATAGGCTGTGCAATCCTGAGCCCCTGACTACCCTCTGAGGGTCAGTCTTCCCATGATGAGGATGGACCGGCAAACATTTCAGGCTCCTGCTAATTCCCTGGGGAGAGCCCCAAAGTGGAGATGTGCAAGGGGTGTCTACCGGCTTCCAAACATGCCCAAGCCACAGCTGGTCTCAGGACCTGGGGGACAGCAGTAAGCAGAGGCCCAGGGCCCCCATCTGCTATGATTTGGAAAGCCCAGAGGTGACTTCCCCCAGAGGAGCAGCTGCACGCATGACCTCCTGGCCACCTCACTTAAAATGGAGGCTGCTGGATTCAGCCACCCTAAGTCCTAAGAAGAGGCTAGGCAGAAGCAGCTGGGTAGCAGATAGCGTGGCCCGTAGAATGTTCCAGAAGCTGAACAAGCTTACACAGAGCAAGTCATGATGTTTGTGTCTGTGAACATCAGCAACACATAGCTTCTTCCATACACGGGCATGGTGATTGGTGCTGGACACGGTATGTCTCAGAATACACGAACTCTCTTCTCCCTCAGGAGATATAATCCCAGGTCTCTAGCCAAGTCTCTTTCTGATTCTCAAACTCACAGCTTGGCTGGGCAGGCCAGCAGATCTGGTCAGTATCGAACCCCTGACCTTTGGCAGACTGTGTGATCTTAGGAGGTGATTTAACCTCTCTGTGCCTTGGAGTTTTGGCCAATTCTGTTCTGAAGGTGGAATGGGGACTAGCTAGCACTGAACCAGGATGAAGAAATCTCTGAATCTCCGGAAACAACAGTTCCCTCTACCTGCCCCCACTGCTCCCACCACCCAGGTTGTGTTTCTCAGTGGGTGGTGGGCTGGAGCAGGGGGAAAGGGACAGTCAGAAGCCCTAGGGTTATGGGGGATAGAGTAAGTCTGGCCCAGACTAGGAGATAGGCAAGGCCCCTGCAGGAGGTCCAGTCAAGTGGCCGATGTTCTGAGCTCCTTGGCCAGTTAAGGTCAATCGACGATGCCCAGCTTTTGAACAGAAGCATTTCCCTGGTCCTTGGTTCCAAGACACCTGGGGCAGACCAGCAAATAGTGGGGAGGGTGCAAGGGCTAAAGACCAGTGGCCAGTGATCTGCTACTGCCAGAGGAACCCAGGCAGCATGAAACCCCGCCCTGAGACTCCAGCTGTCCCTCAGGACAGGAGCGCATGCACGAGGGAGGCTTGTCACTGGCCCAGCTGCTCCATTCTAGCTCCAGCACGCTGCACAGATGCCAGCTCAGAGCAGTTGACCTGCAAATGACCAAGGAGGACCAGCATGCAAAGAATGAGGGGACCCTGGCAGACACCAGAGGGCAAGGCTCAGGAATTGCCCCTGGAGGAGTAGCTGCACATGACCATCTGGCCACCTCACTTAAAACAGAGGCTGCTGGATTCAGCCACCCTACCAGGCTCTTTTGAACCTCAATTTCTTTATCTGTAAAGTAGCTCTAAACAAGCCCCTCCTAGATTCTAGGGCCAATGTACAAATTGGCCCTGGGAAGATCAACCTAAAAGTATGAGAGAGGACATGAGAATCAACCAAGCACTTTCCTCTTTTAACCCTAATAACAGGAGCCACATGGTGACACAGCAGGAAAACACCATGCTCTGTGAAGCTGACTCACAAGGAGAAGTTCCAGGTTCACATCTCAAGGCAACCCTGAGTACACCAGGCATGTGCACCCATGATCCAAGCTGGCTGAAGCTGGAGTGGACTGTGATATCAAGACCCTATTAGAGGGGCCAACAGGTGGTATGATGGCTAAGACACTGTACTCCCACATAGCCAACCATAGTTTGAATCCTGGACCTGGCAGCTTGAAAATCACGCCAGGTGTATATGCGTGTGTGCCAAAAATCCCAGGAGCAGAATGGAGAAGGGACAGGGTCATCCCCTAGAGGGGGTGATTTCTCACTTTCCCTCTCACTGTCTCTCTGTAGCAAGCACACATGCCCAATGAAAAACAAAACAAAAAAATCCCTAATAGAGGTGCTCTCTCTCCATGCTCTGTCTTCTCTCACACTCACGGAGGGAAAAAGTTTAAAAGGTATGTACTCTGTTACTCCCTGTTTTATTTTTAGGTTTGTGCCATGGGGCAGATGTTCTCACCAGAGAGAGACTAAGACAGAGAGAAGGAAAGTGAGAAAGCATCCCCCAGGGGGAAATGGCTACACCTTAATCCCTTCTACTCCATTCTCCTCTTGGGTTTCTGAGCATGCATGCACATGCGCCCAGCATAATTTTCAAACTGCTGGGTCCAGGACTTGAACCATGATCAGCCATGTGGGAATCCAGTTCCTTCACTACCATGCCATCTGCTTGCCCTGTTATTGCCCTACTTTACATACTTTACAATCAAGCATGCTACAGTTCAGAAAAGGTAAGTCACACAGCTGGTAAGTGGCAGAGTCAGGCTGACATGTGGGACACCAGACCCGGGCTTTTCCTCTCTGCACACACTTGGCACCCTGCATTCACAGTGTTGGTAAAACTCTTCACAAAAGTGAGAGCTTTTCGTTATTACTGTTATTTTATCAAACCTCAGGTAGGAAGGGGCATGGTTATGAGAAGTCTTCCTTTTTCACTCTGCCTCCTCTTCTTGATGTAGAGAAAAGCAAGCTACACACAGTCTACTCATTTCTGCAGTCTCAGACAATCAGAATTCCGACTGTCTGGGAGCACCAACCTAAGAAGGCATGAAATTAATCTTTGCAAAGTTAACGTCTTCGAGGCGTCGCGTCAGTATTTGGGTTGGACGTAACCTTGTTATCGTAACGCAGACGAAGCCCCAGATTTAATAAGGCTAAGACAACTCGAGCAACGTAAGAAACATAACAGGATATTGCAAAGAGATTAGGGAGCTTCCTCTGGACAGTGCGGACAGGCTGGGTGGAGGCCAGGTTAGGGGTGGATGGCGCAGTTTCCCGGGAGGGGAGGGCCAACAAGTGCCCAGGCCTGGCCTAAGGACTAAACTGCCTGGGCAGAGGGCAGCCAGGCTCCTCTCGGCACACTGAGGCCTGCCTGGTGCTGGAGCGGAGACTCCGCAGGCTAAATTTAAACCAGCTGCAAGGTCGGGAGTGTTACAGTTGGATGGGGTGGGGGGAGCTTACCTCATGAAAGAACTGTGCAAACGGCTGCTGGAAAGATAATAAAAGGATTAACTGCTATTTTAGTGGGCCATTTACTCTTCAATCAAAATGTCTCATCTATTTCCTGTTCTCCAGAGGCTCTGGGTCCAAAATTCCTTTGTCTATTACAGTGCATGGTAGCAGAGGCCTGTCATGAGAAATTAATAATTTTACAGGGAAGAGAGATTTTATTTATCTGGGTGCAGGCTGGGGCCCGCCCCTTCCCCTGGGTTACCTACTGCACCAGCATTGCAGGGAAAGGAGCAGGGCAGGCAGGAGGGACTCAGAGGCAGCTCAGAGAAGGCCCCCCAAACCAAGGGGATTGCTGCCACTCTCTCCAGATGGTGGC
Source organism: Tupaia tana (assembly GCA_026018925.1). NCBI lineage: Eukaryota > Metazoa > Chordata > Mammalia > Scandentia > Tupaiidae > Tupaia > Tupaia tana. The sequence goes on from JAKSZU010000004.1 coordinate 24,481,602, forward strand.
ACCTAGGGAGGTTGGGCCTAAGACCCCAGAGATTCATCAGGTCCATGGAAGATTTACACGACCAGGAGTATCACAGTTCAGGAAGAGTGGGTTCAGAGCAGGCTCCATGATCTAGTGGTTAAAGTGAGCCAGATCCCACATGGTCAACCATGGTTCAAATCCCAGCCCCAGCAGTTTGAAAAACATACCGGCATGTATGAGTGCCCAAAGCCCTGACAGGAGGGAGAAAAGGAGAAGGGATTGCAGATTTCTCCCTCTCCCTCTCTGTCTCTCTCTCTCTGATGAATACATGCATCCTCTGGCAATTAAAAAAACTGGAATAGAGGGACCAGCAGTTGGCATAATGGCTATGTCGCTGGACTCCCATGTAGTCGACCGCGGTTCGAGTCCCAGACCCGGTGGCTTAAACTCACGCCGGACGCATGTGCATGCGTGCCCAAGATCCCGAGAGGAGAATGGAGAAGGGATTGGGGCGTGGCCACCTCCCCTTGGGGGGTTATTTCTCGCTTTCTGTCTCTCTGTCTCTCTCTGTCTGGCGAGCACATGCGCCCTATAGCAAAAACCTCTTAAAAAAAAGAAAAAAACTGGAAAAGAAGAAAAGAAAGTGTAGGTTTGGGGCCAGTAAGTGGCATAGTGGTTAAGGGGCTGGATTCCCACATGGCCAACAGTGGTTCAAGTTCCAAACTCAGTGGCTTGAAAATCATGCCAGGCACATGTGCACACATGCCCCAGATCCCAAGAGGTACATGGAGAAGGGATTGAGGCATGCCCATCCCCCCAGAAGGTGTGATTCCTTACCTTCCCTCTCTCTGACTCTCTCCCTCTCTCTCCCACAAGCACACATGCCCTATGGCAAAAATCTTCAAAAATAAAAAAAGTAGGTTCAAATTCTATCCCAGTGGTACAGTTTTGTAACATCAAGCAGCATTTTTACTACTGTTGCTACTATTAATATGGTGATTCTTAGCTGCTATTATTATTGTTGCTGTTGTTATTGTTTGTCTCTCACTTGCTATGTGACCGGGGGCAAGTTAACAAGCTCTCTGAGCCTCAATTTCCTCTTTTGTGAAATGGAGGCTAACAGTGTCCCATCCCATAGGGGCGTGGTAAGGGCCTGTGGAGTTACCACTTAGAACAGCGCTCGCACACGGTCAGAACTCAGAAGTCACTAGCCCATATCATCACCACCAGAACCCTAACTCCTGGCCAGCGAGACCAGGTGTTCTCACAGGAACAAGTAGAAGGCTAGCCTCACCCTGCTGCATCTTTCCTCACCTGTGAAAACCTTCAGTTTTATAGGATTCTTGTGACGCTTAAATATGCTTGAGTAGATACAGCTCACTTCCTCCACGAAGTCCTTCTGGACCTCCCTTCTTGAGCAAATCCCATGCCAGGATCTGTCACTGATTCTGACCCCTACTAGCCAGGGACCCATCACCGATTGTGGGTGACCCCAGAGGAAGGCCCATGGCAGGCCCAGGCCTGGGTCCCAGTGCCAGGCATGAGCTAGATGTAAGCCAGTGCCCTGTGGAGTCCATAGCATCAGATGAGATCCTAGTAGGCTGGCCCAGCAGAAAGATCATGAGACTAAATGGAGCAACCTCAGCCTCCATTGCCCAAGCTGAGGCACGGCAGGCAAGGCTGCGACCACCTCGAGGTCCTTAATATCTGACATGGACGTTCCTGGATGTTGTAACTCCACACACAGGCCCACTGTCAGAAAGCCACTGCCCACACCATGATGACATTCCTTTGGGCCACATGGCCTTCACCTAGGCCACCACAATCCCCAGCAGCCCCTTCCTGGATTCCCACAGGACAGGGATACAAGAACTGCGACTTGACAGCAGTCGGCTCCACGTCTCTGGGAGGGATAGGGCTGTCTGTCTTCCGGTAGCCTGGCCTGCGGGCTCTGTCTGTCAGTCATCTCCTCCCAGGCAGGGGCACACCTTTCAGCAAGCCTTGTGTCCCAAGATCCCAAATGACCTGTGCATCCCCAGGGATGGCCCCCCCGGCAGCCCTCCTTCAGGAGACGCTCAGCCCCAAGGCACGTGATAAAGTTGGATGTGCAGCTTCTCCCCACAGCCCCTCGGCACACAGGACACCAGTCACATCCCTGCCTCCTCCCTGCCTGTGGTGTAGATGCTTGCTGCTGCCGACCATCCACACAGCGAGCTCCTTCTCATCCTCTGAGGCCAGCCTCCAGGTGCTCACCGCTCCTGACGGTCCACACAGCGAGCTCCTTCTCATCGCTGAGGTCAGCCTCCTGGAGGCTGCAGAAGCTCATCCAGTTCACGGCTCCACAGGCAGTCGGGCACCAAAAGTGGGCTCCTGGCCCCAGAGGGTCGTGTTCACACTGCCAGTTGCCAGGGCTTCCTGCCTCCACCCTGGCCCTGGAAATGTCACTCTGGGCTCCACGCAGGGACACGGCACCCTTCCCAGACTCAATGCCCCATGAAGTGGGGCCCTGTGCCACTGACAGCATGGGAGTGTGGAAGAACTCGACAAACCTGGCTGCTACGCAGGCCCTGCAGGCCAGACACACTGCTGCCCAGGCTGGGAGACTGAGCCGTGGCCCCTGTGGCCCCAGTTCTCATCGTGCAGGGCCTACCTGAGGCCCTTCCACACCAGGCAGCCACCTCTCTCCTAGGCCAGTGGTTAGGCTGAGACCATCAGGGACCGAAACTGTGCTCCCAGGTCTGATACAGATCTCTACCTCAGCAAGGACAGAACACAGACATGACCATCCTGGGGGCCTGGAGGCCCAGGGGCCACAGTTGACATGTGTTTGCACACATAGACACACACAGACACACACAGACACACACACACACACATACAGGTGCCCTTCTCTGGCAAAAACCTCAGTCTCAACCCCAGTCAGCACACTGCTGGTGCTGCTGTCCTGGGCCTTACTACTAGCCCCTGACCTGACCTCACTGCCTTCCTCCTCGGAGGAAGCCAAGGCTAAAGACAGCTCCAGGAGAAGGCCCCGGGAGCCTTCCTGCGAAGGGCACTGAGTGAAGGCCCGGAGCTGGAGGAAAGCAAGTTCCCCACGTCTCATCAGGCCACAGAAGGTGGGACATGCAGCCACCACAAGGGAAAGAGAAGGTTGGCCAAGCCTGCCTCGACCTCAGGGCATGTGTGGCAGCACCAGCTGTGGGGCACATTAAGGCACCTCCAACGCCTCAGGGTGGGGACAGGCACCTGGCGAGGATGAAGCACCTCTCTGCCAAGGTTCCCAGGGCCACGTCAACCACGAGGAGCTCAGGGCTCCCAGGTGGCCTCTCATGGGCAGTGAGGTGGGTGCTGCCCGGCTGGCCGGGTGGCGGAGGCCTGGCAGCAGAGGAACTCACCATGCACTTGTTGGGCTTCTCACCCGAGTGCACCCGCATGTGGATGAGCAGCTTGTAGCGGGCGTTGAAGGGCTTGTAGCGGCGCACACAGCCGGCCCAGAAGCACGTGAAGTCCTCGCCCTTGCGCTGGTCTATGTGGCTCTTCTCGATGTGCCGCACCAGCTCCTCCTGCTGCTCATAGGCTGCACAGCAGTCCACCCAGCGGCACGCCTGCCGCCCGGCTACTGCCCTGCCCACCAGACCCAGCCCCAAGCCTCCAAGGCCTGGGCCAGTTGGCAACTGAGGCAGGGGGTAGGGGGGTGGCAGACTCTGCTGGGGAGGCCCGAAGAGCTCTGAGAACTCGTCCGCTGGCTCCTGTTTCAAGAAGCCCATCTTCCGGCAGGCTTCGAACTGCAAGCTCCCCTCGTGGCTCTCAGTGCATGGGGGGCTGGGCCGGGCCCGCTTGGGAGGGCCCCCAGGGTTTCCCAGCAGAGGGGGGCTCCGGAGTCCATTTACACAGGTGACCAGAGCTGTCTGGGAGGAGCGGCTGATGGGGGCAACGTCAGAGGAGGAGACACAGGGTGAGGAGGAGGAGGCCGAAGAGGTGGAGGGCAGGCCCAAGAGGCAGCAGTGCTTCAGGCTGCCCTCAGGGAGGTGGGCTTCAGGTGGGGGACCCAGGCCAGAGCTGGGTTCGCTGCCCAGAAGGTAGCAGGAAGACGCAGGGTTGGCGAGGCCTCGGCCCGGGAGGTCCAGGTCTGCATGTAGGCCGGCAGCTGGCGGGGCCCGGCAGTGGGCAGACAGGGGCGCACGTGCTTCTGCCATGGCCTGGTAAGCGGGCAGAGACTCCTGCTTGATGTGCTGTGTGGCTGGGAGGCCACCGTTCATGTACGTGGGCTGGGATCTGGGTGACCTGGAAGACAGTGGCCAGAGAAGTCATGAGAAGGCAGGTGCTCTGCAGTGGAGAGGCCCTGGAGGGGCAGGGGAGCTGGCAGGAGAGCTGAGGGCCCAGGGATGGGCAGTCCCAGGCAGGAGACGGGAGGCTGAGGGCTGGAGGCAGCCACGTCTGGCTGGTTGGAGGGTAGGGACAAGTATGGAGGAGAAGGGAACAGAGTCCAGGGAGGTAGGTCTGCACAGGTGGCTGTGATGGGACTGCCAGGAAGGAGCTCACCCAGACTCAGCCATCCCCTCCAACCTGGGCGCCAGTCCTTCTTGGGTCTGTCCTGATCCTTCCCCATGACCTTCTAGTGAATTCCACAGGAAGAAGGCTGAGGCTGGCATGTTGGGGAACACCCAGTGTGTTCTAAATTCTACGTGTCTCTTAAATCTTTAACTTTCATCATCTTTCTTTTTTTTTTTTTTGGAGAGGTTTTTTTGCTATAGGGCGCGTGCGCTCGCCAGACAGACAGAGACATAGAGACAGAAAGCGAGAAATCACCCCCCAGGGGGGATGGTCACGCCACAATCCCTTCTCCTCCATTCTCCTCTTGGGATCTTGGGCACGCACGCACACGCGCCCGGCGTGAGTTGTAAGCCACCGGGTCCGAGACGCGAACCGCGGTCGACTACGTGGGAGTCCAGCGACATAGCTATTACGCTAACTGCTGGTTCCCAACTTTCATCATCTTTCTTAACTTCTGAAAATGTTATTTGTATGAAGTCTTGCCCCAGCCTATCTTTGCTTTATTTATTTATTTGTTTGTTTGTTTATTTATTTATTTATAACAGGGTCTTATTGTCACGATCCTCCTGCCTTGAGCAGCCCATCTTTTCTCTATTAACGTCCATGGGTGGCAAGTCTGAAGCACAGCTATGACCTTTTGGGAATAACTGAGGGGATGTCCAGAGCTTCAGGCCCAGACACCATGAGTGTATGAAACTGCACTTTGGGCAAATGAGTGAGGCAGGCTGGGCCAGGCAGTATGTGGGGGTAGGAGATCTGGGTTCGAGGCCAGGCTCATTCACGGCTAAGCTGGGTAAACACGGGCAAATTTCTTAGCCATTCTGGGCTTCTCTCCTCAGTTGTGACATCAGAAAGATCTTCCTCATGGCAGCATGCATGGTGTGGACCAGCTGAGGTGCAGCTCGCCTGGGTGGCTGTCGTCACCACATGCATGGTACCACCACAACCACTCCGCAAGTGCCAGGTTTAGGAGAGGCAAGGGGATTCCGACATGGACATGCCCACAATCCTGGGTGGGGCCCAGGCTAGGTACAGGTAGAGATACCAAGGTCTGCCTGTCCCCAGAGGGCTCTGAAAAGGAAAGACGCCAGGGGGCGATGCTGGCGTGAGAGTCATGAGAAGCCACCACCAGCTAGCTGGTCGAATGAGAGATGACCTGGCTACGTGCTCAATCTGACTGAGATGTCCCATGAAGTCCACCTCAGCCGGGCCTCAGTTTCCTCGCCTATGAAATGAGGACTAAGCTGCTCTGCCTCAGCAGTGGCTGCCCAAACCAAGTGCAATGACCCTGGGACAGCACTCTGGGAGGGGACAGCAGGATGCATGGTGCTGTTATCACTGCTGTCCCCATGCTACGGCAGCAGAGCTGGCGAGTCCCAGCCTGTCCCAGGACAGCCTTGAGGCTCAGGTTCCCTCCCTCTCCAGCTCCCTGGGGCTATACCATCTCCAGCTTCAGCAGAGATGGAGGGAGGGAAAAGGGCAGGAGAGAAAGGGAAGCCTAGTCAGAGGACCTCAGAGCTTGGCCTCTGACCCTGTCAAGACATGGAGAGGGAAGAGCTGAGAGGGCTCAGGACTTGCTCGTCACCACACATGCAGCAGACTAGACCCAGATCCCCTTCTGGGTGCGTGTGTTCTCTTCTGGATAGAACCAACTAGAAGCTCTCCCTCAATAAAGGTGTTGGGGCGGGGCTTGAGCCTATCTGTTGTTTCCTCAAATACACCAGCAACCCTCAGCCTCACTCACCAGTGAGCTCTCTTCCCTCCCAAGAACTCTGCAGCCAGTGTGGCCACTGGGTGGAAACAGGAGTTTCAATTCTGCATCAGACCGCAAACGCACATGTCACCTCCCCAGGCTGGGGACCCTGGGCCCATTTCAGCCAGAAAAAAAGCTCTGAGTATCTTAAAGATCTGATGTGAAAGTTGGGGCTCTGTGGAGCTTAAATAAAAATAGAAGCATAGCTGCTCCTTAGGGGGTCACTATCGTGTGCCTGGCACAAGTGGGGTGGGCAGGAAAGGACAGCCAGGTAAGCCTCTGGAGACAACTCTGAAACAGCATCAGGTCAGAGTGACCAATGCCAAGAGAGGAGAGCACCATAGCGTTCTGAGTTACTGCAGTCCTGATGGCAAAACTGCGCATGGTGTTAAGGGGGGAGGTGGTGGCCCAGGCCTCGATGTCCCCTCACTTCCTCGCTGTCCCTGGGAGGCTTGGGACAGTGGTTCCAGCTCTGCTCTGCTGTAGAGCCTGTCCATCCCAGGACAACCCCATCAGATCTCTAGAAACTGGGCCCAGTCCCAGGCAGAGCCTCCCGGGATGTCGGCACTGCCCTGAGGTCCACCACATGCAGCGTAACAGGTAGAACGAAGTGAGCAGCACTGTCTGTTGGCCGCGTGGCTGAGTTCAGGGGAGAGGCCATCATCTGTCTGACACCTAGGAAAATGGAGCAGCTTGTCCAAGTCCCAGAGGAGTGACAGAGCAGAAATGGAACCTGGCTCTGCCTGAACCAGACGCTGGGGTTTTCGCACAGCACTCTTGCCAGGGTCCCAACTGCTCGTCTGTAAAATGACTGAAGCTGATGACCAGGATGTTCCCTATGGCTTTGACAGTCTACGTATCAAGGACTCACATTTCTTTTGCCTACCATCCTGAACCCTGGAAAGGAGCTGCAGAGATTGGGATCATAAGTTTCTCCAGCAGAGAATCGAGGAGAGAGGAGGCAACCTCAGACCTCATGGACCCCCAGGGGCACAGGCTGCAGCCCGGGTGGAAGGTCAGTGAGTTCACTCACCAGGCCTGTCACTCGGTGCTGAGTGGTGCTGAGAACATGACGTGATGTGGTCCCTGACCTTGAGAAGCTCCCCTGCCAATAAATAGGGGAGACCATGGCCCAGTCCACTGAGGGTACCTCAAACTCTGCTGAGGGTGGGGAGAGTTCTGGCACACAGAAGAGAGTGTGGGGGGCTCCAAAGGCTGAGACCTGAAGATGTGAATGTGGGAGGGCCCATTCAGAACCAGCCAGGAGGCTGGTTTGGCTTCAGGGGGAGCTGAGTGGTGGCTGCCAGGGGCCCGGTGACACCGGGGGGCCTGTTCTCTCTGCACTTCTATCCTCATGTCACAGCGAGGAAATGAGGCTCTGAGAAGTTCAACATCTTGCCCAGGTCAACTAAAAAGCTAGTGATGGAGCCAGGACTCGACTGAACCTCAAATGCAATATATTCTCCCATCTGCGGTGGTAGTGGGCAGCCGGTTTAGGCACAGAAATGACAAAAGCCGGACATTGCTAAATTACTTATTTCCACTTGCTAGATGACCGCAGGCCATTTACAGAGCCTTCCTGGCCTCAGTTTACCCGTCCTATGGCAGCTGTGGGTTGAGCGACTTAACACAAGAAAAGTGCCTGGCCCAGTGTGTGGCCCCCAACAAACACTCTCTGGGTGTTGCTCATCAGTGTGGGACCAGGGCCTCCTGGGACTGTAGGGATTAGGATGTGCACGTGCAGTAGCCACTCACTAAGCAGGAGCTCTTTTTATTAGTACTAGAAAGTTAGGCTGGAGGGAAGGAGGCTCGGGAGGCAGCCGAGGAAGGAACCAAGGAGGTAGCTCGAAGGGCCTGAGATCAGGAGGGGCAGTGAGGATGAAGAGGAGGGGTCCCAAACACCAGGTAACCCAGCAGGGCTGAGGAAGGGACGGGATTCCGAATGGGAGTGGGAAAGGGGCTGGGACCTTCCTTTTCTTTAGGAAAGCAAGGGTGCCCAAAAGGGTCAGCTCAAACTCAGCCACTTTGGTAGCAGGGCTGGCAACAACTTAGGTAGAAGCAATGGAGGATTCTTTATACACTCTCCTGTGCTCCAAATTGTCAAAAAGACATTCAGGATGATAGGCAATATTTCTGAGTGTGTCTAGCAAAACAAAATATCCAGGTCCCCTAGCCTTTCCTGGGCTCACATAGTTTCTACCCCGAGACAGGAGGTACATCACTCAAGAAACTCGATACTTATGGGATTCTCTGTGAGTCATCAAGCAGATAACTGCATCTGACCATTGCTCACCAGAGCATGACTTGAATCCTAAAAAAAAAAACGCTGGCTTCTAGTTACAGACTGGGTTGTGCACCCCCAGATCCATATGTTGCAGCCCTGCCCCCCAGTTACACTGGGGATTTAAAGAAATAATTGAGGCTAAGTGAGGTCGTAAGGGCAGACCCTAAGGCGATGTGTCTGATTCCATACAAGAGATGGAATACATGGACACCACAGACCAGGGATGACCCTGTGAGGACGTGGAGAAGCGGTGACCACTGGCAAGCCAAGAAGACAGGCTTCAGGAGAAACGAAACCTGCCAGTGCTTTAATATTGCACTTCTGCCCTCCTGAATTCTAAGAAAATAAATTTCTGTGTTTAAACCATCCGGTTTATGGTATTTTTATGGCAGCCTAAGCAAATGAATATACTCCTATAAATCAGATGTCTTGCGAAACTCAAAAAGGCAACAGGGAATCTAAATTCTCAAAGGAAAATGATTCCACATGGGAAAAATAGCCATCCTTCTATGTGGCAATATATGGGTTGGACATTCCTGATCTGAAAATCTGAAATCCGAAAAGTTCCAAAATTTGAAACTTTTTGAGTGCTGACATGACACTGCCAGTGGAAAATTCCACACCTGATCTCATGTGGCAAGTCACAGCCAAAATGCTGCACCATAAAAATACTGTATAGAATTACCTTCAGAATATTTGTATAAGGTATATATGACACACACATACACACACACACACACACACACAAATATATGTGAATCTTGTATTTAGACTTCCTTATGATCACTCATTATGTATATGCAAATATTCCAAAACCTGAAAAAATAAAAAATCCAAAGTATTTCTGGCCCCCAAAGCCTCTATCTCCCACTGTGGATCCCACTAGAATGTAAGCTCTAGCTGGGGAGATCTTGGCTTCCTTCACCAAAGCACCCCCGCCCTGACCACAGTGTCTGGCACATACTAGGCACATGCTAAACACTTGATAAATGGCTGATGAACTACAGACCAGCAACCGGGCCATTTTTAGACTCTGGTCTGTGACACAGGCCTCAAACTAGTAGTCCCTGGCCATGGATGAGGGCCCTGAGTCCAAGCAGATACGCACACAGATCTGTCCGTGACTGACCTCACTGTTGGTAAACCAGGAAGCACCAAGGCACAGCTGGGACCCCCGCAGAAGCCACATTTCAATCCAACATGCAATCTAATGGGACATCCGTACGAAGTGGGCGCCAGTGGGAACGTGTAAGCACTGAGTAGATGGCTACAGGCAGGCTTCTGCGGGGCGACAGTGTCCTGGGGCACACAATGACAAGAGGAGAGGAACCCATCTCCGTCCAAGAGACAGCTCAGGGTTCGACACTATGTGGACTCTTTCCCAATCCGCCCCTGGATCTTCCTCTTCTGAAATTACTGACTGTGAAAAGTCACTTCAACTTGTGCGGCAGGGAACCGTACCTCAATAAAACCATCTCTGTCTCTCTCATAAGGCCCAGGCAAAGCAGGAGGTATGTGGCCATCTTTGCTACTAGGCTACTAGGCCTCTGGTGCCTCAGCTTCCCCATGTGTCCCACCAGCCAGGCAAAGTGGGATCTTACAGCCCTTAGTCCTTGGCCCCGAGGAGGGTCCACAGGAAGCAGCTGGTGGGTGGGGATGGGCACATACCTGTGAGGGTGGGGAAAATGCAGCAACCTCTCGCAGGCTGGGGGGTGACCCCGGGGCGGGGGAGTTCCTGCAGGGAGAAACAGGCCTTGGTGGCAGGTAGGGCCAGGGCCCTCAGCAAGGTCCAGGTCCAGCAGGCTCTTCTCCGAACCCGGAGTGCAGTGGCTGTAGCTCCCGTTCACTAGGCAGAAAAAGACAGGGAGGAAGGAGACAGTGAGTGGGGGCAGCCTACAGAGGGGTGCAGGGAGAGTGCAGCCATTGGGGTACAGTGTGGGACACCACAGCCCAAGTCAACACTAATGGCACCCCTGCTCCCTCCGAGGCACTGGGATACCTCTAATTCTTATCATCTCCCAGCAAGATCAGAAATGAAATCCCCATGGGACCAGCAGTTAGCATAATGGCTATGTCGCTGGACTCCCATGTAGTCAACCGCGATTCGAGTCCCGGACCCCGTGGCTTAAACTCATGCCGGGCGCGTGTGCGTGCGTGCCCAAGATCCCAAGAAGAGAAAGGAGGAGACAGGATTGTGGCATGGCCATCCCCCCTGGGGGGTGATTTCTCACTTTCTGTCTCTCTCTGTCTTTCTGGCGAGCACACACGCCCTGTAGCAAAAACTTCTCAAAAAAAAAAGAAAAAGAAAAAGAAAAAGAAATGAAATCCCCAATTCTCAGATGTGAACACTGCGGCTCCAGTGGTCACATGACTGTTCACAAACATGTACACTTCCTACGTACCAGACGCTATTCTAGGTGCGGGAAAGACCAGCAAGCAAGACTAATTCTTGGTCGCTTGGGATGTACAGTTTATTACCCTCAGGTTGTGCTTTTCAGACAAGGTGCAAGAATAAGTGTTGAGGTGTGGGGTGCAGAGCTCCTGTCCAGCAAACTGAAGTGATGGTGCTGCCAGATGAATGCCAAGGGCTCGGGGCTCCGTCAACTACATCCGCTACTGTAAGTACTGACATTCGAACGATGTGGCTTTCCAAGGTGCACTGCGCCACTGAAACGGTCCTGCTAGTGACACCTCTGTACCCTCTCCATGGTTCTCTAACAGCCTGTCTATTCTCTGTCTTGCCCAGGGAAGGTTAATTGAGGCAGTTGATGTGAAAGCCCTAGAAAAACCATATAAAGTATAACACGAATAGTTGTTAAAGCTAGTTCCCCTCTCTGGGCCTGTTTTCTCATCTACAGATGAGAAGATTAATCTGGAAAGTCAATCTTCTTGGGCTTTCTGCTCTCACACGGAATACTAAGAAGGAAAGAACAGGGCTTTGGGGTTGGACAGACCTTGGCATGAGTCCCTCCTCTGCCCCAAACCAACTCCATAGCCCAGACACTGTACACTTTCTATGTCCCATACTCCCTGTGGGTGGCTGACCCTGAGTTTCCTCTGTAAGCAGAGTCACACCAGCTCTCCAGAGACTCGGAGGCATAAGCACTATATCCCATTTCACAGAAGAGAAAGTAGAGGCTCGGTTTATTTAATTTCCAGGATACACAGCCAGTAAGCTTCAGAGCTGAATTTCTGGCCCAAGTCTGCCAGACGCAAACCCCACCTCCTGATCACTATGTAAGAAGTGACCTTGAAGAGAGCCAACACAAGGATCCACTTCCCCTTGCCTTATTCTAATGCATCCTCAGGGCAGTCCTTTCAGCATACAGTTACCCTGACACTAAGGACAGACACTCAGTGTTAACTTGCCATGTGCCCACAGCTCTGGCCGGCACCAGCTGAACATTTCACAGTTTGCAGGTGAGAACGCAATGCCCCAATGTCCCAGGACAGGTGAGGGGCTCAGCTGGGTCCCCAGGTAACAGGCAAGACTGTCGAAGGGCTCCGATGAACACCTGCTTTACACGCCTCCCAGCTCCAGCCCCAGCCCGTCCTGCTGCAGGAACCTTGGCTCTGTTGGCCTTGGCTGCTGCTTGGCCAGCCCCTCCTAAGCTTATTTTTTAATAACTTGGTTGTTTTTTAATTAAAACGAAATCCCTGGTAACAAATGTGAATGGCCTGAGTTAATGAGAGCAGGCTGCTGCTCGTTTAAGTTCCTCTCTGCTTGGCCGTCTTCGCCTTTCCCAAATCATTTCTGCATGCAATTTTATTGGTCCACTGAGGCAGCCCTGGGACTGGGCCTCAGAAAGCTGAGGATAATTTTATGACTATTAATAGTATTTGGAGTAGAGAGAGCTTAATCATCACACGGGGCTGTTTCACCAGGGTCTTTCTCCGAGAGTCTTTGGTTGGGGGTGGAGGGTGTGCAGTCCTAAACTCCTTTCAAAGACCTGCCTGGAGCTTGAGGGTCTCTGGGTGACTTCCCCTCCCTCACTCCGGAGGACGTGTGCAGTGAAGGGAGACAGACCCTGGGAAAGGCGGTGGGGGCCTTTCAAGCGTCACTCACTGTGAGGCAGGCTCAGTTCAGGCATTTTCCAAGTGAGAAAAGTCCAAGTTTGGGGAGATTGGTGCCTTTAACCAGGCCAGGGTCTGTAAGGCCACAATTCAAACCCAGATTTCTCGGACTCCAAAGTCCAACGTCTGTCCTGCTGCCTCTTGGTCAGCTGATGAATAACTGGAGACCTTCAAACAAGCATCCCCCTCTTCAAATCCAATGAAGATCATGTTGGAAAGCCTTTAGGGAAGTAAAAAGTAAAACATCTCCTAAATTTTAATCTTCATGCTAACTGCCAGGAGGGTAAGCTCATTCCATCTCAAGACAAGAAAACAAGGGCTCAGAGAGGCTAAGTGGTTTGCTTAGGTCCCACAGTGAGTGGGGGGCTGAGGTGAGATTGAACGCATCACCTCTGTGGAAAAACAGTCATTGCTTGACAAACTTTTGGGGTCTTTCATAGCTTCTTCTCTGCTGGATACAAGAGGCTTTCCTACAATAAACAAACATACTGGCCTTGGAGGGAGGAGCCACCCAATCATAGTTCAGCCCTGCTTGGTGCACCAGACCCACTCCAGCCCTTCTCTCCAGTGACTCCAGAGCACCCTGGATGAAAGCATCAGTCTCCCAACTCGCAGAGGGGCACTGAGCCCAGAGCCAGCAAATGGCCCCTCAGGGTCATACAGCAATTGCTGGCACGGCCAAAGCCTAGGTCTCCCAAAGCCCAGGCCAGTCTCTGCCCAGGCTGCCTGCTTTATTGAGAGACTGGAGCATGACTCTCCAAAGTGCCCACCAATGGAAAGATGAGGATACCGTCACCACTGCAGGCCACAACCCAAGTCTGCTGGAAAGACACGAGCACTGTCTCCTGCCTGCTAGCAGCTGGCCACTCTGTCCCCAAGGGCATCACAAGACCCAGATGGGGAACGCTCATCCCTCCCTGTTCACTCTCCATCTCTAAGGACCTAGGACGGCTCTTTCCCTGGGAGGACAGGGAACAGGAGGGGTGCTTTGCCTCGCTGCCCTGAGGCAGGAGTGGGGACACCTGCATCCTGAGACCTTGGGCCTCCAAATCTCCTTAGGAGATTTGGAGGGTGATGGGCAAGTTGGTGTCAAGGCTAGGACAGACTGATCATCTGTTTCACTAGTACATGAGGAAACCGAGGCTCAGAGAGGAGAGAACCTGTCATAGGACAGGTTGGACTGGCACTTCTAGAGATAGTTAAGACTCTGATGTGGTGTCTTCATCAAGGCTCAGTTTACTTTTCTGAAAAATGGTGCTAATGCCTACCATACAAGATTGTGGTAACAAGTGAGATTGTACTCACAATGTAATCATCCTAGTGCTTGGCTCATAGCATGCACTTGAAAAGTACATGAAAAGGAACAGTGAGGGTAATTATTTCTTCTGTTGTCCTTGAGCTCAAGGCAGAGAGGCGAGACCCTATGTGAGAAACTTTCTGGCCCCAGAAAGATCAGGTCTGGAGGACCCTGAGACTAGTCTCAGGACAGATCCCCAAGCTTGGGACTCACTAAATGCAGGACTGGGCAGCCTGAATGAGGTCACAGGCAGCAAATGTGAAGCAAATGGCTCCAGTTACACACACCAGAGAGCCTTGCAAATTATCGTAATGACTTGGCTATAAAGTGGCACCACATATAAGGTGACTCCCCACAAGAATTTTAATTCACGCTGAGACCTGCCAAGTCTCCATGAGCGTAGACAAGGATGCATTCAGCATCTCGAGCCCAGATGCGTCTACTTGCAGCCTCAGAAGTAGCCAGCAGCAGGGTCCAGGAATGCCTGCATGACGACTGCCTTTTGTTCACCAACAGCAGACTTCAAGTGCCTACCAGGTAGCAGACTGGTGACAGGGTACTACTCTTTCCAGTTTACAGACAAAATGTCCACAGTGTCACTCATGAATTTCACTACCACCCTCAGGAGTTGGCTGGTCAGGTTCAGAGAGGCCAAGTGATTTGCCAAAACTCACACAGCAAGTATAAGGCTCAAGCTTGCCAGAGTCAGACATCAAGTTAGCAAACTTCTTCTATAAAGGGCAAGACTGTAAACAATGTAGGCTTGGGACCAGCATATGGCGTAATGGTTACATAGCTGGACTCCCACATAATTGACTGCAGTTTGAGTCCCAGACCCAGCTGCTTAAGACTCACGGGTGCATGTGCATTTGTGCGCATGTGTGTGTGTGCGTGCCCAAGATACTGACAGGGAAATGGAGGGATTGCGGCATGGCCATCCCCCCAGGGAATAATTTCTCACTTTCTGTCTCTCTCTAGCGAGTGTGCACACCCTACAGCAAAATCTCTCTCTTAAAAAAAAAAAACTAACTAAATAACGTAGGCTTTGTGAGTCATACAGTCTCTGCCACCACTACTCAACTCTGTCACTGCACTGTGAAAACAGTCATAAACTGCATGTGCACAAATGAGTGGGCTCTCTTCCAATAAAACTTTATCTAAAAAACAGACAACAGATTCTTGAGCTGTGATTTTGCTATCCCTTTATCTTGTCAGCAGTTACAGAAACCGTGATTCAAAATCTGAAAAGAGCACATCTTCCTGTATCTGCAAAATGGGGAGTCTCTTTTTTATTTATTTATTTTTTGAGAGGTTTTTGCTTTAGGGCATGTGCGCTTGCCAGAAAGGCAGAAAGTGAGAAATCACCCCCAGGGGGAATGCCTCCCACCCCCGCAATCCCTTCTCCTCCATTTTCCTCGCGGGACCTTGGGCATGCATGCACACACACCTGGCGTGAGTTTAAGCCACCGGGTCCGGGATTTGAACCGCGGTAGACTACATGGGAGTCCAGCAGCATAGCCATTATGCCAACTGCTGGCCCCAAAATGTCTTTACAGGCTGGAGTGAAATGTCTTTACAGATGGTGTGAAAACCACTGTCCAATTCTGAGTGGTCTATTTGCAGATGACATGATTATTTACATAGAAAAACATTGAGAATCCACCAAAAACACTTAGATGTGATCAATAAACTTAGTAAAGCCACAGAATGCAGAATCGACATACAAAAAATGGTAGCATTTTTGTACACTAATAATGAACCAACTGAGACAAAAATGAATCTCATTTACCACAGCTATAAAAAAAAAATAAAGACCTAGGAATAAACCTAACCTAGAGATAAAAGATCTCTACAAGGAAAACTATAAAATAATAATAATAAAAATTTGAAAACTAAAAGAATCCACAGTCCTGCCGTTTGATTCAAAGAGGATAAATACAGAGGGTTTAATGCTAAGCAAAGTAAGCTAGACTATGAAAGACAAACAACATATATCCTGCTTAATATATACCAAATGTCTGCACTCTACAGAAGAAATGGAAAGATCCAAAGATAAAGTAGGGAGGCTAACTGTAGATACCAGAAATTGTCTGGGAGAGACGTGGACAGTAGAGGGTGAGTGTGAGGGGCTCCGTAAAAATACTCTGAACAAACACAAGATTGTAAAAGTTTCTGTTGAAAATGATTTTTATGGTAATATCCTTGATTTGATTGTCACATACTGCGTGCATACCTTGAAAAACATATTGTGTGTTACTGAGATGTACAATGATGGAATGTAAATGATAAATTATAAAGTAAAAAAAAAAATAAAGTGTATGAGTTTAAAAAAACTATATGAAAACACTGAAAAAATACAAAATGGAAAGATCCTTTTTTATAGATTAGAAGAATCAATATAGCTTAAAAGATTGCTATTACTCAAAATAATCTACAAATTCAATGTAATGCCTATAAAAATACCAGCAACATTCTTTACATACACAGAAAAAAAAAAAAAGGTAAAACGTATATGGACTCACAGAAGACCCCGTATTGCCAAAGCAATTATGAACAAAAACAATAAAGTTGAAGGCATCTCACTACCTAGCTTCAAATTACATTACAAAGCCATGGTCACTAAAATGGCATGGTACTGGCACAAAAAAACAGACACATAGAGAGATGGAACAGAATTCAGAATCCAGAAACAAATCTGACAAGGGCCCCAAGACAATTCAGTGGAAGAAAGATAGTCTTCTCTAAAAAATGATGCTGAGAAAACAGAATATTCACCTGTAAAAGAATGAAACTAGACTCCTGTCTCTCACCACTTACAAAAATCAACTCAAAATGTATTAAAGACCTAATGTCAAGTCCAAAACTATAAAACTACTTGAGGAAAGCATAGGAAAAATATTTCAAGATACTGGAGCAGGCAAGATTTAAAGATCCCTAAAGCACAGGCAGCACCACCAAAAAATAAACATAAAAAGACAAATAGGATTACATCAAGTTAAAAAGCTTCTGCACACAAATGGAAACAATAAACAAAGAGACAACCCATAGAACAGCAGAAAATATTTGAAAGTATACCTCTGACGAGGGATTGATAACCAGAATATTTAAGGAACCCAAACAGCTCACCCATGAAAAAACCTAATAATACCCCAATCAAAAAAGAAAAAAAGAAAAAGGTGATAGATCTGAACAAACAATTCCCAAAGGATGACATAAAAACAGCTTAAAATCATAATTTAAAAAGTTCAAGATCTCTTATCATAAGGGGGAATGTAAATCAAAACCACAATGAGGTATCACCTAACCCCAGTCAGAACAGCTATGATGAAAAAAGAAAAAAGAAAATCAAAGTAAGTGTTGGCGAGATTGAGGAGGAAAAGGAACCCTCATGCACTGCTCATGGGAATGTAAATTATTACAACCACTATGAAAACTAGTATATAGTGTTTCCTCAAAAATATAAAAATAAAACTATGATAGAACCCAATAATCCCACTCTTGTGTATTATCCAAAGCACAGGAAATCACTCAGTCAGAGAGACATTTACTCATCCATGTTTATTACAGCATTATTCACAGTAGCTAAATCACAGAATCAACCTAAGTGCCCAAAAACCAATGACTAGATTAGGAAAATATAAGACACATTAGACACAACAGAATACTACTCAGCCATAGAAAACAACATCCTGTTGTTTGACACAAAGTGGGCGAACCTAGAAAATAGAATGCTAGGTAAAATAAACTAGACTATGAAAGACAAATGTGTCTTTCTGTGGCAGAAACTGAAGGACTTGATGGCACAGAAGTAGACAAAGTAATGTTAGATACCAGAAGGGGCACAGGGAGGTGGGGAGGGGTTTAAGAAAAATTGATTGGCAGACCCAAGAATGCATGTAAACAAGATGACTGGGCTATGGACCAGTATACCACAACAGAGGTCATTGCTAATCTAATGTAAAAACAAAACCAAACCCTATTATTATGAATAGTGAATATGCAAAACATAATTTAGTATTAATTGTTGAATATGAGGAATATGTTTATATCCTTTATTTGATTATCATACACAATTTACATGCTTTTAAAAAACATTTTGTAGGGAACCAGCAGTTAGCGTAATGGCTATGTCGCTGGACTCCCACGTAGTCGACCGCGGTTCGCGTCTCGGACCCGGTGGCTTACAACTCACGCCGGGCGCGTGAGCGTGCGTGCCCAAGATCCCGAGAGGAGAATGGAGGAGAAGGGATTGCGGCGTGACCATCCCCCCTGGGGGGTGATTTCTCGCTTTCTGTCTCTATGTCTCTGTCTGTCTGGCGAGCGCACGCGCCCTATAGCAAAAAACCTCTCAAAAAAAAAAAAAAATTTTGTACTCCCATGAAGATGTACAACGATAAATCCTGCAGCCTGGCTCTGGGGCCCCCACAGATGGGCTCATCACCCACCTGGTAGTACTCCACACTCCCACGGTGCTTTGCTGCTCTTGCTGCATGTCTTCCCATCCAACCAGGATGGCTTGACCCCGTCAAACACCTTTGGTCCTCAGAGCTCAGCAGAATGCCTCTCCTCCTGGAATATTCCTTGGTCTCCCAT
The DNA here is from genome assembly GCA_026018925.1 of Tupaia tana. Taxonomy (NCBI): domain Eukaryota; kingdom Metazoa; phylum Chordata; class Mammalia; order Scandentia; family Tupaiidae; genus Tupaia; species Tupaia tana. Next base: position 24,500,118 of record JAKSZU010000004.1, read on the forward strand.
AGTTCCTGGGGTACCCCCTCTCCCAACTCATAGCCGTCCCTGCAAATAGCTGCCATCTATACAGTACACCTTCTTCACACCCAGCACAGGCCAAACACTTTATATTTTACCTACAGTAAGTCGTCACTACACCACGAGAGGTGGGATCTAATTCTTTGTACTGCCACATCAATGCTTTTAGGTAACCTTCAGGGCAGGACCATGGAGCCCAAGAGTTGCTGGATGCCAGTTCATGGGATGGTTGTGTCCCACACACTTCACATACAGAAGAGAAAACAGAAACCTGACCCAAGTAAGAGTCTTGTCCTAGTCACACAGCAAGGAGGTTCCCTGGACAAGCAATATTCCCCCTCATTCCTGGCATACCGGCCATAGTAGGTACCTGGAAACACTGGGAGAGTTGGTTGGAAGAACTGCCCCATTTTTGCACTTACTCAGCTTCCCTGTCAGTGCAGTGGGGGTGATGGGCATCTCACGTGCCACACGCTGGCAGGAGGGGCACCACAGTGATCACAGAGTGTGGGAGACACAGTCCCACTTCTCATGGCCAGGGAAGGCAAGCGGCTCATCTAAGGACACACAGCAGAGGTAGAGCCTGCACTCAACCTCCAGGGCCCTTTCTGCCCACCGAGCTGCCTCATTATCCCCTTTTCATGAAACCCAAAAGCCTGGTGACCAATAGGGGCTTCTGAAAGAAGAGAAGCAAGAAGGCGGACAGCAGGCAGGGCGGGTGAGCAAGGCCCACTCACTTGCCTGGAGCTGCCTCTGCGTTCACAGCTATCAAGGGAGCTGTAACCTAGTCAGGGCCTCCAGAGCGGCAGTGCCTGATGCTCCAGGCCTCACGCCGGGCTTATGGCCACCCGCTGTCTCTTATCCCAGACCGCAAGAACCCCATAAATTTCCCCTTAAAGCTAAGCTAGATTTACAGGGTCTCAGGCCAGTAAAACCTGAGCAGGCTACCTTCAGACGGCGCCGCAGAGAAACCTGAGCAAGCCCACAACTCTGTCCCCATACAGGCCTGGGACTCAAGCAATGCAGGCTGGTCACACACATGGGTACGGGTAGGTACGCATACAAACACATACAGGGCCAACTTTCCCCTCGGACTTTAACTACTACCAAGTTAGCACAGATCTATTTAAAAATTAGAAAGTAAGCCTAAGCAATAAATATTAATAAAAAACAGATCTCACTTATAGTAAGGCCACCAGCCAGAAAGAACAAAGCAAGATGTGAAGACAGTTAGCCTCCATGGTATTTTCCCATGCACCTGAATATATTTTTGACAAAGCACAGAATAGGATAATATACCTATTTGCCATGCTCTGCCTTTTCCGTTCAGTAACATATGACTACGGAAGCTGATGGAGTGCCTATAATGGTCTAGTACTAGGCTAGTACAAGTAAGGGACTAGCCCAAGGTCATCACCTGGTGAGTGGTAAAAGTCAAGAGGCAAGGCCAGTTTGATCAGACTCAGAAGCCACTGCTGACTCAGGTATTATTCAGTTCTGAAGGCTGAAAGTCCAAACCAATATATTTTCTGGTAAGAAGATTCCCCCTGGCTCACAAACACCAAGTACTCTTGTGTGAATGGGTAACTTATTTTAGTGCTTTAAGTCTTTCTCAGATTGGTTGACATTCTTTGGGACCAGGAGGTGGCATGGTGGTTAAGGTGCTGAGCTTCCACATGGCCCACCACAGTTAGAGCCCCAGATCGGATAGCTTGCTTTCTCACTTTCCCTCTTTGGAGGAGTCCGACCCGGTAGGGCCCCAGGATCTGTCTTGAGCTTTCCACCTCTACCTCTTAGGTTGGGTCAGCACGTTGGCAAGGCCGCTGCTGTGTACCCCCCTCCCCGCCCCCGACCTAGGAATAAAACTTAGGTCGAATTAGCATGTCAGTAAGGCTGCTTGCTATTTGCTCCAGAAAACTGTGGTAGCCTTGCTGGGAAGCGACCCCCCTCTGACTCCCCAATATACTACTATAAAAGAATTACATAGCTCTCTTACACATCCTGGGTATATGATAAAATTTTCCAGGAAGTCCCCCGACCACTCCCCTCGGCCCTGATCACCTACTGTTAATTACAATGCTTTATCTCCGTGGTCACAATAGAGGGTGGGCTGCAGTTCTATCTAGGCAGAAATAATCTTGACCTTTGGAAGGCCCTTCAAGATACATTTAACATAAACTTAAAGATAATCTTTTCTTTACATAAAATAGGATTAGGCCGAAACTGGCCCAGGACACCCCTGCCCTCATCAAGTGAAATAGATAAACATATTAGGATTCCTTAAATTAAGTTTTAGATCCCTATAAAACTATATAAGTATCATTCTTTATTAAGATCCATAAGAACTAATATCTATACTTGAGATTTTCTTTTCTCAGCACCATTCCCGGTAATCACAAGATGGCTGCTGCACCGCATCAGCTGATAATCATCTCTGCTTGCTGGAACCACTTCCCGAAACTGCATTCCATGGAGACCCACCTACATCAAACGAACAATTGCAGAACTGCACTAGACCCACCCTTAATCCAACCCTGAATGGAACCCATGTTCTCTATTGTTAAAACTTTATGAGCTGATAATTGAAACATGTAGCCCCTCTTCCATTTACTTGCATGTAACACATTTTCAATAAAAACGCACGATGATTCCTAGCAGGGGTCACTCCTCAGAGAGCGACCTCTGGGGGTGTCCGGCTAAGGACGTGCATGAAAAAGGCACCGAGGTCTTAGTCTTCTTCTGTTCACCTGCGCTGCCTCTGACGAGTCAACCCACCCCCACCGAGGCTGGACCCCAGCACCTCTCCCTCTCTCTCTCTGGTGAGCAAACATGCCCTATAACAAATTAAATAATAATAATAAATTAAATTAAATAATTAAAAAATAAATTTTTCAAGAAAATACTTTTTTACCTACTCTCATAGTTTTTGTTTTCAGTTTGAGTATTTAGTCTATTTATATAATTTACATTTAATAGAATTACTATATTTTGGGTTAAATCTACAACCTTACTATTTCTTATTTTTCCCATCAATACTATGTTCTTTTTCTTATTTCAGATTAATCAGGTAGTTTTTAAAGTTTATTTATTTCTTCCATGAGTAAGAGAAACAGAAAGAAAGAAACAGATAGACAGCATCCCTAACAGAGTCTCAACACCACGATCCATTCCCAGTTTCAACCAGCTACAGATCATAGGTATAGGCATGCCCAGTGTACTCAGGGAGGTTTCTGGACATGAACCTGGAATCTTTCCACATGAGTCAGCCTTGCAGAGTGTCACATTTTACCACTGCTACCACCATCTTGTCCCAGTCAAGTCGTTTTTTCATAATTCTATTTTATCCCTTTATTGGCCTGTAGATATTCATTGCCCTCTATCATTAGTGGTTATCCTTGTCTTAGTGCAACCTAATAAAGACTAGTGCTTTTACTAGTTTCTGAATAGGGCAAGAACCTCTGACTCTCTACCTCCATCCCTGCCCCCTGCCATACACATTTTGGGTTGTATATTTAAATTCTACACATACTTTTAAACCTCAACCATATATTATTAACATTTCATATAGTCAATATTTTTAAATATTTTTCTCTTACTCCTGCTTTCATGTGGGGTTCATTTTCTTTCTGTAAAGATTAGTTTAAAAGTCGAGTCTAATGAAAAGGAATTCTCTAAACTTTTGTTTGTCTGAAAATATTATTATTTTACCTTTATTTCTGAAGGATATTTTTACTGGGTGTAGAATTTTAGGTAAGCTGTGAGCCTTTTTCAGTATTTAACTTATATTTTCCACTGTCCTCTGAATTTCATACTTTCTATTGAAAAGTCATCTGTAAGTTCTCTGAAGATACTGTATCTTATTCCCTCCTCTAACTACTTTTAAGATTTCTGTCTCTATTAATTCTGGCAGTGTAACTTGATTATGATGTGTGTATGTGTGTGTGTGTGTGTGTGTGTGTGTGTGTGTGAATTTCTTCGGTTTTATTCTGCTTGAGGTTCATCAGGCTTCTTAAATATGTGGTATGATGTCTTCTGTCAGTCTGGGAAAATTACCAGCCAGTATTACTTCAAAAATTATCTTTCTGCCCATTATCTTTCCCCAGTCTTTCTGGAGCAATGATGAATGTTAGACCTTTATACCATGTCCTAAACATCTCTTTTTCACTTTCTTTCTTCTTCTTTTATTTTTAGTTGACAGAGAGTATACACACTCACCAGAGAGACAGAGAGAGAAAGGGAGGGAGGGAGGGAGGAAAAGAGGGAGAAAAATAAGGCATGGTCATACTACAATCCATTCTCTTCCATTTCTCCACCCTGTTGGGCTTTGGAGCATGCACACACATGCACTTCAGGTGTTTTTCAAGCTTTGGGAGTCTAGGATTCTAACCGTGAAGTCAGTCATAAGGGATCCTACTCCTTTAACCATTAGGCCGTAGGACTGGTTCAACATCTTTTATTTTCTTTTATAAAATTTCCATCCTTTTAAAAATGTATGTTACAATCTAGATATTTTCTATTGAGCTATTTGCTAGTTAATTAGCCCTCTTTTAACCACATCCAATCTATTAAATCCATCTTTTGGGTTCTTACATTTAGTTACCATATTTTTCAGTTTTAAAATTTCTATTTTATCTCCATTTGATAATCTATTTTTTGAACAAATTAACCACAGTTATTTTAAATTCTGTGTCTATTAAATCCAGCTTCTAGATGGACTACCTGTGAGTCTGTTTCTGTGGTGCTTTTCCTCTTCTTTATCCTGTCTCCTGGTAGCCCTTGTAATTTTTGACCGAATGCCCAATATCGTATATGCACTTTGTACAGGGTCCAGATAATGCTACCTTCCTCCAAAGAGAATCTTCTTTTGTTTCTTAAGGGCAGTTAAAAGAGGGAAAATTGTCTTAATCTACTATAGGATTTAGTTTTTTGTTTGTTTGTTTGTTTGTTTGTTTTTTGGAGAGGTTTTTGCTATAGGGCGTGTGCGCTCGCCAGCCAGACAGAGAGAGACAGAGAGACAGAAAGCGAGAAATCACTCCCCCAGGGGGGGATGGCCATGCTGCAATCCCTTGTCCTCTGTTCTCCTCTCGGGATCTTGGGCATGCACGCACACGCGCCCGGCGTGAGTTTTAAGGCCCCGGGTCCGGGATGCGAACCGCGGTCGACTACGTGGGAGTCCAGTGACATAGCCATTACGCTAACTGCTGGTCCCTAGGATTTAGTTGTTTTAAAACTGGACTTGATTCATCTAAATACTTCCAATAGCAAGCGCAGCTGATATATACATACCCATGAACACAAGTCTGACCCTAGGCATAAACCTCAGTGAGTAGAATGAACATACTACAGAGTAGCACTCAGCTGGGACTATAGAGCTTACTGCAGTCATCAAATATGCATTTTTTTTAATTTCATGAAAAATAGTTTTTGTGATTTTTTTTTCTTCTGAAACTTTTTTTTAATGGAAAATTGTTTGTTGATGATAACACGTATGTTGATGTGCTCGATTGAACCAATATACAGTGTATTCTGGATGGGAAATCTCATTTTTGTTTGCTGTAATGATGTATAGTGAATGAATGTAAATAAATAAATTTAAATTTAAATTTTTTTTTAATTAAAAAAAAAACTGGACTTGAGTCTTCGTAAACATTGCTATATTTCTGGTTCATCTTTCCTCCTAGGAGGCAGTCTTTCAGGAACCCCAACAGAAGGCTTGGGATTCCAGACTCCTCCTGTCTGACGCTGAACCTCAATATCTGTCCTCTCCAGAACTGAAGCTGTGGAAGGCTCTCCTAGCTTCTTGACCTTTTAACTGTCACGCTCTGTTAACTAGCCTGTGCCACTGTGAGTCAGCAAATCTCTGGGAAGGAAAAGCAACACCGAATGTGAGGCTCGGTTTTCAGGATTTCCTGTCTTCCTCCCTGAGATCTTCGCCCCTCAAAGCTCTGCCTGTCTTGGTAGCCCTCACCTCCAATTTTTATCTTCCCAGCACAGTCAGGCTGCGAAGCTCTGTGGAACTCTGACTCTTGGCCATCCATCATTTGAAAAATTGATAAATTCCTGGAGGGAAGAAGTGGCGCAGAGTGTCATATTCATCTCAGTGCATTTCCTTTCTCTCCAATACGTTGGTCGCTACAGTCCTAGCAATCTTGATGATTCTTTGGTGTCTTTAAACAGTTTTTTTTATTTTTTTTTTTCAGAGGGAAGTCTGATATAAGCTGAAAAGCTAAAGCCAGATGCAAAGAAAACGCCTTCCGTCAAATAATATTAATGACTGAATAGTATTACATTTTATAGTGGTACACACTTTATTTTTTCTATCCTTCACAGTTGAGATTAGGATTGTTTAAAAGTAAAAAAACTAGAAACAATCACTGAATGGATGTCCTTATGGACCCATCTTCATATCTATCTATTTAGTCTTAGATAAACTCCTCGATGTGGGATTGCTCAAAGGACATGCATATTTTTAAGAATTTTGTCACTTGCTATCCCAATTGTTCTCCAAAAGGAGTCTATCAGTTAGACCATAAGCAGTGTGGGGAGAGCACCTGCTCCCTGTATGCTTTCTCACCACTCTGTTATTCTCATTTTAAAAAATAATTACCAGCTTAGGATCACTTATAATAGAAAATAATTGGAGATAGTCTGTATGTCTAATAATAGGGAAAAAAAGTAAAGTTACTCAGCAGAAATTGTATGCATTAATTATGAAATAGTAAGTCTCACCATAGTGCTAAATGTGGCCCCAAAACTTCAATTACTTTAAGATGCAGAGTTGTGTTATTATGCAGTTAACTAAAAATGGTATTTTTGGTGTCCTTTCCATTGTATTCATGTATTAGAAATGGGGTCCAGAGGATGGCGTAATGGTTACATTTCTGGACTCTCACACAGTCGACCACAGTCTGAGTCCCAGACCGGTGGGTTAAAACTCAGGCTGTGTGTGTGTGTGTGTGTGTGTGTGTGTGTGCCCAAAATCCCAAGAATGGAGGAGAAGGGACTGCGGTGTGGCCATCCCCTCTGAGGGGTGATTTCTCACTTTCGGTCTCTCTGTTTTTCTGGCAAGCACACAAGCCCTATAGCAAAAACCTCTTTAAAAAAAAGAAGAAAAGAAATCTAAGAAGCAGGCCCAGCTGCAGTAGTACAGGTGACAGCGCACACTGTGCATTCTGGAGCCATATGGGAAGGTTTGGGATTCGGATCCTCGGTCAACCTGAGCACCCTGGGTGCATATGTTAGGCTGGGAGGCTGGCTGAGGGTTTTGAGATGTGATAAGACCCTGCCAGGGTCCTCTCTCCTCAAAAAATAAACTTAAAAAACAAAAAACAGCTCACTTATTACAAAGTAGATATCACATTAGAATCAAGGAAAGTCTCAAATGATTATGAGGCTATCACCTCCATTTCTCCCCGAACCTTGACAGAAAAGAATAACTCTAATCGCTCCATTTGCAAAGAGGCTGACAAGTGGACAGGAGCAACTGCCAGGGGCCAGCCATGTTTTCTATGAATCTGTCTTATCACAAGTCACTGCATTGTCTAATACTGATTTTACTAAAGGTCTTAACTACAAGGGACAACTTTTACAATTACATCAAGTGAAGAGAGCAGGATTTGAAATCCCATATGCATAAAAATAACTCAGAGTAAAAAGAATGAAAAATCAATATATTAGATCTGCATCTAATAGTCACCATTCATTCCATCAGCACGTGTATACCAAATGCTGACAGCGGGCAGGATGCAGCCGCAGGTGAGGAAGGCACTGCTCTTTTGGAATTGGCATTCAGATCAGAAAGAGAACAATTTCTAAAGTAACCAAACAAATATACACGATAATACCAGGTCATGATAAATGCTGTGAAGTGAAATAAAGGAAGAAGCTAAAAAGTGAGGCCATATGGGGCCTTTCTCCTTCTCCACAGTGTCCACAGTGGGTGTGGGGCCTCCGCCTGCTCCCCTCCTTTTGCAGTTATGGGGCCTTTCTCCTTCTCCACAGTGTCCACAGTGGGTGTGGGGCCTCCGCCTGCTCCCCTCCTTTTGCAGTCTCCCAGTCAGGGCAGGTCTCTCCAAAGGGGTGAGCAGAGACCTGAGTGACAGGAGGGAGCTGCAAGGGCACCTGGGGGCACACTCCAGGCAGAGGGAGGAGCAAGTACAAAGGCCCTGAGGTAGGATTGTTCTCTGGGCTAGGAACATGGAAGGCCAGATGTAGCAAGAGCCTAGCCAGCAAGGTCAGAGAGGGGAGTGAGGAGGACCACAGCGCGGGCCTGGCCTGAGGGTCTCATGGGATGGGGTAGATGCTGAGTTTTTCAGTGTGACGGTGAGAACAGGCAGTGGCCAGACCCAACTGATAGCGTGGAATGATGCCTGAGTTTTGTGTTTAAAAAAAGAAGAGAGACTGTAAAAGGGAAAGAGTGGACACAGGGGGAGTGGAGGCTTTAGGATTAGGAGCGTATTTTCCTTTTTTGGGTGAGAGAACTGTTCTATTGCCTGACTATAATGGTGGTAACATGACTCTATGCATTTGTCAGATCCCACAGAACTGTTCACCAAAAAAGGTGATTTTTTTCATTCTACATAAGCTTAAAATAATTGCGGGGGAAAAAAAAAAAACCTCTATGTTACATTTTTCAAAATACTTCGTATTGCTTTAATAATAAAGAAACTGCAAAAGAACAATCCTTGAGACTAAATCAAAGGCAGAGTTGGACTAGACTGCATCTGTGATGCTGGGAGGTCAGTTGGAGAAATTGAGATGTGACCCTCCCAGGGTCCTCGCACCTCAAAAAATGAACTTAAAAACCAAAAGAAGGGACCAGCAGTTAGCGTAATGGCTATGTCGCTGGACTCCCATGTAGCCAACCGCGGTTCGCGTCCCAGACCCAGTGGCTTAAACTCACGCCGGGCGCGTGTGCATGCGTGCCCAAGATCCCGAGAGGAGAATGGAGGAGAAGGGATTGTGGCGTGGCCATCCTCCCTGGGGGGGTGATTTCTCGCTTTCTGTCTCTCTGTCTCTCTCTGTCTTTCTGGCGAGCGCACGCGCCCTATAGCAAAAACCTCTCCAAAAAAAAGAAAAAGAAAAAAAATTAAAAAGCTCACTTGTCCCAAAGTAGATACCACATTAGGAACTAAGGCGTACATTCTCCAGTATACTAGCCTGTGAGTGGGCACCTGCCCTGCCAGCCTAGTACCAGCAACTCAGGGCAGGTGGAACACTCCCAATGCCAGCCCAGGGCGCCCTTGGGTTACCTCCCCTTAATGACTGACAGACAAGGACAGCCTCAGAGGGGACAGGAGCATTCCCATGAGACAAGGGAAGTGCTGTCCCTTGCCTCCCCACCACCCAGGGCTTCTCCTTCCTCCTCCTCAGCAGGTGTGGGGCCTCTGCCCACTTCCCCATCTTTTGCAGTCTCCCAGCTTTTCAGGCCTCCAGCTCCTTCCCTGTGTCAGGCTGCACTATAGCCAGGTGTCTGTGTTACTGTGCATCCCCCAGGGAGAGACTCCAGGGTGCAGGGACAAGGCAGGGCCCAGGGATCTGGCAGAAGACAACACTGCATGTTTGTGGGCACTTAAGTACCTCTCAGAGTGGAGGAAGGGTGGCCCTAGTAACCATACCATGACATCCCTTAAAATCCTCAGATCCCATGTGTTATTATTATACCACACCAACAAAATTCCAAAACTCCAGATTTGAACATTCTGGGACTCTAAAATTCCATGATTCTCTCATTCTAAGACGATGCCACTTTATAAAGCTACAAGCATTTCTGTAACTACATGAATCAGACTTAAAGAGAGTCTCTCTGACTGATGTAAAAAATTCCATGATTCTCTGGTCCCAAAGCTGGTCACTTCCTAGAATGCCCTGGAGGTCCCCATGAACGCCCACTGGGCCCCAGTCATGAGGGAACAGCAGTGATGGTCACCAAAAACCATTCACTATTACTCAAACTCAAAGTGGCCAGGACAGTAATGGGACAAGAAATCCAGAGGAAACGGCTGCTGAGATCTAACGGCTGTGTTTTCTCAGTAAATGCAGGGCCATAATGTGTGTCAGGTACGTACTTATTATTTCATGTTTGGTTTGCCCTCTCCCTTAAATCAAGCTAATTAGTTAACTCCTAAACCCATGTCAGTTTTTCCCGCCAACTGATGAAATGTCCCTTTAAACTGCTCACAAACATATTAAGCTCAGCAAGATAGACAAGCTAGGAATGGGTGGGGGTGGGGCAGGTGGGAGGATGCCCCTCTCCAGATGGCTGAGGGGTGGAGGCCAGTGACGCCAGCACCTTAAGATCCAGAGACACAGCGCAGAGCAGGCAGTGGGGACGGCTCCCCTTCCCTTGGAGACTGTGCAAAGATGACGCCCCACTGGGTGGCCAGGTAGGCTGGGAAAATCTGCTGGGGAAGATTCTTCTGGAAAATCTCCCCCTATCCCTTCCCCCCCCCCCCCCCCCCGATCTGAAGCCACCAGATCCCAGGGCCTCCCTCTAGGAGGCCTTCCCTGATCAGCCCGGGCCACAGGCCTCTGCCCTCTCTCTCTGCTCTCTGGGCCTAGGGCCAGTGCTCCAGATGGCACCCTCAGCTGAGGCTGGAGGGGCTCGGACAGCAGTTCTGAGCAGCAGTTCTCCAGGGCGGAGTTCACCCTAAGGGCCACTGCCGGGAGGGGGGCTCTGGTGGTCACCAGGACTGAGAGCCACCGTCATTTAGTAGGGAGGAATTGACTCACTTCCAGGAGCAGGCCGGACTCCATTAGCTTGTTCATGTCTTGCCAGACACCCAAGGTACCTGTCCACGGCGACCTGGTCACCCATGCCTAGAACACGGCCCATTGGCACATGAGCACAGAGTGCTTTTCTCATGGTTCTAATGCACACTCGATTCTCCAGGAGTGGAACGGCCATGTAAATCGAGGAGAGACAGCGCTACGTTTTGTTTGGAACTTGGCCAGGAGTTGCTCACCACTGCAGAAATCACGTCACCCTTGGACACTGCTCGTGACGCTGTGCGTCTGCCACCATCCAGCTGGTGCTAGATGTGATGGTGCACACAGGTGTGAGCCACCCCGACGTCATTCCTGAGTGCCCAAGTGTCCACGTGGGAATATACTACTTGCCAGTTACTCCCCTTTATTCCTTCTTTCTATGACAATTAAAACGTTATATGGGATTTTCAAATGCTGGTGCAGGTGGTAGGAGAGTCAAAGGGGCACCGCAAACTGGAAACACCCACCCAGGCGGGCTCTCCGTTCTGCAGCTGGGGAAAGCAAGGTCACCCCAAGGTCACAGGGTGAGTGTGATGAGAGCAAGACTGTGTCTTGGTTTCTTTGAATGCCGGGGTCTGTTTCTAGATTTGGTGACAAAGTCCTGAGTCCAGAGGGTCCCAGAAGAGGGAAGGCATATAGTTTCCATGCAAGGTTCCCAGAGGAGGTGAGCTGGCAGCCCAGGGCCTGTGCTGGGACAGGAGATGGGGTGTGACAAACTGACTCCAAAAAAAGACAGAGAGGCAGGCCCGAGGAGGGGCCTGGCATTGGCTGGTCAGCAGAGCGGGTTTAAGACCTTGAGATCCTTGATACTGAGCTCACCCCACTGCCTCTCTTCCTCACTGCAAACCCTCCCCTCCCCTGCTGGCCCCTATTTCTGCTCTTCCCTCTCCCTCAGTCCCCATCACCCCTTAAAAGCCCTCAGTGCATCCCCTCCCTCCATCCTCACTGCATCCTCATTGTCACCTGGACTAGTCCCTCTCTTCCCTGAATTTGACCCACCCACTCCAGCACAACTAGAGAAATCTCTCTTCTTTTTTAGAAATCTACCATAGAGCTCACCAGAGACAGAGAGGAAGCGAGAGAGAGACAGGATAAGCAAGAAAGCACCCACCAAGGGCATGGCCACTATAATCCCTACTCCATTCTCCTCTCGGTATTTTGGGTATGCACACTCACACGCCTGGCATGTTTTTTAAGCCTCCGGGTCTAGGACTCAAACAGCACAGTTGGCCATTTGGGATCCAGCCACCTTAACCACCCTGCAACTGGCTGGCCCCCAGGGAGATCTTACCAAAGCACAAAAATCTGACTGTGTCTTCCCCTTCTCCTAACCCTCCATGAGTCCCACGGCTCGTAAGATAACCTCTGAATTCCTGAGTCAGGCAAACAAGACCCTGGAACTTCTGCGTGTTCTTACTGCTCAGCTGTCTCCAGCCAGTTCCCAACACACTCCCCACTTTCGGCTATGCTCAGCTGCTCACGGCTCCCAGATCTGCCCTCTTCTCCCACTCCCACTTGCCCGTGAGACTTCCTCCCACCCAAGTGCCCTCACTACTTCCGTGTGTTCCCATGCCTGGTACGCAACACCGGCCCAGCACTCCGAGCACTGTGCAGCACTGGTGCATGTGGACGTGTTGAATGCCAATCTGAAGAACAAGTGCAGAAATGAACACATCCGCAGTCTGCAGACTACAACTCTATGGACTGAAACCCACTGACTTCCCTTGGGAGATGGGGGATGGGCAAAGACAAGCATAATGGACATTTTCAGAATGTGTTTGAGGGACACAAAGCGGCGCCTAGCAGTGTTTCATTCCCAGCAGGAGCTGGTCTCTGGGAGGGGCAGGAGCCTAGACGTCTCCTGGGCCCAGCTTGCTCCAACCCACGCAGGACACGGCCCTGACTTCCAAGGCTGCAAAGGTGGGCCACTAGGAAAGCAGAGCAGATGAAGGAGGCTGTCCCTGTGGCCTGACAAAGAAAGACTGTCACAAGGTCACACTTCGCCTCCATGGTGAGGAACAGGCGCACATGCGAAATGAACGCTCTGTGTGTTTTGGTCCAGGAGCCCCTGAATTCAGTCCTGACTTTCTCTCTCACACTAAGAGCCAAGAGTCCAGGGAAAGGACCCTGAGACAGGAAGCAGAGCCTAGGATTCTAGGCCTTCCTTGGCTGTTAGCCCTCAGCCCCTGGGCCTCAGTCTCCTTTTCTATAAAACAGAAAAAGTCGGGACCAGCAGTTGGCGTAAAGGCTATGTTATTAGATTACCATGTAGTCAACGATGATTCAAGTCCCGGACCTGGTGGCTTAAACTCATGCCGGCCGCATGTGTGTCTGTGCCCAAGATCCCGAAAGGAGAATGGAGGAGAAGGGATTGCGGCGTGGCCACCCCCCCCCCCCCCCCGGGGGGTGATTTCTCACTTTCTGTCTCTCTGTCTCTTTCTGTCTCTCTGGCAAGTACACGTGCCCTATAGCAAAAAAAAAAAAAAAAAGAAAGAAAAAAACAGAAGAAGTGGACTGAAGGTGCCCCTAAATGCTCATGTTCTCTGATTCCAATAAGCCATCATGAATATCCTGTCAAAGGCTTCATAGATCAGGAGGGGCTGGTCTTAGATAAGAGCTCTTCCTCGCCCTCCTCCAGGTCCTAATACAGGGACTCCTTGGTACCCAACAGGCCTATCTCCTCTGGCTTGGTTGCCACTGCCACAGAGGGCCCAAGGCTCTTTCTAGAATAAGCCAGGGAGAGCACCCATCTGTCCACCCTCAGGAGCTCCTGTGTGACAGGCCCTGGGAGCCCACAGGTGAGTTGACAGAGACCTTTAAACGAGAAGCTGTGGTCAGGGATCAGAGCCAGGATTGAAACTCCCCTGAGGGTGAAGGTGCACACCTGCGTCCCACCCTCTCTGCAATGTACTCCCTGCTGCCCTGAAGGCTTATCCAAGCCTGCCACCCTCTCCCTTCAGTTCCCACACAACCCTTACACGGGATGTAGATGTGTCCATGCCAGGGGGCAGAGAGGAGTGGAGAACATGGTGCTGAACTTTTCATCTACACCTCTCAGTCTTGTTACATAGCCTAGTTTACAGATGAGGAAGCCAAGCCCAGGAAGTGAAATGTCTTCTCCTGAATAACACACCTAGAAAGAAGCAGGCCTGGGATTCAGTCCCAGGCTTAGTGATTCCAAACCACAATCCTTGGTCCAAGGCTTCAGTGATCAAACCATGCCCAGTCCACCAGGCTGCCCAGAGGCCGAGGGAGGCCATCCTAGGGGAACTGCACACACCCTGAGGAGCATTCCTCAGTTGTCACTGTAAGATGTCAGGATTAAAATGGCCCTGAGAGAGCATCTAATCTTAGCTTCCTGTCTTACATGGAAGGGAGGCTGAGGCTCAGTGAGAGAGTAAGGGGCATATCCAAGGTCACACTGGGACAAAAGCCAGCTCCCATGTAGTACCACTCGAAGGGGCCGCACTGCTGCCTCTTACAAAGACCGGGGCGGGTAACCTCTCCCTCCTGGCATCCTGAAAGAGATAGAGTATACAGAGAGGCACCCTGGTGTACACGTGTGCCCCAAAGTGTCTCCTGCTGGTCCAGGCAGAGGCGGCATTCACCCTGCTGGTGAGATGAGCTGCCTGCATCTGGGCAATGGTAAGGTCTATCAGGACTCGGGCCAGGTCTGTCTGGGGCGATGTGCTCCCCCACGATGTGGCTCTTCATAGCTACACACATGACCTCACCAGTCCTCACCAGGCCGGCAGCTAGGGCTGACCCACACTCCGAGCCCAACTGAGTGCCCCGGCATCGCTTCTTCATGGAGCAAGAGGAGCTAGTCTGGGACAAGGGCTGCACCGACCCTGACGTTACTGCGTCCTACCTCGGCTGTACATTTGGTCAGAGAAGAGCGTGGAAGCAAGGGGGCTGGAGGTCCACCGGGGCAAAGCCCACTTACTTTCTTCTCACCCTCTTGCTGTCCATTTATGCCGGCTTGATGGTAGCAGCTCGCTGTCAAGCACGGGGACCCCGGCAGCAGCCTAGCCATGAATGAGTGCAGTGTTTGCGGCCAGTCAACAAGATGGATGTTGTTTCGTTTCGGCTCCGCGCACCGTAAACATTCTGTGGCAGACGCAGCTCCAGGTGGCTCGCTGGCTCTCACTCAGCAGCTGGGCCAGCCTGCAAGGGCCCATTAACAGGGACATAAACAAGGAGGGCTGGGGTAGAGGGCGGAGGCTTCCCACTTTCAGAAACAAGAGCACAAAAGAGCCGAAATCCCACAGTCAGGCTGGAGGCAGAGGCAGTCAACAGAGGGGGCATGGGGCCCAGCCTCCCTATTCCAGCTCTGAAGCTGATCTGCATGTGACCTTCAGCAAGTCTCACCCCAGGCCTCAGTTTCCTCAGCTGGAGAAACAAGAGTGGGATCCACGGTCAGGCCATAATGAAGCCCACAGAAATCATTTACGAACGAGCTGACTGGACCAGCAGTGGCATGAGGACAAAGGACTACATCTGATTCCTTTTGGCCCCATGGTTAAGGGTAAAGGCTCGAGACAGACAAACTGGACCAGAATCTGAACTTGGCCGCTCATCTGCCAGTGTGATCTCGGCCAGGTAACCTACCTCTCTGAGCCTCTAGTCTCCTATCTGTAAAACACAGATGATCGTACTTGTTACACAGGCTTATTGTGAGGATCAAATGAGATAATGCCCCCATGAGGCACTTAGCTCAGGGCCTGGCACACAATCAGTAAAAGGCCACTCTCACTTCTGTCAGTATTTCTATCTCCAAAGAATCATTGAGCCTAGCCAGGAATAGGCCCTCAGGATGAGGCAGGTTGGCCAAGGCTGGGGAATGGCCAGGTCCTCTGGGATTCTCCCCTCCTGGTCTAAGACGATCTT
This sequence comes from Tupaia tana, assembly GCA_026018925.1. Lineage (NCBI taxonomy): Eukaryota > Metazoa > Chordata > Mammalia > Scandentia > Tupaiidae > Tupaia > Tupaia tana. The sequence continues at coordinate 24,515,787 of JAKSZU010000004.1, forward strand.
TGGAAACTGGACCAAGCACTCAGCCTCTCTGGCGCCCATGTGGGCCTCACGGCCCAGCCCCAGACATCAAGCCCCAGGCCTGTGGGGGACAGTCCAACTTGACGAACACGGATTCTCAAGAGCCAGTTGGCCAAGAATCAATGTGTCAAATGACCAATTCATCAAAAGCCAATTAGCCACAAATAACTTCGCCAAATGGCTACATTCCCAAATTTTCCAAATAAACAGTTACCAAAATTTGCTTATTTTAACCATTTATAAAGATGACAACAATTTATGTTGGAGAAGACGGTTTTAGTTTTAGTTAATAAGTTTTCATTTTGTGTTCATAGCAGTATTTTAAAAAATACCACATTGGTCAAAATCAAGGAGCATGGATTGGATTAGTCTTCTATAGTATTTATTATTTTATTTATTTTGTCTGATTCAGTAATACATGCCAATGTTTTATAAAGGAAATCTTAAAGTTACACTGTGTAGTAGGTTACAGTAGCCCCTAAAAAGATAGGCCCATGTCAAATCTGCAGAACCTGTGAATGGAAACCTTATTGGGAAAAAGGATCTTTGTAGATGTAATGAAGCTAGGGATTTTAAATTGAGATCATCCGGGATTATCCTAATGGCCCTAACTCCAATGAAAAATATTCTTAGGAGAGAGATACATGGGAGAAACACACAGAAGAGGAGGCAGTGATGACCAAGAGGTAGACATGGAAGTCATGAAGCCACAAGACGAAGAATGCCAACAGCAACCAGAGGCTGGAAGAAGCAAAGAATGGATTCTCCCCAGAGCCTCCAGGGAGATGCAGGATGGCCCTGCCAACACCTTGATTTTGGGCTCCTGTTCTCCAGAACCATGAGAGAGTAAGTATCTGTTGTTTTAAATTTTCCACTGTTTTAAATTACCAAGTCTGTAGTCATTTGTTCCAACAGCCTCAGGAAACTAATATACACTTTTTAAAAAATTGTTATCTTACACCATTTTCTGTTTGACCAATCCACTCATTTTCAAGGATTCTTTTGCTAATTTCTTAAGAAACTTATTAACCTTAATTTGATTATTTCTAGCAATTAGCACACACCTGTGATACAGTAACAGGCTATTTCTTAGATTACTTGTTACTTTACCCAGTTTAAAGACTTTTTATGATTTACAATCAACTTTTTCAAGAATTATTTTGTTTCACTTTATTTATTTGTGTATTTCCATTTGACCAGAGAGGGACAGAGTGAGAGAAAGAGAGAGGGAAAGTGAGAAAACAAGCTGCCAGGTCCAGAACTCGAACCACAGTCACCCATGTGGGAATCCAGCACCCTTAACCACCACACCACCTGCCAGCCCCTTATGATTTACAATCAATTTTTAAATTCTTTCTTTACAATTTCATATTCATGGTTACCGTGTGTCAAATTTTATATCTGCCCTTTAAAAATATTAACAAATCAAACCTAGCAATATATTTAAAGGATAAAAAATCATGATCAAGTAAGGTTTACTCAGAATACAAAGTTCTAAACCAATAAATATAATTCATTAAATTAAAAAAAAAGATTTTCTCAATAGATGCAAAAAATGCAATACTCATCACAAAAATTCTCAGCTTACTAAAAATAGAAATTAATTTCTTCAATATGATAAAATATACCAATAATAAACTGTAGCTAACATCATGCTTAATGGGAAAGACTGGATGTGTTCCCCTTAGATGGGGAACACACCCAACTGCTGTGGCACAGACAGCAGTGTGCTGTTCTCCAGTGCTGAAGCCACATGGTTGATCAGGGCTCAAAGCCCAGGTTGACCTAAAATACATCAAGTGTGTGTGCACATTGGCACAATGATCCCAGGTGGCTGGAATGCTGGGGAAAAGGATCAGAGTGAAGAGATCTGTCATGGGTGCTATCTCTCTCTGGCTCTCTCATTCTCTATAATGAAAGAAGTAAAATGAAATAAACAAACTTAAAAAGAAAAAGGATGTCCATATGTACCCTTTCTGTTCAATATTATATTGAGGTCCTAGCTAGTGCAATTAGGCAAGAAAAATAAAAGGTATGAAGATGGGAAAAGAGGACGACTCTTTAAAAAGTATTTAACATCAGATGATATGACTGTTTACATGAAAAGTCCTTGCGCCGGCAGGTGGCGTGAAGGTGCTGGATTCCCACATGGCTAACGACTGCGGTTCGAGTCCTGGAAAATGTTTGGGAACCAGCAGTCAGCGTAATGGCTATGTCGCTGGACTCCCACGTAGTCGACTGCAGTTCGCGTCCTGGACCCGGTGGCTTAAAACTCACGCCGGGCGCGTGTGCATGCGTGCCCAAGATCCCGAGAGGAGAATGGAGGAGAAGGGATTGCAGCGTGACCATCCCCCCTGGGGGGTGATTTCTCGCTTTCTGTCTCTATGTCTCTCTCTGTCTGTCTGGCGAGCGCACGCGCCCTATAGCAAAAAAAAAAACTCTAAAAAAAAAAAAAAAAGTCCTAAGGAATCTCCAAAACTAACCCAAAAAAATAGAATAAATCATTTCAGCAATGTTGCAGGATCGAAGGTCAGGATATAAAAATGAACTGTAATTCTACATACTAGAAGAAATAATGGGAAAATGAAATTTAAACACGATACCACAGATAATAGCATCAACAAAGCATAAAATGCTTAGGAAAGAAGTTAACAAAAGTCATGTAAGACCTTTACACAGAAAAACAGTAAATACCATTGAAGGAATGCAAGGAAGACCTAAATAGGTAAGGGAGATACTATGCTCTAAAATGGAAGACTCAGTAATGTTAAGATGTCAATTCTATCCAAATTGATCTATAAATTTAATGCCATGTCAATCAAAATTCTACCAGGCTTTTTGGTAAAACTTTGTAAGTTGATTCTAAATATATGTAAAAATATTACAAACATGTAACAATCAAAACAATACTGAAAATAATGAACAAAGTTGGAAGATTCACACTGTCTGATTTTAAAAGTGAAAACTATTTGTTGAAAAGACTTGGTTTGCCTTGGCACTTTTGAGAAAAATCAATTGACCATATAGTATGGATTTACACATATTATATGCCTTGATCTTTATGCTTTTCTTATACCAAGATTATACTGTCTTGATTACTAGACAGTTCAAGTCCTGGACCCAGCAGCTTGAAAATCACACTGAGTACGTGTTACTGTGTGCCCAAAATCCTGAAAAGGGAATGAAAGAAGGGATTGTAATGTGGCCATCTCTTTTAGAGCGGGATTTCTCACTTTCTCCCTCTCTGTCTCTGTCCTCTCTCTGGTGAGCACATGTGCCCTACAGCAAAAGTGAAAGAAAAGAAAGAGAGGGAGAGAGCGAGAAAGAGAAAGAGAAAGAGAAAGAAAGAATAGGAGAAATATTCCCAATACATATATCTAGCAAGATTTATACTCTGAATAAAAAACTCTTACAATTTAGTAATAAGAGAATAAATGACCCAGTTAAAAATGGACAAAAGCCTTAAACAGGCACGTCTCAAAAGAAGACACACATATACCAATAGGCACATAAGAAGGTGCAAAGATGCTCTATGTCTTTGTCATCAAGGAAATTAAAATAAAACCAGGGGCCCATAATAACTCCAGTTTGTTTGAATGCTTGTAACTGGACACCCAGTGAAGGGTTGATGCCACTATATTGTGAAGTGTTGAATTCTTGATGCCCAATTCAGAAGAGAAAACCAAAATTCAAGTCCAGCTTCTGGCAGCTGCAGGCTTGGATGGCAGACCTGGTTTCATTAACATGACCTCCATTTCTTGCTTCTGAGCAGGAAGGAGTCAGAAAATAACTCCTGAGGAGATGACTCCTGGGCCAGATCCTGAGAGCTGATTTGTCAGAAAGGCAAGGCAAGAAAAGCATCTAAAGTGCAAGGCCAGCATGTGGCCAGAGACATGCACAGCAGGATGATCTGGGGGCTTCGAGTATTTCAGACAGGGGACCACGAAGCCCAGGAAGATGAGCACGAATGGGTGCAGGTGGGGTCTGGGCCACATCAGTGACCTTGGGCTCTATCCTCTGGCATTATGGAGTCACAGATTCCACAGTGGACCAAGTCCCAGTAAGAAAACCAACTTCATCCATTCATTAGTGTTCATTCAGCAAACATTCACTGCACAGCTCCTGCTGACGTTCTGTCTCCCCGTCCTAGATGGCACCCCCATCCCCAGCCTGGTCTCTCTGGGATATACAGCCACCATGGAGTGAGGCTCCCATTATGTGCTGGAAGCTGACCTGATGATGCTCTACAAGGAAAATCCTATTTAATCCTGTTTTCTCCACTTGCAGATAAGGAAATAGGAGGCTCAGAGAAGAACCTGATTCGAACCCTGGCCTGTCTGACTCCCAAACTCCCATCCATCTGTGTTGAAGCAATGACCCAGTCTGGTCTAAGGCCAGACCTGTGACCAGCGTAAGAGCATGGGTGACCACATGGTTGCCATACAGGCACTCACATTGCCTGCCAGTGACAGCCTCTCCCATTAGAGGTGGAATTGCCACCCCTCATAGAGGCCTGGGTCGGCCAATGCCTGGGCTGAGTGATCTTGGAGTTTTGGGTGGGCACTGACTTGTTCCCACTGGCCTGCTTCTCCAACCACTCACACCAATGGCTGCATTCTCCTTCTGCCTCCTGGCAGAAGCACCAGGCCAGGAGTAGGGTCTGCTCTCAGGAATGGCAAAGGAGGGCAGAGCACTGTGCCAAGGTTCCAGCCTCCTCGCTCCAAGCCCACACCTCTCCTTGGCGTGCCAGGGCCCTGGCCAGATACTGAAGTTCCCATTACTGCAGCTAGTGGGGTCGTTAATCCAGTTAGAGGCAAGTCAAATAAACAAACAGCAGACACAGCCCATAACGTCCCCAGGAGGCAGCCTCCCCCACGCCCTCCCTGGGCTCCTGCCAAGTCTGTCCTCGACAGCAGCAGCCTCAGGTTTGCACACTGCCACCTCGCCCCAGGACCCCCAGCTCTGCTCCACACCCTCTTCTCTGGCTCCCATTCCCCAAGGCTCATTCTCCCCAGAACATGTCCAGGGGACCCTGAGCTGGCGGGGCAAGGCCGTCTTTCCGACCACTCGGATGTCACATCCACAGTGTCCTGTTCTGCCATCTTACAGTCCTCATCATTATCTAAAAGCAGCTTGTTTCTTTGTTGACATCTCTGTTTTCTGCTCTCTGAGGGTAGGGACTTGGTCTGATTTGATCCTCACCCAGATCCCAGAACAGTACATAATAAGAACTCAACAAATGGCTGTCATGTGCGTGATGCTCTTGGGGCAGCACTCCTGAACATCTTTGTTTTGCTCTGCAGAGGTGCAGACTCCACCTTCCGCTCTCTCATCTCCCCCTGATCCTGTGCCCGAAGGCAGGGCCATGGCCCATACACTCCTGCATCCGGCACTAACTGCTGGCCAGCCTGCCACTTAATACATTTTCACTGAATAAATGAATTTCAAGCTGGCTTCCCCACCTGTGGCCAAGGTAGGAGGGTTTTCTGTATTATTTTTTTTCTTTTTATTAGAGAGAGATTTTTGCTATAAGGCACGTGTGCTTGCTGGAGAGACAGAGAAACAGAAAGCGAGAAATCACCCTCGAGGGGACGGCCATGCTACAACTCCTTTTTTTCCATTCTCCATCATTACACACACTGGGTGTGAGTTTCAAGTCTCTAGGTCTAGAACTCAAACCACAGTCAGCCATGTGGAAGGGTCTAGCACCTTAACCACTACACCACCCACTAGCCCTCTTTTTTTTTTTTTTTTTAAGAGAGAAAGTGAGAAATCATCCCCTAAGGGGGATAGCCATGCCACAATCTCTTCCATTCTCCTCTCAGGATTCTGGTATGCACACACATGCCCAGTACCTTTTTCAAGCCACCAGGTTCAGGACTTGAACCACAGAGTCGGCCAGGTGGGATCTAGCTGCCTTAACCAGCATGCCACCTGCTGGCAGGGTTTCTAAACTGTAAAGGTTGTACCCATGCACACATTCTTTTTTTTTTTTTGGAGAGGTTTTTGCTATAGGGCACGTGCGTTCACCAGACAGACAGAGAGAGACAGAGAGACAGAAAGTGAGAAATCACCCCCTGGGGGGATGGTCATGCCGCAATCCCTTCTCCTCCATTCTCCTCTCGGGATCTTGGGCACGCACGCACACGCGCCCGGCGTGAGTTTAAGCCACCGAGTCTGAGATGCAAACCGCGGTCGACTACATGGGAGTCCAGCGACATAGCCATTACGCTAACTGCTGGTCCCCCCATGCACACATTCTTCAGGGCCTGATGATCAGAGGCCCTTACCACATATCTGCTGGCCCAACTCCTAGGCAGTTTTGCCTATACCTTAATTTCTGGGCCCCAGGACCACAGCCACATGCTGGAACTGGGTATCCCCCAGACCTGTTAGCATGAGACTTAAACAACTCATTGCCCAAGTGGCCCAGGGGACGAAGGTTAAGAAAACCCGAGGGCCGAGGGCTCTACGGTCCTGGGAGGGGGAGGCGCGGCACTGCCTGCACATGTGAGCAGCAGATGGTCAGCCCACAGATCGGGAGGTTTCTATTTCAGTGACAATTCATTTTCAGTAATTATCCCTCTCTCCTTTAAAGTCACCTAAGGCAGCCCTCGTGGGCACAGCGGACCTCTTCCTTGGGAGAACTTTCAAGTTATTTGCACTTGAGGAGATGCATAGAATTCAAAGCAGATGTGCCAAATTGAGCCTCCCGCTTGCCGCTCCATCTCCGATTTTTTTTTTCCACCAGCCCACTGTAAATGTTTTTAAAATGGGACCCCGGTACTAGACATGTCAAACAGCTGAATTCAAGGTAGAGGGGGCTGCCAGCAGAGAAGACGGATGACATTTAAAATCCCTTTCGACAGATTAACTAGAGACACTTTGAAGCCATAAATCATGCAGACAGTCTAGAAGAAGCTAATAATGGATTTGGATTTAGTGCGTATTTATTATCTTGAAGAGATAGCACAACGCAGGGCCCGTGTGCCTGGCTGGGAAATTCGCTAGGGACATCTCCAAGCTTAGTGTCAACCAAAGAGGAAGACCGGGAGGGAGGATGGACATAAGAACTAGCACTAATTAGTAACCTGCTACATGCCAGGCACTGGGCTTGGTGTGACTTGTTTAGTTCAGCGGCAATGCCTACCATGAAAGGAGACAACACTCTCCCCACTTTATGGATGAGGACTCCAAGATAACTTGCGCCAGGCCGTACTAGTCTGCCTGACACTATAGCTCCTGATCTTTCCACCCAACAGAATGTAGGGAATGAGAAGACCCAATGTGAGTGCCCAGTGGTCCTGGGGGAGAGAGAGAAAGAGAGAAAGAAATGGGGGGGGGGGGCATGTGTACTCCAGCCCTCAGTGGGGCCAGTCCCCCATAAGACCAATGCACTTTCCACCACAGGCCTTCAGTCTTGCTGTGCCCTCTCTGCCTGGGGTGTCCTCAGAGGTCACTTGTGAGTTCACACTCATGCCAGGACCTAGCCTGGGTCTGTGCCCTCAACTATGCGCCCTAGATGACAGCATTTTTTGTATTTGCCTTATTTATCCTTAGAGAGCTTGCCTCCGATAAATTAGAACTTATCTGCCCTGTGCTCTCCTATGGTCACATAGGACATACTCAATGCTCTTTTTTTTTTTTTTTTTTGGAGAGGTTTTTGCTATAGGGTGCGTGCACTCACCAGACAGACAGACAGAGAGAGACAAAGAGAAATCACCCCCCAGGGGGAATGGTCATGCTGCAATCCCTTCTCCTCCATTCTCCTCTCGGGATCTGGGGCATGCACGCACACGCGCCCGGCGTGAGTTTTAAGCCACCAGGTCCGGGACGCGAACTGCGGTTGACCACGTGGGAGTCCAGCGACATAGCCATTACGCTAACTGCTGGTTCCCAATGCTCTTTTTTATTTTAGAGAGATTTTTTGCTAAATTGCACGTGCACTCGCTGGAGAGATAGAGATAGAGACACAGGAAGCGAGAAATCACCCCCTAGGGGGGATGGTCATGCCTCAATCCCTTCTCCTCCATTATCCTCTCAAGATTTTGGGCACACACACATACAATGCTTGGTGTAAGTTTGAAATCACCAGGTCCAGGATTTGAACCACAGCTGACTACATGGGAGTCCAGCAATGTAACCATTATGCCATCTGCTGGTCCCATCGATGCTCTATCTTAATCAGATTCCCCAGCGTCCTGGCAGCCTGAGCACCAGCATCACACCTACCCAGGACAAGCAGATGCTAGGGAGGAAGCTAACATTTATGGAACACCTCACTGATGCATGCAACATATTATTTTTTAAGAAAGGTTCTTGCTGGGACCAGCAGTTAGTGTAATGGCTATGTCGCTGGACTCCCACACCTGGCAGCTTAAACTCACGCCGGGCGCGTGTGCATGCGTGCCCAAGATCCCGAGAGGAGAATGGAGGAGAAGGGATTGCGGCGTGGCCATTCCCCCTGGGGGGTGATTTCCTGCTTTCTATCTCTCTGTCTCTCTCTGTCTGTCTGGCGAGCGCACGTGCCCTATAGCAAAAACCTCTCCAAAAAAAAAAGAAAGGTTCTTGCTATGACATGAATCTCCTTCTTCAATCTCCTGGGGGGCTGGGACAATGTCTCAAACTACCAGGCCTGGCTATCCAAGGATGTGCAAGAAATCAAACCCAGGGCTCCCATGTGGCCTCAAGTATAACCAGCACGCACTACTGTGTCTGAGCCAACACCCACTTTTTTGTGTGCCCCCACTGAACCAACACTGGGGACAGAACTGCGCCCCAGGCATGGGGCCCATACCAACCTTACACCTGAGTATCAAGCACTTTCCCCACTAACTTACCTATCAACCCTAGGGGATAGGAAGGGCAATTACCCCCACCTCACAGATAAGGAAACTGAAGTTCAGAAGGTGAAACAACTTGGCCAGGATCAAGAGGGATGTGCACTGGTCTGCCCCTGCTACAGCCCCATGCCCACCCACTCCTCACTTAGCAGGTCTAGGCTCAGTCTACTATGTGCAAAGCGTCAGAGTCAAAACATGGCACAAATGCAGGGTGGAGATAGGATAGAGTCAATGACCCAAGGCTCAAATACAGGGACAAGGAACAATACCCTGAGAGGTCAGAAATGGCCATCAGGAAGGCTCCTGGGCAGAATTCAGATCCCAGAAGTCCTTGTGTATAGTTCTCAATGACTGCCGTCCATGGTACGGGGTCCCAGACCCTCCAGCGCATCAGAGTCACCTGGAGAATTCTGGAAACTATACCGGGGCCATGCCCTCAAGATATTAAATCAGAATCTCAGGGGATACAGGCTGTAGAGCTGCACTTTTACAAGTGCTGCAGTCTCACCTCTTTGGCCTGCCACGTTCAAGGGCCTTGACTCTAAATCACCCTCTAGTCTGATTTCTTGGACAGCATATGTACACACATACATGTGTGCACATGCATATGAACATACATAGTACAGTCATACAGTCCAGGCTCAACATCTATTGGGTTATCAGAAAAGTCATGACACATTTTTGCATAGCAAAACATAGAAAAATACATCATGACTTTTCCAACAACCCGATATTTACTATTCCCCTAACGTACCCTGGGTGAGCAGCCCCAACTCCACCCTATGCTTTATGCTATTTCTACTCCTCCAGTGCCTTTCTTCCCAGTCAACCCAGTGAACTCAGTCCTACCTATCCTTCAAGGCCCAACTCAAGTGTCTCCTCCCTGAATCCCACCTAGATCTCCTCTGCACTTCACAGGCCATGAACAAGCCCTCAGGAGTAGTCACAGTGTGACACTGGTGGCCCCAGCTGTCCCCATGGACCACTAGTTCCTTAAGGCATCTCTCTAGTTCTCCTTCTAGTCCCAGCACCTCACTTAGTGCCTGGGTCTGAGTCATGCCCTGGAAATGAATGAGGCATGATCTAAAGAGAAGGCCTATTTGGAGAAGAGGCTTTGATCCAAAGATAAAGAGGGAGGGCCCCCAGGTGGCATGGTGGTTAAGGTACTGGGTCCCACATGGCTAACTGCACAGTTTAAGTCCTGGACCCAGTAGCTTGAAAAACACACTGGGCATGTATGTGTGTGTGCCCAAAATCCTGAGAGGTGACTGCAAAGGGATTTCTGCATGGCCATCCACCAGGGGATGATTTCTCACTTTCCCTCTCTCTCTCAGTCTCTCACTAGCAAGTACACATGCACTACAGCAAAAAAACAATAATAATAAAGATGGAGGAGAGAGCACCTCTGGGTGCTTTAGTGCTCTTCCCCCAGCCACGCTCCAGCCACACCAGCCTCTCCCCACAGCAAGCCTGCCCCTCCTCTGGCCTCTGCACCAGCCGTTTCTCTGCCCCCATGCCTGACACCTGGACAGTTCACAATGGCTGCTGCTTATCATAAGGCTGGTGCTTCCTGCGAGAGGCCTGGCTTCTCCCAGACCCCGACACTCACCCTCTCCTGCCTGCCTTGGTTTTCTTCTTAGCACATGCCTTACCTCCATGGTTTCACATCTGTTCCTCGTCTTATCTGCTCCACTTGAACACAAGCTCCACAAAGATAGGGAGTCTCTCTGGACTCGAGAAATATCTGCTGAATCAAGTGGATTTTAGAAAGCCTGGGGACCCTTCTTAACCATTCCTGCACCCAGGCCTGGAGAAGGCCACTTGGACTGTGCCAAGTGGCCTTTATGTGCACCTGGGGAACTCCTTTCTAAGAGCCACAACTGCTGACTGTGCATGCTCGTTTGTGAATTTGGGGAAAATTTTTTCAAAAGAATGAAAAAAATCCATAACCACATCTCCTAGACAGCTTAGATTTTGATATTTTTTTCTACAACTATGTGAAACAATTGTCTATGTACAAGGGAATTTCAAAACTTTGTGAAAAATAGAATGAAAGGACAAGTTAACTGGTGCAAAATTTTGAAATTTTATAAAGTGTTTTTTCATAATATACATTTTCCATGAAATTTTTGAAGACCCCCCCATAAATGTATATGTGCAAACACACATATTTAGCTAAACACACGTATTTAGCATCTTATTACATGTTGACAGTTGTTTAGTATTTGTTGCACTAAATATGAAATCATGAGTACTTGCCCTTGTCATTAAGGATTCTTTAAAACTCCTCTTTTTGGACCAGCCCTGTAGCCTACATGGTTAAGGGAGCCCGGATCACACATGGCTGAAGACAGTTTGAATCCTGGCCTTGGTGGCTTAAAAAACACACCAGGCACACATGAGTGTGTGCCCCAAATCCCAACAGGATGCAGAAATCAAGAACTGATTGTGGCATGACCATGTCCCATTGGGAGGAAGGTGCTCTCTCCCTCTTCTGTCTCTCTCTTTCTCTCTCCCTGGTGAGCTCACACATTCACTGGTAGTAAAAAAAAAAAAAGAAGAAACCTGAGGGACCAGCAGTTGACATAATAGCTATGTCGCTGGACTCCCACATAGTCGGCCGCGGTTCGAGTCCTGGATCCAATGCCTTAAACTCACGCCGGGCATATGTGCGTGCATGCCCAAGATCCCGAGAAGAGAATGGAGGAGAAGGGATTGCAGCATAGCCATCCCCCCTGTGGGGTTATTTCTCACTTTCTGTCTCTCTGTCTCTCTCTGTCTTTCTGGTGAGCGCACACATCCTACAGCAAAAACCTCTCCAATAAAGAAAAGAAAAAAAAAAAAAAAAAAACAAAAAAAAAACAAAGAAACCCTCTTTTGAATGGCTGCATAGTATTCCATCCTGGGATTGCACCATAATTTACTGAGTTATTCCCTGTTGTTAGACATTTAGGCTGTTTCCAATTTTTGCTATTATAAGTAACACTGTGATGAGCTCCCTTGCACATAAATTACTGTCTGCATCTCCAAGAGCTTCCTCAGGATAACTTCCAAGAAGAGGAATTCCTGGGCCAAAGGGGATGAATGCTTGCCAGGCCCATGGAGCGTACCGTCAACTTGCCCTCCGGAAAAAGCGTCCCGGTTCACACTCCACCAGTGACGGCAAGAGGACCCGTTCCACTGTACAGGGCAACACTGAGAAATAGGATATTCTTTATCTCTGCTAATTTAGGAGATTAAAATGATACTTCATTTTTATTTGCATTTTATTACTAGTGCAGGCAGAGACTTGAAAACGCTTTTTGGCTATTCCTATCTCTTCCTCTGCCAACTGCCTATTCCTGTCCTTTGAATAAGTTTCTTATCATCTCGTGAGAGCTTTTTTTTTAATGTATTAGGGATATCAGGTTCGCTCTTTGTTGCAAATTCTCTTCCCAATTGTTTTATTGCCTTTTATTGTTTATAAACCTTCACACATAAAAAAATGTTTTAAATGTTCAAGGAGTTGAGTCTAATAGTCTTTTCGTTGCAATCACTTCCATAGCCCTTAGGTAAAACTTTTCCCAGCAGACATCAGATAAATAGTCTTCCATAATACCTCCTCATTTTTTTGTGTGGTTTCATTTTTCACACTTCACTCTTTAATCCATCTGGAATGTATTTTGCAAGATAATGTACATAAGGACTTAACTTTATGTTTTCCCCAAATAGTTTAACCAATTACCCCCATCTGTGTTATTTTTTTCAAGATCCTTACGGCAGAGCTTCTACCATCTCCCTGAGTAGCACCCTAGAGTAATAACAGTCATAAATGTGACATGTATGTACTGACACTTTACAAAACATTATTCATTCATCACATTTTTGTTGAGCACCTGCTATGCCCTAGAGACTATTCTAAGTGCTGAGAATTTAGCAGGGACTAAAATAAGTAATGATTTCTGCTTTTGCGGAGTTCACCTTCTAATGCGGGACATGAAATACACAAAATAAGTAAAACATACAGAACTTTAGTGATGGAGGAACATGAAACAGAAAGGAGGAGAGGAGATAGTGAAGGGAAGAAAGTACTTTCGCAGAGAGTGTTTAGGGAAGGCCTCATGGAGCAATGTCAGTTGGGAAAGACTTCAGCAGGTGAGGGACTGAGTGACATGGATGCCTGGGTGTATGGGGAAGGACACTCCAGTAGAGGAACAGCCAGTTCCAAGGCCAGGAAGCAGCAGAGACCTGACTGATGTTCCAGGACCAGCAAGAAGCCTACGTGGCTGGTGAAGTGAGCCGGGGGGCACAAAGGAGGAGATGGACCAGAGGAATAAAAGCGGTGTGAGTATGAGGACCATGTAGAGCCTCACAGGCCCTTGTACAGATCTTGCTTTACCTCCATGTCTGGATGAGATGAGGAGTTTTTTCGGGTTTTTTTTCTTAAAAGGTTTTGGGCTTTAGGGCGCATGTGCTCGCTGGGGGGAGATAGAGAGACAGAGACAGTGACAGGAAAAGTGAGAAATCATCCCTGGAGGGGATGGCCATACCACAATCCCTTTTCTTCCATTCTCCTCCCAGGATCTTGGGCACTCATGCACAAGCGACCCACATGATTTTTTTTTCTTTTTCTTTTTTTTTTTTTTTGGAGAGGTTTTTGCTCTAGGGCGCGTGCGCTCGCCAGACAGACAGAGACAGAGAGACAGAAAGCGAGAAATCAACCCCCAGGGGGGATGGCCACGCCACAATCCCTTCTCCTCCATTCTCCTCTCGGGATCTTGGGCATGCACGCACACGCACCCGGCGTGAGTTTAAGCCACCGGGTCCAGGACACGAACCGCAGTCGACTACATGGGAGTCCAGCGACATAGCCATTACGCTAACTGCTGGTCCCGAGAGATTTTTTCTTGTGGTGTTTCAGCAGTTTGTCAACCTCAGTGGTACTGACATTTACAACTGGATAGTTTTCTGTTCTGGGAGGCTGTCTCGTATATTGAAGGGTGGATAGCAGCATCCCCGGTAACACACATGCATATACACACACAGGTAAGACAATTGAAAACATCTCCAGAATGCCCTGGGGGCAAAAGTGCCCCACGAGAACCACTACTTTAACAGGTTCACTCACTCCAGCCACTGCTAACTAGAACAAAGGCAGAGAGTAGTTAAGACACCACTGTAGGGCCAACAGGAGGTACTGTGGCTAAGGTACTGGCTCCCACACAGCCAACCACGATGCAAGTCCCATACTCCATGACTTGAAAAACAAGCTGAGAGAGAGAGAGCCTAAAATCCTGAGAAGAGAATGAAGAAGAAAGGATTGCAAAATGGCCATCCCCCTTTGGGTGATTTAACATTTTTCCCTTCTCTCTCTCTGTCTCTCTCTGAAAAGCGTACATGCACTATGACAAAAATATTTTTTAAAAAATAAAAGAGGCCACTGTTAATCCACCAGCAATAAATAATGGTGGCTTCAGCCAGAGTAGAATGAAGTAGCTGGATGTTAGATGTTCTGTGAGCACAGAAGCACCAGGACTTACTAATAAATCCGTTATAAGGAGTGACAGAGAAGGGTCAAGGGTGACACCACAGTTTTTATCCTGAAGCTGTCTCAAGACAAAGTTGTCATTTACCAAGATGGGGTGACTACCAGGAGCTCAGTTTTGGTCAGGTAAGTTTGATAAACTTTTTAGACATGCTTATAGAGATGGTGACTAGCCTCGGGATTTTTTGAGCATGCATGCACATGCACCCAGCATGTTCAAGTTGCCAGGTTCAGCACTCAAACGGTGGTCGACTACGTAGGAGTCCAGCAAAGCAACCATTAGGCTATCTGCTGGTCCCCCAAAAACTATATAGTTTTTAATGTCTTAAATAAATTTGTTAGAAAGAAGTGTTGAAACATAAGTGAAATATCCACTTCAAGATGTTTTTTTAAAAGAAGAACAAAATAAAGTAGGAAGGGAAAAAAACTATAAAGATACAGGCAGTAATAAATAACAGAAACAGACGCACATGTACACAGGACATGATAGAGAAAAAAATCAATGAAGATGAAAAAGGAACAAAGAAGTAATAGGAGGAATAAAAAATGAGACAACACTTTATGCTATAGGCAATAAAAAGCATTTGGAGCCGCAGGTGACATGATGGTTAAGGCACTGGACTCCCACATTGCTGACCAGGGTTCAGGTCCCAGCCCAGTGGCTTGAGAGTCACACTGGGCACGTGTACACCTGTGCCTGATATCTCGAAAGGAGAATGGAAAAGGAACTGCAGAGTGGCCATCCCACCCCGGGGGTGATTTCTCACTTTCCCTCTCTCTGTCTCTCTCCAGTGAGCACACACACCCTATGGCCCCAAAAAAATATGTTTAGAGAATTTTATTTTATTTTATTTTTTAGTTTACTATGTAGGGTGCATGCACTCGTCAGAGAAAAAAATGAGAAGCACATCTCCCTAGAAGGGATGCCATACGACAATCCCGTCTCTTCCAGTCTCTTCTTGGGATTTTAGGCACACACACACACACACACACACACACACACGCCCAAACTGTGCAGTTGACCGTGTGGGATCCAGACACCTTAACCTCCAAGCTACCTGCTGGCCCAATGCTTAGGGAACTTATAAATATCTTTATGCCAATAATTTTAAAATTAATAAATTCCTAAGAAACTAACAGTTTATCAAACTGATTTAAAAATAAATAGAAAACCTGAATGGTACCACAGGAATTAATGTATTGAACTAATGGCTTAAAACCTTGTCACAAAGGGACCAGTAGATGGCAAAATGGTTACATAACTGGACTCCCAAGTAGCTGACCGCTGTTCGAGTCCCAGACCTAGCAGCTTAAACTCCCACTGGGTGCTTGTGCATGTGTGCCCAAGATCCCAAGAGGAGAATGGAGGAGAAGGGATTACAGTGTGGCCATCCCCTCTGGGGGATAATTTCTCACTTTCTGTCTCTCTGTCTCTCTGTCTCTGTCATATCCGTTTTGTGCACACGCGCAAAAACTTCTCTTAAAAAAAAAAATCTTTCCTCAAAAAGAGCTAGAGGCCCACATGGCTTTTCCAGTAATTTTTACCCAATGGTAAAGAAAGATATTATTCTAATCTTATACTCACTCTTCCAGAGACTAGAGGAAGAGAGGTCACTCCCCAATTTATTGTATAACGCTAGAACAACTGTCATATTAAATCACAAAGGAGGCAGTATAAGGAAGGAAAGTGATAAATTAATTTCATTCTTGGACACAGACACAAAATTGAGTAAAATGCTGTAATAACAAAAGGACTCCAGCAGTATGGAAAAAAATACATCGTGACCAGGTTGGGTATATCTAAGGAATTCAAAGTTAGTTTAACATAAGAAAAATCACTGAATGCTATTCACCATATTAACATATTTGAAAAGAAAATAATATAACCACAGAAAAAGCACTTGATAAAAATCAGCATCTGTACATGATTTTTAAAGAAAATTGTTAGCCAACCTGGAAGAGAGGAGCTTCCTTACTGTGAGTGTTTATAAAAGCCAAGAATCACAGTTCGTGGTGAATGTTGCCAGCTTTTCCTCTGACAGCGGAAGCAAGACAGGGCTGTTGCCATTGCCACCCTCACTCAGCTCCCTACTGGAGTTCTATACATGGACAGGCAAGAAAAAGGAATGGGAAGACTGGGCCAGCATGTGGCATGGTGGTTAAGGCACTGGACTCATATGACCAACTTCATGGTTTGAGTCCCAGTCCAGCAGCTTGAAAATCACACTGGGCACATATGCGTGTGTGCCCAAAATCCAAAGAAGAGAATGGAGAAGAAACTGCAGCATGGTCACTGGTCACTCCACCCCGCGGGGGTGATGGTGGTGGTGATTTTTCACTTTTCTTCTCTCTGCCTCTGTCTCTCTCTCTCTGGAGATTACACACGTCCCATGTCAAAAGCCTTGGGAAAGGAAGGGAAGGGAAGGGAAGGGAAGGGAAGGGAAGGGAAGGGAAGGGAAGGGAAGGGGAGGGGAGGGGAGGGGAGGGGAGGGGAAGGGGAGGGGAGATTAAGGATTCATGAACAGAGCTGACATCGATGCTCACCCAGGCATCCCTGCTCCTGATCCCAGCCTGAGCTGGACCTGTCTTCAGTCCCCCACTAACTCTCTCCTTGGTTACTGGGTCACTCAGCAAATGCCCACAGGCCCTTCCATGAGCACACTCATTCCTCTGGCATTTTGTGCCTCAAGCCACTCTCTCTGTGGTGTCTCTACTTCCTGTTCTAACAGACTGCATCCTCAGGACAGGGCCTGTCTCCTGTCCTGCTCTGAGCTGCACTGCCCTACCTCAGCTCCTTCAGTTCCTGTGGCTGGCACTAGGTCTGAGTCACCTCTGGGTCCTCAGGCCCTATCTACAGCAGTCCAGCAGGCACCTGCTGAGTATGGTGAGAGGGTGTAGCAGACAGTCACATAGGCAGGGTCCCTACTTCCCCAGCACAGATTGGCTTCTTCCCCGTGAGACCATTCCACGCTACATACTGGTCGACTCCTCCATCCTGGCCATGTGCTCTGGAGACACAAAGGGGAGCACTAGGACACATGATCACACAGTGAGGGTCCCACAGGTGCCGTGGGGGCAAGCAGGTACTAACCCAGCCCACAAGGTGAGTGGTGACGGGGCCTCTGAACAGAGCCTCTTCTGTTCTGAAGGAAACAATGAGGGTGTCAAAGGAGAATGAGGATAGGGGATGTCTAGGGCTGGAGACCCCCAAGTGGGTCCCTGAGGGTGGAGCAATGTGACAGTCAGCAGGGAGTAATGGGACACCCCCCGCCCCCCGAGCACACTTACAAGATGGCACTCACACCCTAGCCCACCCCTGGGTCCCTGGGTTCAAGAATTGAGACTATCTCCTAAGGATGCCAAAACCAAACTGTAGTGGTCTTAGGGGGAGACAAGAACAACTGAGGTTCATCTGTTGCCCACTTTCACCCAGGACTCCAAGTAATCCCCCAGGACAAGGCTGACCTCCCAGTTAGAACAGATGCTCTGTACCTAATGTGCAAGGGCCTTGCAGCCTTGGGCTGGTGGCGCTGGGACAGCACACCTGTTAGGGTCTCTCAGCAAGGGGGGAAGTGACTCCATCCCCTGCAGCTACCAATTGCTGAGCACTTGCCATGCATGAAGTACTGACGGACAGACAAGGGCCAAACAGGCAGGAGACAGAGGTGCTCCAGAAATGAAACACACAGGAGCAGGGGATGGGGCAGGAAAGAAGCTGGCGTTTCCAGGGCCTGGCTGGGCATGCACGGGAGGTTTTGCCCTGGCAGGCCAGACCCTGAGCTTGCACGTTATCCTGATGGAGGAGGGGAGCCAGGATGCAGTCTGGGTTGGGTGTGAAGATGGATCCATCTGCGTGGTGGTGACTGCCACGAGGGAGTAGCACAGTGGCAACGCTGTGTCTGAGGGCAGGGGGCCCTGATCTGCAAGAGGCAGTGTATGTGGGAGCGAGGAGGGTTCCCATCCAGCATATGTGGGAGCGAGGAGGGCTCCCTGTTTCTTCTCATTCTGACAGATAATAACACAGGCCTGCTCAGTGCTGGTCACCACAGTGAGGGTGCCTGCCGGCTGCTCACCCTCTCGCCAGCTGTATCAGGCACCGACTGCAGGAAGGAAAAGCAGAGCAAAGCAGACCCTGGCCCAAAGGGATGGGCTTCCTCCAGGAGGGACACAGGCAGGTCCCCTTCCCCCTCCGCTCACAGACACTGCAGAGTCAGTCAGTCCTGAGCCTACTCTGTCCTCCCTCTTTCCAGCCTCGCTGCCACCTACCCCAGCAGGGCCACTGAGGCACCATGGAGTGATAGCAAGGGGCCAGGAGGCTGGGAGCAGGATGTCCTCTGTCCATGTCCCACTGCACACCACCACGAGGGCCAGGCTGACTCACTCCACTGCTGCCTCACTATCCACACCCTCACTAGTCCTAAAATTCCACATGCTCCGTGGCCAAAGGCTGAATGAGTAGGAGGGGCCTGTGGACACGATCCTGGAATGAGCCCGACGGGAGTGGACAGGGCGGCTACAGGCAGAGGTGGGACCTGACCACAGCCAGGAAAACCAAGGTGGCAAGAGGGCTGCTGGGGCCCAAGGTTGCCCCAACTCACCTGAAGATCTCAGGCCCCTCTTGGGACTTAGACTTGCTTGACCACAGATCATCAGGGGCAGGGAGTGGAGGGCAGAGGAAGTGAGTGGAGGGGGACTCCCAGGGCCTCTTGGCTTTGCAACCTTGCTGACAGGACAGGCCTCGTGACTGAAGGTTGGAAACCAGAATCTGACACTGCAACTGTGTGGCTTCAAGCAAGTCCTTGTTGCCCCGGAGCCT
This sequence comes from Tupaia tana, assembly GCA_026018925.1. NCBI lineage: Eukaryota > Metazoa > Chordata > Mammalia > Scandentia > Tupaiidae > Tupaia > Tupaia tana. The sequence goes on from JAKSZU010000004.1 coordinate 24,534,988, forward strand.
CAGTTTCCTTATCTGTAAATAGGTGATAATACCTACATACACAGGTTGGTTCTAGAGATCGAGCTATACCAGATGACACAGAACAGCCCCTGAAAGTGACTGGCCTCGCCAGCAGTATACCGAGAGAGCCCTGGGAAGCAGGCGAGGGTGTAACAGAGGGCCAGAGGGAAGCAGGGTCCACGACGCCTGGGGTGGCTCGCCCCAGCTGTGCAGTCTGATGTCAACATGCGGGCTGCTGGAGAAACCTCGATGCCCGCAGCCAAGCTTCCCACCCACACGTGAGCTGTCTTCCTGTCATCTCAGGGCTACTCTCCTTCCCATCTCCTCGGGGCTGGGCTGAGCTGCTCTGAGAAGGCCTGTCCGCCTCCTTTAGGCTGAACCGAGCCACTCAGAGAAGGCCCGTCCACCTCCTCGGGGTTCAGCTGCTGCTCGGATGGCCTACACACCTCCTTGGGGCTGAACCGTTCTGAGAAGGCCCATCCACCTCCTCGGGGCTGACAGGAGGCACCCTGTGAGTCAATCAATCAATTCCAAGCAGATGTGTACAGTTGTTTGGGTTAGAACCCTGGCCCTGTTCCTCGGCTGCGGTGAAACCAGACTCTCAGGTGATTCACAATTTGAAGGAGGCCCGATGCTGGATCCACCAGAGGGTGACGATAATATTTTCTTTCCTGTCTTACCTCGAGACAGGGTGGGGTTATTTTCCAGCCCTCTATTCTAGGCCCACAGCAAACCCAGTTTACTCAGTGAGTATTTATAGACCCCGGGCTTGGGGAAGCTGGTAAGTAGGCCTTCAAAGTGTGTGAGGACTTTCTCCCCCAGGACCACATTTCCCTCTCAGCTCCTTCAGGATCTGCTTCGCCTCCAAGGAGCCAGGGGAATGAGGATGCAGTTAGAAGCTTGCAGCCCGTGGTCCAGGGTGTGAGTCCCAAGTCAGACGCTTATATTGTTTGCCCTTCTACAAAAGCAAGAATAGAACACCTGGGACCAGCAGTTAGCGTAATGGCTATGTCGCTGGACTCCCACGTAGTTGACCGCGGTTCGAGTCCCGGACCCGGCGGCTTAAACTCACGCCGGGCGCGTGTGCGTGCGTGCCCAAGATCCCGAGAGGAGAATGGAGGAGAAGGGATTGCGGCGTGGCCATCCCCCCTGGGGGGTGATTTCCTGCTTTCTATCTCTCTGTCTCTCTCTGTCTGTCTGGCGAGCGCACGCGCCCTATAGCAAAAACCTCTCCAAAAAAAGAAAAAAAAAAAAAAAAAAAAAAAAAAAAGAATAGAACACCTAACAAACACGAATGTGATGAGATTTAAGTTTAAATAAGACATGGGGGGATTACGCAGGACCCAGCACATTTCAGTCATTCAATAAATGATCACTATTCAAATCAAGAATACTAAGACTGCTCAGAAAGGGGACACCACTGGCCCAAGGTCACAGAGCAGTAGATGCTCTGTGAAGGGGAGGTGGGACACCCAAGGCCAGGGGTGAGGTTCCGAGGCCAGCATGGCTCAGCTGGTTCCCCGGACAGTCAGATTCCAGGCAGGGCAAATGCCACGTGGCCTTCAAAAGCTCTGCGATGCCCTTCATGAAGAATGCCCGGTTAGACAGGCAGATGTCCACGTCTGCATCCGAACATGTTAGCGATGTGCCTCTTCTGTTGCGCCAGATGGGAGAAATATAAAAAGGCTGCAGGCCTGGTCTCAAAGCAGAACAGTTAGTCCTCATCCACCCTCCCTGGATCTCGGCTTTCCATCTGACAGCTGGGGTCAGGCAGCCAGGCTTCGGAGGCCCCTTATACTCTGCTCTTCTGTGCAAGTGGATCTGAACCTGCCTGTCATACGTGTTTGGAAGCTCCCAGCAGCAGCTGCTCACAGCACCGTGCTGAGCACAGGGACTAACTCGGCCATGGCCCAGTGAGGTCGGCTGCACTGTCACTATGCCGCTATGCAAAGGAGGAAAGGTAAGTAACGTGCCCAAAGTCATCAAAGAGGTTAAAGAGCCCACATTTGAAATCCAGGTAGTCAGGATCCTGAGCTACTCTGCCACCTCCACATCTACCCCTTTCCACACATACACACTCACACGCGCACACACACACACACACACACATACACGTGTGTGCGCATGCATGCCTGGCTCTTTAGTGCTGTGCACAGAAAGCCAGATCCCAACAGCCAACTGCTGTTCAAATCCCGGGCATGTTTACATGGATGCCCAAAGTCCTGAGGAGGTGGGGAAATAGAGGAAAAGAGATGGCAGCATGACCTCACTGGTAGGCGGTGATCTCTCTCTGTCTCTTCCTCTGGCAATAAACAGAGGACACTCATGTCCCATAAGCCAGCTCCCAGAGCCTCTGGAGAGTACAGCTCAGGGAGACAGCTGGGGTGATGCTGGGTGTTTCAAACCTGACCGTGGGCAAAGAGTGGTCCATGCCTGGCCTAGTGGCAATCAACACCCCTTGGAGAGGGCCCCAGAGGTCTTGGGCAGGGGGTGGGTTGTTGACTCTTCTTGCAAGTGACACTGCCCAGCCCAGGGTCTGCAACCCTTTGTATGACACCTGGGCAAACCCTTGTTTTCTCTGCACCTGTTCATGTATCTGTGAAATGAGGATAGTAACACCTACCACAGAGAGTTGACTTAGAGAGTCAACTACACACAGCCTTTCCAAGGTGAACTCTACACAGCCTCCTGCTCTTAGGAGCCAATGGGACAGCGCAGACACTGAATCATAAGGAGATGCGACAGCCCAGGTCCCAGCCTGGACCTTGAGGCCCTCCACTGCCCGGCCTCTGCCCACCTCTCACCGTGATCTGCTCGCACAGCACAGCCACTCTGAGCCACTAGGTAGCAGTCTGGCTCTTCACTGCCTCTGTGAAGGCCCTCTGCCCTGAATGTTCTTCCTCGCCCTTTTCCCTGGCAAACTCATAGTCATCCATCAGGACTCAGTTCAGTAGCCCCTCCTCCAGGAAACCTTTCCTGACTACTACAGGCTAGGGTGTTGCCTACTGCTGTGCTGGCTTCGCTCCACCCCAGCCTTGCTCTCCCTGTGTTGACCCAGGTGACACTCACCGGCCCCCACTACACCCTGAACTCCTCTAGGGCTAACACTGTGTCTCTTTACCTTGGGGTGCTCAGCAGAGAGCTGTTCAGTGAACACGGCATGAAGAACTGGTAATTGAACAAACGGATGACGCAGGGACGGACGGGTGCCCAGACACCACCTGGAAGATCCCCTCTCTGCCACCCAAGTGAAGACCCCTCTGTACTCCGGTGGCATTCTGCCCTTCCACTTCCTTACTCTTCTCCTTGCAGGGCCCCTGCTCTGGGCCAGCCTGGACAGCATGGAACGAACAGAGAGGCTCAGCACATACTGTAAGTCCCAGGCAATAGTGCCCCATCGGGTTCTGCACCAGCCACCATGTGAAAAGGCCAGGCTCAGGAATGTGCCGGAAGGGGGCCTGAGACAACCAGGCAGCCACCTGCTCCGCCGCCTCCAGGCAGCCAGCCCGGGCCAGGCCAGACCAAGCAGCCAGGCTGTGACAGCTGACTCTGCAAAGAGATAAAAGCCCGGGAAACAAGGGCATGCAAGGGAGGGAAGGGAAAGGGGAGAAGGAAAAAAATAATTTAAAAAAGGGTTCTTTTGGTATTTGTTTTCAAAGCCACTGACGAAAACCAGATTTGAAGTTTGAGGGAAAAAAAGGATTTGGGCCTTTCAAATTCCACTCTCCACTAATTGACTGCAGTCTCCTTTGAAAGGGCCCCAGCTCTTCTGAACAACCAGTGGCCCAGCTGGGACTGCAGTCAACAGCATCCAGGCTTCCCGGCTCCAGAGGGTCGCCCTGGCTGCGTGAGCAGATGGACAAACAGGCAGGGCACCGAGACCCTCCAACGCACACGTGGAGTCAGCCTGGGCTGAGTGCTGTCCATGGAAGGGAGATAGGTCAGGTTCAAACCCAGGTCTGCCTCCAGCACCTGCCTGTCAGGGGCTTGGGGCTTGTCTGAGGCAGTAGGGAGCCACAGCAGCTTCAAGCACAAAACTGGGGAGCAGGTTTTCTGAGAGAAGCAACTTAACTGATTCAACATCCTTGGGGCTCTAACAGTGAACACCCTAGGCCTCCACATCCCCTCCAAACTCTGTCAAACTGCCCACGGTTTCCTTCCCTCCTCCCCCTCTCCCAACGAAGTCAGAAACACCTCCCGACTCAAGCCCTTTCACCCTCCTGCCTCTTCCCTCACCTGGCCTCGGAGTGCTTTGTCAACAGCATCCCTTTGGGACAGCTTGGAAACAAATATCCCTGTTCCCATTCTGCACTCGGAAAGGTCAAGAATGCCAGCAGCCCAGCCCTGGGAAAATCCACTGATCGCAGCCAGACCATCACATCTCGCCCATATTGGGGCTCTCCTGCCTCATTTCTCACACAGACACCCGAGGGGCAGATGGACTTGCCCAAAGCCCCTCATCAGCCCTCGGGGGTTAGTGGTCTCAGCCCAGAGCTGACTGTGCATGATCCAGCACCCTGTCCCTGGTCAGGCCCACTCACTCATCTGGACGAGGAGCACCATTAGCCCTCCCAGAGCCACTACCCAAAAGGGACATAATACAAGGACCAAACCAGATATCCTGGGAAATGCCAGTTGTCTTTCACCCAAAAATATGTGCTGCCAGCAGGTGGCGTGGAGGTTAAGGAGGCTGGATCCCACGTGGTCGACTGTGCTGTTCAAGTCCTGGATCCGGCAGCTTGAAAGTCATAGTGCTTGTGCATGCCAAAGCAAAATCCTGAGAGGAGAATGGAAGAGAAGGGACTGTGGTATGGCCATCCCCCCGAAGGGGTGCTTTCTCACTCCCCCATCTCTCTCCAGTGCTTTCTCACTCCCCCTGTCTCTCTCCAGCGAGCACACACACACTGTAACAAACTAAAAAAGTGCTGCTGACTTGAAGCAAAGGCTGACCTCCCAGCTCTGTATACGCTGGTCCCTCTGCATGGAAAGCCCAGCCCTGTGGTGCTCGCCTCCTCCAGGATACCCTCCCTGACTCCTCTCACTCTACTTGGCACAGTGTGGGACAACTTTGCCACCTGCTGACTGCGCAAGGAGGCTGAGCTCCTCCACAGTGACCTCCCAGTGCCCACCAGAGGACCCCAGCAGTGTCTGGGGAGCAGGGAGGGCCGGAGAAACCTGAGCACTCTGGGAGGAGCCCCTGGGTGCAAGTTCTGACTATGGCTATGTGCCCTTAGGGAATTCACTTCCCCTTTCTGGGCCTTGGGTTCTTCTACAAAACTGTGGGTGAAAAACTCTGCCCTATCAGCGCAGAGTTGTCATATGAGACATGGAGGGTATGAAGGCGCCCTGTGACCATGGAGCTCTGACCATGTAACTACAAAGGGGGTGAGGCCACTGATGGTGACAGAGCACCAAGGAGGGGCGACCCGGTGGTGGAGGGAGGGTGACATCCAGAAGACGTCCTCCTGACATGAATCCACCTCTGCTCGAGCTTCACGGGAAGGAACAGTCACTCTGTCCATCTGTGCTGGCAAAAGTGGGGGAGCTGATGATCCCCGAGTGCTCTCTGCTGGGAACCGCTGCAGCTAGTCTCTCGTTTCACCCCCAGCCCCAAGGACGGTGGGAGCGTACTGCCTCATCCCACAGGGAGACGCGGCTGTCGGGGAAGTGCCCTGCTGTGCTCTCGCCCTCGGCTGAGCCCAGAGCTCTGCTTCCCAGCATGTCCACCCCAGCCCGCTCCCAGGCACTGCCAGGCACAAGCCTCACAGTCTGCTTCTGGGGCCAGCTGGCCAGGGCCAGGCCACCTCAGCAGCCCAGCAGGCCCAGAGCCCTTGAGCCAGGCCACACCCGCCCCACTGAATCCCCAGGCAACACTCTGCCCTGCTTCTGTTTTCCATTACGAGGATAGGTACCCATCAAATAAATCAGACTAATGATGTCTGATGAACAAAGATTCTGATGGTGGGACTCTATAATTCTAAACATCAGCAGCGTGGCAATCTGGAATCAGGGAGCCACCTTGCTTTGATGAAGAGAGAATGGCAGAAAGATGGTTCTAGACACTGCAGGTGGGAGGAGCTGGGGTTCCCTGCAACAACTTCACCAGCACCACTGTTAGGGAGTTTCAGGTTATCACACAACCTTCACTGGGGACCCCAGAGACCTCTCTAGCCCCTACTTTATATTACTCTGCTAGACAGCCCATCCTTAGCCACACCCGCCATACCAGCCCACATTACCAAGCCTTTGCAAAGGTTGTTCTTCTGTTAGTGCTGATGAATTCCTATGCACCCTACAACAACCAGCTCAAATGACACCTCCTCCAGGAAGCCTACTGAGCATTACACACAGTTTTGTGCTATAGAACTGTCTCTCCAGCTCACATGAGTTACGCTCCATCCTTTTTCATGTCTTTGCATATGCCCTCCTCTGCAGCTTTAACTCCTCACACCTTCGTTGTCTCAGATTTGAAGTCATCTCCTCTGAGAAGCCTCCCTGGTCGTCCACCACTGCCCCAGGCTCTCCAGCTCCCTAGCTCCCTGCATGGGCCCCTGCACTGCAACTGCTAGTTTGCAGGTCTGTGTCCAGTCCTAACCTGGAAGCTCTCTGTCCCTGGTGCCAAGCACAGGCCTGGCACCCATGAGCGCTCAGAGACGTGTGCGGAAGAAACGTGTGCAATCACTACCAAACAGGCACAGGCCAGGGCCATCTGAGTCCTGCAGACTGTGGTCTGAGCCCTCCGTACCCTGTCTCTCAGACCGCCAAGACCCGACTTCGAGGACCTGAATAAACGAGACGCAGTCTGCCATGACCCAAACTCAGAGGGCTTCATATGGAAGGAATCAGTGGACCGAGGAATCAAGTATCAGCTGAAACAGACACTTTATTATCCAGGCCATAAACCTGATTTACACTCAGGTTTCTTCTCTCCAGAAGCTCTGTAAAGTTTTTCATTTGCCCCAGCAAGCCTTGAGAACAAACCTTCAGAGAAACAGGAAATTACCCATCATGAGGGGAGGTGGGGGAGAGGGGCGTCCTAGGCGCTCTTGTCCTCCAGGTAACCCTGTCTTGGAGTCACCTGAACTCAACCTGGATGGGTGGGCCAAGCCCAGTTCATACTCCGCTGCAACAGAGCATGTGGCCTCGACAAGCGACTCACCTGTCTGGGCTTCGGTCTCCCCATCTGTACGATGACCGCTGGGAAGGAGACGGTGAAGCAGACCCAAGCTGATGTTCGAGGACGTTAGGATTAACAGAGCTGCGGGTTCCTGCCTCACTGCCATGCCACTCGGGCAGGTTACTGACGATCACTTCCCACACCACTAACACGAGCAAGCAGGGTAGGATGGTAGTTCCCTCCGGAGACTGTCATAAGCACCAAGGGAGGTCACCGAGAAGAGTGTGGAGCAGCATGTGCCACAGCCAGCCCCCTGCACTGCTTCCTGGGCCTCCCATTCCCTCAGTCGTCTGATGCCAGTGAAGGCAACAGACCCTTCCAGATCCTTTGTCTAAAATCCCCGTCAGGCAAGCTAGGAGGTGCATCGTGTTACCCCCACTTCACAGATGAGGGAGATGAGGCTTGGAGAGGCCTGTAATCCAGACAGCTGGGAGTCCAGCCCTGGACACCATGCCAACCTCAGTATCCTTTCCCTGACCGAGAATGTTTCCAATCAACTCATTTTGTTTTGTTTTGTTTTTTCTTTTGTTCACTGCTATATTCTCTAGGGCCCAGAATGATGCCTGCAATACAGTAAGTGTACGGTAAATATGTACATATAGAAAATCTCAAAACTTTCCCCCACACACTCTGAAATTTTACAGATACACTCCTAGATAGTCCTCCATGGCAATCCAGTGAAGAATATCTCAAAATGTCCTTCTAGGTTGTGGTCAAGGGCTCTAGTCTCAGAAGACTTGTCTAAATTATTAGGAAAAGCTACTGAATTAAGTACCGTCTGCAAATTTATTTTCCAGCTCAGTGTGAGATCAACTCATTTTGAAAAAAAGGGGATGGGACCAGCAGTTAGTGTAAGGGCTATGTCGCTGGACTCCCAGATAGCTGACCGCGCCCGGACACGGTGGTTTAAGACTCACACCGGGCGCATGTGCATGCGTGCCCAAGATCCCAAGAGGAGAACGGAGGAGAAGGGATTGCGGTGTGGCCATCCCCCCTGGGGGGGGGTGATTTCTCGCTTTCTGTCTCTCTGTTTCTGTCTGTCTGGCAAGTGCATGCGCCCTATAGCAAAAACCTCTCCAAAAAAAAAGGGGGGGGGGCAAAGCAAGGGGGTGGGGGACCAGGATCCATCTTTGGATCAGCTCACAATGTCTCTACAAGATACCACTAGGGTCAGCTGATTTGGCAGTTTCTCTCTGTACCACTGCCACCCCAATCACCAGCTCTCCCTGAAGTCAGGCTACCTGCACACCCTTCCCCACAGAGAGCTGGACCCTTTCTGGCTCCACTTGGGCATCTGCTCAGAGGCCACGGCCCCAGAGAGCCCCCCAACCTCCCAGCTAAAACAGCACCCTCAATCATCTGTCCCCAGACTCTTGCCCCACTTTATTTCTTTAACCACTATTTGTCGTATGACCAAATACAGTATTGATCCATTGTTCTTCATTAAGCGTGTATTATTGAGCACCTATTGCAAGGAGTTGTTAAAAAGTGTGTGGAAAATGTGTAGTATAAAAAACCTCCACATGGATTTCTGAAATTTTTTGCATCAGAATAAACTCATACTTTTATTCCATTTTCCATGAACTGCTTGGAGTTCCCTTAGATGTAGCAGAAGCTACCTGGGAGATGACAGTAAACAAAACAAACAAAAAAATCCTACAAACCAAGGGGGAGACAAATCACAAATATCAACATGGTCGATAAGGAAAATATACAGCAAGTCAAAATGCAAACAGTCCGTTTTATTAAATGAGCAGAGTAAGGGGATCCGGTGTGCTGGGGTGGGCTGGGAGCAGCACTCTGAAATCAAGTGTGGAAGGTGGGCACCTAGAGAGGGGAAGGAGTCGGGCCAGCAGATATCCCTGGGAAGGACGTTCCTGGCAGATGGAACAGACCGCGCGAGGGCAGTGTGTTTGGCTGGAGTGGAGGAAGAAAGGAAGAAGGAACGATTTGGTCCAAGGAGCCCGTGGGCCTGGGATCATCCCAAAGGCCACCGTGAGGACTCGGGCTCCCTCTCTGGGGAGTCACCTCACAGCAGCATAATTGCAGAGGAGTGAACAATGCAACTGGAGGTGCGAAAGGATCACTCCTGCACTGCTGGGCAGACAGCCGACGGTCTCACTCATGTGTGAGCCTCAGGTTTGTCTCCCCCACCAAAGACCTGAGAGGGCGGCACTTGGTCTGAGTTGATCATCGTCTCTCCAGGGCTCAGAACAGGCTTGGCCCCTTCAGGTGCTCAGTACGTGTCTGTGATACGATGAACTAAACAAACAATGAACGGATGCACTCCAGCCACACTGGCCTCTCGGCTGTTGCTCATACATGCTGGTACATCTGGCCTCAGGGCCTTTGCGCTTACTGTGCACTCTGCCTGGGGTGCTTTCCCCCCCAGGTATCTCTCCATGGTTCCCTCCCACACTTTGGATCTTTACCCAACTGCCACTTGAGCATCGTGGCCTTTCTTAGACGTGCTGTTTAAAATAGCACATTCCCCTCTCCACCACTTCCTGTCTCCTGTCCTTGCTCATTTTTTCTCTGTGGCTCTAATTATTAAACGACACACTCTATAACCTGTTTTGGTATCTGTCTCCACTTGCTAGAAAACAGGCTCCTGGAAGACAGAGATTTTGGTCTGTTTTATTCACTGATCAATCCCCAGTGTCTAGGACATTTGCTGACACAGAGCAGGAGCCCAGCAAATGCATGGTGAATAGGCTAGTGAGTCCTACTTATTTCTTTGTCCAAACTCAGTGAGCAGAAGAGCAGGCCAGAATGTCAGGGGACAGTTGAAGGGATGGCCTCCCCAACAGCAAAAACCCTTGCCAATCTCAGCCATGGCAGCACAGGCCAGAGTAGGAAGAAGGGCTGCAGCATCCATGTTAAGCTGGTCCATAGTAAGTTATCTCGGGGTAACCTCGTGAAGTGTGATCACCTGCACTGTACTCCAGAGGACATACAGAAGTTCAGAGAAGCTAAGTAATTCTCCCAAGACCATAAAATTTAGGAAGCAGCAGAACTGGGATTCAAACCCCTATCTATTTGCCTCCTCCAATTCTCATCCACAGGTCTATTGAGCGGTTGTGCTGTGTCTGAATCTGCAGTAGATCCTGAGGAATGAATCTTGAGCAAGAAGGCAGAGGCAAGGCACAGAGAGGAGTATTTCCCAGTGGGAACAGCACATGCAAAGGCCTGGAGGCAAGAGGCTCCATCCAGCTGGAGACCTGCAAGATGAGGCTGAAACGGAATGGGAATCCGAGCTCGCAAGGCCTTCCTTATGTGGAAGGCTTTAGGAAGGTCCTACCCTGGTGAAACACAAGTCAAGACCACTGTGAAGTACTATTACCACTATCTAAAAGACAGGCTTTAATGAGTCTGAGAGCATCTAGCATGAAGAAGCTGGGGGGCGGGGAGAGCACAGAAGCTTTCAAACACTGGGAGATGCATACTGGCCTATCGCTTGGAATCCAGCTGGAAATCCAAATTCCCAAGCCTTTGTCCCAGCAGTACCACTCTTCAGTGACACCCAAGAGCACTGGTTATCAAACAGGGGTCTGAGGACCCAGAAATTGGCAAATGCTATATCAGGCTTTTTTGTCCCAGAGACAGTTAGACATTTTCCAGCACACCACTGGGTATAACCTACAAAGCAGAGGTCTTTGGGCAGTCCTGCATCTTTTTTTTTTTCTTTTTTAGATTTTTGCCATAGGGTGCACATGCTCAGCAGAGAGAGAGATAATGAGAAGGAACGTGAGAAATCACTCCCCAGAGGGTATGGCCATGCCACAGTCCTTCTCCATTCTCCTCCTGGGATGCTGGACATGCATGTACATGTGCCCAATGTGAGTTTTAAGCCACTGAGTCTGTGTGGTCGACCATGTGGGAGTCTAGCACCTTAACCAGCAAGCCTCCTGCTGCCTACCACCACACACACACCACTGCATTGTTTTTAAAAGTGTAAAGGGATCCTCAAACCAAAGAGTTTGAGAACCATGGCTCTGGAGAACCCTCACATATGTGTACCAGGAAATGCATATAAGAGTAAGCCGAGCAGCACCATTTGTCAAAGCAAAAAGAAAAAGACCCTGGAAACAACCCAGATACCCACCAACAGAAGTGGATAATGCTGTCATTCATGTAATGGAATATTACACAGAACTGAAATGAACGATCCGGAGACACCTACGATGTCCAGGAACATAATGCTGAACTTAAAAAGCAAATCTCAGTATATCGAATAAAGTTCAAAATCAACTAAAGCTAAACAATCTATTTTTAGGCACACACACACACACACACGATTAACGAACTATTTTTATTTCTTTCACGAGTTCTTTCTTTCTTGCCAAAGGTACATGTGCACCCTGGAGTAAGTCAGAGACAGAGACTGAAAGGGAGAGGGAGAAAGCAGCCCTCAGTGGGGCATGAGAACAGCACCATCTCTTCCATTTCTCTGTCCCGTCAGGATCTGGGGCACACACACACACACACACACATGCACCTGGCCTACTTTTCAAGCCTTGGGGGCCAGGATTCAAACTGCACTTAGCCATGCAGGATTAAGCTCCCCCTTTTTTTTTTTTTTTTGGAGAGGTTTTCGCTATAGGGCGCGTGCGCTCGCCAGACAGACAGAGAGAGACATAGAGACAGAAAGCGAGAAATCACCCCCCAGGGGGGGGATGGCCACGCCGCAATCCCTTCTCCTCCATTCTCCTCTCGGGATCTTGGGCACGCACGCACGCACACGCGCCCGGCGTGAGTTTTAAGCCACCGGGTCAGGGACGCGAACCGCGGTCGACTACGTGGGAGTCCAGCGACATAGCCATTACGCTAACTGCTGGTTCCCAAGCTCCCTTTTATCATTAGGCCACAGGACCAGTCCATAAAAGTTATTTTAAAGCAAGTGAATAATAAACACCGAATTACTTCCAATGAGAAGACAGGAATGAAAGAAATGAAAATAAAGAAATAAAACTGTTATTATTCACAGATGATGATCATAAATCAAAAAGGCGGCTGGGCCCACAGCACAGAAGCTAAGCACTGTGCATAAAGAGCCAGTTCCCACATGGCCAACCACAGTTCACATCTCAGCCCCTGAGGCTTGAGAAACATGCTGGGAGCATTCACACACATGCCTAGGGTCCTGACAGGCTGGAGAGTGGAGAAAAAAAGGATTGCAACATGACTAGGCTCCATTGAAAAGTGCTTTCTCTCTCTCTGAGGAGTGTACATGCTCTCTGGCAATTAAACAAACAAGTAAATATCTAGAAATAAATGATTAGCATTAATAAGTGACTTTGACAAGGTCAATAGACAATCTGTGAATACACAAATCCTAAAATGAATACCCAAAAATCATAAAATGTATATTTATCTGTAATAAGCAGAAAAGGAAATTTTTAATATATCATTTACGGTAACATAGAAAACTATCAAGTAGCTGGGGATAAATCTGATACAAGATGTGCAGACCTATACACAGAAAATTACAAAATATTGAGAGAAATTAAAGAAGGCCTAAATGAATTGGGGATAACTGATTTATAACAAAGGTGGCCCTTTTAAAATGTGGGAAATGTATGTTCAATAGAAGCTGTTGGCTCAGCTGGATTTCTATACTGAAAAAAAAAGGAAAGAAACTTGATCCCTATCTCATGCCATGCACAAAAATAAAATCCAGATGGATTATAGATCTATATATGAGATATAAAACAACTAAGCTTCAAGAAGAAAGTATAAAAGACTATTATCATGGGACCAGCGGTTGGTGTAATGGCTATGTCGCTGGAATCCCATGTAGTTGACCGTGGTTCGAGTCCCAGACCTTGTGGCTTAAACTCATGCCGGGCACGTGAGCGTGCATGCCCAAGATCCCAAGAGGAGAATGGAGAAGAAGGGATTGCAGCATGGCCATCCCCCTGGGGGATGATTTCTCGCTTTCTGTCTCTCTGGCAAGTACATGCACCGAAAAAGAAAAAAAAAAAAAAAAAACTCCCCCCCCCCAAAAAAAAAAGACTATTATCACAATTTGAGGTAGGCAAAGATTTCTTCTCATTTTTTTTTTTTTAAGGTTTTTGCCACAAGGCACATGCACTTGCCGGAGAGACACAGACAGAGATAGTGAAAGGGTAAGTGAGAAATCACCCCCCAAGAGGGGATGGTCACCCTGCAATCCCTTCTCTATTCCCTCTTGGGATTTTGGACACACACACACGTGTGCCTGGCATGATTTTCAAGCCACTGGATCTAGGATTTGAACTGTGGTCTGCCATGTGGGAGCCCAGTGCCTTAACCACCATACCATTTACTGGCCCTGGCAAAGATTTCTTAAATGGTATACCAGAAGCACTAACCATACCATTAATAAAGTAAATTAAACTTATAATTAATAAACTATTTTAAAATTAAGAGCTTCTACTCATCAATAGACACCATTAAGAGGAAAGTAGGGCAGGCCTGCAGGTGGCCTGGTGGTTAAGGTGCTGGATCCCACATGGTCAATTACTCAGTTCTAGATCTGGACCCAGTGGCTTGAAAACATACCAAGTGTGTGCGTGCACATGCCCAAAATCCCGAGAGGAGAATGGAGAAGAGATTACAACATAGCTATCTCCCCTGGGTAGGGAGTGATTCTTTCCTTTCACCCTGCTCCATCACTCTTCAGTAAGTGCAAAAAAAAAAAAAAAAAAAAAAAAAAAAAAAAAAAAAAAATCTAAAAAAAAATTTTTTTAAATTTTAAAATGTTTTTAAATAGAGAGGAAAAGAGCAAGGCTTAGAGTGAAAAAAGATATCTGTAGCATAGCTAACTAATAAAGGTCTTGGATCTAGAATACATAAAGGTGTTCTATACATAAAAAGGCAAACAGTCTTAAGTTTTTTAAAAAAGGACTTGAACAGGCATTTCACAAAAGATAATACTCAAATGGTCAAAATATATGAAATGGTCATCGATATCACCGGCCACTAGAAAAGCACAAATTGAAACCACAGTAAGACACCACCATGCACCCATCCAAATGGTTAAAATGCAAACAGACGAGCAACACCAAGCGTTGATGAGGATATGCAGCAAGGGAACTCTGATCTCAGCTAGTGGGAGAGTTACCTCTTTGGAAAATATACTAAGAATGAAAATGGGCAGAGTTATGGCTCAGCGATGTTATTCCTAAATATATACCCAACAGAAGTACATGTACAACATGAGATAGGCCCAGCTATCTCTATAGTAATAGTAATGGTCTCCATGACGATAAGTACTCCATTACTATGAATAAACCTATAAAGCCATACAACAGCTTAAATAAATTCCAGAAATATTGTATTGAGTGAAAGAGGCCAGACACAAGAAACTACTTACTGTATGATCCTGGCTATATAAAGCTCAAAAACAAGCAAAACCCATCTGCAGTGTTAGAAGCCAGGCCCATGATTACCCTGGAGAAGGAGAGAGAGTAGGGATTGGGAAAGGACAACTGTGAGGCCTTCTGGAATGATAATACTCTATTTTTCACCTAGCACTGGTTTCACATTTATATTCTTACCATGATATTCTTCAAACTATACACTTATGACTTACTATGTGTAAGATGCACGTCTTCGGGGCTGCTCAGTCTCTGGGGTAGCCCATCTACTTTTCCTTTTGGGTAATAGTTCTCCCCATTCTGTCAGGGGAAGGCCTGAAACTGTTTGCCCATCTCCCTTCACAGGGCTGCTCCATTCATGGAGTAAGTAGTCTGTTCTGTACTTTCCTTAATATACTTGTTTTCTTCCCCTCCCCCCCGAAAAAGAAAAAAAAGATATACTTCAATGGGCCAGCCCTATAGTACAACAATTCAGTGCTGTGCCGAGGAAGCCAGATCCCACATGGCTGACCATGGTTCACATCTCAGCCCCAGCAGCATGACAAAACATGCTGGGTGGGCACACACACATCCGGGATCCTGAAAGAATAAAGAATTGAAGAGAAAAAGATTGTGGAAAAACCAGACCCACTGGGAAGTTCTCTTTCTCTCTCTCATGTGTGCTCATGTGCTCTCTACCATAATATATATATATTTTATAACAAAAAAGTATAATTAAAGTAGACTAACAGGAACAATATTCAGTAAAGTGATTACCTCCTGACCAGAGGCAGAAAGGCAAGATATGAAAGAACAGGAGCGTACACAAACAGGAGTGTGGAGCAAGGTCTTCAAAAAGTTCCTGGAAAATATATATCATCAAGAAACTATGTGTGAGTTTTCGAGTGTTTTTTGCACCAAAATAAATTAGTATGTTATTTACAGTTCCTGACTTTTTTGAAGTCCCTGCATGTGCTATCTAGTGTTATGGTTTGGATGATGGTTTGTCCTCCATAGTTTCATGTTTTGGAATTTGATGTTGGGAGCTGATGAGGACTTAGTGGTGATGAATGGATCATGATGACTGCATCATGAAGGTGGCAGTCTCAAGAATAGATTAATGAGGGACCAGTAGTTAGCGTAATGGCTCTGTCGCTGGACTCCCATGTGGTCGACCACAGTTCAAGTCCTGGACTTAAATTCACGACGGGCATGTGTGCATGCATGCCCAACATCCTGAGAGGAGAAAGGAGGGGAAGGGATTGCGGCGTGGCCATCCCCCCTGGGGGGTGATTTCTCACTTTCTGTCTTTCTGGTGAGTGCACGCGCCCTATAGCAAAAACCTCTCCAAAAAAAAAAAAAAAAAAAAAAAGAATAGATTAATGATGAGTCATGAGACCCAGTGAGTTCTAGCTCTCATGAAAATGGTTTAGATTTCACAAGAGCTGCTTGTTATAGAAAACTGTCAGAAGCTCTCTCTCTCTCTCTTTCTCGCTCTCGCTCTCACTCTCGCTCTCTGCAAGCTGTGCTTCTGTTGGCATGGAGCAGGCCAGCCTCATGCCAGCCGTATGCCAGACCTATGCCTTTGGGCTTTCCAGCTGCCAGAATTCCAGGTCAAAATAAACAGGGCCCTATTATTTTAAACTCATCCAGTCTCAGGTATGTGTTAGCAACACAACAATGGGCTAAGCCAGCTAGAGCTCAAAGTCACAGCATGAGTGGTTCATTACACTGGGGATGTAGGGTGGAAGAGAGATGGCAGAGAGAGACAGACGGATAGTTGGGCACATTAAGGGACTAAAGACAACAGTGACACAACTAAAAACTGTGCTCAATTCGATTCTATGCATTTCAGATTAAAAACATAAATGCATAGGCCAGATGCAGCAGTGTGTGCTGGATGACACTGCTATATGGCAGGCTGAGGCCACATGGGAGGCCCAGGTTTGATTCCTGGCCATCCTAAAAGCCAGGCAGAGTGGCATGTGCCTGTAGTCCTGGTTGTTCTGGAGGCTGAGGCAAGAAGATTATGACACAGTGTGACTCTGTCTTAAAACAAATCAAACAAAAAAGTATTAAAAGACCACATTCCAGCAAGAGATCACCAGGCACAGAATAGCTCCCACCTCACGAGGCAACCAAGTAGCATAGAGGTATGCCCAAACTGGGATAAAATAAGTATTGTTTTCTTGAGTTTTTTTTTTTTTTTCTTTTCAGCATTTGAACAAGTCAGATCTCTGAGAAATAATTAATGAGAAGAGGAATGGCTGAAGCAGGGGTGCCCCCAGGGCTGGCATCCCACCCCTCCATCTTCAGCACTCCCTCCTGAGGCTTTCACTTCCTCGTGGCTGGCAGTTGCCTAATTAGCACAGCCTCTGTTCAAACCCTCTTGCTGCCCTCGCTCAGGCATCGAACACTAGCCTGGGAAGCCCTGGCTACTGGGCCAAATGAGTTAACAATTTCCTTCCAGCCCTATGGCGTTTCTAAAATGCTGGCCCTCTTTTTTTCATAGCCTGTAAGAGCCAGAGTTTGAGCCCTTTAACAGTCCAGTTCTGGGCTGGATCTGTCACCACGACAGTAAAAAATAAAAATTAAAAAAAAAAAAAGTTTAAGTACATCGTGTGCTTATAATAAATAGTTTGCACAGAATTATTCATTCCACATATGGGCAGAGCGATGCCTTTAATGTGCACATGGTTTGCGGAGAGCCCATAACCGAGGTTGTTACCGGGAAGAATGTGGAAGTCGTTTTCTACTATTAAATAAGGGAAACAAGGTTCTCGTTTTAAAATTAATTCAATGAAAACTATTAAGCAGTTGGCCGTGAATGCCTCAGTATTTTTTCCAAACTGATACTAATAAGGACTCCCAGCCCTGCCTAAACAAAAACACAAAATTAACCACATAAGTTCCAAGCACATTTTCTCAGAGCTGTTGTTCCTCTGAAACACGTAACCAGGAGGAATACACAGACGCAGCAAAACTTAAGACCCAAATCTTGGTGACACTGTCTTCAGGTGGGTCTGGATGGCGAGTCTGGCTTGTGGGTGTCAAGCAGTGGGTGAGTAGAGTGTGGCCCTCTCTCTGTTCAACAATCGGTTGATAAATGCAGCACACCAGACCCCACGGGTCACTGAGTACTGAGGCGTGCAAGGACTCAGGGTGAATGAGACGAACACAAGACCCCAAGGCATCACTATGTGGTCAGTCAGTACTGATGAGACAGGTGGTGGAGGGGAAAGACTACAGGACTCAGAGTCAGACAGACCTGGGTGTAAACTTCAGATATGCCACTTCCTAGCTCCCATGGTCTGAGTTCTTATCTGTAAAACGGGCTGCTCCGTGCGTGCGCTGTGTGCCTGCATGTAACAAACCCAGCACGTGCTTCGCACATCAAACGCTGGGTCCCTTCTTCCCTTCTGTGCTGGTGACGCAGAGTTGAGAGCTGGACCAGGTCAGGTCCAAGTCCCTGTCACTTGTGAGACCAAGTGTGCTGTGGGCATTCAGGGGGACAGGGGCTTGGACCTGAGTTCCAGGGGCAGGTCCCCCATCTGCTATTCTTAGAAGGGCATCTTTAGCTGCTGGGCACTTGGATCAATGCTGAACAGAAAACGGGGCATCAGGGGCAGTATGAAGGCCAGGCTCTGGGGACAAGGGATCTTTGGGAGCCTCAAACCACCCTGGGATGGTCAGATTACATGTCCATGTCCCCAGACCTATGACCATGTACCCCTGAGAGCAGGGAGTACTCCCTGACTCATCTCTGAGTCCTCAATGCCCGGCCAGGCCAGAAGCAAACCAAAACTCCACAAAGGTTAGTGGATAAACAGTCCGCAAGGATGTCTCCCCGGTCTCCTCTGCTGTCTTCGTCCCTGCACAGCACGATCCTCCAGGATCACCCCTTTTAAGCCAAGGTCCAGGATGACACAAGGTGACCCAGAATGTGCAACTAGTCCTGAGATGACACTAAGACCAGCTAAGGCACCAGAAAGGAGAAGGGGCGTGACAGCCTTGGCCTCACTACCTCTGCCGCGTGGCCCTGCATATGCCACTGAATGTTCTCACCGGGCTTCTGCCTCCCCATCCTCATGTGGGGATGACGGCACAGCAGCTCCTGCTCAGGCTGCCGAGGGATGTGCTGGCGTAATGGAGGAGAACGTGTGCTGTGCACAGGGGTGGGGGGCGCTCACCACTTCCCTCTCATCTCTCTCTCAGCACATTCTGATGACTCACCGATCGGCTTGGGCACAGACAGCTCAGAGGGAAAGGAAAGGCAGCTGGGACCTGGTGACTGGTGCTAATGGGAGCTCAGCAAAGGCTGGACCGATAGAGACAGGTGGATAGACTATGGATGGGGATGATGAATGAAGAAGACTCAAACCTTGAGGTCTTGGTCCCTCCCCTCTAACAAGCAGCCTGCTGTGCTCTGTCCCCAAAAGACCCACACTGGATCCCCCCTCAGTGGAAGTGCCTAGAGACCTTGGCCCAAGGAAGGACAGAGATGTCCTTCCCACTCTGTCTTTCTTTCTGGATGTCTCCATTCTCTCTGTCTTTTGGTCTCTTTCTGCAGGTCTCTGCAAAGGGAAGGAGGTCCATCAGTGTGGAGGGCAGTGAGTGGAGACTGTCTCATTCTGCTGTTCTCAGCAGGTAGTATCCTTCTCTCTCTTTTTCTGGCCTTTCTCTCTCCTCCTTTCTTTCCCTCTGTCTTTCCCCTCACCCCACTGCCCGGCTGTCTTCCCAGCCCCGTGTGAGCGCCTCGCCTCCCGCTGCCACAGGTGTGCCTGCAGATGTTCTACCCAGGGAGACGCTGCTTGCAACCAGTGAGAGGATCAGGGTGAGACAGACACCCCTGTTGAAAGGAGGCGTGGCCTGAAGCTAGCTGTGACCCAGTTCAGTTCCTGCTCTGCCCCCCTGCCCCAGTGCATCTCACCTCTCCCCATCCTAAGCTCTCCCCTCGTCCCAGCCCTCCTGGCTTCTAGCAATGAGCAAAGACAAAGGAAGTCTCCCAAGTGAGAGGTCTTCTCCTGGACCAAACCCTATGAAACAGAGAGCCAGGGAACCGGAAGTCTTTTTCTAAGGGGTTCTCAGCCAAAGTGTTGCCACCCCTTGCAGGGAGCAGATGCAGAAAGCTCTGTGAGGACAACACCAAATTTCACATGGCTTGAGACTGAGACACACAAGAACCCTGAGCACAGCAGCCTGGCACTGCCGAGCTGCCGAGGCCTTCCACCCACTCGGTTATTCAGCAACTACATGCTGAGCACTCCTCTGGGACAGGCACAGGTCTAGGTACTAGGGACAGAGCAGTCGACTGGATGGGCCGAGTCCCTGCCTGTATGGAGGACTCAGATAATGGCAATCTACATAGTCAGAACATGGAGGATGTCGGGGTGAAGGCACCATTCATTGTGAGAGGAGAAGGTCTGGCGGTAGAAACACCCCTAGCTCGGTTCTGAGCACACAAAATCTGAGGTGCTACTAGGGCGTACCCGAGGACATACGAGAGGGCAGTTAGATGACCAAGTCTGAGTTCCAGGGAAAGGCCCAGCTGGGCATACAAATGTGGGAGTCTCAGCCTGGACGAGCTCACCAGAGAGACAGGAAGGACAGAGAGATGAGGTGGGACCAGGACAGGGGACAGGGGCCTGGGGAGAGGCAAGAAGAGGCCACCGCAGAACAGAGGGAAGAAGGTGCATCAGTGTGGATGGCAGTGAGCTGTTCAGACTGCAGTGACCATGCCCTAGTGACACGGCAGTCCTGGTGGCCTTCGCAGAAGCAGCGTCAGCACAGCTGTGCACCTGAGAGTTGAGTGTGGGCACAGAAGAGAACGGAGAGAGAGAAAGCACAGCTGCCTCTGCTGAGGCGTTTTGTTGGAAGGAAAGGAAAGGAGGGAGGAGGTCACTTTTGAGGGGGGCGAATCCAGAGGTCTATTTTGTTTTCTAAAAGAGCAAAAATAGCAGCCTGCTCGGTGGGACAGGAATGACTCAGAAAGGAACTGTTGGCGGCACAGGAGAGGTGGGCTGCCGCAGCCGTGACCTGGAGCAGGTGAGGGACCTGGTGCACCATGTGATGTGGCACCCTCCACCCAGAGGCTGGCTGGGCCGGGGGGCCTGTCCTCAGCTCCAGATGTGGAAACTGAGGCTGAAAACAGCTTACCTGCACTTCCAGATCATTCACCAGAAGTTTTCTTCCTCACCCTGCTTAAAAACTCTTACAGGGAATGGAAGAGAAGGGACTGTAGCAGGGCCATCCCCCTGAGTGGTGATTTCTTGCTTTCTGTCTCTGTCTCTGTCTCTGTCTCTCTCTCTGGTGAATGCACATGCTCTATAGCCGAAAAAAAAAGTCTCAAAACCAAAAATACTCCTATAAGGACCAGCAAGTGGTATTGTGGTTAAGGCACTGGATCCCACATGGCCAACTGTGTGGTTTGAGTCCTAGACCCTATGGCTTGAAAAACACATTGGGCCTGTGTGTGTGCATGCCCAAAACTCCCAAGAGAAGAATGGA
Organism: Tupaia tana; assembly: GCA_026018925.1. Lineage (NCBI taxonomy): Eukaryota > Metazoa > Chordata > Mammalia > Scandentia > Tupaiidae > Tupaia > Tupaia tana. The sequence goes on from JAKSZU010000004.1 coordinate 24,556,012, forward strand.
GGAGAAAGGAGCATGATGTGGTCATTCCTGCGGGAGCTGATTTCTTACTTTCCCACTTTCTCTGTCTCCCTCTGGCGATCACCAAAAAACGAACAACCTAAAAAATTTAAATCTCCCACCAAGAGGGCAAACAATCTATATCTTAGCCCATATTTAAACAAGTACAGGAGCTGAGTGTCAGCCACTTGGTGAAGAGACTTAGCTCTGTAGCCAGATTTGAATCTCTGTACTCCTTAACTTTCCAAATATTTCCAACACACACTAAAATCTGATCATCGTTGCTCTAGACCAGCAGTCTCCAAGGTCTTTGATCTCCCACCTACGTGTCAGGAGAAAATGTATCTATAAATGTAACTATTCTTACACTGTCAAATACACTCCATCCCATGGGAGCTACCAGCCTTAGTTACCCAGGCAAACCTCCGTGCACCTCTGTGTCCTTACCCATTTACCACAGACCTCATTATGAAGACCAAAGGAGTGAAAAATGCTGCAGCACTCAGAACGTGCCTGAAAGGCAGGGACGTCACTATCACAGTGACACCAAAAATGGGGCATTTCGTAAACAGTATCACATTTTAATATATCTTCCCCTGGCACCCCACCTTGGTGATCGCTGGCCCACACAGGGAGGTCACAAGGACAGGAATCACGTCTTTCTTATTCATCCTTTTTTTCTTTAGGTTTTGCCATAGGGCACATGTGCTCGCTGGAGAGATAGAAAAAGGGAAGGTGAGAAATCACCCCTGCAGAGCGGATTACGCTGCAATTCCTTCTCTTCCAGTCTCCTCTCAGGATTTTGGGCACACACGCACCCAACATGATTTTCAAGTCACCAGGTCCAGGACTCAAACAGCTGTCAGGTCACATGGGAATCCAGTGCCTTAACCACCACACCACCTGCTGGCCACTAATTTGTCCTTCTATTCCCTTGCCTGGGGCCAGCTCACAGCAGGCAGGCAGTAAGCTCTCACTGGCTCAGAGACCCACAGGTGGGTGAGGCCGCGCCCTGTGCACGCACACATATCGCTTAGTCCTTGCAACAGGCACTGGGGTAGGGGGCAACTTTCCATCTTAGTGAGACACGGAAGGGCTCAGAAGAGGAGTGATGTCTCTAGGATTGCAGAGTGAGTTATGCCGAGCAGGGACCAAAACCAGGTCACTGGATGGCTAGTCAGGTGACTCGAAGCCTCTCCCCCACCCCAGGGGTTCAACCCAGAGCATGCTGCAGGAATCTGGCCATTGGGAGCTGGGGGACAGGGGCTGGCTCTCAGCCTCATAGTTCTCCTGCCCCCTGCACAAGAGGAAAAGAGGCAGTGCTGGGGAAACACTCACGTGCTTCACAATTAGCAGATGAAGGAGGGTGGCAGAGCCCTCATTTCATGTAGGTGTCCATGGCACTGGCAGGAAGGGTGGGAGGGAAGAGCCGCTAACCTGATGCCTGTGTGGCCCCACCCCATCCCAGGAGGTGGTAAGGCAGAGAGGCTGGGGAGCCTGTGCCTTCTCCTCATCTCACACCCCCCTCCAAGCCAGGCTGCAGATCAGGATCAGCCGGTAAGGCTACATTCATGGCTTTCTGAAATGTCACCAAGAACAAAGCTCCCCTTTCTGCCAGCCCCTAGTATTTACAAGCAAGCACAAATCTGTGAGAAAATTCAATTGAACACAGATGGCAGGAAATTCCTCTAAAATGACAGTGGCCAAATTCAAACCACAAGACATGAAAATAACCCAACGTACTAGACATGAAGAACGTATCTTATAGACTTCTCCTCGTGCGATTTGCAATCTGTGATGGATTACCAGGAAGACAGACTGCAGATTTATTGGACTTCTGTAGAACACGGATTCCATTTGCAACAATTAAACCTTCCGTGGTTGAGATCGGGGTCGGAGGGGGCTGGCGGGAGATGCTGGAAGGAAGAATGTGGTGTGAAGCTGATAAAGGTTGGGTGTCAGCCTGGCTCAGGTCAGCTGGCACCAGAGGGTTGGGTGTGCCAGTCCATCTGAAACCCCAGGTGCCACTGGGTTGACAGTCCAGCTATGTGGCAGTGGGCTAGGGGGCATGTGACAGGCATCTGATGGAGCAGCTAATCAGCTGGTCCTCTAAGAATTAGTGATTAGACCAGAGCTGTGGATGGTGCTGATAACGGCAGGGGTCGTGAGGTGCTACGGGGAGGGTGGGTGGCAGAATCAATGAGCTGAGGAACAGAGATGCTGCCTCTCCCCAGGCCTTTGACAAAGCAGACATCACTAATAGATCACACCATCTCCTACCTGCTCAGCTCATATTCCTTTGCCTAATTCTGCATCCAGCACCAGCAAGCACCAATGTTGGGCTAAGAGCAGAACCTGTTTGCCGCCCCTGGGCTAATGCACTGGGGGCTATGTGGGAGGTGTAGGGCTATGTGGGAGGTGTAGACGTCCCGAGCACCAGCAGTGTGTGCAGGCATTGAACAGGTGTGCTTACATTCTGAGTGAGCTTGACGTATGCCAGTGAGCTAGAGGCGCCAGTGTGCAGAATGGGTCAGCAGCTGTGGTGTGTGGCAATAGGTCGGGGATTCAAATCTGGCTACGGAGCTAAGTCTCTTCACCAAGTGGCTGACACTCAGCTCCTGTACGATTCCAACTCCCAAGATTTGGAGGGGTTCAGATCTCCCCAAGGAGACTAGAAAGGGGTATAGAGGGGAGGGTTAAAAATGGCACAGGGCCAGTTGGTGGCTTAGTGGTGGAGGTGGATAGATCCCACAGAGCTGACTTTCGGCAGCTTGGAAAGCATGCAGGGCACGTGTATGTGCATTCTCAAAATCTCAAAAGGATCAATGGAGAAGGGATTATGTATGACCGTCTTCCATGGAGGTGTGTGTGTGGGGGTGCTTTCTCACTTTCCATCTCTGCCTTTCTTCTCCCGTGAATGCTCTTTAGGGAAAAAAAGGGGGGGGACCAGCAGGTGGCGTGGTGGTTAAGGTGCTGGACACACCCACATGGCCAACCATCCAGGACCTGGTGGCTTGCTTTCTCACTTTGCCTCTCTCTCTCTCTCTCTCTCTCTCTCTCTCTCTCTGGTAAAATTAAAAAATAAATCAATGAATAAATAAAATGAAATGAAATAATTAAAAAAAAAAAAAAAAGAAAAAGAAAGAAAGATGGCCACAAACTCTTCCCATTACCAGGTGGGTCCTGCCTCCTCCCCGGAACCTGTACAGGCCTGTGTCGGCTTTCCCAAGTGGACCTGATGTGGAAGTGAGGCTGTGCCTGTTTCCAAGCCCTGCCTGCATCAGGCAGATCCCCTCTTGGTGTCCTGGAGCCCTGAGCTGCCTGCTCGGGACGCCCCATGGAGATTACAGGGGAGAAGGGCCCAGCAGGCCCTGCCTTCCAGTCACGCTGCCAATGTGCCAGCGTATGACGGGACCAGCAGCCAGCTGAAGAGCACCTCAGCGACCCCAGTTAATGACACACAGCACACAAGAGTCACCCAGGAGAGCCCCGGATTCCTGAGCACAGAATAGTGAGACAGAGGGAAGCCACTCAGTTTTGGAGTCACTTATGAGGGAAGTTGTCCATCCTTGGCCCTCCTCCTCATCCTCCCTTTCAGCCTCATCCCCTCAGCCTGGAGGACCACCCCAGCCTGGGTTCCCAGCTCCAGACTGTCCCTTGCTAGCCACACTCCCTCAGGCCGCCAGTGACCTTGCAAAGCCAGGCTTGATGATGCCCAACCTCCAGCTGGTGCTCAGAGCCCTGTGGGGTTGACCACCCCTCCAGCCACCACCCACCATTCCCCTGCCCACTTCTATGTTCCCCATACCCCATATCCCTCTCTGCCTAATGCCCTGCTCCCTGGTGTCTCCGTGGCAAACTCCTATTTATCCCTCAGTGCCCAGCTCGAATCCAAGTCACACTAGGCTCTCTCCTCTAGGCTCTTCCAGCCCTCACCACCCTGTACTGCCACGACACACGCGACCCTCATCAGTTTAGGAAGCAGCTTAAGGAAGAAATGGAGGCTTTTGGCTTCTGTCTGCTCAGTGCTAACATGGTACCTGGCACAGAGTGCAACTAAGTTTTATTGAATAAGTTAATAAAATAGCAAATGCACAATTCAGGAAGTTCATTGCAGGTCCTGGCCCCAAGCAGTCTGCAGGAAAGAAAAACATGAAACGTTGAATTCAACAAAGAATTCCGACAGGCAGCATAGCAGTCACTGTAGCCTAAAGGTCAGGGAAGGGAGTGGCGGTTGGGGCCTAGGGAGTCAGGAATGACTTCTAGGTGAAGGAGGCCTATATTGGTGTCAGAGCCTCCTCCTCCAGGAGCTCCCCCAGGCTGCTTCTCGCACTCCCCATAGCTGCACTCATCTGCCCGTATTGTGGTACTGCTCACATGCCCCACTCCTCCCCAGTCACTCACTGCGGCAACCACAGTGCCCAGCCAGGCAGCTTAGAGACAAGCTGACCTCTGCCATGGCTTAGAAACCGGGCCAGTTGTCTCTCCTCCCTGAGAGAGAGAGAGAGAGAGAGCAGTGCAAGGCCCCGCCCAGTGTAGGCACAATGAAGCCAGCTGTCAGAATCAACGAGGAGGGAAATCACGAGCACTGTGGGCAGCAGGAAGGTCTGAGGGGCCCAAACCATGCACCAAGGAGCCTGCACCTCTCTTCCTGGCCACAGAGTCCCCTCCTACCAGCAGGGATCGAGGCAGGGTGAACGCAAAAGGTACAGGGCACTTTACTGAAGCCCAGTCGGTGCTGACCTGCACACAATGAGGGGCAACCTTGGACCCTGAAAGCCTCTTGGTGCTGACCCTGGAGAAAGCCTTGGGAAGGGAGGAGGCCAAGGTTTCCAAAGCGCCAGTCAAGGGCCAGGCCCATGGCGAGGCATTCAACAAGAACCCTCTTAGAACAGGCACCGTCAGGGCTGGAGGGTCTTCTAATCCTCTACGTATGGGGAAACTGAGGCATGGAGACACAAAGGACTTGTTCAATTTCTCAAGCCACAAAGCAAATTCATGACAGAGGAATACTTGCAGCCAGGTCTCCCTACTCCCACCAGGACACCACTCTACACAGCGCCTCAGTGGCCTAGAGTCAAGGGCACTTATGAGAACGTCTATAGCCATACTCCATCCCTGACACCTCTCCCTGCTGAGTCCCAACCTTGAGGCTCCACAGCACCAAGGACGAAGAGCCTAGACCCACACTCATCAGTTGGGCTACCCTGGAAAAGTCATGCAGCTACTTTGGACCTCAGTTTCCTCATCTATAAAATGGAAATAATAACACCAGACATAAAAGACAATGAGCACGTAGAAATGGCTCGATGTGCTGTAAGGACTCAACAAATACAATCTGTTGACTTTGTTCAATCATCCGAGGCACTGGATGATTGGAAGGGACCCAGCTCTGCTCCGTTCTGTCTAGGTGACCTTGGGAAAGCCTCTTTCTGTCTCTGAGCCCATCTGCCTTTTCTAAACGAGCCATTTGGCTACCTGATTGCAAAGATTTTGCCCAGCTCGAAAGCTCTTCCATCTGCTTGAGGCTTTCCCAGACATTCTTCGAGTTGGGGAGATACCATGTTAGAGAAGCCTCGTCCTTTTCAGACACCTCAAGTAAGGGAACCTCTGAAAGGCAGCAGGGCCTTGCTTAGAGCAGGCCAGAGACGGACAGCCCCCTTCCATCTCCCCACTCTGGCAAGGTCTTTCTAGCTCACTCTTTCCCATTCCTGCCCTGCCTCTCACGGCCCAGCCATCCTCCCTCCTTAGCAAGGAAAGGGTTGTTTACTCGTCGGTGTGGGAGGAAGTGTTTGTTCACCCAGCACCTACTGTGTGCCTTACAGACAGTCCCTTCCCAGCACAGTCTCCCCTCACTGTCACAGCAAGTCCGAGATGGAGGTTGCACACCTCATGCATACCCGAGACGCTGGCTCTAAGAGTGGAAGTGACTGGGCCCTGGTCACTCTCAGAGTGGCAGAAAAAGGACTCCAGCCCAAAGTGTACCCTCCATGCTCCAGGACCTTCACAGGGCCATGAAGCTCAGGGAGGCAGAAGGGAGCGCCTGGCCCACAGCCACCAGACCTGACGGCTGACCCGGGGCACCGCTTAGCAGAGAGCCTGGCTCAGCCTGGAGTGAGGCAAGAAGGGAGAAGGGTGGCCCAAGGGCAGCAAGCAGACTCTGGGCCCAGCCTAGACCTTCCTCCCTGCCACCTGCTCACCTGGCTGGGGAGGAGTGGCGCTCTGGGTGCTCAGGTTTAGGGGAAGGCATTCCAGAGAGCAGTAGGCCACTGCAGATCAAAGGCACCCCCAGTTAAGCAACTCTACCAGCTGGGTGGGGAGGAGGAGGACCACGGCTCCAGCTGGCAGGACGCACCATGGGGGAGGCAGCGTGTGGGTGGGAGCGCTGGCAGGCCCACATGTGAACCATCCACAGCCCGTCCTCTGGGCTGCCTCAGGCAGATTTCCCCTCCGCCCCACCCCGGGCTGTAGGACTGAACAAGACAGCACATATGAGCACATACATGTGTGCACATGTCAGCAGAGCCTGGCTCATGGGACTCAAGTGGGACAAGACGCAAAGAGAAAAATGGCAATACTTTTTTTAGAGAGAGAGATTTTTGCTATAGAGCACATGCACTTGCTGAAGAGACAGAGAAACAGAAAGAGGGAAATCACCCCACAAGGGGGATGGCCACACTGCAATCCCTCCTCCTCCTCTCCTCTTGGGATTTTGGACACATGCACACACGCACCCGGCATGAGTTTAAGCTGCTGGGTCCAGGACTCAGACTGTAGTCGGCTACATGAGAGTCCAGCGATGTAACCATTACGCCATCTGCTGGTGCCGCCAATACTTTTCTCTTTTTTTGGAGAGGCTTTTGCTATAGGGCGCGTGTGCTCGCCAGAAAGACAGAGAGACACAGAGAGATAGAAAGCGAGAAATCACCCCCCAGGGGAGATGGCCACGCCGTAATCCCTTCTCCTCCATTCTCCTCTCGGGATCTTGGGCACACACACACACACACACACACACAGACATGCCCAGTGTGAGTTTAAGCTGCTGAGTCCGGGACTCGAACCACGGTCGACTACATGGGAGTCCAGTGACATAGCCATTGCGCTAATAACTGCTGCCCACACCCCCTCCCCGCCAATACTTCTTGACCCAAAGATATGGGAACTCAGAAAAGGCCTTTGCCCAGTCCAGATGGCCAGGGGAGGCTTCCTAGAGGAGGAGGAATTTGAGCTGAGCAGGAGGCAGGGGTGAGGAGACTGAGGTGGGCAGCAGATTCAGGGTAGAGGGGCAAAGGAGAGGCTGAAGAGGCAGGGCAGGTTCATTGTGGATGGCTTATTTGCTCAGCCAAGCAACTGGGCTTTGTCCTAGAACAGTTTTCAGTAAAAGCCTAATGAGCCTTCACTAGAAACCACCCCCAACACTGAAAAACCCCAAAGTCCTGGTCTTCTAACACCCTTCTGACCCCAGGACCACTCCGCACAGGCTAGTACAGCAGGGAGTACTGAAAAGGGAGGGGCTAGAGAGGGGATGGGGCAGAGAGACTTAAATGCTCTCTGACTCAAGGCAGTGTGGACCTGTCAGTCAGGCAGAACCCAGACCTCTGGACCCCACCTACAGCCCCTCCTCTCCACGACTCCCCACAGGGCTCTGTGGCCCTCTGGGAGAAACGGCCCTCATGAGGGCCAAGGTAGGAGAGACAGTGAACACAGCACTAATATTTGGGACTAAGCTGGGTGGGGAGCTGGCTGCCCCAATCATGGGAGCCCACTGAAGGGTCACTGAGCCCAGAACTGCACATCAGGGGACAAACTCTGTGACCTGATGTCTCTGCTGGGCTCTGAGGCTCCAGACCTCAGAGCTAGGCCCAGTGTGGGGAGGGATGGGAAGCCAGTCACTGGGGTGATAGACTGATCAACACAGGTCATGAGTGTCCTGTCCTCGTAGGTAACCAGCGGCTGAGCCAGCTGTGGGAGGGAGGCCTGCCAGTACGGAAGGTTTGGCTAAAACTGACCGGTTAAGGCCCCCTGCCTCACGAGCTGGGGGAGCTCAGGGCAGTCACCAGAACCCTCTAGGCACCAGATCTTCATTTGTCAAACGGGGCGTTCTTTCCTGGTGGATGTGCCAGGCACGGAGCCACAGCGAGGGCCGAATGTATGCACGCAGACGTGAGGCACTGCAGTGCACAGAGCACTGTTAACTATCATTTGAAACAGGCTTGCAGGAGAGTGGGCCCCACGGGACCCAAGAGAACTGCACCCTTTGCCTTCTATTGGAACCATGTGTTCCCAATGAGGTAATGGCTGAGAACGCACTTAAGATGTAAATCCCAGCACAAATGGTAGTTGTTATCATCGCCGTTATCCTGAACAACAGTGATGTCCTCCACCACCACCATCATCACCATCGTCCTCCCTTCTCCTGCCACAGGCCAAGTGGCCAAAAATTACCCATGGATCCTGGGGGTGGGCCTGTCTTACATGGGACCATCAGCCTCCCAGTTTCCAGGTAACCAGGAGGTGTTTTTTTTTTTTTTTAATTTGCCAGAGGGTACGTGCACTCACCAGAGAGAAACAAAGGGAAGAGAGAGGGAGAGGGAGAAGGCACCTCCCGGAGGGCCACACTGCAATCTCTTCTCTTCCATTCTCCTCTCAGGGTGCTGGGCCTACACACGCACACACCGGCATGTTTTTCAAGCTGCCTGGTCCGGGACTCAGACTGTACAGTTAGCCATGTGGGATCCAGCTGCCTTAACCACGAGGACTTTTACTGGCCCAGGCAGTGGTTTCTAACAGGCGTGACCAACCCAAAAGGCCTCTACGTGCCATCAGTACCCACAGGTAACCCAGATTTAGCCAAGCTACGCTGATCGTCCCTGCTGCCCTTGAGCTGGGCAGGAGGCAGGGGTGAGGAGACTGAGGTGGGCAGCAGATTCAGGATAGAGGGGCAAAGGAGGGGCTGAAGAGGCAGGGCAGGCCTCAGATACTCGCCTTCAGGTATTGTCCTAAGCGCCTCCTTCTGCCCATGTCCCCATCCAGTCAGTCAGCAATAACAGCAGTGACAGCTAATGTTTGCTGAGCACCAGTCTGCACTAAGATTGTTCTAATCCCTTTAAAGAGGCTATTTCCCCTAACCCTGTAGAGCATACACTATAACATCCCCATTTCACAGATGAGAAAACTAATGCATAGAAAGGATAAGTAGCCTGCCCAAGGTCACACAGCTGGTAAACACTGAAGTCAGGGCTTGAAGTGATTCACTGACCCAACAAACTGCCTCTTTCATCTCCCAAATATCTGTCACATCTTTCTATCCTGTGCTGTGACTGCTGCTGCCGTCCTGGTCCAGGCCACCAGCACGTGTCATCTCGGGGTGACCACCAGACCCCACAGCCAGGTGAGTAACTGGGGGGGCTGGATCTAGCTTGTGCTTTTCCAGGTTTCTGAGCCCTGGCCCAGGGCTGGGTCCAGAGCAGGCAGGCAGGCATCGGTGAGCACTGTTTACACTGAACCAGATGGAACCCACCCCAGAGGCCTGGGGCTGCTGAGGCCGACCGGGGGGCTGCTGAGACTGCGATGGCTCCTGATGTCAGGCCCAGGCAGACAGATGGATCCCACGTCATCCCACTTTATCCAGCACTCCAGGGACAACCGTGCCACTGGACAGACCAAGGTTCTTCCAATCCCCAGCAGAGGATCGCTGCCCTGGGCACCAGAGGTGAGCCAGGGGAATGATTTAAGATGGGAGAGTCACAGGCTGGCCTCTGTGCCCCATTGCACTGCCCCCACTGCCCTGTGCCTCAGTTTTCCCATCTGTCCATGGGGTGAGCCATCCCTTCCTGGAAGGGCAGTCAGGGCAGCCAGAGACATGAACATCAGTGAATGGCTGGCCCAGCTGGCATGGGGCTGGAACTAGAGATGTGCCAGCTGCCCAAGACACAGGTCTCTCGGGGTCAGCAGGGGAGATGGTTCCGAGGCCAGCTGTGGCTGGCTCTGGGCCAGCAGTCGGGTGGCCCAAGGACTGGCCTTTACAAGGAGCCATGATTTATGGCTCACACTGTCAAGGAAGGCTCCTCTGATGTGGCTCCAGATGCCTCTAGAAGGAGCCAGGAGGGCAGCATGAGACCAGCCCAAAGGCCCCAGCCCAGGCCGTGCCTCCCTTTTCACTGACTTTCTTCCTTCCAGCTCCTGCCCACTTATCAGGAAGGTGCTAGCCAGCCTGAGTCTGAAATACCCACACCAGGGCAGAGCCCCACACCAGCAGAGGCCAGGTCACAGCCTCTACCACGATGGGTGTTAACACCACACTGCTCCTGCTGGCCCCAGTCTAGAGTAACCTGCATCCCATGTGCCTCCTCCAGGGAGTCTGCCAGGTGTTTCTACTCAAGAGACAGGAGCGGAGTATGGTGTACCAAATGTTGTCCAGCACCTGGCACATGCCAGTGCTCATTAAATATTTACCAAATGGGCCCAGCCTCAGTGGTGCAGGTGGTAGGATACCAATCTGCACTGCTAGAAACCACATGGCACTCAGGTTTGGATCCCAGGTGATCTTGCACATGGCCAAGGTCATTACCAGCTGGAAGGCTGGGGGTACCCCACTTACCTGTGTGTATGTGTGTGTGTGTGTGTTTCTCTTATGTGTATACACACTCTCTCAGGAATAAAACTCTTTTAAAAATGTACCAAATGGACAGTGAATTTGAAGAGTTAGAACCAGCAGGTGGCATAATGGTTACATTGCTGGACTCCTATGTAGTTGACCATGGTTCAAGTCCCAGACTAGCCACTTCAACTCACACCAGACAGGTGTGTGTACATGCCCAAAATCCCAAAAGGAGAATGGAGGAGAAGGGATTAAGGCATGGCCATCCCCCCTGGGGGTAATTTCTCACTTTTTTCCTCTCTTTCTCTCTGTCTCTCCAGTGAGCACATGCACCCTACAGCAAAAATCTCTTAAAAAAAAAAAAAAAAAAAAGAAAGAAAAGAAGGAGTACTTGCCTCTAGTGTGCAATCACACGCAAATAACTGTAACAACGGCAGTGCATGGGGCATCCCTACGCAGAGGGGAAGTTCTAAGCAGTTCACACGTTAGCTTTCATCCACTTCATGCAGTTTAGGGGCATTACTGTGTGCCAGGTGCCATTCAGAAACCCTGACACCCCAGCCTGTGATACAGCGGACAGAATGAAGAGATCAGAGAGTACATGGGCTGGTGAGACGTTCAACGCAGAGATAGCGGGGAAAGGGAGCTGGGGAGCCCTGGGGGGTATGACCGAGAGTAAGCCAGTCCTTTTCTGGGGGAAGAGCTTTCCAAGCAAAGGGAACAGCAAGTGCAAAGCCCCTGGGGCAACAATTTAGGTAGTGTTTGAGGACAGTGGGAGGAGGGGCAGGGCAGTAGAAGATGAGGTCGGAGTGAACAATGGTAGAGGGAGAAAGCCTTCGCTGTTGCCACCATGAGGGCCATGGCTTTTTCTCCCCAGTTTTGTCATAGGGCGCGTGCACTTGCCAGAGAGAGAGAGATAAAGAGAGAGAAAGAGAGAAATCACCTCCCAGGGGGGATGTTCACACTGCAATCCCTTCTCCTCATTATCCTCTTGGGATTTGGGGCACACACACTCATGTACCCAGTGTTTTTTCCAAGCTGCTGGGTCCAGACTCAAACCATGCAGTCACAGCCATGTGAGATCCAACTGCCTTAATCACCACGCCATCTGCTGGCCCGGGACTGTGGCTTTTAATCCAGTGAGATGGCAGCCTCTGGAGAGTTCTGAGGGAGCTTGTCAGGACAGAACCCTGGCTGCAGGGATGCCAGGGTGGAAGCAAGGAGGCCAGACGGGAGGCAACCATGCAAGCAAGAAGGGGCTTGATAAACAGGGCTACTCTGCCTGCGCTGTCCAGGAGAACCACCAGGTTTGGGAGGGATCTGGAGTATGGGATGGGAGAGACGAGACACAACGGGACAACTGAGCAACAGTAAGAAAATGGCAAGGCATGGGGGGGAAGCACTTGGGGGAAACAGGCGCTTAGTTCTGGATGTAAGCTTAAGGTATCTTCTAAATACTAAGGGAAAACAGCAGTCTAAAGATCAGAGGTGAGGTCCAGGCTGGACACACAAACTTGGGGCTCACCAAGTGAGAGTTAAAGACATGAGCCTGGATGAGATCACCAAGAGGGCAAGTGTCAACAGAGATGAGGACCCTGGGGAACAGGAAAACACAGACATTACAAGAGGAGAAAACGGCAGAGGTGAGTAAGAAAGACCTACAGAAGGGAGAATTGAGAGGTGTCCTTGAAGCAAAGGAAGAGGGTGTGTCAGAGGAGGAGTGAGCACTCGTCAGATGCTGCTGCAAGGCTACATGCAGTGACCCCTGCGTCAGTGACACGGAGGGCCTGAGACCTTAATTTTGGTGGCATGATGGGACTGAAGTGTGGGCAAAGTAGATTTAAGAACAGGGAAGAGCAGGCATTGGCTCGTTTAAACTTCACAGGAATCCTGTGACGTCAGTAAGACTTTGTTCATAGCTCCAAGTTAAAGAAAAACTTAAAAAGAGGCACAAAGGAGCCAGCAGGTGCCGTGGAGGTTAAGGCAGCTGGATCTCACGTGGCCATCTGCTGGATCTCATGTGGCCATCTGCATTTCAAGTCCTGGACCTGGTGGGCGCATCTGCGTGCATGCTCCAATTCCTGAGACTGGAGGAGAAGGGACTATGACATGCCCATCCCCTTGGGGGCGATTTCTCACTTTCCCTCTCTATCTCTGTCTCTCTCTGGTGAGTACATGTACCCTATGGCAAAAACTGGGGGGTGGGGGTATGCACTGGGCTGACCCGAATGCCCAAGGCTGCAGAGGCAGCAAGTGTGAAGACAGCCTATGAAATGGGACAAGCTGCTCCTCTCTGACCTCAGATTCTACTCCACCTCCCACCTCACTCTAGTCATCCCAGGGGATCAAACCCAGGCCTGGCAGACTTAAAGCCCAGGCTCTTTCCCGTAAACCATCAGAAACACAGCACAGAGAGGCATGGGGCCCAGGCCAGCCCCTGGATGTTGGAAATAATCACATACCCGCCAGCCCTCCATGGTGCTTTACTAAACCCTCCCTATCCACTGGCCTTCTGGCCACGGCGGGGAGCCAGCAAGGGGTGGCGAGGTCAGACTGCCACACTCCCAACACCAGTCTCAGCAACCTCACCCCTCTCCACAGGCTCAGCCTGCCCTGGAACCAGGGACAAGGGCTCTCCCAAGCTGACCCTGCAGCTCTGGTGCCTTGGTCCTCAGAGATCACCTCTCCTTCCACACCCCTAGAGGACATTCAGTGTGCTACTCACCCTGCACTGCTTCCTCCACTCATTCACTGCAAGGGAACCTCCTTCCCCTGGTGTCTTAGCTTGAGGCTCAGTTTCTCACTGGCAAAATGTGGATAATGGTGATATGTATATCCTAGGGCTGTGATGAGGGTAAGAAATTCACAGGCTGGAAGCACCACCATGGGGACATGTAAAGCATGTGCACATGTGTGCCCCCCACCACATGAGCTTAGCAGCATCTGCCCACCCACGTGGTCCACTCTGCATATTGTCCCCATCAACCTACAACCCTCCCTCCCCCACAGGGCTGGTATCCCATCTAAATTGCCCGTCTCCGACTTTGTACAGCATGCTGGTTTACACAATGCTTTCACAGCTCTGGAGTCAGGCCTCCTGATACGCAGAGGGGGAAGTGAAGGTCCAGGTCAGGGCAGTGCAGCCCCACAGCCATCCGACCAGACAGGGGCGGAGCTCTGCCACCATGATGGTCAGGCCCCACCATTTCTGGCCCAGCCCCTGGCCCTGAGGTCTGGCTCTGAGCTCTGTTCTCAACCCCAACACTGACTAAGCTGTCAAACACCTTCTCAACTATTTCTTCCAGACTGTGTGCTGCCTTCATTCATCTGCTGCTACAACAGGATGTCTGAGACTGGGTAGTTTATAAGGAACAGACATTTTTTCCTCACAGTTCTGGAGGCTGGGAAGTTCAAGACCAAAGCACCAGCATCTGGTGAGAGCTTCCATGCTACTCTTTACATGGTGGAAGGCAGAAGGGCAAGCTACTCAAACACTGCATGAGGCCTCTTTTATATATGTGTATATATATATATCCATATTTATCTTTTATGGGTGGGGGAGTGAGGGAGGGAGAGAGAACTCCCCAACAGGGTCTCATTACACTGCAATTCTTCTCCAGCCTTTCAGCCAGCCCGGATCACAGACACCCTTGGCATGTTCAGTTGACCAGGCCTCCCCACATGGCTCCAGTAATACACAGCAAAACCCCAAATCTTGTGCCTGAGGCCTCATTTAAATGGGTGTTGCACCAGCCCCAAGGCCTAGTGGTTAAGGGAGCTAGATCCCACATGGCCTACTGAACAGTTCAAATCCCGGACCTGACAGCTTGAAAAACACACCAGGTGTGTGTGTGTGTGTGTGTGTATGCTCCAAATTCTGATAAGGTAGAAAAATGGTAGAGAAGGGATTCACCATGACCACACCCTATTGGGGGGTGCTTTCTCCCCCTCACTAATGCACTGTCTTTGTCCCTCTCTGACAAGTGAAAATGCCCACTAGCAAGTTAAAAAGAAGTCCACCACCTGTACTGTATCTGTCCATATAGACTGAAATCTCCTGACATCCAGGGCCACTCCTTGTTGTATGCCCACACCCCGCACCCACCCTGAGCGGATTGAACCTGACAGATCATGCATTCAAGGATGGGGAAGGTGTTTTGGAGAGGACTCTGACCAAGCAGCCTGCAGCCCAGCCAGGACCAGCCACCACAGTTTTGTCAGACTAGCCGTGGATGCCAGAGGTTGTACTAACTCTGGCCACACGTGGAGACACTGCTCTGGCTTTTTATCTGCTTTTATCTTAATGACTCAAAGCAGACAACAAAAGTGGCTCAGTGGCTACAGCCCAGATAGGAATCCTATCTCTGGACTGGACTGCTCTCTGGATTCAATATTAAATCAGCCTTTTTCAGGAATGGCTCAGCTGACAGGAGCCTGGGTGCCCTCCTCGCTGACCCCATATCTCCAGCAGGTCAAGTGGCTCCCAGAGTCACCAGCACTGAGCCAAACAGAGACAGAGTAATTCAGGCTGTGTGAGGGCTTTAAACTGAGCAACCGCCCTTGGAACTAGAAATCCCTGAAAGGGCCTCCTCCCTCAAACCCAGGCTGATGCCTCCCTTTTCTAAGCCCCCTAGCTTCTTTGCATGTCATCTCAGGTGTCTCCATTATTTTCCATTTTGTGTTTCTTTTTAAAAACTTATGATATGGGGGACCAGCAGTTAGCGTAATGGCTATGTCGCTGGACTCCCACGTAGTCGACCGCGGTTCGAGTCCCGGACCCGGCAGCTTAAACTCACGCCGGGCGCGTGTGCGTGCGTGCCCAGGATCCCGAGGGGAGAATGGAGGAGAAGGGATTGCGGCGTGGCCATCCCCCCTGGGGGGTGATTTCCTGCTTTCTATCTCTCTGTCTCTCTCTGTCTGTCTGGCGAGCGCACGCGCCCTATAGCAAAAACCTCTCCAAAAAAAAAAAAAAAAAAAAACTTATGATATGGGACCAGCAGTTAGCATAATGGCTATGTCACTGGACTCCCATGTAGTTGACCATGGTTCGAGTCCCAGACCCGGTAGCTTAAACTCATGCCATGCGTGCGTGCCCAAGATCCCGAGTGGAGAATGAAGGAGAAGGGATTGCGACGTGGCCATCCTCCCTAGGGGGTGATTTCTTGCTTTCTGTCTCTCTGTCTCTCTCTGTCTTTCTGGCAAGTGCACGCGCCCTATAGTGAAAACCTGTCCAAAAACAAAAAATTTGTAATAAAGCGTGTGTGACACAGAGAGAAAGAGACCCCCGCCACAGGGTCTGTAACACTACAATCCCTTCATCCAGCCCTCCAGCCCACTAGGATCCTACGTGCACACACATGCACACTGTGTCCTGGGGCCGACCAGGCCAGGGACTCGAACTGCAGTCCACACGTGGCTGCAAGCTCCATGGTCTGGTACACTACCAGCTGCGCCACCCACGTTGGGCCTCTTCACTGTTTTACCAGTAGGTGTTTAAAACAAACTTCCAAGTTCCACATTTTAGCAACTCTCTAAAAGGAAGATACCTTCCATCAGAGCCCTAATGCACCAGCCCGATGAAGTTCCAACTGCTCTATGCTGGGTCTCAGTCGGCCGAGCAGAGCCCTGGCCTCTGTGTAAACTCCCAATGGGGAACTAACCAGTCTTGGGCTGGTCACCTGTTCAAGTCTCTAAATCCCCAGCCATGTCCCTCCAGGATGTCTTGTTTCTTTGCTCTGCAGCACCCAGAGCATCACCTGACCTGTAAAAGGTGCATACTGACTCTTTGTTAAATGAAGATGTTCATCACATTATTATTTACAATAGCACCTAAAAAGTTGGAATCAACCTACATGTCCAGCGTAGAGAAAGGACTATGTCTATCAGGGTGTATCCAGGCAAGGAGATACTACATGCCCATTCGACTGAGAAGATGGAGCTCCTGAAGAAAACTGTAAATAGACTATGAAATCTCTGCCATGAGTTAAATGATTTTAAAACCACACATGTGGACAGAGAACAGAAAGGAGCAGTGAGCAGGGAAACTGATGATGTTTTTGTAGGGTTGGATTTGTGAAAGCATGCATCTCATTTTGAGGTAGTTATTACTATAATGCTGTCAGTAAAGGACTTAAAAAATAATTTACAGAAGAACAGGAAGGTGAAGACCTGTCTTAATGGCAGGGGATGTTTCAAAGGAGAGAGGGTTCTGACAGCTGGAGCTGTTGAACATATACTGAGTCAACAAGTTGATGAGCTCTCAAGCTGCGTTTACTAGAAGGAAAAGATTCAAGTGCAAAAACTCTACACCACATGGGCCAGTTCAGCTCCTGGGCCACATCACACAGCGCTCAGGGACCACATTCTGAGAAGATGTCCAAGGCTGATGACTAGGACCATGGCTCGGGATGGGAAAGGCTAACTGGCCTCCAGTGCCTGAGGCCCCAGCAGAGCCCTGGGGGAAGCTACAAGGGGACAAAGCTCACTCAGTATACAAACTGCTTTTTCTATTTAAAAAAACAAAAAAAGGCTTATTTATGGAGCCAGCAGGTGGTGTGGTGGTTAAGGTGCTGGACTCCCACATGGCCAACCATGGTTCAAGTCTCGGACCTGGTGGCTTGCTATCTCACTTTCTTTCTCTCTCACCTTCTCTTGTCAAATTAAATAATAACAAATAAAATTAATTAAATAAATTTTTAAAATTTAATTTTACGTATCATTATCATAATCTTTTTATTTTACATTGAATCACATATATCTTTACGGTGTATTACATTTCTTTTTCCAGCACAATTACCATGCATATCAGTCAAGACAAAGACATTACTATCCACATCATCATCATCAAATAGCTTTTCATCATTTTTTTCAGATTATTATTATTTATTCTCATTATTTTTTAAACATTCAATCACTATCTATCATTGGCTTGTATAAAGACTTAACCCAACATGAAATACTTCTCAGACCAGTCCAGTCGAGTATAATACTATACATGCTGTCATCAACAGGTAACAAACCACTTCTGTGTCCCTCTAATGTCACGTCTCTCTATTTGTTCTCTTGCTCTCCTTCTCTATACTCTTCCCCCTCCCTCCCCGTTCCACCCTGTCTTCAGCATCCATAACTATTTTCATATTTGCTTGTATGTCCTCCAATATTGCTCTACTATAAAGTAAACATTTTTTAAAAGTTTATTTATTTTACTCATGAGAGAACTGTGCATGCACATGTGCACGAGAGAGTGGGAGGTAAGGAGGAAGGGAGAATATCTTGACAAGGTCTTGTCACACCATTATCCCCTCTCCCAGCCCTCCAGCTACCTAGGACGCTGGGTACATGTGGACACTGTGTGCTTTCAGGTCAACTCAGGACTGAACCTTCCACTGCCCATGTGCCTTACAGCCCTGTAGTTCGGTGTGCTATAGCCTGCACCAAGAACTGTCTTGTACATGTATTTGACTATTAGTGGTGGGCCTGTGAGCCAGTCATGGCCTAGTGGTTAAGGCAGCTGGATCCCATATGGCCGACCATGCAGTTCGAGTCCTGGACCTAGGAGAAACAAGGCAGGTGCATGTGCATGCATGCCCAAAATCCCTAAAGGAGGAAAAAATGGAGAAGGGATTGCAGCATGACCATTCTCCATGGAGGGTGCTTTCTCATTTTTCCACTCTCCCTCACTCTGTCTCTCACCAGTGAATGCACACATCCTCTGGCCAAAAAAATAAAAGATTGAGCTCCCTATCACTAGTGGTATTCAAGGGCAAACTAGAGACCTTCCGTCAAGAATATTTAAGAAAAATTCCATGTATAGTATGGTAAATAGAATGCATATTTATTAAGTATGTATATAAATTAGAATGTGCTTTAAATGTGTGTTATTTCATTGCCTCTTCATTGATTCTTTTTTAACAGATGAATAAACTGAGGCTTAGGAAGATGAACTAGTTTGCTTAGGTTAAGGCAAAGCAGGGATCTGAACCCAGATCTATCCCATTCTAAAACTTGTCCCCCTCCCTCCTAACTTTAGTTTTTTAAATATCTCATTTATTAGTAATAAGAGCACTTGAATCCTTCAGACACTCTCCTGTAGGATGAGAAAATGTCCAATGTTTCAGTCTGTGAGCTGTGGCCTCAGGAGCACAGCAGGCTCTGGCCAAGCTGGGGATGGCCCATCTGCTGGTCGGGAGGGCCAAGGACAATTGATTCAGCCCTGAACCACCTACCCAGCCACTCCCACTGTTCCAGGTGCTAACATGAGACAGAAGTCCAAAGCACATCCTAAGGCTTCCTAGGGCTCCTGCCGGTGCCTGAGAGTGGACTTGGGAAGCACTGTGGGGCAGCAGGCAGAACCCCAAATGAGGAATCAAGAGGAGATCTGGCTCCATCGCCTTGGGGGGAGCCAGTCTGCCCTTCCCCCTGCAAGCCCTGACTTCCTCTGTACACAATGGACCCATTCCATCTACCTAGCCCAACTCAGAGCCGTACAGGGCTCTGCCTGCAAGGTTCTCTTGCCTTCCTGTCTGTAAACGCCTCCACATCTTTCAAGGCCCAGTCCTGATGTCAACTACTCTGTGAAGCCTTTCCTGGTCAGCTCCTATTCTCAGGCCCAGAGTAAGTTCCTCTGTTTCTCCAGCACTCAGACTGTCGCCCACCCTTGGACGAGTCATCTGTGAGCCTTAGAGCAGACACCACATGTGACCAGCTGCACAGAGTGGGGAATTCCCTTGACCACAAGGCCTCTCTGCCAATTCAAATCTAACTTGGCCTTTGGGGCCTTGCATCTGCCTATCCTCCTGAAGATTCTAGTGCTTTCTCTGGGCCCTTGAGGCTTTCCACCTGCACTTTTCCCTCCCCACACAACCTCAGCCTTGTCTCTCTTTTCCAAGCCCAGAGTGCCCAGTTCAGAGCTCAGTACAGAACAGGACCAGGCCTCCCCAGATGCAGCCACTCACACAGCAAGAGTGTCCTGGAGCTGTCAGCCCCATGTGACTCTGCAGACACTGACCCTCCCTACCCTCCCCCTCCAACCTGGCTGAGGCAGTGCAGGCCCTTCCCCAGGCCCTGCCTAGCCAGACCGTCCCCCGTCCCCAGGTCCTGAGCCAGCAAGCACTCCGAGTCCCCGCAATCTCATGCCTATAAAGGCCAGAGCGGCGCCAGTGGTGGTGGAAGCCTCGTTCCAATCTGGGCCCTGCACACCCCTCCCTCTCTCGGAGCCCACGCTCAGTTTGGGATCCTGTTATGTCTTTAACCTCCCGTCCACGCCACCCTCCCCCCCCACCAGCATTTTGTAATTGTTGTTAGTGGAACATTGGATAGGTTTAGAGATGGCAGTGATAAAATGACTCTGGAGGGGCCTGAATTAACAGTGGGGTCACTTGCCCAGGGAAAACTGAGCCCCAGATACGAAGGAAAAACAAAATAAATCCATGCCTCCAGTTACACTGTATAGACAGAATGAGCCAAAAGGAGACTGAGAAAGAGGCAGCACCGTGGGGGAGGGGGGGAACCTGGCTTTAAGCCCTGACTCTGCACGTATCAACCATGTGGGTTTGGACAAGTAATCTCCTCCAGGAAGCCTCCCTTGAGATCCCATCTCAATAGCCCCTATCAATAGGCATCACTACCTGAGCTCCCATGCGTCTCCTACTACACTAGGATTTCTTCCCAGTCACGAACAGATCCGTTCTTAGTTACCCAGCGCAAGGCCTAGGATAGCTTAGTACAGGTGAGTGTTGATGAGATGGACAGACGGATAAAAACAGAAGAACCAAGGCCCAGTTGCTGTGGTGCAGCAACAATAGCATTCTGTAGAGCTGGAAGCCACATGCCAACCATGGGTTTGTATCCCCACGTTGGCCCAAAACCATGCCAGGTGCCAAGTCCTGGTAGCTGGAGGGCTGGGGAAAGGGGATCATGGCATGACCCTGTTGGGGGTTCTCTCCCTTGTCTGTCTGTTTCTGTCTGACATGTGCATGCACTCACTCTCTAGCAAAAAAGAAGTCCGAAGTTCAATCCTCTGGGCCTCCTCTTCTCTAGAACAAGAATGAGGGCAGCCCTCTTTGCAGGTACCTCCCCAGTGCCTAGCACAGTGCCTGGACATGGTAGAAGCTGCTCTGAGTGAAGGCAGAAGTGAATGGAGCCTGTGTAGTCTGGCTCCCCACAGGGCTGTGGAACCACAGCCGAGATAGGGGTGAAGGTGGGTTGCATCAGTGCTACCCACAGCATGGTCCACACTGCAGCAGCATCCCAGACCCCACCCCAACCTATGGAAACAGAATCTCTGGGCCCAGGGCCCAGGAATCTGGATATCAGCAAGCCTGCTGGGTATCAGCAAGTATGCAGAGAACACTGGTTTCAATCGTGGATCTAAATGACTAGAGTTCTCTATGCCCCGATTTCTGCCTCTGTAAAATGGGAACAATAATGCATGCAAAAGTGTTGTGTTACTGTATGAGATGCTGGGCGGGACACAGAAGCAATGACTCAGTCCAGTTCTGTTCTCCAGAGCTGAGGCTTGGGCAAGTCACGCTACCCATGGGGGTATGTAATGAAGCGTTGTACGCTGTGGCTAGGGTCCAGGGCTGACGTGGAGGCCCTCAGGATTAAGCTGAAACCATCCCCATAAGGCTCACAGTCCCACTGAAGCTGGTAGGAACCTATGAGCTCCATTTTACCGAAGAGAAAACCAAGGTCCTGAGAAGACGAGACTGACCTGAGGTTGTCCAGGTAGTGTGGGCCGAGCCGAGGCTGGCACACCGGTCAGATGAAACAAGGAGCTGTGTAAACACGGGGTGTCATGGCTGGCCTCCAGGCACAGACACAGCTATAGGGGATCTCTCCTCCTGATTCCACAGACACTGGGACAATCTTCCTCATTTTAACAGAGGTTCAAGGAGATGTAACTCTCACTCAGGTGCAGAGCTTGAACCCAAGTCTTCTGGCTCCGACACCTGGGCTCCTTCCCATCAGGGCTCTCACAGTCCTGCCATCTTATTCTCTAACCACCCCCTTCTCACCCCACCCGGCCCAGAGAGTCAAGTCAGGAGGCAGCAGCCTCAGGCCCTGGTCCAGGAATCCCCGTGCAAACGTGCATGAGAGGCCGGGAGGCACAGCTCAGTTTTACAATTTCTTGAACAGGACTTTCTCTTATTTTGAGAAAGAAATCATAGACTTGGTTCACAGTTCCGAGAAAGAAATTAATCCTTGGGTTGGGTATGGGATTCAGCAAATTAGCACTGTTTGCTCTGGTTTGGGGTTTGAGGTTTTGGTTAAGTCTGTGGGAAGCTACAACTGGGGACACCCCACTCCACAGGCCCTGATGGTGTTACCCTCATGGCTCCACCTGGGGAACAGGGTGAGAGGAGAGACCCTTCAGAGAGGGCCAGGCCAGAGTCTGAGCTCTCCCCCAGCTCTGAGGGCAAGGCACCCAGCCTCGGCTAAGAAATACCCACTTCCGCAGCTCATCACCTCCCCGCCCCAACCCCCAGAACCCCAAGCCAAAGGGACCCACCATACCCCATCAGCCCTGGCCCAGTCTTCCCCACAGTCTGTCACCTCCTCACTGCACTGGGTGCTCCCGAGGGCAGGTCTCTGGTACACAGGCCTAGCCACAACAGGTACTCAGTGACAAATCACAGATGTGTCTCTTAGGAAAATGAGTCACAGATGTGTCTCTTAGGAAAATGAGGCTGAAGCCAGCCTTTTCCAGCCCTCGGGCTGAGCCTTGCCATCTCCCATACTGTGTCCCAGGGCCAGAGGCGCCATCCTCCTGACCTCCTGGGCCTCTCTAGCACACTATAGGGTCGAGCTATGGCTGCTTCCCTCCCTCCCCTCCCACTCCAGAGTCAGGAGCTTTAACCACCCCTGGAAGTTACAACAATCTCTCTCTCACTCTTGACTCATTGCAGAAGGAGACGGGCTTTGGACAACAAGCCTAAGACTCCCACCGGCCAGCCATGCCAGTCTCTGGCCTCTGGGAGACCTTATCTGCAAAGTAGAAATATTAATATTTCCTTCCCCATTGTGAGAGAGAAAGGGAGACAGAACTAGGTATTTTTCATGGGATCCACAATGTCTCAATCCTCCTGCCCCAGCCTCCCAGTTAGCTAGGATCCCAGGCATGCATGACTGTGTGATCAGGGGACCGGTCTGGGAACTAAACCCAGGCCTCTTGTGTGGCACCACTGTGACTGGGCCTCTAAGACCTATTTTGCAGTTTCTCAAGGATTAAGTGAAATGACACAATGACGGGATTTGTAAAAGTTCATGAAAAAAAGAGTATTTAAAGTACAAGCTTATTGGGACCAGCAGATGGCATAACGGTTATATTGCTGGATTCCCATGTAGCTGACCAGGGTTCGAGTCCCGGACCCAAATTCCAGACCCGGTGGCTTAAAACTCACTCCGGGCACCTGTGTGTGCGTGCCCAAGATCCTGAGAGGAGACTGGAAGAGAAGGGATTGAGTCATGGCCATCCCTCCTGGGGGATAATTTCTCGCTTTCTGTCTCTCTGTGTCTCTCTGTCTCTCCGGAGAACGCACACACCCCATAGCAAAAACCGCTCTCGAAATAATAATAATAATCGGGACCAGCAGTTGATGTAATGGCTATGTCGCTAGACTCCCATGTAGTTGACTGCAGTTCGAGTCCCAGACCTGGTGGCTTAAACTCACACCAAGTGCGTGTGCATGTGTGCCCAAGATCCCAAGAGGAGAATGGAGAAGGGATTGCGACGTGGCCATCCCTCCTAGGGGGTGATTTCTCGCTTTCTGTCTGTTTCTCTGTCGAGCGCATACGCCCTATAGCAAAAACCTCTCAAAAAAAAAAAGAAAGAAAGAAAGAAAAAAGAAAGAAAGAAAGAAAAAGAATATTAAAAGTACAAGTTTATTTTGTGCAAAAACAATAGAAATCCATACAGTGTTTTCATTATATGCATTGTCCATGAACTTTTTGAAGACTTCTGTTTAAAGCACTTAGCAGAACAACTGGCACACAGCAGGTACCCGAGAAACCCAAGGCCTCCCTTCCCCACCCCACTCCCCACTCCCGGGGTATAGAGTGTCCACATTCCTCTCAGGAGAGCACCTCCCGCTATCTTCAGCTCTAACCCTAGAGGCACACCAGGGCCATCCTAAGCTTCCCCTGGCTGTCTTTTCCGTCACAGAGTGCAGTCTGCAGATTAGTTATAATGGAGTTCAGGATTGCTGCGCCCATTTTTACCAACAAACAAAATCAGCAGAACCAGGAAGGCTCCTCCATGTGGCAGTGGGTGGTTATCCTCATTTCCCAGGGGGGAAAATGGAGGTGCAGGCAGCAAGTAACTTGTACAAGTGGCCCCCGGCAGTGCTGACCCAGCTGAGGCTGGAAGTCGGATCTGCCAGCATGGGGCCCACTGCAGGGCAACACCCTGCAAATGACAGTGCCCCCCAGCACTGCGGCGTGTTCCCGAGGCTCTGCACCCCAGTCTGGCCACAGTCGGCTGGCCAGCGGAAAAACAGCCCAGTTTGGAAAGCAATAAAAATGTGTTTTTTCTTGCTAAACAAATTAGTTTACATCTGGTGATGTGCAAATAAATGGAGGGGCCTCGGCGGGCCCAGACCAGACGTCTCCCAGAGCCTGGGCCCTGTTCCTCCCAGCCCCAGGCACCCGCTCCTGCAAGGAGCACCCCCACTTCTCACGAGCTCTCACGCCATCGTGAGGATCTCCTGGGCCTCTTCCCGTCCTTGCCCACTTCTCTGTCATCACCTCAAGAACGGGCTGTCGTTGGGGGTTTCTTCAGTCCCTGCCACCTTAGGGGAGGAGCAAGGTCTCTGTGTCTGCCTCCCAGCTCCCTGCCATGAGCCCCTACATATTACTTCTCCCCTCCGCATCTCAGTCTGCTCATGGGTAAAATGGGAATACCAATGCCTTCAAAGTCCCTATCACAGCACCTGGCACTCAGAAAATGGCCCACAATGTGGGACCAGAGGATGGCACAACGGTTACTTCACTAGACTCCCAAGTAGTTGACCACAGTTCGAGTCCTAGGCCCAGCAGCTTAAAGCTCACACCAGGCGCATGTGCATGTGTGCCCAAGATCCTGAGAGGAGAATGGAGGAGAAGGGGTTGCAGCATGGCCTTCCTCCCTGGGGGGGGGGGGTGATTTCTCACTTTCTGTCTCTCTGGCAAGTACATACACCCTATAGCAAAAATCTCTTCCCTCAAAAAAAAAAAAAAAGGCCCACAAACATGGGATGCTGCCACTGCTCCCCACCACCATCAGCAACTTGGGAAGCATACAGGCTGTGGAGGGCCCAACTCAGCTGATACTGGTGTTTCCCACTCTCCTGAGGCAGTGAGCACCCCATCAGACCCAGGCCACACTCCCCACCTGAGTCCCAGAGGTGCCCTGACCCTGGGCTAGAGAACCACACTGCACTAGCCCCTCACAGGCTCTGAGAACCTTTCTGTTAAGTTGTCTTCAAAAATAAAGATCAGTAGGCTGGGTTGTGGCTTCATAGGTGAAGGGAGCTAGATCTCACAGGGCCAACCACACAGTTCGAATTCCGGTTCCAGCAGCTTGAAAACTTGCTGGGCACTTGGGCATGTGTGTCCATGGATAAATGGAAAAGGAATTGCAGCAAGACCATGTCCCATTTGGAGAGTGCTTTCTCTCTCTCTTTGGCAAGTACACGTGTACTCTGGCAAAATTAAATACATATATACATACCAGCTATTAGTTCTTGGACAGCCTCTAAATGGGCCACAGCTGCTTATCTACCACACAGATGAAGAAACTGAGGCCCAGAGAGGTTAAGTCACTAGCCTGGCATCGCACAGAAAGCCAGGGGTCTGAACTCGGTGTTTTCTTTTTTTCAGAGAGATTTTTGATATAGGGTGCATGTGCATGACAGAGAGAGAGACACAGAGCAAAAAAATCACCTTCCGGCGGGGAGGATAGCCATGCCGCAATCCCTCTCCTCTATTCTACTCTTTGGATTTTGGGCACATATGCACACACACTGGCGTGAGTTTTAAGCTGCCAGGTTCAGGACTCAAACCGTGGTTGACTCAGTGGGAGTCCAGGAATATAACCATTACGCCATATGCTGGTCCTGACCCAAGTGTTTTCTAATTCACACTAGTGAGAGAAGGCTGGTACCTGGCACCCCGAGCCGTGGATGTGAATGTGACTAAGAGGTGTGATAAGGGCACAGAAACATCAGCCAAGGCCTGTCTGAGCACCAACAGCCACCAGGACTGCCTGGTTCTCTTGAAAGGTAAAGCCTGTGTCTTCCAGAGCCACTGGGTTAAGTGGAAACACCCCGAGTGGGAGGGGCACACTGGAACTCTCAGCCTGGTCTGGGGACAGGATCAACAGGATCCGGGGAGCAAAGCATGGGAGCCCTCTGGTCCTGAGCTTCCCTCTCATCTCTGGGCAAGCTAACCCCTGGGGTCCCTTCCTAGCCAGAAAAATCTGGATTCCTCAGACCCAACTATTTGGCCCATTTCTGCAGTCAAGTGAGGCATGCCTGCCTGGGTCCCAATGCAACATTGAAAACAGAGACCAGCTGTCCCTTCTCTGTGGCCCTCCTGAGGCCTGTGGACCTCCTACCCCACCTCCTGTGTCTACCCCACCTCCTGTGTCTTTGTCCCCCAGGTCAGGACAAAAGGTGGGCGTGTGGTCACTGCAGCCACGCGGGTTAACCAAAGCAGGAGAACGGGGTGAGTACTCCACATCTCGCTGTATCTCCCTCCACCACCTCCAGACCACCCTGGGCCTCTGGAGGGAAGGGGAAGGGGTCCCCAAGGAGGAGAAGGAAGATGCAGCCACGAATGCCTCGGCAGCAGCTGGATGACTGTGGGAGCTGGGCCTGCAATTAAAATAAACCCCCAAACAGCCTTAAAATAACTACAAGGCATTTGGAGGAGATTGTGCTGTTGAATTTACTGTTTGTTTACTAAGACAATCCGAGCTGGGTTTCAGATGAAAGTCGGAGGGAGACCAGATGTGAGGCTGACCGTCTGACCTGCGGCATCTGCTGCTCCCAGGAGCCTTGGCATGCTCTGGGCGGGGCAGCCAAACCCGGGTGGTGAAGACCCCTGCCCCACACCATAGGCTGCCCAGGCCCCAGAAAGCCACCTCCCCCATCACGCAGAGCCAGGAGGGCTACCTAGAGGCAGGGTGTTCTAGAAAGACATCTGGGCTGTAGAATCCCAGAGACAAGAGTTTGAGTCCCAGCCATGCATCCTGCGTAAGTGTCTGTGCTGCCCTGGGCCTCGTCCCTCAGGACAGCAGTCGCGCCTCCCTCTGCTCTGCCGTCAGGGGGCCTGGAGCAGGTCTGTAGGCCCTGGCACAGCACTGGACACAGGGGCCGTGAGGGCAGTGCCGGTACTCCTCCTCCACTCTGGCTCCAGCTACTCCTAAGTCTTTCTTAAAAAGCGTTACACTGAAAGCTGAAGCCCCCACCCCAGGCAGCTGGAGCCCTGGCAGGGACCCTGAGAGCTGATGTTATATGTTCTCACAGTGCCCAGGACATGCTGGGATCACAGCAGGTGTGGAAATCACCTACGTCCTCACCTGCTCTCTGCCCAGGTCACTGTGAACTCCTCAGGGTCAGGCACCTGGTCAGATCCTCTGGGCCCCCAGTGCCCAGCCCAGAGCCTGACACAAACAGGCTTCCCAAATGCCTGCAAAACAAAGAGGGGACAAGCAGGCGAGGGTCCCCACCCACTCCACTCACAGAAAGCATCTGTCGGGCCCAGGCTCTCTATCATGCTCCTAACAGCTTAAAACCTTTCATAGTGGGCTGGCCCGGTGGCCTAGTGGTTAAGGGAGTCGGATCCCACATGGTTGAGCATGGTTCAAATCCCAAGCCCAGATGCTTAAAAACATTTGTTTGTGACCGAGATCCTGATAGGACGGAGAAAAGGAGGAGAAGGGATCACAGCATGATCACCCTCTGTTTCTCCCTAGTGAGCACATGCACCCTCTGGCAAGTGAACAAATACATAAACCTTTTCATATCTAATACATTGGCCTTTAATATCCTCATACGGAAAGGCAAGGAGAGAGATTTCCATTGCACCAGTTTCGCAGAGGGGAACACAGAGACCCAAGAAGTTCAAGGAAACTTATTTCTTGTCCACAAATCTCTGCTTCTTGGCAGGAAACAGGAGCTATCCATGTCATGAGCATGGAGCCTCCCACCCAATGGCACCAGTACCAGACCAGGACACTGGTATGAGAGGGGACAACCACAGACCTCTGCTACTGACAGAGCTGTGTCACCCTGGCCAAGACACTAAACCTCTCTGAACCTCTTCTCTCATTGAACAGAGAAGGAAAAAAAAAAAGAAAGAAAAGAAAAAAACCACCCTCACCTCCCGAACATTTAATGAAATAATGGAAGGTAAAGTGTTCCATTAACTGTGAATAACATGGAAATGTGAGGGGCTATGATCCTGTTAATATCAGGGGTCTGAAAACCCTCATGGTCAGAAAACAAACGAATCCTATTTGGGAGGCTTGAGTATAGACAAGCATGTGTGATGATTCTACATGCTGAAAGACCGGACCAAACAAACAAGTGGCATCTCAAAGCCCAAGCCGTCTGGACCACGTGAATGCACTAATTCTTCCTAGTGCCTAAGCGGTGGACATCACCTAACAGACCCGATTCCACTGCTATCTAAATGAGCCGGGTGAAGACCTGGAATAGACCATTGGCAAGAGTTGGATCTGCCACCATCCGACACGTCCACCCTGCAGCAGACACCGACCAGATCAACTCACCTAGACACACCTGGCTCATTTCTCAAGCCTTGGGCTCAATATTACCAATACTCTCTGCCAGGGCCAGAGTGAGGCATACAGGACCCTCTTCCCAGGCTGGGGGGCCACACTTCCCTCCAAAATGAAGGTAAAGAGGGAAAACTACAGCACTCTTCCACTGTCCTGGCATCTACACTGGCAGATCAGGAGAGCAGGGTTCTCCAAGCCTGTGGCCCCACCGTGAGTAAGTGGAATAGGTTAAGGGCAGGGGCACACACTTCCGCAACGCTGCCCAGTGGAACCAGGAACACAGCCCGCTAGTGACAAAGATCAGGCCAGCTCAGCGAAGCAGTTTCAGGGCCTTGTGTCCTGCTGGGTTGTTGCAACAGCCCCTCGGTGGCCTCCCTGCTTCAGGGACAACATCAAGTGGGGTGAGATATACTAGCCAGGACCCGGAAAGGGCCTTCACCCATGGTTGAGACTGGAGAGAGTTCACGTAAAACAGCAAGCAAAACGAGAGCAGTGGACACCACCAGCCTGGGCAAGTGTGTCCAATCACAGGTGGCCAAGAAAGAGGACATTCATTTTCAATCTGTGCTGACAAAGCAAGAAGAGTCTGGACTTCCAGAAACTTCCATGGCTCAAGGACAGCAATTTCTCTAAGACTATCACGGAGGGGTAGATAAAAGAGGTGGTGCCCACTAGCCTCCCACAATCACTGGGGAAGAGTCTACTCTGCTCCAGGTGCCTGGGACACAGGGAGGCTCTGCTCTCAGGGAGTGTGCAATGGGCATCTCACCTTGTCCCAGTGGGCTCAGAGGTTAGTGATGGTCACAAGGCCGGGAGATGGGAGCTCTGGGACTCTTCCCTCCTTACAGCCACGTGCACCCAGTCAGCCATTTGCTCCTTCTTAGACCTCCTGACGTCTCCCTGCCCTCCACACTTGTCTGCCGAGTTTACACTACACTGACTTAAACCACTTTGTGGGCTATTTTGCAAGTGTTCTTAATCTTTCAACTAATTCACCGGCTCTTGGAGAATAAGGAAATCTGAAATTGCTGCGCTGCATGCAATAAACTCTTGGCATCTGGCCGGCTGGGGCCATCCCGGGCAGGCTCTGCACCAGCACTGCACAGATGCTTCCTGATGTAGGAGTGAGGTGTCCTCCTCCCGCTCTGAGCCCCTTCAACGCCCTAGCCCTGGGACCTACCCTGCCACCAACTCCTTCACTCCTGCAGCCTTTTGGCAAGCAGTCAATTGACACCTGGTAGCACATCTGGGCCAGGTAGGGAGGCCAAGGTAAGTCCGGTACAATCCCTGCTCAAGTCCCATGGCCGGCCCTCTGCCACATGGGTCGCTCGCCCTGTAGATGTGCTTTCTTTCCAGGTCGGGGAGCATCTGTGCAAAGGCACTTAGCACTTAGACAGTAACACAGTTCTTGAGAGGAAAAGGAGGCAGGCGAGCTCGGTACTGGCATTAGAGTCTGGAGTCCACTTCCTTGCACCCCCACCTGCACGCTGGTGTACCCCACTCATCTCCTGCACACGTACCGATGGCCAGGCCCTCATCTGGGCACTTCCATCATCAACTCCCTTATGATGATCCTCGCATCAGGCAGATGTGACTACAAACCCAGGAAGGCAGTCTCCAGGGCCTCAGGCCCTCACCAAAGGCCTCTTACCCAGTCACAGAGTACAGTGACCAAGAGCTGAGCCTGGCAGCAAAGAATCCTGGGTTCTAGTCCCAGCTCTGCTTCTCACTGTCTGCAGGACCCTGGTGAGTTCTCAACCTCTGCCGGCCTCATATGTGAAGTGGGAATGATGAGGTACCATTGACCTCAGAGTCCTGTGTGGATCAAATGAGATCACCCATGAAACTCAGTCGGCCCTGTGTCTGACATACAGTAACCTCAGAATGCACCAGCAGGTACCAGCCTAGCTCCCCTGTGTCTCTGGCACTAGCAGGACGCTGCCTGTCACAGGGTGAGATTGTGGAACACAAGAACAACCAAGTGCCAGGAAACATGTGTCCAGGGTGCCTGTTACAGTCCTGGGACCTGGGGCAGCACCTGTGGATGGACACACATGAGCACACGCTGGGTGGTCACTTGCAGGCCATGCTGCAGAGGGGATCTGGGCACTGAGATCATCGGGATTAGGAGGACAGGAGTTACATCCAGTCCCTTCCAGGCCTGAGACTCAGGGACTGTCTGGACCCGCCAGCCGGCCAGAGCATGAGCAATTTTATGGAGCTCCGCTTCTTAATCAACCCTATTCTGCTGGGGCTTAGAGCTGAATCCCTTTCCAAATTGGACATTTATGGGGTTGGAGGAGAGACGGAGGAACAGGATGGATGAAGTGTGCACATTCCATCTGGGAGGTTAAGGGCTTTTGTGTTCCTTCCTCCGAACTCCACAAGTCCCCCGCCGGGCCTGGGGCATCCTTGCCCCCCTCCCTCTGATGAGCAGGGCAGTCCTGGGTCCTCCTGGCTCCCCTCCAGACCTCTGCAGTCCGGCTCCTCTGCAGGCTCCAGAGAGGAAGGCTGCCGACCTCAGAGCATCTCCACACCGAGGCTGGCGTGCAGGCGGTGTGTCTGTTTGCGCAGTGTGTAAACCAAGCACAGCTTCAGAGCAGGCTAGCCCAGCCCCGCAAGAGCCCAGAGGTCTCTAGAGGTCTCCCTGCTTCCTCTGACTCCCGGGCTGACGTGGCCCCTCCCCAGGCAGAGACGGCCTGGCCCCTCGGAACCACACAGGTGAGCCCCACTCTACACCGCAAAGTGGGGCACTGAGTAGAGGTCAAACCCACCAGGGCAGCTGGTTGCTCAGAGGGATCCAGCTCTCACAGAAGAGAAAACAAAGGCCTCTCCGGTGCCTCCTGGAGGACAACTCAGACTGCAACGAATCAATTTTCCGCAGCTCCCAGCGCCACAGGGTCAAGTCCAGGTACTTAGGCCTGGTACTCACTCCCTTCCTCCCTTCCTCAAAGCTCCAGCCGCCTGCCAGTCAGCTGCCTCGCCTCACCTGGGCAGCAGTGGCGTGAGCTACCTGGGGACCCCGCCCTGGCCTGCAGGTTTCCAGTACCTCCCCCCCCCAACTCCTGACCACCCTACAACCACCACTCAGCAGGTGTTGGAGCTACTCCCAGGGCAGATAAGTGAATCCTGGCTCTGCTTTACTCTTACCAGCTGGGTGGTCTCTGGGACTCGGCGCTGCCCAGGGCAGTGACACAGGCTGATACCTGATCTGTGCCTGATCCTGAGGTAGACCCAGAGGACATGGAGAGGCACACTACCACCAAGGGACTCATGGAGGGTCACAAGCCAGAATGAGGGAACCTGGGCCCAGATGAGACATATGACCTGGCTAGAGGTCCAGGAAGGCTTCCTGGAGGAGGCACAATGGAGCAAAGGCCTGGGAGTGTAACAGAGGATAGAAGGGATGAGAGAGGCATTCCACACAGCAGGAAGGGGTGAGCAAGCATGCCAAGGTGGGAAACAGCAAGGTGTGTGCTCTGCCAAGCTCTGCCAATGCCCAGCGCCCAGGAGCCATCCGATCCCCAGAGGCCGCGAAGGGGAAGCAAAGGCCAGAGATGGGAGTAGCTATTCCCCGGCTGACCCGGACGGCTGCCACACAGCCTCTGCCCCTTCATTCCCATCCGAGCCCGCGGACATGCCATTCCTTGTGGCCGCCCGCCGCGGAGGACCGCGTCCCCAGAGCGCCGCAGTGTCTGCGCTGCCGGGCGCGATCTGTTATTATCCCCGTCAGTGCTGCCGGCCTGTGTACATTCCTCGGTAATGAGTCTGACCCTCCTCGGCCATGTTTAATCAGAGCCTAATCGACCCTGCCTTTGATCTGCTTCATTTTCTGCAAAAACCCCGGTACCTGATTTTTACAATCTGATTAGCAGGCTGGCTCTCCGAAGCCAAAATTACCCTGAGTGGCAGAGATCCCTGCTGAGTTCTTTGTGTTTTTTTCCCTGTTCTTCCAACAAGTTATTTCCTGAGACGACTGTCACCTCCCTCCTTGCCCGTGACTGTCTTCCTCACCCTCATCCATCACATCCAGTGTCCAGTATCACCGGCAGCCTGATGCATCCCCGCCTCTCCCCAGCTGCCAGGCCCTGGCCACTGCTGTCAAGACTCTGCACCTCCTGCCCCAGCCCCGGCCTCAGCGCCATCTGTTCCTGCTGACCCCTCCAGCCATGCTCTCTCACCCACAGGCCCTGCAGAGGCCTGCCCTCCCTTCTACCAGTGCCCATCTCTCCCTCATTCGTGTGGCCAGCCTGGGGACACCTGCCCTGGCCACTCACACACCAGGCCACTTGGTGGGCCCCTCTCTGCTCCTCACCCACAGTCCTGTCTCTTCCATTTCTCCCATCAGACTCCAGCCCTTTCCCTCTGATTCTCCATGGTTTCCCCGGAATGAGAGCAGTGCTTACCACGAACCTGCGTACTCGGTGAGTGCGGAAGGAAAGAAGGGACAAGGGAAGGGAGGGAGGGCACGGTCGTTTCGCCTTTAGCCCATTTTGGAAGCAGCATTTGGCGGTCAGATCATGGCCTTTCTTATCTTCCCGGCCCACAGTTCCCCCATCCTGGCTCAGCCTTCCCTGCTGTCCACCAGCTCCTCCACCTCTCTAATGGGGGACCCTGCTGTGTTCTTATTCACAGTGCTGTCCATTCCCAAAGGGAGAGAGAAGAGCAGGAGGAAATGGGGCCGATGCCTGTGAGCACAGGAAAATGGCCCTTGGTCTGTGGCAGACCCTGAGCTGGGCACGGGAGGCACAATGTTCAGGCCTCGTCCCTCTCCAGGAAGCTCACAGCCTCCTGGGAAGTCTGTGAGGGGAGCAGGTGCATTAGGACAGGGGTCAACAGTGCTCGTGTTTGGTAAGGTAACTGGTCCTTCTTGAGAGAGATGGGAAGGATTCACAGAGGGAACATCTGAGCTGGGTTTTGGGAGATAAACAGGAGCTCTCCAGCCAAGGAAAAAAGTGGCTTTGCAAAAGCACAGAAGCACAAGAACGTGTAATGTGTTCAGAGGATGGGCAAAGTTCTGGGTGGCCTGAACAGGGAAGGAAGGTGAGGCCGTAAGTTTACTGTGGCCAGATCACGAAGGCCTTCTCCACCTTGCCAGGGAAGTTGGGCCATGTCCCTCAAGATCGCCAAGGCTGTCACCTAAATTTGCTGACGGTGTCAGCCCTTTCCTTGCCTTGATACACAAAGAATCCCAAAGCTGCATGTAGGAAGCTCCTGACAGCTAGCAGGAATGCCAGCAGGGGTACTGAGGCTCAGAGAGGCCAAGTGACTTGGCCAAGGTCTCACAGCCAGTGAGAGGCAGAGCTTGGGCCAGAACCCAGCATTTCCTGGAGTCTGGTTTTCTCATATGGAGGCAGAGACAAGTGAGGTGGGAGCCAGAACCAGAGTCAGGCAGGACAGCTAGACTTGCGAGGGGGTCACCTGTCCTTCGGCAGAGGAGAGAGGGAAGCTGCTCCAGCTCTCAAGGCCTTGCACAAATAAGAGGTCCTCTCAGGTCTTTCAGGCTGTCTTGGGAGTGGAGGAAGGAGGCTGGGTGAATGCAGGGGGAGAAAGGAAAGAAATGAAGATCTCCGGAGGTCTTCCCCTGGGCTTCTTTTGGCGGGGCTCTAGCCCAGCCAAGCCCAGGAGACTCTGCAGCCCCTCTGTCCCCTGGCCCGCCCACCCAGCCTACTCTCTCCAGATCTGAAAGCGCACCACTCCTGTGCCAAGACCTGTGTGTGCAGGCCCCTGCTAACTCCTGTGCTAGACGCTTACACACCCCTTCCCTCCATAGCCCATGAGAGGCCATGGAATTTCCAAAGGGCACCCAGCGGATGAAGATGTTTGTTCACTCTCCTCAAGCTACGGGATTTGCTTAAAATAAGACAAGTCCACCCAGCAAAGAACTGATAGCGCTGGGCCAGAGCCCGGCCTAGCCCCGTACCCGGGAGCTCCGCCACACCACCTGGCCACCTCTCCTCCTCCCCTCTCCTCACAGGGAAGGACTGTGAGGTGGGAACTGTGACCATGAGGGTTCCCTTTAGCCGGGGCTGCTCAGCCCTGGGCCCGTGTCCCCTGGTGCCGGAGGTAGCTGCTCTGATGTGAGGAGGCTCAGTCCAGGGTACAAGCTCTGTGCCAGGAGCCGCCTCCCTGGTGCTGCCTCTCACCCACTGGCATTTCATCTCACCTGAGCAGCTGAGGTCCCTGCCTGAATGTCCCGGACCCCAGAGGGAAGCTGGACTGCCTGCAGCACAAGCCCTATGTCAAGCCCGGAGGGTCCCAGTGTCCCACCCTCCCCGGAGCCAGCAGGATGGTCAGAATGGCCATGGAGGCCGAGGAGCTGGAGGCTGCCCTGCTAGAGCAACCCGGCTCTGCCCAGAGCAGTTGGCAGCCTAGCTGTGTTTCCTGCCCTTCTGGCTCTCCGGG
The DNA here is from genome assembly GCA_026018925.1 of Tupaia tana. Lineage (NCBI taxonomy): Eukaryota > Metazoa > Chordata > Mammalia > Scandentia > Tupaiidae > Tupaia > Tupaia tana. The sequence goes on from JAKSZU010000004.1 coordinate 24,590,799, forward strand.
AGGCTGTGTGTGGGGCAGGCCCATCTCCGCCCCAGACGCAGGGTGAGCACCTTAGCAGACTCTCGTTGGAGCCTCTTTTCTCTGCAGACATCTCCACGACATCTCCACGGCCACAGCCCCTCCTATGCCCCGATGCAGCAAGGGCTCACAGGGGGTAAATCCAGCTGAGTCTGTATTTTGACTAGTCCTTCCAGAATGCACTGTGCCCTTCCCAAAGGAAAGGCAGAGAACAGGGAAGAGGTGGAGGGCAAGAGGGCTGGAGGTGGAGCTCTCCTTCCCCCAGGAAAAAGAGAAGGCTCTGAGGAAGCCAATGAGCAGGTCACTAGGGACTGCTGTGCCAGGCCAGTCCTCACAACTCTGCACCTGCCCCACCCACCACCCTCTGCTCTCCCCCATCACCTACTGCTGAACCCTTCCACTTTTTCACACCCAGGTCAAATGCTTCCTCCTCCAGGAAGACTTCTCTGGTTTCCTCTGACTGGGAATGAAGACTTCCTTCCCTGAGCCTGCAAGGCATGGTCTTCCTCCCTGAGCTTACACTCACAGGAGACTGCCTCGCTTTCTCCACTAGACCTTATGCTCCCCAAGGACAGGCCCACAGCACCTGTAAAACTGTCATGGAGAGCAGTAGGTGCTACAGAAAAACCCACTAATAAGTAAACAGCATTTTCTCTTTTTCATTTCCTTTTTTATTTTTTTTTAAATTTGTTGTAGGGTGCATGCACTTGCTGGAGACAGAGAGGGAGAGAAAATGAGAACGTATCCCATGGAGGATGGTCACGCTCCATTTCTCCCTTCCAGGATTTTTGGGTGTGCACACACACGCACCCGGGATGTTTTTCAAGCTGCTGGGTCCAAGGTCCAGGACTCGAACTGCACGGTCAGCCGTGTGGGATCCTGGAACCTTAGCTACCACACCACCTGCTGACCCAGTAAATAGCTTTACAAACTTTTAGGAAGCACTTGTTCTTGTCCGGAGGCAGAGGGTCCACTTGGAAAGCACGTGGAGGACTCTAAGGCACACCTCTGGCCTAGGCGTTTGGCAGAGGCACCAGCCACATCCCAGGGCAGGCTCTGTGCCAGGCATCGATGGGGGTGAAGCTCCATCATGTCGTTCTACGACCTTCGCTCTCGGCAGCATGCTGCGACCAAGTGCTTTCCCCAGGTCCTTCATCGTCTGCTCAGACCCCACCTCACGGGGCCGGAGGTTCCAAGACACAAAACCCAGGTTGTCTGACCTCAGGTCGCTCAGCAGACAGCTGAGGACAGAGAGGCGGAGGGCTCGGTTCAGTCACAGTGCTATGACAGAGAGGTGGGGTGGTGGGAGGGGCTGCAGGCCTGGTTAGGGAGAGGGGGTCTCCAGGGAGCACCACAGAGGCGGCACCTGAGCCAAGTTTTAAAGAGCAGAGAGGAAACACCCAAGAAAAGACATAAAAGAAGGGTACCAAGGCAAGGGGCACAGCACAGGCAGGGGTGCAGCAAGGTGAGGAGGGCGACCACAGCGACTGCAGCAGGACAGACTGGTGGGGCGCAGCCTGCACCCTGTGCCAAGCCGTGTTAACCCAAGGGGGCCACATAGGAACATAGGACATAGGACGCTCCCTCGGAGGTACAAACAGGGCTCCTGGCTCTGCAGGCAGCAAAGGGTGGAAGGATGGGGCTGGGCCTGGCCCACAAACCCAGCACAGGCATGGTCTGAGGGCGACATCCCCACCCACCCACTGCAGCAGCCATGAAGAGCCACCAACGGCTCAGGAGGCGTGCACAGGGCTTCCACTCAGGCAGCGGGGACAGCTGCTCCGGACCCCCGACATGTTCTGTAGGAGGCTTGCAGGGGACCAGCTCTCTTTTCCAGGAGGGCAGTTCTGAGACATGAGACCTGGGTACCACTCAGGACGACCCTCAGCGGGCATACCCTCGCTAGTGCCACAGTCCTGCCGTAACATGGGGTGGATGGCCGAGCTCGAGCTCACGGCACACACCCCCACTCCGAAGCAGCAAAAATCCCACTAGGTGTGTGAGGGGCCTGGGACAGCAGGGCCCCAAGAGCAAGGAAGCGTGGGTTCCAGCACCTTCTGAGAACAGCCTCTTTTCTCTGAAGCAGCACTCATTCTTAAAAAGAGCCAAGATCTACTGATCACTGACCATAGGCCCAGTCCTGTTTTCGGTTGGTCCCTGTGCAGAATCTAATCTCATCCTAATATGGCAATGAGACATTTCTGTAAGTGACCAGTGACCCAGGACGGTCACACATGAAATGTGCTTGAAGGAGGCAGAGGAGGGAAGGCTTCCTGGAGGAGGCACACTTAAACAGGCCTGGGAAAATGGGGAGGGGGTGGACACAGAGGAATGTAGATGAAGGACATTGCATCAGGAAGTCAAAGGGACCCACAGGAGCAGCAAAGATCACCTAGGTCCACACCCCCTCAGCAGACAGCGGGGCTAGAACCATGGGAGACAGGAACCAGGAGAGATGAGGCAAATGCCTCTCCCCTAGGGAAGGAGCATGGCTGCTGGGAGTCCTGCCCCTCTGGGGACACCCTTGCAGCTCTGCCCACAGACCAAAGGCTGGGAAGGAGGGCAGGCTCCAGGCCGTGCTCTCCCCACCTGGAAACATCCTGTGCAGAGAACCCGGTCAGGCCACAGCAAGTGATCACAGGAACCCAGCGTCCCGGCAAGGTCTGCTCTGTGACACCTGCTCTGGGACCTCCTGCCTGAGAACACCAGACAGCAAGTGCTCAGGACATCTCCCTTCTCAGGATGTAGCCCAAGAACGAAATCCGCTCAGCCACAGTAGTGCCCGCATCCTGTGTGACGGGGGGCGAACTCCTGGCCCTCTCTGGACCTACGGTGAGACCTCGGGTCAGATCTCTCTGCGGGAGTGCCGCCTTGATAATGTGCTGTCACCTGGTGCTCACCCCACAGTCGACGTCCTAGGAGCTCAGCCTGGCGTTCGGGCCCCCCGCCCTCAACAGCCTTCACTTGCCCACTGATCATCCCCACACGTGCCCTTCAGCCCCGCCAGAGCCTGTCTGGCCTGGCCACTGCGCTCTGGGCTGTGCATGTTCTTGGAACACCTTCTCCCTCCCACCAGGCTAACAGCCCATCTCTTCAGAGGAAGTGTCCGCATACCCTGGACTGCTGGGGCCATTACCTATGACCTGGCGGCGTGATGCCTCAGCCCTAAGCTCCGTGAGACAGGTCTGGAACTGGCTTACAGCTGGGTCCCCAGCATCCCCACTCGCAGAGGGGGCGGCACCAGGCAGAGAAGCTGCACGCCCACCCACCCCCAGTTCCTGCTTGGCACCATGGGGGGAGCATGGTCAGGGCCATGGAAAGGATGGCTCACCCCCCTCCCCAGGCTCCAGGGCCCACACTGGCACCACGGTGGGGGAGGGATGATCTCCAAGGCCCTCGCTCTCCAAAGACCTGGCTCCAGGACACAGCTGGGATGGCCTCGCCCGTCTCATGTGAGCCATGGCAGGATCTCCTCCCAGAGCCGAATCTTGCCTGGCCTCAGCCTGCACTGACTACCAGGCCCTAGAATGGAGGGAGGACACCCCAAGGCAGCCTCAGCCTCTGCATCTTGAAATGGACAAGACAGAGAAGTACGGCTGTGGATCAGGCCACGCCACCCAGCACCGCCCAGCACCGCCCAGCAAGCCAAGCTCAGCTCCTTCCCCTTTGTCGCCCAGAAAGTCAGGAGGGGACAGAACAACTTTCTTCTCTTTAGGTCTAGGAAGAGAGACTCGCCTTAAGAAACAGAGATGGAAGGGAAGGGCATCCCAGCAGAGGAGTCAAGTGTCAGCATTGGCATGGCGACTGTTGAAAGATATGACTGGAGTAAGGACAATAAAAACCAGGCGCTCTTACCACTTTGCAGGTACTTAGACACGTTTGTTCCCGACAGCCCCTTGAGAGATGGGTACGATTATAATATTTCTCCTTTTCACCATTGGTCCAGCTGAAACGCAAACTGCAATAGTGTTCCCGAGGTTGCCCAGGGAACAGGTGAAGAGTAGCGAGAAGCAGACCCGGGTTCCGGGACCCGTGTTCTTTCTTAACCAGCAGCCCGTACTCCCACTTGAAAAGGAATGAGAAGCCCCGTATTCAGAGCCCAACCTTTCATTAATATTTGACGAGCAAAGGAGTAGATGAATGAATGGACAGTCTGGCTTCCCTCCTCACTGGTAACATCAACTCCCAGTCTGCGGTTCTCACACCACTGGCTGCAGCCACTTAACCCCACCACACACCAGTCTCCACCCAGTCTCTGTCCCCATAGGAAGGTTTGTGAGGGTTTCAGGAGCTCAGTGGGACACTCCGAGCAGCTCGTCCCAGGCCCTGCCCTGTTCTCTGGGCAGGGTCCATCATGCCCTCACTGCCCACACCATCGTCAGCTGCGGGCCCTGTGTCTGACACCGTCCACACCATCCTCAGACCTGCTCTGGCCCTGCCTCTGCGAGGCCCCCGCCTACACGACTCCCTTTGACTCCCTGGATTAGCCCCCTCTTTGCTCACCCAGCTGGCCGATCCCCATACATGCTCAATTTTTATTTTTATTTTTTAATTTGCTAGAGGGCACTTGAGCTCCCAGAGAAAGACACAGAGAGAGAGAGAACACAAGAAGGCACACACCAAGGGGAATGGCCAGCAACCCCTTCTCCTCTATTTCTCCCTCCTTTCGGGACCTTGGGCATGCATGCTCGTGTGCCTGGCAATTTTTCAAGCTGCCGGATCCCAGACTTGAACCACACAGTTGGCCGCGTGAAATTCACTCATCTTAACCATCACACCACATCCTCAATTTTACTATCACTCATGACTAGCTTCTAGCCAAAGCTCTCCAAAAACTCACTCCCACCCAGGCCAGCGTCCCCCCTTCACCCAGGCTAGGAGACCTACCCCACCTTAAGGGTCCCTCCACCAGCTACACCCTCAGAAATGTCTCTAAGGGCCAGGTCCAACCTCTGACCCCTACTGCCCACAGACTTCTTTATTTTTTCTTTTTTAGAGAGGCTTTTGCTATAGGGCATGTGCACTCGCCAGAAAGACAGAGAGAGACAGAAAGCGAGAAATCACCCCCCAGGGGGGATGGCCACACCGCAATCCCTTTTCCTCCATTCTCCTCTTGGAATCTTGGGCACGCACACACGTGCTCCTGGTGTGAGTTTAAGCCACCGGGTACAGGACTCGAACCACAGTCGACTACGTGGGAGTCCAGCAACATAGCCATTATGCTAACTGCTAGTCCCCCCACAGACTTCTGACCCAAGCCTCCCTGTCCACACCATCATGAAGCCGTACATGACTCCTGAAGTTCGGTCCTTTGTCTGCTGTGCACAGAATCATGGTCTACCCTAGACTTAGTGAGTTAGAAATCACTGGGGAGGAAGCCTGGGAAGGTCCAGGGCCCAGGATCCCAAATGCACACAGCCTAGGAGGAGCTGAGCACCCCACTTTCCACATTGCCGTTCTATGAACTTCTCCTTCCCAGCTCCTCCACCCCTCGTCCTCCCCCCCCCCCCCCCCCCCCCCCAGTTCTCCCCTCCAGCTCTGAGCCTTTTCCACTGGCCACTCCCTGCGGCCACTAGCCAGCAACAAACCACACACTGGCTGCGCTCCCGCTCAGGAAGGGTCCTTCATGTCTACGCAGTTCCGTCTTACTGACCTCCAGCCTCTCTAAGTGGCCACTACATTCCTTCCATGGTCTGTCCCAACTTTCCTTCTCCCCCAACCCCAATCCAGAGTCACACCCGCCAGCAGTACCAGGTTCCTTACACCAGCCCCACTCCTGATGTCTGCATTTCTGAAGGCACAGGGATGACTGATATCGTGGTGACTCTGGGCCAGCACGTGTGGAGTAGTTCCATGTCCACCCTGACCTAGGGACAGCATCTGGCAATCCCAGACCCCATCTGAGCCCACTCTGCAGTTCTTCCTCTCTCTGTTGAACATGCAACCCACCAGACTACCTCCTTTTTCCCTTAACACAAGCCTTCTTTCCCTTCTTATCCAACCTCTCTCTTCTCCAATTAAAAAGGACTTTAAAAAGCTATGTTTAAAAGCACCAAAAAAAGAATAAACCCCTTTTTGAACTAACCATACCACATAATGAGTCTTAAAACCATTGCCAGATTAATCATCCTGGGGCCCACCCAGCTTCCTACACTTGCTCAAAAACCTTCCATGGTTCCCCATTGCCAGAAGGATAAAAGTTCTCAGCACAACCATAAAATAGCAAGTGGTGTCCCACTGACTTGAGATGAAGTTATTCATGTGAAGAACAGAACAACAACAGTAACGATATCTAACAATTATTGAGCATGTCCTGTATGCTTTACACACGCCAACTCCTCACCTCACAGGGCGACCCCAGCCCTCACAACACCCTGCAGGGTGGTGCTGCTGCTGCCCCGACTTAGAGTTCTGGGTTGTGGAGGAGCAGGACTCGGGATGGGACCCGAGGGCATCCAGCCCACCCAGCTCAGTCCCTCTTCCTCCCTGCTGGGCTGACACCACACCACTGCCCCAGACCCCTGCAGGCCCAGGTCTCTGGACAGGCATGGCCACCCTGAGAAACCTCACAGCTCTGCCTAGAACCTGCCAACTGCCTCCTGCACTGGCTGGAGATACTCGGTCTTCCCTGGTTGGCCTGGCGTGGCCCACCTCCCTGGACCTGGGAGGTTCCCAGGGGCCTATCCCACCCTGGAGGCAGCTCTAGGGACCTTCTCTCTCCCTTCTGTCTGAGACAACACAGGCGCACTGCACACCGTTGTGAAGCACAATGAAGCACGTTCCAGTGTGGAATGCTTCATCTGAACCTCACGTTGCCCCTTGGAGATGAGCAGGGTAGAGGACAACTCCACTCTACAGAGAAGGAAGTCACCGGGACACGCAGGATGTCCCAGGCAACATGCAGTAATTGAATCCTCCCTACACCCCTCCAAGACTAGTCTTATGCCCCCTTTACAGACAAGGAGGCTCAGCCAGAAAAGGTCAATGACTTGATGGCACTGCAGACCAGAAGGACTTGAATTTGAGTCTCCAAGGGACAATCTGTCTCTTGACACCACTGTCATGTACAATGTGACCTCGAAAGGACAGAGCAGTCTTCTCTGTCTCCCTTGCTGCTGTTGACCATCATCCAAACCCTCTGGACACCCAGACGTGTGGGGCAGGAGTCTGGCCAACCACTAGGGTTTATAGCAGCCCCTGGGGCCAGAGGCCAGAACCACTAAGCCTATCTCTTGCGTGTTCCCCTAGCCACTCCCACCCCATCCTAGTCCCAGGGCACCCCAGCCAGGGCCGCCCCCAGCCCAGCTCACACCCCCGCCCAAGGATCCAAATTTCCATTCCCTCAGCAGCATGAGCTCAGTGGGGAGGAAGGCAATCTGATTACAAGCAGTGCTGGCTGGGGTCGCCAAGGGCGTGGGCACCATAAAGCAGGCACCATCCACAGCACTGGGCAGGGGAGGGGAACACGGTGCAGAAAGCCTCTGGCGCCCAGGCCTAGCTCTGTCGCCACCGTGCTGGGCGGCTTCCCGAGACTCAGTGTCCTCACCTGGGAAAGGCTGCCTTCCCTAACTCTCCAGATGGCTGCGCAGCTCAGAGAGACGATGGATGGGAAGATGACTTGGGAAACAGCAAAGATGATCCCGGCACGAGGCAGCTCTATTGTTGCTGATCCAATTGAATGAGCCTTCCCTGCATGCTTGCATCGTGCCAGGCCTGAGGGTGCCAGGCACTGGGGTCACAGAGAGGAACCCACACAGTCCCAGCCTGGTGGGGAGATGCACGGCAGACAGGCCATCACCACGCACGCGGCTAGCACTGTGCAGAGGGATGCTCTGGGGACTGCAGGGACCCCATGAAAAAGCTCTGACTCAGCCTGAGGATCAGGGCAGGTCCAGGTTGGCCTTAGTTAGCCCAAAGGACGAAGAGGCCTCTAGGGAGAGAACACCTGGGTAAGTGTGGAGAAGGGGGCATGGTGCTCTCAGGGTAACTGTGACAGAGTGCTGAGGGGAGGAGGCAACAAGGAGAAATGACATAAACCAAGCACATGGCACACAGTAGGTGCTCAGGACATGGTCCCTCTCTTCCCTGCTCCACATCCCCCACAACGCACTTGGTCCAAGCCGGCTTCCTCTCGCCTGGACTCCCTGTCTGCTCTTCTCGGGGGACTGGAGTCCAGTGCTCCCACTCAAAACCACTGGCCCAGGGCAGCCCCATGACCTGAGCATCTGGGTGCCGCACTAGGACCGCCCCCTTGTTAAGCTCACTAAGGGAAGCTAGTGAGGCGGCCGTGCCACCCAGGAGGAAAGCCCAGGCTGGCAGGCTGTAAGACTTGGACCTTGGCCGAAGTGACCTTGGGTAACTGTCCCCAGGGCTCAGACCTTGGACTGGGGTAGGAGAGGTCACGTACTCTGGGGCTTCTCAATGCGCCCAGCTCAGTCCTGCACACACCAGGAGGCATTCAGCAGTGAGACTAAATTCTCACAGCACACTGAAGCTGTGCAGGGTGGGGAGGGGAAAGGAGCCTCCTTCTGGACGACTGCTGGTGCCTTAGCCCCCCGACACAAGTGACCAGGGCCAGGTGGTGAGCGGTTTCTAGTGTGTCACAAAGGTGAGTCCATGAAAACATTACAGGCCACAGAAGGCCCACCTCTGTCTAAAGAGCACTCCATGTGTGAGCCCGAGCCACATGAGGGCAGAACCCTGTAGGCCCAGGAAGCCCCAGGCTGGCTGCTCTCACTCTACCATGCGGCCCAGATCGCAGCTGTGTAACCATGGAAGTACCACCTGGCCTCTGTGGTTCCATCTGTAAAAGGGAGGCAAAGGCCTCCGGGTCATGTGCAAGTCCAACAAGAGTCCGTGTACATGCCACATGCTGCAAGGAGAGGCCATGGGAGTAGGATGAGGGACAGCAGAGGGACAGTCACTTCAGGGCTCCTCGCCAGAGGTGGTGGCTGGCAGTCACTTCATCAGTGAACAAGGCTTTTCCCCCAGCAGGTGCATTCCTTCTGCTGCTGCCCATACAACTCCACCCAGGGCCTCAGAGAGGAAGCCTCCCCCAGAGTCGCAGGCAGGATGAGGGGCCCACCCCAGCCACTCTGCACCTTCACGGTTCACTCTCCTGTCGTCATCCACCCAGCAGGGAGCTCCCTGTTGCCTCCACGGTCAGGCAGGGAGCAGGCATCAGGCAGCGAGTGCCCAGAACAGCAGAAGGCTCAGCCTGACCTGGGCCTCTTCCCTCCACCGTGGGCACTGGTAGGCTTCAGGGCAGCCACATGGGGCTGTCCCTTTGAGCAGAGCTCCGGTAGACAAGAGCTTGGAGCCTAGAGTCAAAGGAAAGGTCAGAAGATAGCCTGGACCCATACACTGGCTTTCACGGAGCACCCACTGAATGCCAGGGTATTCAGTTAGCACCCAGGATCTCTGCCAGCAGACACTCTTCATCTGTAAACAGATTAAGCTACGAAACCAAACTCACTCTTCGGAAAAGCTTGGGTCTGTCTAAGGCAGGAGCCAGGGTCCTTCCCTGGAGCCTCCTAGGCACCCGGCCCCAGCTGCCAGAGCAACTCCTGGAAATGAGGGCAGAACCCACCATCAGAGGCTGCACTCCAAGAGATGCCTGAAATGCAAGAATTCCCAGGGCCACTGGGCTCCCAGCAGTAACTGCGGTTTACAAGGTGGGACAATTTCTGAGGGTTTTCCTCCCCTCGGGGAGCTGGCAAGCTCTAAGTGGCTAATGCCACGCTCGGCACAGGCTTGGGTTTAATAAAACTAGAAGCAGCTAATGGTTAACAATAAAAAATAATATTTTTCCTTCAAGCAATTAAATTGTAATATAGAGCTCACTAATTCCTTCCTGTTCTTTCCCTTGAGAGCTCAGATCAAGCACCAGGAGAAATAAATTATGCGTCACAATTCCCAGCACAGTGGAGTTCTTGAAACCCAAGTTCTAAAGGATCTATGGGAGAAATATTGCCTTCTTCATTAAGGCAGAAATCTCTGGGGATTCTTACAATGTTTCAGATAACAAGTTACCTTTCTGCAAATGCACCTACCCTTTCTCCAAAGAGCCAGTATGTAAAAATGAATTTGAACCAAAACACAGCTAAGAACTCTCGTGGCCCGTGTCTACAGAAAAATAAATAAAATTCCACCCCACCTCCAGGCCCACTCTGCTGGCCCTCAAGGCCCTCCGTCCCTGTTTCTCCCACCTCTGCCCCCCATCCTGGGGCAAAGCTATGGCTCTCCCTCACACTTGCCATTTCCCACCGCTGTGCCCCAGCCGGGCTGGATTCTGAGCCCCCTTCTGCACAAGCCTTGCCCGATGCCCCAGCTGAGACAGGCCACGGCTCTGGGAACTCCCACTGCACTCTCCCTTAAAGACGTTCCCCTCTCCACCCTGGGAGATAGCCAGATAGACCAGGAGTGAAACAGCTTTGGGCTGTTGTCCCCACACAACTCTCCTTTGCATACTCCCCCACTACGGTGGGCAGGATTTCATAGGAGGGACACCCGTGCTCTCTGGAAGAGTTAAATGAACTCGGTAACCACTGAGGCCTACTTCTCTCCCACCAGGAAAGGGAGCTGAGAGGAGGCAGGACAAGCACCTTCAGACAGTACCCGTAGCAGGGAAGACAGTCACACAGCACACAGTCCTGAGAATGAAGTTGTGAAGGGCTCCCTAAGGAAAGTGCTGAAGAGACGACCATGCTGATCTGAAATCCTTCAATGCCGCCCCCCACCACAGCACAGCTGAGACCTCCTTTGCTTAACATTCAAGGCCGTTCTGAGCTTCCGGCTCCAACTCCCCCACTTTCACTTCCTATGCCAGCCCCCCTCCCCACCACTCTGCTTCAGGGATCCTCTTCATCCTTCAAGAGGCAGTCCAGTGTCACCTCTCCCAGTCTCACCCTCCTCCAGAGGCGGTTGTCTATTCCCGAGCCTCCCCTTATCCAGGTTGAGTGTTCGTGGGACAGGCTCAGGATCGGGTTCGTCCCCACCCCCGTAGAGGGGTTGGACCCCATCAGGACTCAGGAAGCCTCAGAGCCTCCTGCACCCTCCAGCAAGTATTTACTCAGCACTGCTCTGTGCAGGACAGTTCGAATGCTCATTCGTGGGGACCAGCAGATGGCGTAATGGTTACGTCGCTGGTCTTCCACCTAATCACCCAGATTCAAGTGGCTTAAAACTCACGCTGGGTGCGTGTGCGTGCATGCCCAAGATCCTGAGAGGAGAACGGATGACAAAGGATGGTGGCATGGTCATCCCCTCTGGGGTGATTTCTTGCTTTCTGTCTCTCTGTCACTCTCTGTCTCCTAGCAAGTGCACGTGCCCTATAGCAAAAATCTCTCCTAGAAAAAAAAAAAGTTCATGCATGGATCACCTCACCCCATCCTAACAACCACCTGCGAGGTTCCTGTTGTTACACTAGTATCATTTTATAGATGAGGGAACAAGGCACAGAGTGGTTGAGAATCTTGCTGAAGTCACAGAGCCCATAAGCAGTGGAAGTGGGCTCCGAGCTGGTGGTTCTGATCACACCAGCCAACGTCTCCCTGCACAATACAGGAAGGGCCCACTATGGTGAGGTGGGGCGGGTTTTCTAGCAACCAAACCCTTCTGTCTGAAAACCTCCCCGTCCTACATCCACTTTCGGATGTCTGCCCTCCCTGCCCCAGAGCCGCCTTCTGCACGCCCAGGCCAACATTCCGAGCACTCCCCGCCCCACTCACCCCATCAGCCCAGACCAGACAGCAAACAAACAGAACGCAAATAAAGAACCAATCAGAAAACCCCATAAACTCCCCCAGGAACGTGCCCCTCCCCACCGCTCTGGTGTGGGATTGTCTGAGCTGGGGACAGCTCTGAAGACCAATTCACCAGGCCACGTCCCCCCAGAATGCACTCCGGAGGATGACGAGGAAGGCGCTCCGGGCGGTGGTTTTCCATCCAGGAGACTTCCGACTCCAAGGCAGGCAGCGAGAAGCGAAGCCAACTCCAGCCTCTGCATGTACGTGCCCTGACTGTCCCAGGCAGCTCTGTAACCACAGTTCTCCCCGACTCAGGGTCTGATGCAGCCGCAGCACCGTCAGGAGTGGCTTGCAGGGCTTCCCCTCGCCTCCCAAGCCTGCCCCACACCCCACTCAGGGATGAGACACCTAGGAGCTCAGGACACCAGCCCATGGGGCCGAGCCCAGGGCCCGTCCTGTGCTGCCCTCGGGGCCGAGCCCAGGGCCTGTTCTGTGCTGCCCTCGGGGTATCAGTGGATAGAAGGCTGCTGTCCAAACGAGTCACTCCCTGAAGGACCAGGTGGAGACCTGTCTTGCAGGGATGCCCTCCAGACCCGCTGCCACCACAGCACTATTCACACTTCGTCCCACATTGCCCTCTGCCAAGCTTTCCCATCATTTCCATCCCATAAAAACCCAGCCCCTTCCATAGGCACGTCATTCACAGTTTACGAGCCCCTCGACCTAGATGATCTCATCGACCTTCGACACAGCCCTGCGTGGGCAGCACCTTGACCCCATTTTCAGAGGAGGCTCAGAGAGTAAAGTGACTTACCCAAGTCCCCACAGCTAATAATGACCATGACAGCCATAAAAGGGTCACCTTATACTAACAGCAGGAGAGACTTACCATGTGCCAAGCCAGTGCTACACATTCTACATCCATTATTTTTTTTTTTGGGGGGGGGGATTTTTGCTATAGGTTGTGGGTACTTGCTGAAGAGACAGAAAGTAAGAAATCATCCCCAAGAGGTTGGCCACACCACAATCCTTTCTCTTCCATTCTCCTCTTGGGACTTTGGACACACAAACTTTATGTGCACCTGGTGTGAGTTTCAAGCCCCTGGATCCAGGACTCCAACAGAGGTCAGCCACATGGGAGTCCAGCGCCTTATCCACTATGCCACCTGCTGGCTGGCTATTATTATTCCTCATTTTTGGAGAGGTTTTTGCTATAGGGCGTGTGTGCTCGCCAGAAAGACAGAGAGAGACAGAGAGACAGAAAGCGAGAAATCACCCCCAGGGGGGATGGCCACGCCGCAATCCCTTCTCCATTCTCCTCTCAGGATCTTGGGCACGCACGCACACGTGCCCGGCGTGAGTTTAAGCCACTGGGTCTGGGACTCGAACCTTGGTCGACTACCCAGGAGTCCAGCAACATAGCCATTACACTAACTGCTGGTCCCTCTGTTATTATTCTTAATGCCTTGTCTTAGTCTGCTCAGCTGCCCTAACAGAGTATCACAGACTGGGTGGCATAAACAACAGACATTTCTTTCTCACAGTTCTGGAGGCTAGAGGATGAAGGTGCCAACATGGAGGATTTCCAGTGAAGGCTCTCTTCCTGGCTTGTAGACTCTGTGTCTTCACATGACAGGGAGGAAAAACAAACAAACAAACAAAACAAGGTCTCTGGTGTCTCTCCTTGTAAGGGCACTAATCTCACCATGGGGCCCCACCCTCATGACCTCATCTAAACCTGATTACCTCCTGAAGGCCCCTCCTCTAAGCACCATCACACTGTGGGCAGGGCTTCCACACGTGAATTAGGGGAGGGACGGGATTCAGTCAGATGCATGCCTACAGCCCCTACTAACAAGGACGATTCTCAGAGTGATCACCCAGCTGGAAGGAGAAAGGCTAGAACTGAAATCCGGGCCTCTCGGACCCACAGCCAGACCTCTGAGCTGGGCTGCCTCCATTGGGGGATGGCACGTAGCCCAGCTACATGCTCAGCCAGGGCCTCAGCACCACAGTCCAAACTCCCCAGAACATTCCAGATCACCTTCAGGCACAAGGTTCTCGGCCTGGAGGACCCCTAGCATCCTGGAGTAGTCAGGTGCTCCTGCCCATGATACTCGTGCAGGGCACTGCCAGCCCTCACTTCCTCGGAGCAGTCCTTTACCACAGACTCCACCCCCTAGAGACCTCCCCATGTTCAGATAAGGAGCTGACACCGAGATGGGGGCGCAAACAGGACAGAGAGGCTCAGTAGCTCCAGAGCTCTGACTTTCTTCCCGGGGTAGCATCTGTGGCTCGCTTGCACCTCAGCCCAGGACAGGCCACCAAGAAGGAACAGAAAGGGGAGCAGCACAAGCTGACGCCTGGCCTGCACCCCGCGTTAGTGCCTGGAGCAGAGCGACTGAGTGTGTGGCCAGAGTGAGCTGAGGGTCCGTTCAGGCAAGGTTAGGTTTTGTTTAACTGCCATGTGTTCTCGGTGGAGAGAGACCAAGAGAGGGAGAGAGAGAAAGTGAGAACGCACCCCCTATGGGTCACTTCACAATCCCTTCTCTTCCATTTCTCTCTCCTTTTGGAATATTGGGTACACACGCACATGCATCCAGAGTATTCTCACGCTACCAAGTCTGGGACTCAAATCATGCAATCAGCCATGAATCAACCATGTAGATGCCAGCTCCCTTAACTACTACGCCACCAGTTGGCTTTTTTTTTTTTTTTTTTTTTTAATTTCCAGAGGGTGTGTGTGCTCATCAGAAAGAGAAGCACCCCTTCGATGGGACACAGTCATGTTGCAAACCGTTTCCTCCATTTCTGCTCATCAGGATTTGGGGCATGCACACATGCTCAGCATGTTTTTCAAGCCACCAGAGCTGGGATTCAAACTGTGATTGCCGTGTGAGAGCTGGCTCCCAATGCACAACTCTTAACCACTGCACTACAGGGCTGGCTCAGCGGGGGGTGGGGGGGGGTGACCTTTTTTTAATTGAGGTATAAGTCACATACCACAAGATTCATCCTTTCCACGTATACTACTGACGGTTTTACAATATTTCCAAAGTTGTGTACCCATCCCTATTATCTAGTTACAGGACGTATTTACTGCCCAAAAAGATACTCTGTACCCATCAGCAGTCACTCCCGAGCCCCCTCCTCCCAGCCCCAGCAACCACTAGTCTACTCCGAGTTTATAGATTGTGACCATTCAGTCTGTCCTCTCAGGGAGCCTGACATTTTTAAGATTCATCTTTGTTGCAGCATGTATCAGGGCTTGGTTACTTTTTAGGACTGAACAACATTCTATTCTATGGTCAGATCACATTTTGTTTATCTAGTCATGGGCTGATGGACATTTTGAGTTGCTTCTGCTTTTCGACTATGATGAATAATAACAGTTATTAACATCTGTGTACAAACTTTATGTAGACATGTTTTCAATTCTCAGAGTGTTAGAAATCTCAGAGTGTTGTTCCTAGGTCAAATGGTAACTCTGTATTTAACTTTTTGGGGAGCTGCCAGACTGTTTTCCACCCAGCTGTGCCACTCTTCATTCCCGCCAGGGGTAAATAAGGGCACTAATTTAACCAACTCCTGCCATACTTGTTTTTCTCTCTTTTTTATTTGTTTTTATTGCCATTTTAGTGGGTGTGAAGTGGCATCTCATGGTGGATTAAGCAGAGTTTGAATGCCTGAGACTCCCAAGATAGTTGTCCTCTCTCTAAAACAGGAGCTTTGGGATCCAAAGGCTCCCAGATACTGCTCCACCTTCACTCCATCCTCCTCGACACCCTCTTCTCTGGTCAAAAGGAGCACTCCCTGTGAGAGCTCGGTGTGCCAACTACAGTCCAAAGTCCTGTTCTGGCCCCCATCTCACAGATGCTGAACTGCAGTACTGGAAACCACATGGCCGACCACCGGTCAGAGCTCTGGTCTGGCCTGAAACACACTGGGCGCACAAGCAGGCCCAAGACCCTGACAAACTGGGTGGTCAGGGGGTGGAAGGGGATCTTGGTGTGATGAGACCCTGTCGAGGATACCTCTCTCTCTCTCTTAAATTCCTCTCTTATGAGTGTACTATCATGAAGAAAATAAACATTAAAAAAGAAAAAGAAAGCAAAGCCTCCTCCGTAGTCAGCCCAGCCCCCAGCCTCCATGTTCCAGGTACACAGTTGGCATTTAACAGATATTCATGAAGGCAGGCAGGCTGCCTGGTTTCTCCCTCCTTGCATTGCCCTGACTTACACCCTGGATCCCTTTCTACTCTCTTCTGTCAAGGGTGGCGGGGAGCTACTGGGTCAAAAGTGAGGCTGGGCCTGGAACTCCAGGGTCCAGGCCCCAAAGACAGTACTCCTGCCCTCACCTTCTGCCTCTCTAGGACGGTACCACGATCCTTCCCCTTCTGTAAAACAGAGATACAAATTGCACCCACTTGTAGGGTAATGGCAAAGACAGAATTAATGCACAGAAAGGGCTCAGAATGGTGCCAGGTGGAGGGCAAATGTGGAGTGACCATCAGCGTCCATGAAGAAGCCTTCTTGCCCGGGCATCTGTGCCCCAGCCAAGGTTGGTAAGCACGTAGCTGTGGCCTGTAGGGCCAGGCATGGCAGGGCTCCTATCTAGGGTAGGAACAGAGGAGAGAGGAGAGGGGAGAGAGAGAGAGAGAGAGAGAGAGCGAGAGAGAGAGAGCGCTGACCCTAAGCCACCTGGCCATGGGCCAGAACTTCCCCTCACCATACCCCCATGTCACACTCAGCCCAGGCCCAGAGCACTCCTGCCAGTAACCCCATGCAGTGGGATGTGAGAGTGGGGGCTGCTCTCCAGAACAGGGATTACTGCCACTTGGCCGTCTGCCCTGAAACTCTACCCAGCCTGATTAATGAGGAACAATTGTGTCAGCAAGGGACCATCTGCCTTGGGACCTAAGCCACAGAAGATTCTGGCCACATTCTCTGCATGGCCATAAAACAGCCAGCCCACTCCAGTCTGCTACACCCTTCCACGGGCCTCAGGGTCCTGTCATCAGAAGCTCAGCCTGCCCACAGGGCCATGGGGCCACCACAGCCTGCCCCCTGTGGGGGGAGCTCCTGCTGCCCTAGAGGACCTCAGCTAAGTAGAACAGCTCTCTCCTGTTCACGCAGCTTTCTCTGACTTCAAAGTTGGCCCACCCCGGCTCCACCCCCCATTCCCCCACCCCGCCATGGCACTCACAAGCACGAGCAAGTGACCTCAGCTCTCAACAGTTTGACCTGCATTAGATGTCAAACTATTCTCATCCCTTCCTGGCACAGTCCTTGTGGGAGCCCACGGCACGTCCACCCTGCACCTGGTACTCTGCATCGTCGTAACTCACTTCCTCTTCACCACCGCCGTGAGGTAGGCACTGTCCTCATCCTGTCTTACAGATGAGAAGGCAGACGCAGAGGGGCAAAGGAGGCACAGATGAGGGATGCCTGCTACAGGCCCTGGAGCTGCTCATAAGCATGAGTCCTCCCTCCCCTGAGTAGGCTGAGACAGGGCTTGGGGACCCTGACAACAATGGGACAGCCCTCGACCATGAGTCTATGGAGCATACTGGTCTCTGGAAACCTCCCAACCTAAGGCCCTCAGAGCCCAGAGGAAGATGCTTAGAAGTCTGCCTGCCGGCCAGGAACTTTCCAGCCCCCACCGGTAAAATGGGGTGCTGAATAGGCTCCTACTGCCACGAACCCTCAACGGCCTCACGATTCTGTGACCGTGGCCGGCGAGATGCAGGGCAGGGAAAAGCACTCTTGATCCCTCCGTGACCAAAACCGCACACATTTAAGCCTCTTAGATTTTCCGATTTTAATCAAGCCTAGCCCCAAGCAACATTCTTCAATAAGGGGGGATTTGTTCAGCTTGTTCAGAGAATCAGTGTTACCTTCTAGAGAAAACACAACCCTCCTCCCTTGGTGCCACTTGAACATTTAAGACGATACGTGGCCAGTTTAAAAATTCTTCTCTCCGGGGGACCAGCAGTTAGCATAACGGCTATGTCGCTGGACTCCCGCGTAAGCGACCGTGGTTCGCGTCCCGGACCCGGTGGCTTAAAATTCACGCCAGGCGCGTGTGCGTACGTGCCCAAGATCCCAAGAGGAGAATGGAGGAGAAGGGATTGTGGCGTGACCATCCCCCCTGGGGGGTGATTTCTCGCTTCCTGTCTCTCTATCTCTGTCTGTCTGGTGAGCGCGCGCGCCCTATAGCAAAAACCTCTCAAAAAAAAACAAAAAAAAATTCTTCTCTCCGCATTTGGAAGAAGTGCTCACTCACAGCAGACGCTGCAGAGCAGAGACGTCCCCCAGGCCACCACGTGCATCGTGGCACTTTGCAGAATGGCACGTCCCACTGGTTCCCGCCTGCTCACCGTCAGCACTACTTTGAACCCCTCCCTTATAACAGATTTACAGCAGGAATAAAGCAGGGACTATCAACCCCATCTTACGGATAGAGTGGTCAAGGCAGAGAGGCAGAGTAACCTGTCCAAGGACACACAGGGTTTGTGGCAGGCCATTCATGTACTGGTTAAATAGAAAGCCAGTCCCTGCCTTTCATGGAGCTTTTAATTCAGTGGACCCCCCTGGTACCACACAGCCCCAATGAGCGCCCTAAGTCTGAGCCCTAAACCTGAGCGAGTAGAAGAGGGAGGGGGAGGGAGAGAGGAGGAGGAGAGGGAAGCTTCGACTTCATGAGTCACTCTATCTCCAGGAGTCCAGGGTGTCCCCGAGGGTGGGGCAACTGGCAGGGATGAAGCGGGCCTGGCCTGTGATAGTAGCCGCCAAACCCTGAGCAAGCCACTTGCCCTGTGAGTGCTGCCCCGTGGTGAGAGAGGGAACACGGACTGCAGAGGAGCAGTGTGAGGTTACACGTGGCAGGTGCTTTCTGGAACCTTCACGTGAAGCACGGCCGTTGTTACCGCTAGTGTTTACATGGTCTGCAGTTTCCCAAGTGCCTTCACGAGTACCGCCTCCTGGGAGGCAGAGAGGTTCCCCTCCCCGCTTTGCAGTTGAGAGAAGGGCGGCCAGGGGTGGGAAATGACCAGGGAGCACTTGAATTTGGGCCTGCTCCCAGCACACGCCTCACAGGGCTCTGTAGGAGTGAAGGCAGGAGGCTGGCAGACCTGGCAGGTGCCACCTCAGTGTCGGCTGCACTCCAGACCTTCCCATCTACTGCTGCATTTGACTCCCATAGCAGCTGCTTAACCTCTGAGGACACGAGGCCCGGGGGAGCGCATGGCCCAGCAGGCGAGCAGCAAAGCTGAGGGGGAATCTAAGCTGGCCGACTCCCTCCAGCCCTGGACAACTCCCTGCCCCGCGTCGTGTGAAAATTCAGATGCCAGCTCTCCCAGGACACGGCGGATGATCGATAAAGGCTCTCACCTAGAGACGCGGTATTTTTCTAGCTTCCCACTAGGAGAGGCTGTGGGGGACATGCTTCCCCGCTCCCCAGTGTCAGCCTTTGCACTTACAAAGCAGCTAACAGGCTACTTAGGGGCCCAAGGAGAAAGTTTACGCAGAAAGAAAAATCTATTTTGCTCTCTTAGTTCTCAGGTCACCTCCCACTGGATGTCAAGAGGACAGAAACAGGAGTCTTCTGGTTGTGCTCAGTCCCTGGGTCAACAGCACCCCACCCTGACTCCTACAGGCAACAGGAGAAAGAAGGGGAGAGGGAGGAGGAGGGACGGCGGTAGGGAGTGAGCCTTCCAACCCAAGCTGTTTCCACTTTTTGTATTTTCCCAAATCCTTTAATTGACCTCCATGGAAAGACTCCCAATTAGGATAATCCTGCCTACCGAGCTTTCCCATTAATGCTCCCGGGAAGTCTGAGGAAGGCCACGGGAAAGCCCCAGGCCCAGCACAGCAGTCCACCAGGCCTCTCCTCACCGGCCACCTGCGGCCCCTGCACCAGTCAGGAAAGGCCTGGATTCCGACTGCAATCCCCTACCTTGGGAAGGGCCTCAGTTTATCTTTAATAATGACAATAACATTGGCTCCTGTGTCCTGGAGCACATCCAAGGGAGAGGTGTTATTAATACTCCCACACAACAGGAGAAGGAACCAAGGTTGAGAGAGGTTAAGTAACTTGCCCGGAGCCAAAAACAGTGAATGGCAGCGTAGGGGCCTGAAAGCCAACCCGTGTGCTGCAGTCACCATTTTTAAAACCTGCTAGAAGGCACATGCACTTTCCAGGGGGGAAGAGAGAGAAAGTGAGAAAGCACCCCCATAGGGTATGGTCACACCACAGTCCTTCCTCTTCCATTTCTCCTCTCAGGATTTTAGGCACACACGTACATGTACCCGGTATGTTTTTTGTTTGTTGATTTTTTTTTAAGAATTATTTTAGGGACCAGCAGTTAGCGTAATGGCTATGTCGCTGGACTCCCACGTAGTCGACCGCGGTTCGAGTCCCGGACCCGGCGGCTTAAACTCACGCCAGGCGCATGTGCGTGCGTGCCCAAGATCTCGAGAGGAGAATGGAGGAGAAGGGATTGTGGCGTGGCCATCCCCCCTGGGGGGTGATTTCCTGCTTTCTATTTCTCTGTCTCTCTCTGTCTGTCTGGCGAGCGCACACGCCCTATAGCAAAAACCTCTCCAAAAAAAAAAAAAATTATTTTATTGGGAACCAGCAGTTAGCGTAATGGCTATGTCGCTGGACTCCCACGTAGTCGACCGCGGTTTGCGTCCCGGACTCGGTGGCTTAAAACTCACGCCGGGCGTGTGTGCGTGCGTGTCCAAGATCCCCAGAGGAGAATGAAGGAGAAGGGATTGCGGCATGATGATTTCTCGCTTTCTGTCTCTCTGTCTCTCTCTGTCTCTCTGGCGAGCGCACGCGCCCTATAGCAAAAACCTCTCCAAAAAAAAAAAAAGAATTATTTTATTTATCCATTCATTTATTTTAATTTGACCAGAGAGAGACAGAGATAGAAAGTAAGCTACCAGGTCTAGGACTCAAACCGTGGTTAGCCACGTGGGAGTGTCCAGTGCCTTAACCACCATGTCACCTGCTGGTACCCCCGGCATGTTTTTTAAGCACCTGGGTCTAGGATTCGAACGACAGTCAGCCATGTGGGACCCAGGGCCTCCACCACGATGCCACTGGCTGGTCCAGTCATCATTCTTAATTCTGTGTCATTCTGACCCCCTTCAAGATGGTAATGGCCTCTCCCTGGAGAGCTCTCCGTGCTGCTGGGCCGCCCAGCTGGACTCTGTAGGAAAGTGCTTATACGACAGTCTGGCACACAGTAGGGGCTCAGAAATGGAGCCTTCCTGTCGCTTCCCTGCTCCCCTGGCCATTGTGAGCAAAAGGGGGCTCTTCATGTCCATTTGGTCCCTAACTGGGAAATAGTGACAAATGGTCCCATCCAAGCAGAAGGAGCCGTCTGCCACCTTCGGCATTTTCTGCAGCCAGCTGAGGGGGCAACTCCACCTCTAAGGCCCCCCCAGGGACAGCCTCCTCCTCTCTGAACCTGGCCTTTCAAAGGGGCTTTCATTTATCGGGCTTTAATGTCTCACATGATTTAATCGGAAACACGTGCCTTGTAAATATCGTCTGTCATGTTCCATTAGGTTCACAGGGAAAAGTACAAGTCAATAAACAAAGGTTGTAGCATAAATCTACCTTGAACACATAATACCTCAAATAAGAAAATCAAAACATGTGTGGCCTCTGACCTGTGGAGTTTCACGAGCGGGAATTGGGGTATAGCCGGGAACATTTCTAAATGTTCATAATTAATAGGGAGGCTGGGGCCGGGCCGTTTGCAAAGGGCGAGTACACCTAAAGCCCTTCAACAAAAGAATCTGCCCTAGCAGCACCTGTTAAATCACAAAGCACTTCTTTTTTTTTTTCTAGAGGTTTTTGCCTTAGGGCACTTGCTGGAGAGAGATAGAGAGAGAGAGAGACAGTGAGAAGGAAAGTGAGAAATCACCTCCCAGGGAAGATGGCCACACTACAATCCCTTCTCCTCCATTCTCCTCCTGGGATCTTGGGCACGCACACGCACACACCCAATGTGATTTTCAAGCCACTGGGTCTGGACTTGAACCGCAGTTGGCCATGTAGGAGTCCAGTGATGTAACAGCTACGCCATCTGCTGGTCCCCACAGAGCACTTCTATAGGGCCAAAAGCTGGTTGCTTCCACTGCAGAAAGACTTCCAGAGCCCAAGAAGCTCCTTTTTTAAAAGAGGGAGCATTCCCCCCATTTTCTTCATATGAAAGATGCAGGAGAGGAGGGTACAATAAAGCCTTCACTCTTCCCTTCCAGTCCCCTTCTTCCTTGGTACCTCTTTTGAAGGTTCTGAACAGAGGAAGGGGAAAGAGGATGAGGATGAGGTCTGGGGAGTGAACAGCCTGGGGTGGAGCCTCAGCCCTGCTGCTTAGGACCATGTGGCTGTTGCCAGGATCCTGTCTGATCCTTATCTAACAGGAAGGCCGTTACTACGTGTTCCGTTGCAGTGTTCTTGCTATTTAAGAGATCAAAACTATTTATTGAATTTTCCCCCAATATAGAAATGAAAATGAGCATCATAATCTTAAATGAGGTAGTAGACAAAGAGGGCTCGTGTACCCCTTGTACGTGCCTGCTCCGGGCTGGTGCTTTAAGACACTCCAATCCACCCACCGCTAGCGAAGCTCTCCCTGGAGCTACGAAGGGAAGCAAAGGCTGAAGGCAGCTCACTAGAATGGGAAGACTCGCTTTCTCATCTGCCAAATGGGGATACAGCACATCCTCCCTCACAAGATTCTCTTCAAAATGGCATATTCAAAAACACCACCATAAAACGGAACACAAATATGTCTCCCCTTTTCCTTACATTCACAGATCTCAGAGTCATGGTGCAGATCTTACAACTCACCTAACCCAACCCCTTTGTTTTGTGGCTGTGGCTCACTGTGGGCAAGGACTATGGTCACCCAGCAAGTTAGCAGGAAGGCCCACACTCAGTCCCTGAGCACCAGGAAGGTGGCAGATCCCTCACTCCTGGGACCAAACTTTATCAAGGTCCATCTCCCAGGCTGAGCTTTGGCTCCCCTCCCCAGGCTGCCGGTGACCACTTGCTGATAAATGTTATAGTACACAGAGTCAGCAGGTGGTGTGGTGGTTGAGGGCACTGGACTCCCACATGGCCAACTGCAGTTCGAGTCCCAGACCTAGCGGCTTGCTTTCTCTCTCTCTCTCTCCCTCTCTCTCTCTCGATCTCGCTCTTACTCTTTCAGTCTGTCCCTCATTGGTCAAATTTAAATAAATAAATAAATAAATAAATACCGTTAAATAAAATAATTCTTTAAAAAAAAATGTTACCGTACACTCTGGCCAGAGCCTGGGAGCTCCATCTTTGCCCATCCCTGTCATACCTCCACCTAGACTGGAAGCTCCCCAAGAGAGCTGCGCCCATCCTGCACACACAGGCACTGCCACCATCTTTGTTTCCTTGTGCACTGTCCCTCTCCCCCAGCAGCATGCACACCGCACCAAGTCAGGACAGCTGTCTTGTTCATCACAGTATCCCATGTCCACAAGTGCCAGGCACACACAGGCGCTCACGAACGATTTTTTTGTCTACATAGATTTGTTGAATAAATGAGAGCAGGACTCCTGTGCTATGCTGCTGTGTATTACAGAATATCACAGCTGGACGGGAGTTTAAAATCAAGCCACGCAACTCATCTGACCAGATCACAATCAGGCTAGTACTCCGAATCTGACAGTGCCTCACATGTACTGGGCCCTGAAACGTGCATTTGTCGACGGTATGAAGGTAAGGAGCTGGCAGGTGGTAGGGCTGGTGGGTGTTTCCTGGCACTTAGATGGCTTTGTGGCTGGATTGTCGGTGAGTGAGTGAGAAGGCCAGGTGTGTGAATGGGTAAATGGACAAGGAGGTGGCCAGCTGGAAGGGAAAGGTCCATTCAGAGCGACTCTGTGATCTCAGTCGTCTTTAAAGGAAAGTCAAGCTATTGACAGGCCCCCTTTGGCATCAGAGACAGAAACCCACACCACCTCTAATGCACCCCCATACAGGCAGTCCTGACTCATCGCCATAATCTAAAAGCAAGAACAGGCATGAGGGGGCTCCATGCACGCTGGCAGTGAGTGATGGGGTGAACAGGTAAAGTATGGATCGGTGTTCCCCAAGTGGGCACGAAGATGGTGGGGCTGGATGGGTGAGAGGACAGTGGACAGCTGGTTGGGAGAGCCTTCCTGTGAGGGGCTGGCAGGCAGGCAGACGCAGAGGCACACGGGAGGACGACGGTGGATGGGAAATGGGAGGCGAGTGCTTGGACGGCCAGGGTGGGGGCAGATACAGGGCATAAGAGACGTTTACCTGTGCCACCATTTTACACTTCACAAAAGGAGTCCTGTGCAAGGCTGTGGCACGGGTGGCCCTGGTCACACGACCTTCCACGTCCCCTCACATGCACTATCTCATTTAGTCCTCACAGCAAGCCCACGAGGCGGGCAGCCCAGATGAAGAACCAAGACTCCAAGAGGTGAGGGCACTCGCCTGGTCACACGGTGAGAGGCTCGGCCTGGCTGAGTCCCAGTCACAGCTCTGCTGCTTATCAATTCTGCTGAGGCTCTGAATCATTCCCTGTGGGGACAATACCACCCAATTCACAGGGAGGATAAGACCATAAACATGCTCTCCTCTACAAGCAAGGGCCTCGAACAGCCGTTCCACCCCGCCTGCCTGCCGGTGCCCCAGCATTGCTGGGAAGTGCTCCCTGAGCTCGTCCTGCAGGTCCCCCTAGCCCCGGGTGGCTGCGAAGCTCCAACATAGTGCCTGTCACCCTCCCACAGAACGCCGGCACATGTGGGAAGTCAGTGCCAGGCACCCTCCCACGCATGTGAATGTTCCTAAACAGAGTAATTAGAGTGGTGTTTAGGTAACTTTTACACAGCCCCTAATCAGAATCACATGTGGGATGGAGTCAGCGATGGTGGCCGAGCTGGAGGCGGCTGTCAGTCCCTCCCCTTAACACAACTGCCACCCCTTCTGCCTTCCTCAAGCTAAGATTCTCTGACTAGACACCCCCCTCCACAACCCTACCCCAGAACCAAAACTACCCACACCCTATTACAGCCAAAGGAAAACACTCATAGCACCAAGGCCAAGCCACCCACCAGCACTCTGCAGTCACACAGCACGACACACACAGTCGGACTCGGAGTGGACTTTCGAGACTCTACTGAAACTCACCTGTAAAGCCAACAGGTGAGGGGGCTAAGAGGAGGGAACTTGCTTACCCAACACCACACAAAGAGTTTAGTGATCCCAGTGCCAGTACGACCTCCCCCAAACCCAGACCTAACAGCCTCTAGTGGTTTCCCACTGCCTCCAGGTTAGAGTGGGCCTCTGCTCCTCCTCCAGGGGGCAGAATGCAGCAAGGTTCAGACCCTGGGGTCAGCCGAACCAGTCCAAGCCCTGCTCCCACTCTTACTAGTCCTCAGGCAGGTGACTTTGTCACTCAGAACCTTAATTCCTGCCTGCTAACTGGAGATCGCGGTAGGGATGAATTATTTCACTAGCTCAGTGGGAGAGGCTTGGTTTGGTGCCTGGCATGAAGTATAACCTCAGTAAGTAGCAGTATTTCTCATCATGAACAAACATCCCAGAAGCCCACTAGCTGTGGAGTCAGAGAACCACAGTGTTTCAGTCCAGTCCCTCCTCTGATTTGTTGTGTGGCCTTAAGCACACATGCAGTCTCTGGGCCTTGAGCTCTCCATTCATCTAATGGGAAGGCGGGACTTGATCCCTAAAGGCCTTCGCTGCCATGACAGCCTGTGATCCTGGCAGGCACTGGGCAGTGGTAGGCCATGTCCGGATCCATTTTCGTCCTTCACCAATCACTCAAGGCTCAACACAGTTTGAATTTGATCTTCCTTCCTGGCCTCACTCCAGCTTCTTTCAGGCACCTCTCTGCTCCTGAAGCACCACATTCCCACCCACTGCCCGGCACACCGTTCTCCCCCCAGGAGACCTCCTCACAGTCTGCCTGGAGCACCGCTTCTCACACTCTGACGTGCACCAATCACCAGGCAGTCCTGCTAAAGGCAGTCGGAGGCTACAAGTCTGGGTGTGGCTGAGGCCTGCCATTCCCACAAGCTCCCAGGTGATGATGACACTGCTGGTCCACAACCTGACTTTAAATAGCAGCCTCAGAAGGCCTTTCTCCTGTGTGCCATCTAGTTAAGGGCCTCCTCATCCTTCGGAGTCTGGCAACGCCACCTGCAGCTCAGAAGCTTGAACCCACCACAGGATTCATGGGGGCCCTGCTTGTCTCCTGCGTATGGAACTAGTATTCTCCCACCCTCTCCACTCACAAGCAAGCCCCAAGTCCAAAAGCTTGAGGGCCGGGGCTGGCACAGGCTGTGGCACAAAGGATGGGTCCCCTAAATGAATAAGGTCACGGGTGGTGGGTCATCCTGAGACCTGCCCGCAGGGCCTGGCAGCCACAGTGACCTACAGAGCCTGCCCTCCTCATGCCTTGCCCAGGATTGGGCCATGTGAGGCTCTGACTGGGCCTACCTGAGGTCTGACTTCCAGGTAGTCCAGGTATGGGGCAGAGCCACCATGGGATCCCTATGCAACTGCAAAACTGGCCCTTGTCAGAAACAGCAGGTAGCCGGAGCCTAAATGTGAACGGGGACCCACAAAGACAGAAACAGAGAAGGAAGAAAAAACCACAGATGGATAGCAAGGCAGAGAGAAGCTGAGCGAGGAAGAAAAGACACAATGTGTGCCATAGAGATGTATTTGGGTCATCAGGGAAGTCATGATGTATTTTTGGTTTTTTTAATGCAAAAATGTGTGGGACCAGCAGATGGCATAACGGTTATGTCACTGAACTCCCACACAGTCAACTGTGGTTTGAGTCCCAGACCTAGTAACTTAAAACTCACACCAGGCACATGTGCATGTGTGCCAAAAAATTCCAGGAGGAGAATGAAGAAGTGGCGTGGCTGTCCCCCCTGAGGGGTGATTTCTCGCTTTCTGTCTCTCTGTCTCTCCGGCAAGCACACATCCCTTACAGCAAAAATCTCTCTCAAAAAAAAAAAAAAAGTCATGACTTTCGCAATCACCCAATATAATGGTTAAATATAAATAAGAAATCATAAGGTTTAAAAAGGCAAATAAAAGTGTCAAAGTATTTAGTAAAAAAAAAAAAAAAAAAAAAAAAACAGTTTCCAATTTTACAAAGGTAACTATGACATATGCCTTTTCTCTTAGTTCTAGGAAAAAAGTGAAAGGAAGGAAGGCATGGACAGATGCAGAGGGAAACAGAAATCAGAGACACACTACAAAGGGAAGGCCCTGAAGAGGGGGAAACAGAGATGGTAAAAGAAGAGGTGACCACATGTAAGAAGAGGCAGAACACACACTTGAGAACAAGAGAAGAGAAAAAAAAGTATGCACGGGAAAAGATTGTTTTTTAAAGTGAGGGGTCTGCTCCCAGGAGTGTAAATAACTTGTCCTGAAAGACATTACTCAGTCTGGAGTGCATATGACAGCTTCCCACCAAAGGTCTCCCTGAGGTCCTGTGGTCACTTTGTGCAACGCCTTCCACCTGCATCTGCAGCTTTGGGGTGTGTGGCCAGACGGGGCAATTTCGAAGACTTTATTTTTTAGAGAAAGATGTTTGCTATAGAGTGTGTGCACTCACTGGAAAGACAGAGAGAGAGAAAGCGAGAAATCACTCCCTAGAAGGGATGGCCACCCCACAATCCCTCCTCCTACATTCTCCTCTTAGGATTTTGGGCACACATGCACACACATGCACCTGGAATGATTTTCGAGCCACCAAGTCCACGATTAGGACCACTGTTGACCATGTAGAAGTTCAATGCCTTAACCACTACACCACCTGCTGGCCCAAGACCTTTATTAAAAAAAAAAAAAAAAAAAAAAAAATGCCAGAGAGCATCAAAGAGAGGGAGAAAGCATCCTCAATGGGCCCAGTCATGCCATGATCCTTTTTCCTCATTTCTCCATCCCACCAAGATCTTGGGTAATCATGCATGTGCACCTGGGGTGATGCCCCTGGAGCCAGAATTTGAACCACGGTTAGCCATGTGGGACCCAGCTTCCTCTGCACAGCGTCTGACCACAGAGCTACAGGGCTGGCCCTGAAGACCCCCCCCCCACCCCCGATTTCCCTTTACCTTTTCTATGCCCCGTAAAGTTACTAAGTGAAGGATGATAAGGAAAACTGGAAACAGAATTTGGGTTTTTTTGTTGCTGTTCAAAGACAGCAAGGTCCAAAGCCAGCAGAAAGCTGAGCAGAGCCTAAGAAAACAGAAACAGCACACAAACCAAGCACTGCCGACAAGGCTTTCACCTTCTCCAAGTCCCAGCGTACTCAGGTGCAAAATTACCAGGAGCCTGGCAAGACTGCTGAGACGTTTGGACGTGTCACCCATATGTGAGAAGAACAGCACCTGGGGACAGCACACAGGCGGTCCTAGGTGGTCCTTGTGCTTCAGCTATGGGATAGATTGCATGGAAATCTTCTTCATTAGTGTTTTTTTTTTTTTTTTTTTTTTTTTTTTTTTATGTTTTTGCCATAAGGCCAGTGTGCTGGAGAGAGACCGAGAGAAAGAAAGAAATCACGCCATAATCCCTTCTCCTCCATTATCCTCTTGGGATTTTGGGCACACACGTACAGGTGCCTGGAATGATTTTCAAGCCACTCAGTCCGGGACTTGAATTGCAGTCAGCTATGGGGGAATCCAGTGCCTTTACCACTATGCCACGTACTGGCCCTTGTTAGTGTTTGTTTGTTTGAAGAATTATTTATTTAATTTTATTTATTGTTATTATTATCTTTAATTTGTGATAGGACACATGCACTCACCAAAGAGAGAGGAAAAGTGAAAAAGCAAGCTGCCAGGTCCAGGACTTGAACCGTGGTCAGTCAACTGGGAATCCAGCACCTAACTACCATGCCACCTGCTGGCCTGTTAGTGCTGTTTTAAAAGTGCTTTCCCAGGACCAGCAGGTGGCATGGTGGTAAAGGTGCTGAACTCCCAAGTGGCCGACTGCAAAATCAGCGACTTGAAACTCAAGCCAGGCACATGTGCGTGTGTGCCCAAATCCTGAGAGAAGACTAGAGGAGGTGGGATTGAAGCTTGGCCATCCCCCCAGGGAGGTGTTTTCTTGCTTTCTGTCTCTGTTTCTCTCTGTCCCTCCAGCAAGTGGACACGCCATATAGCAAAAACTATTAAAAAAAAAAAAAAAATAAAGTGCTTTCCTACCCATTATCTCATAGGAACCCAGACACGGATTATCATCCTGAGTGTGTCTGCATGTATGTGGTATACGGTGTGTGTGTGTGTGTGTGTGTGTGTGTGTGTGTCATTTAGACAGGGTCTCCCTGTGTCACAATCCTCTTGCCTCAGCCTCCTGGGTAGCTGGGACCACAGCACCCCACTGTGCCAGCTTTTAAGGGTGGGCTGAGATTGAACAGCCGCATCCAAACGCTATCATGGCGAGGCCATATATCCCATTTCACAGGAGAGAGAAAACTGAGAGATCTCACTTAGTACCTCTGGTCCTCGAGACCATGAAAATTCCCATCCATGATGGTCTGACTTCTGGCCTCTAGCTTTTCTGCTGTACCAGCTGCAGGCAGCATGAAAACTAAGGCTCATAAAAGATTAACCAGAACTGCATTTTTCCAACAATGGCCAAGCCTCCCCTGGGCTGTGAAGGGTGAGGGCATGAGGGAAGCGTGGCCCTGCTCCCTGGAGACGGAGAGGAGCAGTGGAAGGGGCTCCATCACCTGAGCTCTGGACTGTTCTACTGCCAGCACAGCCCTGGGCCCTGGCAACTTCCTGTGTCTCGTGGAGCTCCCATCTGGAGAGCCAAGGGTGACCATGAAAAAGAACGCACTGAAAAATAACAAGGGCTGGGAGGAAAACCTAACAGAATGGAACAGCACAGAGGGACTGGGTGGGCAAGGCAGGCCTCTCAGGGAGGTGACACTCAAGCAGACACCTGTGTCCTTCGCGGGATGATGAGCTGGAGAAGCACCCCAGGCAGTGGGATCAGGCTGTGCAAAGGCCTTTTAGGGAGCAAGCTTACCGGGCTCATAGACAGAAAGGCCAGCATGGCCCAGGTGCAGGAAGGAGGCAGAGTGATGGAGAGGACGAAGATGGCATCACATCTGCCTCACAGGTCAGAGCCAGAGAGCAGCACGCAGAGGAGTACAGAGACGTGCTGTGGGTGGCTCACCTATTAAATCTCACTTACAGCGCAGCTGGGCACAGACTGCACTGCAGAGAGACGCGGCCAGTGGCTGGGAGGCCAAGGAGGACGCCCCTTCCACCGTAAGAGAGAGGTGCTAAGGGAGTGGTGCAGACCAGGCAGTGGTAGTGCCAGGTTCAGGACGGAACCCAGAGGCCGGCCCCACTTAGGGGCAGAAATTCCCACAGAGGGCAGCCAGAAGGAGCGGCTGGTGTGTATTTGTGGGGGGGCAGCCAGTGAGAACCAGGGGCACTCACTGTGC
Organism: Tupaia tana; assembly: GCA_026018925.1. NCBI lineage: Eukaryota > Metazoa > Chordata > Mammalia > Scandentia > Tupaiidae > Tupaia > Tupaia tana. Next base: position 24,621,084 of record JAKSZU010000004.1, read on the forward strand.
CAAATACTGCTGTGAGGACAAGTGAGTTGGAGGCAAATGTGATGGCTGGATCTGGCCACATGGAGGCTACAGGGACCCTGACAAGAGCAGTCTGGGTGGCTCAGCCTCTGTAGCACAGCTGCAATAGAAGTGCCCTGAAAGGCTGGAAGCCATAGCTGGCCGTGAGTTCAGACCCCCAGGTCAGTCTGGAAATACACTGGACTCCTAAGATCCCCAGGAGCAAGAAGGGTGGGGGAAGGGAACCACAGCATAACACGATCCCATAAAGGGTGCCCTCCCCTCATCACATATGTGCTAAGAAAGAAAGAAAGAAAGAGGCGGGGGGGGGGGGGGGGAAGAAGAGAGAGAGTGAGCACATATACCCTCTGGCAATTAAAAAAAAAAAAAAAAAAAAGAGCAGCCTGTGGCCAGCCTGAAGGCAGGAGTGGGAAGTAAGGGAAGAGAGACTGCAAACAGCAGTAGAGAAACAGCAGCCAGGGAGAGCTGTGAGAGCAAGGAAGGAACGCTGGCTTCACTGCTCAAGCCAGCAGGTTCTGGGGCATGTTCGGAAGCTTGTGAGAATGACCCTGAGAGAGGACGACACTCATACCATTGCAGAGGTCACTGCAGGGTGAAGTCCTCCAAGAAAAAGAGAGAGGGTGGATGTGAAGACCCCAGGACAGCTGGCCTCAACCAAGGAGGGGCATCACCAGGCCCCAGAAAGGAGAATGGACGACACATAGGTGGGTTTGCTTGTTTTCCCAGGATTTAGAAGAGTGTGGAGTTAGTGAACACATGCTTTCCCAGCCTCCCTTGCAGCTATGAGCACATGACCTAGGCTCTGTCAATCAGAAGCATCCCCAGTACATGATTCCAAGAGGCTGGCCCAAACCCATGCTAGCACGGGGCCCGACAGAGAAGCCTGCTTCAGCCCTACTATAGCAGCAGGGCACACGGTGAGGGCCAAGCCTGCCGGCGTTTCCCCAGACAGCCCACGCCAGCATTCGCTGTAAATTTCTTGGCCACATAGCTACCAAGGCTGGTTCTCTACCTTAGTCAGAAATTATGAAAACTTCTCAGTATCCTTTAATAAAGTCTCTTTCCTGCTTATGTCAGCCAGGATGTATGATATGTGGTGAAGGAGGATACAGGAGACCCTGCACAAGAGCTTTGAAGAGGAGTCACAGGAGGTTAGCTGTCCACAAAAGCCCCTCCTAGCCAGTTGAGAAGGCAGGCGACAACCAAGACAACCTGATGCTTTGGGGCATTTAGGAAACCTTATAGGAACTAGGAAGGTGGTGTAGTGGTTGTGACGCTGAACTCCCATGTGGTCAACCATGGTTTGAGTACTTGACCCAGCGGACTGAACTCACGCTGGGCACATGTGTGTGCATACTCAGAATTCTAGGAGGAGAATGGAAGAGAAGGGATTGCAGCATGGCCATCTCCCCTGTAGGGTGATTTCTCACTTTCTCTCTCTGTCTCTCTGTGGCTCTAGCGAGTGCATGTGCCCTATAGCAAAAATCTCTCTTACAAAAAGAAAAAAGAAAGGAAGGAAGGAAGGAAGGAAGGAAGGAAGGGAAGGGAAGGGAGGGAGGGAGGGAGGGAAGGGAGGGAAAAAAAGCATTACAGACAGGTGTTTGACAAACCGATGCAGGGAAAAAATGGTAACTGACCCATCCATTTCAACCTAAGCAAACGAAGTCATACTCAACCCCAAAAAACAAAGGCGGTGCCAGAAGGGAAAGTTCTCATGGAGCATGGCCCAATTCAACATCCTGCTCCAAAGGTAACCACTACACGAAAAGGGGGGCTCCAGAGGGTGCTGCAGGAGCAGCTTTATCACGCCCCCACACACGCACTGTCTTTAAAGCCCCATGGAGACTTTGTCCCCATCCCACACTTCATCCCTATCAAGTCTTCAGAGTTTGGAAGTTTATTTATCTTTCTGGATCTCTGCTAAATCATAAAACATCTTCCAGACTTTCAGTCCCATGAACAGTCTGGGTTTAGTAATTAAGATGTTCAACCCAGATTAATCATCTCAGCTCAAGCATCATTTACATCCGGCTCCTCCTCCCACCACCTCCACCCCCACTAGCTTAGGCCCGGAAGCCTGAGGCAGGGTAGAGGGGCACATCTCTGTCCACTGGGGCAGGGTACGGGGGAGCCCTCTGGACTCAGGTGGTTCCCAGGGAGCTCAACTTGAGGACATCTGGAACCTGGTTGCTAGTAGCCCCCACCCCTCCTGCACCCCATGGCACACCTCCACTCTCCCCTCCACCTGGCAATAAGTCTTCCACAACAGGGTCAGTCTAAAAGCAGGTCCCTTCCACCTGGCACGTCCCGTGGAGCAGAGCCCCTGGCCTGGAGCTGTAGGGACAATGTGTCTTCTCTGTCATCAGGCAGGAGTTCCACCACAGCCTCTCCTCTTCAGTATCATCAGTCACAGACCTCTGGCTCCCAGGGCTGGGCCAGCTCTCTGCCCAGTCCTCTTAGGGTCCCTCTCCCTGGAGTTGTGGTCTGGAGAATACAATTCCCTCCCTTCTCACCTGGCAAGAAGACAGAGGCAGGGTGGCCAGGGGCCGTCACAGCTTCTCAACAACTCCCAAGAAATCCTCTCTGTGGGCCCTTCTACTTCAACCCTTTTATACCCTCAGATGAGTGCTGGGTAAGGATCTCCAACCAGAGTCCAGATGAGGCACCAGAAGTCCCATGCAGCAGCCAAGGCCTGTGGCCAGCACCCACTGTCTTGGCCTCGGCCAGAACCAAAGGCATCCGACTATGCTCTTGTGCTCTCATGGGATTTTCTCTTGTCAATTTTTTTTTTTCGGTCTTTCAATATCTTCATATCTTTATGAGCTCAGGGTCTAAGGAGTCACCAAAAATACATAAGATCTTCAATAATGTGAATATATTGCCACTAACCACTGCCTTGTTTACACTGCTGGAGGCCAACAAAGTGACAAAAGCGTGTTTGAGAATAGGTGCCTCCTAGCAATGAAGGAAGGTCTTATACTGTCTTAGAATGACGACAATGGAGTCAGATCCTTAGTGAGGGCTCAGTGTCTGGTCAATACAAATTCTCAAACATGAAATGCAAGTATGACCAAAAAAGTAGACAAATAAATTCCCCCATCAACATCGCACTATACACAGGTACAACCCCGCTTAACCAAAGTGTGATACAAACAGAGCCATGGGGAGGAGGGTGGTGCAGGGCAAGAGGGTAAGACAGAGCAGAGGTGGGGGGTGAAGAGGACTCAGACCTCATCTATCACCCTAGGAAGCCTGAACAGCGAGCGTGATTGGTCCAGAAACTGGAGCAGAAGTCTTGTTTAGAGAGGCCTGGTCCTGGCTTCAGCACTCGCCAGCCCCATCACCTTAGACAAGCAATTTCCTTTTTCTGGGTCTGGTTCTGCAAATCAGGGGTAACAATAGTAACTTCTTCACAGGTTTGTTAGGAGAATTAAAGGAATCATGTCTGTAATGCTCTGAGCATGACTGGTCCGCGGGAAGCACTGTTAAGGCAACTACTGTTTTTATTTTTGTAACTGAGAGGTATGGAAGAAAATGCTAGGGAGAAAAACGACGAGTTGAAAGCCGGGCAGCTGTGTGGCACAGTGCACATATCTGGTGCCCCCTGGAGGTAGGCACCACAGCAGCTCTGGAACAGCTGCCTCCTGGGAGTGTGGTGATGGAGAGAGGGCTCTCAAAAAAGGCTTTCTGTTTGGCGATTCTAAAAACTATGTTTGGCCCCGCCTAGTGGCACAGTTGGTGGCAAAGTGAACTGCAATGCTAGAAGCCACATGGCCAACGGTGGCTTCAGATCCCCAGGTCTGCCTGAAAACATGCTTGGGACAAATCCCCAGACCTGCCTGGAAACATGCCTGGAGGGCTGTGAGAAGGGGATCACAGCATGATGGGACCCTGCAGGGTGCTTCTCTCTCTCTCTCTCTCTCTCTCAAAATTTTGCCAGAGAGCATGTGCTCACTGGAAAATGACAGAGACAGAGAGAGAGAGAGAGAATGCATGCCCTATGGTGCACGGTCATGCCACAATCCCTTTATTTTTCTTTTTTCAGGATTTTGGGTTTGTGTGCACCCAACATATTTTTCAAGCCACCAGGTCTAGGACTGACCCACATAGTCAGCTATGTAGGATCTAGCTGCCTTAACCATCAAGCCATGGGCTGGCGCATCGCTCTCTCTCTTTCTAGTGTGTATACATGTGCTCTCTATCATGAATCAACTTTCTAAATAACTATGTTTGACATTATTTTCCTAAAAAAAAAAAAAATAGTAGGTCAGCTCCACTGGAAAGGGGCTACTTAAGACTAGCTTTTCAGGGAACCAGCAGTTAGCGTAATGGCTATGTCGCTGACTCCCACGTAGTCGACCGTGGTTCGCGTCTCGGACCCGGTGGCTTACAACTCACGGGGCTTGCTGCGTGCCCAAGATCCCGAGAGGAGAATGGAGCGGCGTGACCATTGGGGGGTGATTTCTCGCTTTCTGTCTCTATGTCTCTCTCTGTCTGTCTGGCGAGCGCAGCGCCCTATAGCGAAAAAAAACCTCTCCAAAAAAAAAAAAAGACTAGCTTTTCATTGCAGCAGTTATGCAATGGCTATGTCGCTGGACTCCCATGTCATCGACTGTGGTTCGAGTCCCGGACCCGGCGGCTTAAACTCACGCTGGGTGCGCCCAAGATCCCAAGAAGAGAATGGAGGAGAAGGGATTGCAGCGTGGCCATCCCCCCTGGGGGGTGATTTCTCGCTTTCTGTCTCTCTGTCTCTGTCTTTCTGGTGAGCGCACGCGCCCTATAGCAAAAAAAAAAAAAAAAAAAAAAAAAAAAAAAAAAGAAAAAGAAAAAAAAGAAAGAAAGAAAGAAGAGCTTTTCAAGAACTGAGTAAGTAGTCCAGGAAAGCATGGTCGGCATTCGAGTCCAAAAGGCTCCCCCATACCCTGCCCTCTAGTGGAAGGTACATGCCCCACTACCCAGCCCTCCACCCTGTGGCTAATAAAATATTAGTTACAAACAAAATGAACAAATCATTAACAATCTTAATTTATTAAGCATTTTAAAATACACATATTTTTTAATTTCATAAGTAAAAATATTCAGACCTCAACATAAGCACCAACTTGTATAAGAGAAGATGAGCTGTGAATCAACACAATACATGTTCAACCACACTAACAGTCAAATAAATGTACAATTAAATGACAAATAGATGTCACTTCTACCTTCACATCAGGAGAATAATCTTGAAACATAGTGAAGATGCAGGGAGGTAATTCCCTAAGACAGGACAGCCTGCGGTTGTGAAATTAATGCAAACTTCTAAAGAGTTATTTGTGGTAACGTGTTAAATGTTACTACCCTTCAGCCTAGTAATGTCCACTTCTGAGAATTTATTCTAAGAAAATAATAAGGAATCAGAGAGGCAAATGAAGACTACTGCAGAAAGGTAACTACACTGGTAGAAAAGTTGAAAACTTCAACACATTATGCAGATGCAAGTAGCACAGATACATTATTTGCTCATATGCACATAAACTGTCTCCAAGAGGCAAACAGAAACATGGGCATCACTAGCTGCCTCTGCCAATGGAGGGTGGAAGGCAGAAGAGGAAAGCTTTGCCTAAGGACTCTTTTGGTGTTTTCCAGATTTTTAACCACTTGAACATATTACATACTCAAAATAATTTAACAAAATTTAATAAAATAGGTCAGTGGTACAATGGTAATACATTGCTCAAGCAATGCCAGATCCATATTGAAGATGGCAGGTTTGGGCCCCTGTCAACCTGCCCACACTGGGCACACATGCCCATGATCCTCGCTGGCAAGGAGGGCTGGGGAGATGGCAGCATGACACCTTGTTGAGGGTGCTTGTCTTTCTCTCTCTCTCACATACAAAGAAATAAAACTATCTTTAAGAGTTATTTAATTTTATTTATTATTATTATATATTTTAAATTTGACCAGAGAGAGAGCAGGAAAGTGAGAAAGCAAGCTGCCAAGTCTAGGACTCAAACCATGGTTGGCCATGTTGGAGACCAGTGCCCAAACTGTCATGCCACCTGCTAAAAAATAACACTATTTTTTAATTTAATAAAATTTAATGTATCTTTGAATGTCTACAAAAAATTTTAGTAACATGGAAAAAGTTTACTTTGTTAGAATGTTAGGTGTAAAAATAAGTACTTAATACATTAATATTCAGAATCATCTCAATAATATAAAATTACATTGCATATATATATATAATAGCAAAATATATATATAAAATATATATATTTATATATTTTATATATATATACATTAAATATATATATATATTTATTTATATATATATATATATAAATAAATAATAGGCTGAAATGGCATATACCAAAACATAAACAGCAGTCACCACTGAGATTATAAGCAAGTATTATTCTCATTTTTCTTTTTATTTTTTTTTTTAAGATAAATTTTTGCTATAGGGCATGTGCACTTGCCAGAGAGACAGAGAGATAGAAAGCGAGAAATGGGATCAGCAGGTGGCGTGGTGGTTAAGGTGCTGGACATGCCCACATGGCTGACCACGATTCAGGTCCTGGACCTGGTGGCTTGCTTTCTCGTTTTCCCTCTCTCTCTCTCTCTCTGTCTCTCTCTCTCTGGTCAAATTAAAATAAACAAATGAATAAATAAAAATTTTTTTTAAAAAGTGAGAAATCACCCCTCAGAGGTATGGCCACATTGCAACCCCCTCTCCTCCATTCTCCTCTCAGGATTTTGAGCACACACACACATGTGCCTGGCCTGAGTTTTAAGCCACCGGGTCTGGGAATTAAACCACAGTCAACTATGTGAGTCCAGTGACATAACCACTATGCCATCTGCTGGTCTCTCATCTTTCCATTTCTATAGTTTCCAAATTCTCTACAATAAGTACTTGCATAAGTGGGGAAAAAAATAAGGACTATTAGATTAAATTATCTTTAAAAGGTCAGCCACCTCCCCAAGATGGATTAGGTGTAAACCTAAGAAATTTATTACAATAAGAAACCTAAAGGAACAAACCAACATCTGCCAATCATGGCTAAGCTCGGCCGGGCCACTGTCAGCATGTGTCCAGCTCCAGTGCTGAACTGGCATGAGTCACCCACATGCTCTAGGGCACTTCCCTGGACAGCCAGCAGGACCCACCACCAAGGCCCAGCCTACGAATGCCACCTCTCAAGGACACCAGCTCTGATCTCTCTTACCAGTGCTGTCTTGAGAGCTCCCTGAGAGCAGGACAGACCAAAGGCTCACTTCTGTGCCTCTAACAGTAGCCAGCCTGGTTACCAGCATGCTGGCCCCACCCACCATGAAGCTGGTATGTCCGTCTGCCTACCCTCTGCCTACCCTCTCGACCAGATGCTCCCTGTGGCAAAGCCTATATTACACCTACTCTCCAGGACTGCACATGGGGCTGAGCAAACAAGAGGGTGCCAAGAAATGTGTGCCAAACAAATGAATAAAGGAGGATAAGGACCAGATGGTGGCACAGTGGGAAATGTGATGTTCTGCATAGGAAGGTCCCCAGTTCAAGTCTGGAGACCTCCAGCGTAGGTGGAGCACATGCTCGTCCACGATTCAGGGCTATCTAAAAGTAGGGAGTGGATCACAGTGTCAAGACCCTGTGGGGGTGCTCTCTCTTTCTCTGTCTCTCTTGCTTATGGAAGAAATAAATTTTAAAAATGGTATTTAAGAGAAGTTAACAGTGGGGCCAGCAGGAGGTGTGGTAATTAAGGGCACTGGACTCCCACATGGCTAACTGCAGTGTGAGTCCCAGACCTTTCTCACTGTCCCTCTCTCTCTCTCTCACTCTGTCCTCTATGGTCAAATTAAAATAAATTTTTTAAATGAATAAATAGGGACCAGCAGGTGGCGTAATGGTTACATCGCTGGACTCCCATGTAATCGATCGTGGTTCAAGTCCCAGACCTGTTGGCTTAACTCACACCGGTGCGTGCGCATGCGTGCCCAAAATCCCAAGGGGAGAGTGGAGGAGAAGGGACTGCAACATGGTCATCCCCCCCGGGGGGTGATTTCTCGCTTTCTGTCTCTTTGTCTCTGTCTTTCCAGCGAACGCACGCACCCTACAGCAAAAACCTCTCTTAAAAAAAAAAAAATTAAAAAGAAGAAAGTTAAAATAAAATAATCCTTTTTTAAAAAAAGAGAAGATAACAGTATTTGCATGTGAAAACTCATTAAGCATTTACTGGAGTCTCACACATGCTAAGAGCCTAGTGTGTGTCCTACCTTGTAGGAAAAACAGGAACATCAAACACAACTCCTCCTTTACAGGCTCCTTGAGGGCAGAGACTATACTGGACTCCATGGTCAACCTTCTTGGACACTCACCCTGAGCTAGAGGTGGAAAGACTCTGCCCCTGTACTAAAGGGCACAAGTAAATAGAAAATGGCCACAGACTATGACCAGAGCTACAGCAGAAGAAAGATAGAAACAAAAAGGAAGTCAAGACATTCCCGACTCCAGTGGTTAAGAGAATCAGATTCCACATAACTGACTAGAGTTGGAATCCCAGTCCATGGGACTTGAAAACCATGCAGGGGTGCATGCATGTATGTGGTGAGTGCCCTAATCCTGATGGGATGGAGAAACAGAAAAAAAAGGAATGTGACATGACCACACCCACTGGGGATACTTTCCTTCCCTCTCTGTTTCTAGTGAGCAACGCACTCTGGCAAATGAAAAAAGAAAGGGAAGTCTTCTAGGAGGAAGTGGTACTTCTTCCTGGGTCTTCGAGAATAACTAGGATCAGTTTGGTGGAAAGAGAGGAAGAGAAAGCCCTGAATACCTACATGGCCGACCACAGTTCCAAGTTCCAGACCCAGTGGCTCAAAACTCAGGCCAGAGGGGTCAGCAGTTAGCATAATGGCTATGTCGCTGGACTCCCACGTAGTCGACCGCGGTTCAAGTCCCGGACCCGGTGACTTAAAATTCATGCTGGTGCATGTGTGTGCGTGCCCAAGATCCCGAGAGGAGAACGGAGGAGAAGGGATTGCGGCGTGGCCATCCTCCCGGGGGGTGATTTCTCACCTTCTGTCTCTCTGTCTCTGTCTGTCTGGCAAACGCACATGCCCTATAGCAAAAACCTCTCCAAAAAAAAACTCGGGCCAGGTAGGGGTGTGTGTGTGTGTGCACAAAATTCCAGCATGAGTTTGAAGCTGCCAGGTCCCGGACTCTCTCCAAGAAGAGAATTGAGGAGAGGGGACTACAGCATGGCTACCCCCTCTGTGGGGTAATGTCTCACTTTCCCTCTCTCCCTTTTCTCTGTCTCTCTCCTCTCAAGTGACTGCAGGAGGCTCTGCTTACTATATACATGGTCTATACTATATACTATTTACCATGGACCAGTTTCTGTCTTTAAGCACTTATATGTATGCTCATTCATTGTATCATCACAACAGCCTTTGAGATGGTTACTATCACAGTTTTACAGGTAATAACACTGAGATACAGAAAGCCCAACGTTCCTAAGTCGGCACGCAGAGCCAGGATTCAAACCTGATGGCCTGGTTCCATGTCCACAGCCTCAATAGGCACCCTGTACCTTTCAGAGCCGTACTTTATAGCAAACCTCACCCTAGACATGAGAGTACAAGGAGGAATATGTGAGTACTGTTTCAAAAATGATTTAAGGAGACACAAAGACGAATAAAAAGCAGCTCATATTTTAAAGGAAAAAACAAGTAAAGAAAAAATGCCAGATCTGAGGCTGTCTACGGAAAAGTCTGCTGCACTAGAGAACAGGGAAGCAGACATCAGTGAAGAGATGGAGCTGGCCTGGCAGGGAGGCCTTGAACACCAGCAAAGGGTTCAGACTTTCCCCACTGGCCAGCTGGTTGCCAATCTACAAGCCTAGTTGTAATTTCAGGCAAGATGTCAAAGCATGTACCAAAAACTATCTGTAGAACAAATCAATGTCTCTACAGATGTGTGTAGATGCTGCGGTGGTTGGTGAGATACAAATCTATTTCTTTTTTTTTTTTACTTTTTTTTTTTTTTTGAGAGATTTTTGCTATAGGGCGCATGTGCTGGCTAGAAAGACAGAGAGAGACAGAGAGACAAAAAGTGAGAAATCATCCCCAGAGGGGATGGCCATGCTGCAATCCCTTCTCCTCCACTCTCCTCTCGGGATCTTGGGCATACACGCACATGTGCCCGACGTGAGTCTAAGCCACCGGGTCCGGGACTCGAACCGCGGTCAACTACGTGGGAGTTCAGCAACATAGCCATTATGCTAACTGCTGGTCCCGATATAAATCTATTTCAAAGCACTCTTAAAAGTAGATGACAGGATCAGCAGATGGCATAATGGTTATGTCCCTGGACTCTCCATAGTCAACTGTGGTTTGAGTCCCGGACCTTGCAGCTTCAAACTCACACTAGGCACATGTGTGTGTAAGCCCAAAATCCCAGGAGGAGAATGAAGAAGGGATTGTGGTATGGCCATTTCCCCACACGCACACAAGCACACCGGTGGAGTGATTTCTCACTTTCTGTCTCTCTCATGAGCACACATGCCCTATAGCAAAAATCTCTCTTAAAAAAAAAAAAAAAAATCAAGGGACCAGCAGTTAGCGTAATGGCTATGTCTCTGGATTGCCACGTAGTCGACCACGGTTCGCGTCCTGGACCCGGTGGCTTAAAACTCACGCCAGGTGCATGTGTGTGCGTGCCCAAGATCCCGAGAGGAGAATGGAGGAGAAGGGATTGCGGCGTGACCATCCCCCCTGGGGGGGTGATTTCTCACTTTCTGTCTCTCTGTCTCTCTCTGTCTGTCTGGTGAGCATATGTGCCCTATAGCGAAAACCTCTCAAAAAAAAAAAAAATCAAGGGACCAGCAATTAGCGTAATAGCTATGTCGCTGAACTCCCACGTAGTCGACCGTGGTTCGAATCCCGGACCCGGTGGCTTAAACTCACGCCAGGCGCGTGTGCGTGCATGCCCAAGATCCCAAGAGGAGAATGGAGGAGAAGGGGTTGCAGCGTGGCCATCCTCCATGGGAGGTGATTTCTTACTTTCTATCTCTCTGTCTCTATCTGTCTGGTGATCGCACGCGCCCTGTAGCAAAAACTTTTCCAAAAAAAAAAAAAAATCAAAAGAAAGTAGGAGGTGCCTAACCTTTTTAGACATCTTCCCTATCATCAGATACTAAAAGTATAACTGCTATCATGTGGACAGTAGAAAGATTTTTGTCCTTGTATTTAGAAAACTTGGATAATCCTACTGTCAGGGATGAGAGTAACAGAAAGGTTTTCAGCAAGAAGTTCCAAGATTCAAGGACTGGGATTTTTGCTCTCAATCTACCCCGCAACCCCCAGCTCGCCATGCCCATTGATGTGTTTGAAATCAACCATCTGAAGGGCCCAAAGAAGAGCTCCAGCGAGAAGCTTCAATGCAGAGATATTCTCACAAAGAGTGCTACGTAAGTACAAATGACTGTTTGATCAATCATTTGGCCTCAGCGTGGGATTTGGTTAGAATTAAAGCCATCTGGCTGAGGGGAGGGTTATGGGGGAGGAGACAAGCAGGCGGGAAAATGACCCACTCCCTCCCTCCAAAAAGCATTGTTAAAATATAACAGGGGGGAAAAAAACAGTAAAGTCCCTGCTGTTATTTCAGCCTAAGCCACTTAATCCTTCAGCACATAAAGCAACTTATTTTATGACCTCTTCCCTTTAAAAAGTAAATCAGAAGACGCTGTCTTGAATTCAGATATCTCTGAAACACACTACTCATCCCTCCCAGCGAAATATCCTCTTTCATAAACCTCTTCGAGATACTTGAAACTGCAGATCACTAAATGCCTAGCTTTAGGCATCTGACATTCCAGAGAATTAATATTTAAACTTATTATAGAAAAAAGAATTGAGTTTGGTTGAAGCATGAAATATTTAATAGTATCTCCAAATTAGAAACCCTATTTTGTTTCGCGCTAGAAATGCCAACGTTATTACCTGGGCTTTGCACTCAAATAAGGTAAAATGCACAGGCGGTCATGAGATTAAACACACAATTAGGGACGTTTTCTCCAGAGACAGGAGGAGTGAGACAGGTTTGGGGAGTGGAAGCGATTGAGTTTCATTTTTACGATACACTTAAAATTATATTATCATTCTCTGCCTGGAGGGCTGGACTTGAGAGCGCTGAAGCTACTTAACCGCAGAAAACTGTGTCAAAATCGGCGAATCCACGGAGGCCTATTCACAGCTTGGTCTTGGAATGGGCCCACTGCTGGGCAAAACCCGGTAACTTTCTCTGCTTGCAAGGACAAAAGTATTAAGCGATCTGGGATAAAAATTAAGCTTCAATTGACACAGTGGATCCCCGGCCGGCACGTGTAATTTATTTACAGGGTTGGAAAGTCGGCAAAATACATCATCAGCTCTTATACAAACTTCTACTAGGTATTAAATACTCAACCCTCAGAGAAGTAATTCATATAGTCCAGCAGCGTTCCAAAGTAAACCCAATCTCCAGCCCTCCGGAGAGCTTAAAACAGCAAATGGGCTCTGTATTTTTAAAGTCAGGTTTATAGTACTCCCTGGTTTCTTGCTAAAGCCTTTTCGTCCAGCAAACCTGTTATTTAAAAAGAAAAGCAACAACATCTAAGACAATAATCTGGTTGCTAAAAAGACACAAACCGAAAGAAGATGGGTCACACTGCAACCAGAGCCGTCCCTGCTGCTTCATCGCACATCCTCTTTCAGATGCAGAGTCAACACAGGACTGCATAAAAGCCTTGGTCCAGGAAGGCTCCTGCAATTGCATCCTCAGAACAAGCAGGATTCCTGCAGGACAGACACTTCTGTACAATCCCGTGGATGCACGTGCATGGCCTCAGAGCCAACCTTTACCTTCCATAGGGGGCTATTTGGCTTATCCATCATTGGACACAAAGGACCCATTTCCCACACACTTTCACTCCGATTCCAGGCCTGTTCTTTCCAAGCCGTCTTCAGCCCACCAAGTGCTTAACAAGACATAATTGTTTAACAGCTCCCTGAGCCACCATGCTCAGGGAAACAGGTATTCTACAACCAGGTGTGGTGGGGGTCACGAGGAATTCTCATCCAACAGACGACTTCAGGCGCAGCACAAGAGAGACCACAGCAGGGCCTTGGCAAGGAATCTCCCCAAACTGCGAGAAAGGCTCCAGAGGGACTATACCCTGTGATAACCAGCAGGGTCCCTCCCAGGGGCCCCTCCATAGCCTCAGTCCTTGCCTGGATCCACCTTCCTGAGGATCCTGAAGCTCAGCGGGGAACCGTTCTCCTTCTCCCATTTCTGCAGCAGGGTAGGGCAGTGCCCTAACCAAGGCCAAGTCTCCTCTTCAAGTCATACCTTGGCCTATTAGCTGAGACTCAGAAAGGGGTGTTCCAGAAAAGTGGCTATCTGGGACCCCGGGGCCTCCTACTGCCTTCTCCAGGGCTTGGGGCACACTCAGAACTCTCCAGCCACAGCCCCTCCTTCTTGGTGACTTTGGTGTTAAAGGCTGGTCCTGCAGGATGGTGTGCTTTAGGGGAAAAGCACTCTCTGCTGTCAGCCAGATCTGGGTTCGAGTTCCAAGATCTATTGCTTACTACTGCACACCGGGCTCTGCAACCTCGGACACATCCCGTAAGGTTCTAAGCCTCGGTCCCTCATCTGTAATATTGGGTTGTTGGGAAAGTCATGATGCATTTTTGCATAGAAAAACATAGAAAAATGTGGCATGGCTTTCCCAACAACCTAACAGAATAATGTCCCCTTTCCTCACAGGCCTGTTGGGCATAATTAAAGGTGGCCACAGCTCTAACTAACATGTCTGGCCTGCACAGAGTAGGTGCTCAGTAAAGGTTAGCTGATCTCCCTCATTCTGTCCCTTCTGTGTTCACCCTCATCAGTCAAGAGTTCCAAGGAGAGGTTATGTCCATCACCTGGACTGCAACAGAGGCAGCGTCTTTCTACACCCTGGATCCTTCTCCACCCTTCCCACCCAATTAATGTGGAATCCTGAAGTACCAGAGCAAGAAGGGGCCCAGGATCATTCTGCTCCTCACTTTACAGGTGGGGAAACTGAGGTTCAGAGTGAAGGGCACAGTCCCCATGTATCGAGGCTGCACAATGGCCCATGTGTTCGCTGCAGGCAGGCCCTACCATAACCACCAAATAAATTCAGGCCATACAGGAAATGCGTTACTCAGTTAACGGACCGAAGGTCTCCTCTCGGTGCATCTGACTCAAATGCTGACTTTAAAAACACAGCTCATAACGCTAACACAATCCGCCTCAATCCACCGGAAACCTTCTGAGTTTAAGGGAAAGACGGCAAAAGAAGAAAACAGATGCTTTAAGTGACTTTAAACTCTAAGACCACTGGGTTGGGGTGGTATTCTCTCCACCCCCACCTCTGCCCAGCCCTCTGTTTTCTTTCAGTTTCTTAAAAATAAGACTTTGAGAGACCAAAGCAGCCACAAAACTACCCCCTCTCCCCGCCTCTTTTCGGCTTTCCTTACTCAGTAACTCAACTGTCATTCCCCGGACTTTGCTTTCAAAGCCAAAAGCATTTTTTTTTTCATTGTAAACTATTAATTTGGGCAGCGGTTGTTGATAAACACGAAGTCCATTTTTAAACTGCTAGGATCATTAGCACAGTGAAGGCGAAAAACACAAATATTTCAGGAGTTTGTTGTTTTTATTCTGGCCCTGGTATTACAACTGTGATTTTTGCATAATGTAGTTGAATTTTTCAAAGCCCATTGAGTAGTTTGTTTCATTTCTTCTCTCACTGAATTGAATGACTTTGTTTCTTTAAACACAAAAATAAACTACCCCCTAGGCAAAGAAATAACACAACCCTCAATGAGGAAACCAATTGTAACTAAAATTTATATTGGAAAGAAATTTACCAAGTCACATATTATAATTTAACTCTGAACATAATCATGTATATATATATATATATATATATATATATATATATATACACATACACACATACATACAATCATGTATGTGTATATATATATATATATATATACACACACACACACACACACACACACACACACATACATATAAGGTGAGGTTGTTGAAAAACCACCACCTCGTCTTCAAAACGGAATTCTTTTCCAAGGAAATTGAGAGAAGGAAGGGAAGTTATCCTCTTTATAAAAAAGCCACTGTTAGCGATGGTTGTCAGTCAACTTCCAAATGAAGTGTGGTTATTTGTTTGTTTGTTTTTCTAATCATATCCCCCCCAAAAAAGGATGGAAACCCCTATTCTAAACTTCAGCTTCTCCCCTTGACTAGGATGCTGGCCAAGCTCCATGAAATAAAACCGAAGAAAATGATGATAATTATGCAACATTCGGAACAAAGAACATAAGAATATATTTTTTTAAATGATTCATTGTGCACTTATGCCTGTAATGGGATTTTAACGCACTGTAAAAATAAGTGTGCTGGCTCACTTCGCTTCTCACGCAAATGAAATGAAGGGAGATGAATAACTCTGAGATGGGGTGGTTTTTTGGTTTTTTCAGAAGCAAAAGTGTGAAGGGAAATCATGGCATAGGAAGAAAATTTATGTTTCTAGTCACAGACAAAGCAACTCAGACAAGGGATAGGATTCCACAGCTAACAGGGTCCTGAGACCTTGGCCCAACTAA
The DNA here is from genome assembly GCA_026018925.1 of Tupaia tana. Classification (NCBI taxonomy): domain Eukaryota; kingdom Metazoa; phylum Chordata; class Mammalia; order Scandentia; family Tupaiidae; genus Tupaia; species Tupaia tana. The sequence continues at coordinate 24,636,780 of JAKSZU010000004.1, forward strand.
GCATGCAACAGGTAACTACGGAGAAATAACCAAGCCTAAATTAAGTTATGATCTCATGCGATGGTACCCTTTCCATTTTGCCGGCCAAGTCTTAGCAGCTTTGAGAGAGCTTGGGAGGCAGGAAGGGAAGAGAAATTCTAGCCGTGCAAGATTCTTAGGGAATCTTTGGGAATTATATTTCCGCTACATGTCTATAAAAGATTTGTCGGCTACATAACTCTTCGGACTGTAGACGCAACATGTTCCTATCTCATTTGTATACACACACATACTTGTTTCTCTTTGTCTTCACTGAGCCTGACATTTGGCCAGCAGGTTTTTCTCCCCCTTATGTGAAACCTCAAGCACCGAAAAAAATTTGGATCTGATTATTTCCGGATCGCAGGACCAGCACTTTAAAATGGATGAAATGCAAGCAAATTGCCCACCAGAGCCGGAGGGGGGAAATGCTTTAAAAATAACTCATACCTTTCCATTATGGATTGCACTAGCCTCTCCAAGGCCTCCCCAGAACATCACAGGGACTTCTTATTCAGCTGAAGAAACTATGAGGTAACACCACCAAACCTTTATGTCTCCACCATCAGCAGCCCTTGTCGGCCATGCATACATATCTACGATTGCTTTCCTTTCTTTTCCCTCCCTTTCTAAAGAAACAAAAATTAGCTACTTTTTTAAGTTACAAGATTAACTACACGCTGATATTTACGCCATGTTATGATGTCTGTTTTTACTAATGGCAGAGTTCGCATGTGTCCTGATCATCAACTTCCTTTTTGTTAGGATGTATCCAGTCTCAGTACATGGTGAGAAGGGCCCAGTGAGTCGAGGTGACTTCATGATCTGGTTTGGTCTGGAAAGAGCAACCCTGGAGAATTGCAATCATCTGGTGAACTACAGAGTTTTGCAACTACGGCAAAGATACTAGTTAACAATTTCCAAAGACTCGAGACAGGAGCAATACCAAAAGCAATAATATTTTTTAATTTGGGGGGAACATCTGAAAGATCTTACTTGTAAAACACCAGCTCTAGGCCACCAATACACACAAGTAGAGGTACAAGTTGTGGAACCAGAAACAAATATTTGGAGGTGCAAGGCTTGGGAGCTGCCACTTACTGCCTGCAGCTTTGAACAAATCTCCGAACATAGATGTCTCCATCTATGACATGGAAATCACGTTAATAAAAGCCCCTTATTAATGACTGTAGGCTGAAGGCGCTTCTGCATCTGCTCCCTCAGAAGAGCCCACCAAGGTAGGCAGGACAGGGTGGGCCTGAGGGCAGACGAGAGAATGTGTGGGAACACAACCAACACTGTAAAGCGCTGTGCCCAGTGAACGAGTGTCATCGGGCCACTGCCACAAGGCTGTTGGCCTGCATAAAGCCCAGCTGTGTACCTTCTTTCCTTGTCAGGACTTATAAAAGCAGAGTGTTGGGTGTTTAATAATAAAAAAGAAAAACACAGCATATGGCAATGTGGCCTTTCCAGCTGTTTGGAATCTGGATAAACGGGGCTCTGCCATAAACAGATCGTGATTCTTATTGTAAATGATGACAACGTTAGTTTGTGACGTCGTACCATCCCCAGTGCCTCCTGACTCCAGATCGGGGAAACACACAGGATCCAAGCACTTACAAATAAACTGCTGTATTCAAAAACTCACTCCCTTCCTCTGCTTAGGGTCTGTCCACAGCAGAAAGCAGATCATCTGAAACCTGACCCAGACCAAGCCAGACTGTCTTCTCTCTGGTCACCGGGCAGCAGTGGCCACAAAAGACCCGCAGGCCAGCCTGTCTCAGCTTCCCCTGGTTTGTGCACCAGAGTTAGCACCCTTCACGTTCAACATTTTAAAAATCAAACCTTTCTCTTGCTTCGCTCCACCCCTTCATCTCAGGCATCACTGACCTAACACAGTGCCCTGTAGAAATTAAAAAATAACCGCTCCTACCTTTTCAGTTTACACAGCACTCATACAACCCTCATTCGATTTACCCTGTGAGGTAGACATTATTACCTCTTCATACAAATAAAAAACCAGAGGTGGAGAACATTGAGCACAGTACAGCAGTGATCCTAAAAATAGCCGGGCACTTGAGGTGGCCTTTCCACACTCTTCATCGCTAATGCTCTCATCAGTCTTTCAAAGTACATCTCATGGAATGTCTCACAGTAGATTTATAAGTGAGAGAACCTAAGGCTCAGAGGAGTGAAATGACTTCCCCCCAAAGTCCCACAGATCAAAGGTGGTGGGTCTTACAATCTTCAGCACAGTCAATAAATATTTTTCAATTGGTATTTCTGTCTGTTTCCAATAAGCCTGAGAGCTTGGAGTTAGACACCAAAAATTCAAAGGAGAATATTTTGGAGGGAGTAGAATCAGAGGTGTTTCCTTGAGGTGTTTTTAACAGGCCTGCTGAAATCTGCTGGGGGAAGCTGGTTTTGTCTCAGGTCACTTAATGGCTTGACTGTAAGAAATGACATGCTTACAGCGACATAGAGGCCACGTCCAAAGTCTCTCCACGCCCAAGTCGCTGAGCCTTCTTCCTTCCCTTTCTCCCTAGGTCAGCTTAGGCTAGAGCTCTGGCTTTCCCCACCCTTGACCTGCTTTTTTTTTGGGGGGGGGGGGACCAAGGGGGGACTTTACCTTGTAGACATTTACACCTACCCTCAGGCCTCAGTTTCCTCCTTTTTTGAATGAGTATGATAAATCCCATCCCAACAGCCTTACCAGCCTCACCAGGAGGCTTTGAAGAGACCAGTTTTGAAGTCTCTTGGGAAAAAGTTAAACAGAGAGTCCAGCTTAAGATACCAAAAAAAAAAAAAAAAAAAAAAAAATTCATTTTGTAAGCTGTAATGATATGTAATGATCGAGTTGTTTTTTAAAAAATAAATTTTTAAAAAAGAAATGAAAAAAGAGGTTCTTTCTCCCAACTCTTTATCCTCTTCCACCTTTTCCAAGTACAATCCTGACTGAAAGATCTCTTATTTTAGTCCAGGTGGGGTGTAGGGATATGGGGAATGGGAGATAGGAAGAGCTGCATAAACCCTCCAGCAGGAAGGTCTTTAACCAGAGTGTTAGAGACAGAACAAAGGCTGTGTTTGGGGTAGCTCAGGCCCGCAGAGGCTACATCTTCACATGACAGTCCGTATCTTCTCAAACACAGAACGTGGCAGGAGGGTATTTGTGTCTGAGAGGACTGTGAAAGGAGTGGGGCATGCCGGAAAGCTCTAGGCTCCAAAATTACTCAAGTCTTGTTGCATGGTCCCTTCTCACTCTGGTACGAGACCTCACATGTGTATTCCTGCAGTAACACTCCAAAGGCGTTTTTTTTTTTTCTTCCATATCCATCTTTCTAAAAAAATTATCTCTATCTCTTTGGGAAGAGACTGACATTCAAAACAAGGAGATGAGAAATAGCCCTCTCCTAAAAAATCAGCTAGTTTTCAAAAGAAAAAAAAAAAAACTAGTTAAGTTTATTTCATGTTACTAGTCCTCCAAGTGGGGAGCTGAGTGTTTTTTACCCACAAGCAGCTGTCATGTCTAACAGTAAGCCAGCCTACCCCTCCTAGGCCACTCAGTCGATGCAGCTATAAAACAAACTGCTCTTGTCTGCCTTGAGAATCACCCAGAAAGAGAACAAGATATCCCAAATGCTGATACAATCAAACCCCAAGCCTGGGTCTCTCCCAAGGGAAAAAAAAAGGGGGGGGAGGACACAGCACTTTCACAATTTCTCCAATTTCTGGTTAATTATCTGTCAGCATGAAACTTAGAAATGATGGCTCAATAATAATTAACTGTGATGAGAAGAATAGTTGCTGAGAATCCCAGCACAATCGCTGACTCTGAGCCCATAAACACACACCGGGCCTGAACCTCTTACTCGTCAGCTCCACTGGAGGAGTAAAGGTATTGCAAAGTCACTCCTGACCAAAGACTAGGCTTCTGCAGCGCCAAGAACAGAAAAGCCATTTTTAAATTAAGATTTGACCCAGTGTGGATTATGGATTCAGAAAATTTCCCATGAGGAATCCAGAAGTCATCTGGAATAATTAATTCCTCACTTGACAGATGAGGAAACTGAGGTCCCAAGAGCGGAGAGGTCTTGCTGAAGCCCTCTGGTTTTTGTTATTTAAGGAGATTGGAATACTTCAAAGTATGCCTTCAGCTGCTCAGAAATAGACCCGAGACACGAGTTGCTACTCACGCTAATATATAATACAATTTGACAAGTTTCACACAACTTTTATCAGAAACATACAGAAGCCAGATTACATAACCTGCGCTTTCTAGACACACGTTTCCCCAGCACGGACGTGGGTTTAAATGATCGTAGATGCGTCCTAAAGGAAGCACTGCACAGAGTCAGGATAGCGAGTCCCAATCTAGAGAAGCGAGGAACTCCGGAGAACGTTCACCGAGCTCTCCGCAGGACCCGTACAAAGGCGGCCGGAGCGACGCCCACGGCCAGGCGGGCTGGCAGGGCCGGACTCACCCTTCCCGCCGGCGGCCTTGGACGCGCCGTAGTCCCGGGGGCTCCGGGGCCGGAGGAGGTCGTGAGTGCGCGGAGGCGGCGCAGGCGGCCGGGGCAGCAGGTCGCGTGGGCTCGCGTCTCCACATCCGCCGCCGCTCACGGTGACCCTGAAGGCCATGTGCGCTCCGAGGCCGACGGGCCCGCGAGCGGGGCCGGGCGCGCCGGGCGCCTCCTTGGGCCTCTTGTCCGGGTGTGCCTCGGCCACCTCGCAGTGCATGGCGCCGGGGCGGGGCGCGCGGCTGGGGGTCGCGCCGGGCTCCTGGGGAGGGGAACGGCACAGGCGCGTTAGCATGCGGGAACCGGCGCCCATCGCGTCCCAGGCCGCGGTTTGGGCAGGTCGCCGCCTCTCGGGTCATTCCTCGTCGCCGAGACAGATAGCGCCACCACGCCCACCCGACCAGAGGGCAGGCCCCTCCGCCCACGTCAAAGCCCCTTCTGGGCGCCGCGGCCGCTCGCCCTTCCTCCCCCGGCGTGTGGCGAGCTCGCGTCCCCGCCGTCGCGACGCAGTCCCGCGAAGCCCTCGCCCCCGGCCCAGTCTGCCTGTCCCGAGACCAGCCCCGGGGACGAACGGGGAAACCGAGGCCTGGACCGAGCGCGCCTGTCCCGCCTCCCTCAGAGGGCAGCGCCCGCGGCTCCCGGGGTTCCCAGAGCAGGGCTCCCGCCGCGCCGGGCTGCGCGCCTCCCGGGTGCTGCGGGGCGGGCTGCGCCGGGCAGCGGCGGACCGCGGGCCCGCGGCCTCGGGGCGCGACTCACCCCAACCGGGAAGACGCGAGCCCGAGGACAGGCGCCCACTCCTGCGACGCGAACCCATCCCGCACACCCCGAGACACGCACATTCCCACACGCATCGGAGCGCACGGGCCCGCCGGGCGCGCACACACGCCCGGAGTGAGCACCGCAGGGACACGACCGCTCCCACGCACCCACCCACGCCCGCAAGTGCACCCGGGACCTGCCTCGCACTGCACCGCGCGCTCTCACGCCCTCGGGGCACGCGAGCGCCTGGGCCCGGCCCCTCCCACTCCCCGGGATGCGGGCCCCGGGCCCCCAAACCCTCCGTTCCCCTCGGCGCTCCCCGCGCCATCCCCGCAGCCCCCGGATTCGAGCGTTGCGGGGACAGCAGCCTTGGATCTCGGGGCCGGCGCCCGCCCCTCCACAGCCCCGGGCCGCGACCTGTCTCACCTCGCAGCGGCGGTGCCAGCTCGCGGGGCGCACGGCTCCGCGCGCCTCCACTGGCGCCGCAGCCCCCGCAGCCGCTGCCGCAGCCGCCGCGTCCTGAGGGGCGGCACCCCGGGCGAGCACAGGGGCGGGCTTGCTCCTGCCCGACAGCCGCTTGGGCCACTGGCTGGCCGCGGCCCCCAACCCCGGCCAATCGCGGCTCGAGGGCGAGGCCTCCTCGCCTGGGGGCCTGGGCGGGGCCCGGCACGCGGCTGGGCGGAGGGTTTGACAGGCGGCGGCGGCCGGGAATGCTGCGCTGTCCGCGCGCTCCGGCCGGATGAAGGACCTTGGGGCGGCACCGCGGAAGGGTTGGCCGAACGCGCTGGGCGACGGGAGCGCAGGGCTCACCCAGCTCCGTCCCCGCCTCGCCTGGTGGCCTGGGCTGGATCTTTCCCCTCTCAGGTCAGTTTTCTCCTCCGTGGAATGGAAAGGCAATACCGACTAACGCGGGAGTTACAGATGCAGAAGTGCTTGAGTTTTCTTGCAGAATCCAACGCACTCACTCGAGAACTCGTACTGATTTCATGAGTTACAAAGAAGTTGAAACGCGAACCCAGATCTCCCACCCTACTTTCTTACGTTTTTGTTTTTTTGCGGTGTTTCCCGTCGGAAGGCATCTAGGCTAAAGGGTCTTCAAAATTGGAGTAAAAAAACACACAACGGATACTCCGATTCCAACTAGAAAATGCTCCTGTTGGGTTTGTCGCGGAATGGGGATGGGGAGAGGGGATAAGACCCCAGCGCTTAAATTTTAATGAGTTCCCAGGACCCAGGAGGTCTTTAAGGCTCTGGGGATGGAAATCCACTCATGTAAGTTCCTCTAGACTTGTACCGTTTCCCCCTGCCTTCTTAGTCCCTGCTCCCTCTAGGCAGCAGTGGGGGTGAGGGCTGCCTAGAGTGTGGGAAGAGCAGTGAACAGTAAGGATTCAGGGCGACTGGAAGCGTTGGCTTAGTTCCCGTCTCCGGTCTCTGAGCCTAGGTCTCCCCCGGTGTATAATGGGAGTGCTCTCTCAGACCTGGCCTACCTGCCCAGAGTACTGAAGGATCCAGCAGGGTCCCAGAACCTGTGCTCTGTTTGCTGATGATCTGGAGGGGCTCCAGGGGTCTTGACTGGCTTCATACTCAGTTTGGGTCTGGCTGAGGCCACATGGGAGGCCTTGGCTTGATTTCGAGCACACTCCAAAGACCTGGCATGGCATATGCCGGTACCCCCAGCTACTAAGGGAAGTTGAGACAGGAGGAACACGACACAGGGAGACCCTGTCTCAGACACTGCAAACACACACACACACACACACACACAGCAAGAAAGTGTGAAGAGCATTGGCCTTTCCAGTTCTGCCCTTGGTGAGGCCAGAAGTCAAGTCCTTTGTCCTCTCCCCACTACCAGACATACTGCACACACACGCACATGTACAGCACTGTGCATTTAGTTGGGACTCTGAAACCACTTGCTGGGGCTGACTCTGCCGTCCGATGGTTAAAGCAGCCAGATCCTACATGACCTATCAACCAGTTCAAGTCCCAGACCTGGTGTCTTGAGAACTATACCAGATGTGTGTTTCTATATGCCCAGAATTCTGAAGGGAAGGAGAAATAGCTGAGAAGGACTTGTAATGCGACCACTCCCCATGGGGAGTGCTTTCTTCTCTCTTTCTCTCACTGGCAAGCACATATACCCTCTAGAAAAAAACTAAAAAATTAAATTTTTTTTAAAAAGATGAGTAACTTCATGGAATCTGTAGGCAAAGACTCCAAATTATTTTTTCCTGAGTACCTACTATAGGCCAACCCCCACATGTGAGTGAGGAACACAGAGATCCTGCCCTGTCATCTGTGAGCCTACAGGGCCTCATCAGGATAGATGGGCCGTGGAGCAAGCAAGACTCAGGGAAGGCCTGAACTTTTCATTTTTATGCTTTTCTAAACTGTTTGTGTTTTTTATGCGTTATCTTCCCTTGTTTTTTTTTAATATTTAATTTTATTCATCGTCGACCAGAGAGAGAAAGGGAAAGTTGCTGGGTCTGGGATCTTCAGTCAAGCCATTGGGAGTCCAGAGCCTTTGCCAGCCCCGATCCTCCCTTGTTTTTAACAAGGGTTATTTGAGCAGTGGGATAATGAGCTGTATTTGTTTTCTTTATTCTTTTGGTATTAAAATAAAACTTGTTAGTATTTTAATTGTCAAGGATAAGACAGAGAAACAAATAAAACCCACTTCTCACTTCAGCAGGCTAAACAATAATGTGTGATGTCTACACTAAGCCACAATCCAGCTCACTCTCTTTTGCACTCCAATCCCACACATAGTTTGTCTACTAGACATCTCTGTCTGCAAAAGCAAACCTCATTTTTTCTTCTCTGACTTTGTTCCCCACACCTATGTACCCACTTGGGTGATGACCCCATGGCTGACAATCTGTGTTATCCTGGGCTCCTCCTCTTCCATACTCCCACATCTTATTTGCCTTAAATCTGATTGCCTCAACAGTCACCCTCCTCACCATCTTGACTTCTATATTTCTTCTCAATCATTCTCCCTGCCTCCCTGTTGAGCAAGGCACTTCCCTATTTAAACCTCATTAACACCTCCCAATGGCTACCTAAATAAAATCAAACCATTTATCATCCTATCCTCTGCCCTACCTTGTATTCCAAGTACCCTGAAATAGTTTTCATCTCTTAGAATGCATATATTCATGCATTCATAGCTTTGCATATGATGTCTCCCATGCTAACACTTTTTCTTCTTGTACACAGTACATACTTCTTCCTATGAATCGTTTAATACCCAGCTCAACTGTCACTTTTCCCCAGAAGCCTTTGCTGAATCCTCTAGCTAGAATTGTTTTCTTTTTTTTTATTTAACTTTATTTATTTGTATATTTATTTATTTATTTTAATTTGACCAGAGAGGGACAGAGAGAGAGAGAGAGAGAAAGTGAGAAAGCAAGCCACCAGGTCCAGGACTGAAAACATGGTCGGCCATGTGGGAATACAACATCCTTAACCACCATGCTACCTGCCAGCCCTAGAATTGTTTTCTTCCAGCACATTCTCATAGCCCTCTCTGCTTCATTCTATCTCAGAACTTACTATACTGTTTTATAACTGCCTATTTAACAGTCCTCCCCTCTAGACTGAGAGCTCTGTGAAGTAAGGGGCAGCCTTTTGTCTTTGAATCTCCAGAACTTAAAAGAGAATCTGGCATAAAGTCAGCAGTGGACAAATGCTTACTGAATTATTAAAGTCTGGCCTTTCCTTCATTTGCTTGACTGTATTTCTAGTTAAGTGCTTTTCTACACTATTATGACCTTCCCCTATCACCATCTTTATCCAGAGGTATAAACATATACTCAGCAAATGGTTGAGACAAAAGTAGGCATTTCTGTGTGTAAGGTCTGCTATATCCTAGAGACATGAGAAAGAAAGAATAGAAGTGAGGGCTGCTACACTGCTTTCCCTGCCTCTATTTCTCACAGGAAAAGGACAGTTAATGGTCACTGTGGAACTTCTATAGGTCATGTAATTTGTCTGACCCTGTCCATATGTGATCTCATTTAATCCTTATAACTCTGAGAAAAAGAGGTTGGCATTCCCAGTTTAAAAGGTGATAAAAATAAAAGTTCAAAATTAAGTGATTTGCTGAAGCTTTCAGTCAGCAGTCTCTGCTCTCACATATCTTTGGCAAAGTTACTTTCAACATGAGTGCTAAGATCACTCACTGTCAAAATAACAAGTGTGTTCAACAAATGTATTGGGACAACTGGATCTCCACATGCAAAAGAATGAAGTTGCACCCCTATCTCACACCATATACAAAAAGTAACTCAAGGCCAGCAGGTGGCATAGTGGTTAAGATGCTGGACTCCAACATCGCTGACCATGGTTCAAGTCCCAAACTCGTGGCTTGCTTTCTCTCTTTGCCTGTATCTGGTCAAATTAAAAATAGTAACAATAGGGACCAGCAGTTAGCGTAATGGCTATGACGCTGAACTCCCATGTAGTTGACTGAGGTTCGAGTCCCAGACCCAGTGGCTTAAACTCACACTGGGCGCGTGTATGTGCGTGCCCAAGATCCCAAGAGGAGAATGGAGGAGAAGGCCATCCCCCCCGGGGGGTGATTTCTCTCTTTCTATCTTTCTGTCTCTCTCTGTCTTTCTGGCAAGCACACGTGCCCTATCGCAAAAACCTCTGCCCCCCCCCCCCCAAAAATAGTAACAATAAATAGAATTAAATAAATAATTTTTGGACCAGCAGTTGGCATAATGGCTGTCACTGGACTCCCATGTAGTCGATCGCTGTTTGAGTCCTAGACGTGGTGACTTTAACTCACGCCGGGCGCGTGTGTGTGTGTGCCCAAGATCCCAAGAAGAGAATGGAGGAGAAGGGATTGCTGCCTGGCCATCCCCCCTGGGAGGTGATTTCTCACTTTCTGTCTCTCTGTCTCTCTCTGTCTTTCTGATGAGCGCACATGCCCTATAACAAAAACCTCTCAAAAAAAAAAAAAAAAAAAAAGTAACTCAAAATGGACCAGTAACCTAAATATGTTATAATACCTGAGAATATACTAAAATGAGCCAAATTGTTCACTTTTAAGTGGTTTTTATATTATGTGAATCTCACAGCAATAAAATATTTTCAGTTTAATTAAAATAAAAGAAGTTCTGGGAACAGCAGATGACATAATGGTTACGTCACTGGACCCCGATATGGTCAACTGTGGTTCAAATCCTGGACCTGGCAGCTTGAAACTCACCACCAGGTGCATGTGTATGCATGCCCAAAATCCCAAGAGGACAATGGAGGAGAACAAGCTGCATCATAGCCACTCCCCCCAGGGGGTCATTTCTTGCTTTCTGTCTCTCCGGTGAGCACATATGCCCTATAGCAAAAATCTCTCTCTAAAGAAGAAGAGTTCTAAGTCCAAAGCTTGTGCTTCTTCGCTACCTGTTGAGTATTCACAGGGGATAGCCCATAGAATGACTTCTATTATGGACGTGGCTGTGATGTTATAAACTGAGTGAGATCTGGATGCTGAATATTGTGCCTGCCAATAAAGATGACAGTTCCTGACTCACCATAGAAAATTGATGTAAAATTCTGGAATGATAAAAGCAGTCAGAAAATGAGAAAAGATGATTAATTATTAATGAAATACCCAACTTACCACTCCCTCTTTTTCTATGTTCATCTTATAACCCTAAGATGTTCTGCTAGGGGCCAGCAGGTGGCATGGTGGTTAAGAGCACTGAACTCCCACATGGCCAGCTGTGGTTTGAGTCCTGGACCTGGCAGCTTGTTTTCTCACTCCCCCCCCACCCACCCACTCTCTCCCTCTCTGATAAAATAAAAATAATAATAATAATAAATAAATAAAGTTAAATAAGATAATTCTTTTAAAAATTTAAATGAAGATGTTCTTTTAAAAACAAAAACAAAGGCATGGTAGTTAAGGAACTGAACTCCCACATGGCCAACTGCAGTTCAAGATCCAGACCTGGTGGCTTACTTTATCATTTTCCCTCTATCTCTGTCTCTCTTTGGTCAAATTTTAAAAATAATAATAAATTAAATAATTCTTTTAAAAAAAAAAAACCCTGAAGAATACCAGTATGAATATATTTATATAAGACCATGAAGATGTTTCAGATAAAAATTAATATATGATTAGATAATAAGAATCAATTTAAAATAGGAATAGAAGGGATACTTTCTTAACTAAATAAAGGGCATATATCAAAAGCAAACAGACACCAAAACCTACAGCTAACATCACACATTTAATACCACACTTAGCATAAAGACTGAATTCTTTCCCTGTAAGATCGAGAACAAGGTCAGGATATCTGCTTTGATCATTCCTATTCAACAGCATACTGGAAGTCCTAGAAGTGCTAGTAAGGCAGGGAAAAGAACAAAAGGCATACAGGTTTGAAAAAGAGAAATAAAACTCTTTATTGGTAGGTGACATAATTGTCTACATGAAATATTTTAAAAAATTAACCAACAAAAACAGAAAGAAAGAAAGCTTCTAGAACTAATAAACAAGTCTATCAAGATTGCAGGAAAAAAGGTTAATATTTTTAAATCCATTGTATTTATATATACATAACAATTACCAATTAGAAATTTAAAAAAAATTTTTTTTGAGAGAGATTTTTGCTATAGGGTGCATGTGCTCACCAAAGAAACAGAGACAGAAAGCAAGAAATTACTCCCCGGCAGGGAATGGCCATGCCACAATCCCTCCTTCTCCACTGTCCTCTCAGGATTTTGGGTACACATGCACAAGCCCCTAGTATGAGTTTCAAGTTGCTGGGTCTGGGACTCAAACCTCAGTCAACGAGGTGGGAGTCCAGCTCCTTAACCACTACACCACCTGCTGGTCCCAGAAATTAAAACTTTTTAAAGCACCATTTATAGCACCAACAGGTGATATGGTAGTTAAGGAGCTGGATACCACATGGCCAACTGCAGTTCAAGTCCTGGACCCTCTGACTTGAAAAACATGCCAGGAGTGTGTGTGCATGCACCCAAAATCTCTAGAGGAGAATAGAAGAGAAGGGAGTGTGATGTGGCAATCACCCCTGGGGGGTAACTTCTCACTTGTCTTTTTCTCTGTCCTGTCCTTCCCCAGAGAGCGTATGTGCCCTCTGACAAAAAAAAAAAAAAAAAAAAAAAAAAAACTAACTAAAAAATACTGGAAAAAATACTGGGGCTGGTAGTTAAAGTGCTGGACTCCCATGTGGCCAACTGTAGTTCAAGTCCTGAACCTGGTGGCTTGCTTTCTCACTTTCCCTCTCTCTGTCTCTCTCTGGTCAAATTAAAAAATAATAACAATAAATTTTTAAAAATTTTAAGTACTTAAAAGTTAACTAAAAAAAAGTACTTTAACAAAATATGTGGCACTAAACACTGATAAAAGAAAATGAAAGAAGGCCTAAATAAATGAAAAGGCATACTGTGTTCATAGTTTGGAAGATTTGATGTTACTGTCAATTTACCTGATTAATCTAAAATTTTTTAAGTTTATTTATTTCCTGCATGAAAGAGAAAGAGAGATAGGCACCATTAACAGATCCCCATGTCACGGTCCTCCCCCAGCCAACATGGGTCATGGGCACACATGCGTCTGTGCCTGGTGTGCCCATGGAAGTCCTGGGATGCAAACCTGGGACCTTTCCCACATGGGTCCAGGTGCACCACTGTGTCACCATCCAGCCCTCTCCAAATTAATTTATAGATTCTATGCAACTTCAATCAAAGTCACAGCAGGATATTTTTCTAGAGATCAACATGTTGATTCTAAAATTTATTTGGAAAAGCAAAGGATCTAGATAGCCAAAACAACTTTGAAAAAGGGAACAAAGTTGGACGACTCATGACCTGATTTTATTTTTATTTTATTTTATTTCATTTTATTTTTAATTACCAAAGAGAGAAAGAGAGAAAGCATTCCTCCACCCCACCCCCCACCCCCAATGAAGCATGGTCTAGCCATAATCCTCTTTCCTCCATTTCACCATCCCATCAGGATTTTGTGCCCACATGTGCACATGCCTGGTGTGGTTTTCAAGCTGTCAGGCCAGCAATCAAACCGTGGTCAGCTATATGGAATCCAGTTTTCTATGCACAGCACTTAACCACTGCACTGCAGGGCTAGCCCTGATTTTAAAACTCACTACAAAGCTACAGTGATCAAGCAATTGTGGTATTGGGACCAGCAGTTAGCGTAATGGCTATGTTGCTGAACTCCCATGTAGTCAACCACAGTTCAAGTCCCAGACCTGGTGGCTTAAACTCACGCTGGGCATATGCGCATGCGTGCCCAAGATCCCAAGAGGAGAATGGAGAAGGGATTCCAGCGTGGCCATCCCCCCCCGGGGGGTGATTTCTTGCTTTCTGTCTCTCTGTCTCTCTCTCTGTGAGCGCACACACCCTGTAGCAAAAAAATCCTCTCAAAAAAAAAAAAAAATTGTGGTATTGACAAAGGGTCTATATATAAAGCAATGGAACAGGGCTAGCTGGTGACATAGTGGATAAGGTGGCTGGATCCCATATGGCTGACTGCACAGTTCAAATCTTGAACCTGGAGGCTTAAAAAACAAACCAGGTACTATGCCTGCATGCCCAAAATCCCAAAAGGAGGGAGAGATGGAGAAGTAATTGAGTGAGATTATACCCTATGAGGGTTGCTTTCTCACTTTCCCCCTTTCTCTTTCTGTCTCTCCATCAAGTGTACATGCCCTTTGACAAATATGTATGTGCATGCATGTATGTGCAGATGGACAAGAATAGAAAGTCCAGAAATAGACCCACATATTGGCCAATAGATTTTGTCAAAAGTACAAAATCACCCCCCAGGGGGGAATTCAATCCCTTCTCCTCCATTCTCCTCTCGGGGGGCAGCAAAGCGATACTCCAGGACTTTCAGCAAATAGCAATGCTGGCCACAGTTGCACAAACATGCTGGCAAAATGCAAAAAAAAAAGAAAAATAAACTTCAACCTATACCCCACACTCTACACAGAAATTTACTCAAATGGATGAAAACTTAAAAGTATAACTTATAGGACCCAGCAGTTAGCATAATGGCTATGTCGCTGAACTCCCATGTAGCAGACCACAGTTCGAGTCCCAGACCTGGTGGCTTAAACTCACACCAGGCGCGTGTGTGTGTGCGTGCCCAAGATCATAAGAGGAGAATGGAAGAGAAGGGATTGTGGCATGGCCATCCCCCCGGGGGGTGATTTCTCGCTTTCTATTTCTCTGTTTCTCTGTCTTTCTGGAGAGCGCACGCGCCCTATAGCAAAAACCTCTCCAAAAAAAAAAAAAAAGTATAACTTACAGAAGAAAATATCAAACAAAGTCTTTGTGACATTAAATTAGACAAAGAGAATTAGATGTGATGCCAAAAGGATAATCCATAAAATAAAGTTTAAAAATTGTTAAATAGGACTTCATCAAAAAGAGACTGAAAAGAGCCACAAACTAGGAAGAAAATATCTGTAAATCACATAGTCAACAAATGACTTGGACTCAGATATACAAAAAGCTTTTTACAACTTAATAAAAATAAAATAGCCAAATTAAAAACAAATTTTATTCATGATAGAGTACATATGTGTGCATGAGAGAGTGAAGCACCCTCCGTAGAGCTCAGTCACACCACAATCTCCTTTCTCCAGCCCTCTAGCCCACCAGGATCCTCTTCAGACATGCACATGCCTGGCCTGTTTTCAGGTCCACTGGGCCAGGGACTCAGACCATGGTCAGCATGTGACTTCCAGCTCCACCGCTCAGTACGCTACTGGCTGTGCCACAGAGGCTGGGCCCCTAATTTTTTAAATGGACAAAAAAAAAATTGAACAAATACTCATGAAAGAAAATAAGCAGCTGGAAAATAAGCACACACAAAAATGCTCAACCTCATTAGTCGTTAGGAAATATGAATTATAAGCACATTGAGATACTCCTACATGTGTATTAAAATGGCTGAAATTAATAAAATAATACCAAGTGCTGGCAAGGATATGGAGCCACTAGGACTCTCATACATCGTTGGTAAGCATATAAACACTTTGGAAAACAGTTTGATATTTTCATATAAAGTTAAGCATAATGCCGCACAACCCAGCAATCCCACTCCCAGTATTTACCTAAATGAAATGGAAACCTGTTTACACAGAAACCTGGACATGACAGTTTTTAGCAACTTCATTCATAATCCTCCAAAATGGGAAACGCAAACATCCTGTTGCAGACAGCATATTTGTGCCCCTCCAAAATTCATGTTTTGAATCCCTAGCCCTCAGTGGGATGATATTAGGAGGTGTGGCTTAAGGAAGGTAACTAACCTAAGTTTAGATGAGGTTTTCAAAGTGGAGCCCTCATAATGGGATTAGTGTCCTTATAAGAAAAGAAAAAGATTAAGCTCGTTCTCTTGCTCTTTCTCTTTCAGCTATGTGAGGCTACGATGAGAAGACGGCCATCTACAAACCAGGAAGTAGGTCCTCACCAGACACTGGATCTGGCAGCACCTTGATCTTGGACTTCCCAGCCTCCAGAACTGTGAGAATAAATGTTTGTTTTTTAAGTCATCTAGTCTATGGTATTTTGTTACAGCAGCAGGAACAGACTAAGCCACACACCTTCTGAGCAAATGAAAACTATCCTCAGGAAATACCACTGCTTGAGAGTGTTCTTTTTTTTATAGATTTACCTAAATCCAGGTACTATTTACTTATTTATGAATACTCAGTAATAAAATAGAACAAGTTACTGCTATACATAACACAGATGAATTTTAAATTAAGCTAAGTAAAAGAAACCAGATTCTTGGAAAGACTACATACAGCATGATTCCAATTACATGCCATTCTAGGAAAGACAAACCTGTAGAGAACATATTGATGGTCGTAAGGAGCTCAGGGCTTGGAAGAGCCTGACTGCAAAGAAATGAGGGAATGTGGGGTTGGGGGTGGAGGAATGATAGAATTATCCTGTATCTTGACTGTAGTGGTGTTAGCAGGACTCTATTCATTTGCTAAAATTCATAGATCTATGTACTGTGAATTTTGCTGAATGTAAGTTTAAAACAAACAAGAGTCAACTTGCTTATTCCTAAAGGTGGAGCCTCTCTGAATGAAAGCTGCAGGTCAATCAGAATCGCTCTGGAAATGGAAAATGAAATGGCTTTGGAAGTCAAGTTCTCCCAAACCCATTTCTTGCTTCTTCTCTTCTCTGTACTTCCCTCCTCATCCTGGGTATTTTCTTATCAAGAATGATGACATCACCAAGCCAGGATTCTAGGAATTACCCTAGGCTCCCTCTTGCTCCCCGTTCAGGCACCAAGGCCTATGATTCCTGCCTCCTAGGTACTTCTGTAATTGTTCCTTCTTTCCATCCCCACAGCCATGGCCCTTGTGAGGCCTCATCATCTCCACCTCAAATTACTGGACCAGCTTCCCAGCGGGTCTCCCTACCTCCAGCCCGGCCCCTCCAGTCCACTCTCTTCCCTACAGCCAGAGTTTGAGTCCAGGACCCAGCAGCTTGAAACTCATGCTGGGCGTGTGTGCGTGTGTGCCCAAAATCCCAAGAGGAGAATTAAAGAGAAGGCATTGTGGCATGGCCATCCCTTCCAGGAGATGATTTCTCGCTTTCTATCTCTCTGTCTCTTTCTGTCTCTCTGGTGAACACACATGCCCAATAGCAAAAATCTCTTAAGGAAAATAATAATAATACTGAGCACAGGGCCTGGTGCCCACTCGCACACAGCCAGTGATGGTTGAGTAAGTGCATAAGTTAATAAAGTGGATGGAGGAGTTACCGAAGGAGTGCAGGCCCTCCAAAACCTCATTCAGAGAGGCCAGAAACAATGGGTCAGAGTGTGAGGAGGAAGCACCACAGCTTCCCTCCCAGAGTGACCTCCACTCTCACCCAGCAGTATTGACAGAGTGCCCTCCTTGGGCCAGGCACCGACTTAGGTACCAGAGATTCACGGAGCTTCCAACTGCTGATATATTCAACTACTCATACAAATGAATGTGTAGTCACTTCATGGAGAGATGTGAAGTGGGGAGGGGGATTGGAGGCTTGACCTCATGTAAAAGGTCAAGGATGGCTTTCTTGTGAAGGTGATGGTTAAACTAGAATCTAAGAGGATCAAAGTTACTGGTGGCAGAGTCCAGGAAAAGCTCCCCTACCAGACAGAGAAGAATGTCAAAGGCCCTGAAACCAGAGGAAGTACCATCCCTTTCAGGCAGCAAAAGAAGGGCCATGGTACTGGAGCCACAGAGTGAGGGCAGGAGACCAGACTGAGGAAGAGACAGGGCTGGAGCCCAAAGGCCATGAGGGGTGGTAGGTCTGAAAATAGCATCCCAGCTGCTGTGTGGAAACAGTCTAAGAGAGGCAAGAGAGGATGCTGGAAGATCCAAAAGTCCAGAGAGATGCCGAAGAGCCTGGACCAAGGCGCCAGGGTCATGGAGATGGGGAGAAGGGCTGACGCAGCAGACTTCCCACAACTGGGTGGTGGGAACTCAGGGTGGTGAGAGGCTGGGTGCCCGTCAGCAGAGCAGCTTTAGAGTATGGACCTTGTCCTGGGAGGCCCAAAACCTTCTTCATCCTTAAGTAAAGAAGATGTCACAATTGCCAGGCCACAGAGTTACACCCCTTCCTCACCCTCATCATGAAGCAACTGCTTTTCTTTTTCCTTTTTTAAAATAATTATTTCTTTAATTTTATTTATTATTGTTGTTGTTGTTGTTGTTGTTGTTATTATTATTATTATTTTAACTTTACTAGAGAGACAGAGAGTGAGAAAGAGAAAGTGAGAAAGCAAGCTGCCAGGTCTAGGACTCAAACCATACTTGGCCATGTGGGAGTCCAGCGCCTTAATCACCATGCCACCTGCAGGCCCCGCAACAGCTTTTCTACAGACACTATCATAGGCTTTCAGCATGTCACTGTATTCACAGGGAAAACAGAATTGGACGATATAAAACGCACATCAACTGCTGCTAAATAAGGACAATAAGATTTTGACAGCTTAAAAAATTATGAGGGCCGGGTCCAGCAGTTAGTGTAATGGTTATGTCGCTGGACTCCCATGTAGTTGATCACGGTTCGAGTCCTTGACCCGGTGGCTTAAACTCACGCTGGGTGCATGTGCGTGCGTGCCCAAGATCCCGAGAAGGGATTGCAGAATGGCCATCCCCCCTGGGGGATGATTTCTTGCTTTCTGTCTCTGTCTGTCTGGCGAGCGCACGCGCCCTATAGCAAAAACCTCTCAAAAAAAATAATAAAAATAAAATAAAAACGTTTCTTATCAAACAAACAGCAAGTTCCTTCGGTACACTTCAGTACTGTGTACTTCACGCGCTTCTTTTTTTTTTTTCTTTTTTTGGAGAGGTTTTTGCTATAGGACACGTGCGCTCGCCAGACAGAGAGAGACAGAGAGATAGAAAGCGAGAAATCACCCCCCAGGGGGGATGGCCACGCCGCAATCCCTTCTCCTCCATTCTCCTCTTGGGATCTTGGGCATGCACGCACACGTGCCCGGTGTGAGTTTAAGCCGCCAGGTCCGGGACTCGAACCGCGGTCGACTATGTGGGAGTCCAGCGACATAGCCATTACACTAACTGCTGGTCCCTACTTCACGCGCTTCTTCCCAGGTATGTGTTAAGCTCATCTCTGTCTATATGTAGAAAGCATTCTGAAAACCAAGAGAATGGAGTCACGTTCATGAGTAAGCTTGACGGGAATCTTTCAGTGACAAAAGTCAGTCTTAAGACCTTGGATAGATAGCTTCTTGCATAATCCTTTAACTCTTTTATGAAACCCATACTTAACAGTTTGTGAAACTCAAAGACTCGTGCAATATTACAGTTAGAAGGAAACTTACAATATCCATTCTTTCCCTTTTCTCCAGCAACAGAGTCCCAGTTTTCTGAAGGAATTGCACAGACCTCCAAAAGATATTTCTCAGCTCCCTTGCAATCAGAATGGCCATGTGACTACATTTCAGCCAATAGGATGTAGGCGTGTGTGAACTTTCAGGACTTCTCACCCTGTTCTTCAGAGCGCTTAATACCACAGACATCAGTTTATATTCATGTCTATCTGCACACACTAGAATGGAGGCTCATTTGAGTTATTGAGTCCTGCACATCCAGAGCCCAGAACAGTGCCTGGAACTCAGTAGATCTCAACATACTGATCTCAACATACTGATTGGAGGAACGAGCAAACAAATGCTAAGCCTGTGCTTTTAGCCACATCACATTGCCTCCAGATAAAACCCATGTTACGGGACCAGGCGGGGAGTCACACAGCTGGGCCACATGGGATGGTCCCCAGTTCCCATCCTGGGGCCTCCTTGATCACACAAGGCATGTGCTTGCATGCCCGTGATTGGGGCTGAGGTTGGGAGTGGATTGCAGCATGGCCACCCTGTTGAGTGTGCTGCTGTCTCTCTCACTCATGGCAGAAATAAATAAGCTTTTAAAAAAACTTTTTTTAAGTCCAGATGCATGTGTATTGTTTATAAAGCCATTTGCTCCACCCATAACTATTCCTAATGGAATTACTTGATATCCCTGTGAAAATTTGTTAAAATATTTGCTGACAGGACCAGCAGTTGGTGTAATGGCTATGTCACTGGACTCCTATGTAGTCCAGTTCAAGTACCAGTTCAAGTCCTGGACCCGATGGCTTAAACTTACGCCGAGTACATGTGCGTGCATGCCCAAGATCTCAAGAGGAGAATGGAGGAGAAGGGATTGCAGTGTGGCCATACCCCTGGGGGTGATTTCTTGCTTTCTGTCTTTGTCTCTGTCTTTCTGGAGAGCACAAGCACCCTATAGCAAAAATCTCTCATATATATATATATATATATATATATATATATATATATATATATGTATTTGCTGACAACAAAACTATGCTAGCAATATAGCTGGGTTTTGTGGGTTTTTTTTTTTTTTAATTTTTGCCAGAGGGCGTGTGTGTTCACCAGAGAGAAACAGAGAGGGGGAGAAGGAAAAAGCACTCCCTACTGAGGGATGGTCATGCCGCAATCCCTTCTCTACTTCTCTATCCTTTCAGAATTTGAGAATACAGGCACATGTGTCCACCAGGGCTCGGATTTGAACTGCACAGTCAGCCATGTGGGATCTGGCTTCTGTAACCACTAGGCAACAGAGCCAGCTGGGCATAATATGGTTTTTTATTCTAATTCTAATGGTGACTAGCAACCACAGAACATTAAACTTTATTGAAATAAGGAAAGGGACAGCAGTGCATCAGGTCAGTTTGTAAGACTCCAGAATCAAATGTTTTTTTTAAGAGAGATTTTTGCTATAGGTCATGTGGATTTGTTAGAGAAACAGAGAGAGAAAGTGAGAAATCATCCCCTGGGGGGACAGCCATGCTAAAATCCTTCTCCTCCGTTCTCCTCTTGAGATCTTGGGGGCACACACACCCAAACCCAGCATGAGTTTCAAGTCGTCAGGTCTGGGACATGAACCTGTCAACCAAGTGAGAGTCCAGCACCTTAAACACTACACCACCTACTGGCCCCAGTCAAATGTCCTACTTCGCAGCCTTTTCTTACTGTTTTCACATGACCTTCTCAGTGAGAAGAGGAGGGTCAACTAGCCACTTACTGCCCAGTAACGAATGCAGCTGTCCTCTCAGAACTCAAGCTTTATGGAAAATCTGGTGACTAACTTGAAAACATAAATAAAAGACCACTAAAACAGATTGATCTTTTCATTCACAAACAGTCTATTTCTTTTCAAAGCTAGAAGATTTCCAGTTGGCCTTGCAAACTAAAATAGTAAGTCTTTTAGTAAACTTTGTTCACTAAATAGGTCTCAGTACAGGACATCTTCAGAGCATCTATTCCTAATATTTGTTTTCATCTGGAGGAGCTAAGCCTGACAGAACACCACGTTTCCATTGCAGAGAGGACCAAGGAGCAAAGTCTAGCTTCATCAAGCCAAGAGCAGGCTGGATTTTACAAAGGATAAAACCATTAAGTGACTCTGGGCCAGCTCATGGCATGGCGGTTAAAGCAGTTGGATCCCACATGGCCCACTGTGCAGTTTGAGTCTTGGACCCGTCGGCTTGAGAAACAGGCCAGACGCACGTGCGTATGTGCCCCAAATCCTGAAAGGAGAAGTGGAAAAGAGGTTGCAGCATAATCATGCCCCATGGGGGTGCTTTCTCACTTTCCTTCTCTGTCCATCTCCCCGCCTGTCAGGCTAGTGCATGCACCCTCTGTAAATTAAAAGCAAACAAACAATAACAAAACAAACAAACAAAAAACCACCCATCTGTTTCTAAGGTCTTGCTTAAAAAGTACATACTCCTCTCATATATTCTTAGTGACTGTTGCTTCGAACTGATAAATTATTCCTTCTTCACCTCAGGTTCCTCTCACGTAACTTCAGTAAAATCCTATTAAAGATAGTGCAGGGACTGGATGGAGGCGCAGTGGTAAAATGTGACACCCCAAAAGACTGATCCACATGGGAAGGTCCTGGGGTCATGTCTGGAGACTTCCTTGAACATACCAGGCAAGGTATGCCCACGATCCAGGGCTAGCTGAGGCTGAGGGTGGACTGTGGGGTCAAGACCCTGTTGAGGGTACTCTATCTTTCTCTTGGTCTCTCTTACTCATGGAAAAATAAACCTAAAAAAAGAAAAAAAAAAAAGATAATGCATATTGGGGCCAGCCGACTGTTCCAAGTATAGGGCACCATCGTACGAGGCTGAGGCCACATGGGAAGCTAGGGTTTAGTTCTCAGGTCAACCTAAGCAGGCCAGGCATGACGGTGTGCACTATAATCCCAGCTAACTGGGAGGCAGAGGATCATGGCGGCAAGGTCATGTCAAAAGCACCACTCTCTCCATAGGGTGGGCGCCACCACGCCTGGCCAAAACCACCACTCTCTCTGTCCCTCCCCTCTTCTCCTTCTTCTAATGAAAAAAATATTTGAAAAATTAAAAAAAAATAGCACACATAGAACATGTAGCAGGTGCTCAATAAACGAGAGCTATTATAGCTCCACAAGCAACTGCCCTCCAAAGTCTACTCCAGCCACCAGAGCTTTTCAACATAATGTATAAAAATGATCTATTTTTGTAGCACATTTGGAAAATACAGAAGAGTATAAATTTAAAAAGAAAGAAAGAAAGAAAGAAAGAAAGAAAGAAAGAAAGAAAGAAAGAAAGGAAGGAAGAAAGGAAGAAAGAAGAAAGAAAGAGGGAAAGAAAGAGGGAAAGAAAGAAAGAAAGAAATCTCCCACTGGTACTGTGTAAACTTCCCCAAAGAAGAGAGAGATGGTGAGGACTGGAGACCCCTTTTCCTCTAAGAACTTCGAAATAGTGACCTCTGCTGGCCACTGGAACACATGAGCCTTCCAGTCACTCTAGGACTGAGCAAGGATTTGAGTCAACCAGGCTTGGTCCCTGTCCCTGGAACAAAAACCAGGTGCTGCATTACAGGGGACAGGAATCGTCACAAGGGTTACCACGATGTAATTGGGATGTTAACAGAACGAAAGGCCGGCCTTTCCATTTGCTCATCCGCCCAGTGGATTCGTTTTTCAAACCCCGTGGTCTCCTATTTTTAAAATGTTATAATTGCATGCAAATGTTATAGCAGAAAAACAACGCAAGGGGCATTAAAAATCAATCTTCCATGTAAGCCTCAGATTTTCCAGCATGAAGATCCAAAAGCAGAAGTGGTGACAAATGTGTAGAAAACAGAGTGAAAAAGTCAGAATGCATCATTAAGAACGTTACAACAAAAGGAGGAAAAAAAAACCTCTGGGAGCACATGTCTGATTGCGTTCGGGTAAACAGCCAACTACAAGGCAGGCTTTAAAAACCCCTGCAAACTCCTTACGGATATGACCCGGACAGCCAATCAGGAAGCAGTCAGGACATTTTCCTTCAGGGAGAAATAGGCTTGAGGGAATGGGCTGCTCGAGTCTACTG
Organism: Tupaia tana; assembly: GCA_026018925.1. Lineage (NCBI taxonomy): Eukaryota > Metazoa > Chordata > Mammalia > Scandentia > Tupaiidae > Tupaia > Tupaia tana. The sequence continues at coordinate 24,660,041 of JAKSZU010000004.1, forward strand.
CCTGAGACTCTTCGATATAAAACACATTCCCCCATCTTACAGTGTCAATTATAACAGAGGTTGTGAACTGGCAGTCACAGGGCTGTACAGTTTGCCTTGGCAATCACTGCATTGAAAACGAAAAAATTAACCAGCTGCTAACACTTTGAAAATAGAGATTTCATATCAAAATCAGAATTTCTGCCTCCTTATAAACAAATGGCAAGATTTAGCCGCACCGCGCCAGCATTCTCCCACAAGAAGGATCTAGAGCCCAGCTGCAGCATTGTGTAGATGGGTACGTGCTCTCCAGAGTGCCACGTTACCCACTCAGGTGGCCTCACTCATCGTCAGCTGCCTGGCTTTTGTAAACACCTGAGTCTGAAACCCGGGGTTTATAACAACCCTAAGTGCCAATGATAAGTACAATTCAGTACAAATAGCAATCCTGTACAAAGTACTTTAATAGGTCCCCGTGATATTAAAAATAAGACACAATCCCTGAACTCCCAGAATTCAGACCACTGGACAAGAGAGTGAGCGAGCTGTAATTACCATACGTTCCGGCGTCCGCACTGGAAGGCACAGAAGTGAAGACCAAGGTGATTAAAAACACCTGCTGGCTTTTAACTCACTGATATCCAGCCTTTCTTCCTAAGATATGCACTTTATAGTTATAAAATTCCCAATAGGGGCAAGCAGATGGTGTGGTGATTTAGGTGTTGGACTCCCACATGGTCAGACTACAGTTCAAGTCCCAGACCTGGAGGCTTGCTTTCACGTTTTCCCTTCCTCTCTTTCTGTCTCTCTCTGTTGGGCATACGTACCCTGTAACAAGTTTTCTAAAAAATAACAATAAAATAAATAATTCCTTTTTTTAAAAAAAATGTAAAAAACAAGAGGTCCCCTCTGAGCATGGCTTTAGCTATATCTCACAAATTTCAACATGTAATTTTTTTATAATTATTTATTTTATTTTATTCATTCATCATTGAGAAACAGAGGTAGAGTGAGAGAGAGAGGAAGTTTTAGGACTCGAACCCTGGTCGGCCATGTGGGAGTGTCTTAACCTGTGAACATTAATCTTTGAAAAATATTTTTCTTTGTGATTTCCTGTGGATTTTTTTCAAGAGATTTTTGCTAGAGGGTGTATCTGCTCACCAGAGAGAGAGATGAAAGTGAGAAGTCATCCTGTTGGGGGGATGGCCACGCTGCAATCCCTTCTACTCCATTCTCCTCTCGGGATCTTGGGCACACACACACATGTGCCCAGCTTGAGTTTTAAGCGGTCGAGTCCAGGACTCAAACCATGATCGACTATGTGGGAGTCTAGCAACGTAACCATTATGTCATCATCTGCTGGTCCCAACTTGTGGGTGATTTTTAATGTATTAATGTATTTTTTAATAATTATTTTATTTATTTAATTTCATTTGTTATTATTTTTTTTAATTTGACCAGAGAGAGACAGAGAGAGAAAAGGAAAGTGAGAAAGCAAGCTGCCAGGTCTGGGACTCAAACTGTGGTCAGCCATGTGGGAACCCAGTGTCCTTAACCACTGTGCCACCTGTTGGCCCCTGTATTAATGTATTTTTAATGTGTATTCCTTAATTTCAAAACATATGAAATGCTCTAACAATCACTTTTAGTTCATCTCTACCCTAACTGCCTTATAGGCAAACATACTTTAAATTTGAATCTTTTGAAATATGTTGAGACTTGCTTTATGGACCAATAAACAGGCTGGCCAGATTTGTAAATGTTCAGCTTGAACTTGAAGAGTATGTCTGTTTTTGGGTGGTCAGGTACAGTGCTCCTTATGCATCCATTAAGTCAAGCCTGTTGGCGGCATTATTCAAAGATTCCACATCCTTACTTCTAAAATCTGCTTGTTCTACCAGTTACTGAGAGACGTATAAACTATCTTGCTTATAGTGGATTTGTCTATTTCTTTGTGGTTGTGCCTGTGTTTACATCTTTCTTCTCTTGATTCATGATAGAACTCATGCACACACAAATGAGATCTGGCCATCACAATCCTCTCCCTCCAGTCCTCCAGCCCATCGGACCCTGGGCACTTGAGTGCACACCAGCATGTTTCAGGTCAGCTGGGGCAGGGATTTGAACTGTGGTCACCATGCGGCATCTGGCTTCTCTCGTGCAGCGCATCATTGCCACTGCACCACATCGAACCCTACGCATTTTTTTATTAGGGCAGGCAGATCTTGCAAATCTCACATAGTCTAATAAATTTTTGTATATATAAGTCCATATAACCCAAATCCAGATACAGTCCTGGCATCCGTTTTCCTCACGCCCTCATGTCCGTCAACATGCTGCCTTCTTCCCGATTACTGCTCTTCTCACCTTCATTACTATTAATTTTTATCTTAAAAAGCATGGAAGTGCAGTATATAGTGTACATTCCCTGTGTCTGGCTTCTCTGGCATAGAACTATGCTTCTATGTTTCATTCATGTTGTTGGATACAGCAGTTCATTCTCCTAAATGCTGAACCAGTAACAGCAACGCTAAATCATGACAACCTAGCTATTGTGGAAAACACTGCTATCCGTACCCTCACAAATTGGACTTTTCACGGACGTGTGTACTCATTTCTCCCGGGCGGGTACCAATTAGTGGAACTGATAGGTCCTAGGGTAGACATGTTTAGCTTTAGTAGATATTGCCACTCCTTCTGACAACTGTGGGTTGTAGTTATTCCACATCCTCATGAACACCTGTTATTGCCCATCTTTTTGTTTTTAGCCCTTTGGATGGGTGTGTAGTGGTATTTCATTATATTTTAGTTTTTATTTCCCTAGTAACTAATGGTACTGAATCCCTGCCTTCTCTCATAGGCCATTTAGGTAAAACTCCTTTTTGAGGGGCCTATTTATTTTTTATCATATTTCTTTTTTTTAAAAAAAAGTTCTATTATTATTATTTTTTTTTGGAGAGGTTTTCGCTATAGGGCACGTGTGCTCACCAGAAAGACAGAGACAGAGAGACAGAAAGCGAGAAATCACCCCCTAGGGGGGATGGCCACATCGCAATCCCTTCTCCTCCATTCTCCTCTCAGGATCTTGGGCACACACGCACATGTGCCCGGCATGTGTTTAAGCCACCACGTGCAGGACTCAAACCACAATTGACTACATGGGAGTCCAGCAACATAGCCATTATGCCAACTGCTGGTCCCTATTTATTATTACTTTTTAGCTTGCCCTCGTTATTAGAGAGAGACAGAGGGGGGAAGTGAGAAAGCAAGCTGTCAGATCCAGGACTCAAATTGCATTCAGCAGTATGGGAGTCCAGTGCCCTAACCATCATGCCACATGCTGACCCCCTCCATTTTTGCCCATATTCCTTCACGTATTTTAAGGGTATGTGATTGGGTGGATGAATATTTAAAGTTGTATCTTTCTCACTAATTGAACCCTTTTTTATTTCAAAGTATCCTTCTCTATTTCTAGTAATGCTTTTTACCTTTATCAAAAACTTATATAATTATACCAGCTTTAAGTGTTTGCATGCTTATCTTTTCCTATTCTTTTTTTTTTTTTAATACATCTAGCCTTGCTTTTACATGTGTCTCTGGTTAACAGCAAACAGCTGGATTTTGATTTTTTGTTCATTGATCTTTGCCTTTTCATTGAAACATTTAGTCCATTTATTACTTAATATAATTACTGATATAGTTAGGTTTAAATCTACAACTATGTGTATTCTATTGGTCCTGTTTTGTATTTGTTTTTCACTTGTAGGCATTTTTAGAGTACTTTTTGTTATTCCACTTTTTCATTCTTACCTTGAAATTTTTATTCTTTTAATGATTATCCTTCATTATAATGCACATTTTCAATATACCAAAGTCTACAACTGCCACTTTTATTCTTCACAGACAACATGAAGAACTTAGAACATTTTAGGGGCCAGCAGGTCACATTGTAGTTAAGGTGTTGTATTCCTACATGGCCAACCATGGTTCAAGTCCCAGGGTTGGCTTGAAGATCCAGGAGCATGTGCATATGCTCAAAATCCTGAGAGGAGAATGGAGGAAAAGGAATTGCAATGTGGCTATGCCCCCTGAGGGTGATTTCTCACTTTCCCTCTCTCTGTTTCTCTCTTCAGAGCACATACACACCCAGTGGAAAAAAAAATTTAAAAAATTAAAAAGAACCTAGAACATTTTAATTTCCAAATACACTGACTTATCTGCCACTGTGTTGTGTACTCTGAGTCTCTATTCACTTAAAACTCCGTAAGACATTGTTTCATAAGCCAATATTCACATTTACTTTTTTGTGTGATGTGTGTGTGTGTGTGGTGACATTCCTGCTTCAGCCTCCCAAGTAGCTGGGACTACAGGCATGCACCACCATGCCTGGCTTTCAGGTGGTCTTATTATGCTGTCCCTGCTGGTCATTGAGTCTGTGATCCTTCTGCCTCAGCCTCCCAAGTCACTGGGACACAGGTGCATGTCACCATACCTGGCTTTTTCCCCAGGCCTCCCACGTGACATCAGTCAACCACGCAGAAGCACCCAGCCTGCACCACTACAGCTGGGCCCATATTTACCTTTTTTTGTTGTCCTCAATTTCTTCCTGCTTCTCTAACTGAAGCTGAACTGTCCTTAATTTCTTCCTTCTTCTCCCTGTAAAAACTACCTTTATAAATTAAGTTCCTTTTACTCTGGTCTGTGGATGAAATCTCTACTTTCATTTGTCTGACATGTCTTCGTTTCCCCACCATCTCTGAAGATGAATACTGGTGTGGAATTCTAGATTAGAGTCTTTTCAGCACTTCAAAATTTCTTTGCCCACTGTCTTCAATTATTTTGTGGCTGTTGAGAAATTAGCTAATTGTTAGCTTGGCACAAGAGGGCAGGTAACAAAGCTGGCTGGCACCAGAACACCTAAGGACAGCTAGGTTTAATGATGACAGTGTCCCCAAAGGGGGCAGGCCCAACTAGGAACAACAGCTACTGGGTAGAGCAGGATAGGATAGGGCAGCTGTCAGTCAATGATGAGACAGCAAGCAAGGTTGCCTCTGCCTAATTCCTCCACTTTACACACATGCTTTTTGAGAGCGAGGTCTGCAACTTTGTATTGCCATTGCCTATCACAGGGCCTGGTACGTGGCAGGCAATGAGTGAATGAAGAATTAACAGTATTTTATAAAACAGATCTACAATTTTCTCTTAAAATCCTGAAGCCAGATGCTTCAAAATAGCGAGCTTTTCAAGTTTCAGGAAGATAATAATCTTACTACCTGACACTCTCACACTACACGAGATTAAGTAAGTCTAGGGGCCAGCAGCAGGTGGCATAGTGGTTAAGGGCACTGGACTCCCACAGGGCCGACAGTAGTTTGAGTCCTGGACCTGGTGGCTCGCCTTCTTTTTCCCTCTCTCTCCCTCTCTCTCTCACTCTGTCCTTCTCTGGTCAAATTAAAATAAATAAAGTTAAATAAAATAATTCTGAAAAAAAAAGTAAGTTTATAAATAGCTTCATGCCAGCTCAGGTCAGATTGTGCTGCCAAGGAAATTCTGTCACCAAACGTACTAATAAAAAACTCCTCTGGACTTCAGGATTGTACATAAAGGCCGACTAATGATTATAACTGAGATCCAAGAAGGAATGGAGATCACAGTGTTCAAGTGGAAACACATCTGTAATCAGTGTAACGCAATGTGATGAGGAATGACGACGCTTTGAATCTATCAGCCTTTGTGGGAAGGCTCAGATGCTGAAGAATGGCAAGTCTGCTGAAGAGACAGAAATCCACTAGCACATGATGATGTGAAAGAGTAATTCATGTCACGTCACCTGACACGCACATGAACACCTGAGCATCTCAGCGTCCCTTCAGTGGGGATTACCTAACTGCATTCATCAGACTTGTCAATGAAGGATCAGATGGAAGAACTCTACGGTGAACGGCAGTTCATTCAGATGCTCCACAGCATCTGAGAGAAATCCATTAGAGCAGTGATCTCCTGACTGGGAGCAGTAGCTTGACCATCAAGGCCCTTTGTGGCAATGCAAATTCTTGGGCCCCACCCCAGAAGTACTGAATCAGAAACCCCAGAGGTGGGCCAGTAAATGGTTTCAATCAATTCTCCAAGTGATGCTGACGCATGCTAGTTTGAGAAGTCCTGATCTAGAATAAACCCTCCTCACAGTGTGTTTATCAGACCACTTACCTAGACTTTGTTAAAAAACGACATCTTGGGGCCAGCAAGTGGCATGAGGGTTGAGGCACTGGACTCCCATGTGGTCAGCTGCAGTTCGACTCCTGGACCTGGTGGTTTACAACCCCCGCTGGGTGCATGTGCATGCTTGCCCAGAATCCCAAGAAGAGAGTGGAGGAGAAGGGATTGCATCGTGGCCATTCCCCCCTGGGGGGTGGGGATTTCTCACTATTCCTCTTACCCTGTCTCTCTACCTCTCTGGCAAGCTCACATATCCTATGGCAAAAACCTAAAAACTAACAAACATCTGTGGGGAACCAGCTCAGGTCCCTTGAAACAAACTCAGCACCTCTATTAAGCACTCCTAGTATTTCTGATGCATGCACACCACATACCACAGGAAATGCTACTGCATTAGATTTTCACCTCCTCAAGGGCAAGGACTGCCTCATTCACAGTTCATTTCTAATAGCTGTACTGTAATAGACTCCAGCAAGTGATTTTCAATTAGCTTCATATCAGCTTGCACATCACTAAAGCAATGGCCAGGGTCTCTTAGAAGCATGACTGAGAATAGCAGAATTGTTCTTGTCTACCCCTTTCTATTACCTCAAAACTAAAGATTTTGTTTATTTGAAAACAGTGGTAGCCATTTTTGAAAATAGTTGGGGGCCCAGCAGGATGGTGGTTAAGGTCCTGGATTCCCACATGGCCAACCATGGTTCGAGTTTAGGACTCGGCAGCTTGAAAATCACGCTGGGCACATGGGTGTGCATGCTCAAAATCCTGAGAGGAGAAGGGATTGGGGTATGGCCATTCCCCCTGCCAGGGTGACCTCTCACTTTCCCTCTCTGTCTCTACCCAGCAAGTGCATGCGGCTTATGGCAAAAAGCTAGAAACAAATTAATTAAAAAAGAAAACAGCTGGGTTATTAACCAGTGAATGAAAGCCATCTTTGTTTCAAGCTATTTGATTTTAGAGAAAGATGACGATGGGTTGAGAGAGCAAGAGAGGGAGTTCAGGGCCTTAGTGCCTCGACCTAGAGGTGAAGTTCAGACCAATTTAAGTGAAGTCGACAGAACTGTGAGCGTGGGGGAATACGATCCATTTAGAAACATCATTCTGGCAAGAAAAGAAGCCTCTGCTAGAAGATGGCTTTCAGCACCTGTACCCTTTGTTTAGTTTTGGGGGAAAGACAGCCAAGACAACAAAGAAAGAGAATTTCAGAATCGGGGATCCTCAGAGTTAGCATTAAACACAGATCACTCACAGAATTAGTCTAGTTAAGGGCAAAAACTGATTTCTCAGTAAATGAAAACTTTTTTAGATTTTATAAGCAACAGTTCTAAGACTAAACACACACAACAGAAATTAAGTAACTGACCTTACAGACATACATACATCAACAAATAATCCCATTTTAAAAAATTAACCATTTATTTTTCTACCCAATTCAGAATTAGTGATATACAAAAGGATATAAACAAAGTATCATAAATATTTACAGAAAAATACATGAAACAATGGCCGAGGAACAAATCTAGCAGAGTAACAAACTGTTGCTTATTCGAGTCCACCCAACTGTACACGGTTTATTCTAGGATGATTTCCCAATTCTCTGGGAAAGAAGTTTTGTGGATTTATACCTCCCGTAAGGCTCAGGCAAATATTACACGAATTGATACAGTCATGGTTTATACTAACAGCAAGAGAAAGTTTGTTAAAAAGGACACTCTCTAATTTCCATGCCAGTGTTCTAGCACCAGTGGGCTCACAGCAGGATGTGTCTTCATCAAAGGAAATGCTGCTCTCCTCTGGGCCTCGCTAAGGTCTTGCTTCTTGCACACAGGAGAAGGAGCTCCTTCAGTAACCCTTTGCCCCAACAGATGGTGTGTAGCTTACCAACACACAATGGGGAAAAGGAACTGACTCCCTTATACCTACTAAACACAATACAGATCTGGGGAGGCAGTTTCCACATCTCAGCAGGCAGGCATTACGTGGTCTGTATTTTGCACAGACACATCCTCTTGAGAGAAAACAGGGCTGAACATTTCAGAAACATTCCCATTGCTCATTGAGTATACCTTTGCCCAACATACAGGAGAAATGGAGAGAGCCTAAACCTAGCCAGACATTTTACACAAGTCAGTTGAAGTTTTAAAGGAAGGAATCATCTTATCTTCAGTTGCAGGAATCCAATGAGTTACCAGGTCATATTTAATTCCTCTTTGATGGAATCTTAAGAGTCTTTGTCTCCCAAATGTCTCAGCCAGGGGCAGTAAAGAGAATGGAATATATAAAACTTAATGGCTTTAATGTATAGAACACAATATTTCTCAGTCAACACAGCCACAATTTTCTGGTCATCTGTAAAAAAAAAAAAACCTACCACATTCAAAAATTCAACCTTCACATTTAAAAAAAGAGATTGGTTCCAGCTGCAGTAGCCCCTGCTAGACATTGCTACTTGGCAGGCTAAGTCATGGGCGGCCCAGGTTCGATTCCCAGCCTACTCTAAAAATGCCAGGCACGGGTGTAGGCACAGTGGCAATCACCTGAGATCCCACTTGCTTTGGAGACTGAGGCAGAAGATCGTGAGCATGCAGAGTGGGCAACACAGAGAGACTCCACCTGTGAGCAGTGAGATGTGCCTAGTCCCAGCACCTTGGAAAGCATAGGCACGAGGACTGTGAAATGGTGAGATCCTGTCTGAAAGGCCACACGCGCCGCAAAAAAGTAAAAAATAAAACGGAGACTGAATCAACTCAACTTCGGATGCAAAACAAAAAAACAAAAAGCAAATGACAATAGACTAACTATCCAAACATTTGACAATTGGGAAACTGTCCCATAGAGACTTTAAAGGCCAGCAGGATTCATTTATAGTTTGACATATGCTAATTAAAGGGGCAATAGGGCCTGGAGCTAAAATATTCTATTGTAAGATATTATACATGAATGAATCAAACAAATGGTATGTGTGTGTGTGTGTGTATATATATATATATATATATATATATACACACACATATATATATATATCACATTAAAGATTCATATCCAATACTGTGTGACTTTAAAGAAAAAATTGCGGACAGTGGAGAGAAAAGAAAATGTGAAAAGAATCACAAGGGAGCATTTCTGTCCAAAGCTACTCCAATGAATATCTACCACTAGGATGTCCAATCTTTCATCTCCAAAGAAATCAATCAAATAAATTATAAAATGACCTCGCTCACATTTGGGACATACTACCAAGCACAGTCATCTTTCTGACGTTTCGGTTTCACTTACTATTTGATGACTAAGTTCTTTCTGGCTACAAAGATTTTCCTAATATATTTTAATTAGACAGTTAACACAGATGAGGCTGCTCCCTCTATGAGGCCCAACAAACTTCATGAAATAATTTGATCTAATGAAGATGAACGGTGGAGGGAAAAAAGAGAGAGTTTATTGGTATTTCTTGCAAAACTTTTTCTCTCAGTTGAAAAGCTCTGCAGTCACTTAATGTTTTGTTCCAGAAAAAGAAAGCAAAACTAGTTGGGAAAATATCCATAAACTTATTGTTTACTAGCATAATACAAAATAAATTCATAGATGTCGGTCAACTGTTTCTCAAAAACCAAATGTGAACGTTTAATCTTGTAACTTAAGAACTGAGCTTTCCACATTCCTTTATATAGAGTTAGCATCTGTAAATTGAGACCTTTTTTTGGATAATCATGCAAATTTAATTTGTCCCTGGAAACAAAAACACAACCTAACAGATTAACAAAATATGTCCTTTAGACAATATTTTTTCTATGAATTTTTCTTCACTGTTACCATTTTTATCCTTCAGTAAACAGAAACTACTCTTAAAAAGTTTATGTATTTTGAGTTTACAAGAGCTAAGCTTTTAGGACAAACAGTAAGACTATTAACTATAGTCCTCGTGTTGTACATTTCAGTGTCGGAACTGGCTCCACTCTTTTCAAAAGTAAATCCTAAAAATTTTTGAGTTATTAAGTTATATGAGCTTAGAGACATTTCTACTGTCGTAGATGCTTCTGTAAAATTGAATAAAGATTTTATTATACCACACACACAAAAAGCAATCGGTACAGAAAAGGCAGTTTTGGGTTATCCTGTTGAGAATTTCTTTCCATGATTTGTCCCATTAAAGTATAGTTTTCAAAGCAACCACCACGACAAAGGAAGCATCTAATTAGTCCATTTTCTTCTGATCCAAGAATGCTGAACATTTACTGTCCCATCTGTAGTTGTATCAGCAGTGTAATGAACACAGTTTATATTACTTAACTATTCTTTGAACTCCAAGAACTGTTGAAGTCTTTTCTGATGTTCTGCAGATGCTTGCACAGCACTAAATGAAACATAAATTCAAAGCATAAGCTTTATTTTACATTAAGCATATTAAGTGAACCACAGAGCACAGAGTCAATATTTTTCAAAACAATTAAAAATGAATAGAAATCTTCACTTATTTAGTACTTCTGAAAAAGCTGGATGAAAACCCCTTTTAATCTAATGAAGAGGAGAGCCTGCATTCAGGAATGGTAAGCCTCTACCTTCTAAGAGACCAAAGCAAATTAAGACTGACAAGTGAAGGCATCAATTTTAACCTGCTCTGCCGTGGAACCTGCTGTGCAGAGTTGCAGGCCTCGCAGTAGATTTTCTGGATTTTATTATTTTATTCAAACCAGATTCCCACATTATCTTTGAGTTGTAGAGAATCTGAATTGCCTTTAATATAAAATCCTTTAAACTAAAATGTTTAGTTAAAACACAATAGACTCCATTAATCGTTTCAAAGGTAACAGCTTGGTGGTTTAGATTTACTTTTCCCTTTGAACATAAGTAATGTTTTGGATGGGAACACTGAGTTCTCTCTCTACCCTTGCCACTGCAAAAATATGTTATCTTGACAAAATTAGGGTAAATATACACTGAAACTAGTATAAGACTTCCTTTTAAATCTCTGGGCAAAAACTGAATACAATCAGAGAGTCTGGCTTTTTAATTCTTGAATAGGAATATATGATTACTGAATGATAAAATTCCAGATAACTACAGGTCATATTTAAAGTGCCAAAACAATCTTATTTTAATAATTTTGCTACAAATCGTCCTAAAACATCTTATACATGTCTCTACTTCCTAAAACCATGTAGCTAGCTCTAATTGAACCGTTTACATATTTCACTGTACAAAGATACCCTCTAAGTGCCAGTGAGGCTGTCATCTGGAACTGAATGGCAGGGAGCTCTCTCAAAAACCAACCTGCAGCTTTCCCATGACTCTCTTCTCCACTGCGAGGTAGTAAACTACCCCTACTATTTGTTGTTGGTACCCCTGACTCTCTGCCCCTTAAAGGTTGATTTTTTTTTTTTTTTTTTTGGAGAGGTTTTTGCTGTAGGGCGCGTGTGCTCGCTAGGAAGACAGAGAGAGACAGAGAGACAGAAAGCAAGAAATCACCACCCCAGAGGGGAGGGCCACGCTGCAATCCCTTCTCCTCCATTCTCCTCTCAGGATCATGGGCATGCACGCACACGTGCCCGGTGTGAGTTTAAGCCACCAGGTCTAGGATTTGAACCGCGGTCAACTACATGAGTCCAGCAGCATAGCCATTATGCTAACTGCTGGTCCTGGCTTGCATTAATTTTTAAAAATCAAGAGTTTACTTCATTTTGGGACCAGCAGTTGGCGTAATGGCTATGTTGGTGGACTCCCACGTAGCTGACCATGGTTCGAGTCCTGAACCCGGCGGCTTAAACACACCGGGCGCAAGTGCACGCGTGCCCAAGATCCCGAGAGAAGAATGGAAGAGAAAGGATTGCGGCGTGGCCATCCCCCCTGGGGTGATTTCTCGCTTTCTGTCTTTCTGTCTTTCTCCGTCTTTCTGGCGAGTGCACGCGCCCTATAGCAAAAACCTCTCCAAAAAAAAAAAAAAAGAGTTTACTTCACTTATACCTGGTTCTCAGAGTAGAGCTTTAGGTAGTGAATAATTAGGTGTATATACAGTAATAATATTTGCTGTCCCAATAAATGTACAGTGAGCTCTCCATATGTGTAATCCTATTTTGTTTCTATTATAAACACCAAATGAGGCAAAGTGAGTTTGATAACATCCTCTTTTCATGGGAGCATGAACAGAATCAGAAAGGTTCAGAAGTTCAGGATGACAACAGTCTATTGGTTAAGAGTACAGACACTTTAGCTAGAGCTTTTGGGTTAAAAACATTTGAGATCACATTCTGCTTCTGCAATTTACTATTTGCATAATCTTGGGAAAGTTATTTAAATCATTAGGTAACTTGCTCACAATCACAGATAGTCAATGATGTCACCAAATAAAATTCCAGATGTTTTAACTCCAAATCTAACATTTTTTCCATCATTTCATTCTGTCTTATATTGATCTCATTCATTTTAGTGCTCTTCTCACAGAAAAGAAACAAAGGCAGAATTTCATTATCATAATTTTTAATGTCATTTATCTCCCCTTCTTACCTAAGAAATCCCTATTTTCCCCATTCTCTTTACTTTTGCCCTGTCTTCAATATCTATCTCACATCTATTTCATTTTCTCAATTCCTCAATGAGTGCTTTCTCTTTTTAAAAAAATTTTAAATTCTACCTTCCATGAGAAAAGGGGGTAACAGGTACCCCCAATAGGGTCTTCATGTCACAATCCACTTCCAGCCTCAGCCAATCAGGATCATGGGCATGTGTGTATGTGTGCGTGCCTGGTGTGCAAGGGAGACCTCAGGTTGTAGACCTGGGCCCTTCCTCTGTGGCTTCAGCATTGTAGAACACGGAATTACTGCTGCACCACCATGGCTGGCCTTCCTGAGTGCGTTCTGAGTGTATACTATGTGCTAGTTTGTATCTTGGAGATACTCTAGTACTATAGATGTAAAGAAGGCAGATGTTTGGGCCAGCTGGTAGTACGGTGGCTAAAGTGGCTGGATCACACATGGCCAATTGCACAGTTCTAGTCCCAGATCTAGAAACTTGAGAAATATGCTGGGCATGTATGTATGCATGCCCAAAATCCCAAGAGAAGAAATAAATAGGGGACTGTGGCTAGCCATCCCCATGGGGGGAAGGGATTTCTCAAGCGAGAAATCTGTCTGTCTGTCTCTCTCCAGCAAGCACACACATCTTCTAGCCAAAAAAAGGGAGATGTCTAAGAAAGACCCGATTTCAAGCTCATGTTGTAATGTGATGATGCACTGCATTGTGCTATTTGGCAAGTTTACTCTTTTGTGCTTCAGTTTTCCTATCTGCACAATTATGATAATGTCTACACCTCACAGGATCTTTGAGAAGAGTAAATGAAAAATGTGTCAAATGTATTGTCTAGAATAGTGCTGTCCAGTAAAGCGTTCTGCAGTGATTGAAATGTGTTACCTGTACGTTGTCCAATTCAGTAGCCACTAGCCACAGAATTACTGAGTTCATGAAATGTGGCTCGTGTAACTGCCAAATCTTTAATTTTATTTAACTTCAATGAATTTAAATTTAAATTGCCAAACACGGCTGCCATATTGAACACTGTGAGCCTAGAAGGCACTCAATAAATAGATATTTTGTTTGTTCTTAAACAAGTCAATTGTTATAATAAAGGGATATCTACAACTCTTCTGCAGTCTCACAGACTCTAAGTGCTCCCTAACACCTGCTACTGCTGCTGCTGCTGCCGCCTGAGACCATGGGAGTGAAAGGAAATACACTACCTGCTTCTGAAAGCAGGGGCTATGAAGAAGTCCTAAACTATTAAAGACTGCATACAGAAAAAGCAGAGCAATCTCTGTTGCGTTCTACAGTTCACTTATAACAACACAGTTTCGTTAATAAACTGTCGCCCTCATCCTGCCTAGCTAGATCATTTCATGAGAGAAAAGCAGTAAACATCAATGAAACTAAATATAAACCGGTCTGGCATTTGTGGCTCTCTCTCTGGTTCTGAGGTGGTGTGATCTGCCGGTGTTTTTCCAGCATGATTCACAACTCCAGGGCCTCGGTTATGGAATACTCTGCTCACTCCAAGACTTAGCTTGCTGACCAACATGTAACAACAGGCTTATTTTTAAAATGCTTTTCTGAAAAATGTTCTCAATTTTTTGTCTTTTTTTCTCCTTTAAAGACCTTTCGCTAATTTAAAAAATATGTATCTAATTATATTTCCTGCTTTTATAACTTTCTATCCTCTCTTTTGTCCATTTGAAAGAAACCTCTAAAGGTTACAATAAGTCATATTTTAAACTATAAGTATTAAGCCTGAGTACAAGATGTTACTTCACAGTGGGATCATCGAGGTCGCACCAGAACACTTCCAACAATGTGACCCTCCTGATTCTCAAAGCGCTGTCTCAGGGGAACTCCCGAAAGTGGACTATTATCCTGGATCAAAACAGGTAAACTTACTTCAGATGTTCACCAAACGTAGTAGTTATTCTATAGATGGCAGTTTTTAGTGATGCCCGGAATGCAAATCTCAAAGTTTTATAAGAAGTATCCACAAGGCTTCCTGAAATCCGAGATGGCTTACTGGAAGCATGAGGAAGCTTGAAGTACTTGTCAACTGCCTAGACCAAGAAAGAAAACACATTGGTTCAGATTATCAAGAAAGCTAACTTAAGCCAAAGAATTATGGAGATTTTATTTTATTTATTTTTAATTTGCTATAGGGCACATGTGCTTGCTGGAGACGGGGAGAGAGAAAGAGAGACATATGTGAGAAAGCACTCCCCAGAGATGACCACACACCAGTCCCCTCTCCTCTATTCTCCTTTCAGGATTTTGGGCACACGTGCACATGTACCTGGGATGTTTGTCAAGCCGCTAGGTCCAGGACTCAAACTACTTTAACTACCATGCAACCTGGCTGGCCCAGGGGTACATGTGCTCACCAGAGAGACAAAGAGAGAAGCAGAGTGACAAAATGAGAAATCACTCTCCGAGGGGAGGGTCATGCTGTAATCCCTTCTCCTCCATTCTTCTCCTGAGATTTTGGGTGCGCGCGCGTACACACACACACACACACACACACACACACACACCCAGCATGTTTCTCTAGATGCCGGGTCTGAGATTCCAATCATGGATTGGCCATGTGGGATCTAACACCTTAACCACCACGCCACCTGCTGGCCCAAGACTTGACTTCAGACTCACAGATACAGATACACAAGTACATACAGAATAAAATATATTTCAAGACACTTTGAAAAACAATGCAGTAGAAACTCAACTACTTTAGCTGCTACCAGGGCCCAGTAAAAGTCCAGACTTTTTCTCTAAAAAGAAGCTATACTTCAATAACCTTGAAAACACAAATTATGGGACCAGCAGATGGCGTAAAAGTTACGTTGCTGGACTCCCATGTAGTCGACCCCAGATGGAGTCCTGGACCCAGTGGCTTAAAATTCATACTGGGAACATGTGCGTGTGTGCCTGAGATCCCAAGAGGAGAATGAAGAAGGAACTGTGGCATGGTCATTCCCCCAGGGAGAGAGTTCTTGCTTTCTGTCTTTCTCTCTCTGGTGAACACACAAGCCCTGTAACCAAAATCTTTCTCTAAGGAAAAAGAAAAAGAAAATCTGGGAAGTAAAACACTGACAGCCTACTCTGCTTATGATCTGCTTCAGATAGGTGTATCTTTATTATGGATGTCAGCAAAAAGAAACAAAACTTTACATAAATATAGCTACTTACTAAACCAGTTGAACTTCCTTCTCAACTCTGGAAGTAGGTGAGGCAAGAGTAAGAATTCACAAGTGAATCTGATACTATTTATAGTTATGAGAGTAAGAAATAGAGATTTAAAATATCTTTTAAAGGCCAGAGGCAAATCGTATGGTTCTTTTAATTGCCAGAGAAAGCATCTCTCCCAAGTGGGGTATGGTCACATGGCAGCCCTTTCTCCATCTCATCAAGACTCTGGACCCGCACACACACGCATGCAGCATGCTTTTCAAGCCACCAGGGTGGGATCTGAGCTGTGGTTGGCCACGTAGGATCCAGCTCCCAGTACATAAGTGCTTAGCAACGATACTATGAGGCCAGCCCAAATAATATAATTTTTAAATTAGATAGCTACATTATGAAAAGAGATAGATGAAGATGAAGTGTAAGTGTGTTATCTACATATTATAGTGAGATAATGTCCAAAGTAACAAGAAATAACAGTATAAGCTTAATATTTATGGTTATGGATGTAACTACAAAAAGAACTGAAAACGAGTTACAATTTTATCTGCCATCATGTTTTTAATTTCAAGAGTTCTTTCATGTCATCTAAGTATTCTTTTTATCTTACTATTCAATTTTTGTTTCAAGGGTGCAATATCCTCTTATATTTCTAAGCATTTTGATGATAGCTTTTGTTTTTTGTTCTCATCTTTTCATTTTCTTACAGTTTCTTCCAAGATGCTTTCCCCCCTTGGCTTCTTTTGGTCTCTGTCTTCTGCATTACAAACTGCTTAGAAATCTGCTGATCCTTGGCTCATGACTGCAAGTGGGACTTCCTAAAGAGCTGCCAGAAGCTCTGAGTACACGGTTGGAGGTTCACAAGCTTCACTCTAAGGTGATCTGCAAGGACTCTACTGGGGTGAACCCCCAACCCCAGTTACTTTTGATCTTCTTAAATGGGTCAGATTTCCTAGAGTCTTCTAATATCCTGTCTGGAGGGCCTGGCCCCCAGTGTTTTGGGAGCCAGAGAGGAACAGAGAGAGGTACTATGCTTCAGTATAGTACCCACAACTACATCTGGACTCCCACAATCCAGAAACCCTGTGTTCTTGTCTCTCTAGAGAACACCCTAGGCTGAAGTAGGGGAATCGTTCCTCAGCAGCAGAGATCTAAATGACTGTCAAACAGCTCTCACCCAGCCTCCTCATTCTGCTCCCTATCCCTCCATTCTGGTTCCAGAGACACCTGGTGCTTTCCTTCCACTGCCAATTTGGGATTTGCGTCTACAGTCCATATCGGTCATCTCAAACCATCTCCTTTCTACCTTTGAAACTCTGTTGCTGTTTTGTCTTCTCTTATTTATGGATCTGTGTGTTTTTTTAAAAGTCCTTTTACCAAAGTTTAGGAAAGTTTCAAGAGGGGCCGACAGGTGGCAAGGTGGTTAAGGCTCTGGACTCCAACATGACTGACTACAGTCTGAGTCCCAGATGTTGACGGCTTGCTTTCTCACTTCCCCCCAGTCTCCCTCTGTTCAAATTTAAAAATAATAAATAAAAATTAAATAAATGATTCTTTTTATAAAAAAAGTTAAGTTTTGAAAAAAGAACAAGATTTGGTGCAGTGTTCATGATAACTTCAACATCAATCGTTTATTCTTTAAACAATCACTTATAAGAGTGTTTCCCAAGACTAGGACATACTTGAGATAATTTTAGGCCACATGAGAGGTAGTATTTGGTGAAATGCTTAAGCAGTGTTAAATAACACCGGGAGAAGTCATTTTCTTTTTAATTTTCTTACAAACCTGATTAACTCCCAATATACCAGGAAAAATAGTCATTATCACTAACCACTAGAGTCCAATAGACCCTTTTAATTTTTTATAGTCTAAAAACATTTTATTAAAAAACAATAACAGGATAGTATAAAATAACCTTATAGAGGGGCCAGTAGGTGGTGTGGTGGTTGAGGTGCTGGACTCCCACATGGTGGCCACGGTTTGAGTCCTGGACCTGGTGGCTTGCTTTCTCACTTTCCCTCTCTCACTCTCTCTGGTGAATTAAAAAATAATGATACCAATAAATACAATTAAACAAATAATTCTTAAAAAAATAAATAACTTTATAGAAATTTAAATAATACAAAGCAAACTCAAGTTTTACTCTGTATTTCCACGGTTTGAAAAATACATACCTGAAATAGGCAATGTGCAACAAGTTGCTTATCACGTCATGCATAAACCTGGGATTCATCTACCTTGTAAATACTGACATTATATTGAAGATATATCTCTAATAAGTTCTAGTTCACTAATACTTCTGGCTCTTTTTCTTGCATTTGCAACATCAAAAAGCAACTTTTTTGTGGTGTATATGCATAGTGTTTTTTTTGTTTTGTTTTGTTTTCCCTGTCATTATGCCAGAGAGTACATGCATTAGAGAGAGAGGAAAAGTAATCTCCAACAGGGCCTGGTCGTGCCACATCCTTTTTCTTCCAGTTCTCCATTCCATCAGGATATTGAGCACACCTAGCACATAAGCTACTGGTGCCAGGACCTGCACCCTGGTCAGCCATGTGGGATGTAGCTTCCTTTACATGGCGCTTCACTGCTGCACTATAGGGCTTCCCCACTCCACCCTTTTTTAAGGCAGGGCTTTGCTGTGTTACAATCTTCTACCTCAGCCCCCCAAGTGGCTGAGATCACAGATGTCTGCCACCATGTCTGGTTCGTTCAGATAGGGCCTCATAATTATACTGTCCATATTAGCCATAAACTCAGGATCCTGCTTCCTCTGCAAAGAGATGGGGAACTGGGACCATGGTGAGTGATACTGCGCCTAACTTGGCTGGGTGAGCCAGGAAGCAAGCCTTGGCCTCCCACATGGGCCAGCCTGCCAAACAGTGGCAGTGTCCAGCACGCATTGTAGCTGGGCCAAAATGCAGTATTTTTTTTTAGACTTTTTTTGCTATAGGGCACGTGCGCTCGCCAGACAGACAGAGAGAGACAGAGAGATAAAAAGCAAGAAATCACCCCCCAGGGGGGATCGCCACGCCGCAATCCCTTCTCCTCCATTCTCCTCTCGGGATCTTGGGCACGCACGCACACGCACCCAGCATGAGTTTTAAGTCACCGGGACTGGGACGCGAACCGTGGTCGACTACGTGGGAGTCCAGCAGCATAGCCATTACGCTAACTGCTGGTCCCAAAATGCAGTATTTTTGAAAACTTATTATATCATTATTTTGTTGAAAAGAGCAAAGCCATTTTCTTCATACCACAATTGCAAAACATCTTTTTACTCTTAGGTTTATAGATACAAATTCAAATGACCAATCCAGTGACTTTTTTCACTTCACTATCGTCTTATTTCCTTCTGATCACCTTTGCATATACACAGCTACTTTCAGAATCTTTCCCCTTAGAAACTGTGTAAATGCTGGTACACATATAACAAAGAAGATGACAAATACTGTCATATGTATGCTTAGTCAAAGTGGGTTGATTCAAGTTCTTATTAAAAAATATGTCGGGGTCAGCAGGTGGCATGGTGGTTAAGGTGCTGGATTCCCACATGGCCAACTATAGATCAAGTCCTGAACCTGGTGGCTTGAAAATCACAACAAATAAATAGATAATATTAAAATATATGTGTGTGTGTGTGTGTGTGTGTGTGTATATATATATATATATACACACACACATATATATAATGTCATGATGTCTTTCCTACTGAGTGACTTTCTAGCTGAGAGTCCTACATATAAGGGGGTCTTCAAAAAGTTCATGGTTGGGTTGAAAGGTGGCACAGTGGTGAAACACAATGCTCTGTGAGACTGACCCATAGCAAGGTTCTGAGTTCATACCCAGAGACCTCCTTGACTAGCCTGGGCACGCACAGCCCGGGCTGAGGCTAGCGGTGGATCGCGGTAGCATTGCTGTGGGTGCTGCCTCTTCTCTCCTAGTCCTCTCTCTCGTTCATGGAAGAAATAAAGAAAGCAGACGTTTAGAAAAGGTTCATGAGGCCAGCCACTAGCACAGTGGTTAAGGTGTCTGAATTCCACGTGTCTAACTGCGCAGTTCAAGTCCCAGCAGTTTGAGAAACCCATCAGGTGCATGTGCGTGTGCGCCCAAAATCCCGAGAGAAGAAATGGAGGGAAAGGGATTGCGGCATGGCCATCTCCCATGGGATTTCTCATTTTTTTTCTCTCTCTCTCTCTAGAGTTCATGCACCCTATAGCAAATTGTTTTAAAATGTTAGTTAAAATGGTAAGTGTTATATCTACTTTACTACATTTTTTAAAAAGTTTCTTTTATGAAAGTGAAAGACAGAAAAACAAGTACTTTCCCTCAACAGGGCCTCACCCTCGGATTCCCCTGCAGCCTTCCCAGCCAGCCAGGACCATGGGCACCAGTGTGTTCAGGTCAACCTCGGAACCAAAGCTGGGATCTTCCAGATGGATCCAGCAGTGCTTAAGCAGCACACTGTAAGTGTACCACCGAGCTGACCCTGTTTTACTAAAATTAATTTTTTTTTTTTAATTTGCCAGAGAGCACGTGCTCACCAGAAAGAGACGGGAGTCAGGGGGAGTGAGATAGCAGCCCCCTTGGGAGACTGTCATGCCACAATCCTGTCTGTATTCTCCTTTGGGGAACTTTGGCATGCACACGTGTGTGCCCAGTGTGTCCCTGAAGCTGCCAGGTCTAGGACTTGACCCATGAAGTTGGCTGAGTGAGATCCAGCTACTGTATTCACCCACCATGCCACCAGCTGGCCCCCCAAATTTTTTTAATGATAAAATAATATTTTTGGTCTCCAATCTTTTTTTAAGATTTTTTTTGGTTGGTCTTTTTAAAGGACAAGATAATAATGTGGACTTCTGCTGGATAGTACTATTCTCCATCCACTGGAGGAGGAAATAAGCAACCACTTTGGACTCAGCCATGCCTGAAAATTCATCTGTATTATCACAACGGCAAGCAGAAACCTCAGAAATGGCTGCCAACGTGCCAGACACACGTTTCTTGCTCAGATGACAGTGTCGTGTGTGGCTTCACAAGCCCCTGGTAATCACGGTAAACTCCCAGCACAGCCTGGTCACTGGTAGGAACCTCTGCTCTAGCATATCCATCCCTCTACTCCTGCCCTCTGAATCGTTTGAAGAGGGAAAGGCTCCCCTTTCCTTTCACATTTTGCCTTTAATGATTCAGTGAAATGGCGGATGTTATTGATACTGAAAAGCAAAACAAAAGAACAGCAGTGTCATACAATTGTTCCTTAGCAACGCCCAGAAACCAGTACTATACAACTTGCCTTAAATTACAAGATACTTGGAACTTACTCTCTTACTTACTAAGAGCAAGTATCCCTCCTACATAATAGAACATAATCAAAATACGTAAGAGGGCTTGTGGGAGTAACAGCACATCCCTGCCTTTCAAAATGAAAGGGCAGTTTGGGATCATTACAATCAACCCACTGCATCAGAACTGTCTCTCAGTTCAGCCCCCAGAATAAAGCCTTCACCCACTGACCAGCAATGAAGCTATCCAGCAGCCATCCAACAGGAATTTTGTAAGTGCCTGTCATTTGCCAGGTACCACATCAGATGCTGGGAATCCAGAGATGAGACAGGTCCCTGCCTCTATTCTGACTAATAGAGGAGACCATAAAAGTCAATAAAGACAAGAAAGGGCTGACTTGAGAGTTACAGAGCAGAGCCAGATAAAAGGCGAAAACTATGTTCTAGGCAAAAGGGAAAGGAAAGGCATCATGTACAGAGTTTGAGCTAAGTTAAGATAGTAAATTGTATTTTGGGAGAAAACTGGATAGTTCATGGTGGTTATTAGAGTAGGGGGCTCAGGGGCAGAACAGCAGAGTGGCTGCTGTCAGAACCTGAAGACTTAGTAGGGATCAGAGGCCATAGTAACAATTCAGGAAAGGCGTGTCAAGAGCCTGAAGTGGGGCCGGAGCAGGAGGGATGGTGAGAGAACGGATGGGTGGTGGACACAGGCTTGACCCGTATGGGTGCAGGTGGCGCACGTGGAAGAAGGGCATTGAAGAAATTAGTAACGAAGTGGTCAAAATGACAGACGGTAAGGTCTCATCTGGATGAGAAAAGATATGACAATTGTGCAGTCAGGAGGGAGCTAAAAAAGAACATGGTGAAAAGGAAGTGAAAATATTGTTAAGATTAAAGAAACCACACAGAAGAAGCAAGACTGAGAGCTATGCTTGGAGTAAAACTCTTACACTGAGATCTGCAGACCTACGGGTAAGATTTAGGGGATAAGAACTTTGGAAAAGGGGACCAACAGATGGCGTGGTAGTTAAGGTGCTGGACATTCCCACATGGCCGACTAGGGTTTGAGTCCTGAATCTGGTGGCTTGCGTTCTCACTTCCTCTCTCTCTCATTCTCACCCTCTGTCTCTCTCGTCAAATTAAAAAAATAAATGAATTAATTAATAAAATATTTTTTTTTTAAGAAAAAAAGAACTTTGGAATAAAAACTATATGTTTGGAGCCAGCAGGTGGTTGGGGCGCTGGAATCCCACATGACCAACTGATTTGAGTCTCAGACCTGGTGACTTGCTTTCTCACTTTTTCTCTGGTGAGCACATGTGCCCTAGAGCAAATTAAAATAATAGTAATAATTAAAATCATGGTGTGATGGTCTACCTGGGTACCTATTTCTGTCTCTTTCTCTCTCTCATGAAAGAAATAAACTTAAAAAAAAAAAAAGTTTATCTTCATTAAGTTCTAATTAAACTTTAATATTATCTTCAATTATGAGTTTAAGCAACAAGTCACAGTAGCATTAGCAGTTCCCGTGACCTTGTCACCAATAAAAATCGCCAACAGCAACACTAGGCATTTAAGGACATCATTCTGAAAAGAAGTCCAGGGGCTTCCCCAGACTGCTAACATGTTCGAACTCTGAATCAGAGAGCAGAATCCAGGCGTTTCCAGTTTTGTAAGCAGAGTATTTAGAGGATATTGAGGCCCAGGTGACTGTTAGGAGGGTCTATGAGTGGGTCACAGGGCTGGGATAGAATTCCTGTGTGGACACTGAATTACTCTTAACATCAATCTCAGGATGTGGAGTTGAAACGGAACTGTGAGGCAGTTCATGAAATCTGGTGACTAGAGTGTGACCAAGAGGCTGACTGGGATGTGGCTCAGGGGAAACAGAGGACACAAGCCTCACGTGAGGAAAGGTTTTCATTGTCAGAAGGTAAGCGCCAGGTCTCTGGTCCTGCCCTCTGTTCCTTTTGCATCTTCCCAGCACCCAAAATGGCCTGCCTCTTTCTACTCTGCTCCTCCGAAATAGTCTCTATTACAATTTCTGTTTCTAAGTAAACAGGGCCTGACCTTTTGACAAATTCATAATTCTTACTTTCCTACCAAAGACATGAATGACTATAGTCACATACACAGATTGCTTTCATTTTAATCAACTATGAAGAAGAACTAGGCATTTGATGATAGGAGATAACAGAGTAATATTGGGGCAGAATATCCCTAGGGCAGTCTGATCTTTATAAAATCAATTCAGTGAGTTTCAACCAACATTTTTTTAAAAGTAAAGTAGAATAGAAACTATTGGAGGGACCAGCAGTTAGCATAATGGCTATGTCGCTGGACTCCCACGTAGTCGACCGCAGTTCGAGTCCCGGACCTGGTGGCTTAAACTCACACCGGGCGCGTGTACATGCGTGCCCAAGATCCCGAGAGGAGAATGGAGGAGAAGGGATTGCGGTGTCGCCATCCCCCCTGGGGGGTGATTTCTCGCTTTCTGTCTCTCTGTCTCTCTCTGTCTGTCTGGTGAGCACACGCGCCCTAAGCAAAAACTTCTCCCAAAAAAAAGAAACTATTGGAAAGCATTATACACAGTAAAAGGTAAGTACTATTCCAAAACCTTTTTTTGTCTGTGTCTCACACACACACATACACACACACCGTGCATCTAATGTAAACATTCTACAGATCATCGCTCCAAAAGCCACAGTTCTAAGGGCAGAACTATTCTATCTAAAGACAAAGCCCTACTGCGGCTGGGGGCTAAGGTACTCAGGACAAGATGGTAGACAAGTTTGGGAGGAATAAGGAACGTAGAGATACAGCTTTTCCAGGGTCTGCAGTATTGCTGATGCCCTATGATCAGACGGGGTTTGAATCTCACCTCTGCCACTTATGAGGCATATGTATGACACCTGAAGTTAAGTCACTGAACTACTTCATCTGCAAAGCAGGGCTAACATATCTTTTTTTTTTTTTTTTGGAGAGGTTTTTGCTATAGGGCACGTGCACTCGCCAGACAGACAGAAAGCAAGAAATCACCCCCCAGGGGGGATGGCCATGCCACAATCCCTTCTCCTCCATTCTCCTCTCGGGATCTTGGGCACACACGCACACGCGCCCGGCCTGAGTTTAAGCCACCGGGTCCGGGACTTGAACCACAGTCGACTACGTGGGAGTCCAGCGACATAGCCATTACGCTAACTGCTGGTCCCACATATCTTTTTTTTTTTAAAAGAGATTCCATTTTTTAAAAATTATTTTAACAATTATTTTAATTATTATTTACCTTTATTTATTTATTTATTTATTTATCCATCCATTTTAATCTGACCAGAGAGGGACAGAGTGAGAGAAAGAGAGAGACAGACAGAGAGAGAGAGAGAAAGAGAAAGCTAGAAAGCAAAGAAAGCAAGCCACTCGGTCTGGGACTAGAACCGTGGTCAGCCACATGGGAGTCCAGCACCCTTAACCATTATACCATCTGCCGGTCCCCCTATCTCTACCTTATTTACTTCACAAGGTATTTATAAGCAGAGAAAATAATAATATGAAGTCATTCCATAGACTATAAAGCACTACATCCTCAACTGTAGTTTTATTCTAAACGACACAAGCAGAGTGCTAAAAAATGAACAATGCTATGTGCACAAAAGACAGGCCCAACTCATGGTTACCTGACGATGTAGTTAGAAACCAGGGAGCACATACCAGGAAATTATTTCTTTAGACAATGGTAGCTGGGAAAGAGTTCAACTAACAAAACTATCCATATGAACATACATCTCTCAACTAACATACGTGAGAAAGTGAGCCCAAGGACTGCTTATCCAAAGCAAAATAAATAAATAAATAAATCGCTGGTTTTGGTGACTTTCTAAGAGATAAGATAAATTGCAAGTTTGTGTGTGGGGGGATGAGGGTGGTTTTAGACAGTATCTGGCTGTGTCATTATTCTGGCTCAGCATTCTGAGTAGCTGGGACCACATGTCACCATGCGTGGTTTTTGAATTGAGGTTGTTGTTGTTATTTAAGAATTATTTGTTTAATTTTGTTTATTCATTCATTATTTTAATTTGACCAGAGAGAGAGAAAGCAAGTCACCAGGTCTAGGACTCGAACTGTGGTTAGCCATGTGTGGTTAACTACCATGCCACCTGCTAGTCCCCTTGAACTGAGTTTTAAAGAAACAATGAAGTATATTTATCTTTCTTCTTTTTTTAATTTCCCAGAGGGCATATGCACTCAGATGAAAGAGAAAACAGAGAAAGCACTCCCCATGGGGTATGGTCACACTGTGATCCAGTCTCTGCTTTTCCATCCAGTCAGGATTTGGGGCAGGCACGCACACATGCCTGGCATGCTTTTCAAACTGGCAAGTGTGGGACTCAAACTGCACAGCCAGCCACGTAGGACCCAGCTGCCTTTACCACTAGGCCACAGGCTGGCCCACCTCTTATCTTAAATGGCTTTCTAAGGCCAAAAGATGCACCAACTATTACCCTTCAGACCTGGTTCAATTGCCACCTCCTATAGAAAGTCTACACACACCCCGGAACTAACCCTAAATGCCTCTCACACTCAGTGTTTACACCTCTTATGTAATATTGAAGTATTAAAAAGTGATTTAAAACATAACGCCCAACACGAACCTAGGAAAGGAAGCCTATTGGAAAGCAGGAAGCACATGTTTTATTTTTCTGCCTATAAGGTCTAGCACTGAAAAGATCTGTTAGTTAAAACTAACGACCCAGCCTGGTAATGGGCATCCACTCCCCTTAGCTCTGGCCATCAGGGAACTCATCCACGTGAGTAATTTAAATAAAGCCCACTTTCAGTAGCTATCAAATACAGATCACTAAACAGACTTCCAATATTCTCAATTAGGATAGCTGCTGGGTCTGGGACCTAAACTGTGAGGTTGGCTACGTGGGAACAAGCTTCCTTAACCAGGTCACAGGCTGGCCTGTCCATAAACTTTCATAAGTAAACGAACAGTTTTCTCTTCTTGGGACCAGCAGATGGCATGATGGCTACATTGCTGGACTCCCACATAGCCGACCGTGGTTCGAATCCCAGACCCGGGGGCTTAAACTCATGCCAGGCGTCTGTGCGTGCGTGCCCAAGATCCTGAGAGGAGGGAACCAGCAGTTAGCGTAATGGCTATGTCGCTGGACTCCCACGTAGTCGACCGTGGTTCGCGTCTCGGACCCGGTGGCTTACAACTCACGCCGGGCGCGTGTGCGTGCATGCCCAAGATCCCGAGAGGAGAATGGAGGAGAAGGGATTGCGGCGTGACCATCCCCCCTGGGGGGTGATTTCTCGCTTTCTGTCTCTATGTCTCTCTCTGTCTGTCTGGCGAGCGCACGCGCCCTATAGCGAAGAACCTCTCCAATAAAAAAAAAAAAAGAAAAAGATCCTGAGAGGAGAATGGAGAAGGGATTGTGGCATGGCTATCCCCCCTGGGGGGTGATTTCTTGCTTTCTATCTCTCTGTTTCTGTGTCTTTCTGAAGAGCACACGCGCCCTCTCCAAATAATAATAATAATAACAACAATTTTATTTGAGACCAGCAGATAGCATAATGGCTACGTCACTGGACTTCCACATAGTCGACCACAGTTCAAGTCCCAGATCCAGTAGCCAGGGGCATGTGTGTGCATGCCCAAAATGTGAAGGGGAGAATGGAGAAGAAATGATTGAGATGTGGCCCTCCCCCCAGGGAGTGATTTCTCACTTTCTGTCTTTATGTCTCCAGTGAGTGTATGCACCCTAAAGCAAAAATCTCTCTCTCTCTCAAAAAGTCTTTATTTATTGTTAGTATTATTTTCCAGTTTGATCGGGGGGTGGGGGAGGGGGATGAGAAAGCAAGCCACCAGGTCCAGAACTTGAACCACAGTCAGTCATGTGGGAGTCCAGCACTTTTGAACCACCACGCCACCTGCCAGCCCCCACAGCAGTATTATTTTGACTTCCAACATGTTGTGTTACTTAACAAATATAAAGAAACTAAAACTAGAGCTCAAGGGAGAGGAGGGAATGAGCTGCACTGGGAGGAAGAAAGAAGGGAACGAGCTCTCCTCACCAGCCCACAGACTGCTTACCTCCTGCAGTGTCAACAAGGTGTTAAGGATGGCTGGGAGTGTCGTCTGGACAACTCCAAATCTGTCTTCTGTAAATGATGCTGCTACTAAGTGAGACAGACCTTAATAAGAAAAGATAAATGTTAAAAGTGAATAAAAACTAGGCAAATCTATTTGCAATACATCTACTTAAGAGTTTAAATAAAAGAACTATAAACAGAGAGGAGGCAACACAGCACAAAGATGGGCACAGATCAGGACGGGCACTGTTGGTGCTCAGCTCGTTAGTCGTGAAGAAAATGACAAAGTCCCTGCTTCACATTCTATGAGGAAACCATCTTAAGTGATATTGCGGAGGAGTGATCAGTGCTAGGAAGGGCAGCAAAGCATGATAAGGGAGTAGAAGACAAAGGATACTTTTCATAGGACAGTCAAGAATGGCCTCCCTGGGACCAGCAGATGGCATAATGGTTACGTCGCTGAACTCTCACATAGTCAATCATAGTTTGAGTTCCAGATCTGATGGTTTAAAACTCATGCCAAGTGCATGTACGTGCGTGCCCAAAACCCCGAGAGGAAAACGGAGGAGAAGGAATTGTGGCATGGCCACCTCTCCTGGGGGATGATGTCTCGTTTTCTGTCTCTCTGTCTCTCCAGCAAGCAAAAACACTTCTCTCTGAAGGAAAAAAAAAAAAAAAAAAAAGAATGGTCTCCTGACTATCATGGAAGCACCAGACGATGTATCTATAAGATAAAAATAAACAGTTCTTTAACAAGTAAGTTTTCACATTTAAAATAACTTGGGGCCGGCTGGTGGTATAGTAGTTAAGGCAGCTGGATCCCACAAGGATGACTGTGCAGTTCGAGTCCAGGACCCTGTGGCTTGAAAAACACACTGGGTACGTGTGTGTGTGTGTGTGTGTGTGTGTGCCCAAAATCCTAAGAGGAAAAATGGAGGAGAAGGGACTGTGATGTGACCATTCCCCCTAAGGGATGCTTTCTCATTTTCTCTTTCTGTGTCTTGGTCTCTCGCTCTGGCCAGTGCACACACCCTCTAGTAATTTCTTTTTAAATTTCAAAATAAAATAAAGTAAGTTAAAACCAAACTTTTTTTTTTAAGAGAGATTTTTGCTATAGGGCACATGTGCTTGCTGGAGAGAGAGTGAGACAGAGAGATAGAAGCAAGAAATCACCCTTTAGGGTGGATGGCCACACCACAGCCCCTTCTTCATTTTCCTCTCGGGATTTTGGGCATGCATGCACATATGCCTGGCATGAGTTTTAAGCCACTGGGTCCAGGACTAGAACAGTGGTCAATTATGTGGAAGTCCAACAAAGTAACCATTATGTCATCTGCTGGTCCCAAGAACAATTTCATTTTTCTTTCACCAAATAAAAAAAGATTTCCCAGGACCAGCAGTTGGCGTAATGGATATGCCACTGGATTGCCATGTAGTTGACCGCAGTTCGAGTCCCAGACCCGGTGGCTTAAACACATGCTGGGAGTGTGTGCTTGCATGCCCATCCCCACCGGGAGGTGATTTGTTGCTTTCTGTCTCTCTGTCTCTGTCTTTCTGGCAAGCACACATGCCCTATAGCAAACACCTCTCCGCCATCCCCCTCCCCAAAATATTTCTCCCTCTCTCCCTGTCTCTGGTCAAATTAAAATAAACAAAGTTCAGTAAAACAATTCCTTAAAAAACAAAAAAAAGGACATAAAAGAATCCCAGGTTCAATTTCTGCTTATGTACAAGAAAAGATTTTGCAAAATCAAAGTACACCTAAACATCTTGGGAAAATGATCTATGTAAGACAAAGATAAAAATGTTTCTGAAAAAAATTTTTTTTCCAAAAATTCATCTTTTTTAAGAGAGGTTTTTGCTGTAGAGTATGTGCACTCACTGTAGAGACAGAAAGCGAGAAATCGCCCCACAGGGAGATAACTGCGCCACAATCCGTCCTCCTCCCGTTTCCTCCTTGGATTTTGGGTACACACACACATGTGCCCGGTGTGAGTTTCAAGCCACCAGGTCCAGGACTTGAACCATGGTCAACTATGTGGGAGTATAGTGACATAACCATTATGCCATCTGCTGGTCCCCAGAAAATTCTTGAGACATAAATCCAGAATTGATCGCTCATAAATTATACTTTAACTTATAATTAAAATCATATTTATAATTCACAGAGATTATTTACCTTCTAATGCCCAAATATGCATTTGAGCATCTGAGAAAACAGCTTGAATGGAGGCCTCTGGGTGCTATAAATAAAACAAAACATTTAAGTAGGTTTTTCTGGGAAAAAATTCTATTATTTCATTTAATCGACTAAGTAGATTACAATAAGGAAAAATGAAGAGTTGCCTCTTACGGATTCAAATCTGAAATAAATCTTTATTAAAACCTGATTGATAGTTTTTGATTTAACTACTATAAAGCATTCCGACATCAACTTACTGTGGCCTTTGTCACATCTCTAATCTCTCTGTGCCTCAGTTTCTTATTTAAAATAAGTATCACATAGGCTTAGCCAACCTCAGAGGATTAAAACAGAAATCACTTAAGAGAAAAGTTACAAAAGCTCTTTTTAAAACAAAAGAATTGCCTACTTCATATTATTATACCTCTGTTCCATTGTCCACCCACTACCCACACCAAAGAAAATCTCCTAACCTTCTTTAATATACCATGGTCAAAAAGTGTGAGCAACCAAGTGGCCAACATTTAAACAAATGGTGGCTTTGGTTACACCCCTGATCAAGCTTATTAAGCACAACATAACAAGTTACATTTCTCAGTATCAAACAGCAGTGTCTACAACTCCTTATCACACAACAGACGCGGGTACAAAATCAGAGTCAAAAGTAGCCACTCACTTACAAGGAAAAAGATCTTGGTCAGAATCAGCTGTGCCACTACTATGTGCTCTTAGGCTAGCTGACTCCTCTGAGCCTCAGGTTTCCTTATCTATAAAATGAGGGCAAAAGACTTAACTCATAGAAATGGTATCAGAATTGAGCAAAAGACCCTTCACTGAAAAGAGCGTGGCATGCATAAGACAGCCCAGGAGAGTCCTCTTTCCCTCCTGAAACAAAGCACTGAAAAAAAACTTCAGACAACCCCTGTCACTCTTGCCAAAAGGGAAGACGCTTCTTCTAAATGACAGTCCCAGGTAAATTATTTTTTGGTAAAGATAACTGCTAGCTAGGTGCATCTTCCACCATAGTGAAAAGATGTGCATCTATCATACATCATGTAGTGAAAAGATGTGTATTTTCTCAGGGTTGCCTGGATCTCTTTCCCCATCACGGTATGACTCCCAAAGAATAAAAATGAATACTGATGCAAATGCAAACTTTCACTTAAAGGCATATGAGTGAGTGCAATATCAGTTAATACTGCAACATCTGCAGAGAGAAGCTAGATTTAAAAAGCCAAAAGCAATGAGCCAGTCCCATAGCACAGTGGTTAAGCGCTGTGTGTAGGTAGCCAAGTCTCACGTGCCCATTCACACTCTGGCCCCAGAAGCTCAAAAAATACGCCAAACACTAGGGCGTGCATGCCGAAAATCCTGATGGGAAGGAGAAATTTAAGAAAGAAATTATGGTCTGACCATGACCCACTAGGGGTATACTTGCGCTCGCTCACTCTCTCTCTCTGGTGATCACATATGCCCTCTGGCAACCAAAAAAAAAAAAAGAAGAAAAGAAAAAACAAAAGCCACAGCCAAAAATTTTGTTCATCAAAGAATTAATTAAAACACAACAGCTTTTTTTTTTTGGAGAGGTTTTTGCTATAGGGCGCATGCGCTCGCCAGACAGACAGAGAGAGAGAAAGCGAAAAATCACCCCCCGGGGGGATGGCCATGCCGCAATCCCTTCTCCTCCATTCTCCTCTCAGGATCTTGGGCACGCATGCACACGTGCCCGGCGTGAGTTCAAGCCACCAGGTGCGGGACACGAACCGCGGTCGACTACGTGGGAGTCCAGCGACATAGCCATTACGCTAACTGCTGGTCCCAAAACACAACAGCTTTAAGTACTGAAAATAGAAATGAATCTTTAGCTTCTGCAACTGAAATTTACTCTACTGTGGCAGCTGGAATAGCTGATAGACAAGGTAGAAAGTCGCTTCCTTTGTAGCCTGAATTACAACGTTTTATCCATCACAGATTTGACAACTGCACTCTAACTCAGTCATCTCCTTTTTGCACACCAAATTTGTCACAAAGATGTTAGCAGGACAATGAGCCATGAAGAATCAAGCAGCCAAGGATCTGCTCACTTTGTGAAGGGGTCAATATTGCCTCTGAGCACAGAGCTGCTGGCAGCCAAGAGTCTCAGAGGACCAACTACAGAGTCACATCCAGGACACCAGTGAGGTGAGATGTGTCAGGGGCGACTTCCTTACAATGGAGGTTCAGTGAGTACTATCCAAAGCTGCCTGGCTGGCTAGGATTAGGCCGTAAATAACTTACAAGTCAGATTCTATCTGCTGTTTAATTTCATATCTCGTTTCCTTTCCCCACATTCCAATGGTATAACCGTATATTACTTACCTTACTGAAAAAATACATGATCAGCACCCGTTTTGATAAGAAACTCTTAATCTGAGTTGGAAAAAAGGAAGAATATGCTTACATTTCCATTTTTAAAAGCATACAAATATAGTATATTCCATATTCCCAGTTCTTCCTGACACTAACTTAAAGAATGAAAAATCTCACATCTTATAAAAAAATATATTTACAATAAGCCATGTAAGTAAATATCTTTCTGCTATAAACTGGATAACCAAGATGGGCTATCTAACCTAAACTATACCTCATGTACACGTTAACCCCCAAAATAAAGCCCTGCCATGATGAAAGAAATCCTAAGTGCTTCTGGTGATATTTTCTTACCTTTTTTTTCTTTTTCTTTTTCTTTTTTTTTTAAAGAGTGGTTTTGGCTATAGGGCACATGCACTCATCGGAAAGACAGAGAGAGACAGAAAGAAAGCGAGAAATCACTCCCCAGGAGGGATGGCCATGTTACAATCCCTTCTCCTCCTTTTTCCTCTCGGTATCTTGGGCACACATGAATATGTGCCTGGCGTGAGTTTAAGCCACTGGGTCTAAGACTCAAACCACAGTTGACTACATGGGAGTCCAGTGACGTAACCATCACGTCATCTGCTGGTCCCCTTTGGTGATATTTCCTAAGACACATTTTTTTCCCCTCTCTATAACTATTCTGCCTTTTAACTTCTTACTACTAAAAAAACAGCATTTTTCTCTTACAAGAAAAAAATGCTTAAGACACAAAGTGGTTTTCCACTAGTGAACATTTACAAGTGGAAAAAACTGTCTTAGTATCAAGCTGAAAGCTAATCTGACAGACTTCAAAGTGAACTCACTCCTGCAATACTCACACCCAAATGTTGTATGACCAGTCAGAGGGACGTAGTAGGAAGCATCTGTGTAGTTGCTACACAAAAAGTGGCATGGTAATACTTATGGCCAGTGGAGCCATATGGAATCACGAAGTTCATAAAATGCCTTTAATTCTTCTCTACTAATCAATCATTACATCAGAAAATAGGTTATAAATTTTCCCATCTTAAAAAAAAAAGAAAACCTGGGACCAGCAGATGGCATAATGGTTATGTCACTGGACTCCCATGTAGTTTAAGTCCCAGGCCTGGCGGCTAAAACTCATAAAAGGCGTGTGTGCGTGCTGTACCCAAAATCCCAAGAAGAGAATGGATTGTGGCATGGCCATCCCCCCAGTGGGTGATTTCTCGTTTTTTGTCTGTCTCTCCGGGAAGCACACACACCCTATAGCAAAACCTCTCTCTCTCAAAAAAACAAAACAAAACCTGGGGCCAGCAGGTGGGGTAGTGGTTAAAGCACTTGACTCTCACATGGCTGACCTCAGTTCAAGTCCTGGACCCAGTGGCTTGAAACTCACACTGGGGGACCAGCAGTTCGTGTGATGGCTTTGTCACTGGACTCTCATGTAGTCGACTACAGTTCCAGTCCCGGACCTGGTGGCTTAGATCACGTCAGGCACATGTGTGTGCGTGCCCAAGATCCCGAGAGAAAAATGAAAGAGAAAGGATTGCGGCGTGGCCATCCCCCCGGGGGGCGAGTTCTCGCTTTCTGTCTCTGTCTTTCTAGCGAGCGCATGCACCCTATAGCAAAAACCTCTCAAAAAAAAAAAAAAAAAAAAGAAACTCACACTGGGCACATGTGCATGTATGTAACATATGGCAAAAATCTTTCTCATAAAAGGGAAAAAGAAAAAAAAAACAAACAAGCAAGCAAAATCCTTCCTTGACTCCTGAACTCACCCCAACTATTGCTCCATAGCTCTCATCCACTTATGGCAAAACTGCTTTGAAAGATCTGGCATTTTTCTTTCTTAAATTTGCCAGAGGGCATACACACTTGCCGGAGAGACGGAGAGAGGGAGGGGAGAAAGCACCTCCACTGGGGCGTGGTCATGCTGCAATCCCTTCTCCTCTATTTGTCTGTTTGCTTGCTCATATATTTTCCTTTGCTAGAATGGAAACATATGGGCAAGGGTTTTGTGTTGTTTGAGATTTTCCCACTGCCTAAAACCACACCTTATGTGTATAAAGAACTCAAATATTTCTT
Organism: Tupaia tana; assembly: GCA_026018925.1. NCBI lineage: Eukaryota > Metazoa > Chordata > Mammalia > Scandentia > Tupaiidae > Tupaia > Tupaia tana. The sequence goes on from JAKSZU010000004.1 coordinate 24,693,942, forward strand.
AAATGAAAGAATTCACAGATCAAAGGCATCACATTAGGTTAAGCCATATGAAACTACAATTTGTATAGCTCAATATGGGTCAACTTAATACATACATGAAGCATCAAAAACAAAACCAAAAAAACCTCTATTCTTGATGACTTTCTCATGTGAGATCCATAATGCTCTCAATGTGACATGCAAACATAAATCCTAAAACCGCATCATCCTACCTGTTCGCGTTTATTGTGAATCCACGAATAAATAACACTGGGCTGCCTTACTGTCTTATTCTCAGCATTAATAGAGGTACATGGAGAAGGATTAGAAAATTCAGTCATTTGCTGATCTATCAAAAAAAAAAAAATTAGGGTGAGAACTTAGGCTGTCTGATCCTCTGAAACTAATATTTCAAATTTGAAAAAATAAATAGTCCTCACCAGAAGCAGAAGTCCATAATCTTGGCCCTCTTCTTGTTAGCTGAGGACTCTGTGGTGACCCATAGCAGGTGTTTACATCAAAAATGCCCGCCATCCGATTCATTACACTAGAGCCAAACGGGGTCCCAAGAGGACTTGTAACATCAGGTGTAGATAATTTTGAAGAAAACAGAGAAGTTTTAACTAACGGTGGCACCGAGGGCCGAGGCATCTGGCTAGATTTTGGCGTCTGAAAAGTAGTTTCTTCTGTAAAAGAACAGATTCAGCACTAATCCAAGCAGGCTAGCATGGAGGTTCTCTGATTTTATTATCTCGACTTTTTGTTAAACACATTCAGTTAAGGCTTAGGAGATTGTTTCCATCTAGGTTTACGTTCTCAAGATCCAGATTTTACAATTCAAAATCATTCAAGTACCATCATTTTCTGTCTGAGTGATGCAGCTTTTCTTGTTTCTCCCCCCTCCATAAGTATCTTCAAGGAGGGGCTGACAGGTGGTGTGGTGGATAAAAGCGCTAGATTCCCACATGGCCACCCGGACCTGGTGGCTTGCTTTCTTGCTTTCTCTTTCTCTCTCTGTTTCTGTCTGGTTAAATTTAAAAATAATAATAATAACAAATGGCATTAAATAAATTAAATTTTTTTTGAGAGGTTTTCGCTATAGGGCGCGTGCGCTCGCCAGACAGACAGAGAGAGACATAGAGACAGAAAGCGAGAAATCACCCCCCAGGGGGGATGGTCACGCCGCAATTCCTTCTCCTCCATACTCCTCTCGGGATCCTGGGCACGCACGCACATGTGCCCGGCGTGAGTTTTAAGCCACCGGGTCCAGGACGCGAACCGCGGTCAACTACGTGGGAGTCCAGCGACATAGCCATTGCGCTAACTGCTGGATCCCAATAAATAATTCTTAAAAAGAAATATCTTCAAGGACATTTTTTCTAACTCTAAGCTGTTCTGAATGAACTCATCATTCACATTTTTAAGTAACAAGAGCATTAATCATTTGAATTTCTCCAGTTTTATTGCACATTGCTTTATTATTATTATTTTAGGTTTTTGCCATGGGACATGTATGTTCACAGGAGAGAGATAGAGGGGAAAAGTGAGAAATCGACCCCCAGGGAGATGGCCACACTGCAATCTCTTCTCCTGCAATCTCCTCTCAGGATTTGGGCACGTGAGCAAACATACCAGGAGTGATTTTCGAGCTACCCAGTCTGGGTCTCCAATAGCATTCAGCCATATGGGAGTCCAATGCCCTAATCACCAGAATGGCATCCAGTATTATCAATCAAGATTCACATGGCTTTGTGCTAGAGTAAGCTGAAGTCTTCTATTTGATGACCATCATTTCATCAGGTGTTTGTTTGTTTTTCCCAAATGGTGGATGGGGAGAAGAGAGAGAGGTACCTTTTGACAAGGTCTCATCAAATCTCAACCCTCCTGGCTCACCCAGTCTCCCAGATAGCTGGGGTCACAGGCACACACACCCCGCCCCCATCACCTGGCCTACTTAGGCTAGGCAAAGAACTGAACTCAGGCCTCCTGGCGACCCCAGCCTTTTAACACCACCACCGCACAGGTCTTCAATTTTTTCAATTGATGAACAAGATGATGTACATACTTACGGAGTGAAATGTGATGTTTCAGACCTAATTTTTTCAATCTACAATGATATCCAGGTCCTTTTCTTAGTTCCATACAATATCTAGACTGGCTCCATCATGTAATAATTAAGTACAGAGAGCTGAATCCCACATCCCAGCCTAGATCAAATCCCAGCCTGGTGGCCTAAAAAACACTCTAGGGAGCCAGCAGGTGGCATGGTGGTTAAGGGCGCTGGACTTACACATGACCGACAGCAGTTAGAGTCCCGTACCTGACAGTTTGCTTTCTCACTCCCCCCTCCCCCACCTCTCTCTCTCACTCTGTATCTCTCTGGTCAAATTAAAATAAATAAAGTTAAATAAAATAATTCTTTTTTTTTTTTTTTAGAGGTTTTTATGCTATAGGGCTGGTGTGCTCGCCAGAAAGACAGAGAAAGACAGAGAGACAGAAAGCGAGAAATTACCCCCGGGGGGATAGCCACGCTGCAATCCTTTCTCCTCCATTCTCCTCTCAGGATCTTGGGCACACTTGCACAAGCGGCCAGCGTGCATTTAAGCCACCGGGTCCGGGACTTGAACCGCGGTCGACTACATGGGAGTTCAGTGACATAGGCATTACTCTAACTGCTGGTCCAATAAAATAATTCTTTAAAAAAAAAAAAATGCCAGGTACATATGTATACATGTCCAAAATCCTGATGGGATGGTGAAACGGAAGAAAAAGTACTGTAACATAACTGTGCCCCATTGTGTGGTGTGTATACCCTCTTTCATTCTTTCTGGCAACCACGTGCACCTCTGGAAATTAAAAAAAAAATTATGATGAATTTTCCCTAAAAGTAAATACCTCATGCTCCTAAGTACCCTTTGTGTGTGTGTTTTTGTTTTAAGACAGGGTCTTGCTGTGTTGCAATCTTTCTGCCTCGGCCCCCTGACTAGCTGGACTACAGGTGCTTGCCACCATGCCTGGCTTTTTATGGCAGCCAAGGAATCAAACCTTGGCCTCTCATGTGTCCTCAGCCTACTGAGTAACAAGGTCCAGAATGTGCTACCGCAGCTTGCCACATACAAGTACCTTTAGATTAGCTACTGTCATCATTCTTGGAAAATAAAATGTAAATGTTTTCCCCTGTATTAGTAACAAGGAATTACCTGAAGAATTCAGTTTCTTAGGTTCCACTGGATAAGATGAAGATACTCTCCCATTCGTAGCAGCAGCTTCTTGGCAGAGAACCAGTTTCTGAGTCATATCATGTAAGAGGTTCAAACACTCCCTTGAAATGGCTGTCCAGTTGTGGGGATGTCCACCTAGGGGATCCAAACATCAGCATTTAAGTAGATACTCTCATATTCTTCTCTCAAAGTGAAGAAATGAACAAACAAAAACAAAAAGCAATAGAAATGCAACATTACACTTTGCAACGAGGCCTACTTCTTATTTAAGCTACTCTTGATACTTGTGCCATCGAATATACAGCAGGTATCCAATAACTCTTTGGATGAACGAATTTCCCAAAAGTCTACAAGCAAAACACTTCCTATTTCACTGGCTAAAATAAAGCCAAACACTAGGTAATGGCTTGAGTGAAAAAGACCAGGGTTACTTAACTAGCAGTACTGAGCAGATGCTAAGAAAAGCAGTGAACTAAGACAATGAACACAGGCTATCAATGAGATGTGCTCCATGGTCCCCGGGACCTCCAAAGTCGTTTCCGATCTACTGTGTTTCCTTACATTTTCACTATATAACTGCCCCATTTGCTATTACTCCTACATGTGAAAATAACCATACTTTATACTTAGAGACTTTACAGGTCTGATATCTTTTAATTTAAACTACTGAGATAAACTACTACAATCACACTTCTTTAAAAGTCCCTTTATCACTCAATATCTTTTGATTTTCCAAGGCCTCTGTCTCCTAGAGTTATAATGTAAAAAACAACCAGCTTTGTTCTGTGTTGAAAATAGCAGAGAAAGGGGCCGGAAGATGGTGTGGTGGTTAAGGTGCTGGACTCCCGCATGGCTGACTGCAGTCTGTGTCCCAGACCTGGCTGCCTGATTTCTCACCTTCTCCTTCTCTTTCTCTCTCTCTTTGGTCAAATTTTTAAAAATAAAAAATAATGACAACAAATAAAATTAAAAAAAAGAAATTTTAAAAAATAACAGAGAAATACACTGAAAATTGGCTTTCCCACCCTATGTGCCAATTATTCCCTCTTCACTTTAGATCCCTCCTTAATCATTTCTCCCTTTTAGAACTCAAGAGGATTACCACTTAACCTGCGAACTAACACACGCACCCAAGATACTTCATCAGTAGGCCTCAGGATCTTCTGTACTGCTTTAACTCAGAACCACTAGTAACAGCATAAAAACCCAGTTAAATTTTAATAACATGCCTTAGAATGCAAGTTCTCTGGCAGAACACATGCCACCCTATTACAGTTTACTTGAGTCTCTGGTAAAAAAATATTTACTGTGTAGATAATTTCTAAGTTAACCAAGTCTGACACAAAAGTATTGTTACAGTTAATCTTCCACAGTATCGACTCTGGATTTCTCAAGCTACTAAAATAAGAGCGGTTCTAATCAATTATGTTTTTATATCACTGGATCTCACTTCCATATAACATTAACGATAAAAAGCGCATTTTACAATGTGGGAATCAACAAGTTTGGCAAAACAACAAAGAACAGATTAGAGAGAAGATGAAAGCTACCAGGTTCTCTCTGCTCCTCACTGGAGGCCAGGACTGGAGTGCCTTCCCTCAGGAACAAGGCAGAGCACTGACAGTCTCAGCCTGAACAGTGAGGCAAGAAACACTGAAGTGTTTCGGAGCTACTCAGAGCATCGGGGCCACCAGTGAGTCTAGTTTTTGTTGTTGTTGTTTTTTTTTTTTTTTAATGAGAAGCAGAGTAGCATAGCAGCAAGGGGAAGATCTATACTTGGGAGTCAAATGACAGGATTCTTCTTCCAATTCTGACACTAACTTTATTTAAGCCACTTACACTCTCTGAAATTTAGATACTCCATCTAAGGATGAGACCTCCAGATTTTTATAATTTTCAGAATTAAAATGTTTTGATTCTTAAGTTTTGTTTTTCTGTTCTAAAACTGTCAATCTACTGCATAACTTCTTCAGGTAAAAGAAACAAAGGAGGTTGAGACCAGCAGTTGGAGTAATGGCTATGTCGCTGGACTCCCATGTAGTCGACCGCAGTTTGAGTCCCGGACCTGGTGACTTAAACTCATACTGTGTGTGTGTTACTGTGTGTGTGTGTGTGTCCAAGATCCCGAGAGGAGAATGGAGGAGAAGGGATTGTGGCGTGGCCATCCCCCACCCCCTGGGGGTGATTTTTCGCTTTCGCTTTCTGGCAAGTGCATGCATCCTATAGCAAAAACCTCTCAAAAAAAAAAAAAAAAGGAGGAGGTCAAAGAAAAAGTCTAAAAATACTTTGCCGGGTGACATAATTCAACCCACAGCAACGCAAACACTTAAGTTGTGTAAAACTTAATGCTTCATTTAGCAGACTCACCAATGTGTGACATTTTAATAAATATACCTCGCTCACCAAAAATTTTAAGTAGAGCATTTTTTATATACACACACCTAATCAGATCTATTACTTTTAGCAATACCTGGTTGGCTAAGGCTAAAAACTTCTTGTCTTCGTGAAGGAGAATACTGAGAAAGCAACATCAGGTCCTGCAAGGCTAAATACTAGAAGGAAAAAAAAAACATTTTTAATTTTAACTTCTACATAAAATCTTATTTATAAATTGGGCCCTTTGTATATCCAAGGGTAAATTGCTTGGGCCTTTTTCATTAAAGAAACATTTCAGATTCATGACCTTTCTTTCTAGATTTCCAGAACTCCTGCCTCTACCCTCCCTACTCAACTCACTGAGATTCCAACTATGAGGAACTACAGAACTCTCCATGTTCTTCCCTACCTGTGCTTGGAAACTTAAACGTCACATCCCCTGGAACCCTTTCTGGCCTCCCTTACACAAACATACTCTGTGTGTCCAATGCCACACAGCTCTCAACCAGTACCCTCAAAACAATGTTTTGTAACTGCCTGTTTGCTTGTCTCCACTGATTCTACCCACCAAATGGTGAGGCCCACAACAAGGACAACGTCCTGCTTGCTACCACAGCAAAGGCAGTGCCCAGCACACAAAAGACACACAATAGGTATTACTCTGTTTTTATTGAAAGCCTTCATTTTTTTCCCCAGCAAACCTCTTTACTCATCCTTCAAGATACCATCCCTTCTATGTAGATGTCCTATATGAGTCTCAAGTACTTTCATAGTAAATATTCCATTATTGTGGTATCTAACTCATCATTGTACCCCAAGCAGCTGGCACTAACACTTGATCACTAAATAAAGATTTGCAGACCAGCAAGCTGTGTGGTAGTTAAGGCACTGGGCCCCACATGACTGACTTCACAATTTGAGTCTCAGACCCGCCGGCTTGAGAATTACACCCGGTACAGGCAGGTGCTCGCCCAAAAATCCCAAAAGAATGGAGAAGGGATTGTGGTGTGGTGACCCCCGGGGAGTGATTTCCCACCTTCTTTCTCTCCCCCACCACCCTGTCTCTCCATGCACCCTATAGTAAAAAAGAAAAAAGAAAAAAAAAAAAAAAAAAAAAAAAAAGCTAAATAACCAAATAAGTAACTGACATTTTAAAAATTATTTAGCAAATTAGCCATAACTGATATTTAAAGGTAATTAAGCCTTCAGTGGTTCATTTTCTTATTTATTTATAACTTCTATAGAACACGACTAAAACTCTGGGTTCTCTATTTTCTTTCACTTCTTTAAAAATGCACCTTTCAACAGGATCACATTATTATAAATCTACTTTAAAATTTCAATTGCAAAACAATTTATGGTTGTTTAGCTCTCTTCTTTAAAGTCTTCTGATTAAAAAAAGTCTTCTGATTGGGGCTGGCAGGTGGTGTGAGGTTAAAGGTGCTGGACTCCCCACATGGCCGACCACGGTTCAAGTCCTGGACTTGGTGGCTCTCTCTCTCTCCCCTCCTCTCTGGTCAAATAAAAATAAATAAATAAAGCTAATGAAATAGTGATTTAAAAATTTAAAAAAAGAAGAAGTCTTCTGATTAAAATTTGCTTTAGGATCATTATCAATAATTCATATTTAAAGAGCTCACTAAATGTCTATAAACTACCAAGCACTACCTTCTGTCACAAAAGCCAACAAATATTACACAAGTAAAAACATGTCTAGATCCAGTGATTAAAAAAATAAACAACGTGGGGGGGGGGGCCAACAGGTGGTGTGGTGGTTAAGGGCGCTGCACTCCCACATAGCTGACCATGGTTCGAGTCCCGGGCCTGGCAGCTTGATTTCTCGCTTCCCCACTCACTCTGTTTCTCTCTGGTCAAATTAAACAAATAAATAAAATAAAGCTAAAAAAAGTAAAAATAATAATAAACAATGTGGGACCAGCAGATGATAGCATAATGGTTACATCACCAGACTCCCACATAGTTGACCACGGTTCAAGTCCTGGACCTGGCGACTTAAAACTCATGCCATGCGCTTATGCATGTGAGCCCAAAATCCTGAGAGGGGAATGGAGGAAGGGTGATATCTTGCTTTTTTTCTCTCTTGTGTCTATCTGTCTCTCTGGTGAGCACATGCGCCCTATAGCAAAATCTCTCTCAAAAATTAATTAATTAATTGGGATCAGCAGTTAGTGTAATGGCTATGTCACTGGACTCCCATGTAGTCGACCGTGGTTTGAGTCGCGGACCCGGTGGCTTAAACTCACGCTGGGCGCATGTGCGTGCGTGCCCAAGATCCCGAGAGAAGAATGGAGGAGAAGGGATTGCGGCATGGCCATCCCATCAGGGGATGATTCCTCACTTTCTGTCTCTCTCTCTCTGTCTTTCTAGCGAACACACGCACCCTATAGCAAAAACCTCTCAAAAATAAATGAATAATTAATTAATTATTTAAAATAAAATAAAACAATGTGTAGCCAACAGGTGGCACAGTGGTTAAGGCACTGGACTCCCTCATGGCCAATCACAATTCAAGTCTTCGAGCTAGTGGCTTAAGAATCATATCACATGCTTGTGCCCAGGATCCCAGAAGGGTGTATGATGTGGCCACCCCCTCTGGAGCGTGATTTTTCACTTTCCCTCTCACTCTGTCACTCTAGTGAGTTCATGTGGCAAAAACCTTAAAAAACACACAGTGTTTTATTTCACTACCATACATAATTTGCAAATCACTAATGCATATGGTTGGATATCATTTTATTCTTAGAAATATTTTTATTTTTTTCTGAATATAGAATTGGCTAGCTTGTATGCATATACTACACTATACATACACTACACTTATTTACTTCCATTTTAGCCACTTGGAATCAAAACTGAAAAAATAAACAGGAGCGGCAAGTAGGTCATTCTTACAATACCAATACTAGAATATTCTAGGCCCTCAAAAAATATACCCAGGCCTGGGACCAGAAGTTGGCGTTATGGCTATATCACTGGACTCCCATGTAATTGACCGCAGTTTGAGTGCCAGGCCCAGTAGCTTAAACTCACGCCAGACCCATGTACGTATGTGCCCAAGATCCTGAGACCAAGATCCTGAGAGGAGAATGGAGGAGAAGGGATTGTGGTGTGGCCATACCCGCCCCCCCCCCGGGTGATTTCTCACTTCTGTCTCTGTCTTTCTGGTGAGTACACACACCCTATGACAAAAACCTCTCAAAAAGAAAAAAAAGAAAAAAAAAAAAAGGGACCAGTAGTTAGCATAATAGCTATGTCACTGAACTCCCATGTAGCCGACCGTGGTTCAAGTCCCGGACCCGGTGGTTTAAACTCATGCTGGGCGCGTGTGCATTTATGCGTGCCCAAGATCCCGAGAGGAGAATGGAGGAGAAGGAATTGTGGTGTGGCCATCCCCCATGGGGGATGATTTCTCGCTTTCTATCTCTCTGTCTCTTTCTGGCCTTCGGGTGAACGCACGCACCCTATAGCAAAAACTTCTCTCAAAAAAATACATACATACCCTGGCCCAATCTCTGTGGCACAGCCAGCACTATAACAAATGGCAGTGCTGGGAGCCACACGGCCAACTGTGGGTTTAGGTTCCCAGCCCATTCTGACTGAAACAGGGAGTGTATACAGGCATGCCCAAGATCCTGATGGATGCACTGGAGGGCTGGGGGGAAAGGAGATCATGTTACAACCAGGCTCTGTTGAAGGTGATATTCTCCCTCTTTCTCATGCACATACATGCACACAATCTCTGTCATAAATAAAATTTAATAAAAAATACTTAAATATGCCAAATATTAAGTTCATCCTGTAAGTTAAGTTGGAAGTAACTTTGAAAGACATAAATGATAGGGCCAGTAGGTGGCATGGTCGTTAAGGTGCTGGACTCCCACATGGCAGACCACAGTTCAAGTCCTAGACCTGACAGCTTGCTTTCTCACTTTCTGTCTCTCTCTGGTGAGCACACATGCTCTACAGCAAATTAAACAATAATTGTAATAACAATAAATAAGGTTAATTACAATAATTCATCATTTAAAGAAGAAAGAAATGCACAATTCTGGTACCTTTATGAGGAGGGGAGGATTGCTGTTTAGAACTCTAGGGAGGCAGTCATCTGATTCTTCCACAAATGGTGGTTGAACGGGGAACACGTGAGCCTATCAAATATATCAAACAGGAAGACTAGAGTCAGGACCTTGTTATATTCCGTAAGTAAACACTATTTGAAATTTATTTAAAAGGAGATAATACAACTAATTAACATCTTTAGTTCTCCTTGCAAAAACCAGATTACATTGAAGTCACATTAACCCAGGCTGGCCCCATAGCCTAGTGGCTGAGAGAGCCAGATCCCAAACGGCCCACTTCAGTGACTTGAAAAACACGCCAACCAAATGTATATGGTTGCCCCAAATCCCAACAGGATGGAGAAATTGAGAGAGTGCTGCAGCATGACCACACCCTGCCAGTGGTACTTCTTCTCTCCGGTGAGCACACATGCCCTCTGGCAATTAAAAAAAAAAAAGTGGTATAAAACACACTATTTACAAAAATGTTACTGTCCCAATTATATTGACTTTGTTTTCTAAATAATGACACAAATTCAGAAAAAAAGATTCTCTGAAGCAACTGAAGAATACAAACCTACAAACATGGTAAAATAAAACAGAACACTTGTCTTCTAAGGCAAACATTTAGATGAAAAAAGCAATGTAATTCTTATTCACTTAAAAAAGATTTTTGTGTGTGGGACAACAAGAGGCATAGTGGTTTAGGCATTAGCTGGCAGCAGTTCAAGTCCCAGACTTGGTGGCTTGCTTTCTCAACTTTTTCTGTCTCTGGTGAGTATACATGCCCTACAGCAATCAAATAATAATAAAAACAAATAAAATTAAATTATTAAAAAAGACTTCTGTGGTGGGCCAGCTCCATAGCGCAGTAGTTGAGACCTATGCATAGGGAACCAGATCCCATATGGTCAACCATGGTTCAAATTCTGTCTACAGTAGATTGAAAAACACACCAGACACATGTGTATGCAGGTCCAAAATCCCAGAAGGATAGAAAAATGGAGGAAAAAGACTGTAGCATGATCACGTCTCCTGGAGGGGCTTGCATGCTGACTCAGGCTCGCTCGCTCTCTCTCTCTCTCTCTCTCTCTCTCTCAAGTATGCAGTCACATGTATACTCTGGCCATTGGGGAAAAAAAAATATCTATGAAAATTAACCAGAAAATAAACTCAGTTTTCAAAATCATCTCTCTTTTTTTTTTTTTTGGAGAGGTTTTCACTATAGGGCGCGTGCGCTCGCCAGACAGACAAACAGAGACATAGAGACAGAAAGCGAGAAATCACCCCCCAGAGGGGATGGTCACGCCGCAATCCCTTCTCCTCCATTCTCCTCTCGGGATCTTGGGCACGCATGCACACATGCCCGGCGTGAGTTTTAAGCCACCGGGTCCGGGATGTGAACCGCGGTCGACTACGTGGGAGTCCAGCAACATAGCCATTACGCTAACTGCTGGTTCCCTCAAAATCATCTCTTTAATATAAATTTTACAGCTTTGCTTCAGGAGCCAGCTGGTGGCATGGTGGTTAAGGCAGCTGGATCTCACAGGGCCAACTGTGTGGTTCGAATCCCAGACCTGACAGCTTGAAAAGCACACATTGTGAGTGTGCACATACACCCAAATTCCCAAAGGACCTCTAACCATGCTCACTTTCTCCCCCACTCTCCCACAAGCACACATGCCCCCTGACAAATTAAAACAAAAACTTTCCTTCAAAAAACAAATACTTTATCACTCTAAATATTTTAATAGTATCTATGTCAAGAGGATGTAAAACTATTTTAAAATTCTGTTCCATTTAGTATGTACTCAATACAGAAAGGGGGCTCTCTAGAAGAAAACTAGATTATAAATAAAACATAGTAAGTACCACTAGCAATGCATTGTTTAATTTATAAAAAATTAAGTGAATAACACTTCCTTGAAAAAATGTCAAGTAAATGATGGGTATAACTGATATGCCCCTAATAAAATCTCAGAAGACTCCAACCACCTCACTGAAATGGCTTTGAGCAGAGCACACTTACCAGCGCTCTAAGAAAAGTCAATTCGGGGGCCAGCAGGTGGCTCCCACATGGCCAACTGCAGTTAGAGGTCCAGACCCAGTGGCCCGAAACTCATACCAGGTGCATGTGCGTGCATGCCCAAGATCCCAGGAGGAGAATGGAAGAGGAGGGATTGTGGCGTAGCCATCACCCCGGGGGTGACTTCTCACTCTCCCTTTCACTGTCTCTATCTTTCTCTCTCTCCAGAGAGCACAGGCACTCTAAGGCAAAAACATCTTAAAAAGGGGGCAGGTGGCATGGAGGTTAAGGGCACTGGACTCCCACGTGGTCAACTGCAGTTTGAGTCTTGGACCTGACGGCTTGCTTACTCATTTTCTCTCGCTTTCTCTCTCATTCTGTCTCTCTCTGATCAAATTAAAATAAATAAATAATGGATAAAGCTAAATGAAATAATTCTTTTAAAAAAAAAGTCCATTTGTGCACTTCAAAACACAAAAGTACTAACCAAAACTCAATACTAACCTCTGTGGCATAGATTTTGAAGAGTATCCATGAGATGTACCAAGTGGTCAAAAGGAAGACACCAGACAGCCAGACATGGTAGAGTAATGAGAGATTCAAGAGGCCGCTCACAGTGTCAAGAGGCCTCTGAAACTGCCTACGGAAGCAGAAATTACTGTTTAATCGCATGAGAAAAATACAACATAAGCATTTAAGAGACATGGGATTCTGCAATGGAAAACAAGTAAGTACCGTTTCTCAACCATGATGACGTTAGACTCCTCTCCTTTTGCACCCTTATAGAGTTCTTTCTCTGAAAGAACGTTAGTCCCTTATGAAGGACACAGGGAGCCTTAAGAGAAGCATGGGCCTAAACTGGCACTAAAATGTCCTGTGTTTCACATTTACTGTGGAGGAAGGAGCCAAGTATCTGAGCCTACCTGCTAAGTGCTGGGTGGAAGTTCTCACTGCTAGTGTGTAATTTGATACTTAAAACCATTAAACATTACTAGCACCTCTCCTGGACAGAAGTCAGCTTTATCTGCACACTTAGTAAACAGTTTCATAGTGGTTTAAAAGCACATGCTACTAAAAAACAAAAATCTTTACTATTAAAACAATTCAAGAAACTGTGCTAGAATGCTAAGTAAAGCTAATGCCATCTTACCAAAACCTTGGATAGACCAATTTACAATCACAAAAACAATTGTGAAAACCAGGATTTGAACCTCTGACTGAACCTCTCACTTATAAGTTGTGATTAGGTAAATCACTCATGCCCTTGGTTTCCTCGTTCATGTAATAGTGGCACAGTTTCATCATCTACTCCTTAGGGCTAGTATGATTTCAAAGGGCTTAAATTAGGAGTGCCCAGCACAGTGTTTGACATTCACTGGAGGAAGGGAGGGGGTGTCAATTCAAAGGGAGGAATTCTACACTGTAGAAACCATATCTTTTAAATACTCATATATGCTAACATTCCCACTCTCTGAAAACTGATATTAATGAATTCAACAAAAAAGAAAAACTTGAACATTTCTGATGTTAAAATATTTAATATTGGGGGACCAGCAGATGGTGTAATGGTTATGTCACTGGACTCCCATGTAGTCAACCGCAGTTTTAGTCCCAGACCCAGTGGCTTGAAATTTATGCTGGGTGTGTGTATATGGGTCCAAAAATCCCAAGAGGAGAAGGGACTGCATCGTGGCCATCTCCCCTGAGAGGTGATTTCTTGCTTTCTATCTGTTTGTCTCTCCCTGTCTCTCTGGCGAATGTACATGCCCTAACGCAAAAAAAAAGAAAAAAAAAAAAAAAACCCTCTCTAAAATAAATAAATAAATAAATAAATGAAAATTTAATATTGAAGGGACCAGCAGATGGCGTAATGACTATGTCACTGGACTCCCATGTAGTCAACCATGGTTCGAGTCCTGGACCCGGTGGCTTAAACTCATGCCAGGCGCGTGTGTGTGCGTGAGCAAGATCCCAAGAGGAGAATGGAGGAGAAGGGATTGTGACATGACCATCCCTCCTGGAGGTTGATTTCTCGCTTTCTGTCTCTGTCTTTCTGGCAAGCGCATGCACCCTATAGCAAAAACCTCTCAAAAAAAAAAAAAAAAAAAAAAAAATTAATATTGGACCAGAAGGGGGCATGGAAGTTAAGGTGCTGTATCACACATGGTCAGCTTCATGGTTCAAATCTCGGACCTGGAAGCTTGAGAATCATGCAGGGTGTATGTGCAAGTGTCGAAAATCTCGAGATGAAATGGAGGAAAAGAGAATGTGACATGGTCATCCCCTGGTGGGTGGGGGTCATTTCTCTCTCTCTCTCTCTCTCTCTCTCTCTCTCTCTCTGTCACTCTCTGAAGGGCATATGCATTCTATAGCAAAAAAAAAAAAAAAAAAAAAAAAAGTAGTATTTAGGGTCAGCCAGTGGCATAGTGATTAAGGCAGCTGGATTTCACACGGCCAACTTCACAACTGAGTCCCAGATACAGAGGCTTGATAAATCACACCAGGCATGTGTGCACGTGTGCCCAAAATCCCAAGAGGAAAATGGAGGAGAAAGGACCATGGCATGGCCATACCCCAAGAGGGTGATTTCTCACTTTCTCTCTCTCTCTCCAGACAACACGTGCACCCTATAGCAAAATCTAAAACAAAACAAAACAACGAAAAACAAAAACACACTAAACTTCCATCTATGTGCCATGTACCTGGAGGATACCATTTGGTTGTCAGAAAAGTCATGTGTTTTTCTATGCAAAAATGTGTCACGACTTTCCCAACTACCTAATAGAACAATACAGGCCAGTGCTGCCACTTGGCTTGCATTTGTGACTTTCATCTAGTCACATGACCTTGTTCAACTGTGGTGTCCTCACAGGCGAAATCAGAGTAAGACAGTCTGCTGTGCTCCACAAGATACTATGAACGACGGTGGAAAAAAAAGAGAAACGATCCAAACAACCCTAGAGGTCCACTTTTGCACACTATAAGAGCTGTACCTAACAAAATACTCCTTACTTCCGGGGAAGGAACTGGGTGACTGGAGACAGGGTTTGTCGAACGAGGCTTTTTCACTGTATACCCTTTATCTGCCTTTGGAATTCTGTACTATACAAATACTGTGTACCAAAAATGAATACAATATTTTAAAATTAAAGGTTAAATCTAAGTAAGACATCTGGAAAGTAGCAAACAGCTTAAAGGATAAAAATAATTAAAGTTTAATGTTTTGTATATCACTTACTCATCTATGTGAAGATCCATAGCCGTGCTAATCCAAGCTTTGGGAATATGGCCTGAGGGGGGAAAACACCAAACTATGAACATAAAAAGTTAATAAAACTAAACTCAATCATGCTTTAGAATATGAGGTCAAGTAGGCACCAATACCCTCAATCAAGCTAGATTAGTTTATTACAAATGGGCAGGAAAAGAAAAATTCCAAATACAGCCAGTCCAGGTTCTAATGATACATATCTCAGTTAAAAAAAAATACCAGTTCCAGGGCCTGAAGGTGGCATAACGGTTATGGCTCTGGAATTCCACATGGTCACCCAGCGTTTGAGTCCTGGACCTGAAGGCTTGAAACTCACGCCAGAAGCATGTGCATTTATGCCCAAAATCCCGAGAGAACAGAGAAGGACTGCCCTGTGGCCATCTCCCCAGGGCATAATTTCTCACTTTCTTTCTCTCTGTCTTTCCACAAGCGCACAAACCCTGTAGCAAAAATCTCTCTTTAGGGACCAGCAAATGGTATAGTTGTTACGTAGCTGGACTCCCACGTAGCTGACTACAAGTCAAGTCCCAGACTGGAGGTTTGAAACTCACACCAGTCGCATGTGTGTGTGTGCCCAAAATCCCAAGAGGAGGTAGGAGGAGCAGGGACTGTGGGTGGCCATCTCCCCGAGGGTGATTTCTCACTTTCTGTCTCTCTGTCCCTCTGACAAGCGCACACGTCCTTATAGCAAAAATCTCTTACCAAAAAGAGAGAGAGAGAGAGAGAGATGGAAAGTGAGAAAGCAAGCCACCAGGTGTGTGACTTGAACCATGATCACCCAATGTGGCAGTCCAGCACCCCAACCACCACGCCAACTGCTGCCCCAGTACAGTATTTTTGACTATATTCACACGGTTGTGCAATAAAGCTCTAGAACTTTTCCATCTTGCAAAACTGAAACCTGATGGCCACTGACCAGCTCTTTCCCTTTCCCCCAGCTCCCCAGCCCCTGGCAGCTACCCTTCTACTTGGTTTCTAACAGTTTGAGTACTTTACATACCTTTACTAAGTGGAATAATAGAGCATTTGTCCTTTTGTGTCTATATTATTTCAGTTAGCACAATGTCCTAAGATTTGTGTGTCATAGCACATAACAACATTCCATTTTTTTAGTTTTTGCTAGGGGGTGCATGTGCTCACAGGAGAGAGTCAGAGAAAGCGAGAGAGGGTAAGTCCCCCCAGGGAAGATGGCCACCCCATAATCCTTTCTTCCTCATTCTCTTCTCAGGATTTCAGGCACACAAGCACGCACAAATGCCTGGCATGTTTTTTAAGTCACTAGGTCTAAGACTCAAACTGCACAGTCCACCATGTGGGATCCAACTGCCTTAACCACCATGCCACTAGCTGGCCCTTCTTTTTAAAGTTGAATAGTGGGGCTAGCAGGAGGTGGCATGGTGGTTGAGGCACTGGACTCCCACATGGCCATCCACAGATCAAGTCCTGGACCTGGCAGCTTGCTTTCTCAGTTCCCTCACGCTCTCTCTCCATGTCTCTCTCTGGTCGGGTTAAAAAATAATAATAAATAGGGATGAGCAGATGGCATAATGGTTATATAAATGGACTTTCACATAGTCAACCATAGTTTGAGTCTCGGACCTGGAGGCTTAAAACTCACATTGGGCACGTGTGCGTGCATCCGTAAAAATCCTGAGAGGAGAATGGAGAAGGGATTGGGGTGTAGCCATCCCCACAGGGTGTGTGTGTGGGGGGGATTTCTCACTTTCTGTCTATCTCTCTATCTCTTCAGTAAGCCCACATGCCCTATAGCAAAAATATCTCTCAATACAAAAAACCATAAATGAGATTTAATAAACATTTCTTAAAAAAAAAAAAAAAAGCCGAATAGTATTTCATGGTATGTATAAATCACATTTTCTTTAACAATACTGTCCCTTAACTAAATACTCTGATGATTTACACCATGACTCAGTTGGGCTAACCACACACCTACAACATAGGAAATATACAAATGCAATCAAGGATGACTTTGTAACTAACATTTTCTGAACTATGAGTTATTATATACACTGTATTGAAAAGCAGAAATTCTTACCTAGGAAATAATACACAATGCAGAAATTTCTAGTGAGGAATAGCGATTCCACACAACTATGTTTAACTAGTAGAAGCAAGGATCTTCTAAAGCGCAAAAACTTGAATTGCTGTGGAAAAAAGAAAAGCAGAATCGAATGGCACATCCAAGTCAACTGGTGCGTCCTAAAGCAAGTACTTACCTGTAATAGGCAACATCTAAAACAGACTCATTGTACAAAAAGACAAAGCCTAGTCCATAGGCAAAAAATCAAATATTTCTGACATTAAAATATTTAATATTTGTATTATTCAACCTCTCACTGATGTGAGATCAGAAATAAGAAAATTACTATTATCAATTCCTACTTGATACAAAGGACAATGGAGAATGGGGAAAATATAAAAAAAAAACAAATTAACAGTAATAGTTAACATTCTTTGGGTGCCTGTCACGTACCAGGTACTGTTACAAGCACTATACATGCACTAGTCCATTTAAACCTCACAATAACCCTATGAAGGAGGCTTTATTAACATCCCCATCTTATAAATTAGGAAACCAAGGCACAGAGAGGTTAAATAACTTGATCAATGTTCCAGCTAGCAAAAAGAAAATCTGAGATACTAATTCAGAAGGTTGGTTTCAGAACCTGCAATCTTAATGCATACTGTCCTTACACTAACTCTTTTATTTTTAAGACAAATTTTGCTCTAGAACATGTGCACTTGCCAAAAAGACAGAGAGACAGAAAGCGAGAAATCACCCCCGGGGAGATGGCCATGCCACAATCCCTACTCCATTTTCCTCTTGGGATCTTAGGCAGGCATGCACACATACCAATGTGTTTCAAGCCACTGGTTCTGGGACTCAAATCGCAGTCAACCATGTGGGAGACCAGTGACGTAACTATTATATCACCTCTTAGTCCTCACTAATTTTTTTAAAACGTTGTTTACAGAAAGATGAGAGATAGTGAAGAAGACACTAGCCTAGGAATCAGAGATGTGTGTTCTAGTGCTCCCCTCATGTACAATCCTGAGCGAGTCACGTCTCCTCTCTATGAGATAAGGCTGAACCAGCTAAATAGTTTCTTAAAAGGATCTGCTAATTCTAACAAACTAAGTGAAAAAAGTCAAGTAAGAAAAAAATAGCATGTTTTGAGTCAGTTGGTGATGTAGTAGTAACGGCAGCTAAATTCCACATGGCCAGCCGCGCAGTGAACATTCTGGGCCCAGTGGCTTGAAAACCACATACCCTGGGGCCTACAGGTGGCATGGTAGTAAGGGCATTAGACTCCCACACAGCCAACTGTGGTTCAAATCCCAGACTTGGTGACTTGCTTTCTCATTTTCCCTCTGTCTCTCTGGTGAATTAAAAATAATGATAACAATAAATAAAACAAATAATCATTTTTTAAAAAAGAAAGAAAGAAAAGAAAAATACATACCCAAAATACCAAAAAGAGAGGAGAAAGGATCGTAGCATGGCCATCCCCTATGGGGGGGTGCTTTCTATCCATATCTCTATTTCTCTCTCACCATCTCCCTCCTCCCTCCCTTCAGTGAGCACACTTACCCTATAGCAAAAAAAATAAAAAGTACATATTTTCCTGAAAATACATGCCTCTCCCTTCCAAAATGACAATCAAAAAATCATAAGTTACTGAAATGAATCTAAGAAAACAAGATTACAAAAGACGAACTCAGCCCAGCAGCATGGTATAACAGTGGCACATGCTCTGCAATGCTGGAAGCCATGTAGAAGATCAGGGTTTGGTTTCTGGGTCAACATGAATGCCAGGTGCCAGCACATACAAGTGATCAAGAAAGGCTGAGGCTGGGGACCAGCAGTTAGCATAATGGCTATGTTGCTGGACACCTATGTGGTCGACCGTGGTTGGAGTCCTGGACCCGGTGGCTTAAACTCACACAGGGAACGTATACATGCGTGCCCAGGATCCCGGGAGGAGAATGGAGAGGGGATTGCGGCGTGGCCATCCCCCTGGGGGTGATTTCTCGCTTTCTGTCTCTCTGTCTTTCTGGCGAGCGCACGTGCCCTATAGCTAAAAACCTCTCAAAAAAAAAAAAAAAAAAAAAAGGCTGGGGGTGTAAGTAGACTGTGGCATGAGACTCTTTTGAGGGTGTTTCTCTCTCTCTAAAAAGAGATAAATAAGTAAACTTAAAAAAATGAACTTCTCACGACCAGCAGATGGCGTAATGGCTATGTCACTGGACTTTCATGTAGTTAATCATGGTTCGAGTCCCAGACCCAGTGGCTTAAACTCACGCCAGGTGCATGTGCATGCGTGCTCAAGATCCCAGGAGGAAAATGGAGAAAGGACTGTGGTGTCGCCTTCCCCCCCAGGGGATGATTTCTCACTTTCTGTCCTCTGTCTGTCTTGTGAGTACATGAGTCATCTTTTGTACTTACATTGGACTGATCCTCCCTCGAGAAATTTCAGAAGCTAAAGAACAGCAAAGAATATTAGGTGGAAGTTATATCTTCATGTATGTCTGTAGATGCCTGGCATCTGACAAAATGCAGGCCATAGGAATACCTGGTCACTAACTATAGAGTTTGGTTTATTCAAATACTTTCAAAGTGTAAGACGTAAAACTGTACTATTCTATGGAATTAGTAAGAGCTACTACTACCACACATGTACTCCATTAATGGTGCAGACTTCCCCTCCTGTTCCTACTGCTGCTCTCCCCTCAACCATTGCTCATGACAGTACAGAAGCTAGGGAAGCAGGCAGACATTTCAGCAGACATTTCAGCAATACACCTAATATACCTTGCTCTTGCTCCCAAGCTGAAGTATATTCTGATTCTCTGCTGATTTTCTTCTCTGATTTGGCTATGAACAATCCTTTATTGAACATTTACTATGCACCAGGCACTACACTAAGTACACTATAAATCTTATCTCATTTAATACTTTTAGAAGTCTTATTAGCATAGAGTTTGCCAAGCCCTGTCACAATGTCTATTTCTTTGTCTCCTACTCTGTGCTAACATTTTGCTTTTCTGTATTAGTCCATCATTGAGAATTTGATAGAAACTTGGGACAGCGGGTGGCATGGTGGTTAAGGTGCTGGATTCCCACATGGCCGACTGCAGTTTATGTCCTGGACCTGGTGGCTTGCTTGCTCGCTTTCTCTCTCTCTCTCTCTCTCTCTCTCTTTTCACTCTTTCCCTTTCTGGTCAAATTAGAATAAATAAAAGTTAAATAAAGTAATTCTTTAAAAAAAAGAATGTGATAGAAAGCAAAAGAACTGGTTCTAGGTAAGTAGTTTAAAGGGAAAAAATTAATAGGCTATTGGCTAATTGATTAAACTTAGATTTTTTTTTAAGAGGTTTTCGCTATAGGGCGTGTGTGCTCGCCAGACAGACAGAGAGAGACATAGAGACAGAAAGCGAGAAATCACCCCCCAGGGGGGATGGTCACGCTGCAATCCCTTCTCCTCCATACTCCTCTTGGGATCTTGGGCACGCACGCACACGCGCCCGGCGTGAGTTTTAAGTCACTGAGTCCAGGATGTGAACCGCAGTCGACTACGTGGGAGTCCAGCAACATAGCCATTACATTAACTGCTGGTTCCCAAACTTAGATATTTTAAAAAGATCTACTATTTCACAAGTTACATGAAAAAAGTCATAACTAAATAGTATGTACAATATGAAACAACTTGTGTAAATACCCCACAAGATCTATAATGTCACAGGTATATGTAAATGTAAAGTCTAGAAAAATACACACTAAACTGCTAATAATGGTTATTTCTGGGAGAAAGATTGAGATTGGTCATGGTGGTCAGAGGGACTTCCAATTTATCTATAATATTTGAATATTTTATAACAAAAATGTTACCAGTGTACTCTCAAAAAGCTGAGAGCACCAAAATAACGATGATGGTGGTGATAACAATCTTAATGACTGAGAACTAGCTGTGGAAGCACAGGCAGTGGCGTGCCACTTTGTAGTACTGAAGCCACACAGAGGCCCAGATCTGAAGCCCAGGTCAACTTCACCCCAGGCAGACCTGCCTGCATCCCTGATTCTGGCTGACTTAGAGCCTGGGGGAATACCGCGGCAAGGAAGGACCCTATCAGAGGTGCCTGTCTTTTCCTCTCTCTTTCCCCCTCGCTCATGAAATAAGGGAAGGAATGAAACAAAAACTTAAAAAATAATAATGGTTATTACCACTTGCAAAAAAAATTTTCAAGGTCAAATTTTCTGGTCAACTTAGCTACCAAAAAAAAAGTAAAGAGCTGTAACAAGCAGTCACATTGCTCTATGGAGACTCAGAAAGGGAAGGAAAGGGCCTGACTTTTCACATCAAGCCCGCAGTTCCTAACAATCCATACTGCCTCCTTAAGTGACTTCAAATGCACAGGGGAGTGTCATATGGTATGTACCATGCTCCCAGGCGAATGTAAGAAAAGGAGTAATGGTGTCCCCCTCCCCCTCAGTCTTCTGGGGA
The DNA here is from genome assembly GCA_026018925.1 of Tupaia tana. Taxonomy (NCBI): domain Eukaryota; kingdom Metazoa; phylum Chordata; class Mammalia; order Scandentia; family Tupaiidae; genus Tupaia; species Tupaia tana. The sequence goes on from JAKSZU010000004.1 coordinate 24,715,418, forward strand.
GGCAAACTTACTCTGCCAGGTAAGCAAAGACACACACCTGACGAATGAGAAACTACGGTCCCAGGCCCAGTGTCCATCATATCAACTCCTCCTCCCCTCCTCCACTGCCCTTCCACTACACCACCTAGCAAAACTCCTGCTCCCAGCATCCCCAGCCTGGAAAACAGCACACCTGGGCACACCAACACCACCACACACTTGTGGCTATATGTCCCAGGTATGCACATTGGTCAAAAACTGAATGCTCAAAGGTTAGAAGTCAGCATTTTGCCAAAGCTAAATATGGCCATCATAGAATAAACTTTTGGGAAATAAATTATTTATTTATTTAATTCCATTTGTTATTATTATTTTTTATTTGACCAGACAGAGAGAAAAAGGGAAAACGAGAAAGCAAGCCACCAAGTCCAAGACTTGAATCGCAGTCAGCCATGTGGGAATCCAGCACCTTTTACCACTATGTCACCTGCCAGCCCCTGATAACCTAAAGTTTTATCAAAAAAAAAAAAAGCACAAGGGGCCAGCAGATGACATGGTGGTTATGTCACTAGTCTCCTACTTCAACCATGGTTCGTTTGGTCCTGGACCTGGTGGCTTGAAAATCATGCCAGGCACGTGTGTGTGTGCCTAAGATCCCAGAAGGAGAACAGAATAGAACCCCCCCCCCCCCCCGAGAGTGATTTCCCACTTTCTTTCTGTCTGTCTCTCTTTGAAAAGCGCACGTGCCCAAAGGCAAACACCTCTTTAGAAAGTAAATTACAAAAATTCTTAGTATTAAAATTTTATAAATTTGACTTCACATGATAGAAGCAACACTTGATGAGCTCTGTCATCTCTTAAACTGCTCTACATTCACTTTATTGCACACTTGTAATGTTAAATGGATGCTCAATTTCAAATGAGGGCCATGGAGAGCCAGCAAGGTACCATGGGGTTGCCTCACTTTTCTCTATAACATTTCCTTTTCTTCATTCTCTATAGTCTTAAATTAGGTTTGGATCAAAGATAATTTATAATGGTTATTTTTCATAGGATTTTAAAATTTTGAGATAGTAAAAGTGACATCCTGCTTTCAGCTCATCTTCACAGAGGTGAAGAATTACTTTTTTTTTTTAAAGAATCATTTTATTTAACTTTATTTATTTATTTATTTATTTTAATTTGATCATAGAGGGACAGAGTGAAAGTGAAAAAGAAAGAAAGTAAGAAAGCAAGCCACCAGGACCAGGACTTGAACTGCTGTCGGCCATGTGAGAGTCCAGCACCCTTAAGCAACACGCCACCTGCCAGCCCCAGAGGTGAAGAATTTCTAAACAGGACTTCTTTTTCACACATTCAGATTTCCAGGAGGTAAAGGGCAGATTCTTTGCAGTGAGCGCTATTTCTTCACAGCGTGTGCGTTTTCACCAGATTATTTCAGATTATTTCATGGTGCAACAGGCATATGAGAATTTTAGTCAAACCAAAGAACCCTAATCCGTCACACCCTCACATATTTCACTTTCACAATGGCACATTACCTGTTCGCCTGTTCCCCACCAGCCTGGGTCCTCCTAGTAGGAAGGGGCTAGCGCTAAACATGTTTGCTTCGATGCCCAGTCCTCAGCCTCCCACGTCAAAAATGAAGTAAGTAATAGCGCAGTTGGGAATAGTAGAAATGGCCTGGGGAAAGCCCTGAGGTGACAGTGAGACATCTCAACCAATCTTTCTCTCCCTGGTTTGAGCAGGTGGCTCTGTGTTCAAAGGACAATTCCTATCAGATTAGATTTCTAAAAACCTAACTGAAAGATAATTCATAGTGTACCACTCAAATTAGTTTTAACTTTATTTATATACAACCTTTTATGTTCTGAAAAGAATATGAGATAGTAACTGACATATTCTAAAATTACTTACACATCTCCAAACAATGAGATACTTAAATTCAAAAAGAGGTTCTTTGCAGCCCTGCTAGGTCACAGCAAGTGCCACTACCTAGCAGGGAAGGAAATAGTTGAGCAAAGTGGTATTCTGAGAGTGGCAGCAAGAAAGGGTAGCTATGGCTCTCAAAAATACATAGTCTCATAAAAACAAATCTCTTTTCTCTAAATGACACTTTGAGGCTCTCAGTCTTAGGGTTTGCTGATTAAATCTTGAATTAATTAGATGCGGCCAGTTATACACAGGTCCACCAAGGCAATTTTAACTCTTGACAAATCCTGGCATAAGGTAATGCTCAAATGATATCTTACCTGTATGATGGGAAATGGAAGATAATTCATGTTGTTAATGAAATACAGAAGGCTATAGCTGTAGCCCATAAATGCTCCAGCCAGCAGGAAAAACAGGTGATACTCATTTAAGCAGGTTCGTGCAGCAGGGCTCCCTAAACTGAAGGAGGAAAAGTTATTAATTCAATAGTCAGGGATGCATATCACTGTTTTAAACTCAGTATTTACAGAATGCAAAGTTCTGACTTAATTGATTAAGAAATGTTCCAACTTCTAACAAAATGGCACATTTTAGGTAAATGTGATAAAAGATGAACTGCAATTAAATGAGGTTCCTTAGAGGGAAAAAAATACATTTAGGGGGCTAGCAAGTGGTATGGTGGTTGGGGCACTGCACTCCCACATGGCTGACTGTGGTTCAAGTTCCAGACCTGGCGGATTGCTTTCTCACTTTCAGTCTCTGTCTCTCCCTGGTGACCACATATGCCCTATAGCAAATTATTAAAATAATAATAAGGGACCAGAAGACAGTATAATGGCTATGTCACTGGACTCCTATGTAGCTGAACGTGGTTTGAGTCCCAGACCCAGAGGCTTAAACTTGTATCGGGTGCACATGCATGTGTGCCCAAAATCCCAAGAGGAGAATGGAGAAGAAGGGATTATGGCATGGCTATCTCCCCTAGGGGGCTGATTTCTTGCTTTCTGGCTCTCTGTCTCTCCAGCGAGCGCACACACCCTATATCAAAAATCTCTAAAAAAAAATAACAACAATAATAAATAAGTTAAACAATTCTTTTAAAAAAATTCATTTACTATTACCTCTCAGTGCCAGTGCAGGGAATCACAAGAAAACTGTATCGGCCCTTGGTTATCACTGCAGCACACCAAGCCATCACCATTCCCATTGCAGCATGAATAAAGGAGTGCATGAGTTGCTGAGGATGAATAATCTTCCCTATCAATGCCAGCCTGGAGCAGGGAATGGAAGGCACAACTGCAACGGAAATACATTCTGTGATAATCTGCACCATATGGAGTCAGGGGATCTAAACTAGTCCCTTTCATCCTTGCAGATACTCTGAAGGGGACGAGGAACCCCACAGTCAGCGTATAGTACGGTACTGAAAAATTCTAGGCTAAAAATTCCAAGTTAAAAAATGTTGAGAAAAGAATGTGTGCATACACACACTCATATACACATGCACACACAAAATCCCCCAAAATCTAGAGATGAAAATGGTTAACATTTTTTTTAAGTTAAATCTCCGGATAGCTCAAACAGTGCCTACCTTCATACTCTCCTAAATGTTAAAAAAAAATGAGAAAATTTAGCTCCTGCTCTCCAGCAAGTTATCTCTATTTAGCACTTGAAATTGTCAATTTATAATCCACCTGTGTAAACTAAGTCACAAAGTAGGTAAGTACTAACACCAAATACTAAAATGAATGCCTGAAAGAGGATTCTTTTTTTAATGAAGGGGGGGAGGGTGAGAAAAAAGAGAAAGGTATTTTTTTTAAGAATTATTTATTTTATTATCATTATTATATTTTTATTTTAATTAGACCAAGAGAAAGAGAGAGAGAGAAAGGGAAAGTGAGAAAGCAAGCCTCCAGGTACAGGACTCAAATGATGGTCAGCCATGTGGGAGTCAAGCATCCCAACCACCACACTACCTGCCAGCCTGCCACCACACCACAATTTACCAGCTCTACAAGGATTTTTTTTTTTCTCTTTTTAGGTTTTTGCCATAGGGCATGTGTGCTTGCCAGAGACAGACAGACAGAGACAGAGAGGGATAGTAAGAAATCACCCCCACAATGGGGATGGTCACACCACAATCCCTTCTCCATTCTCCTCTCAGGATTTTGGACATGCATGCACATGCACCTGGCGTGATTTCAAGTCGCCAGGTCTGGCATTCAGACCACAGTTGGCCATGTGGGAATCCAGTACTTTAACCACACCACCTGCTGGTCCTGGACAGGGGTTTTTTAAAATTTCTCTCTGACAATCCAAAAGTTTTCTGGAAGTGACATGGGGGTGATGGCAGGTGAGGGATGTTTACCTCTGGAAACCACTAGCCCAAGGTTCCCTGACCTAGCTATGTAGGAATTCTTCTTTTAATACACTCAAACTAAAGAGATGGAGAGGAGGTAGAAAGTTAAGTGTCAAGGACTTAGGTGCTTTACTTCAGGGAAAGGCTGCTATCCCCTCTTCTAGCCAGCACTGACTGTACGACTGACTGACAATACTCCAAATATATCAAACCTTCATATGCCACTAAACCTTTTTCTATGCTTTACCTTCTCTCTAGAATATTATTTTCCTTCTTTGTTTACTTAATACAACTCATCTGTCAAGGCTTGGTTGAAGCATGGTCTCCAGGAAGCGCCCCATGCTGGCTAAGTAGTGCTCCTATCTACTCTCACACATTTCAATGTATTGTAGTCAAATACGTGTAAAGCTCACTGCGGTCTCCCCAGTTAACTGTGGTCCTCTGGAGAAAGCTGGGCCATAACATTATCTCTTATCCTCACATAAGGCATAGCACACAGTAAATGCATAAGGAATGCTTGGTGAAGGAAGGAGCCAAAGTGACCGGTCAGGATTTAAGAATGACTGGCTGGAGAGCTTTGTTTGCATATCAACCTGTAACAGAAGACCAAGGTACACGGGAGAGTGTAAAAAGAACACAGCTAAAAGTCAAGGAGTTCTGAATAGGGCTTGAAGCTAGAATGAAAGAGAGACCCACCAGCCAGTACTAAGAGATAAGAAAATTAAAAAAAAAAAAAAAGAATATGTACTTTTATAACACCCAGAATTGAAATTGTGACCTTATGTCATATTTTACAAGGAAGTACTGAAGAGGTAAAAGGAGAAACGATGTGGGACCAGCGGTTAGCATAATGGCTATATCGCTGGACTCCCATGTAGTTGACCACGGTTCAAGTCCCGGACCTGGTGGCTTAAACTCACATCGGGCATGTGTGTGCATGCCCAAGATCCCGAGAAGAGAATGGAGGAGAAGGGACTATGGCATGGCCATCTCCCCTGGGGGGTGATTTCTCGCTTTCTGTCTCTCTGTCTCTCTTGCAAGCGCATGCGCTTTATAGCAAAAACCTCTCCAAAAAAAAAAAAAGGAGGAACGCTGTTACAGTAAAAAATTATCAGAAAAAGCTTATTTTTTCTTTAGAACAGATACAAGAAATCTGAAAAGGTAGGATGAGTAAGGAGAGAAACAGAAAACTAAAAGGTTCTGGAATCCAGCAGATGATTCTCTCAAGGCAAAACACAGTATTGTTAAGTTTTTTGGGAGGGGATCACAGAATTATTGATTTTTATACTTGGAAAAGACCTTAGAAATCACCTGGTCATGATCTCCTATCCTATAAAGGAATGATTTTTGTAATATTAATACATTTGCTAAATCACAGTTTTAAAAACAGCTTGGAACTATTAAAAGGCCTTATCTTTTTTTTTTTTTTTTTTTTTGAAGAGGTTTTTGCTATAGGGTGCGTGCGCTCGCCAGACAGACAGAGAGAGACAGAGAGACAGAAAGCAAGAAATCACCCCCCAGGGGGGATGGCCATGCTGCAATCCCTTCTCCTCCATTCTCCTCTCAGTATCTTGGGCACGCATGCACACGCACACGCACCGCCGTGAGTTTTAAGCCACCCGGTCCGGGACGCGAACCGCGGTCGACTACGTGGGAGTCCAGCGACATAGCCATTAGGCTAACTGCTGGTCCCGAAAGGCCTTATCTTTCTATTGTAGCAAAATATGCACCTGAACCATTTACAAGTGTACCATGGCACACTATTGTCAACCAACACCACTATGCACCTACTGAGCTTTTCTGTCTTCCCCATTCCCACTAAGGACCAATTTCCATTTGCCCCCTTTCCCTGGCCCTGGAAACTCTTCTGTCTCTATGAATGTGACTTCAGTATGTACCTCAAATAAGTGGAATCATACAATATTTGTCCTAAACGGTCTAAGTATATTTTAAAATTAGAGAAACTAGCACCTGAACAAATTTTAAGGTACAACTTTCAAAGCATATGATTCTGTACATTTTTAAAATTCTAACACAAAACACAGCCTGTTATTCACATGTTCATATAAGATGCATTGAGTCTGCCCCCAGTAAAATTATTCATATATTTTTAAAATGGTTAACATTAGAAAACTCACCTGTATAAAACTCCACGTTGAAAATACTTATTATTATAATTACCACTGACAGCAGCAAGAGATAAAAGATTACATAGGAACTATATAGGTCATTGAAAGAATCTAAAATACAAGAGAGAAGAATTAGTAAAGATTATTCAGTCATGTAGTCTGTTCAGTACACTGCAATATAAGAAGGGTCTGAAACACAACTATAGTTTTAATTTGAAAAGTTATCTTTCCTCGAGAATTTAACTGTCTACTGCTGACAGATCTAAACAAACATCAAATCAAAACTACAATGTGAGTTATTTAGAGCTCACTGGGTACTTAAATATCACACTAGAATGTCTTTCAATTGACCCGGACATTGACAACAGATAAAATACTACCATATGCAAACATTTCATCATGTGAAAGAGAAGAAACATATTTAGTACGATATCAACATATTTTCTTTCTTTTTTGTTAATTTGCCAGAGGGTGCAGCACTTACCAGAGAAAGAGAAAGAGAGAAAGCACACACAATGGGGTGTGGTCACACACCAATCCCTTCTCTTTCATTTCTCCCCTGCCAGCACACATGCACATATATCCACCATATTTTTCAAGCCACCAGGGCTGGGAACTGAACCATGTAGTTGTCCATATGGGTTCTGGCATAAACAGGGAATAGCAGTTGGAATGGAGGTTAAGGTGGTTGGATCCCACATGGCCAACTTCATGGTTCAAGTCCTGGATCCCGAAGCTTGAAAATCATGCTAGGTGCCTTTGCATGCATGCCCAAAATCCCAACGGAAGAATAAATCAGAAAGGAATGTAGTGTAGCCATCCCCCCAGGGTGTTAATTTCTGACTTAATCTCTTTCTGTCTTTGTCTCTCCAGCAAATACACATGACCTATAGCCACCCCCCCTCCCCCAAAAAGGAAACAGTGTATGTTATGTAAACTTGTGTGTTATGTGTGGGTGTTTTTAAATAATTATTTATTTAATTTTATTTATTATTATTAGTTTCTAATTTGATGAGAGAGAGAGAGAAAGTGAGAAAGCAAACTGCCAGGTCTGAGACTCGAACTCATGTAGTCAGCCATGTAGGAATCCGGCATCTCAATCACCATGCCACTTGCTGGCCCCTGTATCAGTGTTTTTAGACAGGATCTTGCTATATGTCATGACCCTCCTGCCTCAGCTTCCCAAGTAACCTCAAATATGGGTCACCAAGCCTGGCTTCTTACGGATACCAGGAATTAAACCTGCGCAACCCACGTGGTCTCAGCCTGTCAAGCAGCAGCATCCAGCATACACTACTGCAAATGAGCCTCTTATTTCTCCTTAATAAATCCACTTAGCATCTATATCTAAAGTCACAGTAACACTTTGTTGGAAAAACATAATCCAGGGACCAGCAGATGGCATAATGGTTACATCAGTGGACTCCCACGTAGTCGACCACAGTTTGAGTCCTGGACCCAGTAGCTTAAAACTCACACCACGCACATGTGCGTGTGTACCTAAGATCCCAAGAGGAGAACGGAAGAGAAGGGATTGCGGCACGGCCATCCCCACTGGGGGGATGATATCTCGTTTTCTGTCTCTGTCTCTCTGACACACCCTATAGCAAAAACCTCTCTCTCGCTCTCTCTCTCTCAAAAAAAAAAATGTATATATAATCCATAACTCACTTAAATAAGCTGAACTAGAAAACAAAAAACTATGATATCATGTGAAACACATATTATACCATTTTATGTAAGGGACCTGAGCATCCCCACATTTTGGTATCCATGGGGGTTCCTGGAACCAATCTCCTGTGGATATTGAGGAACAATGCATTCATGTTGCTGAATATACCCACATTTTTAAAAAGTCCAATAATCAGGGGCTGGCAGGTGGTGTGGTAGTTAACGCGCTGGACTCCCACATGGCTAACCACAGATCGAGTCCTGGACCTGGTGGCTTGTTTTCTCACTTTCCTACTTGCTCTTTCTCTCTCTGTCTGCCTCTCTCTGGTGAATGCATGTGTACCATAGCAAACAAAATAATAATAATAATGACTGATAAAATTAAATAAATAATTCTTTGAAAAAATTATTATCTATTTAATTTTATTTATTCATTCATTGTATTTTAATTTGACCAAAGAGAGACAGAGACAGAGAGAGAGAGAGAGAGAGAGAGAGAAAGAGGGAAAGTGAGAAAGCAAGCCACCAGGTCTAGGACTTGAACCGTGGTTGACCATGTGGGGTGTCCAGGGCCTTAACCACCATGCCACTTGCTGGTCCCCAAATAATAATTTTTAAAATAAAAAGTTCGACAATTTATTTCATTTCAAAGTTTAAAATAGGTATATTTATGCCCAAAAGCATGAACAACAGAAATAAAAACAATAAGTAAATATGTTTGCTGAACAGACTAAGACTTAGTAATTATACTACTTTTCTTACTATTATTTTACTTTTTAAATTTGCAGTAGGGTGTGTGTGCTCGCCAGAGAGAGACAGGGAAAATGAGAAAGCATCCCCCAGGGGGATGGCCATGTTGCAATTCCTTCTCCATTCTCCTCTGAGAATTTTGGACATGCACTTGGTTTTCGCAAGCCAATGGGATGAGTCTCGAACTGCACAGTAGGCCATATGGGATCCAGCTGCCTTAACCATCACTCCACCAGCTGGCCCCAAACCAGTTATTTTTATAAGACAGTGAGTACACATGAGAGAGGGAGAGAGAGAGAAGGAGGGAGAGAAAGAGAGAAGGAGACAGAGACAGAGAAAGATAAGGTGGAGTAAAGAGAAAAGACCTTTGACAGTGTCTCATCACACCATGTAGCCTTTCCCCAACTCTCCAGCTCCTTAAAATTTTGTGCAACTGCCCATGTGCCCAGTGTTTTCAGCCTCTTTCTGGGATCGGACTCCACAGTCTGCATATGACTTTTAGTCTTGCAGAGCACTCCCATATTCCCGATACTATTGCACCACCACAGCAGGACCAAAGCCATTTTTTTTTTTTCTTTTTGAGAGATTTTTGCTATAGGGCACTTACTGGAGAGCAATACAGAGATAGAGAGAGGGCAAAGTGAGAAATCACCCCCAGGGAGGATGGACATGCCACAATCCCTTCTCCTCCATTCTCCTCTTGGGATTTGGGGCATGTATGCACACATGCCTGGTGTGTTTTTCAAGCCACCAGGTCAGAGACTCAAACGGCACAGTAGACCACGTGGAATCCAGTGCCTTTACCTCCACACCACCTGCTGCCTTAGCTTTTTTTTTAACTGTCAGAGGTTACATGTGGATATGAGAGGGAGGAGGGGAGAGAGAGACAGAGAAAGTACCCCTTAATGGAGTATAGTAGTCACACCACAAATATTTTTTTCTCCATTCTTCCATCTGTCAAGATTTAGGGCACATAAGCACATGTACCCCACATGTTTTCCAGGCTGCCAGGGCAGGATTCAGACTGTAGTCAGTCATGTGGGAATTGGCTCCCTACACACAGTACTTGTCTAGCAGGCTATGGAGCTGGCCCAGTTGCTATTATAATTTAGTAATTTAGTTTTCCCTCCAAGATTTTTGAGAGACATTTTAGCCTGTCTTTTCTACCTCATCAATTTTTGTGTTTAATTCTATCTTCTGTAGTCTTTAACTCTTTCCTCCTTTACTTTCTTCTCATCTTTTTATTTAAAAAAAAAATGATTTATTATTTAATTTTATTTAGTCATTCACTTATTTTTTATTATGACCAGAGAGACAGACACAGAGAGAGAGAAAGAGAGAGAGAGAGAAAGTGAGAAAGCAAGCCACCAGGTCCGGGACTCGAACTGTGATTAGCCATGTGGGAGTGTCCAGCACCTTAACCACCACGCCACCTGCTGGTTCCCATCTTTATTTTCTATTAGCCACAATATAGAAATGAAGTATTAATTTCAGACATTTTTTTTAAAAAGAGATACATGTCACATTTTCTAGCCACAACTTTAAATAAATGATAGGGACAGTTCTCTTTTTAAAAAAATACAGTCCCAAAAAACAATGTCAAGGGACCAGCAGACAGCATAATGGCTACATCGCTGTACTCCCATAGTCTCGAACCTGGAAGCTGAAAACTCACGCAGAACATATGTGCACGCGTACCCAAAAAATCCTGAATAAAGAATGAAGGAGAAAGGATTGCAATATGGCCATCCCCCCAAGGGGGTGATTTTTCACTTTCTGTCTGTCTCTCTGGCGAGCATACATGCCCTATAGCAAAAAATCTCTTTAAAAAAATGTCAAAAAAGAGAAAGACAAAAATTAAGCTTTCATGTATGTGGTCTTCTGATGATCTTTTTGTTCCTATGATCATACAAGTCTCTCATAGGTTTACTAATCTTATAAGAAAAAGATGGTTTTGGGACCAGCAGTTAGCGTAATGGCTATGTCGCTGGACTCCCACGTAGTTGACCGCGGTTCGTGTCCTGGACCCGGTGGCTTAAACTCACGCCGGGCGCGTGTGCGTGCATGCCCAAGATCCCGAGAGGAGAATGGAGGAGAAGGGATTGAGGCGTGGCCATCCTCCCGGGGAGTGATTTCTCACTTTCTGTCTCTCCGTCTCTCTCTGTCTGTCTGGTGAGCGCACGTGCCCTATAGCAAAAAAAAAAAAAAAAAAAAAAAAGATGGTTTCTGTTATGAAGAGAAGGCCTAAAAATTATCTCAAAGTGAGTATTTTTATGTATTAATTTGGGCAGTAATTACAACTAAATGATCGGAAAGATAATGTAGTTTCTGTGCTGACAAGTAGGTCCTGTAAATGTGCTTTCCCAAAATGGAGTACCACTTACCTGACAACCACTGTATCGGATGAAACAGATCCACGCTGCTGAAAACAATAAACACTGTAGCACTGATGGGTAGAAGCAGCACGGACCAAACAATACTTGAAACTATCCTCCAGCCCAAAACCTATCATTAAACAAACAAAACCACTCAGTCATGAAGTCAGTTAAATTATTTCAGTTATGCAAATCCTATCTTTTCATACAGGATGTTAATCATTAACGTTTATACCCAGATCATAGTCTCTGCAGCGATGTATAAACTCAAATGGTTATCACCACTCTACAATCTTGTAATATCAGTGAACAGATGCTTACATCAGTCCAGAGTCAGGTGCAATATCAAATACCGCATTTTGTGGGAGGAAGGTGGGTGAGACTGTCTTTAGTTTAATAAGTATGTTTTACAACACCTTGTCTCTCTAGGTGTAATGATTACGTTATTAAAATAATATGTCAAGGCTGTATATAATTTTTAACAAGAAATTTTTTAAAATTTAACTTTATTTATTTATGTATTTATTTCAATTTGATCAGAGAGGGACAGAGTGAGAGAGAGAAAGTGAGAAAGCAAGCTGCCAGGTCCGGGACTCAAACTGCGGTTGGCCATGTGGGAGTCCTGCGCCCTTAACCGCTATGCCACCTGCCAACCCCAAGGCTGAATACATTTTATAAGAACCGTCTATAGGGAACCAGCAGTTAGCGTAATGGCTATGTCGCTGGACTCCCACGTAGTCGACCGCAGTTCGCATCCCGGACCCGGTGGCTTAAAACTCACGCCGGGCGCATGTGCGTGCGTGCCCAAGATCCCGAGAGGAGAGTGGAGGAGAAGGGATTGCGGCGTGACCATCCCCCCTGGGGGGTGATTTCTCGCTTTCTGTCTCTATGTCTCTCTCTCTCTCTCTGGCGAGTGCACGCGCCCTATGGCAAAAACCTCTCCAAAAAAAAAAAAAAAAGAACCATCTATATACTGTAATTGTATTTATGATTATTAGATATGTGCTCCTTACTGGGCAACTACTGCGTCACAGCATTACTATCATGTCTAAACTGCCAGTGCCTATCATTTGCCAGGATCTTCAAAAAATTAGTAGAAAATGCCTATTATGAATAAAACTATCCATGAACCTCAAAATTTTTTGAACCAAAATAAAGCCATCCTACTTTCTAAAAATATTTTTTCTCAGGCCAGCAGGTAGCATGGTGGTTAAGGTGCTGGACTTCCACATGGCCAGCCATGGTTCAAGACCTGGGCCTGGTAACTTGCTTTCTCACTTTATCTCTCTCTGGTGAAAGTATGTGTCCTATAGTATATTTTAAAATAACAGTAATAAGCCAGCAGGCAGCATGATGGTTAAGAGCGGTGGACTCCCACATGGCCAATTGTGGTTTGAGTCCTGGACCTGGCTGCTTGCTTTCTCACTTTGCCTCTCTCTCTGTTTCCCTCCCTCTCTGGTTAAATAAAGTTAAATAAAATAATTATTTAAAAATAATAACAAAATGAAGCAAATAATTCTTTTTAGAAATAAATGAATAAAAGTACATTTTTTTCTTTACTCATGATACAGGGCATGCCCACACAAAAGAAAGGAGAGGGAGAAGATGAGCACCCTCCACAGGGTCTGGTCACGATCGCCTTCTTCCATTGGATACTAGGCACTTGCACACACACCCAGTGAGTTTCAGGTCAACCAGGCTGGAAACTGGAACAACTGTCACCATGCGGGGTCCAGCTCCTCTTCAGCAGCGCTATGTCAGAAACTAGCCCTAAACTTGCACCTTAATTCCATTTTTACACCAAATTTTCCCCTCATATAGCAGGCACGAGATTTATTGTTGAGTAAATGAATACAAGAAGAGATAATGAGGCGTAGGGACAATCAGGTTTATGTTCAGGAGGTAAAATATCCTTGTGTTTGCAGCATAAAGATGTAGCGGAGGAGATATGATCTAGACAGGAGACAGCACGGTTTGGAGGCAGCCCCAAAGATGTCCTTCTTGGAACAAAGGCAACCGCAATGGAGAAACGAAAAAGAACAACCAGCAGCCACGTTTCTGAAGTAGAGACTCTACAGGACTGCGTGACTGGTAATACGGATGGCAAAGAACCGGGAAGACTTCAGGACCCAAAAGTGTTTAGCCCGGAATATAAAGGAGATGGCAGTACACGGGGCTAGACGCACTATTCCAAAGGGATCCCAGACCTATCTCCCTTTGCCCTTTCCAGAGTCGAAGTTCTGTTGCAACTTCAAACCTCAGCTCAGTCCCACAGCGCACACTGAACTCCTAGAATACCCGCTCTGCTGGCCTGGTCCCCAACCTCTGCTAAAGCCACGCGGTTTTCCCCAATTCTGGACATTCCTTCCCACTTTCTACCCCAAGGTATCCATAAGTTATTTATTTTGTATCTGCTACACAGACCATCTTTCCATGAGCCCCTCTCCACCCCTTCCTCCAACTTCCATTCTGGGCATCCTTCGCACTCAGACCAGCTTCCACTCCGGCCCCCTCTCCCAGCCCGTACCAGACAGAACCAGCCTCCCGCCCCACACACACAGAGACACACTTCCTCCTTCCCTCCCGCCCTCGGTGGTCCTCTCCCCACGCGCAGTCCCCACGCTGCCCTCGGACAGGTCCCTCCCCGCCCGACGCGCACGCGCAAAGTCCGCTGGCCCAGCCCGCCCGGAGCTGTGCCCGCCACAGTGCTCGCTGCACTCACGCGCCACAGGATGTCCCGCGACCCGCCGGCGCAGGGCCCACTCATAGTCGTGACCATGGAGATGGCGGCCCCGACTCTAAGAAGTGCTGAAGACAGGGCGCCTGCCCGCCACGGCAGTTCAAAGGAAGGAAGGCCCCAGGAGGACCCCGTTGGGGCTGCCTCAAACGCTGCCTGAACGAAGCCCGGCCCAGGCTCCGACCCATCCATTCGAAGCTTCGTCTGAACAGTCTCAACGGGCAAGAATTGTCTTGCAGACACGTCACCCGAAGTGGTCTGTGACTCCAGGGACCGCCCTCTGGAGTCCAAAAGGCCCTTCCGAAACAGGGCCCAGCGAGGGGCCAGGAACAGGGGGCGGCGCTGCATGCTGGGAACTGTAGTCTCGACGTCCCTCTGAGACCAAGAAGAAACGTTGCATTCTGGGACTTCCAAAATAGAGCATGCTGGGAATCGAAGTCTTTCCAGAGGGGCCTTGAGGCATGCTGGGAATTGTAGTCTTTTATCAAACCGGTAATGGCCAAGATTTTGATCAGAATTCTGCAATAAAAAGATATGGCAAAATGATTTACTCTCACCTTTCGGGATTATCAACCGCTTAAAAGTGAAACCAAAGGCTGTTGTGGTCCTCTTCACCAAAGGTATTAAGTAATTTACTGAAATCGAAAAATCTAGATATGTGTTTAGTTTCATAAGATCTGGTTTCTATAATAGTTCCAGCTCTGTCACTTGCTAAGTGAAATGTCTTGATCCTCCTTGAGCCTCCATTTCTTCATCTGTAAAATAAGGATAAAAATACGGGACCAACAGATGGCATAATGGTTACACCACTAGACTCCCACATAGTCAACAGTGGTTCGAGTCCTGGACCCAGTGGCTTGAAACCCACCCACGGTACATATGGGTGTTGCCCAAAATCCCTAGAAGAGAATGGAGGAGAAGGGATTGTGGTGTGGTCATCCCCACCTGGGGGTGATGTCTTGCTTTCTGTCTCTCTCTGGCACGCACATGCTCTATAACAAAAATCTCTCAAAAAAAAAAAAAAAGGATAAAAATAAAGATAACATCTAGTGATGTTGTGAGGATGTAAATAATATGCTATACAAATGTGATCATTGATTTCCTGCTAGTAAGGAAAAGAAGATTTCACCAACACACATGCACGCACACACACACACACACACACACACACACACAAACTAGAGGATTAGTCGAAATCATAGGAACTTGTTTTGTTCCTATTGGTAGAGACTATCAGTTGTCTACCTTAGTATCTAGTCTCCCATTCCTTCTTAATAATCTTCTTAATAATGGAAACCTCAATTTTTTTAGAAGTTTTTGCCTTAGGGTGCATGTGCTCATCTGAGAGAGAGAGAGACAGAGACAGAGACAGTGAGACAGAAAGTGAGAAATCACCCCCCAGAAATCACTTCTTCATTCTCCTCTTGGGATTTTGGGCATGCATGAACATGCACCTGGCGTGATTTTCAAGCCACTGGATCCGGGACTCTGACCATGGTCAGCCATGTGGGAGTCCAGCAACATAACTGCCATACTATATGCTGTCCCAGAAATCTTCAGTTTTTAACTGGACACAGTCACATTTCTTAGCCTCCCTTGCAGCTAGGTGTGGCCAGGTAAGTTCAGGTCAATAAAACATAATCAAAGTATTATATCATAGCTTCCAGAAATCTCTTAAAAGACAGAGAGTTCATGGTCCTTGCCTCTTCTTAATCTCTTCCTCCATACAGCTGCTTGGATTTTGGATGCATTGGCTGGATTCTAGCATTATGCTGGGCCAAAGGTCACACTACCAGACCATGAAGTACATAGCTCAAAAGAGACTTTTTTTTTTTTTTTTTTTTAGAGATTTTTGCTGTGGGACACATACACTCGCTGGAGAGACAGAGGGAGACAGAAAGCAAGAATCACCCCCTAGGGGGTGGCCACACTGCAATCCTTTCTCCTCCATTCTCCTCTGGGGATTTTGGGCATGCATGCACATGCACCTGGCTTGAGGTTGTTTTTGTTTTTTTTTTTTTGGAGAGGTTTTTCCGCTATAGGGCACGTGCGCTCGCCGGGCAGACAGAGAGAGACAGAGAGACAGAAAGCGAGAAATCACCCCCCAGGGGGGATGGTCACGCCGCAATCCCTTCTCCTCCATTCTCCTCTCGGGATCTTGGGCACACACGCACACGCGCCCGGCGTGAGTTGTAAGCCACAGGGTCCGAGACGCGAACCGCGGTCGACTACGTGGGAGTCCAGTGACATAGCCATTATGCTAACTGCCGGTTCCCCACCTGGCTTGAGTTTTAAGCTGCTGGGCCCACAACTTGAACCACGGTCAACTATGTGGGAGTGTAGCAACATAACTATTATACCATCTGCTGGTCCCAAGCTGCATCTATTTTAATAGAACTTATCACAATATTAAATCATCTTGTGTAATTGTCTGTTTATTTCTTATTGTCTGACTTCCCATTAATATGCAAGCTGCACAAAGTCAGGGACTTTGTCCTATTTATCATTGTTTCCTGAAGTTCCCTTCATATTTTAATTGCCAGAAGATACATACACTCACAAAAGAAAGAGGGAAGAAAGAGAGAGGAGACACTCCCCTCCGCATGGGGTGTGGTCAGGCCACAATCCTTTTCCCTCCTTGTCTCCATCCTATCAGGATTTGGGGTACACATGCAGACATGCCTGGTGTGGGTTTTATTTATTTTCCCAAGCCTCCTGGTCCAGATTTAAACTACAGTCAGTCATGTGGGATCTAGTTCCCTATACACAGAGCTTAACTGCTGAACTACTGAGTCAGCTCTGAATGTTTAATGAATAAAATAAGGAATGAATGGATGTTCATTCAAGAGAACAACCTTTGATATTTTAATCAAAGAGGAATTTCTTGCAGGGAATTGATAACTAAAGTGTTGGAAGGACTGAAAGAGTACATGGGGAGAGAGAACAGGGTTGTCACAAACAAAAGAAAGGAATTACTGCCCAAGTATCAGGAAGCTACTCCATCCTCTACATCAGGGCCCGTGAGACCACATACAGGGCTGCTGCTGAGGGTGGCTCGCTCTGCCCTGAGCACCTCGGCATTGCCACTGAGTAGGAACTCAGGAGCTGGTACTCTGTAGCTATCAAAACCGCCACAGGGGAACCAGCAGTTAGTGTAATGGCTATGTCGCTGGACTCCCACTTAGTCGACCGCGGTTCGCGTCTCGGACACGGTGGCTTACAACTCACGCCGGGCGCGTGTGCGTGCGTGCCCAAGATCCCAAGAGGAGAATGGAGGAGAAGGGATTGCGGCGTGACCATCCCCCCGGGGGGTGATTTCTCGCTTTCTGTCTCTATGTCTCTGTCTGTCTGGCGAGCGCACGCGCCCTATAGCGAAAAACCTCTAAAAAAAAAAAAAAAAAAAAAAAAAAAAAAAAACGCCACAGGTACTCACAACCACCTGCTGTTCTCTCAGACTTAGTGTTTTCTCAACAATGAGACCATCTTGCAAGATGCTGTATTAAATGAGATTTTGCTCCTAAGTTATCTGGCACACTGAAGAAAGTTTACAGGCTTTGGAGGTCAGGTAAACATGAGTATGAATGTCTGTTGTCATAAGTAGTAGCCGTGGGGTCTTGGAAAAGTCACTTTATCTTTCCAATTGTACAGAAAAGAAAGATTTAGGCACCAGCCCTGTAGCCCAGTGGCTACCATGGTTCAAATCCAGGCCACAGCAACTTGAAAAACATGCTGGAGGGAGCCAGCAGGTTGTGTGGTGGTGAAGGCACTGGACTCCCACATGGCCGACCATGGTTTGAGTCCTAGACCTGGTGGCTTGAAGCTTACACTGGGCACATGTGTGCATGTCCAAAATCCCAGGAGTAGAATGGAGAAGAGGTAACTGCATGGCCATCCCACCAGGAGTGATTTCTCACTTTACCTCTGTCCCTCTCTGTCAAGCGCATGCGCCTTTAAAAAAAGAATATGCTGGGCATGTGCATGCATGTACAAAATCCTGACAGGATGGAGAAATAGAGGAAGAAGGACCGTGATGTGATCATGTCCCATTGGGAGCACTTTGTTTTTCTCTCTCGCGAGTGCATGTCATAATAGCCTCCAGCAATTAAAAAAAAAAGACCAAGGTGCCAGCAGGTGGCACAGTGGTTAAGGTGCTGGATGTGGCCATGCCCCCTGGGGAGTGATTTCTTGCTTTTTGTTTCTCTGTCTCTTTAGTGAGTGCGCACACCATATAGCAAAAAAGTCTAAAAAGATAAAAGGAAAAGAAAGGTTTTTTTTTTTAAGATTTTTTTGCCATAGGGTACATGCATTTGCCAGAGAGAGAGAGAAACAAAGAGAGGGAAAGTGAGAAATCATCCCCCCACACACAGAACAATTTCTTCTCCTCTATTCTCTTCCTGAGATTTTGGGCATGCTCACACACACACCTGGTGGGATTTTCAAGCCTCCAAGTCCAGGACTTGCACTTTAGTTGGCCATGTCCTAATCCAGCACCTTAACCACCATGCCAAATGCTGGTCCCAAGAAAAGAATGTTTTGGGACCAGCAGATAGCGTAATGGCTATGTCACTGAACTCTCATGTAGCCGACTGCCCCGGACCTGGTGACTTAAACTCACACCAGGCGCATGTGCGTGCATGCCCAAGATCCCGAGAGGAGAATGGAGGAGAAGAATGGATTGCGGTGTGGCCATCCCTCCGGGGGGTGATTTCTCGCTTTCTGTCTCTCTGTCTCTCTGTGTCTTTCTGGCAAGTGCACGCGCCCTATGGCAGAAACCTCTCCAAAAAAAAACAAAAAAAGAAAGTTTTTAAAGTATCCTTATAGACAATAAAAGCATTTCAGGAAGACAAGTACACTAAATAGATAAAAACTATAACCTAATCCTTCAAACTGGAATAAAATAAATAAGGAAAATTTCAAGATTTAAAAGAACAATATCAAATTAGTATTAGAAAACTCAGAAATTATGTGATAGAACTCAAAGAAGAAATCAAAATTTTTCAAAAGTTGGAGTTAGCCTCTTAGCCCAGCGGTTGAGGGAACTAGACCCTGCATGGCCAACTGTGGTTCAAATCCCAGCCAAGGCAGCTTGAAAAACATATCAGGCATGTGTACATACATGCTCAAGATCCTGATGGTATGAGGAAGTGTAGAAAAAAGGGTTATGACATGATCGTACCCCACTGGAGAATGTCCTCTCTCTTTCACTCATGTGTGCACATGCCCTCTAGCCAAAATAAATAAATAAATTAAATAAATAAAATAAATTGGTCTGTTCCCATAGTGGTTAAGCACTATGTGTAGGGAACCAGATCCCACATGGCCAATTGTAGTTTGAATCTTGGACCCAGTGGCTTGAAAAATACTTCAGACACATGTGCATACATGCCCAAAATCCTCATAGGATAAAAAAAAATAGAAGAAAAGAGTGTTGGGACCACACCTCATTAATCTGTTTTTCTTTCTCTCTCTCAAATGTACACATTCAATTTTTAAAAATTAAAAGAAAAGACAGTCACTATTAAAATGGAGGTTGATATAGAAGGAACACAACAGTAATGCCATAATTGTTATGGAAGACTCAGGAGACATCATCTCAAGAAAAAAGGACAGTTTATTGAGAGAAAGAGCCCCAGGAGTCTGAATCCAGAGGTGTCTTAGTCCTCTGGAGTGTGTGTGTGTGTGTGTGTGTGTGTGTGTGTTGGGGGGGGTTATAGGGTAATCAAGCTAGTGTTACTGATATGCAGGGAGTTAGGCACAGGGGGCTGAGCATACATGAAACATTTGGTGGGTCTTTTTGATCCATCTCTAGGAAGTTAGCTCTCCTAGTACTTGCTTTGGGTCTTTATCAGCCACTTCCAGGTGTAAGGGTCCAGAGATGGGTCTAACTGATGGAGACGCAGAAAAGACAATGACAATGCAACTGCAAAAGAGGCTTTTATTTTTCCAGCTAGCTGGGGTCCAAGTTTCTGCCCGTCGCAGCGGGCTTTCAACAAGGACCCCGAGCCTAAACTAAATGGATCTTTTATAGTTCAGGATGTTCCCTAGAATGTAACACACACAAAGGAGAGGGGGTATGAGAAGCAAGGGTCCAGCCTGTTCAGGTCTAGATAAGGGCTCTCAACTAGGGGTTTGGATGACCTTGCCTCGGAGGTGCTGGGCCCTCCCGTTTTCCACTTATCTGAGAATTCCCAGACTCCTGGTTCCCGTCCTTGAGGCCCTAACAAAGTGGGCTCCGTCCTTGAAGACTTAACAGTGTGGTAATTAAGCTAACTTGGCCCAGCATTCCCTAACATGGCGGTGATTAATCTAACTTGGCCTAACACAGGGTCAGTGTGACCTTGCAGTAGCAGCATCTGGAGTAGGGGCTCTGGCCAAGACCAATTATGCAGAAGTTTGGCCTTGGTTCCTGGTCAGTCCTGGAGTAATACCGAATGGTGCTCAGGAGAGTTTTACTGTATGGGACCCTACAATAATGAAGGATTTTTTTTTTTAATTAAAAAAAAAAAGAAAGAAAAACAAAAACAAAAAAAGAAAGGATTTTTTTTCTTAAAAGTGACAAAGAAGATCTAACAATCTAACATATGAAAAATGGGAGTCCTGAAGAATCTGGACTCTCATCACACTTTCACCCAGAGTACAAGGATGTGGGACATGCCTTTAGTGTGTTTTCAAATTACCCTAGTATTTTTAAAATTAGCCATCACTTCTCTAAAATTTTCATTTCAAAACCTTCCCTTGGGTAGTCCTTGATATTGTATAGCCCGGAAAATATAACGGATGGTGATGGCAAATAATCCTTCTTTCTCCACCTCTGTAACCTGTTCAATTTCTAATGCAGTTCTTCTGAGAGAGGACGGTGCTAACTCTTAATAAAATTAGTTATTTGCAACGGCAAAATAAAAAACATTTACCTTGAAAGACAGCTATTTGGACATCCAACGTCTCTTGTGCAACAGTATTTTGGAGAGTCAGGCAAAAAATCAATTCAAAACACATGGATGGTATTTCCCCATGGGGCATGGAGAACACATGTCCCAGGATAAAACTTGAGCCTTTTTTTAAAAAAGCAAAAACAAACAAACTCTAAGCTTTGGGGAAGGTTTAAACAGCTCAGTAAATTGAAAAGAGTCAGGTTCCTCCTCCTCCCTTTGATGCTCCCTTTGAAGCCAGGTTACACTCTTTATTGGATGTTTGGTGGGGTGTCAGCTACTTCTTGGTTCTCGGGGTAAGATCCCAGAGGAAAAATCAATGAAGCAAGAGTCATGGGAGAAAACCCACATACTACAAGCAAAGTGTGTGATCCAGGCTTCAAAAACGTTTCTTCCCCTTCATTTTGAATTCCACTTAGGTTGTTTACAAAGGGTTATCTAACCTCTGTATATGACAAAGAGACAGTAAAATGAAATCTGTGGTGGTGAGGGGATGAGGCAGGGTCACAGGCTTTTCACATGAATATGTAAGTGCCTTCAAGGCAATAGATAAAGCCTTTGGAATCAGACAAATGCAGATCTGAAGAATCCTAGCTCCCCACTTAATAGCAGGTTAGCATGGGGGCTGGCAGGTGGCGTGGTGGTTAAGGCGCTGGACTCCCACATGGCTGACCATGGTTCAAGTCCCAGACCTGGTGGTTTGCTTTCTCATTCTCTTTTTCTCTTTCTCTCTTTGTGTGTCTCTCCCTGGTCAAACTGAATAATAATAATAATAAATAAAATAATTCTTAAAAAAAAATAGCAGGTTAGCTTGAGTAACTCAATCTCTTGGAGCCTCAGTTTCCTCAACTGTAAAAAGGGGGTGAAGGAGGCACATTATCATTTCTATCTATGGCCTATCTAACGTGAGCCCTTTTACCCACCTTTCAAATAACAGATTAGTACTAACATTGTTTACCAGTGCTCCCCACTCCCCATCCATCAGGCACACACTAGGACTGCACTTTATAGCCCTCTCTGAAGTTAGGTAAAATCAGGTGACAGTTCAGCTAACGAATTAGAGCATAAATGAGGTGTCAATTACAGGTGGGAGATCTGATCTTCACTGGGAGGGCTCTCTTCCTCTGGCACAGTGGCCAACAATGTTTGAAACGATGGCTGCTTCATCGCTGTGGGTGACTGAGTGAAGACACAGAACACGGTCTCCCTGCCAATCATTGATGAACTTGTGACTTGAGCAAGAAGTGAAACTTTGTTTTTTAGTTTTTTTGTGTGTGTTCTTTTTTAGAGAGTTTTTTTGGGGGATAGCCTCACATATGCACACGTGCCCAGTGTGAGTTTTAAGCCACCAGGTCCAGAACTCAAACTGCAGTCGACTACATGGGAGTCCAGTCATGTAACCATTACATCATCAGCTGATCCTAAAACCTTATTCTCTCAAGCTGCTGATATTTTGGAGTTATTGTAGAATAACTAAACCTATCCCAAACAATGCCAATAGTAAGTCAATAAAAGCAGTTACTTGAAGAGGATTGAAAAAGTCCTTGAAAACTTTGTTATGTATCACTTTATTAACTCATCCCAACCCCCAGTGCTCACTAAGCAATGAGTATGGGCCAGGCACTGTGCCGGGCCCCCTGTGGGTGTAGACTGGAGCACAGATCCTGCTGTCAGGACCTTACTATCTATTATAGCATATGGGGCCCATCCTTTTTTTAAAAAAAAAATATTAACTTTATTAATTTGACTAGAGAGGGACAGAGGAAAAAAGAGAGAAAGTGAGAAAACAAGCTGCCAGATCCTGGACTCAAATTGCAGTCGGCCACATGGGAGTCCAGTGCCCTCAACCACTATGCCCTACCGTCTCCAATGGGGCCCGTCTTTAGACACTCACTCTCCTCAACTCTACTGTCAACCAGTGCATCTAGTAGAACTGGTTATCAGTTTTTAGTTTAAAAATTGTTCTTGGAAAATTGATGAAGGCGAGAAGGTAAGTCTAAAATTGATCTGTGAACAGATCCTTCACCAACGCTTGATGTTTTCTGTTTCGTTTTTAAAATAATTATTTATTTGTTGTTGTTGTTGTTATTATTATTATTATTATTATTGTTTTAATTTGACCAGAGAGAGAGAAAGGGAAAGTGAGAAATCAAGCCATCAGGTCCAGGACTCAAACTGCAGTTGGTCATGTGGGAATCCAGCATCTCAACCACCATGCCACCTGTTTGCCCCCATGTTTTTGTTTTGTGTGTGTGTGTCTGTGCGTGTGCTAGTGGGTGTGTGCACTTGCCGAGAGAGAGGAGAGGAGAAAGCACCTTCATGGGGAACAGTCATGCTGCAATCCCTTGCCCTCCACCCCTCCCTCCTTTGGGGGTTTTGGGCACATACGCGTGTTCATTCGACATGCTGCTCAAGTTGCTGGAACCACACAGTCACGTGAGACCTGATTATCCTAACCACCAGGCCACGGACCCAGCTCCTCCTGTTTTCTCCTGCCTTCATGCCTCTGCGTAAGCTGGATTCTCTGCACCTTCCAATTCCCTGTCTTCAACGAGGCTCTTCCCATGGAATCCCTCATTCTAAAAAGTCTGTAAATCTACCACTCACTGGATTCGCCCTGCTCTCAGTAGCATCGTAAAGAAAGAGCAAATTTTAGAACCACATGGTCCTAGGTTCAAGTCCTAGCTTTGTCCCTTCCCAGCTGAGAAAGCTGGAGACCTCACTTTGGTTAAACACTCAAGTATAACTGGACACTATAAATTACATTACAAAAACTTTAACTGTTACACTTGCCCTTCAAGACTGATTATACATAGAATGATTCGTAGACAAAGCTAAACCAGAGAGGTAAAGTGAAGCAGAGATTCACATTTCTATCTGTTTGAATATCAACTTTTTTTTTTTTTTTTTTAGGTTTTGCTATAGGGAGCCTGTGCACGCCAGAGAGAGGCAGAGAGAGAGAGAGAAAGAGAGAGAGAGCAAGTGAGAAATCCTCCCCAGGGGGGATGACCATGCTACAATCCCCTCTTCTCCAGTCTTCTCTCAGGATTTTGGGCATGCGCACACACATGCCTGGAGTGATTCTCAAGCTGCCAGGTCCAGGATTCAAAACCGCACAGCCGGCCATATAGGACCCAATGTCTCAACCTGCACGCCACCTGCTGCCCCAAAAGCATCTTCAATACACCTGTAGATCTAATTTGCCTATCTTCTTTTTTTTCCCCTGCTATAGGGCGCGTGCACTTGCCAGAGAGAGAGAGAGACATAGAGACAGAAAGCGAGAAATCACCCCCCAGGGGGAATGGTCACGCCGCAATCCCTTCTCCTCCATTCTCCTCTCGGGATCTTGGGCACGCACGCACACGCGCCTGGTGTGAGTTTTAAGCCACCGGGTCCGGGACGCAAACCACAGTTGACTATGTGGGAGTCCAGCGACATAGCCATTACGCTAACTGCTGGTTCCCTAATTTGCCTATCTTCTGTATTTGTCACTCTCTCCTGAATTGTTTGATTTTTCTTTATTCATTCTGAAATGGAAATGTTTTCTTTCTTTTTACTTTTTATAAACTTAAGGTATTCCCTGCTCTGTGCATATTTACTCTATTCATGATTATTCCTTCTAGTTCTGTCTTCATTTGTGAAATGAGTTTTTCCTTTCTTTCCAATTCTTTCCTGATTTGTTACCTATTTTCTGCTTTATTATTCTGACTAGTGCTTTTCTTTCATATCTTGTACCACTTTCATATATATAAAATATTTTATTTTGGTATTAAGTTATGATTCTTCTCTGATTTTATGGGCATGCTTTCTTACATTAGGGCTGTTATTCTGCTCCATGTTTTCATTTTTCTCATAATAACTTCATAATGAGATTGGACTGCAATCCTTCTTGTTGCTCTGGTTTACATGAGATTCATTTTTCTACACATTTATGAGAGAAGTGAGTCAGGATAGCGTTCCTAAGTTCAAACCCTATAGCTTCCTTTCATGAGTTTTCATCAAGTGTTCAAAAACAGACTTCACTCTTCCCAAGCTCTCTTGGCTCTGTTCCCCTCCCTCACACATCTCTGGACTACTCTTTTTGCATTAAATATCCCTGGTCTCCCATATTTGTATTCCACTCCTTACAATCTCTTGTCAGGTGTCCTGGAGAGCAGCCCTGGTTGGTTTGAGAGCTCAAGGGCTCGGGTTGCTGCAGCTTTTTCAGGCCTTGCTTTGGACCCCTTGTACCCACAGGCTGCAGACTGGCTTATACCAACCTCTGGCCCAGCTGCCAACCTATTGGCCCACTGTACTTTCCAGCGAGGATCTGTTGGCTATGTGAGAGTTCTCTTATGTTCTTTTTTTGCAGGGGGTAGAGGTTTTTGCTATAGGGTGTGTGCACTCACCAGAAAGAGAGAGAGAGACAGAAAGTGAGAAATTACCCCACCCAGGAGGTATGGCCATGCCGCAATCCCTTCTCCTTCATTCTCCTCTCGGGATCTTGGGCACACATGCACACACGCCCAGCGTGAGTTTAAGCCACTGGGTCCGGGACTCAAACCGTTGTCAACTACATGGGAGTCCAGTGACATAGCCATTACACCATCTGCTGGTGCCAGGAGTTCTCTTATTTTCAGATTTCTGTTGCTTCTTTTTGCTTCCATCTTCGAAAATGCAGGTATTGTGCAAAGTCTTCAGCTGCTGGTAGTTTCCATCTACTTGAATTCTTGGGTTTGCGAGGATACCTTGTCACCTTTGTGGTAGATGCTGTCCATAGGTTTTCGATTTTGCTACCCCAATAGCTCTGTTTTTATTAGGGGATTAAGGGAATTTCCGAAACTGTGCTAGTGTTACTACCATCTTCCCAATATTCAGTTCTCTCAATTCTTTATATGATGCCAACCCATGAAATCAAACTGACAATATGCCAACCACAATCCATGAACTTTATTCTAAAGGCAGGGGTTCCAAGATGTAGTAATCTATCTAAAACCCACTCTCCCTTTTTTTTTACCAATACTATGCTGGTTTCATTCAGGGTAGCAGAGTAAACAATTAAAGAGCATTTCCCAGCCTCCCTTGGAACTAGGGGTAACCATGTGATATAGTTCTGGCCAATAAGATATAAGCAGGAGATCATGGGAGGGGCTTTATAGAAAGCTCACTAAAGGGCAGGCCAATTCAACTGACCTACTCCTTTTGACTTTTCTCTTCTTTTTCTACTATTTTTATTTTTTTTAAGAATTATTTTTTATTGGGGCCAGCAGGTGGCATGGTGGTTAAAGGTGCTGGACTCCCACATGGCCAACTGTGGTTTGAGTCCTGGACCTGGCAGCTTGCTTTCTCGCTTCCCCTCTCTCTTTCACTCTATCCTTCTCTGGCCAAATTAAAATAAATAGATAGATAGATAGCATTAAATAAAATAATTCTTTAAAAAAAGCCACCGGGTCCAGGACTTGAACCATGGTTGGCTATGTGGGAATGTCCAGCGCCTTAACCATAATGCCACCTGCTGGTCCCTAATCTTTATTTATTTTTTTAATTTGCTATAGCGTATGTGCACTCTCCAGAGAGAAACTAAGAAAGCACCCCCGTGGGGGAAGGCCATGCTGCAATGTCTTCTCCTTTATTCTCCTCCTGGGATTTTCAGCTAGCACACACATGGACCCAACATGTTTTCAAGCCGCCAGGTCCAGGACTTGAACCACACAGTAGGCCACGTGAAACCCGCCTTTACCACCACGCCATCGGCTGGTCTAGACTTTTTTTGTTGCCTGTCAAATTCTAAGTTGAGCTGGAGAGAACTGAAACTAGGTATTGGAATAAAATAGTTAATTAAGACAAGTGAAAATGAAAGCAGCAGTCGAGCCTTACATCACTTACTGCTAAGGTATAATAAACAAGACACGAGGAGACAAAGCGCTGGCTCCCCTAATGTTCCACCTACCCACCATGGAAAAGTGCCAGGCAAGGGTTAAGGGTCATCAGGGCAGGCATGGGAGTGTCTCACTGCCAAGAGATCCCTAAACAAAAGGCTCCTGCCATTTTACGACCTCAGTGCTAGGGAGAGGAAGGGGAAAGTGCTAGGCATGGAAGAGTACTAAACGCTGAGATGGACTGGAGGAAAGTGTCTTTAAGGCCCTGTCCTTCAATTTAGTAGGCAGAGACACCTGAGAGAGACTGGTGATGGCTTGATGACGGTTTGTCCCCAAAGTTTCATGTTTTGAAATGTGATGTTAGGAGGTGATGAATACCTAGTGGGTAGTGACTGGATCAGGGTGATGGCATCGTGAAGGCAAAAGTCTCATGAATATTAATGATATCTTTCAAGACCCAGTGAGTTCTACCTGTTGTAAAAAGGGGTTAGTTCTCTTGAGAGCTGGTTGTTATAAAAAAGAGAAAGTGCCGTCAGCAGCTTGGTCTCTTCTCTGCATGCACCTACTATCCACTGTGCTTGCATGGGCCATGTCACAGGCAGGTCTGAAGTCAGGCCTGTGCCTTCACTTTCTAGCTGCCAGAATTGTGAGTTACTAACCCTATTTCTTTATGAATGATCCAGTCTCAGTTATTTCTCCTAGCAATGCAAAAATGGACTAAGACAGACCTGGAGCCAGGCTCTGCACTAATACATTCTGGAGACAGAACAGGAGGTATCTTAGGACTAGATGATGACAAATCCACACTAAAGACTGCCAAGCAGAATTAGTAGTTCGAGTCCCAGACCTGGCAGCTTGCTTGCACGCTCTCTCTCTCTCTCTCAGTGAATGCACACGTTCTATAGCAAATTAAATTGTAATAATAAACAAAATTACATTTTAAATAATTCTTTTTTTTTTTCTTTTTTTTTTTTTGGAGAGGTTTTTTTCGCTATAGGGCGCATGCGCTCGCCAGACAGACAGAGAGAGACATAGAGACAGAAAGTGAGAAATCACCCCCCAGGGGGGATGGTCACGCCGCAATCCCTTCTCCTCCATTCTCCTCTCGGGATCTTGGGCACGCACGCACACGCGCCCGGCGTGAGTTGTAAGCCACCGGGTCCGAGACGCGAACCGCGGTCGACTACGTGGGAGTCCAGCGACATAGCCATTACGCTAACTGCTGGTTCCCCATTTTAAATAATTCTTTAAAAGAAAATGAAATTCGGGCCACTTTATTGCAGAATACCTAAACATAGTTTTACCAAAATTTACCTGTCATATCAACTTAAAATTACTTAGTGGTAACCAAATTCCTCCTCAAATGTGGACAAAACATTTATAGGCTTCTGTTCAGTATGAGAAAAATCTTGCTTCTTTTTGTAAGAGAAGAGGAGGCTCCAGGTAGCTGCAGAAGGGAATCCACAGGACCACAGAGATCAGAATCACTACTTTGGGCAGCAGGAGTAAAAGAGCAAGCCAGGGCGGCAATAGAGGGTGACTGGGAGGTACAGACACCACGTTCTCTGAAGAGCCCTTGAGGACAACAGAATTATTTGACTGGAGAAGACCCAGGGGGCACAAAAACAGTCGTCTTCAAACATCTGAAATTAATGAAGAGAGAAAGGCTGAGGCTTGCTCTCTGAGGCCTAGGAGGAGCACTAGACTGCCATGAAAGCTGCACCGGCACTTCCACCAGAACAGGTTGTTCAGAGGAAAAAGCTGCCTAGAGAGCTCAAGGCAGCAGCTACCGAGCAGCGATCACTGGGCTACAAGCTCCATGAGGACAGGCAGCTTGTCTGTTTGGTCCTCTGTGCTGGCTCCAGTACCCAGAAGAGTGCCCAGCAAGTAAGAGGCGTGCAGTGTGACTCATTAAGTAAATGAATGAGGGTAACTCGGCATCCGACAGAAAGCTGGCCAAGGTGACTTAAATTCCCTGTGGCCCGAATTTGTGATCATCGTCCTTTATCTACATGATCCACCTTTTCAGTCCAAATATGTCTTTGCTGCTGTCTCAAATCCATAGGGAACACTCTTCCGAAGAGGACAGCAGATGCAGCAAGGAATAAGCAATCCTGACCTGCCAGAGTGCAGCCTTCCAGAGAGCTTGCCTGGTGAACAGAAAGTATGAAAACGTACCTTTGCAGTATCACTGTTTCTCCCCCTAAATGCACTCTGGCCAAGGAAGTCATGCCACCTTGAAAAGGCCCTCCAAGTGCCCTTAGAGGATTTCCTGTCAAAATGGGTTATAAATGAACATGTTCTTTAAACCCAGTGTGCCACACTTGCAAAGAAGGAAAATTCAGATGTCCATCTTAACCTACAACCCTAACAGCTAGCACATTAAATTGGATTCTCAAGAGCCTCCAGCATGCTAAAGATAAAACAGGAAGGTAAAACTTGAGGTCAAAGTCACAAAATACAGACACAGACATTATATGAGGTATTTATTTTGCAACCATTAGGTTCAGTTGTCCAGTACTAGGTTATCAAAGGCAAATTTTCAAGCTCCCAATTAATCCCAGCCAGCGTTTATATGGTTTGGCTACTTTAGGATGGCAAGTATTTGGAGAGAAGGGGATTACTGTTCTAGTCCATCCTGCTGCTAAAAGCAGAAAACACATGAAACTGAGTGATTTATAAAAATAGGTTTATTCAGCTTATGATTTAGAGGTCCAAGGTCCGGGGCCCTCTCTGGTGGGGTTCTTGTGGCTGCATTCCAACACGGCAGTGGGCAGGGGAGTGTTGTCTGTGTTCCATGTGTGTCTCTCTTACAAACCCATCAGAATCCAATCATTAATAACCTTAATCCTACCTAATCTCGTCCCAAAGGCCCCACCTTTCAACAGCATAATCTGACCATAATTAAGAGGTTTTCACCCTCTTAATCCCATTACAATGGCCCAACATATAACTTTTCAACACATATCAGACTACAGCAATCACCCAGGTAACCTGTACATAATTCAGAGAAAGGACATCAGATGGCAGGATGGGGCTGTTTCAGGTATTAAGGGTGGACCTACGGTGAAGCATGTCACAAGACTGTGGGAGACAAATGGAAGGCCAGCTGAACACACCTAACCCATCCCCCCCGTTTCATTCCAAATCAGCACACAGTCACTATGGCCAGCAAGGTGAGAAGAGCTCAAAGACACAGGTGCTGCATATTTCGTTTCTGTTCAATAAACAGGTGATGGGCTCCAGCGTGGCACCATCCAGATGTCGGGCTTGTGCCATTCTAGCAGCTTTCCTGCTGGCTTTGGTCAGCGTAATTTCATGCCATGTCCGAAAGAACCACAGTCCACAAACATAAAAGAGAACTGAAAAACACAAAGCATATTTTTCAAGATAAAGATCCCCTCTACAGAAGGAAGCTAAACTGTAGAAAAAAGTATTTAGTTATGTTTAGAGACAGAACTTCAATACCAGAGCAGTTTGCCACCACCTCCTTCCAAAATCTTGAGCCTGGAGGCCAGCAAGTGTCGTGGTAGTTAAGGTGCTGGACTCCCACATGCCCAACAGTGGTTCAATTCCCAGGCCTGGTGGCTTGCCTTCTCACTTTCCCTCCCTTTCTCTCTCTCTCTCTGGTGATCACACGTGCCCTTAAACAAATTATTAGGTTGTTAGAAAAGTCATGACACATTTTTGCATAGAAAAACAGAAAAATACATGACTTTTCTGAAACTTAACAGAAAAAAATAGTACTGATAAATAAGATTAAATAATTCTTTTTAAAAATATTTAATTTAATTTATTCATTTATTTTAATGTGATCGGAGAGAGAAAACCTGAGAAAGCAAGCCTCCAGATCCAGGACTTGAACCGTGGTCAGTCACATGGGAGTGTCCAACGCCTTAACCAACACTCCATTGGCTGGTCCCAAATTAATAACTCTTTTTAACTTTATTTATTTTAGTTATTTATTTTAATCTGACCAGAGAGGGGCAGAGTGAGAAAGAGAGAGAGAAAGTGAGAAAGCAAGCCGCCAGGTCTGGGACTCTAACTGGGCTCAGCCATGTGGGAGTCCAACACCTTTAACCACCACACCACTTGCCAACCCCCTAAATTAATAATTTTTAAAAAAGAAAAAGAAAAGAAAAAAAAACACCTGGAACCTGGAGTCCTGATTTCTGTGTTTAAAATGCAGATTACTGGGGCCAGCTTGTAGCATGGTGGTTGAGGTGTTGGACTCCCACATGGCCAACCAGGGTTCGAGCCCCAAAACTGGTGGCTTGCTTTCTCACTTTCCCTCTCCCTCTCTCTCTCCAGTCAGATTTAAAAAATAATCATAATAAGTAAAATTTAATAAATATTTCTTTAAAAATTGCAGGTTACTGGGGGCCAGCAGGTGGCACGGTAGTTGAGGCACCAGACACCTTCCCACATGGCCAACTCTGATTCAAGTCTCAGACCTGGCAGCTTGCTTTCTCACTTTCTCTCTCTTTCTCTGGTGAGTGTATGTGCTCTATAGCAAATTAAAATTAAAATTAAAATTAATAATAAATAAAATTAAATAAATAATTCTTTAAAAAAATAAAACACAGATTACTTTGAGAGGGGAGATGACATTTTAAAAGGTTGTCCTCTATTTCCTTGGAAATACACTGAACTTTCCTGACCCAGATCCCAAAGCTACCTTTACCCATCCTCCTGTGTCGTTTATGACAGCACTATGTTGGACACTAACGAGGAGGGCACGAGGGAACTTAAAAAAAGATTTGGAACAGGGAAACTGCTGTTGGTAGTGGAAATAAAAGGTTGAACAGAGAACAGTGGCAGGATACGAGGCAGGACAACTAGTTTAGGTGCAGATCACGGCAAACGGGGTATTGGGCTTTTGTTCTTTGGGCACTAGGAGGCCAACAGAAGGTTAAGTAGGGGAGTGACACAGTCAAAGGCATTTATAAGCCTATGGATTTGTAAATTTCCAGGAGCCAGCAGGTGGCATGGTGGTTAAGGGTGCTGGACTCCCACATGGCCAACTGCGGTTTGAGCCCTGGACCTGGTGGCTTGCTTTCTCACTTTCCGTCTCTCTCTCTCTTTCTCTCTCTCTCTCTCTCTCTCTCTCTCCCTGTGTCCCTCTCTGGTCAAGTTAGAATAAAATAAATAAATGAAGTTAAATATTTTTTTAATTAAATAAATAAATACATTTCCTGAGGCCCCCATGGCTGCATCTAGGATGAATTGGAAGGAGAAAAAGAAATGAAATGGAGAAACCTATGATGTTATTACCACAGTTGAAAGGCAAAATGATCAGGTCCCAACTTCTGAGTATAGAAAAGATGTGATAAATATTTTAGAGGTAGACGAGAAGTCTTGAAGTCTTGCTGACTAATAAGATATGGAAAGTGAAAGAGAGGAATCCACTTTTTTTTTTTTTTTTTGCCAAAGAGTGCTTGTACTATCTGGAGAGAGACCAAGAAAGAAAGCAATCCCCATGGGGCAATGGGCACACTGCAAGCCCTTCTCCTCCATTTCTCCTCATTCCCTACAACCAGGTTCTTCTTATGCTTTTCTGTCTCAGTGAACGGCACCATCATCCACACTGTCCCTGACTTCAGACTAGGTTAGACTCTTTATTATACCCTCCCACCAGTAACTTATGCTTGTAATTAAGTAGGTAATGTTTAAGTACTTGTTCACCCTGCTGTTTCCTTTCTTTTTTCTTTTTTCTTTTTTCTTTTCTTTTTTTTTTTTTTTGGAGAGGTTTTCGCTATAGGGCATGTGCACTCGCCAGAAAGACAGAGAGAGACAGAGAGACAGAAAGCGAGCAATTACCCCCCGGCGGGGGGGGGGGGGGGGGATGGCCACACCGCAATCCCTTCTCCTCTGTTCTCCTCTTGGGATCTTGGGCACATACGCACACACGCCCGGCATGAGTTTAAGCTGCCGGGCCCGGGACTTGAACTGCAGTCGACTACGTGGGAGTCCAGCAACATAGCCATTATGCTAACTGCTGGTCCCTCACCCTGCTGTTTCCTTACTAGAAGAAAAGTTTCCTGAGAGTTGGGACCATGTCTTGTTCAGGGGAACAGTGTCTTGAACATGACTCTTTGATAAATATCTGTTGGATTAATTAGAAATCTACACAGTCACCCAAGCTAGAAAAGGACAAGGCCCAAGGCAATGACCAAGCCAGTTGCATAAGCATCTCTAGCATCCAGATTATCATTGAAGCAACTATTTCTCCATCAAAAGAACCAGGACTCCTTAGAAAAATGGCTCAAAATGAGTCTGACAAGAAAGTCAAATGAGCCTTAACATTTTGTCATAACAGATAGTAAAGCAGTTATCTGAGACTTCTAGGGGCATGTAAACAGGACTCAGGAACTAACCTGATGAGGTTCCTACTGGCCAAGGGTGGGCCAATTCGAGCATCATGAAGGATATTACAACACTTGGGAGAGACCAAATTAACAGTCATTGTTGAGTCTATTCAAACTTTTATTTTGAAAGCAGGTAAACCAAGGGAAAGAATTACTATATTTCTCTTGCCTTTCTTACATAAATTGTAACACTGGATAACCAAATAGTGGATAGAGATATTTTTACTAAAAAAAAGTATTCTAGTGAAGAAACATATAAAGATAGAACTAAGGGCCCAGCAGATGGTGTAATGGTTACATCTCTGGAGTAACACATGGCCAACCATGGTTGAAGTCCTGGACCAGGTGGCTTGAAACACACAGGGTGTGTGTGTGCACATGCCCAAAATTCGGAGAGGAGAATGGAGGAGAAGAGATTGTGATGTGGTCATCCACCCTGTGGGGTGATTACTTGCTTTCTATCTCTCTGTCTCTGTGATGAGCACACGTTCTATAGCAAAAATCTCTCTTAAAAAGAAAAGGAACTAAAATGTCATTTTGAAACCTCTATTGAGGGACCAGCAGTTAGCATAATGGCTATGTTGCTGGACTCCCATGTAGTCGACCATGGTTCAAGTCCCGGACCCAGTAGCTTGAACTCACACCGGGTGCGTGTGCATACGTGCCCAAGATCCCGAGAGGAGAATGGAGGAGAAGGGGTTGCAGCGTGGCCATCCCCACTGAGGGGTGATTTCTCGCTTTCTGTCTCTCTTGTCTCTCTCTGTCTTCCTGGCAAGTGCACACGCCCTGTAGCAAAAAAATCTCTCCAAAAAATTAAAAAAAAAAAACCCTCTATTGAATTAATAGATCTAGGCATTTCTTATTAATGGTTGCTAATATCAAAGAGAGAGATGATGAGACGTTATAAATTTGGAGATGAAAGAATTTAACAACATACATCAACTATATTGCTAAAAGAAAAAAATCAAATAAAAATGTGATAATTTCTTTAGATCCAACCACTAATTCACAGAAAACAAGACCAGAATAACATGTTAACTGATGCCATGGAGATATCATCAGTACAAATCATTCTTCAACAAATGGCAAGGGAGAAAAAGAGACAGAAGAGAAATCCATAATTCAAGAGACATTTAAGAGATACATCAACCAATTGCAGTAGGTGGACCTTACTTGGATCTGATTCAAATAAGCTGATACAAAAGCTACGATATTTATGTCACCTGAAATTCAAACACTGAAGGATAGTTGATATTAAAGAATTATTTTGAGGACCAGCAACAGCAGCATGGGCTCGATGCTGCTGCTGGACAGGCTGAGTGCAAATGGAAACCTGGGTTCAATTCCCAGCCTACCCTAAAAGGCTAGCATGGTGGCGTGGGCCTGCAGTCCCAGCTCTTCTAGAGGCTGAGGCTGTAGGATCACAACACAGGGAGACTGTCCAACAACCCCTCGCCACACACACACTGCCAATGCCCACACAAAAAAAGGATTCTTTTTCAAATGTGATTTTGGTATTGTGGTTATATTTTCAAAGAATTTCAATCTTTTTCTTTCTTCTTTTAATTTTGCTAGAGGGTACATGCACTTGCCAGAGAAAGACAGAGGGAAAGAGAGAAAGCACTCTTCGTGGAACATGGTCATGCCACAACCCCTTCTCCTTCATTTCTTCCTCCTTTCAGGATTTTGGGCATGCATATTCATGTGCCAAGCATGTTTTTCAAGCCTCCAGGACCAGGACTTGAGGGTGCTGGACTTCCACATGGCCGACCATGGTTCGAGTCCTGGACTTGGAGGCTTGCCTTCTCACTTTTTCTCTCCCTCTCTCTGTCCTTTTCTAGTCAAATTGAAATAAATAAAGTTAGATAAAATAATTCTTTTTTAAAAATTATGGGTGCATGGGTAAAATAAGATTTGAGAAGTGTTGATAAAATTAGTATAAAACAATTAGTACCTGATTAGCACAAAACGGATAGTCTACATTTACTATATATTCTATTTTTGTCTATGATTAAAATTTTCCACTAAAATAAATTTTAAAAAAGAATAAAATGTGATCATGTTAGGGGCCAGCAGGTGGAATAGTG
Organism: Tupaia tana; assembly: GCA_026018925.1. Classification (NCBI taxonomy): domain Eukaryota; kingdom Metazoa; phylum Chordata; class Mammalia; order Scandentia; family Tupaiidae; genus Tupaia; species Tupaia tana. Next base: position 24,750,592 of record JAKSZU010000004.1, read on the forward strand.
GTTAAGGCACTTGACTCCCTCATAACCAACTGCGGTTCAAGTCCCAGACCAAGTGAATTGAAAATCACGCCAGGCCCAAGTGCATGCATGCCCTAAATCCCAAGAGGAGAATGGAAGAGAAGAGACTGTGGTGTGACCATTCCCTGGGGGGGATGGGGTGTGTGATTTTTTTACTATCTATCTGGTGAGTGCACACATTCTACAGCAATAATCTCTCCAAAGAAAAAGAAAAAGTAACTGTGTCGACCTGCTTGCCATCCCAGCTTCTCCCAATCTACCTCAAAAAAAGGTGGTAAGGGAGGAAATTGAGAAAGAAATAACCCAGAAACTGAAAATGGATTCTCTAGGCAGGGCCATGTCAGACATGGAATCGGGGCTGCTGGAAACAGCATCAGCTGTGGTGTGAAATCACGGGCTCGGATGCTGTGTTAAAGAGGATTAACCACCGAGTTAAAGCTGATTTCAGAATAAAAGAACTGATGTGTATAAACCCAGTAAAAGGGTTTGTTCCTCTGGCTTGTGAAATGAATAGTCTCGACAGGAGTGAAAGGATAATTGTATACAAACCCTGTGTATCAAATCAGGAGGGGTTTAATTACAAAGGCCTTTCCAGAAGCTCTTTGTTCATCTCTGAGTAAAGCCCTTATCACTCGCAGTATAATCAGCTGCTGGCCACCTCCTCTGGACAGACCCACTTGTCACCGCTTCTGGGAAGGCAGCCCCAGACTGGATGCAGTCCTTCAGCTACTCCAGTCCTCGAGCCAAAGCAAGGCTTCCTGGGTACAGTTTCCAGGGTTGCCCGGGGTCTTGGCTCCTAAAAGAAATGGAACTGGCCCTCAATGGTAAGTTCATTAAAAACGGAGGAAGGAAGCTAGATAGTCTTTATACTATTTCAGTGACTTATATAGGGACGGTCTCCTGATTACAATACTTGGAGGCTTTTCTATGATTCTGGGATTCCAGGAAGAGAAGAGGTTAATGCTCTCCCAGGAATCCGTTCTAAGCTAAACCTTCCAAAGAACAGATTTACATGGGGAAGGTTATCGGTGATATTAGAGGCCATTCTTTCTCAGTGAAAGCTGGGAGTCCAGAGATGCCAGTAGGAAGCCCAGCCGGCTCATCAATCTGCAGCGCCCGGGGCTCTGGACAGCCCCTCTTATTGGCAACGCAATTGATGCTTCTGCCAGGGAGGCTGCAAAGAAGTTGTTTGTCACTATCTCATTTGGAGACCTGACACCCGATGGAGGCACTGATGCCCAAGTTTACAGATCTGAGCAAAGCCCAAAGGTATCAAATCTGTGTAAATTAGCAGGTGAGACCTTCAGGGCCCTGAGGGCTAGGCTCTTCCCAGAGCTGCTGTGACTCTCTGAAGGGTTACAGCACCTAAGACACTTGCTTTTGGGCTTTTACAACCAAGATGTAAGGAGGGCACTGAAGGTCCAGCTAGCTCGGGAGCAGGATGAGAGGGCCCCTCACCAGGGTGATGTCGGATATTCTGGTCAAGAGAGAACAAGAGGCAGGTTGCCGTGTGCTCCCCATCTCCACGCCTCTTCAGTGGGCTCAGATTCCCTCATGTTCGGTGACACAGAACTGCATCATGTCACCCTGGCCCACTGAAGGGTCTATCACTTCACCTTCCCCAAAGCCATGGAAGCTGATCACACTGTTTTACAATAGGTAACAGACTGCTTCTATCAATCCTCAGGACCCAGTTCAAACATGACTCCCTCCCTCTGTGAAGCTTTCCTTCAGGCCAACCGAGTCACTCCATCCTGTGTCTCCACAGTGCTCAGCAGACACGCAGTCTGTGGCACTGCTCGCACAACATGGTCCTTACCTGTTCAGCTGTTGTCCCCATCAGGCCCAGGCTCTGAGGCAGAAACTATCTGATTTTCTAGCTCCACAATGCCTGGCCCACAGAGGTCACACAGTAGCCTCAATAAATGTGTCAGTGACAGAATAAATGATGACCTGGAGCTCACAAGCCGAGGAGCCTCTGACAAAAGTTCACAGCTTAACTTTTGCCGTCACCTCACCAGAGGCCACAGCCACCCACCCATGAACTGAGCACTTGCTCTGTCTGTGCCAGATGATCATGAGAGGAGGCACTGGGGAGCCCAAGTCAAGTAAGACGGTCCCTCCCCACGGACATCAGTCTAAGGAAGAGACTCGCCCTGCCTGAGGCCTTCTCTGCCAGCAGTCAGTGCGGCCCATCTGCAGGATGAGCTGAACAAACATGCAGACCACTCAACTGGAAAGCATGCGAGCACTGCGAAGGTGATGGCTGCCACTTCCCGTGTTTGTGCTATATGAGAAATAATTTCCATCTTGCTAACAGACTTGGTATTTATGGCTTTGACGATGTAAATGATCAGATGAAGAGTACGCGGCAAGGAACCCAGGGCAGCCAGCAAGGAGACCTTGTTCCCACAAGCCGCAGGAAGTGAATCCAGCTAACAACCATGTGAGCTGAAAGAAAGATCCTTCCCCAGCCTAGTTTTCAGATGAGACTGCAGCTCTGGCCAACACTTTGCAGACTTGTGAGGAAAGCTGAAGGAGAGGAACAACCTAAGTTATTCCCAGATTCCTGCCCCACATAAATTGTGAAAATGTGCATTTGTGGTAATATTGCTAGGCTGCAATAGATAATAACTTTGATACTCAAAATCTCAATTGACAGGACAAGCCAGCAGAGAAGTATGAAGATCTTAACTAAAGCACCTCTGGACCAGTAAAGGAAGGCTCCAAAAAACAGCCAAAGGGCAGCAGTGAGAGCCTATGAATTTTAGAAGTTTAAAAAAAAGGGAAGGTGAAAAAATAACTGATTCCCCAAGACCTGCATTTGTGTCCCAGTTCTGCCTGTGAGAAGTCGGTGCTCTCAGCCAACTCTGGCTTAAGCCCAGCCTCCTCATCCGTACGATAGGGGTGAGAGGGCTGGTCAGACCAGACAATGCGAAAGTGACGTGAAAAATGTCTTGTAAATGAAAAGTGATACACACACGATAGTTTGCTACCAAACTCTAGGATGGCTTTGGGCAAAGCTCTGCCTTCTCTCGGCCTCAGTTTTCTTATTGGAAAATGAGGAGGGAAGCTCACACTCAGCCCGAGGGCTTTGACCTTCTTTTGTTCTAACATCACACGTCCATGAGAGGAGAGGAAGAAGGGAAGGTGGTGGACTGTGACGTTGTATAACAGCTCCCTATCATCATCCCACTGGCCAGGGCCCCTGCAACCTGAATTCCTCAGCTCAGACAGAAATCCCATTTGATTCACACAAAGGAAATAAAGGGTCAAGGTGAAGTCAGTGGGAACCATTAGCTTTTTTTTTTTTTTAATAATTTTTCTATAGGGTATGTGTACCCGCCAGAGAGATACAGAGTTGGAGGGGGTAGAAAAATCACCCCTCAGGAGAGATGGCCACACCATAATCCCTTCTCCTCTATTCTTCTCTCAGGATTTTCGGAATGCATGCACACGTGCCCAGTGCACTGTCAGCCATGTGGGATACAGCTGCCTACACCACCAGCTGGCCCCCAGTTTTCAATGCTAAATACTGCTCTACTCTAAGGGAGTAGTAGCTTAGATTCTATGAATAAGCACCTTAAATATGTGCCAGGAGCCTTGATAAACATTACTGCTAATCTTCACTACAACTTCATAATATAGTTGGGTCACCTGACGAGTCAGCTGACACTCAAGGAAAGTAAGCATCTTGTCTACAGAGCACTGCCAGTCGCTGTTTGGGCTGGACTTAATATTAATTCTATGGGGGGGGGGTCTTCAAAAAGTTTATTAAAAATGCATATTATGATAAAACTCTGCATAGAGTTTTAGTTTTGATACCAAAATAAACTCACACTTTGATCCCATTTTTCCATGAACTATTTTTTAAAAGAGTAATTTATTTTATTTTTAAATTATTGTTCAATTTGACCAAAGAAAAGGGGAGAGAGTGAGAAAGCAAGCTAGTAGGTCCAGGATTCAAACTGTTGTTACCCATGTGGGAATCCAGTGCCTCAATCACCATTCCACCTGCCGGCCCCTTCCGTGAACTTTTTGAAGTACCCACATACTTTGACTCCAGAGGCCCTAGCCTTTGCACGTGTCCCCTTGCTCTGAGAGAATGTAGATTGTACAGAAAGGGCAGCCTGTGATTCTAAACAGAGTAAAGGTCCTTGGCCCACAAGCAGCTCACACGCAGAGCGCAGGTTCAGCCATTCGTTCCACAAACATTGGCTGGGCACCCGTGCTGTATAACAGGCGTCCTGTGGCAGCCAACGAGGATACAGAATAACACCCATTCTTTGTTCTCGTGGAGCTGAGTCTCACTGGGGAGACACACTAGCAAACTGTGTGAATGAATAAATGAATAAATGACCCAGAGAATGGTGGATAGTCAGATGGACACATAAACAGACAACAGTGTCTCAAGCACCGTAAGAAAGTGGTGTCTACTGCAAAGTATCATGAGGTAAGTGATGATTGTTAGGGGAGCGACTATTCCAGACACCAGGAACGGCAAATGCAGGAGCATGACTTGTGCCAAAGATGGCAGGAAGCCCGGCACTGCAGCCTTGGTAAACGGAGGAGGGACGGAGCAGCAAGAAACCGCCTTGGAGTTGGGTCTCTCTCCCGTATGCTAACCAAGGAGCTAACCTTCGACAGTGGGATCACCGAGGAGGCCCTGAGAACAAACGAGGCATGAAAATTCGTAAGCTTTGGAGAACCCTATGAGGGGGCCACACTCAGGGTCTGAGGCTGGCCTGAGAAGCCACAGAGACACTAGAAAAACCAGCAGGACTTTATGGGATGGAACAAACTCATATCCTGCCAGTAGAGAGGACAGCGGAAGGAGACAGGAGAGGAGGCTGGGACCAAAGGCAGGAGCTCCTCTTACAGAAAGGCCTAAGAGCTCACATTCCCTCACTTCTAGAAGGCCACTATCATGTGCATGTCCTAACGGAAGCCTTTAGCCATAGGGACACATGTACACAGATGTTCACGTGCCCACATTGAACTGTGCAGGAAGATGAAGCGTCTGGCCCTCTCTGTTCATGATGCTAATGGTAACAGAACGGCCTCGCCTGTCCATTCTTACGACACCACATAGCTAGAAGATAAAAATAAACAACCGCTTACTTTTCTCGTTAGCTTGACTTGGCTGCTGCAACCGTTTGGTTTGGAGTAGCTACAGTTGTTGGGAGGTGGTCCATCTCTGGGGCATCAAAAAAGTAGGCCTGTAGTGAAAGAGACCCACAAGGGGAGTTAAAAAACTGTCTGGCTGAGTGTTGTTTTTCAAGCCACATAAGGAGTACTTCTGAGTTCCCGTGGCCCCTGGTACCCCACTGATTTGTCATCAGTGCAATGACAACCATCTCATGAGCACCCGTTTGAATCTACCTATTGTTTACTGAGCACTTACTGTACCACTTGACTTAATAATGATCCTTGGGACCAGCCGATGGCGTAATGGTTGCTGGACTCCCACACAGTCGACCATGGTTTGAGTTCTGGACCCAGAGGCTTGAAATTCATGCTGGGCGTGTGTGTGTGCGTGCTCAAAGTCCTGAGAGGAGAATGGAGGAGAAGGGATTGCAGCATGGCCACCCCCCCGGGGGGATGATTTCTTACTTTCTGTCTGTTGCTCTGGCAAGTGCACATGCCCTATAGCAAAGATCTCTCAAAAAAAAAAGAGGAAAAAAAGATCTTCTGAAGTTGTTACAACTATCCATATTAGACTGATGAAGAAACTGAGGCTCCAAGAGACTATCATTGGTCAGGGACGCGTGGATAACGTGCTGGAGATGGGACTCAAAGCCAGGACTGTCTGAGTCCCAAGTGCAAGCTCTTAATCACTACAGGATGCGGTCTGTCCTCTAGGGCGGAGGCTGCAGCCTTCTTCATCTCTGTGCCACCAGCAACTCACACAAGGCCTGGCACACTACGTCAATGATCACTACGTAACCCACTGGGCTGTAACAGATTGCTGCTAAGCCAGTTCATCGCTTGCTACCAAGAGCCTGAAAAGAAGGTACTAGGCATGTGCTAGGCACGCTCAGCCTCACGATTCTTCAGCTTAGAAGTGGGAGATCCAGTATGCACTCCCCCTCACCGTCTACTATTTAGTTACTGCTATCGAAAGCCAGGAGGGGCCCGAGGAGAGAAGACATCCGAGAGGATCTTCCCCGCTTTCAACTTCAGCCAATACCCATCTCACTAGCCCTGAACACTGGCTGTCCAAGGAAAGACAAGTCACTTGGTCTGCCGGAGGGGCCACTGAACGCTGGTGACCCCACCTTGGCGTCAGTGCCTGAAGAAGGTAATAAGTTAAAAAGCCACTAGAGGCAAGGATCACCTTCACCAGCTCTGCTCTCTATCAGCCAGCAGGGGGCAGCAACACCCCACGCTGCAGCTTTCCGCACCACTCCTGTTCCACCATCCTTCAACAGTCCTTTTCAGAGTTTCCGGCACATGCTCTCTAAGTTGTCACATTCCCAGAGCACTTTCATGCTTTTAAAAGGCTTTCTTCCCAGAGTCCCCTTCTATAGCTGATTTCTGGGGTGGGGAAAGAACATTCCCTAACTTACATGGGGGGACGGAAGCCACGCTGCCAGGGCTGTGTTCCTCCGGTTCTCTTGCAGTGCAGAGTGGAGCCATGAGGCCCCGCCATGCAGCATTGCCTCTTCCAGGCCACAGGAGGACGCCCTCACCAGAGAGAATGAGCCAAGAGGCCCAATAAACCTGGTTCTGCCACTAACTCACACTGTGACTGCAGACAAGTCACTGCATCCCTGCGGGCCTCAGTTTACCTAGATAGGTAAAATGTAAGGACGGGAGAAGATGATTTCTAAAGGCCATTCCTTGGACAAGCTTTACTTCTACGATTTTCTAATTCCACAAATGCTTCTTAAAAACAACCACAGCTATCATTTCGGGAGCACCAACTATACACCAGACTCATAGTCGATTGTTTCTCTGTTAGACAACCCTGTTACAGGCCATTTCATCTCCACTTTAAAGAAGAGAAAGCTGGGGGCCAGTAGGTAGTGGGGGAGTCTCCCAATGGCTGACCACAGCTCAAGTCCTGGACCTGGCAGCTTGAAAAATCATGCACGTTCACGTGTGTCCAAAATCCAGAGAGGAGAGTGGAGGAGAAAGGATTGTGGCAAGGCCATCCCCCCTGGGCAGTGGGGGTAGGGGGGATGATTTCTCACATTCCTTCTTTCTCTCTGTCTCTGTCTTTCTCTGGCAAGCACACATGCCCTATGGAAAAATCTTTTAAAAAAGTTAAAAGTTTATGAAAAAATAAAATTAAAATATGACGTTTATTTTAAAAAGAAGAGACAGCAGAGTCTCCAAGAGGAAAAGTCTTCCCAAGGCTCCACCCTGGGTCTGCCCTAGGATTTCGATCTGCTCCTGACCGCCCCCACAATGTAGGCCCTTCTACTCCCCAACACAGCAGCAACTTGGTGCCTAGTCTAAGCCCAGCTCAGACTGAGGCACTGTGGTGGCCTGGAAGATGAGTGACCTGCCTCTCTCGCTGTAGGAAGAGGGCAGAGGGCCCTCTAATGTCAGCAGTAACCACCTCGAACATAACTCATACATCTCTAAACACACCAGTCGACGATGCACCTCTGGGTGTGGCCTTCGTCACCCCTGCCAGGTGTGATCCAGGACACGCTGAGAGATCAATTACATGGGCGCGCTCCGAGGGGCCCTCAGCAGGTGTGGGCTGTCATATGCTTCACTGCACTACGGCAAAAACACCGATGTGTGCTCCCCACGGGACAGTGAGAGAGCCACGCTGTCTGGTCCAGCTGGTGCCCCTCCACTCAAATAACTCCCCTGCGAATTCCCCTCTCTGCCCTTCCAACAATAATGTCTTCCGTTTGTCTGACCTGTCATGTATCTCATGTTCCAAATATCATTTAGTCCGTGCAGCGACAATAAAGATGTTACTGTGGTGAGCACAATCGGCTCCTTTTTCTAAGTGAGGAGGCGGGAGTTTAGAGAAGGGTGGAGCTGGGACTAGTCCCCAAGTCTCTGCACTTCAGGGTAGCTTTCTCTAACCCTAACCCTAAGGCACATGTCCTCCACGAGAGAGAGGAAGAGATTTCCAGTGTGGAGAACAAAACCCCGGCTAAATACGTGGGCATGGGATGGCTCCCCTTTCTCCGGGAGAAAACCACGCCTTCCCCTCCAAGAAGAGGTTCTACAGCTCACACTGACCTCCCCACGCCCACCCCATCTGCCCTGCTCCTCTTACAGGACTGAACAGGGCAATGCCTCTTCTCCTGCCATCCTCTTCCTATCCTGGTCTGTAAAGGTGAAAAGCTCAGGAGAGACAGGGAAGGCTCCAGTGAGAGGCACCATTGACCGGCACTGCCGTTAGAGCGGAAGCCTTGAGCTTTACCCAGGGGTGACCTGTGTGACCACGGGCTGCTCGTGCGAGGTCCTGCAGAGGGCTTTGCAGCAGGCTGGCCTTGGCTCGCCTACGAACTTCCTGACACCTGAAGAAGCGGCACAGTGCATGGAGGGCTCTCAGCCATCTCTCTGCACTCACAGCAGCCCATGAATACACGAATCTTTCTGATATACGAGGAACGAAGGGGCACCATGCTGAGCCTTTCCCCGTCCAGGGCTCTTCTACCTCCGAATTATCCTCCTGAGAAGGTTCTCGAGCAGCAAGATGGGCAGGTAAACCCTAACTTCAGTGCCGTTTACCACAAAAGAATAAATGGCATAGAAGTTAAAAACGACCCTGCCATGGGACCCGAGCACAGAGTTTGTCATGGTAACAAGGCCACCATCGCTGCTCCCCTGTCCACCCCATCTGCCCTGTTCCTCTCTACTGAACAAGGCTATGGCTTTTCTCCTCTCTCCTTCTCTTCTTCAACTTCTCGGCCAGGCTTAGAAAGAGAAAAAGTTCAGACAAGAGAAGGGACTATGCCAATGAGAGGCATTACAGTGAGAGCGCTTATTACAATGAAAAGGACATTCCTCGTTGGCAGACAGGGGTACCAGAGTCACGGCAGCATTTCAAGAGACCCACCCATACTTCAGGGTCAGAAATTAATTCTGTCACTCTGCTGTGGCTCCAACCAACGGTCCCATCTCAAAGGTTCAAAGCTCAGGCACACATAAAGTACATGTAAACTATTCTGTGTTTCACAGACTGGCACTTCCTCGGAGACTCGGTTAATGATGACGTATTGGGATCTTATTAATTCATTTAATGAGACATCTATAAAATCATTCCAGATCAAATGGTGCTGAAGAAACATTTACTCCCCAATTATGAAACCTGACCAAGAGTCTGGACACCCTCTGTGTGGATATTTTCTAAGGCTAGAAGACACCTTCCCATTGGAGATCCTTTCCTTTATCAGTGACTTTAACATTCTCACACTTTCATTTTTTTTTTTTTTTCCTAACAAAACCTGCCCCAGGGCCTGTTAAGGCTACAGACATCAATTTTTGTGCCCAATGTGTACAGAAAATAGAAAATCATGTCTCCTTAGAAGCAAAGGAAAGAAATCCAATTTATGGACATTGATGGACATATTCCATGATAAAGTACTTTATATGTATCATTTGAGTCTCAAAACAACACTATATAGCAAAAAATATTATACTCATGTTACAGATTAAGAAATTAAGAATAGGCCAGCCCTGCAGCCTAGTGGCAAGGCACAGTGCAGAGGGAGCTGGATCCACATGGCCGATCATGGTTCAAATCCCAGCCCTGGCAATTTGAAAAACATGCTGGGTGCATATGTGTGTGCGCCCCGGGATCCTAACAAGACAGATAATGGAGAAAAGGAGGAAAAAGGATTACAGCGTGACCAAACCTGTTGAGGGGTGCTTTCTCTCCCTTTCTCTCTCTGGCATGTGTAAATGTTCTCTGGCATGAGAAGAGAAGAGACCAGAACAGATGGAAAAGAGAAAAGAAAGTATGATTCTGAGAAGTAGAGTACCACGCTCAAACTCACACATCTGACGAGTGACACAGCTGGTCTTCAGTCTGGGCCTCTCTGACTCTAAAGCAGATGCTCTCCCTAAAAAAGGCACCTAAACACATTCACTCAAAACTCTTTTACATGTGTTCACCTTAAAAATAACTCCCTGTTCCCATATTTATTGTTATTCTCAAGCTTCTACCTTTGAAAAGTTAAGTTTATTTTTTTCTTAAAGAATTATTTTATTTAACTTCTATTATTATTATTATTATTATTAGTTTTAATTTGACCAGAGAAAGAGAAAAAGTGAGAAAGCAAGCTACCAGGTCAGAGACTTGAACTACAGCCAGCCACACAAGAGTCCAGTATCTTTAACCACTATACCACCTGCCAGCCCTGAAATATTAAACTTCGAAAACTTTTCTAGGTATATACAGAAAACCGGCAAGGCATCCAAAGGCAGAATTCCCATCCCTGCCCCACAACCTCCGTACAAACCTCGTCTACTCACACTTCCCCTGGCCAGACACCAAATCTTAACTGGATTACAGAACTAAGGTCAAGGCCCAGCCATATGGCCGACCGCAAGTTCAGATCCCTGGTTGGTCTGGAAATGGGCCAGGCACTCACATGTGCATGCTCCAAGTCCTGAGGAGTCAGAGGTCTGGGAAAAGAGGAGCCTGGCATGATGGGACCCTGTCAAGGGTCCTTCTCTCTCTCGTTCTCTCATATGCATGCACACGGTATCATGAATAGAATCAATCAATCAAAATGTTTAAAAAGAAAGATTACAAGCCAGAGATTACAAATTCTTGTAATTATACTACTTCCCATCTAGGAGAATATATTTAAAATGACACTTACTTCATAATCAGTTTTTTTTTTTCCTTTTGTTTATTTTTTAGGTTTTTGCCATAAGTTGTATATGCTCACCAGAAAGAGGTAAAATGAGAGATTACCCCTGGGGGGATGGCCACACCACAATCTCCTCTCCATTTTCCTCTCAAGATCTGGGACACACACATACGCACTCAGTGTGATTTTCATGCTGCTGGGTCTGGGACCCAAACTGTGGTTGGCCATGTGGGAATTCAGCCATCATGCCACCTGTTGGTTCCTCATGGAGTCAGTTTTTTATTTTTTTAAGAAATAATTTATTATTATTATTATTATTATTATTATTATTATTATTTTCACATGAGTTTTGCCAGAGAAAGAGGGAGAAAGCAAGCCACGAGGTCCAGGACTCGCACCACAGTCAGCCATGTGGGAATTCCAGTGCCTTAACCACCATGTCACCTGCTGGCCCCTGGAATCAGTTTTAATAGAACCATTGTGTCTAACAGTTAGAGATCTTTCAGCATTTGCATATAAAACACACCAGAAGAAGACAGAAACAAAAACCATACCAAGCAGCCCACAGATAGAAGCATATGAAGCAAGACGATTGTCAGGATTGTGGCCAAGGCTACCCGCCGGTTATCCTCACGAACAGCTGGCCAAAACGTCATGGCCAACACAGATCCGGAGATGCCCAAAGCCATCGTGACTAGAATCCACCGAACAGCTTTCTGGGGGATAATCCACAGTATCTGAAAGAAGAGAAAAGGAGGGAGGGAAGAGATTCTTTGGAGGCATTTCAGACAGGCATATTTGTTCATTCCAGGCACATATGTTTGTAAAGGCTCCTCAGCCAATCAGCAGTTGGGCCACCCTGCCACCCTGGCTTTTCAGTACAGGCTGGAGCAACACCGCCAGCATGCAGACTGAGGCAAAAGCTTTCTGAACTCAGGGTTCGAGATCCAGTGAACGCACTTGGATGCAAGATCCCCATTCATGCTGAACCTCTCAACTCGAAGAGGGATTTTTCAGGGACACGTGAGGGTTGTGCTAGAGATAATGATACTCAGTCAAAATCTGGGCTGAATTTTCAATGGAGAATCCAATCCGTCAGCGTGGTACTTACTGCCGTGGGGATATAAATGAAGAGTGAATATCCATAGACGCACACAATCTCCAGGAATGAATAGGAAACGATGTTCATAACTTTGCTGTTTCTCCACACCAGGAAACCCCAGAGCGCGAGAGGAACCAGCCAGGCGTAGGCATAGATGACTGTAGCTGCTATGGACACTGAGGGTGACAGGACACACGTTTTCATCTTCATCATGCCTTTAATATACGACCGGAGCCCATCCAATACCTACTGCACTTATTTCCCAACACGTCAGCCTCCGACGAACCACGGCAACATGTTTTACAGGTCGGTATTCCCTGAGCCTGGCACAGTGCCTGACACGTAGCAGGCACTACTTATATTTGCTGAATTCATGCATTTTTAGCATATTTGTCTTTGTGGTGATGACCACACATGGTCTCTCGTATGTTTTTTATCATTCATTTAGGCGCTGACAGTCACTATCCTTACACAGCTGAGTTATGCGGCTGAAATGCTTCAGAGGGCCACACTGCAAGATTTAAATATACTGAGCATTTCAATCAAATAAAAGCCAACTATCCCCCTGGAAGAACATGTCCTCTTCTCTAGGATAACCAGAGCTGACACTGATTTCTTTAGCAAATTTATTAAAATGCCCTGGGTACAGATTAACTTGCTCTGTGTGCTATTTAGAATTCCTTCTGCCTCTGAAATAGGGAGTTCCAGCTCGCTGATGAATTGCTTGAAATACTCTGCAGTTTCCCTTTCTTTCTTAAATAAATAATTCTGTCTCTGTGGTGGAAATGCTATTCAGTGGCTCCTTAGCAGAGCAATGTTCAGTACATCACGGCACCTCTCTCCTCTCTCTCTGGCAGCAGCATGCCCGAGAGGATTCATTTCCCTCTTCTGGGTGGAGGATCGTAAAACACCGTGAAGCCCATGGCACCAGCCCTTCCTCCATGAGAATCAGCAGGTAATCTACTTAACGCATCTTTGCAAGAACAAAGGCACCCCCAGCAATTACAGTCAGGCTGTGGTTAAGACATATTTGTCCAAAACATGTTTAGCTCCCAGAGCAATTTTTTCACTGAGGGACTCTCTCATCAAGGCAAAGGTAGTTTTGCTGACAGGTTGTCTTTTTCTTGGATAACCAAGAGAAGGGGAGAGAATTACTACTATGACTGTAGCTACCACTTATTGATTGCTTACGGGGCATCAGGCACATTCAGTGCTTTAGTAGACGCAATGGAGTATGTTTCCCAAGGGCCCAGACTCTACACAGACTCCATGAGTTCTAATCCTAGGCAAGGTAACTCTGGGTGGTGAGTTACTGTACCTTCCAGACTCAGTTTCCTCATCTGTAAAATGGAAATAAAAATAGTATACTACCTTATAAGATTATTAAGGGAATTAAATAAGTGATAATAGGTAAGAACTGTTCTAAGTAGAACAGTGATAAATAATAAATGCACGATGTAGCTTTTTATACTGTTAACTAATATACAAATGTATTTTTTCATATAATCTATATCTTCATTTTAGAAATGAGGAAACAGGACCAGAGAAGCTAGGTAATTTGGTCAACGTGGCAATTACTAAGTTGGTGGGGGTAGGCCTGTCTCTGCAGGTGACTCATACTCTTCACATGTAATGAGAAAATGTTTATTGCTAGGACCAGTGACTACCTTACTCACACACATTCATCACTCACTGATACTGGGATGCCCAAAGGGGGTAAGAAAAGACGAAGACTCTCTTGAGCTTCCAGATCCTCAGGCAGGGTAGTTACTCCTTCTCTGCATCAGCATACATACGCATACCTCTGATAAAGACGTTCACACATACTGTTCACAGCAACATTCATTACCTGTCTCTTCCCGAGCTATTTTACCCACTGAGCTACCTGAAGGCATGAAGAACATTTTCTGAGTCAAACTCAAACCAAGGTGGGGCTGAAGCCATATCTGACTTCATGATGGAGAAGGGAAAATGGGCATAGAAGGTAAAGGAGAAGAAAATAAAGAAGGATGCTGTGGAGGGCATTGCATATGGAAGCCATCTTGAGAGCTGTCCACCATCTTAGAAACCTTAGGCTTCACTTCCTCATTGAGCAAACCATTTCTCAGAAATCATGTGACCAACTGTTCCTAGGCAACGGGAGAGATCCACCCACATCAATGATTGGCTCATACTGTTTTATCTCTTTTACATTTCGGGCAACCAATCAGTGCCTACCAGCCTGTATATAAAGCACAGTTTGCTCTGCAATAAACGAAGACTTGATCAGCACCTCATCTGGTCTCCACTCTGTGTATGTCTGTGAGAGTTCTGTGAGCCTGTGTATGTGTGGGTCCCCTTTTTCACCATCCTCACCCAGGTACCCATTCAACTGTCCTGCGGGTCGGGGCAAGTGGCGCCCAACGTGGGGCCCTGGGCCAAGAGGATCAGGGTGAAGTGCACTGTGAAGAAAGCCAGGCCTGGTAGACGTGGAAGGGTAAGTAGCAATACAGAGATTATTAAATACCTTCCTAGTGTGCAGTTATGCGATAGCAAATGAGTAAGCATGAATTATTTGTTCAGGGGCTTAATGATGCTCTTAGGACATGCGGAGTTAAAATTAGAATTAAACAATTACTTTCCTTTTTTGACTTTCTAAGATGGCTTCCATATGCAATGCCCTCCACAGGATACATGGATTCTCTCTCTCTCTCTCTCTCTCTCTCTCTCTCTTACACACACACACACACACACACACACAAACAGGTATCTCTACCTAGGCATGCACACATATGTGTACATACACAGCAATATTTAATATTTATTGTACTCCCTGTACCAACCACCGTTCTAACCTCTTACATGTATCAACTCTTCATTCCTTACAACAACTCTTAAAAGAAATATTATTATTTTTCTTTTTTCAGTTTTTGCCATAGGGCACATGTGTTCACTGGAGAAAGAAAGAGGGAAAGTGAGAAATCACCCCCCCCACCACCATGGGGATGGCCACACCGCAATCCCTTCTCCTCCATTCTCCTCTCGAGATTTTTCAGCATGTACGCACACACACGCAGCATGTTTCCAAGCCACTGGGTCCAGGACTAGGATCCAGATGCCTTAACCTCCACATCACCTGCTGGCCCATTATAATTTCCTTTTTGCTGATGAAGCTGAGGCCAAGAGAAGTAAAATAACTTGACCAAAAAGATAAAAGCTAGTGGGTGATTGGATGGAACTTGAAGCCCCTGGTCTGGTTTTAGGGCCTGTGTTCTAATCCAGGCTACTTACAGCCTCTTGACAGGAGAGTAAGCAGGGCCCTGAGAAAGTGGTACAGGTCAGTCTCCTATGAAGACAAATGTCCTCCTTTAGGGGCAACTCTTATCTATAAATCCTTAAAACCTGTTTTTTTTTTTTTCTTTTTTCTTTTAACTACCCAACTCTTAGACAAGAAAAGAAGCTTTAAAACAAGAACGTCATCCACCAAGTCCATCATTAGGACATGTTCATGTCCGCATTCTCCCTTCCAGGCCTTGACCATGTGCAGACGTTGCTAACAGAGATGCTAAGAGGGCAGGCGCCAGCTTGGCAGAAGTCGAGAGTTTCCACATTGCTCCAGGTGCGTCTTAATTAGTGTTAATAGACTCCCAGTGAGTAGAGCCATCAAAACCTAAACAAAGGGGCCAGTGGATGTCACAGTGGTTACATCACCGGGATCCTACATGGCTGGCCATGGTTTGAGTCCCAGACCCAGTGTCTTAAAAACCATGCCGGGGGGACCAGCAGATAGCGTAATGGCTACGATGCTGGACTCCCATGTAGTCAACCATGGTTCGAGTCCTGGATCTGGTGGCTTAAACTCACTCATGTGTGTGTGCGTGCCCAAGATCCCAAGAGAAGGGATTGTGGCATGGCCATCCCCCCTGAGGGGTGATTTCTTGCTTTCTGTCTCTCTGTCTTTCTGGCGAGTGCACGCGCCCTATAGCCAAAACCTCTCAAAAAAAAAAAAAAAAAAAAAAAATCATCCCAGGCACATGTGGATACAGGGCCAATGGAGAAGAGACTGCTTTGTGGCCATCCCCCTGGAAGGTGATTTCTCACTTGCCCTCTCACTGTCTCTGTACACCCCCAACCCCAGTAGCACACGGCACACGCATCCTTAGGCAAAAACCCCTTGAAAAATTAAAAACTTAAATAAAAATGCCTTCATTGGGGCCAGCAGATGGCACGGCAGTTAAGGTGCTGGAGTCCCACACAGCTGACCACAGTTCAAGTCCCACACCTGGAAGCTTGCTTTCTTACCTTCCCTTTCTCTCTTTGTGTCTCGCCCTGGTCAAATTAAAAAATAATACTAGCAAATAAAGGGGCCAGCAGATAGCATGGTGGTTAAGGCACTAGATTCCCACATGGCTGACTGCAGTTCAAGTCCTGGACCTGGTGGCTTGCTTTCTCACTCCCCCCTCGACTCCAGTGAGCACACATGTCCTATATTAAATTAAAAGAAAATAATAGTAATAAATAAAACTAAATAAATAATTCTTCAAAAACATAATAAAATAAAATAAATAATTCTTTAAAAAAATGCCTCCACTGTTTCCTGTATTTGGATAATACAAATAATGCTACAATGGAGACCTTTGTGCACTGTTTTTTGTTTGTTTTTTTTTTTTTTTTCACTTACATTGAACATTATTCTTAGAGTAAATTCCAATTACTATTGGGCCTTGCCTTATAGCTTTCTAAAAGACTGTAGATTCATCACTGTGAATGGATTTACTGCTACTGAACTGTGCACTTAAAATGGTATCTTTTATCACAGGGAAAAAGAAAAAAGACTAGGTGGACTTGTACAGAGGGATTATAAACACTGAGACTGCAGGTGTGTTTGAACTCTGAAACACAGAGAGCAGGGCGCAGCACCCAGAAATGGGGCCCAGGAGCTCCCCAGGTCAAGGAACTTATGGCCAGAAACTGACAGCATTCCAAATGAGCCAAGCTATTCACCAACCTTTTCGGAATTCGGGCACATAATGATACGTCTTCTCTCCCAGATGGATTAAGAAGTTGGAAAGGTTCCCACTGATTGCTATGGCAAAGACCAACGTGGCACATATCCAAAAGGGGCCTGCAAAGGAAACCAGGAAATGCAGAAACAAGAAAATGAAGCACAAAGCTTTAGACTTACAGAATAATTTCTTTTCCTATTCATGTAAGGAAGGGAAAAAGAATTTTAGATGCAATCAACTTTTGCTTAATAGGAATTTTCTTTTTTAAAAGGTCAAAATACAACTCTGTAATTAGCTGCCTTAAAGACCAGGGTGGGGAGGGGTGGGAGGAGCAATTAGAATTCAAAGGCTAACAAATCTTCTACAATTAGATGAATAAAGACACTGATTTGTGTATAGTTTCTCTTATTGGAGGATCATCAAAAAAAAAAAAAAAAAAAAAAAAAAAAACCTCATAGATATTTTATTAAACCTTTCATCAAGTTACATGAAGCAAAGATCGCCTCCCTTGCCTCAGTGCCAAATGGTAATGCCAGAGAAAAATAAGTTAAATCAGACAGGCCTTTCTATAGTATAAATGAAGAGTGGGGCAAGCAGAACGCTTCAGAGCAGTGAATTTAATCTACCCGTTTTCCAGGTTGTGTGTGTGTGTGTGTGTGTGTGTGTGTGTGTGTATTTAAAGCTCTCTTTTTCTCCTTTTTTTTAAATGATAAAGTATTACATGTACATAGAGCTCAGTGTTCCAAAGATTCAAAGTGGAATAAGAGAAAAACCAACTTCCCTCCCTCTCTTATCTCCTAGCTCTGCTTCTCCCTTCTCCAGAGCTCACCACTGTAACTAGGTTCTGGTGAATCCTGCTAGAAATACTCCATACTCTTGTAGGCATGAGTAAAGCATGTATGCGTGTGCAAGTTCCAAACAGATGATAACCTACGGCTATATCCTGCCATGCACCTCTCGATTCCACCATAGCTATTCATAGAAATAAGCTTATTCTTGTTTAATGGTTATAAAACACTGCTGAGTGGGTGAGTGTGCCATGCTTTGTGAACCCCCTTCATCATTTGCTTGATTTCATAAACACCATTCTTATCTCTCCCCACCTAGAAAAAAGTACTGTGTAAAACAAATACAATTTTTTTTCTTTTTTCCCCCCCCTTTTTCAGAGGTTGCATGTGCTCACCAGAGAAAAATGGAGGTCAAGGAGGAAGAAGAGGAGAAAGCACCCCCCAGGGGGTGGTCTTGCTGCAATTCCTTCTCCATTTTTAGCACCTGCTCTATGCCAAGTCCTCTGCCAGGCTCTGAAGACAGATTAATCCCATGCAGAAACTGCCCCTCAAGAGGTTCTCAGGCTAGAAGTAAGAATAAATGAGACAACAAGAAAGAGAACCCTCCCTAACAACCTGTAGACGAGGAGGTGGGACAATGCAGTGGTTTTCACCCAGGCCTCCAGGGGCTCCAGACATTCCACAGAGCCCATGATTATAATCAACATATAAAACTGCTTTACTATGCTTTGTTTAGGATTAAGCATATGTATTAGTGAACCTCATTGAGTGGCAGCTTTCTCATTTGAAAAGTGGGGATACTTTGTAGGGGTGGTTGCAAAAATGAACTATGAGCAAGCACGCGGAGTCTCCGATGGAGCACCTGGCGTGCGGCCAGCACTCAGAGCTGCTGGCTCTCTCCCCCTCAAACACAGAAGGCTGCTGCTGTTGGGCCCTTTCATGAGGAGCACCGAGTGGACCTCTGAGTGTTTCTCAGACAGCCGGGAGGTCGGGATGCCAGTCATCTCTGGCCCATCCCTATTCCAAAATTCCAGTGCTGCTGAACAAAGCCCAAGGGACTCAAAGGGACCAGTCATCTGAGGGCAGAGCTGGAACTCAGCCTATTAATGGAAAGGTGGGAGAATACCCTCTCCATATGTACCCCACCACCCAACCCTCCGTAAATTAAAGTCAACAATCTCCTCTTAGACAGAGTGACTTAATTTGTCTCTAGTCTAGCTTGCAATGTCATTTTGAAGACTTCTGAAGGGCATACTAGTACCAGTGACCATGGCATTAATATAACATATCATTGCATTTTCCCCTAAATTCTCCGCAAGGGTTGGGCCAGCCTGTGGTGTGGTGGTTAAGGATGCTGGATCCCACTTAGCCAACTTTGCAGTTTGAGTCCTGGACCTGGTGGCTTGAAAAACACACTGAGCGTGTGTGCCCAAACTTCTAAGAGAATGGAAAAGGGATTGTAGTGTGGCCATATCCCTGAGGAGTGATTTCTCTCTTTTTATTTCTCTTTCTTTCTCTCTCTCTCCCCCCATCTCTTTCTGGCAAGCACATGTACCCTATAGCTAGCTAGCTATAGGGTATTTATCTAGCTAGCTAGCTAGCTAGCTAGCTAGCTAGATAAATAAATAAATAAATAAATAAATAAATAAATAAATAAATAAATAAATAAATTGCAATGGTTGCTACTGAAGCTCACAACTATTAAATAAGATATTGCAAACCCCATCAAAACAGTACAATTCTCCATCTTCTAGACAACCCATACATTCATCCGAGTTCAACTGGAATAAGGCAAAAACTGAAAATGGCACTATATACCATAGAGATCTGGATTGCTGCGGATATACAACCTCACAAAGTTTTTTCCGGGTATCGGCAAAAGGGACCCTTTTATTCTGTCCAAGACCTGGAAAAAAAAAAAAATAGCAGTAATTCTACTGAAGAGTTTTTTTTTTTAGTTCAATAAATTAAAATACTACAAAATGGAAACCCAGTTATTGGAGCTTTTATGAAAGTACAGTCATCCCTCGGTATCCACAGGGGACTGGTTCCAGGATCCCACGGGTATCAAAATCCATGGGTGCCCAACTCCCTCACATAAAATAGCACGGTATTTGCACATAATCTACACACATTATTCTATATATTGTAAGTCATCTCTAGATTACTTACATTACCTAATACAAGTTGCTATACTGCATTATTTAGGCAGTGAAGGCAAGGAAAAAAGTCTACACATTTGGTACAGATGCAACCAATTTTTTTCAAATATTTAAAAAAATGTATTTCATTCTATTTATTTCCTCCAGAAACAAGTGGTGGGGGAAGAGAGAGCGAGAGCACTCATCCAAAAGGGGCTTGACACTGCAACCCACACCCAGCTTTAATCGAGCCCAGATTCTGGGCACACACATGCCTGGTGTGCTCAGGGAAGTCTCCAGAGGCAAACCCACAACCTTCCCCCGTGGGTCAGCCTCACACAGCATGGTGTAGCACTGCGGCACCATCCAGTCCCCTTATTTCAGTATTTTCAATTCACAGTTGGGTCTGTGGAGGCAGAATCTGTGCTGACTATACTCTCTTCTCAAAAGCTAATATTTCTGCAAGACCACATCCAGTACACAGAGACTTTCACATTATTCGCCTCTAGAACCACAGAAAAAACAGGTCTCCATTACAGGTAAAAGTAAAGGTGAAGCCATGACACACCTGGTAAGTGTCCACGTCAAAGAATGTCTGATAGTATTCAAATGTCCAGAAGGGGGAGCTTTTCTTCTGTCCAGCAAGTAACTGTCGGAGGTAAAATAAAACAGTGAACACAAGCAGCTTCCTAATTCCAGCTGCACAGAAGAGAAAGGGAGCTGATCTAATGGAAAACCACAACGTACAAGACACCAGGCCCTCCTGCCTTCAATAGCCAATTCTGCAACAGTCGACACCCACTCTCAGCCTCATATAAAACAACCGCTGGGCCCAGTCGGGGTAGCATATGCTGGATGCTGTGGCTTGGTGGGCTGAGGCCACACGGCAGGTCTGAGTTCAATTCTTGGCCCATCCTGAAAGGCTGGGCATGGTGACTCACACCTGTAGTCCCAGCTAGACAGGAGACTGAGGCAGGGGGATAGAGACACAACAAGACCCTGTCTAGAAAAACAAAACAAACACACACACACATGCACACGCACACGCACAAGCACACCAAGCATAGGGGCTTTTTTTAAAATTGAGTTTTATTTATTTATTTATTTAAATTATTTATTTAATTGCATTTATTATTATTATTCTTTAATTTCACCAGAGGGAGAAAGAAAGAGAGAAAGCAAGCCACCAGATCCAGGACCCAAACCTCAGCCATGTGGGAGTCCAGCACCCCAACCACCACGCCACCTGTCGGCCCCTTATTTATTTTTAAATTTAGTTTATTTAGTTCTTGAGAGAGAGAAAGGCTCCCTGGACAGGGTCCTCACATTGGAATCCACTCCCAGACTCAGCCGGCCAGGCTGCAGCAGGTACATGTGGGCCCAATGTGCTTAGGGAGCCTCGAGACCTTCCCCACACGAGTCCAGCTGTGTTACCACTGTGCCACCTCCGGGCCCCAGAATCAGGGATTTTTATTTTATTATATATTTTTAAAGTTTTCTTTGATATGTCTTCTATCCAAGCCATCAACTAAAGATTAGTTGATGTGCATTTTGATTAATTTATGTAATGCCACCAATTATTAACCTTTTCTTTTTTTTTTGGAGACTTTTGTTTTTGTTTTTTTGCTATGGGGGCGTGCACTCGCCAGAAAGCCAGAGAGAGACAGAAAGTGAGGAGTTGTCCCGCTAGGGGAGATGGCCACGTCACAATCCCTTCTCCTCCATTCTCCTCTTAGGATCCTGGGCATGCATGCACACGTGCCCCATGTGAGTCCAAGCCACTGGGTCCGGGACTCGAACTGCAGTAGACTACATGGGAGTCCAGCGATGTAGCCATTATGCTATCTGCTGGTCCCCCAATTATTAACCTTAGAGCAAAAGGGATAGTTAGTCAAGGATGGTTGTACTGGGAGATTATGCTAACCAGTTTAACAATAACCCACAACCCTAAGCATCAGCTTTGGTCACACCAAAAGGTTTCAAATCCTGGCCCCTCCACTGGGGAGGAGGGAGGAGCTTCAGCAAATCACTAGTCTCCTCTCAGGCTTAGTTCTCTTACCTAAAAGATCTACTTCACAGGATTCACAGGGAGGATTAGATCTCATGGTATACAGGATACCTATCATGGGTATTTACAAATACATGCATACACATGCACAAATACAAAGGGCCGTCAATGTAAATATCTTTTCCTCCTCCACTCCTTCAAGAGCCTTCTTACTACTGCTCCCTGAATTCTCAAAAATATGATATACTAACTCCTCTTCAGTAATACAATGATCACAACTCTGACAAAAAAAAAAAAAAAAAAAAAATTCCAGTTTAGACGAGGCACCTGAAGAGGGCCATGCACGTCCCAGCAACACAGCTCTTCGATGGCAGATGCAGGCCCTATGACAGGACCTGCGACAGCCATTTTCAGATATCTGAAGAGAATGCATACAGCAAAAGATACAGGGGCTTCTGAGCAGCTTTAGGATAAGGGCTGGTGCTGTGGGCGGTTATTTTCTGTTCAATAGAAAGGAAAAGTGCTTTACAATTCAAGTCCAACACTGTCAGCAGCTGCCTCACAGGCAGTGAACAGCCCTTTTCTGGAGGTATTCACAAGTTGTCTTTTTTTATTTTCCCCTCCTAGCCAGAGGATGCATGTGCTCTCCAGAGAGAGGAAGAGGGACAAAGTATCCCTCAGTGGAAATGTGGTCACGCCGCAATCCCTTCTCCATTTCTCCGTCCTGTCAGGATTTTGGACATGCACACACGAACCCAGCGTGCTTCTCAAGCCAGTGGAGCCAGGATTTGAATCACACAGTGAGCTGTGTGGGATCCAGGTGCCTTAACCCCTAGGCCATAGGACTGGCCCAAGAACTGTCTTTCTAATATACCATACAGCAATAACATCTTGGAAGGGTGGCCGAAATAGAGGACCCTAAAGGTTCTTTCAAACTCTTAAAATGACAAGATAGTGAACCCTGGAGACCCACAGTCCACAAAGCTAGGCCAAGGAATTCTGTCAACTGTTGTGGAACACGTAAAACCTCTTCCTAATTCATAGACTAAATTATGATAATGGATAGAATGTTTTCGATTTTAAGCCCTCCCCCCCAGCCCCATACATATTTCTCCTTAAGCTTTGATGCCTGCTGTTGCTGTGTGTTGGGCAATTTTGTGTGTCAAACTGACCAGATCGTGGTGCCAGATACTGGTCAAACATCATTCTGGATGTTTCTGTGAGGGTGTTTCGGGTGTCATTTACACTGAAATGGATAGGCTTTGAGTAAAGGTACCGTCCTCCATAATGTGAGTGGTCCTCAGTCTGCTGAAAGCCTGGAAAGAACCAAAGGGAACCTTCCACCTCCTACCTTTCCCAACCAGAGGGATTTCCCAGCAGATGCCTTTGAACGGCAACTGCTTCCTAACTCTCCAGTGAGCTGGCCTTCCCCATCAGGTTTTGGACTCATCAAACCTCCACCATGGCGTAAACCAACTCAGGAGTTGTCTTTCTTTTACCCACCCCCACCCCCAGTCAGAGGATGCATGTGCTCTCCCGACACAGAGAGGAAGAGGATAATCTCTCTATAAGTACCCAACCTATTGGTTCTCTTTTCCTAGAAAACCCTAATACACTTGGCTGGGTTAATGATTACTCCTGTACCCTGGGGGTGCCAGCCACTTACCATGTACTAACTCTCCTGCAAAAAAGAACTGCACAGACTCCAGACTCAGACTGCCTGAGTTAAAGTGCCACCCGCCACCTGCCAGTTGTGTGTCCTGGGGCAAGTGACTTCAACTCTACGCTTCAGGTTTCCCATTTGCAAATGAGGACAAGACTAGCTCCTGGCTCATAGGGTTGTTTTGAGGATTCAATGGGATGATCTAAGTAGAGTAGTCCTCCCCTTTGCCACAGGGATGGGTACAATCTAAGAATCGCCAGTGGGTGTCCAAAACCTCAGATAGATAGTACTGAACCCTATTTATAACAGGTCTTTTCCTACAAATACACACTTAAAATAAAGTTTAATTTCTAAACCAGGCCCAGTAAGAGATTAACAACAATAATAAAGTGGGACAATTATAACAAACACTGTGATGAAAGTTATGTGAATGTGGTATCTCTCTTTTTCTCACCATATGGTACCACGCTCATCTATTTTTAGACCGAGGTTGACAATGGTTAGCTGATAGCATGAAAAGCTAAACAGCGGACAGAGGGGAACTACCGTAAGAAACTTTGAATGATATCTGGCAGCCATTAAATACTGAAAAAATATTAGCTATTGTGATGACAACGATGACAAGAGTCAGCATATGATGATGATGATTTTTTTTTTTTTTTTTTTTTTTTTTTTTTGCTATAGGGCGCGTGCGCTCACCAGAAAGAGAGAAACAGAGAGACAGAAAGCAAGAAATCACCCCCCAGGGGGGATGGCCACGCTGCAATCCCTTCTCCTCCATTGTCCTCTCAGGATCTTGGGTACGCACGCACACACGCCCGGCGTGAATTTAAGCCACTGGGTCTGGGGCTCGAACTGTGGTTGACTACATGGGAGTCCAGCGACATAGCCATTACACTAACTGCTGGTCCCAGATGATGATGATATTTTAGAGGTTTTTGCTATAGGATGGTGCACTTGCCAGAGAGAGAGAAAACGAGAAATCACCCCCTGGGGGGATGGCCATACCTCAATCCTTTCTCTTCTATTCTTTTCTTGGCATTTTGAGTATGTATGCACACACAGCCTGCGTGAATTTTAAGCCACTTGGTCCAGAACGCGAACTGTGGTGGAATACGTGGGAGTCCAGCAACATAACCATTGTGCCATCTGCTGGTCCCAGTGCATTGTTATTATTATTGTTATCATTTTAAGAATTATTTTATTTATTTTTATTTTTTCATTCATTTTTATGAAGAATTATTTATTTAATTCCATTTGTTATTATTATTATTTTTTTTAATTTGACCAGAGAGAGAGAGAGAGAGAGAGAGAGAAAGGGAAAGGGAGAGCAAGAAAGCAAGCTGCCAGGCCCAGGAATCACACCGTGGTTGGCCATGTGGGAATCCAGCACCTTTAACCATGTCACCTGCTGGCCCCTCATTCATTTATTTTAATTTGACCACAGAGAGAGAAAGAGAGAGGGAAAAGTGAGAAAGCAAGCCACCAGGTCTGAGACTCAAACTATGGTCAGCCATGTGGGATTGTCTAGCACCTTAACCACCATGCCACCTGCTGGTCCCCATTGGCATGTTATTATTTTAAGATGAGGAAACCCAGGCTAAAGAGAGTGAAAGTACCTTCCTAAAACCACATAGCTTTTACTGCTGGCAGGACCAGGATTCGAACTCAAGACTCTTAAGTCTGAGCCTTTGCCATTATATGTAGTATATAATGGTTACTTAATTTGTATAAAATCTAGTACTGTTTTAATATTTGATAGAGTTTGAGGAAGAGCAACTACTATTCAGGAACTCTACAACCTTAATAAGCCTGTGAACCCACTACTGTAAACAGAGTGCTCCTCTAATACATTACGATCATGACTCAATTTATAAAACAGTAACAGAATTACTATTTTTCTGGGCCAGCCCCATCATGCAGTGGTTAGGTGCTGTGCAGAGGAAGTCAGATCCCATAAGGCCAACCAGGATTTGAATCTCAGCTCTGTCTGCTTCACGCCAGGTACACATGTGCATGTGCCCGAGATCCTGATAAGATGGAGAACTGGAGAGAAAAGAATTGAGGCACACTAGGCCCCACTAGGGGGTGCACATGTGCGCTCTCTCTTTCTCTCTCTCAAAGTACGAACACACACACACACACAAAACTACTTTTCTGAAACACACCAACTGTGTACATGGGAATATAACCTTGTGATCAGAAACAACCATCTGATTTGTTCACTATCCAACGAGACAGAGACCTAGAACCCTTTCCCTCTCCCTCATCTGGCTCTTTCTGCCAGGTGCTACTGAGCCCACCCTGATCATCTATGTCCAAGTCTAGTTCAGGTTTCATCACATGTAGCCTGCACCACATCAACAGTGTCCTACCTGATCTTCTGGCCCCTGGTCTATCTGCTCCAATGTGTACTCCACGTGGCCACCATATTTTAAATGTATCCTATTTAAAAGATTGCAATAGCTCCAGAATTCGTACTCATTGGCCCCAGCCTCCATGCAGCAGTTGGAAGACTGCAGTGCTAGAAGCAACCAAGCCAACAGCAGTTCTAATCCACAGCCCAGTCAGCCTGAAACATGAACAGACCACTTACAGTAGGATGCTACATCCTATCGCAGGAATAGTGGGTTTTGTTCTTATTTATTTATTCATTTCGAGAGAGATTTTTGCTATAGGGCATGTGCTTACTATAGAGACAGAAAGAGACAGAGAGACAGAAAGTGAGAAGTCACCCCCCCAGGGGGATGGCCACATTACAATTCCTTCTCCTCCATTTTCCTCTTGGGATCCTGGGCACACACATGCATACGCCTTGAGTTTTAAGAGTTGGTTCAGGGCTCGAACTGGGTCTGGGACTCCAACCACGGTTGACTATGTGAGAGTCTAGTGATGTAACCATTAGGCCATCTGCTGGTCCCTAGGCATAGTGTTTTATGATGCCTTCTTATCTCTTAGAGTAAAGCACAGACATTTTTTTGCTGATTTCTTCAGGAACAGAGACTTTAACCAATTGCTAGTCAAAGAATTTCAAACTCACCTATAACCTACAAGCCTCAACGTCCTGATGTCCCACCTTTTGGAGTGGGCCAATGGAAAAGACTCCTTATGTTGACTGACAGCTCTCCTGCTGTCAGAACTAAGTAAAAGGAACCACTGTATCTTAGCATCCTGAGAAACACATTTGTCTTTCTCTGGCCCTGATCACTCAATTTTGTGCTTAGCAATAAACTGCATTAATTATTATGTCTAGAGTTGGTATTTCCATCAACAGATGCCCAAGATCCTGATGAACTGGACCCTGGGGGACCAGGGATCACTGTGTGACTCAGACCAGTGGGGGGCGCTTCTCTCTCTTTCTCGCACACACAAGCTCTATCACAAATAAAAACATAATTGAAACTACAAATTCATATTCCTGGGGTTTAGGCCTGGCCTATCTGTACTGCCTCATCTCCTGTGTTAACCTATATTTTGCTCCCAATGTCACTAAAAATGGGACATTCCTGCCTATACCATGTTCATGCCTCTGTGCCTTCACTGAAATGTTCCCTTTGTCTAGACACCCCCCTCCTCACTTCTTCCCCTCGCTACCTCCTCCTTTTTCATCAGACTCAGTTCAAGTCACTGCCTTCAGGAAGCCTTCCCTAACTCCTTTTCTCTGCTTCCATCATCCCCACGACCCCCTCCACCAGACACTTCCTAAATAACAATGGTCTGTTTGCCTGTCTGCTTCCACCAAGGCAGTGGTGACTAAGCGTCACTCACCTTTGTGTCGCCACTGCCTAGCACTGGACCTGGCACACAGTAGATAGTGAGTAAATGTATGAACAAGCTTTAAAAAAGATCGAAAGACAAAGGTTTCAAAACAAGCTCTTATTTCTTCATTTATTTTCATTTTACCAGCGAGAGACACACACACACACACACACACACACACACAGAGGGAAAGTAAGAAAGCAAGCCACCAGGTCTAGGACTTGAACCACAGTCGGCCATGGGGGAGTCCAGTCCCTCAACCACCATGCCACCTGCCGACACCCATCAAAGACAAGTTCTAACCTCAGTTTTGTCCGAGTCATCATTTCCCAGTAACTCATCATCTTCTTCTCTCCCTGAACCTCCGGGGGGTCCTGGCTGACGGTCTGGGGTTTCGCCAGGATCCTCAATGCTTATCGTAGTGGCATCTGGGTTTGCCGCGAGAGAAGTGGCTGCATCACCAAATTCTGAAACTGATGAGAGTACAAAGACCTCAGGCACCTGAGCCACACTAGAAACGCTGCTCTCGTTAGTTTACAGGCAGGTTGCAACCTCTGCTTTACTGCAGACCCTACCTGATATAGACAGCAAGAGGCTCTGAAAACATTACATCTAGAAATCAATCCACATAGAAAGATGATTAGAATGAAAACAGACTATGGAATCAGGTCTGGATCTTAATTATGGCTCAGCTACTTACTAACTACATGAGCTTGAGTAAGTACCTTAACCTCTGTAAATGTCAGTGTCCCCATCTATATAATGGGGAGAATAATATTTTATTTTAAAGAATGTGGGGATGGTTTGAAGTATTACTTAAATAAAGTCCTAAAATTCTCTTTTTTGATTCAAGTTCAATAATCTTTTTTAAAAGAGATGTTTTTGCTATAGGGCACATGTTCTTACCAGAGAGACAGAAAGCAAAAAATCACCCCCCCAGGAGGAGAGCCACACTGCAATCCCTTCTCCTCCATTCTCCTCTTAGGATTTTGGTCACACACGCACATGTGCCTGGAATGGGTTTCAAGCTGCTGGGCCAGGGATTCGAACCACGGTCAACTACATGGGAGTCCAGTGACGTAAACATTATGCCATCTGCTGGTCCCCAAGTTCAATACATTTTAATGGAAGCTATTTTTTCCAGTAAGTCCATGTAATTACTAGAAATACTTGGACAAAAAAATGAAAGTAGAGGGCCAGCAAGTGACATGGTAGTTAAGGTGCTGGATGTCGACGTGGCTGACTGTGGTTTGATTCCTGAACCAGTCGGTTTGAAAATCACAGTGGGTGCATGCATGCATGCCCCAAATCCCTAGAGGAGAATGGAGAAAGGATTTTGGTGTGGCCTTTCCCCCTGGCAGGGGTGGGGGGTGATTTCTCATTTTCCTGCTGTCTCTCTCCAACAAGCACACATTCCCTATGGGGGAAAAGAAAAGTAGAAATCATAGAATAAAGATGACTCTTAGTTTCACCACAAAAGGCAAACACTATTAACATTTTGGTATATTTAGTTTTCTTTAGTGAGACTCATTCAGTGATGATCATTCATTTATGCAGCAAATATTTTCCAAATACTTACAAAGTGCTAAGTACTGATCCAGCATGCAGTGCTAGTACATAAAGAATTTTGTATCCTACTCTGACTACTGGGCATTATAAATAAGAATGACTTTTTCATATTATTCATCTTTAAGATGACCATTTGTGGGACTATATAATTTCTTTTTAGATTTTTTTTTTTTTTTTTTTTTTTTTTTTTTTTTGCTATACAGCATGTGCATTTGCTGGAGAGAGACAGAGAGAGAGAAAGAAAGAGGGAAAGTCAGAAATCTCTCTCCAGGGGGATGACCACACTGCAATCCCTTCTCCTCCATTCTCCTCTTAGGATTTTGGGCAAACACACACAAGTACCCAACATGAATTTCAAGCCTCCAGGTGTGGGGCTTAAACCATGCAGTCAACCATGTGGGAACCAGTGCCGTAACTACCATTCCACCTGCTGCCCCGGTGATGCATCATATTTAATCAGTGAAGTGTGTTTTTTTTTTTTTTTTTTTTTTTTTTTTTTTTTTTTTTTTTTTAAGAGAGAGATTTTTGCTATAGGGCACATTTGCTTGCCAGATAGAGACAAGAGATAGAAAACAAGAAATCACCCCTCAGGGGGGTATGGCCACACTGCAATCCCTTCTCCTCCATTCTCCTCTTGGGATTTTGGCCACACACACACACACATGCCCAGCATGAGTTTCAAGTTGCTGGGTCCAGGACTCAAACCATGGTCAACTATGTGGGAGTCCAGCAATTTAACGATAAATCTGCTGATCCCCATCAGTGAAGATTTTATTACAAATGGACAAGGGAGAGTCAGAATAGAGAAAGTTTTGGAGTTACAGCCTTAGGATGAATACTCACTGGTGCACAAAGGTGCAAACCCTTTTAAGTCTCCTGAGCCATAGTGCTTTCTAAAGAACCTTACCTATGTATGCCCACAGCATGACTGAGATTCTTGAATCTGAGAATCCTAACACTCCTCATTAGGCTGCTCTTGAACAAAGTCCAGGGCAGCTCTGAACCTCTGAAGAGCTAAGGGAGGGTACCAGAAGGGTACCATTGTGACCTTAAGGCACAACAGAAATTCTGGCAGTAGGATGGGCTCCTGGACAACTCGTTTTTATTGTCTCTCAGCTATATGCGTGGCTTTACAGAGAACCAGTATGTTACAGTTCCCAAAGCCTCAGTCGCCGGTGTTTGGGTTGATTAACAGCAAGAGGCCCTGGAGTAAGAGGGTCTTTTGTTCAAGTTAAGGCTCTGACATGCAATAGCTTCTTGACCTTCGGCAGATAATTCCATCTGATTCTCTATTTCGTCAACTATAAGATGTGGATAAGATCTACCTCTCAGATAGACTCTGAGGATGATAAAAGATAATAAATACTGTTTTTCTTTTTTTTTTTTTTTTCTTGGTAAAGGTTTTTGCCTTAGGGTGAGTCCACTCACTGGAGAGGGAGAGAGACAGAGATAGAGAAAGGGAAAGTGAGGAATCACCCCCAGGGGTGACGGCCACATGGCAATCCCTTCTCCTCCATTTTCCTTCTGGGATTTTGGTATGCACACACATGCACCCAGCATGAGTTTCAAGCCACCAGGTTCAGGACTCAAACCGGGGTTGGCCATGTGGGAGTAGCAACGTAACTGCTATGCCGTCTGCTGGATCCCTTGGTGTACTTCTTTTTTAAAATTATTATTTATTTAATTTTAAAAATTATTATTATCATTTTGTTTGCTATAGTACTCATGCATTCACCAGAGAGAGGCAGACAGAGGAAGAAAGGAAGAGAGAAAGAGAGAAAGAGAGAAAGAGAGAAAGAAAGAAAGGAAGAAAGGGAGAAAGAAAGAAAGAAAGAAAGAAAGAAAGAAAGAAAGAAAGAAAGAAAGAAAGAACGAACGAACAGACAGGGGAGGGAGGGAGGAAGAAAGAAAGAAAAAGCAAGCCGTCAGGTCCAGGACTCAAACTGTGATCAGCCATGTGGGAGTCTAGCACCTTAACCACCACGCCACCTGACAGCCCCAATAAATACTGTTACAGCTACCATTTATTAACTGGATAGGGTACTTATACGCTGGAGGGAATCAGACCAAGAAAGATATAATTAAGTTGCATATTTAAAAAAAATTTTAAGGGCCAGCAGGTGGCATAGAGGTTAAGGTGCTAGACTCCCACATAGTCAACAACGGTTTGAGTCCTGGACCTGGTGGCGGACATGTGTACATGAATGCCCCAAATCCCAGAAGGAATACAGAGGAGAAGGAATTGCAGCACGGTCATTCCCCCCCAGGGGGAGGGGGAGCAGTGATTTCTCACTTTCCCTCTTTCTGTCTCTTTTTGTCTCTCTGGATGGTGCCCATGGCAAAAATTACCCCACGGCAAAAATCTTTTTTTAAAAAAAGAATTATTTATTTAATTTTATTCATTCATTTTATTTTTTAATTTGACCAGAAAGACACACAGAGAGAGAAAGAGAGAGTGAGAGAGGGAAAATGAGAAAGCAAGCCACCAGGTCCGAGACTTGAACTGTGGTCGGCCATGTGGGAGTCCAGCACCCTTATCCACCATGCCACCTGCCAGCCCCAGGAAAAATCTTAAAAAAAAATTTTAATTGTCAGAGGGCACATGAATTTGCCAGAGAGAGAGAAAGAGAAACAGAGAAAGAGTAAAAAGGAGAAAGTCCCTCCCCCACAATGGAGCAAGATCACGCCACACTCCTTTCTCCTTCATTTCTTCATCCCATCTCAGACATCTGACACATTTTTCAAAATTCTGGAGCTGGGATTCAAACCACAGTCACCCACATGAAATCTGGCTCCCTTAACTGCTAAACTATAGGACCAGCCCTCAATTACACATTTAAAATGCTTGCATGTCCAGGGGAAAAGGCATACCAGAAGGAGGAACAAAGAGTATGACTTTAGAAGTATAAAGACCAGGGATCAGCAGATGGTGTAATGGTTACATCACTGGATTCCCACGAAATCGACTGCGGTTCAAGTCCCAGACCTGGTGACTTAAAACTCACGCTGGGCACATGAGTGTGTGTGCCCACGATCCCGAGAGAAGAATGGAGGAGAAGGGATGTGGCATGGCCATTCTCCCTGGGAGGTGATTTCTTGCTTTCTGTCTCTCTGGTGAGGGCACGTGCCCTCTTTAAAAATCTCTCTTTAAAAAAAGAAGTACAAAGAGAGACTCAAAGGAGAAGAAGAACTCAGCTAGTTGAAGGGATCAGGAAAGGCTTCTTGGAGAAGATGGCCTGTGAGAAGGATGGCCACAGGTGCTGGGCACGGCATCTCATCTCATGGCAAAGGAAAGGGGATGAGCAAGACTCAGAAGCTGGAAAGTGGGTCTCCAGCTGGAGGGACAGTAGATGGCAGAGCTGGAGTGCAGGGTGTGTGTGCCTCTAGCATGAGGTCTCCTCGCATTGTGCTCTGGATCAGCTCTCCCATCCACCTCAGCCCCTTGAGAACGAGACTGCTATGTCCTGTACTTCTGCCGTCAACATCCCCTGCTTCTCAGGCATACCCTGAGCCGCCATTTGCCTCTGTACCTTGCCTGCTACAACGGCTCTCCCCTGGGCTCCACTTTTTCATCTGATACTACCACCCCCTGGAGAAGCCATCTAGAACGCCACGCACTGTGTTCACAAAGACCAAAGCCTGATGTGATTTGTCACCTGCGTCTTCTCGCCTCGCCTGCGTCAGCCTCCCCCTGCATCTGCGATCTGGGACACAGGTCTTCTTGCCATTCTTTGGGAGAAAGATAAACTTCTTCCCTCCTCAGGGACTTTGCCTGTGCTGTTCTCTCTGCCTGAGCTTTCCCACGTTGTATGCCTATGGAGCAACCAAGGAAGGCCTCGCGAAGGAAGTGCGATTTGAAAAGAGCAAAGGAGCAAGCCCTGTGGCTCTCTGGGCAAGAACATCCCAAACAGGAAGTTGGCACGAAGGCCTTAAGATGGAGTGCACTTGACACGTATGAGGAAGAGTGACAGGCCCGTGTGACTGGGGCAGAGAAAGGATGAGAACAGCAGGAAGTGAAATCAGAGCCAAGAAGGGTTCGATTGTGTAGGGTCCTCCTGAGTCACAGGGAAAGGGCCGTGGCTTTCACTTCTGGGAAGATGGGAGATACTGGAAGGTTCTGAAGGAGTGACACGATGTGTCTTAGTTTTGTTTGTGTGGGTCTGTGTGTGGTGTTACTTTAGACAGTCTCACTATCTGACTTAGTTTTAAAAGAACTACTCCAGGGACCCACTGATGGCATAATAGTTACATCATTGGACCCCCGTGTAGTTGACCGTGGTTCAAGTCCTGGACCTGGCGGCTTAAAACTCACGCCAGGTGTGTGAGCCCAAAATCTCAAGAAAATGGACTGCCACATGGCCATCCTTCCTAGGGAGTGATTACTCGCTTTCTGTCTTTTTCTCTCTGGCGAACACATGTGCCGTATAGCAAAAGCCTCTCTTAAAAAGAAAAACGAAAACCTACTTCGACTGCACAGTATAGACTATGGAGGACCAAGGGAAGCAGGAAGACCAGAGGAACTTCAGGGCTACAACTCAGACAGAAGGTGACAGTGACCTTGGTCATGACTGAGATAGTGGGTATGGGTGGTAAAAATGGTCAGACATATTTTAAAGATGGAGCTGATGGTATTTGCCAGTGAAGTGGATTTCTCTTTGAACATCAAATCTCTTCTCCCAGATAGTGAGAGATAGCATGAGCTGTGACACCAGACTGCCTGAGTTCAAATCCCAGTTTTACCACTTATTAACTGTGTGACCTACAGGCATATTCATTTCTCAGTGCCTGTTTCCTTACTGGTGAAACATGGTGAATAAAATAATTACTTCATGAAGCTGACTTAAAAGATTAAATTAGTTAATACTGGGACCAGCAGTTAGCGTAATGGCTATGTCACTGGACTCCCATGTAGTGGACTGTGGTTCAAGTCCCAGACCCGGTGGCTTAAACTCACACCGGGCGCGTGTGCGTGCGTGCCCAAGATCCCGAGAGGAGAATGGAGGAGAAGGGATTGTGGCGTGGCCATCCCCCCTGGGGGGTGATTTCTCACTTCCTGTCTCTCTGTCTCTCTCTGTCTGTCTGGCGAGCGCACGCGTCCTATAGCAAAAACCTCTCAAAAAAAGAAAAAAAAAAGTTAATACTTGTAAAACACTTAGAACAGTATCTGACATACAGGGCTATGTGATTTTTGTTTTTGTTTTAAGATTGATTTTTTTATTATTATTATTTTAATTTGACCAGAGAGAGACAGAGAGCAGGAGAGAGGGAAAGTGAGAAAGCAAGCCACCAGGTCTGGGATTTGAACCGCCGTCAGCCATGTGGGAGTCCAGTGCCTTAGCCACCATACCACTTGCCGGCCCCCAGGGCTATGTAAGTGTTTAGAGGACAAACAAGTGTTTCTCAAGCCCTAGCCTAAGCTCTGAGTTATGAGTTGTAATATCTTCCTCCAGCATTTTCACAGATTGCAGATATGTATTAAAATGGTTATTTAACAAATGTATCTCTTCCTCACTACACTGAGAACTTCAAAAGGAAATAAAAAGACAGTTGTGTTCACTCTTCTATCTCTGATAATGAGAACAACTGCCTGGCTTATGGTCACATTCATGAGATGCTTACTGATTTGAGGAAGGAATGATCATACTTCACCATAACTATCTTTTTATATTTTATCTACTCTACCAGGGTATATTATTTTTTTATCTCTAGTATCTAGTACAGTTCTAAGCACAAAGTAGGTGCTCAATAAATGCTGAACTGAAACAGGAGTTCTAGAAACATTTTTTGTAATTATTATACTAGATCTATGATACCTGTTACCAATCTGAAGGGTATTCAGCAAAAATGAACAGTTGGCATGGACAAATAGGAAAAACCTGGGTGCAACCAACTTTTTTTTATCGCAACGTTTGAAATAATATTCTTTGGGAACCAGCAGTTAGCGTAATGGCTATGTCGCTGGACTCCCACATAGTTGACGGCGGTTCACGTCCCGGACCCGGTGGCTTAAAACTCACGCTGGGCGCGTGTGCGTGCGTGCCCAAGATCCCAAGAGGAGAATGGAGGAGAAGGGATTGCGGCGTGACCATCCCCCCTGGGGGGTGATTTCTCACTTTTTGTCTCTATGTTTCTCTCTGTCTGTCTGGTGAGCGCACGCTCCCTATAGCGAAAATCTCTCCAAAAAAAAAGAAAGAAATAATATTCTTTCAAGTACAAGGCAGTATAGCAACAAGGAACCGTTGCTGACTATGGAAACAGTGATCATAAAGACAGAGGTGGGCACCGACCGATGTACCTTCAAACTGTAAGTCATCTACAGCTGCCATCCAGCCAGTGGGTCTTCTCCCAATTATGAAGGAAGAATTTTGCAGGGGTCTAAAAGGAAAAAAATAAGTAAACTTAACAGGACAACAGAAAAAGATACCTGCAAACAAATCTTATTTCAGCATTACAACGGTACTGCTTTCCCTTGCGTTCTTTTCAGTGGGGTTATCTTGCCAGGTTTGTACAAAGATAACCACTAAGCATCGGGTATCATTACAACCGTTAAAAGAAGCTAACCCTGGAGCCCAGCTGCAAGTACTTGGGAGGCTGGAATGTGTGTGGGATGCCAGGTTGGATTCCAGGGCCAACCTGAACCCACCAGGTCGGTTTGTGTTATCCTATCAATAATTGGGAGGCTGGGGCAGGAGAATTTCAGTAACATGAGACTGTAGAAAATACCTATAGGGACCAGCAGGTGGTTAAGGTGCTGGACTCCCACATGGCCAACTGTGTTTCAAGTCCCAGACCCAGTGGCTTGAAACTTATGCCAGGCAAGTGTGTGTGCATGCCCCAAACCTCCAGAGGACAATGGAGAAGGGATTGTGGCATGGCCATCTCTCCTATGGAGGGACTTCTCCCTCTCTCTCTCTTCCCCCTGTGTGTGTGTGTCTCTGACAAACACATGTGCCCTATAGCAAAAATCTCTCTAAAGGAAAGAATTAACCTTTTAAAAGAATTTAGTTCTTTTAAAGAATTAAAAGGTCCCACCCAATTTCCCTCACTGTGTTAACGTTTAGGGACCAGGACCAGGTGCGGCCTGGAGGTGAAGGATGAGAAAGGGACGGCTGAGTTTTGAGAGCAGAGATGGGGACAGCAGAGAGCAAAGGCAGTGATTAAGCACAGAGGTTCTAGGGTCAGACAGACCTTGGTTTGATTCCCGATTGTGCTCCTTCTCTGGTGTGTGTGTGTTCCTTGGGGCCTCAGTTTCCTCATCTGTAAAATGGGCTCATAATGGTTCCTACTCACACGACGTGAGGGGTCATTAAGAGAAACAATGCGTGTAAGGTGCCAGGTGCAGAGCCAGGCAATTAGTGAGTGCTGGAGGGCCGGCGACCCTGCAGCCTAGGAATTCGCGAGGGAGAGCCAGTGTTTTAGTGCGAGGGCCGAGCCGCAGCGGCCCGGGCTGGCAGGAGATCTCGGGCCCCTCAGTCCCGAACCGGCCCCGCAGACCCGGCCGCCTCACCTCGCGAGGCTCGGCGTCTAGCCGGTCAGGGGAAGGTTCGGGCCTTGGATGTTCCACTCTGGTTCCGATCCAGCCGAGTTGCCGGAAGCCGGAGATCCGGGGGAGGGACTTCTCCGCCTCCTCCGGGTAGAGCTCCGCCTTCTTAAAGACACAGCAGCATCCAGAGAAAGACGCTCCCAGAGCCGTCAGCCGGCGGCGGCAGGCAGAGCCGATTCTCTCCCCCGCCCCTCCGGAGGGTGAGCCTCGGGGTCTTAAAGACACAGGCGCCCCGGGGGCGGGGAGGGGCGGCGGCGTGGTGGGGAGGGCTTTCTGCGCTCGCCTGGCTCTAGGGGGCGCAGGGAATTTTCAAGAGTTTGGGGCTTTCCTACTGTTTGTTTATCCCCTTTTCTTAGGGAAGTAGGAAATAGGATAATGAGAGACGACTGTGAAAAGAAAAACTAAGTCATCACATCCTCAAGGCCCCGGTTTCTTTGGGCTGTTAAGCTGGAACCCGAGAGGGAGAGCACGAGACGATGATACCCCGAGTTAGGAGTGGGCGATGGATGGAGGGAGGGCGAGGTGGGCTCATATGCGCATCGCAGTTAAGTGTGGCCGTTTGTTCCTTCGCTCCACTTATGCCCTTGTGGGAATGGACCCGTATTGGCCTCAGCTGACCTCTGTGATCACCGCAAGGCCCAGCAAACGGCGGTGAACTCTCCCTGAGCGAACCTGGTAAAACACGTCTTTCCCTGCCTCCAACTTTTGCCTGGTTCCAGAACTTGGGGGACCGTCTTATGTTCCAAAGGAAAGCCGGCCCTCTCCTAAGACTTATTTTTGCCTCCGGAGGCCCCTGGGCTTGGTACCACCGCAGTGCTCACTTCGAAGTGTGTGTGTCGCCCGTCTTTGCCAGCTTGTAAGCGCTTTACGGGCAGGGACTAGGAGAGTCTAGTCTCTGGGTTGGCAGTGCCCAGTCCTAGGCCACACTGAAGGCTGTTCAGGAGTGAACAAGTTCTTGCTGTCTGGAGCAGGCCCAATTTCGCAGCTCACTCAAGGTGAAATCTGACAATTCTGGCCTCACCACACTGGGCCCCTGTGGCCAATTGGAAAGACTTTACATCTGACTAATAATAAACCAATAAATGAAGTATATATTTGAACTGGCATCATGATCAGGCTTTGCATATTGTACATAAGGATTTCTAGTTCTCAGAACAATCCTACAAGCTTGGGGTGATTACTATCCTCATTTTATAAAGAGAAAGCTGAGGCTTATAATATGAACAGGGCACACTTTTGGTTTAATATATACCAGGAATGAATCTCAATTCACGAATTCAGATGTGCCAGTGTATCAGATGCCTCTTATGCACCCTTTCAGATTGTCTTAGTCTCATCTGCTGCTTATTTCACACCACTGATCTTAGTCCAGCTTCAGCAGGTGTCACTTGAGTGAGCCTCCCTCCCCTTAAGCCTTTGCCTTAAGCTTCTCTTGTGCATCAAAGCTTGCTTCTTGATGCCGTGGGGTCATGGGACCCGGTTGGAACCATTCAGCACCCAGAAATGTGCTGTTCAGAAGTGCAGGTGTAGAAGTGGCTAATGTCTCATGGTGCAAATCTTTGACTGATGGACCAATGAGTGGCAAACACATGCTTCTCTGCATTTCCCCTCCAATGGATGCCCTCAGACAGCTTTCAAACTGTCTTGCAGGCGGGACCAGCAGTTAGCATAATGGCTATGTTGCTGGACTCCCATGTAGTCGACCATGGTTCGAGTCCCAGACCTGGTGGCTTAAACTCACGCCGGGCGCGTGTACGTGCGTGCCCAAGATCCTGAGAGAAGAATGGAGGAGAAGGGATTGCGGCGTGGCCATCCGCCCTGGGGGGTGATTTCTCGCTTTCTGTCTCTCTCTGTCTTTCTGGTGAGCGCACACACCCTATAGCAAAAACCTCTCAAAACAAACAAACAAACAAACAAACGAAAAAAACAGTCTCGCAGGATCAAGCAACCAAATGACTTTTGAAGTGGCCAGTTTGATCATGCAATAGCTCTTCCCTTCCCTGTTTTCTAACTTCTATCCTTCACTCCTGATCCTTGGACTCACACTTTCCGACAAGCCACACAGATGAGAAACCTACACTAAGGCATGTTGATCAAAATTGTGGCCCTCAAAACTAAACCTCAAGTTGGCAATTTGGAACTGGGTTGCTTACCAGATGGCAACGACCCCATTGCTGATGATGGGCAGGGGCAGGGTGGGAGGGAGACAGTGGTGGCATCAGGGTTATTTACGCTTCTATCTATGGTCGATTGGGCTGAAATGCAGACGTCAAGGTATCGGGTTATCTAGTCACTATGACACTGGAACAATAAGAGGGCAATGATTATAAGGATTAGGGAATAGACTAGCTTTTTGTTCCTTTTTTTAAAAGTATTACTTTATTTAATTGTATTTATTATTGTTGTTGTTTTTATTATTATTTCATTTGACCAGACAGAGACTGAGACGGAGAGGAAAAGTGAGAAAACAAGCTGCCAGGTCCAGGACCCAGACCACAATCAGCTCCGTGGGAGTCTAACACCTTAACCACCACACCACCTGCCAGCCCCTGGACCCGCTTTCCTTAACCTGACTGGAAGTCTTGAAAAAAGGATAGCATGGGGCCAGCAGGTGGCATAGTGGTTACGGTGCTAGAGTCTCATGTGGCAAACTCCGGTTCAAGTCCCAGATCTGGTAGCCTGAAAACACAGGCACATGTGCATGTGGTGTGCCCAAAATCCTGAGAGGAGAATAGAGAAAAAAGGATTTCAGCATGGCCATCTCCCTGAGGCGTGATTTCTCATTTACTGTCTCATCGTCTCTGAGAAAGAAAGAAAAGAAGATAGTGTTAAAAGTGCCAACTGTTAAGACACTTTGTGAAAGCTAGAGAATCTCTATAGCAGCTTTAAAGGAGATTCTCTCTTTTTTTTTAGAGATTCTTGCTATAGGCACGTGCACTTGCGTGAGACAGAAAGCAAGAAATCACCCCCTGGAGAGATGGCCACACCTCAGTCCCTTCTCCTCCATTCTCCTCTCAAGTTTTTAGGCATGCACGCAAATGTGCCTGGCATGAGTTTCAAGCTGCCTGGCCTGGGATTTGAACCATGTGGGAGTCCAGTGCCTCAACTACCACACCACCTGTAGGCCCCTTAAAGATGATCCTTATTCATCTACTGCCTTGAAAAAGACTGGGCTGAAGGTCCATGATCTAATTGTAAGGGTGGCAAAGTTTTGAAGAACTGAATTCACAGCTTCTGTAGTCTCCATCAAAATGGGGGCGTTAACAGAAAGTGAGGGGGAACCTAAGAGCTGGGATGGAGATATTTGGGTGGAAAAGACTGAGACTCTCTCTTTGTCTTTCTTATAAAATCGGAATTTATTATTGCATGAGTACACATGAGAATGAGACAGCTAGTGAGAGAGCACCCTCAACAGAGTCTTGTCACACCTAGGGCCCCTTCCCCCAGCCCTCCAGTTCCTTCTGATCAGGAGCACCCACACACATGCACCTCTCGCATGTTTTCAGGTTGACCAGTGGTCGGCCCTACGGCTTCCAGGCTTACAGGACACGGGACACGTGCCTTACCGCTGCACCACAGCGGTGGGCTGTCCAAGGCTTGACCATCCTCTGCTTCCACCTTCCCTTGGATGTGCCATCATGGCAGAACTAAGCCCCTCTCCTTTGCCAAAGGAAGTCATACTCCTCTTACTTAGGGACGCTATACTGACACCCTGCACGTTGCTTCATACCAGGGGACCGATTTCATTGTAATGACATGCAGCAGGGACACATGACCATGGGATCCACTGGTCTTATCACATTACAGAGGTAGCCAGTCTAATAGAAAGACGGAATGGTTTGTTAAAGGCACGGCTAAGGCTCCAGCTTGGGGAAAACACTCAAGGGGATTGGAAAACTGTCCTCCAGCATGTAGTACATGCAGTGAACAAATGGCTCATAAATTATTGATGATGGTGCTTTGTTCTAAACACCTAGCATACGTGGATCTGCAAACCGAGAGACAGCAACTCCTACTATCACGTCCAGGGTTAGTGCAATTTATACTTTCTACCTCATGCTTTTTTTAATAAAGAATTATTTTATTTAACTTTATTTATTTTAATTTGACCAAAGAGAGACAGCATGAGTGAGAGAGAGAGAGAGAGAAAGTGAGAAATCAAGTCGCCGGGTCTGGGACTCAAACCGCAGTTGGCCATGTGGGAGTCCAGTACCCCCAACCACCACACCACCTGCTGGCCCCAACCACCTCATACATTTAAGTTCTACTTGGTTAGAGAGTCTGGTTCCCAGGAAGGGATAGGGGGAGAGAGAACACTTCCACTCCACTAACAGTTTCACTGAATTGAAAGCTGTAACTGCCACCTAGGCATTTTTGGCTCCTCATGCCAGCACACCAACAGGTAAAGAAAGGACTGCTACATGGTGAAGATAATCTACCCCATGGAGAAGTTGGGAGGAGGGGTCAGCAGAGGGCATAGTGGTTACGTTGTTGGACTCTCACGTGGCCGACGGTGGTTCAACTCTCAGATCCAGTGTCTTAAAACTCATGCCAGGCACGTGTGTGTGTGTGTGTGTGTGTGTGTGTGTGTGTGTGTCTCCAAGATCCCAGGAGGAAAAGGTATTGTGGCATGGCCATTCCCCCCGGGGGGTGATTTCTCACTTTCCCTCTCACTGTCTCTTTCTCTGTCTCTAGCAAGCACATGTGCCCTAAGCAAAAACTTCTTTAAAAAAAAAAAAAAAGGAAGAAGAGAAAAGAAAAGAAATTGGGAGGATCATATCTGGAATTTAGGGGATGGACTGGGCAACTCTTGGGACTTTCACACTTGTTGATGATGATAAATGGCCAATTGCTGCAACCGTAGTCTAAGAAGGGCTTCTAGGGGCTCAGATGCTCAGGAATCATGGTCTAGATCAATCCAAAGTGCTGGCTGAGGGTGGAGGAAATCTAGTTCAGGAAGTGAAGGTGGAAATGATGCTTAGAATTTTGGCCTTGATACACCTTGCATCAGCAGAGAATAGTTTGTTTGAAACAGCCCTTTTATACAGTTCTTTGCAAACTGAGGCTGACCTCTGCCATGAAAGGGACTTTGAGAAGTTAGACTTGTTCCCACCCTAATCTTAGGAAAACAGTGAGGAGAATATATGTGTGTATACACGTAATGTAAAAACATATGAAGATAATGTAAAAATGCATGACGGTATACATGTAAATATATTCGGTCATCAGAAAAGTCATGATGTATTTTTCTGTTTTTCTATGTAAAAAGGCATCATGACTTTTCCAACGACCCAATATATGTAAGTCTTCCTGTATTTTTACGTTTTTATATCCTTCTCATCAGGATCCTGGGCACACGTGCACCATTTCAAGGAAATACCCACATCTGCACCTTCATTTCTCAAATTTCTTCTTTACTTTCCAGTTCAAAGAATATTTTCCTAGCTTAACTCTTATTCACAAATCTTCTTCCTGCCTGTTCTCCTAAGGGAGAACCAAATGGAGACTCTCTGAAGTCTCCATTTTTCTCCACATTTAGCTGCTTCCCTTCCCTAGGCAACCCCTTCAATTAATTAAAAAACAAGTGTCTAGTGTGAGGATACACATGGGGATGGGGAAGCAGGTGTTTGGTCCTGGTAGCCCGATCTGATGAAAGCCTGAGAGAAGCATTGTAGCTGGAGTTCAGAAAAAAGGAAGGAGACCAGGATTCTAAGCAGCTCTAGCAACTGCGCTGAGCTGCCCCCGAAATAGTCAAACACTTTTCCAACGAATTCATTCTTTCTCCATTAATCTACAGTGTCATCTCCATACATATTTCAAATAAGATAGACTGATGGCTAAAGAATCTATCTTTTTAGTTAGCTCTCTATTCTCCTCTGTGTCACCGCCATGCTATTTTTTAACTATTGTGGCTTTATTGTATTAATATTTCCTCATGCTCTTCTTTTTCAGTAACGGCTTAGCTTTCTGTCTTTGTTCTTTTATGTAACTTTGAGATGCTTTTGTTGAATTCCTGCTGGAATTTATTTGGCAACACATGGATCAATCTGAGGATAACTGGGGCCAGATAGTGGTTCAGTGGTAAGGCATCTGGGCCCACCTGGGGAGGTCCTGGGTTTGTGTCCTGGGTCATCCCTGTATACACCAAATATGCACACTTACCTGTAACCAGAGCTGGTTGAGGCTGAGAAGGAATTAACAGTGAGGACCCTGTTGGGGTGCCTGTCCTCTTCTTCTCTCCCTCAAGATATAAATATGCTTTTAAAAAAATGGGAATAACTGGAACCAGCAGTTAGTGTAATGGCTATGTCGCTGGACTCCCACGTAGTCGACCTCGATTTGTGTCCCGGACCCAGTAGCTTAAACTCACGCTGGGCACGTGTGCATGCGTGCCCAAGATCCCAAGAGGAGAAAGGAGGAGAAGGGATTGTGGTGTGGCCATCTTCCCTGGGGGGGGGGGGGGGTGATTTCTTGCTTTCTATCTCTGTCTCTGTCTGTCTTTCTGGCGAGCACATGCGCCCTATAGCAAAAACCTCTCAAAAAAAATGGGAATAACTGAGATGTTTAAGTAGACACTATATTCATGGTATGTGTGATCAACCACCCAGAAAGGGCCTAGACACAAGAGTACACGTTCCTGTTGCCAATGCAAATTGAGTCACCAGGAAAACTTTCCTGACACTCTATCACCACATTATTAAAGCCTTGTTTTATATAGTTCTTTCACCTAGCACATCGTGTCTGGATTACAATAAAAATAAATCACGAGGCATGTTGAAAGGCAAAACAAGTACTTTAAAGAGGTAGAGCAAACATCAGAATGAGAGTCAGGCATGGCAGGAATGTCTAAATCATCAGATCAGGATTTTTAAAAGTTTATTTTTATTTAACTTTATTTCTTATTATTACTTTTAAATTTGACCAGAGAGAGTCAGAGGGAAAGAGGGAAAGTGAGAAAGCAAGCCATCAGGTCATCAGGTCTGGGACTTGAAACGCAGTCAATCATATGGGAGTCCAGTGCCTTAATCACCACGCCACCTGCTGGCCCCAGACAGGAATTTTAAAACAACTATAATGGATGGCTCCTGCGAAGTAGTCATTTCAGGGTAAAAGAGAAATGAAGATTTCCTACTGATAATTCAGCCTCCAGCAATCAAGATAGCGTGGCAGGAGAGGCAAGGCCTTCAGCAGAAGATTCCTAATGGCTCCTGCGAAGTAGTCATTTCAGGGTAAGAGAGAAATGAAGAGTTCCTACTGATAATTCAGCCTCCAGCAAACAAGCTAGTGTGATGACTAGGAATCACCGCAGGACCACAAGAAATATGGGAAAGCAAGAAATTACCTCTCCTCCAAGGGAAAAGAATAACTCCTCTTCATCCACAAGCTGTTCAATGGAAATCATGGAAATGTCAGATAAAGAATTTAGAACATTCATAATGGCAAAGCTAACAGAGATGGAAGAGAAGAGAGACAATGAACTGCAGAAGAGAAAAGAGAAAGAAGTTGATGAGTTCCCAGAGGTGAGGAAATTCTTACAAGATCTAAAAGAGGAATTACATACTTTAAAAAAGAATCAAACGGAACTGTTACAGATGAAGGCTATAATACAGGAAGTCAAAAGCTCCCTTGAAAGTATTAAAAGCAGATCAGGGACCAGCAGTTAGCGTAATGGCTATGTCGCTGGACTCCCACGTAGTCGACCGCGGTTCGAGTCCCGGACCCGGCGGCTTAAACTCACGCCGGGCGCGTGTGCGTGCGTGCCCAAGATCCCGAGAGGAGAACGGAGGAGAAGGGATTGCGGCGTGGCCATCCCCCCTGGGGGGTGATTTCCTGCTTTCTATCTCTCTGTCTCTCTCTGTCTGTCTGGCGAGCGCACGCGCCCTATAGCAAAAACCTCTCCAAAAAAAAAAAAAAAAGCAGATCAGATCATACAGAAAATAGAATCTCAGATGTAGAAGAG
The DNA here is from genome assembly GCA_026018925.1 of Tupaia tana. Lineage (NCBI taxonomy): Eukaryota > Metazoa > Chordata > Mammalia > Scandentia > Tupaiidae > Tupaia > Tupaia tana. Next base: position 24,794,924 of record JAKSZU010000004.1, read on the forward strand.
AAAATTGCTGGCCTATAAAAGTCCACCACGAAGACTGAGAAAAATGCCCAAAAATTTGAGAATAATATACGAGAAGTACTAGACATCATCAAACGTCCAAACATCCAGATAATTGGCATCCCAGAAGGCAAAGAGACTCATAAGGGCATTGATAATCTATTCCATGAAATCCTGCAAGAAAACTTTCCAAACATAGAGAGGCACTCAAAGATCCAGTCCCAAGAAATACAAAGGACCCCAAATAGAATCAACCCAAGAAGATCTTCTCCAAGACACATTATAGTCAGGTTGACCAAAACCACAGACAAAGACAAGATACTAAGATTGGCAGGAGAAAAACATCAAGTTACCTACAAAGGATATCCCATCAGGCTAACGGTAGACCTCTCATAGGAAACAATGCAAATGAGGAAAGAATGGGAAAATATATTCAAAGTGTTAAGAGAAAAGCAATTTCAGCCAAGAATACTGTAAGATTATCTTTCATGTGGGAAGAAAAGACAAGAACATTCTCAGATAAACAAAACCTGAAAGAATTTACCAGCACCAGACCAGATCTCCAAGAAGTTCTCAAGGGAGTGCTGTATCAGGAAAATTAAATGTAGCCACACAGAAATAAGAGTTCAAAAACTAAGAGAGTGGCCAACTTAATCATAGGAACAAGTCTGGAGTTGAATATTATGTCCCAGAATTTAATCAGGAAAATTGAACCACAACAGAAGATACATGAGACTGAATTGGTGAAGTATAATTTTATGACTTTTGATTAAAATATTGCTGATTTTCTTGTAGATTTTGTTATCTGGTTGTAAGGATTTGTGTCCTGTCTTGAGATATGGATAGGTTCATGCACTTACCATGTGAATAGAATCCTAACCTGTTTCCTGACTTTAAGCAAAGTTCCTCAGCATTTCTTTGATTTAAGTTAAAACTGGTTTTCTTAATAGTACCAAGTGAACTTGCTATTGAAAGTAGTTAGATTATTTAAGAAATTGTGTGAGCAATACAATGTGGGGGGGAAAGGAATGGAAGACAACTGTAGACACCAGAGATAGTGTGAGAAGAAGGTGGGAAAGGACAGAAGGTCAGAAATAGGGGGTAAAAAAAAATTCTAGAAACTAGAAATGAAAATTTTTTTTATAATAATATGCACGATTAAGCTACCATGCAGTATATTCTAGATGGGAAATCACATTTTGTATGCTGTGACGATGCTTAGGGAACGAATGTAAATTAAGTTAAAAAAAGTTTCAGAAAAAAACCTAAAATTGTTTTTCTTGAAATTAAAGAAAAATGCATTAAAAATACCCATTCGATGCCTGCAGTAAGATATATAGCCCCAGCTAGGTGCTACTTTATAGGATGTTCATTCTACTCACTGAGGCTTATGCCTAAAGTTGGACTTGTATTCATGGAAATGTATATATCAGCTGTGCTTGCTATGAAAATATTTAGATTAATTAAGATCCTCAGTGACTGGGAACCAGCAGTTAGCGTAATGGCTATGTCGCTGGACTCCCACGTAGTCGACCGCGGTTCGCATCTTGGACCCGGTGGCTTACAACTCACGTCGGGCGCGTGTGCGTGCGTGCCCAAGATCCCGAGAGGAGAATGGAGGAGAAGGGATTGCGGCGTGACCATCCCCCCTGGGGGGTGATTTCTTTCTTTCTGTCTCTATGTCTCTCTCTGTCTGTCTGGCGAGCGCACACGCCCTATAGCGAAAAACCTCTCCAAAAAAAAAAAAAAAAGATCCTCAGTGACTTAATAAAATGTGGTGGTGGTGGGGGAAGTATAGAAAGCAAACATAGATACCAGAGACAGTGTGGGAGGAGAGTGGGAGATAGACGAGGGTAAGAGATAGGGAATCAAGGATGGGGAAAAAAAAAAGCAAAACATGCAGGAAACAAGAAATGGAAAATTATTTGTTGACGATAACATGTATGTTGATGTGCTTGATTGAGCCAATATACAGTGTACTCTGGATGGAAAATCTCACTTTATATGCTGTAATGATGTACAGTGAATGAATGTAAATAAATAAATTTAATAAAAAAACAACTATAATGAATACACCAAGGGATCCAACAGATGAAGTAGACAACACGCAAGAATAGATGAGTACTGTAAGCAGAGACTTAGAGACTCTAAGAAAGGATCAAGAAGGAATGCTAGAGATGAAAATGTGTACTAGAAGCTAACAAGACCTTTGATGGGCTCATTAGTAAACTGCACACACTAGAGGAAAGAATCTCTGAGCTTGAGACTATGTCATAGAAATTTTCAAAGTTGGGACCAGCAGTTGGCATAATGGCTATGTTGCTGGACTCCCATATAGTCGACCATGGTTCGAGTCCCGAATCCGGCGGCTTAAACTCACGCCGGGTGTGTGTACGTGTGTGTCCAAGATCCCAAGAAGAGAATGGAGGAGAGGAGATTGCAGCATGGCCACTCCCCCCCCCCACTGGGGAATGATTTCTTGTTTTCTGTCTCTCTGTCTCTCTCTTTCTGGTGAGGGCACGTGCCCTATAGCAAAAAGCTCTCCAAAAAAAAAAAAAAAAAAAAAAAAAAAGTTCAAAGTCAAAATTATACAGGAAGAAGTACTTAAAAAGCACAATAGAATATCTAAGATCAGTGGGATTTGAGTGTAATGTATGTGTACACATAACAGAAAAAGAAACAGAGGAAAAAATAGAAGAAATATTTGAAATAATAACAGAATTTTTCTGACAAATTAATGTCAGATGAAAAACCGCAGATCCAGGTATTTCATAGAATACCAAGCAGAATAAATGCAACAAACAAAATTTTAAAAAATCAATCTATAACTTCTAGGCATGTCATATTCAAACTCTAGAATATCTAAGAAAAAGAAAAATACTGACAAAAGCCAAAGGGGAAAACACAATTTATCTATAGCAGTGCAAAAATCGGTTTTAGAAATCTGTCAAGCTGGTGACACAGTTGGTGTGAAACAGAGCTGCAGTGCTGGAAGCCACGTGGCTGACTGTGGGTTTGGACCCCTAGGTCGGCTTGAAAATATACCATGCACACGGGCTCATGGCCCTGATGAGCTGGAGGGTTGGGGAAGGGGAATCATGGCATAATGAGATCTTTTCTTTTTCTTTTTTTTGAGAGTTTTTGTTTGTTTGTTTGTTTGTTTTTTGCTATAGGGCGCATGCACTCGCCAGAAAGACAGAGGGAGACAGAGAGACAGAAAGCAGGAAATCACCCCCCAGGGGGGATGGCCACGCCACAATCCCTTCTCCTCCATTCTCCTCTCAGGATCTTGGGCATGCACGCACACGTGCCCGGCGTGAGTTTAAGCCACCGGGTCCGGGACTCGAACTGCGGTTGACTACATGGGAGTCCAGCGACATAGCCATTACGCTAACTGCTGGTCCCCTAATGAGATCTTTTTGAGGGTGCTTCTGTCTCTCTGTTTCTCTCTCCCTCTTTCTCTCATGCATGTACACATTCTATTGTGACTAAAATAAATAAACTTTACAAAAAGGAAGAGCATTAAAGAAAAAGTAAAGGCAATATAAAAACTTTTGTTCGAAATAGGAATAATAACAATGATGTGTTTGAATATAATGCTCAATATGTATACACATATATGTTCATGCATAAGTGAAAGGAACGACAGCTATAATGTAAAAAGAGGGATTAGGAAAATTTTGTTCTTGAGGCACTTGCACTATTTGTGAAGCCATACAGTATTATTTGAAAGTGGACTTGTAAATGTCTATTGCAAACTCTAGAGCAACCACTAGAAAGACTTTAAAAGAATATAACTGATATGCTAAGAAAGGAGAGAACACAGATTTGAATAAAATGCTCAGTTAAAATCATAAAAGGTAGAAAAAGAGTAGAAGACAACAGTAAGAAAAAGGAACAAGGGCAGTGAATAGAAAAGAGTAACAAATGTGTTAGATAATAATCCAACTATATCAGTAATCACTTCAAACCTCAACATTCCATTATACATACATCAATTAAAAACAGAGATTGTCGGGCCAGCAGGTGGTGAGGTGGTTAAGGAAGCAGGACTCCTACATGGCTGACAACAGTTCGAGGCCTGGACCTGGTGGTTTGAAAACATGCCGGGTGTGTGTACATGCATGCCTAAAATCCCAAGAGAAGAGTAGAGGAGCAGCGATTACAGCGTGGCCACCCCTCCTGAGGGGTGATTTCTCACTTTCCCTCTTTCTGTCTGTCACCGTCACTCTCCTCTCTGGTGATTGCATGTGCTCTATGGCAAAAACCTAAAAGCAAAAACAGATTGTGAGGATTGACCAAAAAACAAGTCCCAACTATATACTGTCTACAAGAAACTCCCTTTAAATATAAAAATACTTACAGATGAAAAGGAATAGAGAAAGATATATTATGCTACAGTGATCAAAAGAAGCAGGAGTGGCTATATTACTTCAGATGGAGCAGACTTCAGATCAAGGAAAGTAGATTTAAGAAGGATCATTACATAATTTTCTAAGATGACATAGAAATCCTTAACATTTATGTGCCTTACAACAGTGTCAAAATACACAAGGCAGGGACCAGAAGTTGGCGTAATGGCTATGTCGCTGGACTCCCATGTAGTTGACTGCGGTTCCAGTCTTGGACCCGTTGGCTTAAACTCACGCCAGGAATGTGTGTGTGTGTGCCCAAGACCCCCAAAGGAGAATGGAGGAGAAGGGATTGTGGCGTGGCCATGCCCCCTAGGGTGGTGATTTCTCACTTTCTGTCTCTCTGTTTCTCTCTGTCTTTCTGGCGAGCGTACATGCCCTATTGCAAAAAACCTCTTAAAAAAAAAAAAAACACAAAAAACATGAGGCAAAAACTGATGGAACCACAAAAAGAAAGAGATAAATTCACTATGGTAGTTGGAAATTCAACACCTTCCTAACTACTATGGACAGATTCAGCAGGCAGAAAATCAGAAAGGACAGACTAGACCTCAAGAGCACCATCAATCAACTGACTATAACGGATATCTACAGACCTCTTTATCCAACAATAGCGGATATACATTCTTCTCGAGATCACGTGGAACATTCGCCAAGCTATCTTGATGACACATGGGCCATAAAACTCACCTTATCTTATCTTATGGCCAAATTTGGGCCATAAAACACACCTTAACAAATGAAAAAGAATAGAAATCATACAATGTGTGATCTTAGAGAATCAAACTGGAAGTCAGTAACAGGAAGGTAGCGGGGAAATCCCCAAATACTTAGATATTAAACACACTTCTAAATAACACAAGTTAAAATAAACAAACGTTTGAAAAACCAAGAAAACAAAATAAACAAACAAAAAAAAACCCTCAAGCACCAGTGAATGGCATGGTGGTCATAGTGGCTGGATCCCACATGGTCCACTGCACAGTTCGGGTCCCAGAACCAGTGGCTTGAAAACCATGCGAGGCATGTGTGTGTACATGCCCAAAATCCCAAAAGGAGGGAGAAGTGGAGGAGAAAAAGCACTCTATTGGGGGGGAGGGGTGCTTTCCCACTTTCCCTGTCTCTCTCCCTCATTCTGATGAGTACATGCACTGAGCCCTCTGACAAATTTAAAAAAGACAAAAACAAAACAAAACAAAACAAAAAAACCCTCAGGCCAGCAGGTGGCACAATGGTTAAGGCACTGGATTCTCACATGGCTGACCAGTATGAGTCCCAGACCTGGCAACTTGGTTTCTCACTTTCTCTCTGTCCCTCCTCTCTCTCACTCTCTTTCTCTCTGGTGAGTGCATGAGCACATGCACTCTATAGCAAATTTAAAAAATAATAATAAATAAATAAAATTAAATAGAAGATAATTATTTTAAAAAATGTACAAAGAACATTTGGGATATGACACTAAAAGCAGAAGACCAGGACCAACAGGTGATGTAACAATTATGTTGCTGGACTCCCATATAGTTGACAGTGGTTCACGTACCGGACCAGGTGGCTTAAGACTCATGCTGGGAATGTGTGTGTGTGCCCAAAATCCCTAGAAGAGAATGGAGGAGAAGGGACTGAGGGTGGCCATCCCCCTGGGGAGTGATTTCTCTCTCTCTGTCTCTCCGCCTCTCTGGCGAACACACACGTCCTATAGCAACAATCTCTCTCTCTAAAAAAACAGAATACTATTTATATTGGCATTCAAAAATGAAATGCTTAGGTATAAATCTAACAAAATATGTATAAGGTCTACAGGGGAAAAGTACAAGACGCTGATGAAAGAAATCAAAGAACTTCTAAAATGGAAATATATTCATGTCCGTAGATAGAAAGACATATTATTGGAAGATGTCAGTTCTTCCCAATGTGATCTATATATTCAACAGAATTCAGTAAGCTATTTTTTGGATATCAACAAACCAGTTTTAAAGTTTATATGGAGACAAAGGACCTACAAGAGTCAACACCATAATTAAAGAGAAGAATGAAATCAGAAAATTGACACTACCCAACGTCAAGACTTACTAAAAAGTGGCTATAAAGTAATCAAGACAAAGGTATTGGTGACAGAATAGACTAGCAGATTAGTGGAACAAAATAGAGTCCAGAAATTGAACCACATAAATACATCAACTGATCTTTGACAAAGGAGTAAAGGCAATACAATGGAAAAAGACAGGGTCCAGCCAGTGGTGTGGTGGTTAAAGTGACTGGATTCCAGATGGCTGACTGTGTGGCTCAAGTCCCAGACACAGCAGCTTGAAACACAGGCTGGGTGCATGTGCATGTGTAGGTGTGCCCAAAATCCCAAAAGAAGAAATGAAAGAGGAGGGATTGTGACATGACCATCCCCATGAGGTGGTTGCTTTTTCACTTTTTTTCTCTCCACAAGCTCACATGTCCTCTAGTAAATTAAAAAAAAAAAGATGGTCTCTGAACAAATAGTACTGGAACAAGTGGATATCCCCATACCAAATAATAATAATAATAATAATCTAGATGTAAAGATTACACTTCTCACAAATATTTGATCTAAATGAATTAAAGACCTAAAGGTAGAACACAAAACCATAAAATTCCTAGAAGAAAATCTAAATGACCATAGGTTTGGTAATAAATTTTCCATATTTAACACCAAAGGCATGTTCCATTAAAGAAATGATTGATAAACTAGATATCACTAAGATTAAAAACTTATCTCCAAAAGACAGTATCAAGAGGATCAAAGGGGCAGCCTATGGCATGGTGGTTAAGTTGGTTCGATTCCACGTGGTCAACTACACAGACTGAGTTCTGCAGCCAGAAGCTTGAGACACATTTTGGGCACATGTATGTGCATACCCAAAATCCTGGAAGGAGGGAGAAATGGAGGAGAGAGGATTGTGGCATGACCATTCCCCATTGGGTACAGTCTCACTTTCCCTCTCTGTTTCCTCCAGTGAGCACATGTGCTCTCTGGCAAAATTTTTAAAAATAAATAAATAAAGAGAATGAGCAAATAAGCTACAGAAAGGGGAAAAAGGTTAACAATAGATAGATGTAATAGACTATTATCCAAAATATACAGAGAGCCCTTAAAACTCAACAGTAAGAAAATGGATAAAACTGGGCCAGTAGGTGGCATAGTGGTTGAAGCATTGAACTCCCATATGGTTGACCACAGTTTGATTTCTGGACTCTGTGGCTTGAAATTCATACTGGGGGTGTGTACATGCGTGCCCAAAAGCCTGAGAGGAGAATGGAGGAGAAAGAATTATGGCATGGCCATTCCCCTTGGGGGTGGGGAGAACTTCTAACTTTCTCTCTGGCAAGCACACGTATCCTATAGCAAAAAAAAAAAAAAATCTCTCTCTAAAAAAATAAATAAATAAAAAATAAAAGAGGAAAGAAAGGAGAAAGAAAATAGATAAAAGGAAGGTCATTTCACCAAAAAAAAAAATGTACACATGACAAATAACTATATAAAAGATAGTCATTATTGGGACCAGCAGTTAGCGTAATGGCTATGTCGCTGAACTCCCATGTAGTCAACTGCGGTTCGACTCCCAGACCAAGTGGCTTTAAACTCACACTGGGCGCGTGTGTGTGCACGCCCAAGATCCCAAGGAGACTGGAGGAGAAGGGATTGCGGTGTGGCCATCCCCCTGGGGGCTGATTTCTTGCTTTCTGTCTCTCTGTTTCTCTTTGTCTGTCTTTCCGGCGAGTGCATGTGCACTGTAGCAAAAAAACCTCTCCCCCCCCCAAAAAAAAAGATAGTCACTATTGTGTCACTAGGGAATGCAAATTAAAATGAGATACTACTACATACATATTAGAATAGCAAAAAAAATTCAAAATACTGATAATATGAAATGCTGGTGAAGATGTAGAGCAACAGAAACTCTAATTCATCGTTGGTTAGAAAATAAAATGGTACAGCCACTTTGGAAGATGGTGTGGCAGTTTCTTTCTTTCTTTTTTTTTTTGGAGAGGTTTTTGCTATAGGGTGCGTGCGCTCCCCAGAAAGACAGAGAGAGACAGAGAGACAGAAAGTGAGAAATCACCCCCTCCACCCCCACCCCCCCCCACCCCCCCCCAGTGGGGATGGCCACACTGCAATCCCTCCTCCTTCATTCTCCTCTTGGGATCTTGAGTATGCACACACATGCGCCCCGCGTGAGTTTAAGCCACTGGGTCTGGGACTCGAACTGTGGTCGACTACATGGGAGTCCAGCAACATAGCCATTATGCCAACTGCTGGTCCCAACAATTTCTTTCTTTATTTAAAAATATTTTTTTCTTTAACTTTATTTATTTATTTATATTTTTAATTTGAGCAGAGAGGGACAGAGAGAGAGAGAGCAAAAGTGAAAAAGTAAGCTGCCAGGTCTGGGACTTGAACCATGGTCAGTCATGTGGGAGTCCAGCACTCTTACCCACACCACCTGCCGGCCCCAGGCAGTTTCTTATAAAACTAAACATTTTCTTATTGTACAATTCTGAAATTGTATTTATTGAAATAGGTTAAAAACTTATATCCATACAAACATTGGCATAAAGATGTTTATAGCAGTTTTGTTCATAATTGCCAAAACTTGGGAACAACAAAGATGTCTTCAGTAGGCGAATGAATAAACTGTAGTACATCTAGAAAATGGAAAGTCATTCAGCATGAAAAAGAAATGAACTATCAAGCCATGAAAAGACATAGAGAAAATATAAATACATATTACCAAATTTTTTAAAAAGCCTATCTGGGGACCAGCAGATGGCTTAATGGCTACATTGCTGGACTCCCACGTAGTCGACTGGGGTTCAAGTCCCGGACCTGGTGGCTTAAACTCACACAGGTACGTATACGTGTGTGCCCAAGATCCTGAGAGGAGAATGGAGGAGAAGGGATTGCGGTGTGGCCATCCCCCCGGGGTGATTTCTCACTTTCTGTCTCTCTCTGTCTTTCTGGCGAGTGCACGTACCCTATAGCAAAAATCTCTCAAAAAAAAAAAAAAAAAAAGCCAATCTGAAAAGGCTACATTCTATATGATTCCAACTAGATGACATTCCGGAAAAGGCAAAACTCAGGGACAGTAAACAATCAATGGTCAATAGGAGATTGAGGTTTTGGGGAAGGAATGACTATGTGGAACACAGGATTTTTAGGGCAGTGAAACTATTGGGTTGTTGGAAAAGCCATGATGCATCTTTGCATAGAAAAAATACGTCTTAGGACCAGCAGATGGCGTAATGGTTATGTTGCTGGACTCCTACATAGTAGACCATGGTTCAAGTCCCAGACGTGGCAGCTTAAAATTCACTCTGGGAGTATGTGCATGTGTGCCCCCCAAAAATTCCTTGAAAAGAATGGAGGAGAAGGGATTATGGCGTGGCCATCCACCTGGGGAGTGACTTTTCGCTTTCTGTCCTTTGGTGAGTGCACGCGGCCTATAATAAAAAAATCTCTTTAAAAAAAAAAAAAAGGGAAGAAAAAGAAACATAGGTCATGGCTTTTCCAACAATCCAATGTGTGACAGTCTAATGATGGAAACAGGTCGTTATACATTTGCCCAAATCCATACAGCATACACCACCAGAAGTGTTCCCCAATATAACAGTGCACTTTGGGGTAATGATGTGTCAATGTAGGTTCATCAAGTGGAACAAATGTGTCCCTCTAGTGCCAGGTGTTAGTAGTGGGGGTGGTTGTTGCCGCAGGAGCATGGGGGACATGGGAACTCCCTGTACTTTCTGCTCAATTTCGCTGTGAATCTAAAAGTGCTCTTAAAAAAAAATCTATTAAAGAATAAGAACTCGCGTGACCCAGGGATCAAGGCAAACAGAGGCTCTGCGCACCTGAGGGTTGTTACTGCTTGAAGAGGCAGGCTCTGTACTTCACGGGCACAGTACGTGGCGTTTGTGGTGAGGCGTTCAGAAATATTGTCTTTGGAGCTGTTCTGTTCCTTCCTAAATTCAGTTTATGTGGTAGAGGCTACCGACATCTTTTTGGAAGTGGCAGTCAGCTTTCACGTCACCCTTCCCTCTGTGACCTGACACTCAGGTGTTCAGGTATGTAAATGCCTCAGGATAGAGTTCCGTGTGCCAACACCTTAGCTTTCGTTGGGCCACTTCCCCTCTCTGAGCTTCGGCTTCCTCGCATAAAAAAAGAAAGTGGTTTTAATGTGTACTAAAATACTTTCCAACACTGAGTTTCTGTGATTTTTCTTTCAGTTTCTCCAACAAGCCATACTTGGCTTCTAGGCCTTTGGTCATGCAGATTTCTTCCACCAGAATCACTGTTCCCACTTGGCCTGGCTAACTGTTTGCAGTCTTTCTGGTTTCAGCACAGACATGGCTTCTTCAGGGATGTTCTCCTGAACTCTCTACAAGAAGTAGCTGTGCCCTTTTTTCCAAGCTCCCCTAACATCCCCACATACCTTCCTTCACTGTACTGACCACCCTAAGGAGTCATTTTTGTCTGTCTCTTCGCTGCACTAGGCGTGCGCTATGACTTCCTTGAGACTAGATAGCGTGTTTTATTATTTTTTAAAATCAGTCAATCAATTAATTGTTTTTTAAAGAATTATTTAACTTTATTTATTTATTTACTTATTTAAATTTGACCAGAGAGGCACAGAGTGAGAGAGAGAGGGAAAGTGAGAAAGCAAGCTGCCAGGTCTCGGACTCGAATGGCGGTCAGCCATGTGGAAGTCTAGTGCCCTTAACCACCACGCCACTTGCCAGACCCTAATTAATTTTTTTTTTAATTTAACTTTATTTATTCATTCATTTATTTTTAATTTGACCAGAGAGACACACAGAGACAGAGAGAGAGAGAGAGAAGGTGAGAAAGCAAGCCAACAGGTCCAGGACTTGAACCGTGGTCAGCCATGTGGGAGCATCCAGCGCCTTAACCACCACGCCACCTGCTGGTCCCCCTAATTAATTTTTTTAAGAGAGATTTTTGCTTACGCTTGCCAGAGACATACATACAACATACACAAGATCAGGAGCACTTGAGAGGGAGAAAGTGAGAAACCACCCCCAAGGGGAATGGCCATGCTGCAATCTCTTCTCCATTCTCCTCTCGGAATTTTGGGCACGCTCGCACACAGCCCCAACATGAGTTTCAAGTCACTGAGTCAGGACCCAAACCACGGTTGGCCATGTTGGGAATCCAGCGCCTCAACCAGTATGCCACCTGCTTTATTTATCACTTCTCTCCCTGTGCTTATGGGAGTCGCAGACCCCAATTTCCCTGGGGACAGCTTCAGCTCTGTCTCTCCCACAGGAGGTTCCAGATCCATAGTCCAAGGGGGGACTCTGCATCCAGAAATATTCAACCACCATCTGGAAGCTGTGAGTGGACATCTTTCATTTGAAAAAGAACAATTTATATTATTGACAGCAGAATGAACATTAGAATCTATTCTCTTGCAATAGATTTTTTAACACGGTCCCTTTAAGTGTGACCTTTTAAAGTATTTGTTTTTAAAAATTAATCAGAGGGAGCATTTAAGACCTGGAATCTCCCAATTTAAGAATCTCTCAAAAGCTGGGGCAAAGAATCTGAGATGATAATGATTAGAACAGACCTTTGTGCACCTGGCATGGAATTTTCCATTTTATTGACAGGAAGGCAAACACCTTCTAGCTGGCACCTTCCTCTTGTCTGGGGTTGGCTGCTCCCACCCTGCACCTTTGTTCGGCTCCACCCAGTGTCTCCTGGCTGCCGACTCTCTGCCCATCGGCCTCAGAGTCGGTGCTGGCTGTGCCGTGGTGCCCAGATGGGGCTGCCCCGGGCAGGGCTATGGCTGAAGAGGCTCTGGGTTTTCTTGCAGTTGACTGTGCAGGTGGCCGTGGGCAAAGTGCTATTGACACTGTTTCCAGAGAGAGTCAAGCAGCACATCCTGGCCCTGGGTCAGAAGACTGGCATAGCCAGGAACCCCAACTTCGCTCACGACAACTGGATCCCAACCTTCTTCAGTACCCAGTATTTCTGGTTCGTCCTGAAGGTCTATTGGCAGCGACTGGAGGACACGACTGAGCCAGGGGGTCTGGCCCCAAACGGCCCGGTGGTCCACCTCTCAGGACAGAGGTGTGACATTTGGGACTTCATGCAAGGTCAGGAGTGCTTGAGGGGTACTTGAACTAGCGGTGGTAACGGGTGGGAGTGGAAAGCCCTGAATTATTCTTCTACTCCAGCTGATCCCTTGGAGACTTCCTGTGCTCTGCCTGCTTCCAGAAATGAGGGATTCTCCTGGGAGCTGATGGTCTGAGTGGCATCACTACCTTCTGAGGTGCTCAGATCACAGACCACCACCTCTGGCTTTAGGGCCCCTCGACACTGTTCTGCTCTCATGCTGCAGTCTCCCCCGTCATCTGGATCAGAGCTTGGGGGTGCTCTTTGCCCACTTCTGCTGGGTTAGCTCCTGTTCATGCCTCAGCCTTTGGCTCAGTGATGCCAACCACACTCCCCCAGATGAGGCTGTCCCTCCTACATGCTTGATTAATGCCCAAGCTTTTCTTTATTTTCCCCAGTCACGGTGTGTACTCATGTGTGGGCATTTGATTAAGGTGTGCAAGTTGCAAACTCTGTGCACGTGGAGGCCGTTGCTCGACCGTTGGCTGTGCCCCATGCCTGATGCTGGGACATGGTAGGTGCTCAGTAAACACTTGTTTAAGATCTCCCCGCCCTGGTATCCAGGCAAACCAGTTCCATCTGTTTCAGTTTTTTTTTTTTTTTTAAATTCAACTTCAGAGGCTTTTTTTTTTCCTTTCCTTTATAATTATTTAATTTATTTATTTTAAATTTGACCAGAGAGAGAGGGAAAGTGAGAAAGCAAACCACCAGGTCTGGGACTCAAACCATGGTCAGCCATGTGGGCGTCCAGCACCCTAACCACGACGCCACCTGCTGGCCCCTCTGTTTCAGTTCTTAAAGACCTCTCTGGTCAGTTTCCTCTTTTTTTGTCCTCACGGTTTATCTTCCAGACAGTACTTCTTTCTCTCCCTAATCCAATTTATGAATGGCTGCCAGATTGCATGTCTCTAAATTCATCCCAGCTCAACCATCTTCAGGGGCTCCCCTCTGCACTCAGATGAAGCCCAGGCTCGACTGAGGATTCAAGGACCTCCCTGGTCAGGCTCTAGCTTTCCTCCCAATTTCACCTGAGCTTTCCCACACACTCATTTTGTCCCAGTGAACGCTGGGTCATGTCCATTCCTTGCGTTTTCCCCTTCTCTCTCCCTTTGCTGATATGGTTGGCTGGTCTGGAGTCCCCTTGTCCTCCACCGCCAAGGGCCCATAGGCCCATTCAGAGTCCAAGTCTCTCACGCCTCCTCTTCCATGAAGCCCCCTCAGATTACTATGGTTAGGCTTCTGGATTTGTGGCTGTATGCCTGCACCTGTCCTTGGACACTGCTTCTTCCTGTCCAGCACCTGGTTACTCAAGCACCAGGTTAATCTTATCTCCCTGTCCAGTGGGGAGGTCAGCAGAAGACTTGAGTCTGCCTTATCTCTGCATTCCTCTGGCATGCTCAGCCCAGGGACTAGACACAGCAGGTAGAGTAGAGAGGCCCCTGAGGTGGCTGGCTAATCTGGTGTTTTTCAAAGCCTGTTCTTTAGAACCCAAGTTCCATGGATAAGTAGGATGCCCTGGCCAAAGCGGTGTGCAGGTCACATGCACATGCACAGGGCGCGTCAGCACGGAGAAGGCTCTGAGAAGCCCTGGAGTTTAGAAGCAGACACGCGTTTGAAACCACAGTGCTTGGTACTCAGTTTAACACAGCACTGGCTAATTTTCCTAACACATGCACCACTCTCCACCTGAGGTAATACCCATAATCACTGTGCTGGTTCCAACAAATTCCAGTTGGGAAATGTTGACCTCATCCCATCCGCCTGTTTTAAAAGGGAAATGGAGAGAACTAAGAGGCCAAGGTAACAGCCAGCCAGTGACCCAGTCCCACCCAGACTCAGGCAGCTTCCTCTTATTTTTTCAATGCCCCTCAACAAAACCTCCTTGGGCACCTCCTATGTGCCAAGCCCTCAAATGCATGCCAGGGGCTGAACTGGGCAAGAGCCCACTCTGTGGCCCTATAAGTTTATGTTCTCAGAAAACAGACAACTAATAAGCAAGTCCTTGCAGTCCCAGGGGATGGGGAAGCTAGAAAAAGTCTGACATTTGCCTGCGGGATTCAAGGTTTCCTGGAGACTTTGGAACTAGGCCTTGAAGAATGAGTAGCTTGAGAAGGAAAAAGGGGAGAGTGTTCAAGTGGAGGGAAGAGCAAGGGTTTGTTTTTTTCTTCCTTTCTTTTTTCTTTCTCTCTCTTTCCTTTTTCATTCATGATTTTTAAAACCACTGTGCACAAATGACCTCAATTTATTCAACAAGCATTCCCTAAACAACCACTGATACTAAAAGTGACGAGGATAACAACTTTTGTCACATGTCTGTTACGTGTCAAGCTCTGTAATAGAACCAGCCACTTGGCTAAATGTTAATCATCTCAAGATTGATTCCTTGAAAGCCAACTTGCCTCATCACCAGTTTGCAGAATTTACTTGCATGGTTTAACTGTCCTCTCTGAGGGCCAGAGTACATTCTAAAGGCCATTCAGTTTTTCTCTATTCCCTGCTGCTGCAGCTGAGACTAACGAACGGGGAGAGGAGACCGAGATGCAAAAGAAACTGTTGAAGGACCAGCAGATGGAGTAATGGTTACTTTGCTAGATTCCCACGTAGTTGACTATAGTTCGAGTCCTGGACCTGGCGGCTTAAAACTCAATGCCGGCACGTGTGCCTAAAATCCCTAGAGGAGAATGGAGAAGAGATTGCCGTGTGGCCATCTCTCCTGGGGGTGATTTCTAGTTTTCTGTCTCTTTGTCTCTGTCTCTCAGGTGAGCACATGTACCCTATAGTAAAAATCTCTCTAACAAAAAAGAAAATAGAGTTGGCTTTCACCATGTGGACTTAGAGTCCTCTGAAATAATAGGTCCTGGTAAGACAAACATAAACCTCTGGCCTCTGCCCTGGAAACCCTCATAACCCAGAGCAGCAGACAGTGTAATAATAGAGGGAAACGGGGTTCCAGGGGAAGGAGACTCTCACAGGGTAGGGTAAGGAGGTGGCCAAGGGAAGGCTTCCTGGAAGGGGGGATGGTGAGCTGCTTGTCTAGGGACAATGAAGCCTTGAAGTGTGTGAGGGACAGGAGGTAGAGAGCAGAGGCAGCAGCCATCTGAGACTTGGAGAGACATTGTTCAGTTTGGCAGACATAGGATGCCAGAGACAAGATGGGGTGAAAGATGAGGCTGAAGCAGTCGTCAGGGACCAGACCCCACGTGGGGGGCCATGTGTGTCTTACCTGCAGGTAGACTTTATCCTGAGGGCATTGCTAAGTTCCGAAAGGGTTTTCATGTGGGGAGTTAACCTGACTGGTTTCGCTTATTAGAAAGATTGCCTGTCACTGATTTGAAAACCCACCAGATTACTAAAAATCTCAGTTGTATGCTTTGGGTATAAACCGTGAATTCATTTTACAGCCACACAGTTGGAAGATTCTTTACAGAGAATCTAAAGCAACCTCTTTGTTTTTCAGATGCACAGGCCCAGAGAGGTAAAGACTTGGTGGAAGTCAACACAGCAGGTTCTCAGCAGAGCCCGAATTCGAACCTGTGCCTTCTGACCTAGCTAGTGTGCTTTTTATTATCGGATAAGACAATGAGGGCTTGGAGGAATTCTCAGCCACCTTCCACCCTCTGTATGTCCATGTCCACGCATACATACAATATACACAAGCTCTTAAACACACGCTACACACACACACACACACACACACACACACACACACACACACAGAGCAAAGTACCAACATGCTAGTTAGCAAAAAAGCAAGTGTCAGATTTACTTTCTGGGTACCTGAAACTCACTTTATCTCAGTCTGGTTTAAAATCTTCTAGTATCTCGCTAAGTGCACTTACAAAGTGTTTTCTAGTAACTGCAGATGGAATTTCCTTGCAGAGGGAGCCTGGTGCTGGGGTAGCTCACTAGCCTGGGAGTCATGAGAACTGAGTTCAAGTCCAGCTCTACTACAGAACTGCTTTCTCTTTCATCAAAGGAGTTGGACTTGACAGTCTTGCCCAGGATTCTAGAATTTCTCTGCACCGTGTCCTGTGGACATGGGCAGGATGCCAACCCTCAGCACAGCCACCCCTTGCACCCATCCTTCCTCTTTCTACTACCAGGAAAGCAGGGAACTGAGTTTAAACTTTGTCCTCAGGACTGATCACTGAATCCAGCCACACTATAAATAATTAAACAAATGTTCTTGCCTCTTCCAGGGTCCTAATCAATAGGTGTTGATTTTATTTTTCCAATTAAAAACAAAATTCCGACAGCTAATATTTATAGCTGGTCCTGACTTTACCTCTTTGGGGTTCTTATCTGAAGAGTGACTGGGGTCACTGGAGATCAATGACAGTCCACTTGACCATGACTGCCTTGGAGCCTCCCCTGCTGAGGCCTGGGCCTCCCTGTCACACGGGCAAAGAACCATCATGCAATCAACCAGCAGGAACTGAGGCCCACTCGGTGCCTCCTAGGGCCTCATCTGACCTATCTGCGTGCCAAAGACAGGAGAGCTTTGTACCTCCAGACAAACTGGCCTGTTTCTCCTCCTATACTGAGAAATAAGGACTACGTAACTAACTGTGTTTCTCCTTTTATGTGGCCACCAAGAAACTGAGAGTCAAGTATATCGGTCAGTTTAAACACAGACAGAGGATCCTTTCTTAGGGTCTATTTATTTGTGTACGAGTTTTCCTCCTATTCCATGCCTCCCAGAGAGGCTTTATTTTTTCCTTTTGCCAGAGAGCACATACATATGCCAAAGTCAGAGAGGAAACAGAACGCAACTGCCACAGGGCATGGTCACACCACAATCCTTTCCTCTCTGTTTCACCTCCCCTTTGGGATTTTTGGCACATATGCATATGTACCCAGAATGTCCCTCAAGCCACCAGGTCCAAGACTCAAACCATGTGGTCAGCCATGTGGGATCCAGTTCCATTAACCACCAGGTCACGGGCTAGCCCTTTTTCTTTTCTTTTCTTTCTCTTTTGTTCTTTAGTTTCTATTTAACGTTTTATTATATATATATGTAAGTTGCTTCAAATCCTTCATACAAGTAAGAGGATATCTAACTAACCAAATCAACCACAGCAAATTAAGATGCCCACTGCTCCCCATCTCTCAGCAGGCCCTGCCAATTCCCCTTCTCCTCCCTTTTATTTTTTGAGAGGTTTTTGCTACAGGGTGTGTGTGCTTGCCAGAAAGACAGAGAGAGACAGAAAGTGAGAAATCGCACCCCAGGGGGGGATGACCACGCTACAATCCCTTCTCCTCCTTTATCCTCTCGGGATCTTGGGCATACACGTACACGTGCCCAGTGTGAGTTTAAGCCACCAGGTCTGGAACTCAAACCGCGGTCGACTACCTGGGAGTCCAGCGACATAGCCATTACGCTAACTGCTGGTCCCGCCCTTCTCCCCTTCTCTACACACACTTACCCAGGCTCCTCTTATTTATCATGTGGCCTGTTCCAATTCCCCTTAGTTAGTCATTGGAAGCCTTAGGGAACCAGGAGCAACTACTTCTCCCCCACTTCTATTCTTACTCTCAGCCCTCTCTCCATCAAGCAGTCAGGATGATCTTCAAGTAAAAGTGTGATCATTAGGCAGCCCTGCTATAGCAGTCGGAGTTCTGTTTTGCAAGCAACAAAAATGCACTGGTTTTCTTAGTCTCTCTCTCTCACACACACACCCCTAGAGGAATGTACTGGAAAGATGTTGGCAGCTTCCCCAGATTCAACAGCAACTATAGGTCTAGGCCTAAGTTGACTGTTCTTTTTCATCAACAAGCAGGCCTGGATCTTACTGTGGTTGGTGTGGTAACCCATCACTATCCCTGACGGGGACACTACCACTTGGCTGGAAATGAAATCTACATCTCAATGACTCCAGGATGAAAGATCTGTGTGGACAGATCTACCAGTCTAGCCAGGATCACTGCCTATGCCCTAGTTGCCGAGGGCATAGAGTGGACCTGGTCTCCCTGTTGTCCATAAAGAAAGCCTGGGCCTATCTCCCATCAAGGAAATTCCAAGTAAGAAGAAGGGCAGGAGCTGGGTAACCCAAATTTTAAGATATATCTACCATCATTTTTTTTTTTTTGAGGTTTATGCTATAGGGTGTGTGTGCTCGCCAGAAAGACAGACAGAGAGACGAGAGACAGAAAGTGAGTAATCGCCCCCCAGGGGAGATGGCCACGCCGCAATCCATTCTCCTCCATTCTCCTCTCAGGATCTTGGGCACACACACACATGTACCCGGCGTGAGTTTAAGCCACTGGATCTGGGACTCGAACTGTGGTCAGCTACATGGAAGTCCAGAGATATAGCCATTACGCCAACTGCTGGTTCCTTTTTTTTTTTGGAGAGACTTTTGCTATAGGGCGCGTGTGCTCGCCAGACAGACAGAGACAGAGAGACAGAAAGCGAGAAATCACCCCCCAGGGGTGATGGTCACGCCGCAATCCCTTCTTCTCCATTCTCCTCTCAGGATCTTGGGATCTTGGGCACGCACGCACACGCGCCTGGTGTGAGTTTTAAGCCACCGGGTCCGGGACGCGAACCGCGGTCGACTACGTGGGAGTCCAGCGACAGCCATTACGCTAACTGCTGGTTCCTACCACCTTCGCTTTTTATCTCCATGATTTCCATTGTACTTTGAATAAAATCTAGATTCTTTCTTTCTTTCCTTGTTTTTCTTCCTTCCTTCCTTCCTTCCTTCCTTCCTTCCTTCCTTCCTTCCTTCCTTCCTTCCTTTCTTTCTTTCTTTCTTTCTTTCTTTCTTTACCTAATTTAGGTTTTTGTTTTAGAGCACATATGCTCACAGGAGAGGTTCAGAGAGAGGGAAAGTGAGAAATCACTTCCCGGGGGGGATGTCAATCTCTTCTCCATTCTCCTCTTGGGATTTTGGGCACACATGTGCCCGGCTACCAGGTCCAGGACTCAGACCATGGAGTTGGACATGTGGGATCCAGCACCTTAACCTCCATTCCACCTGCTTGCCAGAAAAATCCAGATCTTTACCAAGGCCCAAAAGAGCCAGCCTGCTCTGGTGCACACGGAACTCTCCAACTCCCTAATGCTCCCCTGCCTAGTTCTGGCCAGTAGGCTTGCTAGTCCTTGAATACACCAAGCTCCGTCCCTCCTCAGAGCCTCTGTACATCTAGTCCCTTTGCCTGAAATGCCCTTCTCCCTTTGCCCGTGGCTG